>CM062213.1:21095000-23495000 GCA_031216445.1 Lateolabrax maculatus | reverse complement strand
TATGGAAAGAAACAACTATCTATATTTTCTTCCGCATTTGAAATTGAGCTTTTCTCTAATGCTGCCCCCACAACCCCCCCGGACTGTTGTGTCTTTCAGAAGGGATAGATATTTTATTGTTTATTGTAAGAAAATGGTGTGTACTTAAAAGAAAAACATGGTCAAATGTTTGTGATGCTTTCTAAGACTTGATATGGTAAATGAAAACTTAAAATATGCTGTTGTTTCACATTGACCTTTCATGTAAGGCCCAGGCATTTGTTACAACTGTACTACTTTTTCATTAAAATATCCAAAAACTCCACCTGGAGTAGAAGACGGTATGTTTTCCTTAAACATTTCAGTTGTGTGACAAGGTGAAATTAAATGTGTGTACTCAGTAAATCAAATATCATCTTAAAAATGGTTTCCAAATAGTTTTGAACTATATCTAAAGGCATTTAAACAGTAGAATAATTTTCTTTATGAAAATATTTTCAGATATTTTCTTTTAAGAGCCTAAAAGGTCCATAAACCTGATACCTTTTACAAAAAATCTGTATGAAAACATCCTCACATGATGTTTGTCTTAAGAGCATAATTTGCCACAACTGCAATATAAAATTCAATGTTATTTATCATTTAAAATAAAGGTTTGATGAAATATACAAATATGACCACAAAGCCAATCATGGGAGAACATTGATAATATGAAAGGAACTTACAAAGAGATATTGACCAGTGGTACATTTATTCCAGCACTGTACTTAAGTACAGTTTTGAGGAACTTGTCCTTTTGTTACTTTCTACCTCTCCTCCACTACATTTCAGAGGAAATGTAGTGGAGTGCACTTTTTACTGCACTACATTTATCTGACAGCTGTAGTTACTTGTTACTTTTCCGATGAAGATTTGACATAAAAACACATATGATAACTAAGTTTAGAAAATACAGCACTTTGGTAAAGATTAAACCAGTTGTTCTCCACCTTTTCTTGCTAGGTGGGGCCCCTTGTCACATTTCAGATGCCTATGAGTTGTGTGTTGTTCACATTTCCCCTCCAAACTTCCCACATTGTTCTATTTAAATAAAGGTTTGGGGCTCAAAGAGGTAAAATTATCCAATATTTCAAAAACAAAACAAAACAAAAAAACAGTAGAGAAACTCTTGGTCCCACAGAGAATATAAAATACATGCGCAACATCAATCCAAAAAACATGTCCCATAAATAAAGCAATAAAATAAATGTATAATTGTTTGTATTTAATCCAAAATAAAGCGTAACACGTCATGACGCCCGCCGACCTGCGTCACCGCAGTCTCCGCCCTCCGAAGGGAAAGCGCACATTCCTATTGTCCAAGATGGCGGCGTAGGTGCAGATCCTCGGATGCTGACATGTTTTTAAACGAGTTTATCCTTTTATTTCGATATATGTGCACGTGTCCAACGTTTGCAGTGGTAGCGTTTCTTTGCCGAAGCCGTCGTCTGCCACGTTACTTTGGCTAACACCCCTGAAATTCGCTCCCCGGGCCGGATTCCCGTTGCAGGCACCGAAAAGTTTGAGCTCCATCATCCTTTGAAAATGAAGAGGCAGGCCGGGAGAGAGACTAGTCCGTCCAGGGCCGTCGCCAAACGGATACGGGAGAGGGAGCGAGAGAGTGCGCGGAGGGAGGAGCTGCCCCCGCCGCCGCTGGCTCTGCTGCTGGCGGAGAGCCGGGGATATCACCGACGGAGCCGCAGCAGGGAGCGGGAGAAGCCGCGGCTCCGGGAGGAGCGGGCGGCCGCCCTGGAGCTCCACCACCGACACGAGCTCAGCCTCCTCGGCCGGCCGCCGCTGCGCACCACGGCGGCGGAGCTGCCCGCCGCCAGGCCGGGCACTCTGGAGTACAAAACGCTGCTCATCAGCAACCTCGGCTCGCAGGTCTCGGACGAGGACGTGGAGGACGCGCTGTTTCACGAGTTCAAAAAGTTCGGGGACGTCAGCGTGAAGCTGTCGCACACGCCGGAGCTGGGCCGGATCGCCTACGTGAATTTTCGGCACCCGGAGGACGCCAAGGAGGCCAGGCACGCCAAATCCTCCAGGTTAGTTTTGGGTGACCGACAGCTTAAAATTGAACCCATGTACGTGAGGAGGCGGAGTGTCACGCCGCCGGACGCTGGCTTTTTGCCTCTGCACGCACCGTACCCCTACAGACAGCGCTCCCTCTCCCCGCCGGGCCCCGGCGTGAGCAACATTAGAGACCTCCGAGCGAGGCATTATGCCTTGGAGACCCTGGGTCTCACCAGAGAGAGAGAGAGGCTTTTGGATTATTATGGCATGCTGGATGAGAGGGGCCGGCCCTATGGTTTCCCTCCAATGCCAGTAGTGGAGGACCTAAAACCTGAGGACGATCAGAGGGCGACCAGTAACCTTTTTATTGGAAATTTGGATGGGAATGTTACAGAAGCAGAACTGAGGAGGGGTTTTGACAAGTACGGCATCATAGAGGATGTTGTGATTAAACGCCCAGCTCGTGGACAGGGTGGGGCATATGCCTTTGTGAAGTTTCAGAACCTAGACATGGCCCACCGGGCCAAAGTGGCCATGCAGGGACGGCTGATCGGCGGCAACCCAATAAAGATCGGCTATGGCAAAGCTAACCCCACCACACGCCTCTGGGTGGGCGGCCTTGGGCCTGGAAACTCGCTCGCTGCCCTCGCTCGGGAGTTCGACCGCTTTGGAAGTATAAGGAATATCGACTATGTCAAGGGGGACAATTTTGCTTACATCCAGTATGAAAGTTTGGACGCTGCCCAGGCCGCCTGCGGCCAGATGAGAGGGTTCCCTTTAGGTGGCCCTGAGCGGCGTCTGAGGGTGGACTTTGCTAAAGTTGAGGAGAGCCCCTCTCGGCCCTTTCCCCCTGGTTACCAGCCCCCGGTCGCGACCCCCTCCCACTATGACATCCTCGGGGAGGCCTACAGCCGCCATCGCAGCCTGGAACGAGAGCTGAGGGGAACCAGAGACCGCTCGTCGCCGCCCTCCCACGGCCTTATCTCCCAGAGGGATAGAGATAGGGCCCTGCTGGAGAGAGACTTCCCCACCAGCCCCACCCGTAGCGTCGAGAGGAGAGCGGGAGCAGTGGAAGCATTCGGGAGGAGCGGGAGGACCGCAAGGAGCCGCAGCAGGAGCAGGGAGCGGTGGCTGAAGGAGAGGGAGGAGAGGAGGAACAGGAGGAAGAGCAGGAGTCTGTCCACGGACAGGCCGACAGAGGAGAGGGAGAGAGAGAGGGAGAAGGAGAGGGGGAGGTCGAGGGTTCGGGGTCCGGGAGGGGCCGTCTCTCCTGAAGCGAGCCCAGACAGGGCGCGGGTTCGAGCTCCCGACTCCACCACGGAGCCAAGGGACCACTCCCCTGACATCGGCGCAGGGGGGCGACACCCTGCCACCAACGAAGAAGAGCCACCGGCTGGCCGCCACCACAGCAAGAGGTCCTCGAGCGAGCATCTCAACAATCACCACCATCGAAACAGCGAGGTCATCGCCGCCAGCTCTCCCGCGATCCACACGGACACACACACCTCCTCCTCCCCGAGCACGCTGTCGGAGTTCGCCCAGGCCTCGCTCTCCAAAACCTGGCACGGCTTCTTCGCGCTGAAGAACAGCAGTTTCCCCACAGACCTGTACATGCTGGAGGGGGGCTCCTCATTCTTCAACACGGTGATGAAGGACAGCCTGAAGCTGCAGAGCCAGAACCAGCCCAGCCAGCTGAAGATCGCCCAGAGGCTCCGCATGGACCAGACCCGGCTGGACGAGGTGTCGCGCCGCGTTAAGCTCGGGCGGCCCGATGGGTTCGCCGTGCTGTTGGCTCTCCAGGGCCCCATCGACCGCCAGGCCCCTGGCCCCGAGCCGGGCCTGCAGGCGCGCCTGCTTCGCCACCTGGTGACCTACCTGCGGAACAAGGAAGCAGCTGGAGTCGTGAGCCTCCCTGCCGCAAAAGAGGGGGGGCCCGGGGCGATGCTCTATGCCTTCCCCCCTGGAGAGTTCTCCCAACAGTACCTGCAGGCTGCCAAAAGGACTGTGGGTAATCTGGACGAGGAGCACATGGTTATTGTGATCGTCAATGACACTAACTGATTATGACACTGAACAGTACATACATGTACAGACACTTTAAGGCATGCACACTCGCTTGGTGACTACAAATACTTCCATGATGTTTTTAGAAAGGTTTTATTCAGTATCTTATAAATGAAACACGTCAAAGTACACTACATCTCTCTTTTACTCTATTCCACATTTATTACTTTATGTCTCCCTCTCTCTGAGGTTCCATTTCTTGTCACATTTACATGCAAATAAGAACGATTTTACGTCATAGGTTTCTGGAGAATTAGGTGTTCAACTGGTCTGCGATGAGAAACTCATACAGGAGAGATTGTGTAAATGTAAAAGTCTGCTGCACTTACAGGCAGCACTGTCACTTTTGTACTTTAAGCTGTAACATACACACTAAAATCTGAGGGGTTTGTTTATATGCTTGTTTACTTTATTTTTGTTTTCCTTTATCGGATTTTACCAAGTTGTTCTGTATACCCAATATAGGCGGGACTGGGAGGTTTTATACAAAGTGATTGTACTGTAAACTGAATGGGAAAGTGATGCCAGCTGAGTCTGGCTCCGGCTACTCCTCTACTGGCCTCTGCTCGCAGGCTGAGACTGTTGTGACGCGTTGTTTGTTTTGTGAGAAGCACCAGCCGCCACGGCCAGTAGAGACAACAGTGAATTTCCTGACCCGTCCCTGTGACTGTATATTTTATATAGGCCTAGTTAGTGTTTTATCAATTGAACCATTCCAGTTTCTTTTGAAGGTGTGAGTGTGTCTGTTGTTGCATGCAGGAAAAGAAAAAAAAAAAAGGTATATTTTGTCCGTCTAAAAATGTGTGCTTCCCTTTCAGTAACCTGTCGTCACTTGAGATGTTTGAGTTTTCTGGCGATACGCGTTCAGCCGTCGGTGTGAGTTCTGATCATATTACTGGTTTTATATTCTACACGACTTTTATTCAGTTTTAGTACATCAATCCATCCATCTCTTATCCATCCATGCTACTTTTTCTTTGCATCTGCCACCACTTAGCTTCAGTAATGTCTTGATCATCTCTTAATGCGAACATCATTTATAGGAAGTTTTAGTTAAATAAAACAACAATGTTGTGTTTTTGAGAAGTCAGAAGAATTGATATGAGTTTCAAGTAATTGCATCAACTCAAAAGCTCTTTAATGACCTTAAATATACAAACAACACATTTTTTTCGACTCAGGCATTCCCAAACTCTTTTTGAACAGCCCGTGGTTTGTCTTCAGTGCTCATCTTTTCATCTTCATTTATGTAACTGAACTTTCCCTGAATTCATTTTCTGACTTCAGTGTTCAGTGATTGTTTGTTTGTGCCAAGACAATATTTTAGAAACAAAAACACTGATTTAAACGTTGTGAACGTGTGAATTCTTCTGCACACTTAAAATGGCGACCACAGCCCTTTCCTGTTGTCATGGAAATGAGGGTTGAAAGATTGAACTCTGCTCAGTGAAACTTTTGCCATGGAAACGTAGATCCTTCCAAGTGCAACATTTTGTATCCGTGACGACACTGTTGCACGTGTGTTGCTGTTTGCACCAACCAAATGAGAATGTATGTTGTTCATATAGAAGACGTGTAAAACCTCATGTTGTCCGGGTGGAGAGACTGCTACATGTCGGCTACGTTTACTCCATTTATTGTTTCACAAAAGCCACATAAAAGTTGATTAAAGCTTAAAAATGTGTCAAAATGAATGAGAACGTTGCATCAGATAATGTTCCGATCTTTATAGTGTAGTTTTTTCAGCTTGAGCAGTAAACACTGTTCAGTGATGTGAGGACTAATCAGGAATTAGAGGACACGTCAGACAGAAGATAAATATGGTATTTTAATTCCTACCGTTTGTTTACAATCATGTCAAGACGACTAGGTTAAAACTAAGGAGCATGTAATTTGTCTCCAGATTTTTCATCGCATTTGATTGTTGACTTTGACTCCTCCAGAAGGATTTATTGACATGTTAAGGCAAGGCGAGTTTATTTGGATTGCACTTTTCAACAACAAGGCAAGTCAAAATGCTTTATATAAGACATGAAAGGCATTAAGAAAAGAAACAAGGCAATATAAAAATACATATTAGAATAGGATTTGAAAGAGTCAAACAAAATAGAACCTAAAAATAAACTAAAATAGAATAAAACATGAAAGAATTCCAGTGCAGCACAAGTGCAAAAACTGAATGCAGCCTCTCCAGGTTTAGTTTGGACTCGGAGGGCAGGAAGCAGACCTGATCCAGACCATCTTAATGTGGATGTTAAAATTTATACTTTTTTTTATAAAAGAAAAAAAAAAAAAACACTTTAAGAATTAATCTAATATCCGAATAGTTTTTTTTGTGAATCGACTACTCATTTCAGCTCAAGAAAAGCCAAAAGATGTTCTATACCTAATATACAGGGAAAAAATGAAAACTGGAAGTAATATCTACCTGGAGACATCAAGTAAAGCTGTGTCCAGGAGGCAGTGGCACTGAAGATCATTTTTCAATCTTTTATTCTGTTATCAAAGAGTGTTCACTGATGCCACGTGTGCTGTGTTCTTTTAGTTAAATTGTCTGTTTTGCAACCGAAATAACTACCAGTGGTGGAAAGTAACAAAGAACATTTATTTAAGTACAGTAACTAATACTTCTACTCTACAAGGGTTCAGAGAGAAATGTACTTTTTACTCCACTTTGTTTATATGACAGTTTATTATTTTGCAGATTATTTGTCACTGAGTTTTCCTTTCTTATAAAGAGTGAAAGGCATCTGCCAGTGTAGTGGGAATATTTCAAGGACTAGGACTAGACTCTTTTCTAGATTTTTTTAAAAACAGGTCGACTGACATTAAAACAGGTTGAAATATTCTCACTGCATTGCAAAATGAGGTGTTAGTATCTGTCTGGATACAGACAGAAGTGCCTTTGTAAGATTGAGGTTTTTGCAGGATAAACGGCCCGCCACTTTAATAGTTAAAATCAGTTTCAACTACAACAAACACACATTAATGCATCACTGATGATAATCCTAAAATGTATAATAACACTATGAAAGGAGCCATTTGGCATAATAAGTACTTTTACTTTTGATACTTCAAGTATAATTTGCTTTTGATACTTTTAAACCGGTACTGTACTTATGTTGAATGCAGGACTTGTAGTTGTAATGGAGTATTTTTAAATTGTTGTTTTACTTCTTTTAGTAAAAGATCTGAGTTCCACCACTGGTAGCTACTGTTTTCACGGATAGTGTATTTCCACCCTACTGTCTTAAAAGTACTTTTTTCATTTTCTTTTAACTTCTCTTTTTGTTGTAGTCACCACTGCACATGCAGCATCTCCTGGTGTTTTTGTGCTCTAGTTGTTGGTTTGAAAGTTGCTCAATCCAGCGGTTAGGGATCTCTAGCTTGAACGTTTTTGACTAGAAAAATTACGAGTTATGTTCTCGATAAAACTGATGTGGAGAGGTTGAAACTGAGGACGACAGGCCAGAAAAAGCTTCTTCTTGTCCTGAAACCCAGTCGGAAAGAAAAAAAATTAAGACATCCACTTAAAAAAAAATGTGGTTATGTAACACTGAAACTGTTGCTGAATGTTTATCACGACCAATCATATAAATATAGCAGTTTCGTTTAAAAAATAGAAATGGAAAAAACACTACTTTTTATATCAATCTCCCCCTGATGAGCTACAAGTTGTGAATACATTTCCCTTTTCCTGTGTCATGTAAACCATTGGTGTACTGTGTTATGACTGATAATGTTACACAGACCAGGCGGAGTACAAAATATTCCACGATGACAATTGTTTATTTTTTACAGATTTCCTCATTGGTTTTGTTTTTGTGTCAACATAGAAACATGTATTCTGTATTGAAAAAATGTAATAAACATTTTATGCTCTTTCCAAGACTGGATGGTGTCTGTCATACATTTTCTGTCCTACATGCAGTGTTTGATATGTACACCTGTACAGTTTGTTGAAATTAGGAGTATAATGTTGTACATTACATCTGCAATTTTTTTATTTGGGGGAAATAGACCCCAACCAATGTCGCAAGAGAGGAACATTTAACGTCTTTAAATCAGAAAACAATCAAAAATAATTTACCTTTTCAAAGAATCTCATCAGCTTATTAACTAGGAATTCGTTCATACTATTTTCCAAAATAGATTTCCCAGCTGACAGTGGATACCTCATGTGCGCTTCAGGTGTGACTGGATCATATATGCACATGTTTTGGGACTTCCTCATAAAATGGCATCTCTGGAAATACGTCACTTTCATTCAGTGGTGGAAGAAGTACTCAGATTCTTTGATTAAGCACAAGCACCAATACCACAATGTAAATTCATTCATTTAAAATTTCAAGTCAAAATACAGAAGTATTATAATCAAAATGTACGTAAAGTATTAAAAGTTAAAGTAGTTGTTCTGCAAATTATAAATTATTATATTTGACATTATTAATACTGATGAATCAATGCACATGTAGCGGTCACCAAACCAAAGAATACTTTGTAAAGTTGTCACTTTACTCTTTGCTACTTTGTACTACTGCTCTATATTATTAGGTCTACTGGTAGGCCTACTGTACATATACACTCTACTGCGGTATACCCTGAGTGTGAGTGCTGATTGGCTGGTCAGCTCAGGGCTAAAAACAGGGTCACAATTGGTGTTTATAACTCGTAGCTTGTAACTTCAGTGTCTCACATACAGTTAGGAAATTTGCGTGTCCGTCTTTTGGACATTGTAGAACTGTTGAAAATATTCTGCGCAATTTTTATTACACATGCTCAAAATACTTTTTACACTCGTGCAAATTATATCTTTGTGCACAAAACCTTTTCACACAAAGTTTCAAATTTCTACAGCTGCAAAATATTATTTATTACACTTTTTTTACAAATTCAAAATAATTTCACAAGCTCAAAATATGAGTGACCCTTATTTGAGTCCATAGCCTTTTTGTCTTGAGATTTGCACAACAAGTTGCTCCAGAAGCTTCTCTTTCTCTTTCTTTCATATTTGGGGAGATTGGGGAGATATAGATAGTTACGCTTTTTTTTGCCACGTTTAGTGCAGCCATCTGTCTAATTATTTAGTATCAAGCAAGTGTTTACATTTCTACACTTTTTATTTCCAGTAAGAGCATTTTCTTGTGTATTTACTTTCAGTTTCACAGAGTTTCTGGAAAAGCTTTGTAAAAAAAAAAAAAAAAAAAAAAAAAAAAAGCAAGTTAACAAAGATTAACAAGTAAACAGCCATCTGTCACTTTCGTGCAGAGTCACACACGCAGGGATCAGGATACTTACATCTCTCTGAACCTATTAAACATTTGTTCTTAAATATCTGATCTGAAAATCTATTCAGTATTTGCTTTTAACACTTTATGACGCTGTATGATGCATTTAGTGACTGCATTGTTTAATTTGAGGATGCTTTGCGGTTATTCCTAAAATAAATTTTTTATTCACAATTTCCCCCAAATTCATCCTGACATATTTGGTCAGGCAGCTGTGCTTCTCTGGCCTCAGCTCTGAAGTCCAAACCCTCCCACCTGAGAGAGCTGGAGTAACAACAGCCTGCAGGACGTGAAGCTGATTTTCCACTCTGTAGACTGGAGACTGTGAGCTCAGCAGAGGGACGGAGGCAGCCCATGCTGGTTTCTGCAGTGCTGGACTAAACACAGTTAGTGTGTCACAGTATTTCCCGGTAAACCTCCAACCTTCTCAGTGGCCGCTCTCCACCGTGAGGCTGTGAGAGGAGGATGGGACAGAATGACAGAGAGAGAGAGACAGTCAGCCAATCAGATCAGCCAGAAGCTTGTTGTGATTATATGTTTGAACTGATGTTAGGACTAATCAACTGACACTCAACCTCTTTTGAAAATATTTATGTATGGTGTTTCAGACAGAATCTTAAATATATAGTAAACAAGCAGGATTTCATATTAAATGATTTATGCTGTAAAGAAGAAATTAACACCTGTATCCACTGTAATACATACCTGGATATAATGCAGTCTAATACAGAAGCTGAATAATACAAACCACCACTGTCAGATGGGGGATGAGAATGCAGTTTGTAGTGGTGCAGGCATTGCATTGTCCTGCACCAGCGTTCACGTTATTGTGTCCACTCCTATGTGTTTTCTCACGGTTTGATCCTTTAAGATGACTTCGGCACAGGGCATGTGTGAACACAGGGGGGCAGTGCAGGCAAAGCAGAGAAAAAGGAAACAGCAGGCTGCAGTTACCTAATCTAATCTTTCCATAACACAGATATCTGGAGAAAAGACACAGATCTCCACTAAAGCTCCACTAAAACTGACAAGCTGGTTTCCAGTCACCTCAAAGACAAGCAGCATTCACACCTGCTGGTGTTACTCATTTTTAAAATCATTTGAGTTAATTTGCTGCATTTGTGTTGTATTTTTGTTTTTAGTTTATCCATTTGTACCAGTTGTATGAGAGCCATGGCTCTTAAACAAGTCACAGGTACTTCCAACCTAAAGCTGTTGCAGTGCTCTGCTTGTACTCAAATAGGTCACCAGGCACGTGCATTTCTTTTATAGTGAGACAATAAAATAATTACCTTTTTTCTACAATTTATGTTATCGGAAAGTCTGTCCAGAGGTTTCTTTGTTTAAATTACTCTCATTCTCCTTTTATTTCTGTTTTATGTATGTTACGTTGCTTGCATTTGTTCTATCATCTAATCTAATATAATTATATATAATATTTAGTTTTTTTGCACTTGGAACTTGCAACTTTATTAGGTAAAACTAATACAACAGCCCTGCAGCAAATCCTCCCTTCATGAAGGTGACAAGTTCAGTTATTGTTGAAACTGTTTGAGAGGGGTGATGATTCACCTTTATGATCATGTTGGAGGATGTAGTCTGTACTTTATGCAGAGAGGTGTTTCTGTTATATAGCCTACCCTTGTTGATATAAATGGGGTGGACAACATATTAGAATTACCTGTCAGTATAACACAATACCATTCAACATTACCACTAAGTATCCTGCAAATAAAATCCAAGTTAACAGAACAAGTTGAAGATTATCTTCTGTCCAGACTACAGACTTTTCAAAGCATTCAGGCTATCTGTCAGATACTGCGTCGTTTCCTTCAGATGAGAATTACTGTGGAGCTGCAAATACTAAAGCACTAAAACTGAAAAAAGTAATAACATCAATGGCGTCTGAAGAAGGAGTTGTCCTACATGTTTCCACTGGAGGCCCAAAAAGTCCCAGCATGGCGCCATTTCTGTGATTCTTATTCATATTTAAGCAAACATGCAGGATTTGTCATCTGATTAGTTATCTTGTGATCTCAGATTTGAAACATTTCTGACAGTCTGTGTTCGTGTGATATTAATGTTTATTGTGCAACCCAGTTCGGCCCTGCAGTGGAAAACCAGGCAACTGGTGGAATCAATAGACTAAATTCAACTCATTAGATGCTCTATGGGTGATTCAGAGTTTCCCCAGTGTGTGGCCTTTGATTATGAAAACTATCTTCCCGTCTCTCTCTCATTATCCATCCTGTCTCCATCTCTGCCTTTCCTCTACAGCTGAGCCTCTCCAGCACACACAGCCTCTTCCCCGGTCTGCAGTAATCCGACGGCAGCATTAGCAGCAGTGATAGTGGTGGTGGTGCCGAGGTTTTTACAGCGATACAGGCAGGAAATGGAGGGCTGATGAAATATTAATGTGGAATCATGGGAGGTCCAATGAAATCCAGTAGGAGGCTCAAATCAATGGGAGGAGTAAGCCGTGTCACACTTCCCTCCCTGAATGACCCCGATGAAAATAACAGTGGTAGAATTATTTCTACAGTGAACACTACATTCCCTGATGAAATACAAGGATGCACTGTTGCTCTGTTGTGTGTCTTGAATAAATATTCCCACTAAAATGCCTTTTAAATTAAATCAAATGTAGTTTAAATGAGCGTTTACTGAATTAGTGCATTACAAAGCTCTAATGTAAAGGCTGAAGTACTCTGATGTTTTCACTCTCAACCATTCTTGTGGGGGGTGCTGCTCCTCTCACAGTTTTAGTTTGGGCCAAAATGGCAGCAAAGAAACTTTTTGAATATACTAGACCAGCCTGGGCTCTTCAACCTGCAGGACCTCCTAGTTGGGTTTCAAAATAAATCTGAGGGGTCGTGAGGTGATCCCCCCCCCCCCCCCCCCCGACTTTTCTTAATGCTTTGCTTTTAAAATACTAAATACTTTTACTTCTTCAGGCATCTAAAAACAATGAGAATAAAACAATGATGCTCATAGCTCAGACATATTATGCAACCTGTTGGAAGTTGTTTTGAAAAAGGTCACAAGCCAACAAGACTAGTAATCCACCTCTCCGGGGCTGCCTAGTTTAATGTTAACTATCTTAGTTTAACCTTTTAGTATTTTTTATTGTCATTTAACACAATGTACAGCTGTGGCTGATGGTTGAGTGTTGTTATTTTCTCCAGGTATTTGGTCATAACTCAAATATTTGACAAATTAAAATGTTGACCTGATGATGGCGCTAGATGAAAAGTTATTCCAATTCATCCTGAGGGGAACATGAATGTCTGAATCAAATTTCTTGTCCTTTTCAAGTCCTCAGATTACCAGAACAGAACAAAACATTCCTGAGTTTAAATGGTGGGCTCTGGTGACTGATGCTGTACCAGCTGAGATCAAATGACACCTACCAGGAGACAGAATCAATGGAGTGAGCAGGTTACTAGAGACCTCTGTATATATCGCAGATACAGGCGTCAATAGGCCTCTCGGGCATCTTGGCTTTCCCGTCTACATATATCATCCCTTTCCTAACACAGCAGAAATCTACACCTGCAGACTCAGAAGAAGTGTGCCCCTCATCTGCCTCTGTCCTCTCTTTAAATTCTCTTCTCCACCCCCTCAACCTCCTCCTCCTGATCCAGACTGAAATACCTGTTGGATGGACATGACATTTCATACTGACACTCATGGTCCCCAGAGGATGAAGTTTTTGCTGATTTGTGTGAAATATATATAAGTGCATCCATTTACCATTTATTTTGCTTCCATAATAATGATAGTGTAATGTTTTTATTTTTGAAACTGTCCATCATCAGACCTGATACTTTATGCTAGAGAGTATTTCCATCTTCAGAGCACTGACCTTTATGACTGTGTCTTCGATTGATGTTTGATTCCGACATTTTTGTGTTTTTGTAGGATATTAACTGTAAATATTATATAGGATAGAATTATTTTTTCCCTTTTCCTCCCTGTAGCTTGAGAGGGAAACCGGAGCAATAAAGGCACTTCATCACTCACAGGTGCTCATTATGCTTATTGCTGTGTAGAGCTCAGATAAATATATCAAGATATTGATTAGCTTCTCTCGTCTTGTCCGTATATTAGCAGCTGGACAGTCACTGTCCCCTATTGGAGATCCCATCTGGTCGTAAAACAAGAAGACGCACATTTGTGAATGGGTCAGGAGCAGCAAACACGGACAGCAGGAGACAGTTTCCGAATGCCTTCAAAGGAGGTTTCCTCTGAAATGTTGCCCCAAGCGGAGAAACAACTTGCTTGACAGCGTGGTGCACAAGCTGAACAATACAGCATATTTCTAACAAGCCCTGCAGAGGGATGGGTTTACTGCTGAGGCTGATGAATGCTCACTAAATATCACAGCTGTCTGTGGTTCAGAGCAGGGGATTGATGAAAGAGGGGGAGGTGAGGGAGAAAGGGGGACTGAGAGAAAGGAACAGATGAACTAGGAGTGAAGCTGGAAGATAGAAAAGAAGATGTGGATGAATGGGACTAGGTGTGATGAGGTGGATGAGGATAGGGAGGGATTATTTTGAAATGAAGAGAAGAAGACAACAAGGAGGAGATATTGGTAAAGGAAGCAAGAGAAAAATGAGGGAAAGGAAGATGAGGAAGTGGATTAAGAAGTTGCAGAGGAAGAAGGAAGCAAACAAAGACGGTGGGGAAAAATGAGGAAGAATGAGAGGTGGAGGCAGGAAAAAACAAGGGGTAGGTAAAAATCAAAGCAGGTGTGGAAGAGAGTGAGCAGAAACAAACGAGGCAGAGAGGGAAGAGGAGGAGGAGGAGGAGGGTGGAAGTCCACTGATCAAAGGAAGGAGCAGAAGGAGAGCAAATGGAGGCAGCTTGTGCCAGAGAAGAATCACTCTTCTACTGTACTGTGTAGTTGACCGGCACTTTCACCGGTTAAAAAGAAGTCGTTAACATATCATCTGTCACTAATTAATGTTAATTCAGTGAGTAACTTGTGACAGAACACAGTTAAACTTGGCTGTACACAGACTGTATAGAAGAAGTGGACGTAGCCTCCGTGACCTCACCCATTGCTTTGTGAACGGCCGTTGTTGATTTTTCCATAGCCATCTTGGTGTTTTGGAGCCATAAGTGACGTTATTTGGATGACAGGGTAACGTTGCCTCTATCCTGATTGGCGGTCGCTGTGGTAACGACTTGTCAATCATAAGGTAGCCCCGCCCCAAGGCATACTTTTCTTTATCGTCTATTTTCGTCTAAATGTGACCATAATTTACAAAATGAACATGCTGCTGTTCTGAAAAAGACTTGAAAATGGTGTTTGAGACCATAAACTCATTCAAAGAATGTTACTGAAGTAATAAATTAGGTGAGAAGTAGGGTCATTTTCTCATTAACTTCTTTACAATCTGACTTATTTTTGCAGTGAGAGGAGTCACCCCCTGCTGGCCGTTACAGAGCAGGCAGGTTTAATTTAAAAGGTTAAATGATTTATATCATATCGATAATTTAAGATGATTAATGTTGGGCTGCATGTGTATGGGCATAGTTTTTAACCATAATATTCAGTATTTATATTAAACAGCTTGTGAAAAATTATGTGTACCATATTTAGTAACTACACTTGTTACTTTAATGTGCTAGATACATATTTAATCAACATTTCAGCTGCTGCTATATTTATGCATTTGATTTTATCATGCATACTGAAAATCTTTGACGTCCTCTGTTCTGTCCCAAGTACATCCTAAAACTTGAAATTCTTTTTGTAATCTCTTAGTTAAGTCAGTTTTCTCCTGTCTTGTGCATATTGTATGTTTCATATTATAACAATATGCCGTTTGTTGTGGGAATGTACATAATTAAATATAAGAGCTGAGCCAGTTTTAGTTTTACAGTTAGGAGAAATCTGTCCTTTCTGTTAATGTAGAGTTATCCAATTATCAAACAGACAGTACAACCTAAATTAGACTTGTTACACTAACTTGAGCACTGGGCAGCTGGGGAGATGAGAAAGGAAAGGGTAGAGGAAAAAACTAAGTGAAGAAATGAAGCAGGAAACAAGATTATCTTGGACAGAAGAAGAATTGGTAGAAGAAGAGCAGAGGCAGGGGAAGGAGGAGGCTGGAAAAAGTCTGACCAAAGGAGGGCGAGGAGAAGATTAGGAATAGCTGATGGTAGAGGAAAAGAAGTGGGATAAAGAGCTGGAGAGGATGCTGGATGGGGTGCGATGCTGGAGAAAAAGATGAGGAAAGGAGGATGACAGACAGCAAAGGAGGAGGAGGAGGATTGGGTGGGGCGCTGGAGGTGGACGTGGGAAGAATCTGGGGAAGAGATGGGATTATTTTGGAATGGGGAGGAGGATGCGGAGCACAGAAGACGACAAGGAAGCAAGCAAGGAAGGAGTACCAGGAAGGAGTGGGAGGATAAAACGGATTGCTCACAGCATGGCATGCAGACAAAAAACAAAACAACAGGTTTTCTCACCAAGCCAGGAGAAGGATGGGTCGAGCTGCTGATGAATGGTGGTTAAATATCACAGCTGTCTGCAGCTCTGAGGGGAGGAGCTCGGAGGCGAAGGGAAAGGTGGTGAAAGGAGGGAAAAATAATGCAAAGAAGAGATGGAGGGAGAAATTTAGAACGTGATGATCCAAACCGGAACAGAGGGGTAGTTTCAGAAAAAGAAAAGGAGATGGTTAGTGAAAATAGAGTGAGAGAAGAGGAATACATAATTAGGAGAAAAACAAAGAGGAGCAAGGGAAATTGGAAGAGGAGGAGGAGTTGGTTGTTAGGAGGAACAGGAAGGAGTAGGAGTTGGTGACTGTTTGCTCACAGCATGGTGGACTGTCAGAACAATACAAGAGATTTCTAACCATCCTGAAGAGGGATAAGTTTAGCTGTTGATGAATGGTGGTTAAATATCACTGCTGTCTACAGGAGGAGGAGGAGGAAGAAGAAAAAGAAGTGTTAGGGAAGGTGAAAGAGCAGAAAAGGAAGCTGTTGAATAACTGGTCAATTAAGCAATATCACACACGAGGTTGTGCTGTTGTACTTCTGCCGCAGGCCGACTGCACAAACATTTTCCTGCACACTAGCTTGCCTGCTCCTCTGTGTGACGTTAGACCTACACTTTATCCGCAGGCCAGCTGCTTCATATCATGTACATTTATCCGTATGCTTCCACTTATGGGCAACCAGTGAAATAAGAGTCTGTTGACTTTGGGGGCCTGTGTGATTCTGATGAGTTAACAGCTGATCAGACAGGACGTCGTCCATCGTTTCCTGCTGTCCATCGATGGTCTCCAGCAACTTTTAAGCGAGCTTTCAGACATGCAAGACAAACATGTTATGTCCTGGGACTCCTGTTTCTGGATGGCAGTGGTTTTCAGGCTGTGGTTGGTTTAAGACGTGTGTGAAAAATAGAGGTGCTCCTGTTTCTATTAAATTGATATGGAAATGCTGTATTGAGGTGATGTATTGTAGTGCACATATATTGTAGTGTTGATTGAGTAACATGCAAGAAAGAATTCCACTTTAAAAATGTACAGTGGCTCCCATGAGCCTTTTTCTCGAGTCTATAGCTACCTAACATTAAACAGTAAAGATGAAAAGGCAGCAAAATATTTAAATATATAAAAAGGTAAAAGTTTACAATAATGTACATACATGGTATAACCTAATACTAATGTTACTTAGCGAGATGTTTGGCTGACTGCCGCTTAATATTCTCAACATGATGAAACTATTCAGTCTAACGTTTGATCGTGTGGTCAGTTGTATCTGACTAATGTATCTTTTGACAGTAGCCAACATGGCTACTGTCAAAAGATCTGAAGTGAGCTTGTTTTTAATATTATTGAAGGAGTATTTTACGTGTTGCGTCTAAAACTTTAGTCTTGAAAGAAACTGAGCTACAAACAGATCATATTGTCGTCATGTTCCATCTCCAGTTCATTTACACAAGTCGCAGGTTCTGGCCGTGAAGACAGGCAGATTCAAACATGTAGTGTGAGTTAACACAACGTACAAGCTCCAGCTTCATAATCTTTTCTTCCTTCAAAAGTATATTTATAGCCCAGAAATGTACCTGTGATGCTCCACACGTCTCTAATGTACTGTTCAGTACAGAGATGTACTCCTCCTTAGCGCATTTTCATAGTACACAGATGACAAGTAATAAATAAACGGGGTCAACTATTATATTAACACATGATGAGAAGTTCACAGGACCGGCAGAACCACACTGCTTTCCATAATGAGTCATTATATCAAGCATAATAAATGTTTGAGCTTTTCCAGGCCATTTCCCCATGAATAAAATTTGCCTGTTAAGAGCGCTGGAAATCTTACACAGAATTCTCTGAATCATCGGTCCAAAAGATTGCATCCATATACTCATTACCTCAGCGTAGGGCCAGTGATGTGACTAGAAAATCTTTTCACCACCTTAACGTAGTGTAACAATATTGTATTAATAAAAATGCTGCTTACAGACTGTGATAAATTCACTATGTATTCATTTTCACCACTTTGATTTTTATCAAGTGACCCTTTCAGCCTTTGCGCTGCTTTTCTATTTCACATATTTATTCATGACAATTTCCTCTTGATAGAAGAACACAGAGCTTAGCTATCCCCATGGTGATCAATGCTTACCATATATTGTAAATATACTGCTTCGAGTCTATGCATGCTGCATGTGGTTGGAATCTGTTACACCCCGTCCCTTCATGGGAACGTATTTTACATACTTCACAACCAGAATTCATGTTTATGGTACCATTTTTGAAGGCTGTAATCTGTATAGAAGTTGATTTGAGAGCTAGAAACAGCGTGCACAGCGTCTCATTTAGGTTGATTTTTGAGTTGGAGGTCTGTGGGGGCCAAATCTACACACTCACAACTTCACTCCTCCATCCACCAGAGCCTTTGTCATGAGGTAACTAATACCTTAGCCTGAGGCCATGGCTCCATGCTGGCAGATGGTGGCTTAGAGGGGGAACTGTTGGTTCAAAGGGCCAAATATCCAACACCCCTTAATCCAGCCAGCTCAGTGCTTCACCTACTCACTTCCTGCTGCCGTTTTTTTTGCTCTCTACCAAATTGTGTTATCTCCTCTTTCTCCTTAGCCTGGGAACCAGATGACTCTGGAAGCTCATGTTTCATTTGTTCTGGCAGATATGTCTGGCCCCTCTCCCATTCAGACTGATTTCCACCCGAACTGGAACATATCGAGCCAATCACAACTCTATTTAATATGGGGCGGGTTTGATATGCTGACTGAAAGGGGCATTGTGGCATTTCCGTAAACCACCAAGATGGCTCCAGCTGATGCAACGGTTTAATCGGCTATCGCGTCAGTATTAGATGAACTGGATGGTACATTTTCTCTGAATGAAGAACAAACAACTGCACTTAAACTTTATGTGGATAAGAAATATGTGTTTGCCATCCTTCTAACAGGACGTACTGTACAACAGGACGTGTTTTGTTGCTCTTATTGGTTGTCTGCGCCTGTTGGTAATGCCCTTTGGAAATCAAAAATGAACTGGGAGGTTCCAGATGAATACACATTTGTGAATTAAGCTGGTGGCTGGCTACTTTCTCCTCAGTCCCCAAGGAATAATAATAATAATAATAAAATAATTCCCATGTCAAATACTTTTTTTCTTCCAAACTCTTCTTTGTCTTTACAAGTGTATTTTATTCTCCCACTATTGACACATACTACTTCCCACTTCCTATCTGTCCATTTATCTATTCATCTACAGTATTTATCTAACCATCATCCACCCATCCTCCATGCAGCCTTTCTCCTTTGTTCTGTCTTTATTTGCTGTTTTTCAGATCCCATTATCCCTGTGTCCTTCTCTTTCCCCCATGGACCTTTCTGTCTGACCTGAGAACAGCTGTTTGAACTCCTGACTTCACCTGGAAAGACACCACCACCACCACCACCATCTTGTGTGTCTCACAGCTCCTCTTATTCTGAATGATCTGGGCATGCATTTAACTGGGGAACCCATCAGCATGCTCATATTTGCTAATTAGCAAAGTACACCTTAAGCCAATGGGACTGTTGATAGTTTTCCAGATATTTGTCCAGATATACTGGACACTTTTAAATTTTGACTTGATAATGCTGTTGGATGAAACACGTGTGATCCCATTCCCAAGTGGAAACGCTGGAAATTTCAAGCAAAAGTATTGCACAAAATATTTCACGCTTGCTTGAGGTGGAGAAGTTGGTTTGACGATAAAACAAAAGCCAAAAGTACAATGAACCAAATCTCATGGCAATCCATTCAAAAAAAATTTCACTCAAAACCACAAATGTCAACTGCATGGCGGCACTAAAGGAACAGTGAGAGGATCCGCAAAGTCAGTAGGATTCATCTTCTGGGGACCATGAATGTCTGAACACAATCCATCAAATAGATACTTAAGTTCTGGACAAAAGGAGTGGGCCCACACAGCCTCACTACTGTTTTTATCCCTTAGTACCTTAGTGTTTGTTGTTCTTCGTGTTGCTCTTCCCCCTCTCCTGCCCTTTAGGATGTGATGGATGATCCTGGTATCCAGATGATATTTCTAAGAGTTTGCGTCTCCGTCTATTTCTCCAGCACTCCGTTTGTGTCTTTCTGTCTATCACTTGGCATTTGTATACCAAAGCAAATGTCACATAAAAGCAATCCCACCTGCCCCCTGCTGGGTATGTGTGTGTGCAGCCATTGTGACCTTAGTTTTCAGGAGAAAGCCATTTTTCCTGTGCAGCAGTTTCCTGCTGCAGCTGCACCTTTAACTTGTGTGGATGCATACTGTACATCTCCACTGCTGCTGCATATCGGCCTCAATCCCACCCACCCAACATCCCTCTCATGACCTTATTCCCATCACTCCTTCTCCACTTCTTTTATTACAACCACTACCCCTCTCATATCCTCCACCTCCTTCTCCTCTTTTGGCTTTCCTCCTCCTCTTCTGTCAGTCATGATGGATAAGGTCTTGTGATTGCCTTGTCAGACCTCTGGAGCATCTGCCCCTTTGGGACTGTGTGTGAGTGTGTGTGTGTGTTGTCCCTGGCCCCCAGAGTTGATTGGATTGGATTGCATTTACAGGCAGAAGGGCCGGATGGATGAACAAAGCATCGTCAGTCAGGCCAAGCCCTGCATCCCCACCCAGCTCAGCCATAAGCTGTGTGTGTGTGTGTGTGTGCCTGTAGGTACCATGTCCTTTGTCTTTTTCACAGAAATTCAGATAAGCACTTTTTGTTATTTTGCACACTGTGGACAAAGTAACATGTTCCAACCTGGTAATTGCCCACTTTTTTTCAAAGCTGTGCAATTTTTTACTGAAAGCCCCTCTCAGTCTCTCATTGATTTTGTATAGATGTAAAAACGTAATTGACAATGATTTTTGGAGTTGCCTTTTTGTTAAACAGGTTTGTTTACATTTTACTTCAGTTAGCAGAAAGTAAAATCAAGGTTGTGTATGTTCCAAAACCATTTTGTAACCAGATATTTAGTTAGTTAGGCTTCTGGCTTCCAGCTTAAAAAATAAAAAAAGCCCTTTATTTATGCTCTACATTGAAGACAACTTTTCAGATAGAATGCATGCATGTATGAAAGGCAAACCTCTTGGTTTTGATTTGGGGTCATTATGGGTTTTCCCTGCATATCTACTTCCTTGTTTCCTTTGTATTATTAGCTGTTGCCTTTGTTGAAAACTCAAATGCTTTTTTTCTTTTCCTCTTTTAGTTTTTTTTAGTGCCAAAACCAGGGGCTGACATTGTAAACATTCTAGGCTTAGCCCAAACCAAGGGGGTGTTTTTTTCCATTTATGGCAGCTAGCCTATATGCACTATTTTTCAAGCCATTTGTGATAATAAATGCCTACAAATCTGTACATCATCTGGGGAAAAAAAACATGATGCTGTAGTTAAAATTAAATTATATTATTAAAAATGATCCTGTAGAGCCTACATCCTTTTTTGTGCCACCTAAAAAATGTTTGATGTTACTATTTTTAAGTTACATAACATAGGTAGGGTAGAAATTTGGCAGAAACAGCATTACTGATCTGGACACCTATTTTTGTTATACTATGAACTATAAACTGACAAATCTGCTACATTTGAATCCATACCATAATAATCTGATCTGCTGTAATTGCAAATCAAGGATCCCCAACAATGCCAAGTGAATTATGGTCTTTAACACTCTGACTCGAATATTAGTCCAACAGAAGATCATTTACACAAATTATATTAGATTACTTTAGGAAACAGCGTGGTATGATTAACAACATATGCATATATGAATTTCTTATGGTATTTTATTTGATCTACTCCTGGTCACTCTGTTCTCCTTTCATCCTCTTTTTCTTCTTAACCTTTCTCACTCTCTCAGCTCCACTCATTTATCCCTGGAAAAGTCCTCCACTGAAAGAAGAAAATATGAAGATTCTGATCTTAAACTTAAGATGGAAAAAAGATGAAATGCACATCTTATTCTCTTACATCTACTGCTGGCACCTCTGCTCTCCTTCACTCTTTTCTCCTCAACACATTTTCATATCTGTCTAGTCCCTCTTCTTGGCTGTTTTCTCCACAAGTTTTCACATCTCATTTCCTATTCTCTTCGTCAAGTTTTGCTGTCCCTTATCCCTTTCTACTCCATTCCTCATTTCTGAAATCCAGGCACTCACTTCCACTTCTGTCATTCTTCTTTTGACCTCCAATTGTTGTCTAGGTCAGGGAGTTTTTTCTCCTTTTTCTATTTTTTGTGGCAGCAACATTAGGCTGTGCGGATGTGGTTTCAATTGAGTGAATCTGTCTGTAACGTTGTCAGGGTTTATGGCATCCAGATTGTCCTTTTCAGTTGACATGATGGCCAGGTCATTGAGCCTGTCTTTGGCCCATGGTGCTCCTTAACCATGTGGGAAGACGACGCCAGGCACTGAAGGAGCGTTCACAGCTGCTGACTGGAATCGTCAGGGCCACCTGGAAGACAGCTTTCAGGGAGGGAAACACCAGGAGTTCTTCTGGTTTCAATTGAATCCTAAAATGGGCAGCAAGGCTTTTGAGAGCTTCTTCAGAGAGAAAGGTCTCTGTGGTTGGGTTGCAGGCTTGAATACCTGATATAAGCTCTTCTCCCACACCCGAACACCGATGGGTGAGCTCCTCTACCATCCTGTCCAGCCACGGACAGTTTGTTTCTGCCTGGGACCAGCAGGGAGCTGGATGTCATTTGCCTAACATAAGTCCAAAGCCCCTCTGAATACACCTTCACCTCCTGAGTCTGTGCTGAGCTCTGTCAAAATTTGAAGGACTGCCATCTTGTACTGAAAAAAACTTTCCAAGTTATGCTGAGGAGTTTGAAAAACATCACTGGCATGTAGAGTGTCTTTGGCTTGCAGAACTTTGACCAGATCCTTAGGGCAATGGATCTGTCATGGTGCTGAGACATGTTAAAATGGCTGTGGGCTTTGTCTTTTGTGTTTTTTACAGGGGCGCAGAAGAGCACAGCCTGGGCCCACAGCTCCACATCCAGGGGTGTGTGGACACTGGATGGAGCTCCAGGAGACAGGGTGGAAGGTCTGCAGGGTCGGTGCCGTTGGCTTTCCTCCAGTGTCCACACATCCCGGTATTTGGAGCTGTGTGCCCCTGCTCTCTAACTTGTTATAACACGATAAGTTTGTGTGCCATAATGATGTGCAAATATCTTGTTATAATATGAAAAGCATCTTGTTATAACAATAAATTTTACATGTTATAATGTGATACTGATTGGTAATTTTTCTGGTGTGGCAGCAATGCGCTATTTTTGTATGAACTAAGGACAATGAGATTTTTTGAATAGTATTTTTGAGTAAATAGATGACTGAAGTTTTGTCTACATGGTGACATATGGATCATGACAGATCAACATGTTGTATACAAGCTACCTGGAAGCATCCTCAGGCACCACCCTGAAGAAGACAAGATAGCTGAAAACGTTAGTGTGGTGTACTGGAGACAAGTTTTCATTTTGATAGATGACAACTAGGACATGTTAAGACAACAACCCTGTTGACTAAAATGTAGACTGTTCCTATCCTTAACATGCCTCTAATAATCAGTTTGCATATATATTACTAATTTGTGGTGATTAAATAACTTGAAACAATGTTACATTGCAAAAAGTGTGCAAAACAGTATGCTTAGCAGGGTTCGAAAGTGATTTAACAACTGAAAAATAATTTGAAAAATCCTTCCAATTCTTTGTGCTGTAGAAAGGTAATGCAAATATTGTGCCTTTCTGCAAGCTCATGACATGTCTCTTGTACATAAAAGGCAATGAGTGAGAGATGTGTGCATGTGTTCGAGCTAAAAACAGTCTGTTGTTCCTTCAGCATGGTGCTGAAATTGAGTTGAAACTTGGCATCAGTGATAACCAGCCTAAGTCTGGAGAGCTGTTTGAGTAGAGTGCACATGTTTGAAGCAGCTGCTCATCACAGCGCTGGCTCTGCTGCTAATTTCCGGCTGATTTATGGTTCTAAGTTTTTAGTGATGCCATTATTGTTCTGCGGTAAAAATAGCTCCCAGTAAACTCTCTAACTGTAAACGTTACTCGGGAGCTGCTCTTTGGCCAACAGTATGTTCTTACTGCCTTAATGTGTGAAACTGAATTTGAAGGAGGAGAAAAAAGAAAGCAAGGAAGCCGATTGTTTGTGGAGAATTCAGACTGTGGCACAGGAATGAGGACTCAAAGGGCAGGGGCAGAGGAGACCAAAGAATCTAAAGCCCTTTTCAGTGATGGCTTTGGTGACTTTTACTTTAATGTTCCTTACAACTCTATTCAGACGTGACAGGACATATACAGAAAGAGCCAACTACTTGCGTGAAATTTGGCACCTGGGGCATGAGGACGTGCTATCACTGCTGGAAAAGAGGAAAAGTTTAATAATTTGAAGGAAAAAAGAGGCTGCACTGATGGATTCGAAAACTCATTTTGCTGTTGAAGCCTTATTTAATGACCATAGCGAGCGTGAAGGGTGCTCACTGTGCTTCTAACAGTGATATATTTTCTCATTTATTTCGATGCCTACTTTATAAATGTCAGAAAGTACTCTCGTTAAATTTCTAGGGCTCCCGTGTTGTATTTAAACCATTTTCCTGCATATTTATTCATTTATTTAACCATGCAGTTGGCTTTAAAATATCAGGAGAGAGTATGTCATAGTACGTATCTCTCTCTGTGTACGCTGTTTTACTTTTTGTTGCTGCAGCCTCTAGTTTATCCGACAAATATGGCACAAATAACACCAGGTCCGACCAAGTAAGATGGCCATAGTGACTTTTACGTATAGCCCAAGTGACACAGGAGCTCATTCAGACATGAGACTGCACGTTTACACAAAGAGGTGCACATCTGAAAATGTCACCCAGGACTCACAGATCCTTGTCATGCAATTTTGCTGTTGTCCAGCAATCTTGCTGGTCAGTGTTTAACTGCTAGAAGATGAAAAAAAAGAAACAGAAGAAATGTTTATCAGTGTCTAACACACACATGGTAAACAGGAGAAAATAGAATTATCCAAAAAAGGGATGAGCTGCAGTAAGTTTATTGAATCTGAGTGAATCGCTTCAGTGAAATGAAGCGATTCATTACGTTCTCATGTCTAAAAATTGAAAGATCTTGTATAGATAATGAAAAATAAATACATGATTAAATGGAAACCAAGCACAGCCTATTTCCAATTCATCCTGTCACCGTTCCATTGTGCCTCGCCTGCTGGTGTTAGCCTGTGCACAGACGTGACATCTATATAATTATCTCCAGCGGCCGAATTGCTTCGTGTCTGTGAAGCATCCTCTAATGAACAGGCTGCTTTAATTGTTGTTTAAAACACCAACTAGAGCCGCTATCCATGTAATTACTGTCCCCCTCACTGGCTCGTCTTTATCTATTTGGTCAGTCAGAGAGAGAGTTGAGAGAGAGCGGACCAAAGAAAATAAAGTATGTATCAAGTGCCTGTTGTTGTTGTTGTCTTTGAAGAGGAGCCAGACGAGACAAGAGCTGTTCAATTTGCAATAGATCAACGTCATGTTTGTGTCTGCAAGGCGCACACACACACACACACACACACACACACACGCACACACACACACCCACACTGTATTTTAACACATACATATATACACACACACAAGCATTGACATACACTCACCCAGACATGTCAAGACAAAGACAGACATGCTTCACACAGACAAAATATATACATACACGAGCAGTCACACATAGACAGAATTGCTGGCTGGTAGACTGTGTGTGTGTGTGTGTGTGTGTGTTATATTTGACCAGCTGTTGAGCTCAAGCTCTTATTCTAAGACCCACTTTCATCTCAGGCAGGCAGCCCTCAGTGGTTATAGAGAGAGGGGCTCTTAGCCAGCAGCGTGTCTGCGTGTGTGTGTGTATGTGTACGCGTGTGTGTGTGTGTGTGTGTTCGTGTGTATGTGTATGCGTGTGTATGCGCGTGTATGTGTGTGATAGAGACACACATTCATATGTGTGTTGCCAGAGTACCAAAAGAGAATGCATGTGTCAGTGACTGTGATACAAGTTAACTAAGTACATTTACCTTTTGCATTTAATGGATGTATAATGAGAACTCAGCCTTGCCTCCAATTATTCCCAGTGGCCACTCGCGGAATTTCAACGAAAAATCTCCTGTGGCCCAAAAAGCATTTTCCCCATTGTGGAAGATGCAGTTATAAACGTGGTCAATTGTTACTCTTTATTGTATGTTTTTAAGCCATGGGGCTTTGATCTTTGTAAAACGTTTCCAAAGCCAAGAGAAGTCAAGTCATTTTTATTCTGTATGATGCTGTGACCACTGTGTACGAGCTAATCACATAGCCCGGCTGTTTCAGAGGTAGAGCAAAGATTAAATCATGTTGTTCTTAAACAACTGCTTGTTTACCGCTGAATGTCTAGTTGTTTCAGATGTCTATGAGTTGTTAGCAGTTCCGTCAAAGAGACATTTCCCCTCTAAACTTCTCACATGGTTTCATGTAAGTGATGACTTTTAGTCCAAAAAGGGTAAAATTCTCCAATATTTAACAATAAATAAATAAAAACACAAATTCTTGTATGTTAGGTAGAATTATATGAGTCACTGGAGATTTTAATGCTGATACTTATGTACTCTTACCTAAGTAGGATTTTGATGGAGTATTTTTTACAGCTACGTACCACTACTGGTGCACTGTGTGTGTGTTTGTGCGTGTGTGTGTTGATGCTAGTGATCCGTCATCATGTCAGTCTGTGAGGTATCATTAAACTTGACTCCAGAGGGCACAATAACAATGAGTTGTGTTTTTTCTGCTCCTTAGTCGAGGAGGAAACACCAGCAGAGTTTTCTTCATCCTTCACCCGTCCTGCAGCATCACCGCAGCCTTTTCAAAGCAATTATTTTGTGCAGCATGTGTATAGTTGTATCTTCCATCAGCCATATTGGTGGAACACTGTTCTTTAAGGTCCATATAGTACTACTGTACAGTACTGCATTCATCCCATTTACTACAAATCACATAAACTTGACATTACAGCAAACCGTTCAGCAAACCACGCTGCTGTGTTTTACATTATTTGATTATAATTCCATTCATACTGTGATAATCAATTAGCTGACTCTTGAATCCTGAGTTGTGTAATTAATCACAGTGAACATTGCTGCTTGTTGATTGATTTTGTGTGGATTAGGCTATATGAATCCCACAGTGAGTGAAGTTTGCTTTATTTTCCCCTCCGTCCTCTTCTGTTTTCTTCTTACAGTCTCTGAGTGCGTTTACATGTGCACTAATATCCCAGCTTTGAGTGTTCTCCTAATTTTGATCATATTCCGGTTGAAACCTGGTTATTCACCATCTCAGCCTCTAATTTCTCTACCAACAAACAATGTTCAGAAACCTGGATCAGGTGATTTACATGCCACAGTATCCTGGTTTCTATCACAGAACCCAGGGAAGCACATTCAGGTTTCCGAAACCAGGATATGATGTTTTGATGCGCGATACGTAACTGGACTGAAAAAACCCGATCATAACCAGATAGCTAGTGTGCATGTAAACACACTCTCTGGGGCGAATTCACAAAGAATGGATTGCAGCCGCTGACAGGACCATGAATAGCGCATCGCTTGCCCCCACTATCTACCACGTCTCAAGGTCGGATTCACAAAAGATATTACATTTAAAAAGTTTTCCAGCTGAATGCAATTTGCGTCAGAACTAGGAGGCTTAATTGTTTAGTGAGGTGACTGAATGGCTCCTATACTCTCATCTAGTCATGGCTGCAGTCTACCAGTGTTAGACAGATTGAGGCTGTGGTTTAGTGCCAATTTTCACCACTTAATTGCTATTCCCTATAACTTTTAGTGTTTCTTTTCAATATCTTTTGTTTTTGTTTAATTGGAATTATACCTGCTACCTGTTCAAGGCATCTCTACCTTCAGATGCCGTGACAGTAATCATAATTAGGCTATATTATATATTACGCTAATTGAGCCATACTGCTTAGAAAGTACTTGGACCTATGCGGTTTCTAAAACTACAGTACTTACACTGCACTTGTTTGGTGAGAGTATTTTCAGATTTGTCACTGTGCAGACTCTTTATAATTTCTTTGTTGTGTGACTCATTTTCTTCCTGCACATCATGTTGTTAAACTGGTCAGATATCTGCTGAAATGCACAAGCTGATCGTAAGCAGCATACGTCCGCCTACACAACAATCTGTTTTTTACACTTATATTTACTATATTCTTATGTGTCCATGATACTTGGAAGCAAACTTTGTGTGCTTGAAACTCTTATAGACAAACATAGGGATGTTGTTTACAGTGCAGACTGTTCAGCTGAATCTCAGTTGTATAATCACAGTAAAGAACTCCCCCTCAGGTATATAATTAAAGTTAAATGTTAGGCATCTACAGCATGCAATAACAGGCAAAAGTTTTATTGGTAAATCGTGTGTGTATCACATATCTCTGACATTATATTACACCAGTCTGTTCTGAAACTAACCCCCGAGATAAAACATAAATCAGTCAACAGTGTTTTCAGTGTGGGTTTTATTTATTAGAAGATGGCATGAATGGAAAGAACACAGAATCACAAACACATCAGGCTGATATACAAAGAGCACACCTCCCCACCTTCACAGGGAAGTCGAAATCAAAACAGAAAGATGGTAGTACTTCATACTCAGTAGAGAATATCTTGTCATAATGGATATTTCATGTTCAAGTGCAATACAATATTCATAACTGTACTCGTTTTGTTCAGCAGTTGGTTGAGAGTGAACATGTGTTTGGGTGTATTTTTATATGTTTATCTGTTTGCCGTATAAGCTATTTGTGTATTTGTAGTACAACTTGGAATGAGAGCATTATTATATAGGAAATTCCTTCTCTATGTTTGATAAAGTCTTGTATAGTGTTGCTGAAACCTCCATCCTTCTGTCCTGAGGGTCTGATTCTGACAGCACATTTACCCTGAAGAGCAATTTTGACTTGTTTTTGCTTCCAGAACAAACAAAGATACCTTTACAAGTGGTTCAGCAAAGTGAAGCTGCACAATTATTTTCCTCAAAAACCATGAAGGATTCCACATGTAATGAGAGCGCAGTCTGTGTTTTGTCAATGTCATGAAGAATCTGTTGTTAAGAAGGGAATTCAGTGCTGCATTTGCAGATACACAAGATTTGAAGTTATAAAATGTGTTCATTTAAAATCAGACCACAGGTTGAATACATTTTTCCTCAATAGCAGTGCGTGACTAGTTGAAATTCAACAAGGTTAGACTGTTTCTGTTGTTTCTTAATGTTGTAAAATTATTATTATTTTTAAAAAATGTTACCATCTGCAATTTATTTGAGTTTTCGGAGTAATGGTTCAGCTGCTGTAATAGTTTTAAGCCTGATTCTGCCAATATTATTGGGAACATCCAATACAACTGATCATATTCAATGTTTTCTTTTTCTTTCTAGCCATGGGACAAGGTGAAATCCTTCCATGTTGGGATACAGCAGTGTTGTTACATTAAAAATGAATTTACAGTAGACAATATTCATTTTTGTTATTTACAAATGAAATAAGAAGAAATGAAATTCAGAATTGTATTTTAAGAAAAATGTTCTCAGCTCACTTACTGGAAATTCCCGGGGCGCTCAGTCGCATCTCGTATTTGTCATGTGATAATAACTCAACAGTCTCCATGACAACAGAGCAAACTCATGCCCCAGGGGATTTCCAGTACATGGACCTCGTGCTAAGATTTTTTTTTTATTACAAACTGCTGTTTCCAAGGTCAACAATGAACCTTCAAGCTCAAGATTGTGGTTCTGTAGTTGTGGAAAGACTTCTACCTATTGGTATACCTGTACATATAAAGTATTTGTCTCGGGGCCGATCCGAGCATCTTTTTAATTGGTCGGTATCAGCTAAAATGAATCTGATCAAATGTTGATCCTTTCTCCACTGAACTCTGCTGTGTTTTGTCACCTCAGCCTGCTGGTGCTGCAGCGCTGCTCTCCTTTACAAACAGCCTACACTGCGAGCATTTCACTGCATGTAAGGGTGAAAATTAGAATGTTTAGAGAGTAAGAGTTCAGACACCTAGATTGTCAAAATATTTCCACTCTCCTCTCTCTTTGTCAGTATCAAAGCTGAGTGTACAAAACATGCCATAAAACGTCTGTATTGGTTGTATTAATGTTGAATTATTCAATTATCAAACATGCGGTACGACTTAAATTGAACTGGTTACACTAACTTGAGTTGCTGTGTCATTTAGGTGAATAGAAGTATCAGACTGGACTTGGTGCTCTCCATTTGTAAACTAATTATGAATGGATCATCAGGGCAGAGGCGCTGGGAGCCAGACCCGTAGTCTACTTGTAGCCCTTTCATTTCAGCTGCACTTCACAAGCACCAGCACAGCCTCCATGTGAACCCACACACGGATCACTGAGCTGAACCACACAGAGATGTTTTTGCATAGACATCAATTCAAGTCAGACTCATGCAAATGGGACGAAAAAGACACATGGACAATGGCGAGACAGAAACAACAACAAAGGAAAGAAATGAAAACCGTGAGCGTGGAGAGGACGGATGAGTGACATGATTAAACACGATGTCCACAGTTCAGTTCAGTTCATCAACAAGGTTATCTGATTTTATAAAAATAAGTGAGCTTGTTTAATACGCCACATTATTATTGTTTTTAAAAACAAACAAAAGGAACAAAACTCTATGCATCAACAACCCATCAAGGTAAATATTAATGTATTTGTTACAGTTGAAAAGTACACACGCGTATATTTGCCTGCCAATGCGTAGCTACTCATCCGGCTCTGTTTAGTATTGCTTTTAGTTCACGCTGTCAGTGAAGAGGGAGTCAGTGCAACAACCAAGGCCTGTGTGTATGTGTGTGTGTTTGTGTGTGTGTGGTGTGTTTCTGTCTGTTAACAAGTCAGTTGATTGTATCTGTAAGTGAGCGTTAAACTAATCAAGATCATCTTTGTGTGTGTGTGTGTGTGTGTGTGTGTGTGTGTTAGTGAGGCCAAGCAAACATGCAGCATTAGTCTCTGACACTCTGGCAAGGATAGTAAACTGAGCTTAGCATCTGTTTAGTTGGAAAAATAGAAATAAAATAAACATTGCGTTCTACTTTCACACCCAGAGGAGCGACTCTGCCACAGAACCACAATAAGTAGAATAACCCCAATCCTTATCACCAGAATACAGCAGGGATCAACAGTTTACCTGAAAGCGTCTGTACACTTAAGTCTGGAAATGGTAACGCACAGCAATGGTACATGCACAACAATGTAAAGTACTCCATTACAAGTGAAAGTCCTGCATTCAAAATCCTTCTTAAGTAAAAGTACAGAAGTATTATCAGCAATTGTACAACAATTCTACTTTCCAAACTGTTGAATTGTTCCTTTAATGTACCCTACTTACTGGAAATGGTATGTGCTGATGGGAGTATATGAAGTTCAGTGGTGGGAGATTTACTTAAGTAAGAGAACCAATACACAATGTCATGAGATGATAATATAATGGGAGAGGAAAGAAGAAGAAACACAGTTCTGATACACAAATCTGCTTTCAGTTTTTGGATCTTCTCTAATCTTTGTTTTTTTTTTGTGAAATAAAGTAAAAAGTACTCATAATTTTTTTTGAAATGTTCATAACATTTTTATTTCTGGCAGTTTTGTTGGTGCTTTACTACAAATAAACTAAAATTAAACAAGACACTAGAAATAGTAACGCTACTAATAGACAGTGTAGTAATGCCTATGAATGTGTCATCATTAGCAGACTGAATGGTGTTTTAATATGGATCACAGCACAGACTGCTGCAGGAGCTTACTGGTATTTTGGTTTCGACCAATAAGTACCCGTCCCTGCCTGAAGGAACCATTTCTATCAATACATCTACATCGTATTACTGAACGTACACACTACAAAATGTTGATTCTATCCATTACACTGTGAGTGAAAAACCTACGGGAAAAGGTGACTTTAAGTGTGTTAAGGCACTTAAAGTCACAGTTATCACAGTGTCCCTGAAATATCTGCTAAGAGCTGACAGGGTTATCGATCAATAGCAATAAGGAATTACTTCACAAGATGCTGACATGTCTGGGTTGTAAAACTCACTTTAGCAAAGCTCATTCCTGCAATTATTTCTACGTACAAATTAAGTCAAAATTAAATCATATTTGATTGTTTCTGTAAATGGCAGGCCACCACAGCTGCAGGGAAGCAGCAGCATTGTTGCACCTTTTAAATCCAGGAAAATATTAATTATCTACGGTCTTATTCTGTATGTATAATCGCCTTTTACAGGAAGTGGTAGTTCTACCTTATTCTAGTTCTGTGGATGCTGAAAGTTGAGAAGCAGGGCAGATGTTTACAAACACATGTCCCCAGTTAGAAAGTGTGTGTGTGTGTGTGTGTGGTAAAATGTCCAGTTTGAGCTCACAAGTGAAAACACTACTTTTCTATCTAACAAAAACATCTGGTTATTAGCATTAATGGTACAGTGATAATTATTTTTTATCCCCAAAACAAAAAGTTAATTTTGTTCACACAACTAAAAAATAAAATAAAATACAGTTTTACAGTATTGACCTGCAGCCATGTTGGAAAAAGAAAGATATTTTGTTTTCTAAAACTGTAAATGTAATACTCCTCTTAATAAGTTAAAAAATAATTTAAACAACACATTTCAAATGAGAATTGTGAACATAAACAGGTACAGACTGTTAACGCAAGAAAAGACACTTTTAAATCTGTTGTATGTTTTTAAAAAACTCTATACAACAAATACTAAAAATAAAGAATAAAACAGATAGGAAGGAGAAAGGAAGTAGTCATATACAAGTAGACATCATTGAATACGAAAGCCGAGTTGTTCAGCTCAGTGTTAGTGACCAGTGATATAAACTCTCTGAGGGAATATTTCATATTAGTCAATAAATATGAGAGTATACAATAGAATAAGGAGTAGGGGACAAAAAGAGAGCAGGAAACAGACAAGGAGGGAAAAGCTGAATAGTCTCTATGGCTTTTACAGGCTTTGTGGCCCAAATAACCTTTTAATATCAGTATCATCGTTCAGTAGCTACAATCACCCACCAAACCCCCGAACAGTCACTCTAATTAGGGCAAAGCTACAAAAAACAAGTCATGAATAAAAGTCAAACGAAACCAACTTTTAGTGAGAGACGTTAAGAGGGATTATTGGAAAATGACGATGTGAAAGCCTTGAATACTCCGACCTGCTGGACTTTGATGCTTTTTCATGTCTGTGGATGCACTATAATACGATATACTTAACATTCTCTCTCATCTTGATTCCAGGATGTTAATGGAATCAAGAAGCAGATCCTTTAAAAAGCAGGGAGATCACCTTTAAACTTCCTTAAAGATTCCTTATGGGTGTCACTAACAGTGTTTTTGTTTGCTGGAAATAAAGAGGACCACTGAAACATTGAGCACATTTTCCCACTAATTTGGCATTTCAGTGTGGTCGACAATCTAATCCAAAACAGCCTGAAATTTTTTATAATTATATTAGCTTACATTTTGGATGTACAGAAAACAGTTGCAGGAATTTAAACAGGACATGTGAGCCTGCAGTTGTGTCTTGTGGTTCAGAGAGAGACTGAAGGAATCTGTAGGTCTGACTACACTCACAGGGGGCTGTTCATCTTTGATGTGGTGGAGACGTGACATAAAATGTAGTTAATGTAAATGTTGCCTGTTATATCTTTGTAATGTTTGGAAAACCATTGTTGGTGTCAACAATACAATAAACCTTCGGTGCTGGTGGAGGTGTTTTTCCCTGCAATTGAGAAGATCTTGTTCGTACCCTGAATTAAACTCAACGGTCAACATGCAGTACCGTCGAACCGCACACAGAGACATGAAGGCATCCATAAGTTTGTTTGGGTAGGAAGGAACATTAGTTTCCCCAAAATAATCTGTAATGCAACGGAGGCATAAGCTGATGCAAATTGTGACACGAGCCGACTTTCTGAGCTATGGCTGTGTTGAAGACCACTTATCTACAAGGGGGAGAGGAGTCAGCGACCCTGAGTGGTTTATTAAACCAGTGAATATCTGCACAGAAACATGCAGCTCTGACGCATAAGCAACGCTAAACAAAACCCCTCAATAAAGCATCACAGCAGCTGTGTATATATAGTGATCCTTCACTCGTAGGAAGGTGCTGTACAGGATTGTCTTCTTTTGCACATTTTTAATCACCATTTGGAGACGAAAAGTCAAAAATATTCCACATGCTGCCCAATAATTAGTAGGCCTTCTCACTGTCAGGAAGTGATCAAGATTGGATATTTTTATTTTTGTCTTTTTCTACAACATCTGTGCCACACTCACCTGGCTTTGAGGATTTTAAGCGTTCATAAAACATTGTTTTTAAAATTGCCTCTCAAAGAAAAAGCTGACAAGAATAAGGTGTTTGTGACCTGTAGAAAAGGTAGATAGAGGATATTATTTCTTTATCTTTTCTATTTGTTTTTTGATTTATTGTTCCCATATGAAAATTTGACAACCTCTTGCACTGCATCTCTGATTACCAATGAGCCACTGCAATCTGGTGTCTGGTGTCTGAGTTTGGCAGAGTTAATTATGGCTTTTTGTTTGCAGAGGAAATGAGTACTTCTTTTTTTTTTTTTTTTTGGTAGTTTCTGATTTAGCAACATATGAAATCAAAACAGGCATTAGTGTCGCCCCTTTAGCTGCTCTTCTTAATGATTTTCCACAGGCCCGGGTCGGTTTTCCTTACTGTGGTTTGTGACCAGCACACCTCCAACACGTCATCAGGGTAAACACCTTTACCTTGTTGTGCAGTGGAAAAACACTTGCACCGTTCACAGCAGGGCTCGGTGTGACTCACCCGTGGAAAACCCTCTATTTGTTGTTGCGCACGGCTTCTGAAATCATGCATGTTCCAATTATCCCACTTTGACATTTCTGAGCGATTAAAAGAGAAAGGAATAAGAGTTGGAGAGGCAGAGAAAGAGAGGTGAAAAGTAAGAAGTGAGAATGGAGGAAATTAAAAGGAGGAAAATAAAACTGCCCTTCCGTCTAAAAACCAGCCTCATTCCCAGAAGCTACCTCAGTGATACAAACTCATCCTTTCATTCCACCTCCTTCATTAGTATGGAGCAAACTTCTGTCTCTCCGGCTTCTTCATCCCGTTGGCGGAGGAGATCTTGGCCGTGTAGGACGCCAGGGCCGCCGCCGCGTGAGCCGGAACCTGAATGGCTGCTGTTGCTGCCTGCATCGAGCCCGGTAACATGGGGGCCCCGATAGCAGCCGCCGCCGCCGCTGAGGCAGGAGGGGTGGAGAGTGCCAGGTAAGGGAAGGATTTCATCCCCAGGAGGCTGGAGAGGGGGAGGGCGTAGGGAGCGCCCATGATGGGAGCGTGGGGCAGCGCGGCGCCCATCGCTGCCAGGGGGGAGGAGGAGGAGGACGAGGCGGAGGCAGGGGGGGCGGGCTGGGTGAAGCTCATGGTCAGGTCAACGGGAGACGGCATGGAGGAGGACTGGGCGGTGGATTTGGCGGTCTCTAAACTGGAGGAGGGGAGGGGAGGGCAGGGGCGGGAGGGAGAGGTCAGGAGAGGAGGTGGAGGGAAGGGAAGGGACGGAGGGTGGAGGGAGGGGAGGAGAGGGGTAAGGGAGAGGGAGTTTTGGATGGAGAAGGGTTAGAGGGTTAAATAAAAGACATGTTAAAAAAAAATCAAGAATAAAAACCAAAAAGAAAATAAACCTAAACCAAAAAAACCAAACAGGATATTTTGGAGAGTAAAAATGAAATAAAGGAAATTTGACAAAACTAAAATCATAAGACAGGTGTGTTTTGCTGGAGGTTGCAACAGATTATTGTAGGGGAGTTCGCTGTACGGATGGGGGGTGTGCTGTATAAGTTGGGGTGATGGCTTGGGAGGGGGCTTAGGGAGGAGGGAACAAAACCATTATAGATATATTAGGATGGAAGCTTTGTCAGAGATGAAACAAAACAGGAAAAAGAAGCATAAAAAACCCAGTTACTGGTTCAGAGAGATGAAGTCCCACTCCACGTCCAGGCTAGCATGTGTGCTGCCAGCCTTCAGTTCTTCATGTATTTTCTGTAACGCGGTCTCTTTCATTACACCGGGGTTTTCATATTCTAAGCAAAATGGATATCAAAGACCGTACCGGACAGTAACGTTTAACTGCATTCTAATTTTTACCAGAATTAACTACAGCTCCAATGAGTCTTAGCCAGAGGCACACTACTAAAAGCTTAAGGGAGCTGTAGTTGTTGAATGCTAGATGTCCATTTAACTTAATATGACAACAACCTCCAGTTTTATCTTTCAGCTTCTTTCCACTGTGGCAAAAGTCTAACAGAGGCTATCAAAGCATGGGCTATAGCTTGAAAAAGGGAGTGGAACTTTGGCTCTCTAAAATCCCATTTCTTTAAATATTCTCTAGCTGCTACACAGTCAATAATGTGTTTCTTCTATTCATTTTTTCAAGAGGATCATTTCTTCAATGTCAGTACGATGACATGTGAAAAGTTATAGCAAAACACGCATATACTCCTGTTATTTACTGTTATCTGGATACATTATCTGGATAACGACACCTGATGACAAACCTCTGCATGTACACCTGGTACTAATACTTAAGCATTTCTGTACGTCGATTCTGATTGTTCTCCATATGCAAATTGATGAATAAGCTGAGGTAAGCAATGCTGCTGCATTGACTCAAAGTCATCCAAAGCTTTTCGCCTGGCTTGCTTGAAAGAGTGGAGTTAGGTGACCTTTCAGCTTGTTGAGAGGTGTTTTTTTTTGTGTGCAGATGTTATAACACTTGGCTGAGATTTGATTGAAAGGGAGCCAGACCACCCCCAGGTGTGGCAGGCGTGCATTTACACACAGCATTGCTATGTGTATTTCCTTATCCAGATAAGACATCCAGGTGCAGATCACATCTTACTTTCAGGTGTAAAAGGGGCATTATCAGCATTTTAGGATATAGCTTGAAACAGCCGTGTTGGAACACACATTAATGTGCCTCACCCTCACCAAGTGACAGTGATATTTACAGTTCCTGCCAAACTGTGCCACTTTCTGTTCTCATCTACCTGCGTTTAAAGACTGATGTTCAAGAGGGACAGAAGGTTCAAGCTTTAACAGGAATAGGTAGCAACAAATACTCTCTATTTCACCCTCAAACTATATTTAGATGTAAACTGAAGCTGTTGTACGGTGTTTTTCTTTTTTTTAATCAAACACATAACTGTGTACTACACTATGTAAGTACATAAATACAGTCTTTTGTGGTAACTCTTAAAAACCTTTACTTTTTAGTGCATGTATGTATCAAAGACCATCTAACAGCTCACAAAAACTACCATGTCTCAGAAAAATTACCCTCAAAGGTTTCACAGCTGTTAAAATAATATCTTTATAGCCTGGTTATAGGCTCTCTATTAGTATTTGTGTGGGCTTAACGGGTGGAAAAGCCTGTTGAGGCTTTATGGAACTGAAGGATTAAAATACTTAGTACTAAATATTTTAATTTTACCCCCTAAAACAAAATTGTAAACAGTAAGTATTCTGTGGCAGCCATCTTAAATGCATCAGCCAAATGAATGAGTGCCAAATGGAAAACACTCTTTGTATGCACTCAGGTTGTGGCTCCTTCCCTTTCTCTTGTGTCTGACAGGTTCCCTTATTGCACATGAAGGTCCAGAGAGAGCGTGCTCCAAGGCATGAATAATCAACAGCAGATAAAAGTGAATCACGTTCACATCAGAGCGATCATCGTCCATTTGTCACTGAGGAAACCACACAAAGCAAACACACTATTCTTCACTGGAGAGGGACACGTTGTGTGACTGCACCGAAGAAAGTAGGTGTGAACTAATGTCAACATAACATAACCGACATCTGGTGCATATATGTGATTGAAACAAGCGATATGACGCCAAGCTACAGTAGGGAACAGATTAACATTTAGGGAGGATCCAGGGCAAGGTTGTTCTGCTGGGCCCCTACAGACCCTCCCAGCCCCACACCTTTGCATTGTGCATGTCTTCTGGTCCCTCTATGTAAGTGCACACAGAAGACTACAGCTGATATGTAAGGTGCCCTGTGGAGTATTCTTGTAAACAAACAGAAGCTATGTTTACATTCAGTGTTTCTCACCAATATGCATCGAGTGAGTCCTTTTGAGGTCTGACAAACAAAATAACAGCAACATGAGTTTCTTTCCTCAAAAAACATTTGCATAGCCGATTTTCAAAAAGTATTTTGAAACCTGCATTGGTACGTCCGTGTTTACTATCTTGCAGTCTTCTTCATTGCTGCATTTGTTGGTGCATTGCTGCGGTTCTCTGTGTTCTTCAAATTCTGATTAGTGGTGTTGGACTCGATGCCTGTGACACATTGACAAACAAGCTGTATTGTCATTGAACTGGTTTCACAATGCTTGTTTTGTCCAACCAACAGTCTAAACCACAAAATTATTAAAAGTAGAACGTGGCGTTTAAAGAAAAGACTCAAAGTAGAAGAACCTCAAATTTGTACTTATGTACAGTATACAGTACGGGTATAAAGATAATGAATTTGAAAGGTCCATCTTCACTGTTTATCTAAACACATGAGAAATAATTTGCCCGTGAATAATGACAGCTGTGTTTGATGTGCACAGGTGGGCAGGTTCATACACAGGCATGCCAGAATATCACAGACGCTCACATTGAACATGACAGGGCTCATTGTATTTGACATAGACAAGTCTAAAGACGTTGTGACTTACAGATACTAATTTGCACATTCTTAGTTGATGCTTCATACTTTCAGTGTTTTCAGTCAAAGACAGCAACGTTTAATAACTGCTGCTTTATGATGGATTAAGACTAAAAAGAAAGACTTACATCAAAAAGAAAGTCATTTTACTCAACATCTCTGGTAGTTTCAGTCATAGAATGTGACTGAATCAGCTAAGTGCTTTACTGGTTACCATGCCAACCCCCTTTCTTACAATAAGCATAGTTGATGATCTTATGATCTCCATTTTTTAAAAATTTTTGTACTTCAGAGAAATTGTTTCATTTAGCGCACAGTCACTAGTGAGGAATGTAAAAATAACAGCAGCACAAATACTGCCTACTTACTGCTAAAAGTATTAAAGTACTGGATCTGCAGTAAAATTACTGATATATTATTATATATGACTGATTAATACTGATGCCTCATTGCATAAGTAGTATATTTAACTACTTTATATACGGTTATGTAGTTTAGTCCAGTGGTTCCCAACCTAGGGGTCAGGCCCCTCCAAAGGGTCACCAGATAAGTCGGTCAGAGATGATTAATGAAAGATGAAAAAAAGTTCAAAAAGGTTAAAAAACACTTTTTTAAACTTTAACAATGCAATTTTGGAGTTAGTTTTTTTTAATATGAAGTGAAGTAAAAAGTACAATATTTACCCATGAAATTTAGTGAGCGAAGTAACTTAAAACAGTACTTACAAAGATGTACTTAGTTACTTTCTAACACTGAACAGTTACTGAAACCCAACTATCTACCAAAGAAGATTGTTTCATTCAGTTAGTAGTATTAATTTAGTTGCTGTTCTGTGGTCAGCTGGTGAGCAACATGGCCAACAGGAGACAGAGATGGAATAATCCCCAGCAGGTATTTTTAGCAGTCTGTTAACTGAAAAAATATATGTAATGGATAGGAGCGAATTTGTCATTGATACTTCAGCGTCAGTATCTCACCTTCCCCAAGCTGACATTTCAGACTGAATGACGATGACCCATCTGTACATGTGCTTTACACCCTGTGCATGTGTGTTTGTGCATGTGTATGTGTGTGTGTGGCATTTTCCCAACCTATTCTCCTCGCTGTCAGCGGCAGGAAGAGTGGTGAGTGAAATATCAATTTCATCCAGAGTCCAATCATGAATTTGCATATTCATGGCCGTGGTTACTTGTGTTAAACCCGTCTGGCAGTCTGGGTCCTGTGTCTCTAATATCGAGATCTTGATTAAACAGCCAGGCAAAGGAGAAACTAACTTGTTCTCTGCGTCGAATGTAGAGCTTCATTTATTTTTATCATGTAGACAGCCTCACATGGTAAATCCTACAGATGTACTATATGAAGCATACACTGCACAAAAGAGCGCACCTGTGCTGTAATGTGGCTCCAACCAGGATAAAATAAAAAAGTGAAATTGTCTTTGCTGCCATTGTTTTGGAGCCATTCAACTATACTTAATATGTGACAGACATATTGCTTTCTGCAGGAAATTCAAACCTGCTTACACAAAAATTGTATCTAATATTAATAATATATGATATCACCCAAACCTGATTTAATATTAATCAGAATAATTTTATCCAAACAAGTATGGAAGAATGACTAAAACTTAAATGGCTGCAGCAGTGATTTGTGCTTTTTATATATAAATAAAGATTCGTAGTGATGCTAAGAATACTATGGCTGTCACATTTTGTAGGATGAGATACAAGAATTTTTTTAGTGATTTTGTTTGTCCACACTGCAGTCAGTGGCTGTAACATGATGTTCGGACACAATACATTGCAGTGATGGCAGATGGAGGCCTTTAAGATGGTTTCCACTTCAAGTCATAAACTACCAAGATCATTCATTCATTCATAGTTGACTGACAGAAAAATAATTGGCAACTATTTTTCTAATTGTTTAGGTATTTTATCCTGCATAAACATTTTATGGTTCCATGATTTGCTGCTTTTCATTTGAATGGTTTGAATAGTTTTAATATATTTTATTAATAATGTTGAGGTTTGGAGTGTTGGTTGGACAAGACAAACATTGTGAAGGTGTCACTTTGGGCTCTGAGTAATTGTGACGGCATTTGTCATTATTTTCAGAATTTTTACAAACCAAACAATCAGTCGATTAATGGAGAAAATCATCAGCAGATTAATGAAAACAATCATTAGTTGCTTTCCTGTACAAAACTCCTCCTCAACCAACTATTTTTTACATTAATGCATGAATAATAATAATAATCTAATGATTAATATATAATAGTAACAGTCACAGGGAACATTTTTCTGCATTGCTGCAGTCTGCAGTGCTTTAAGTACATTTTCCTTATTATACTTTTTCATTTTAAATGCAGACTTTGTACTCTTGTAACAGAGTATTTCTGCAGTGTGGTATTAGTAATTTTTACTTAGGTAAAGGATCTGAATACTTTCTCCACCGTTGACCATAAGTAACCACAGTGCTGTGTTATGGTCGCATGTACAGATGCTCTGGTATCGTTGGAAAATGTCGCAAATGTGACGCAATCAGTGAATTTTGTGCTAGTTGTTTTCATTGACAGGTCTAAAATGACATGTGTCCAGCTCCATGATGGCTGAGCTTTATAAAACAGAAACGTGCAAACGCAGCTTAGAAATATGCCAACACATTTGTTATGATCAGATTTAATGTATTTGAGTTTACACAGTTTTATGAGTCTGGTCCCTGGTGTAACTCATCTCTGAGGGATGGAAGCTTTCACCTGTCTTCAGTCTATTTCACACAGTATTTTCTACTCAGTACTTTGTCTGATCTGATTATATGTGTAGTTGCCATTAAAGTGGAGCTGCCCTTCCTGCAACGTGGTAGGAATAAATAAATTCATAGTTATTTTAAGATGATTTGGACTTTCTTGATAATTCAATGAAAAAGAACCACAGTGCTTATCAAACTATTGACTGCATACAGCGCACGATTATTATTAATATGAAGATTTGCTCTGAATCTGTAATAGACTCTGACACTTTTAAAGGTTGTGTCCACAGTGGCTTTGAATTAGTCCAGTTTTCTCTGTTATTCAGTGCATGAAATGATTGAACATAATGATTTCAGGAAGAAAGCTTGACAGAGTTGTTTCATCTGTGGTCTCAACTCCATCTCTTATCTGGGTGTTCATTAAAAAAATAGCCATCAGAGTTGAGAGAAAATACCTACCAATGAAGTAAAAGAGCAAAATTTCCATCTCTGGAGAAGTGAGTGAAGTAAGGGTAAGAGAAATCTCTAAAATATTTGGACATCACGTGGATCTGAGGTAGATTTTGACCCATCGTGACATGACCACAATTGTTGTATCCAGATGTTTCCCCTTTAGTTTGGATGCTTACCATGAAGTGATTAGGTACTGAGCCAGGTTGATGGCTATCGGTGTGCCGGTGATGGTGACGTGACGGTCACTGGTGCTGTCGATCTGACTGCCGATCTTGATCTGAGCCCCCGACACCTGCCGGATCTCATTTATCTTGGTGCCCTGGCGACCGATGATTGAGCCAATCAGCTGTGGGGAGGATGAGACAGAGAGAGGATTAGGATTAGAGGCATTTAGAGATGCAGCATGCATTGCAGCATTTTGGGTTTCTCAAAGAGAAGACTGTATTTTCAATAAACGTTGCTTTGACATTCTTGTCGGTGCTTTTCTAACAGCCGATTATCAGGTCTGTGTGTGTGTGTCTGTCAGCCCACGTAGCAGTTAATCTGTCTCTGTTTAAATGTGCGCATGTTTTTCTTATTCAACATACTTTTCAAACATGAAAAGGCATTTTACAAGACTAATTTCATGGCAATCCATTCAATAGTTGTTAAGATATTTCACTCCAAACCGCAAATGTAAACCTCATGGGTGGCACGGGAGAAAAGTCTGAGGATCGTATGGAGTTCTGCTTCACTGTCACTTTAATGGAACATACACACTGTTAGCTCCACCTGTGCTTTCCCTGCTATGACAATTAACAGTGGCTGCTGTCAAAACAACATTTAAATGTATTGCACACACACAGGAGTCAATGTAGAATGGGAGTCTCCAAACTGAATGCATCAATGACAATAATAATAAAGGTATACGTGTTTCCAAAAGGGAAAGGTCTAAGTAATAAAAATCAAAGATTATATAACGTAAAATATAAGAAGCTCTATGGCTGACTAATGGCTGACTCAGTCACCAAGCTTCTAGGAGCAAATATGTAGTTAAAAAAAGGCAGATTAATTTCCCTCTGCCACATTCTGGTGTGACCAGGCCTTTGTGGTAGCCTACATTAGATTATTAGGGTCGCTTAATCAGGCGCAAATTACATAAAGGTGGGTGGAATAAATATTAGAGAGACTTTGAATGCATCAAAACACAAGTCAATAGCTACCAAAATGACCACAGTGCTGAATGAACTATTTCAACAACAACAACAAAAAGTATAACAAGCTTCATAAACCTTACTTTTTAGCAGACAGAGGGACTTCCGAGCCCACACCTCCACCTTTGTCTTTCTCTATGGAGTTTATTTTTGATCCTCTCCATCTTTCCTTCTAGTTATCAGTTCGTGTCTCTCTAAGAATATGAAATGGCAACAGGTGGTGAACTCTGACTCATCTGCCTGCCTTGAGCTTAGTGTGTGTGTGTGCGCGCTATACTCGTCCTGGTGGGGGTTTTGTCATGCAGTAGGTGTCACAGTAACAATAGACAGATAGTTACTTATCCTGGTGTCAGTTCAGACCATAAATATGTCTCGTTACCTTTTTTTCTAAAAGGCGAACGTGCGTTGGCCGGCTGAAGTGAGGCTGTATCGTGTTGCCTGGATGTCAAGGTTTCATATGGAGCTGAGCTGCATTAAAAAATAAAAACTGATGCACTGAAGCAAATTTCCTGAAATCAGATCAGAAACTTGAGGGATTGAAAATATTAGCGAGGGAATTTGAGGATTGGGATCAAATGATCCTAAGTGAGGTGTCATTTTTCTCTTGTATAAAACAATACATATTAATGACACTGCCACATAAAACTGCCTCTCTCATAATGCACAGTAACTGCTGGCTCTCTGCTCTGACAATGCGGAAAAAAAAAAAAAAACACAGGTCCTGTATATTTAAAGCACTCAAATGTTATGAGAGGAAGTGACAGGAGAGATAATGAGGAGAACAGTCACAGTGTCAACACCGGGACGGCGTAAATGTAATCCAATTAAAGTATAATAACGATGGTATATTTTAATGATCCCCATAAGGGAAGTTTGGTGTAAAGAATCAGTGTAAGAACGACTAATTAACCCTCAGCATGGCTCATTAGCCTGGAATTTAAACACACACACACATTATTATATAACTTTATCACTTACTGTATACTATTTGTTTACTTGTAAAGACAATTAAGAGGCAATAATGTAATAATACGTTCCCTCAGAGGGTAGTGATTCATTTCAAGTTAATGACTTTCAATATACAAACCTGTTTTAATGAGATCAAAACCAAAAGTTTTAAACTTTATTTTTATTAATTCAGAATAATTTCATGATCACAGGTAAACAAAGCTTGTTCAGTCGAGATATGGACATAATTATTTTGATCTGTAGAAATTAAAACACACATGTCCTCTTGAGCCACAGCACATGACTAAGGAGGCTGCTTCAACACAATGCTTCAGTCCGTTATTGAGGATACCTCACAGCATATGATGCTCTTAGTAAGGTATTGTTCCGCCTTTAAAGGACCTTGTGTTTCAACAGGAATGTTCCTAAAATACACTCTCCATCTGAGCCGTTACCTACTGCCCTATCAGTCAACTGGGCTATCGTTGTTCTCTTCACTGATACAAAATAGAGTTGTGAAGTGGAAGGAGACATTTTGGGCGCGCCTGGTTCCACAAATCAAAGCCCCATTCATTTTTCCCATAGACAATGCAAGGTGACTGACAGTTGGAGCTCTTTGACAGGTTCTTTGATAATAAAGTCGAGGGTACAGGCATGTGTACATAAACACTTTGGGGGAGAAGTTAACTTCGACACCCAAGGTGCATTTTGGCAAGAAACTTCCAATCACAGACCTTAAACCTCTGTTAAAGCTAATTATTACAGTAATTAGACTACTGAAAACACAATCACACAATTACTTCACTTTTGATTAAATGATTGTGGACAAATTCAGAGCTTTTTGAATTCACTTCCACTCTGATTTGTGTCTCTGACTGGCTTCTTCTCCATAGCAAAGGGTGCCAAGGCTCGTGGGTATTGTAGTATGTAGGGTATGTGCTGTGATTATGTTCACAGTAAAATTGAGGAAATTGTTGAAAGAAGAAGATTTGAAATGGGACTATGGAGTGAAGAAGAAACACTAACTTAACAACTCTGTATGTGTTAAGGTCAAAGGTCAGGTGTATAACAGGGGCCCAAGAGCTGGTTGGGAATCTCTCTTTCAGTCAGGGAGGATGCCTGCTGAAACAAATTTTCATTATCAGAAGCAAAGTAGGGTTCATTGTCTGGCTCATGGCACTTCGACGTGGACAGGAGGAGCTCCGCCTGCTGAGTCACAGCCTCCCTCGACTCTGTTTAAAATCTTTTTTGAATGAAACTTCTGAGTTGCAAACGTTGACACAAGAGACTTAACTCCATCAATCCTCACTCCAATCAGCTTTCTCACTTTTTCTTCCTCTCTGTTCTTTTTATCCGCTTGTGACCCAGATCCTTCCTTTATTCAGACTGTTTGCCTCCTATTTTCTGTATCCTTCCTACAGTTTCTTTCATTCCTTCATTCTTTCCCTCTTTTGTAATCTTGACTTTTCCCCTTTCTCTCTCTCTGCACCACAAACAAGCCTTTCCCTACAAGTAATTTGGCCAACAAGATCTGATCTGGTCTGTGTGCTATAGTGGGCTATTCTCAGAAAGGGCTTTGATAATATGAGTGTGTGTGTGTGTGTGTGTGTGTGTGTGTGTGGTAGCTATAATGACACTGTGGGAGACAGAAGACAAAGTGCCCCCTGACAACAAACAGGTCAGGACCATTTGTGTGAAATCCACCTTTAGCCGCCGTTCGACCTCACAAACAGCCTCATTGAATCATGAACGGCCTCCTGTGAGTCATGACCAGCAGAACTCTGTCTGACAAAAAAACTCATATATCCGGTCTTGGACCACCATCACCAGTATGTTAACAGGCTTAACTTAAATTGTCAAATACTTTACCAGGATTTTTAAACTGATCTATATTAACATAATTATAGAAAATGTACAAAAATTGACAGTTTGTTCATAAAAAATCAAAACAGATATAGATTTTTACTGGGCTACACTCTTGTAGCTTTATTGCCTCATTATTTTTATGCAATATATCATTCTTATTTCTGGGAGGACAGTATAGAGACACAAGGCATACAAAAAAGCCCTCCTAATATTATGTTTAGTATTATCTATAAGCATCTATTGCATGTCTCTCCATCAACCCTGTCACCCAGAAATTACGTGCTTATACTGTAGTACTAACTTGCAACAACAAATATATTTTGGAGGAAATTGTAACGTGGCCCTTGGAGATTAGTGTTTGTTATCAACACAATGAGGAAAGATTGTTAATTAATATGGTGAGATGCGAAATTTGTTGATACTGAACATACCAGTAAAATGTTCACGGACACAGTCATTCATTTGTTTTCCCTCAACAATCTTGTAATATAATATCCTCTCCAAGAAAGTGGAGCATGGTTAAATGTTTTTAATGTTCAGGCGCTCCCAGCACTGTGGTTAGTCTCTTATCAGCTTCAAATATGGATGTACTGCACTGCATTTTCCTTTTCAGCATAACCAAGAGTATTTAAAAAATGAAGTCAAGAGTTGCAGTTAAGATTTATGTTAAAATTTGCTACAAGATGCATTTTATTAGAAATGTTGCTCAGATCACACAAACATGAAGCAAGGGCTTACAACCAAGTGTGATAGCTAATTTTGTTTATGAGGACCAAGGCTGTCGATACGTTGACTGACAGTGAGATAGACTGCGATCGTCACTGAAACAGTGGGGGGACACTGGCGCCCCTATGGGACCGACAGGGTTCAGGAACATTGAAGCTACATGCAAACGTCATGACTTAACCCACTGGTGGCCTTCACAGGGAAAACAAGCTTTGGCTTTTACACCTTCATCAAGGTTGACTGCTCTGGAGATATGAGGTTTGCTGTATGTGTTATGAGCCCACCCCCCATGTTTTATGTACAGTAAGTGCTGTTGGGTAAAATCAGCTTGAAGCTGAAGAGGAGGGGAGGAAGAGGACGGACTGAGGGCTATTTTTGGGTGATTCCCTGCTGCCCTTGTAATTTGGAAAGGTTTACTGAAGGAGAGATAGAGAGGGGGAGAGAGTGGGAGAGTGTCAGACAGGGTTGTTGTTAAATCTCTAACTGTGAGCTGTAGGATGTCATTAAGCTGCTCTGCTTGGCCCTGCTCAGTGACTCACACACACAAACACACACATACACACACACAGATATCACACACTCACATGCGCAGGGTCTTAAGTCCCTCTTTGCTCTGTGCTATTGTGTCTCCTTGTTATTCTCTCAGGCCAGCCATACAATACAGTACGTGCACATGTTTGAGCAGGATGGCATATTTAGTGTGTGTGTGTGTGTGGTGTGTATGTATGAGTCCATGCATTTAAAACTGCCTTGAAACCAATGCTTCATTTATACTTGAGAGGTGACAGCACCTGCGGAGGTGTTGATTATCTTGTCAAAGTGGAGAGGCAGCGTTTCCGATGAAAACATGACCTCATATACACCCCTGTCTGTCCTCCACTGAGCTACAAACAACTCGGGCATAAAAAACCAATGTAAAGAAATGTTAACTGAATGTGACTTCATGAGTTCCTGGAGAGAAATCGCCAAAAGTCTGCCATTAGATGCTGAGGACTGAATGAGGAAGTGGCTAAGCACCAGGGAGACTGAACTATAAATGTGAAAAACACTGACACTGCTGTCATATTCATGCATGATATGTAAGACACATATTAATGTGTCTTTACAGGTGATTTGCCAAAAACCTAAAGATATTTGAGAAAAAGAAGCAGATTGGTTTGAACTGAATTTTCACTTGGATTATACCAGCCTGGCTCCAGATCTCTGAATCACTGCTCACATCTCTGCAGCCACTAAAATCCTTTCTATTTGATTAATTCATCTCCAGACAAGAATGTCAATATTGGATGATTCTGCCACACCCTGGATTACATTCAGTGACAAGGGCAGCTTTTTTTCATTTTCCACAGTATCTGCTCATGGCGACCGCGATATGTTGAGGTTAGGGAACAATCTTGTCACGCGAGAGGGCGTTGTGGAGAAGAGCGCGAGGCATCATTGCCATCGCTAAATGTATCCAACTACCTCATGTCTCATTCACATGGAAGAAAATGCCGAACATTATCAGAATGAACATAAACAAAGAACACGGCTATTGTTAGCACTCACAGCTGTCAAACTAGGATGTTAGTATGGGGAAATGTCCAGTCAATCATTTCATTTCCCAGTGAAATGATTGGATGGGGCTTATAACAGCCCTGCAACAGCCACAGGTACCGGATCATTTTCTTATTTGTGTCAGAGCATTTGATTTATTGATTACTGTTGGGATGTAAAGAATTTCAAGAAATATAACAAAAAAATGTGTGTTGTTGTGTTAGTGGTGTGTGTGTGTGTGTGTGTGTGTGGGTGGGTGTGTGTGTGTGTGTGTTTGTGCGTTTATCCTGCTGCAAACAGAGCTGCTGACTGGGAACTGGCTGCTTTATTTAACCCTACCGTATTTTGACTGCAGGATAGAGGCTCTAAGCAACCACTCTGTGTCAGACTGAATGACTAACACTTATTGATGGATGGATGGAGAGAGAGAGGCAAAGTGGAAGAGGAGTGAAAGAGTCAAGTGAGGCAGAAAAGGGGGAATATATCCTCTGTGTTAATGGGAAAAAACACACTCGCTCGCTGCACCGTGTTCTCACATTTTCCCATCCAGCGCTACGTATTTGTAGATGGCCAGTGAGCCAGATCTAAACCTCTATTTGGTGCTTTTCATTAAACTGTCATGATCCCTGCCGTGCCGACACTCATACTCAGTTGCTGCTGCTGTCAGCAGCCTGCACACCAGGAAGAAGTGGTAACTGTAATGTGAACAGGAGTCAAGGCTGACTGGCAGCAAACAGAGGGAGTTTGCTGCTGCCTGCCAGCTTGTGGAGATCATTAACCATGTTTATATATACATGAAAATAAATGAAATGCACTTTGGTTAAGATTAGGGAAAGACTGCGGCATATAAAGTTAATAAACAAGTTGTGTCTCATGCTTCAAGTGACTGCAGACTTTTTTTCTGTATTTAACCAGGACCATGATCTTTCCCTCACATTAACCAAGTGCCAAAACATAATCATAAAAAGCTACTTTACAAATATTGTATGGCAAGATCAAATATTTTGTTTGGAAAAAATGAAATCTGTTGTCGCTGAAGATTAGGTTCAATATATACATTTTAACAACTTTTCCTTGTTAATAGAAAATGTAACCCGGGAGGTATTACGTTTCCTTCAAAGAGTATTTACTGTTGCAAGTTAGTTGTATATAAATTTAATTTCTAGACACTAACGCTGGCGGCGTTACCTCAACATTTAAATTATCATCATTATCACTATCACATTCCGTCACTTGCTTTCTAACATAATGTTTAAATGTTTTATAATCAGTCTGCTTTGCAGGTAGACAGTAACTCAGGATTTGCTTAAAACATTTAGGGTTTTAAACTCACTGCTGGCGCTGCCTAGGACTTGTATAACTTATTCCTGGAGTACATCTAGTGTAAAGGTATGGAGATTTGTTGTTAGATTATATACTTAAGTTGATTCAGCTGTACTCATTCCAGTTATTTTCTCATGCTAGCATTTCCATGAGTCACTGCTGTCGTAACATGCCGACATAAATGTCTGTGGCTCCAGTTAGTTTCTCTCTGCTAATGAAGTGTGTGCCACAGGATGGAGGCGTCGCAGTGTGAGCAGCATTGTTCTGACCTGCCAAACCAAACTGAGAGTAAATGCTCCACAATTAGCATACACTGCTTGAATCATACATTATACTGGTGTAATTATGCTGAATTATGCTTAATTTGAGGTTGCGTAGTTTTGGTCATTCTATCACTTTTCTCTCTTTTTTTTTTAGTTACAACACTTGCAATAACCATATGGCCTTTGTTAACCGGATTAGAAGGCGAGAAGTCAATTTACAGAATCATGTAAACAGCTTAATTGCGTTGATGCTTAATCAGAATTTTGGAAGGAGCTGCATTGTTGTGTGTAAACATCTGAACCAAGGAGGAGGCAAAGCGCTAAACAGCTGAACACTGGCTGAGCGAGTTACTGCCTGTGATGGATGGGAGGAGGGAGGGATGAGCGGCAGTAAGACAGGGTGGCCAAAGGCTGTCTTATGAACAAAAGGTCACTGCTTTGACCTCGCGACAGTCAACATGTCCATCAAATGTTGTACATCCTTGAGCGTGACACTGAACTGTTGACGGTCTGCTTCACTGCCTGAAAAAGAAAACAGTCCTACCAATGTGTTGGTAGCTGTTTAGTGTCCCATATTTAATATGTGCAATATCCAGATAAAAACTACTTGTATAGCAGGTTAGAATGATTTGTGGTGTACGTCTGCTATTATGGAAGATTTAAAATGCAATAAATAAAGTGAAGTTCAGTAAAACTTGTCATATGTATTTCCTTTTTATTTATGCATTTACTGTCTTCATTAAATGAAAAAGATTTGTTAAAGGATAATTATTGAGCTTTTTGCCTTTAATGCCTTGAATGAACTGTTTTTAATATGACATTAATTTCTCCATTCAAATAAAATGTGTAGAGATGTGCTGCAGCTCAGTGCTGTCCAGCAGAGAGCAGCACAGAACTGCCGACATAAAGCGCAAAGTACTGTCATTAGTTTTCCGGTGGAGGCGAAACTGAACATTTTCTTTTTTGGAATGGAAAACGACAAACCGTCCAATCACAGATTGGGGGCGGAGCTCACCGCTTGCTGACAGGAGCTGACGGCATCCATGACAGACAGCCTTCCACATTAAAACGATTTCCTGTGGGACACTACTATTGACATTTGGTCACATTTGTGATTGACAGTGTGCAGTTTTAAGGGGATGACTGTTCTGCAGGAAGCTGTGCAGACAGACACTTAGAGGCATCCTCTTGGCACAGCTAAGCTAATTAATGCTAATAGATGTCCTGTAGACTTAAAGGTGGCTGAAAAAGAAGTGGTTTGCTAAGGAAGGGAGAGTGATACTTCTGTTCTGAAAACTCAAGAAAGGGCTACATTTAATAACATTTTTAGAAAAAAGGATTTATGATGGACATTGGGAATCCTGATATTAATGTAAAGAGTGAGTCAGCAGTGTACTCTTAGAGGAAGTTCTGTGTCAATGGAGTGACTGTGCATTGGGGGTGTGTGCATTTTCTGTGCATTTCTGAATAATGGATTCATATTTCGGTTCCATCTCCACTACTTACATCATTTGGAATGAGGAGCTCCTGAGACGTGGTTTGGGAATTGGCATCCACCCCTCCTGAGAGAGAGAGAGAGAGAGAGAGAGAGAGAGAGAGAGAGAGAGAGAGAGAGAGAGAGAGAGAGAGAGATAGAGAGAGAGAGAGAAGGAGAGAGAGAGAGAGAGACTTTATGAGTGGCTTATTTCCATTATTATCATCCAACACAGTTACACCAGACAAGCACACATCTAGGACATATGAATGACTGAATTTTAGATTTAAAAAATAAAGAGGAGTTAAGTGTGTGTGTGTCTAATATTAACATAGAGAAGATCCAACAGTGAATCTACAGCTCACCATGACAAAATATTTTAACACTGATATGACTTTTTTATTTTACTCTTTCTAAAGCAGCAAGATCTTTCTTTCTTTCTTTCTTTCTTTCTTTCTTTCTTTCTTTCCCCTTCCTCCTCCACAACGAACTAAACCAACAGCGCCTCTAATAGAGTGTGGTGTGTGTGTGTGTGGTGTGTGTGTGTGTGTGTGTGAGAGAAATTGTGTGAATCTGCACTACCACGACTGATGAGTTTTATACCTGGGACATAATGGAATAATCAACCATCCATATCCCCACATGATAATTTGCTCTTCTTTCACTTTCTGCTGTGCATGCGTGGTTTGCATTTGTTTGAAAAATTACATGACAAAGCGGCCATGTCTCTTTAACACTGGAGGAAGTCATTTGCAAAATGTGAACAGTCTCTACTTTACACAAGCTTTATTTCTCATGGTCCACAATGCATATACAAAAACCCTCAGCACTGGAGCTAAGTACTCAGATACTTATACTATAAAAGCACGTGTTTTCTTGAATCCGACCTCAGAAGAAAAGTTCTCCTGCTGAGTGTTGATTAATGAGAAAATGTAAATCTAGACGAGGCATTAGAAACATTTTTCATTAATTATTCCGTTTTGGAAAAAAGGCTGCATGTATGAGATGTCTCACTGTTCTGACTGTTGTACTGTTTGCAAAAAAAAAAAAAGCAATGGACACCAATTCTCACCTTTGATTTTCACTTATTATACAATTAGCCCGAATCACTTCTCAGAGCAGCATGTAGCTACCTGATGTAGCCAAAAATCCACAGGCAAAGTCTAATTCCCAACAGTCAGCATGTAAGCCCGGCTGGGTGCTCAGAAAGAAAGCTCAGAAACAATGCAGAACTGTGCACTAAAATAAAGATTACATAATATTTATTATCTCATCGTGTACTTGAAAAGTTTCTTACAAAATGAGAGGTTGACATGACAGAAATAACAGAATGGATAGTGTTTTTTTTCAGATAAATCCAGAGCATGTCTGATAAAATTAATGAATTTTCACAAACATCTTTTGTGTGTTTGATAGTGAATGATGAAACTCGAGGTAATGACGCTCCTCTTTCTGAAATGGAAATAAGGTTTTTTAAATAAAAATCATTCTTTTTTTATTTGGTTTGAAACGTGTGCACAGACAGAACAGACATATCAGCCTGCTGAATCTCCACGGAATAACACACACACACACATACGCGACCAACTCCACACACACGTACATGTATGCTGTACATGCATACATGCTTCTACATGTGCATGATTATTGTATTTTTTACACCACTACATTAATTTGACAACTGAAGTTACTAGTTACTTTGCAGGTTCTGAGTATTCATACAAAATAGAAATAAATTAGTAAATTATGATGCATTCCTATAGGTTTAGCTACCCATTAGTGTATTCAATAAATACAAATTACCTCCACTTTTACCAACTGCGACATTAAAGCGACGTAATGCACATTAATGCATCACTAATTATAATCCAGAAATATAATATATAATTCTTAAATGGGCCATTCTGCATAATGAGTACTTTTACTTTTGGTACTTTAAGTATATTTTAATGTTCATACTTTTGCACTCGTAACAGAGTAATCTCAAGGAAATTGAATCGAACGCAACTGGAGTCACAGTTCTTAGAGGCTAAGTTGTTGAATCTCCTGGGAAGAGATGAAAGGACAGCATTGTAAATTGGAGATAGGTGGTGTCAGACTAGTCCCAGCCTAGTCAGACGAGCATGAACTGATGAAGCCTCTTGGATGAGAGGTGAAACGTCTTCAAAGACATATAACCAAGTCCAGTTGCGTTCGATTAAATTTCCTTGAGATAACCATGACTTTCATGAATGAGAATATTCACAGGCTTGTAACAGAGTATTTTACATTGTATTATTGGTACTACTTCCACCACTGATGATAAAAAAGTAAATATATATTTCACCCCCCTGCCAGTCACTGTCAGTTCCGCCCCCCCATACTAAACTCCTGTATCAGCCTCATGAGTCTCATGTTTTACCTGTAAGACTCACGTTTTAATGCCAATTTCATTAAGCTGTGATGTGACAACATCAAAATTCCCACACAGTCAGAGCTGCTCACAGATCAGTAATAAATTCTTCTCTCCTGGTTGGTTACAGCCAGCACAGTCAGCTGGAGAGTCAGCGTCTGGTTCAAAAGTAGTTTAGTCAACTCGGTTTGTTACTTCTACATCCTGCCATGCTGTTTTCTGCATTGCTCTGTGTACAATGACGCAGCCTAAACACTGTGTGTGTGGGGGTGTGTGGGTGTGGGTGTGTGTGTACATACCAGATAGAACTTGTGTAGCTGATTGGCTGATGGGTGCCAGGCCCTGTTGCTGCATTGACAACTGATGGAGCTTTGCTAACTGAGAGGAGGAACAGAGAATAACAGAGTAAAGCACAAATAAATGACAACAACACCATTAAGTCACAGAAAACATCCTCTAAAGTGAAATTATCACCCAGTCTTTTGTTTTTTACCTCTGAATGTGGAATGCCGTAGTGACTCTGTACTGCGTACGTCTGAAACAGAAAAAGAAAGAAGAAAAGTGTCACTCAAGTCAAGGTCTACATGGGCAAAGAACATTTCTGTGTCCATGCAGCATGTTCCTGCACCTGAGGGCTTCATATCCACTGGGGAAATTATTATGTAATATTAGCCCTGTGTTTCGGCTCTCAGGTTACATAGAGGCTAATGCCCTCGTTCTGATTGGTGGAGGCTGTGGCTGCAGTGTGAGAGGAGGACTGCAGACACTACTCAGGGCTGTAAAAAGTACGGCAAACCTCTCTGCACACTTTTAAACTGCACTGTTATTTATAGAAAATATTTTTATTTATAAAAAATATTTATAAACACAAGGACAAGAACTGAACATGTATCAAAGATAAAGCGTAACATTTATCTTTCATAATGCATCAGATCTAGGAAATAATTGTGATTTTTAAGTGGCAATTGTATATTAATAACATCTTTTTCATTAGACTACCATTAGTTTGGAAAACCCCAAAAATCTGTTTTGTTGAAGGTCTGACTTCATGTCTAATAGAAAACACACACATTATTTTATTCATCAAGATTTTTAATAGAGATACTTTAATGTGAATGTTCGTAAAAAAAAAAAAGAAAGAGATTTTTTCTGAGCTCTTTGGAGCTAAAATACAAAGTCCATAAAATAACAAAAAGATCCGGAAGCCAGTAAGTAAAAGGTGAATTCCTGCATGAGCGTACTGTATTACTGTACATCTCACCTTTGAGTATGTAAGGAAATACCTTTAAAGTGTCTCTGTGCCCAGCATTAATACGGATAATGTGACAAGAAACGACTTTCACTCGATCATCCATCCCGACTGAATCTCCTGTGACTTCGCTGTACCTCCTGTCTGTGTTTATCTCTCTAAGATCATGATTTTAAAAGTTTTTAGAGGCCTTTGCAAATCCCAAACGGAACTTCAAAGAGAAGGAACACTTCCATAGGCCCTGCAAGAGACAGGCTGAGGGGTTGGGTGTGTGTGTGTGCGTGTGTGCGTGTGCGCACAGAGAGGGGGACAAAGTGGGTGTGCATTCATGCAAAAGTCTTTGTACATTGGAGGGATATCTGGTGCATTTGTGTGTCTCCCTGAGGTTTACCACATCTTATATAACAGATTTCAGAGTTGTTATCCTTGACGCATTGCCACTGCTGCTGAACTTTTGACTCCTGTAGCCAACTCAGGGATTTGGAAAAAGGTTGAAAAGAGCTCCCAAAAAGGGAAAAAAAAAGGTGTCTAAAAGGCACTACAACAGTAATCGACCTGGGTGAGCTTTTTGGCCTCCTTGATATTCTAATGCTTCTCCTTTATCTGGAGATACGCTGCTAAATATTTATACACTCTGGCAAACCTGAAATTTTACATAGCATGGCCGAATCAAAGCTGTCCGTGCAGGCCCGGACACAGAAATGCCATATACTCATACATATTCATTGGTGGCTTAATGCAGCACACATCAGAGATGCAGCAGGCAGGAGCAGCTCCAGCACTTCTGGCCCCTGTATTTATCAAGCATCTCAGAGCAGGAAATCAGCTCTAGCTGGACATAAATTCTGAGAGTAATGCATTTTTGATCCTACTTTTTATGACTAGGAGTAAAAATATTTTTTTTAAACTTTCTCAGTGACACTCTCTCTCTCTCTCTTTGTGGTGATATTTAGGGAAGCTCCACGGAGTCCTAACCTGTTGGGAGCTGACAGGAAATGGCTTTCCGGGAGAGCAGAGATGAAGCTTTATAAAAAAAAGATACAGTTTTAACGAAAACAGTCATATTTGTGGCCGACTTTGTGTGGGTGAACACAGGAGGAGAACAAACGCCGGACGTTATCACAACTTCACGCTTTTTTTGCATAGGGGGAAATCATGATTATGTAAGAACCAACAGTGTCGGCAGTCATAAATCAAACTTTGATTGCTCGCACAGCTCCGTATAAATTAAAAAACGTAAAGTACACAACAAGGTTCCTCACTGAGAGCGAAACAAAACTTTTATTTGGAACTCAATCATATCCCGCTGTCTGGATGTCACCTGCTTAACTGTAGTGATGGCTGTCTCAACATCGTCACAACATGTAAAATGGCTTGGTTTACTCAAAGTCTACTATGTAAATAGCATACTGGAAAATATCATTATGTGATTGGTTAGTTATCTACCCATACACATAAATAGGTGGTGCTATTTTCAGCATTTCAACTTTGACTCACATCTAATTATCAAACTGCAACTGTCAGGAAAACGACAACATGTCATCATCATTTCTACTATGTGTCTGAGAGTGTTGTAAAACAGCGACGTCTCACTGCCGAGAGACAGTCGGGAGTCGATCTTCTTCTGCCACTGAAAGCCAGTACTGAAGCTTCATAAATAACCTGCTCGGAGAGTTTTTAGTCCTTAGTTAACTTTCAGCACGGTTCTGGAGTGATTCTGAGATGTTTGATAAATGCCCTAAGCTACATGTTGGTGTTTTCTCTTCATTTGAGGGATTTCCTGTTTTGCCAAATGGTTGAGAGTAATTGTTTCATAAAATATTCTAATTCATAATACTATTTTGAAAAATATCACATATTAACTGTGTTTCTGAACAGTAACCCTTTTAAAAGGCATTATAGTTAAAAACAGTAAAATGTTACCTTTTGAGGGTAAAACACATTACATTACAGTCTCCTGGATGTTATGATTAATCCACTCTGCCTTCGGGAACGCCTGTTCTTCAGTATTAATGACTGTTGGCGGAGCTCAACATCAAGCATGACAATGACCCTTTCAAACTCAAATGTTATGAATACATATATTAATTAAGAATGCACAATTTTCATGAATATTCATCAGTTTCCTAATACAGCATGGGTCAGAGATGAGGTGTGCTTCACTCCTGAGCAACAAACAACAAATGGAGGCTGTCAGTCATGCTGGAGCACAGAATTCAATAATAAATCTAAAAAATGACCTTTTGCTGCCAGACCTGGTACAATAGTAGGATGTGCATATATGCCAGAGGTGTAATGCAAAGTTACTATCTGTATCTATAAATGTTAATGTCACAAACTATTCCGATTTATACCGGACGTTATTAGAAGTTATTAGCTTCATTTTCTGAATTTCATTGTTTTCTAATATTTCATATATCCATTGGTTTATCTGCCAACAAAATATATGTACCAACAATATTTTAACCTTGTACCTAAATTAATGAAATAACAAAGCGGGAATTTGATTTGAACCTCACCTTCAAAAAGAATTTCAGGTGTAAAATGGGTCTAAATAAATAAAAGTTGTGTGACATAAGGAATAGTAACAGAGTAAGTCAGAATTGCATTTTCACCACCATTTTCATAAATGGCCATATTGCATGATTTATGGATGTTTCCTGACACGACTGTAGAGAGTGAATTAGCAGTATGTGTGTGCGATGTCCGTGCCTTCTGATTTGTCAAGAGAAGACGTGCTGTGATGTTACGTTGAATTATGTAAATCGGGGGACATGTTGGGGGAGGGGTGAATATTACTGTTCATTATTTGTGTATATATCGGTAATGTATTCATATTTGTTTACAAGACAAAATACACTGCAGCTTACAGGTAAAATAAAAAAGATTGAAGTTGGTAGTATTTACACATTTGCTTCATCATATCATCTTTTTTTAAATATCTACTGCCCTACCTTCATTTACTCTCTCTAAAATATCTCTCTTACTGCTTGGTTACTATTAAACACTCTGAAACTTTACTCACTCAGTTGTTTACTTTCTCTAAAATGTACTTAATGTCTGCCAGCGTTCAAATGTGTCATCACAACTGATTTCTGGCTGATAATATGATTAAGAAATCTTCAGAGCTATAATCTTGAAATAAAGATTAACGTTAAACCCCGGAGATGGCGCTGTGAGAGCTGCAGATGAATCTGTCAACAGAAGGCAAATGAGTGATTCTACCAGAAAGTACACGCAAATAGATGAATCTTCATATCTTTCTCTCTCTCTCCCTCTCTCCATTACTCCCTCCCTCCCTCCTTCTCTACTCCCCCTCCACATGACTGTAGCCTAAATAATGAATTAAAGGCATTAATCGCCTTGCACAGCCACTTAACTCTGCACTATACCTCCTTCCATCCCTTATTCTGTCTCTCTCCTCCATGTCTCCCTCATTTCCTTCACATCTGATTTCTCTCTTTCCTCTACTCCTTTAGTCCTCTCTTTCCCCCTTCATCCACCCCCCCCCCTCAATCCTCTTCTTCTCTTCTCACACGCCCTGTCTTCCCATCTCTACAAAGGGCTTTCAGTTGATATACAGTACAGTAATGAAGCCTGTGGCGGCCATATTTGAGGTAGTCATTCAACGCTGTGTGAGAGTAGCTGATGGTTTTTAGGAAGGTTAGGCCTTCTTGCCCCAACAGAACTGGATGGAGAAGACTGATTTTTGTGCCATTTTTCACAAACTCACTGTCAGAAAAAGATCAATTTACACTCTGTCTGTCTTTCTAGCTAGCTAAGATTCTTTGGACTACACTGGATCCTAAGTTCAATATAGCTGGACTCAGGAATGCACAAAGGATTCTCTATTGAAAGTAATGGCCTTGGAACTGTATGTGCAATGTCACATTGGTAATACTCATATTGTTTTGATGTGCAGACTCATTGTCGTGTCGCAGCAGCTTAAATTTGGAACTAAATCAACTTTGTGGAACAATTGACTTGTACGTTAACAAAATTGTGAACATTTGCACCACATCTCCGATATTTATTTTCCTAAACCAGCTGTTAGAGCCAAGTGTCCACCCATAGACAGCAGCAGATATGACATTTAACTTGAGAGCTTTTGAAATGTTCTCTTCCCATATATTCCTCCCCTGGTCTCTCCCTCTCTTATCGGTCCCTCCCTGTCACTTCCTCCCTCCCTCCCTCTCTCCTTCCATCAGTCCCGTGGAGCCTCCATTAGCTAGTGTTACTCCTGTTTTAACTGACACTTCCAAGGCCCTGTGCCTGACAAACACACACACACACACACACACACACACACACACACACACACCACTTGGCTAAAGTTGGTTCTGGCGCACACACAAAGCTGTCAGTGTGATGGAATAAAGTGCTCCTCTGTTCTAGTTTGTCTGTCTTTTTCTGTCTTTTAACCCGTACTCCCGTTTGTCAACCTGTCTGCAAGTCAGTCTGTCAATCTGCCTGCTTTGTCCAGTCGTGTGTCTCTTAACACGTACAGTCAAACTGTATTTAATTCAGTCAGGTACTAGGTTTTAATCTTTGTGTGTGTGGCTGTGTGAGTCTGGATCTGTTTCCCAGTCAGTCAGTTTGTTAAGTTAACCAGTTTTAGGTTTTGCATCTTAATTAGAGAGTCAGTCAGTCACTTTATCTGCAAGTCATAGTAAATTCAGCCAGTGAAGGGCACATAACACGAAGATGAATTAAGGTCATAGTGAAATTGAAGCACGCAGCAAGACCGACATCACCATCAGGGATTTGAATTATTATAATATAGTCATGAAGCTTAAAATTGTGTTTCCCTGGTCCCAAAGGCTGGGGGATAGTTACATTACTTAATCCAGGTTTATTTGACTATTTTTGACGAATTAAAAAATGATGTAACTACTGTACCTGCCTGGTCACAATATCCCCATTAATAGTAACTCTCTTTTTCTACATTGTCCCCTTTAAACCTCTAAACATGCCCAAAATACTGTCAGATTATAGCCATAAATAAATCTCTATCGAGATATTTGGTCAAACATTTTGTGATATTTGATTCTGATGATATCATCCATTTTAATGTAGATTTTGCTTTTGTCTTGTCTAAACCAATGGGGGTCAGACAAGAAGAGCATTTTCCAAGAGAGGGAATGTATCAAAGGATTTAAAAAAAAAAAAAAAGTTGATTCAAACGTCAGATTACATAGAAATATAACATCTTATTATATAATAATATTAATATAAATCTTGGTTTTTGGATTTTGTTGAGTGTTTCTGTGATGATCAATTTCTTTATAGTTTGCATTATTTTGTCATTCTGCGCTTCAAGGTTTGTTCTTTTACTTTCAAACAAATCTTTGATATGAATGATTGCCTTCAACACGAAAATCCTGAGTTCATACCCTGTCTCAGCCCTTAATAACATTTCTGTTATTGAATAATGACCTCGATCTCTTCATAACCATAGCCACGTGGGTTTACTTCCCTATCCTCAACCATAAACCATACCTAAAAATTAACATTTAAAAAAGACACCATAGTAAATTGAAGTTAAATTAATCCAGGCAGCATTACATTTCAAAATAGAAAAAAAGAATAGTAAAAATATGTTCAACCAAGAGATATTTTAGTGTCATTCTGCCTGTCAAGTCACACAAGCATTCAATCAATGAGTAATTCAGCAAAACAAAGTATCCTGATCTGTTTGTCCTTTTGTCCTTTTGTCCTTAACTTCACTCTTCTCACAAAACTTTATTTTTTTCCGTGCTGTCAATCACAACCATTCCCAGTTTAGCCTTGCGGTGATGGGGCTAATATTATCCAGCAGTGACAAACCATCCTACCATCATTTTCAAAAGGTAGAAGACAGGAAAAACAAAACGTCATGATGGAGAGCCAGGACTTCAACAGGGATATTTGTGTTTTATGTGAGGCCATTAAAATGCTGCAATATCACACCCTCAGATGATCACTGGGAGAAGCTGTGAGCACGTAAATGAAACATATTTAAATGTACAAAGACTCTGGCCCCAAGTCAGACTCTCCACTGACATGAAATAAATGTGTAAGCAATGATTATGGGTTCAGTGGCTGGTTGAAGGACACTTCAACGCTAATGACAGTGACACACTAGCTGTTGGCAACTGACCTCAGACCATTCAGTTATGGATGGTCTGATCTCAACACCCTGCCTTGCCCTTGACATGAAAGCTATTTATGCAGCATTATTAGAGTAAACTCTTCTTTGGGAAAGATCTAGCAGGAAAAGAGTCAATTTCATTAAATTCATCTCCACAATTGTGTTTGAAGTGCTGAGGAAATTTCCGTTTTCATTTAAAATGCATGTTTTGTTTTTGTTTGATTCGATGATTATCGGGCAACTCAAAAATAAAGATATGTTACAAATTCTCATGTTGTCCAAGCAAATGTTTTTCAGATAAAGAAGTCAACAAAGGCTGATATCTTATTTTGTATGCATGTATGTATAGCTCTAGATTTTCTTTCTTCAGAGGAAAACAAATGTCTAAAAGCCACAAGAGTAGATTTAACATAACTGCATGAACCTGACGTGACCTACAATGTGATGTACTGCCAGCACCCACACAATTCATCACACTGTCCTGAAACAGCTCCAGCAAAACCATAAGAGATTAATGGCAAAAATCTGCCCATATCTTGGTGCAGGGGCAATTAAGAAAAGAGTAAATATGCCCCTCAAATTCTGCAAGGACCCTCCCGCTCAGCATATTCCAAAAACGCATCGAAGGACTGGGTGGTGGGTAGGGGAGGAAACATCTGTTAGTGTGAGCCCCGCGGGAGTGTGAGGACACAGGGGACACTGATCAGCGAACACAGAAGCATGGATAGCGACGTGCACTCCTGCTGTGCAGGTAGTCAGAGCTAACCAGCTCTCAGCAGCTACTGTGCGACTCTCTGTGTCTGCAGTGGAAACACGGGCAGTCCAGTGGACCATTGACAGTCACTAGTGGGACACTCGTCACAGTTGCATCTCTGCTTTTTGCAGATGATGTGGTTCTGCTGATTTAATCAGACCCGGACCGTCAGCACACACTGGGGCGGTTTGCAGTCGTGTGTGAAGCGGTCGGGATGAGAGTCAGCACCTCTAAGTCTGAGGCCACGGTTCTCTGCAGGAAAACTGTGGATTGCTCCTTCCGGGTTGGGAGCATGTTGCTGCCCCTAACGAAGGAGTTCAAGTGTCTCGGGATCTTGTTCACGAGTGAGGGTAAAATGGAACGTGAGATAAACAGGTCGATCGGTGCGGCATCAGCAGAAATGCAGGTGTTGTACTGGACAGTTGTGGTGAAGAGCAAGCTGAGCCGGACCTGTGCTTTGGGTAGTGACCAAAAGAACAAAATTCCAGAAAAAAACGGCTGTTATGAGTTTTTCCCCGTAGGGTGGCTGGGCTCAGCTTTAGAAATAGGGTGAGGAGCTCAGTCATCCAGGCGGTCGGAGTAGAGCCGCTTATCCTCCTTGCATTACTGTTTGGAAGAATTTTCAATTCATGTCACTTCCAGAAATATTTTGGTATTAGCCAAAATACCTAGACTGTCATTATATTCTCTGTGAAAAAGAGCGGATCAGCCAGTTTTGCCACTTTACTTGGCAACAGCGACCCAAGTTTGGTGTGGTCAATGAATGTGTGTTTGTCAGAAAAATCCCATATATTTACATCATATGCCAACAAGAATCTATGTGATGATGTGTCGCGCTCAAAACCAATAATTTAATGTGGAGTTCCTCTTTAACTGTTACAAAGCAGCCACACAGCCCTGCATTAAGCATTAAGATAATAATACTGTACTCAGACTATCACAAATTAATTCTCTGACTGCAACAAGATGAACTGATCTTACTTTTGATAGCGCCCCACTTGCTGTACTTGACAGGAGTCATTAGCAATGCGTGCACACAAAATTGACCAATTTGTCCTTGCAATTATAGTAGATGGCTGTGTGGCTGTTCTACAAAAAGACATGGACCTACTTCATTTTCACTTGGTCTTCAGGCTGCTTTCAGTCCAGTCGGACGTCACATGATAAAATGGTAATAATCCTTAACAGATGTGTTTCCTGGTATGAGGTTGAGGTATCGAGTGTGAGACGGCTGAGTCTCTCTGCTTTTAACAGTCGTAAAACTCACCAGGCATCTGTTTTTTTCTCCATCGTTTTATTTCTTGTATTACTTCCTTCGCTTTTAACTTTCCCTCTCCTTTTCTTTCTCTGGATGTTTTTTCTTTGTCAGGCCCTCTCCATTTCGCCTTCATTCTTTTTTCTATTTCTTTCGCTCTCTGTGTTTTCACCTTTGTCTTTACTCAACCTTGGTTACCCAGTCCCTGCTTTTTTTTTTTTTTTAAAGATTTTCAGATGAAAAGTCACATTCACTGAGCCTATTTGTGCAGAGGTGTTAACCTGGGATCCTTGACCACTCTGACCATCTGTTTTTAAGATGCCAGTGCTGGCTGAAGCGGTGTGTGTGAATTCACAGCGCAATCATGGTGTGATTGAATTCAGGTACTTTGGCTCTGTCCCTGGCTGAAGGAAAGTGGTTGTTTGCCTGCACAACTCAGGACACCATATGAAGAGATTTATAAAGATTAATTGATTTGAGTATGTGGCTATATTGAAAATTAGAATTTATGTCCTGTGGCGACAAAAAATACAATAAATGGGATCTTTCACAGTCTAGAAGCACTGGAGGATTAATTTACAGCAGTGATTTAAGCATTTGAAGTCTGGGTCAAGGCAACTTGTTGGCGGGTGAAAAAAGGCAGAGATGAAGTGACCTTTGACCCTTGCCCCTTTGCCCCCAGGCGGCCGTACTCACTTGCTGCAGGTCCACTCCTCCCTGCGCCACTGAGAACAGGGGGTGAGAGCCAAAGTCTGATGCCTCGAACACCTTCAGAGAGACACAAGCACAATACAGTTAGAGCTCCAAACTCATCAATGTTAAACAACCTTGTCAGTGCAGAACAACCCAATAAACCATGTCATTTTACAAATCCTGGCCAGAATTTATGACTCTGTAGCCATGGCTGCACTCTAAGGGTGCTTTCACGCCTGTCGTTTGGTTCATTTCCCGGCAGAGGAAATAAAAAGGTCTATCTTAGATCTGGTCCGGTTCATCTTCACACTGACTTCCTACCAACAGAACCGAGAGCTGTAACCATGAAGTAATACAAACTGACAGGAACCACAGGATTTTATGATGGTACATATGTGATTATAGCATGAATTCAAAAGCTAAACTATTATAGTACCTGATAGTGAACTGTTAAAAAGTATAAAGTATATAAAGTATAAGGGCTGAAAGCCTGTTTTTGTAACCATGGTAACATGTATACACCAGACGTGTGTTGAGCTCATCTTATTTCATGTATTTTAGAGTGAAACAAGTTAAACGTAGTGACCACACACTCTTTTTTATTCCATTTCTGTATATCTAATATTTAATGTATTTATAAAATATGAAGTCCAGTTGCAGCCTTGACAAATAATGTTATTTTATGACCTGCTGTCAGTCACCAGAATTTGATTTCCCCATGTGGGTCCATGTACCACCGAAAGAATCAGTGTGAACACAAACCAAACCTAATGAGCCCGACTACAAGTGTGAAAGTGTTCGGTTTCCTTCTACTGACAAATCACTGTTTTGAAGTTTTGAGAAAATGAGCTAGAATAGAACAGAATTAAATGAGTAGTTTAGTGACCCCTGATGGGAAATAGTCACACAGTATGATTACAAAAGTGAACACTGGCACTAGTGCAGCACTGAGTTAGCCTAAAATATTTCAGAGGGCTGACATTTGGCTGTAGTTTTACCCATAAATAGAACAAAAATAGACACTTTCTGAATTTGTCTTATACCGGGCAGTCAGACAGTTGTTTGTATTGCACGATTCAAAGGCTTTATATAAGAAGAGACACATTAGAACATTGGGGAACATTTAAAAACAAAGAAAAGCTAAATTAAATCAAAATAGAATAAAATGAGATTAAAAAAATAGATACCGGTACCAGTAATACACTTACAGTGCAGTGATAGGATGAATGAAAGTGGTTAACAGGTTAACAGCCTTTTTTCTTTTCTTTTTTTTTTTTTTTACATTTTTTGGGGCATTTTCATCTTGGTTGTACAGTTGAGAGTGTAGAGAGAAACTGGAAATGTGGGAGAAGAAAGGTACATTGCGATTATGCGCCTTAACCATTTGGCTGTCAGGGAGCCCACAGCAGTTCAAATTTTTGATTTAACAGTGGCTATAGCTGGAGCACATTTAAGATCATCAGGAAGGTGGTTCCATCTGTAAGCAGCATCGCGGCTAAAAGGAGCCTCACCGTGTTTGACTCTGACTCGAGGTTCAACCATCGGACTGCTTCCTAAAGATCTGAAAATGTATTTTAGCCAACGTTCTGAATATGCTGCATTTGTTTTCATTTTCATGAGAGCGTTACAATAGTCCACCTTGCTGGAACCGAATCATGAACGAGTTCCTTTAAATCTTGTTTGGACACGAGACCTCCAATTCTTGCTTTTTGTTTGAGATGATGAAATGCTGATTTAGTTAGTGCCATCATTAAGCTCAGATCAGTCTATTAAAAAAAGATTTCTAACTTAAGCTTTTGACAGCTGAGCAATGACACACACACACTCACACACACACATTACTGCCAGAGACTTTGTGATGCACCATGAAGTTAAAAGTGAGTTTTATTGAATCTTCTTTAGTGTAACATTGATTTTACTTTTCAGATGAGCAGACGTGAAGTTGCTGAAATAGGACTCAAGCTGAAGCTTCATTTGTACATGTTGTCAATGTTTGAGACAGTTTTTCCACTGTTGACCATAGTGACACCGTAGAGCCTCACAGTGTTCCCCCATGAATAACCAAATGCCCCGGACAACTATGCAGAGAGACATCCACGGGCAAGTCAATCTCTCCAAACAACCTCTGTTGCAGTCCAATGATGTGTGACCAAGGACAGACAGATCTCAGTTGTGCCGCTCTCTCAGGGAAAATCATCCACAGCTCCAACTGACCAAATGACAACCTGCATACTGCTAAGCTCCGATGCACCGCTGAGGCTGACTGCACACAGCAAGATTCAACCAATTAAGCATCAGAGTTTCCATCCCTGAAAACTTCTCTGAGCTCAAGGTAATTTGAACAAGTTACAGGGAAAAATCGTTAAAGATGCAGGATTTCTTACTGTTGGTTTTGTAATACTGTAGTTTGTTACAAGATCAAGGGAAGAAGTACGGCAGGGCAACATGGCAAACAAAAAAATAAAAATAAATAGCATGATATAAATGAAGTCACTATTCCTGATGAGTTTAAAGAGTAGCCTAACACCAGGCTGAAAGGCAGAGTTTGGCTGCCCTCAGATAGTCTCTCACTTTGGAAATAAACACATTGCGTACTTTAAGTAACTTCACACCCCCAACGTCTTGTTACCTCGTTTACTGATGATAGCTTTTTACATTTAAGGTTGTTGTGATGACGTTTTCTGTCTTCTCTCACATACAACTGTCCGACTTTTGATACCAAAACATTAGCACGTGGTGTGTATTGCCAACTCAACCAACACCGCTGTGTATGTTAGGAAGGGTGGTGTCTGTAACTAAAAGACTACCATATGACTGTATAAAAAAAGCTTCATTTCCATGCTGTGGTTGGGTTATTAGTATGTTGTCAAACAATGTAACTTATCGACAGTATATAAAAGTTTATAATTTTCTAACTGAAAACATTTTTTTCTGTGATGCCGCAGCCCAAATTGAGAACTGAATTTTTTTTTTTGGCCTTCCCAGCGCCAGGAGATGCTTAATTATTGGCCGAGATACATGATGTGACTATCGCTTCGCTGTTGTTTCAGAACCATGGACAGCTCTGTTTTTTAGCGTGTAGGTGTGAAACTGAGCGGAGAACGTGTTACTTGGTTCGGTTTCTAAGCATGCTTGCTTTTCGTGGCTGTAAATAGAACTTTTGGCCCTGATTCCATTTTCCCCACATTGTAACATTGTATCCACAGACAGAAGGGGGACAACAGGAAATTAACGAACAATCAAAGAGAGAGAGAGAGAGAGAGAGAGAGAGAGAGAGAGAGAGAGATGCAATCTACAAACAGCTGTTTCTAGGTGCCTGCTGATTTTGACAGAATCATTCATAAATTCAAAACATATTAAGCGCTGCTAGTGCTTCGTGTTTGCGAGTGCTCTGATTAATAACTGTAGCCTATCCTTTGATTTTGAAACAGTAGGCATTTTGTTGTTGTTATTTAGCCTTTTTGAGGCTATTCATGGTTAAATCAATTCTTTTTTTGTATGAAAAACTTTCCCCTTCACAATTTTTAACAGCCCCCCCAGTCACTTCATCCTGCAGGACTGGGCCCACCCAAGCCTTTCTCAACACACAAGACTAAGACAAAGTAATTTTTTATTTCATCAACACAATTCTATGTGAAGGGCGTCAATTACAATTCCCTGCCAGAAATGAGATTTAAAATATATTCCAGTCACTTGTATTAAATCCTGTGGCCTTGTTTTAGTTACTTTTTAAAATGTAAATATTCAAATAATAAATATTTTATAGTAATTTCAAACTTAATTACAAAATTTAAAACTTTTTTCCCAAAACAATATTTAGTATTCATTGTAAATTACCTCTAGGGGCCCACCTGCACCGCGGCCCACACTTTGGGAATCACTGGTGTATAGAATAAACTGAAAGATACAAGAAATGTGCAGGAAAGAAATGGATTGACATGCCAGACAAGTTCTAAACCAGTTGCAAAAAAAAAAAAACAAGTTCATCAGACACCTTAACCAATGAGACAATCCTGACTGAGCGTTTCTATGGTAATGCAGGTGTTATCATTCAACTTACTGCAGCTATTACATGTCAAGCATGTATTTATTTAAAGGATAAGGCTGTCGATATTCTGTATTTTTCTTATTAACAAACTGCATTGAAATTACTAAAACCAACAGAGCTGATCCTACAAACAAGTATTTTGTGTGTACCTAAAGCTGGGATATATCTTATTCCTCTGTGCCATAGATCTCCATTGTTGTCAAAAAGTAGTAAAAATACTTCAATGAGCCACACTGTTGCACTGCATGTCATGTTCCTTTGTTACCATGAACACACACTACTTTATTTTGACTGAATCGCTCTGTTTTGTTGTGCCATGGTGTGTGTCAGGTGTGACCGTGTGTGTATGCGAATAGGTACATGTCGAAACAAGGAGGGAGCCAATCCCGCTGGTGATTGGCTCCCTCTGGATGAGTGCTGCACGGGGCAAAACTCATCTCCTTCTCATTCCAACTGGCCACATTTGTTTTCTGGGCAAAGCTGTGCATCTGTTTGGTAGTATCTCTGCCAGGCTGCTGGTCTTTTGGCCTTTAGGAGTTTGTAGGGGTGGGCTGCCGTCTGTTGATCTTGTTTTCTCCTGTTTATGTTACGGAGTTATGAAATTGTAATTTGCTTTCTTTGTTGCTGTTCGCTTGTATCTGGTATATCTAGTTAGGCATTTTTTGTTTGTTATTTTGGCCGTTGCCCACAAGTCCATTCTCAGCTCTGACTATTCTAAGGCACATTGCAAATCAACACTTGTTAACTCTCAGTAATATGTCTCTGTGACAGGGAAGATGAGTCTTTTTCAAGTTGTGTCTCGAACCCCTAGATGGGGCATAACAGCAATACACCATCCTGCTGCCCAAAAATACTCACTAGAGCATCAAATGTGGATTAATCAGCCGCAAAAATGCACTGTTTCCTCCTGTTTGAGTAACATTTGTTAAAAACTACACTGATTAGCTGCTGTAAAACTATACATTTGTGACCAGTGTTTAAAGGTTCACATCTTCAGTAGGAACCAATGGGTTTGTGGCTGAGACCAACAGAAAGGTCAGAAAGTAGTGAGAGACGGACTAACGCATTGACACTTTGGCCTTTTTATGGGATTTCTTACCTATAACAATAATATAGAATATTGGCAGCCTTACCCATTAAAGTTAATGAGGAACAATGGAAAGAAATTAGAAGCTAAACAGTTTTAATCTATTACATCTATTGCATGTCTTTTCATCGTGAAAGAGGGATACCTGAGGTTTCTTCCTTTTTTTCTTAATCTGAATCGAGGGCGTAAGGGTAGACGGTGTCATATGCTGTACATATTGTAAAGCTCAATGAGGCAATATGCGATTTGGGGCTATATAAATAAAATTTACTTGACCTGACAAAGGAAAGTGTAACTGAAAGTCAGATTTGGAAAACCTTGACAAATCCAAGCAGAATCAGTCAAATTAATCCTCAATTGTGGAGGAAGATGGTGCTAATGCTGCATATTTATGCTAAAGATGATCATAATATTTGAGCTGGTGAACACACACACACACACACACACAAAAGCCACCATTACGTCTTTGGAATCCATATACACATGTTGCTGATGAATAGTCATGATTTGTAATGAATAAACATGAAAAATCCTCATTTGTATCCTGTTAGATGGGTGGTGACAGGAGCTGCCATTCAAAATGCATGACCTATCAAATAGACGTTTAACAAGTGTGTTTGTTTGTGTGTGTGTGTGTGTGTGAATAAAAGGCAAAGCAACCAAGTGGGCATTTTCTACAGCATTCGATTTGCAAACTAAAGCAAATTTCCTGACAGTAAATGATGTATCGGCTCATTCATCCATCCATTCCTCCATCTTCACCTCAATCGTCCCCTGCATGCATCCATCATTTCTTCTTCCCTTCTTAGATCCCCTCCATCCAGCCATCTATCCAACCCATTAATCCATCCACCCGTGCCTCTCCCCACCATCCCTTCCTCTTGCTGCCCTCCCTTCCTCTCCTCTCATCGTCTACAAACCTTACTTTTCCTGCCTTTATCCACCTTTCCCTTATTCTTCCTCTTTGTTATCACTCTCCTAACTTTTTCCCCCCCTTTCATTACTAAATACCTCTCCAGTTCCTGCATGAGTCCGTACACTTCATCCATCATCTATTTGCCATCTTGCAGCTTTTTTAGTGACATATTGTGATGGTATATTTTGTTCTGCGTCGTTATGGTTTATCTGGTGGCCTTTATGATGCCAGCTGGTTTCCTGGAAGACTTCTGAATTGGTTGTCGTAATCCCCCATCCTCTTACCTGGTTTCCTGCCAGCAGCACAGTTCCAGGGGTCGGGCTGGGTCGGTATGGAATAGTCGCTCCCTTTGGCGGAGACTAAAGAGAAGGAGGGAAAAAAAACGGAGAGAAAGTGAGAAATGAGGAAAAGATCAGGGCCGTTTTTGTGTCAAGCATCTCAGAGTAGGAAATCAGTTCTAACTGGCCAAAAAGTCTCAGAATGATTGGTATTTTGTCCAACTTTTAAAGTGTTTTTAACTTTCTTTACTTAGAAAGTGACTCGTACAATATCTGTGCTGATGTTTAGGAGAGAAGTGCAACCTGTTAGGAGCCGCGTTCAGGCAGAAACAATCTGTGAGAGGAGAGATGTTCTGGGACCACTTCATGATCTTATTAAAAGATACTGGTCTGAAGAAAAAACAGAACAATTTCTGTCATTGACGACTGAAGAACGCATCCTGTCCCTGCAGACACTGAGAAATAAGTAGCTTCAGTGCAATCTATTTAATTGCTTGTAACGTGGGAAAATGAGCAGAATAAACTTTTATTGTGAAAACAAATAAATTCACCTTGGCTGGAACTCGCCTGCTTAACTGTGATGAAGGATATCCGACTTGATGACAACAGGTCCAATTTAATATAGAGTCTCAATCTTACACAGTTATTATGTAGTTATTTCAAACTATAGCTGAGCTATAATATTAGAGTGATCTGTTCATATTTTCATGATGTATTTCCCAACATTACAGAAATAACTCTCCCACAAGGCAAAATGTAGAAGATTACATGTGGGCTACACTACAAGTGGGATGTAGAACAGCTCATGGAGAGCTGAGTCGAATAATCTACAATTGTATTTCATAGACTGTAAGGTGTATTGGTAAATAATGTAGGTATTTATTAGTTTTGGCATCATATTTTTGCATAATATATAACCGTGTTTGTTTAAAGTTATAATTATGGTGTCACACATATCCTCCAACAGCAGTACTTGTGTTAGCAGGCGTAGTAGTAGCATTTACTGTAGACTGTTTAATTGTTTATGAAGACTCATTATCACACAATCTAATTGTGGTTTCTGCAGCTTTCCTCTCTGCTTACTAAAGCATTCTGGGAGCATTCAGTTTTGCCTGCAGCTGTATGGCAGAACTTAATGTATGGATGAGAAATTTCAGGAGCAGAAATACAGAAACCAAATGTTATTGCTTTGTTTTTTGTCTTTCTCCATTGACGCTGGCTCAGGTTACACTTCTTTCTTGGCCTCTCCTTGAAGCTTTTGGTTTTAAAATGATTAGATCTGTACTCTGATGCCCCGTTGCTATCAGATCCACAGGAGACTGAGTCAAATGAGCCACATGTTCACTATTTAATAGGTGATACAAAAAATTGTTCATGGCCAGTTCTCACCACCCATGGTTATATTTATGGCTTGAAAACCTTCTTTATCACCCTATCACAAAGGGTCGAATGCTTCTGAAGCTGGAAATCTGCCATGCTCTTATTCTATTTTTCATTTTCAGCTGTTTTTTATCTCATCCTGTCTCACCTAGCGTTGTGATGTCGATCATGTTGTTGCTGCATCACCAACTGTCAGCTGATATTTCAGACAACAACTTTTTTGCCTTGTGTGTTTGATGCAACAGGCAGACATCAAAGAGACGTCCAATAAGTAGCAACATGATTTGCTTTCATTATTTCTTCACTGTGTTATGTCTTATTTAGAACTTGCTCTGCTGCTGGATTGTTGCCGTTTGTCTGAATTGCTTGTGTGGTTGACATGAGGGAAGTCATTGCTTTTGGTTGTCGGCTACACCAAGAGAGTACAGCTCTCTCATTTGCCATCTGATAGATTCATTGTTTCAGCGGTGATTGATGATGATTTTTTAATAGTGACCTTTCAGTGCTTTATTTACTCTGAATTTAAGTATACTATTACCATATCTTGCAAAATACACTCACTTTTTAAATATATATGTGTGTGCGGTGTTCAACCCTGTTTATAAGAAATTGCATCTATACAGCACTCATCTGTCTTCCCATTTCAGTTGTGCTGAGAAACTTAATTGCTGGCTGGATTGTGTTCACAGGAAAGACTTTTTTTCTGAGTGAATGAATTGCTACATGTATGTATTGCTCAGAGGTTGTATGGAGGAGGAGGTGGTCCAGGACCTTGACTCAGAGAACCAGGTTTCACACCCAGAGTCTCGTGTATGTTTTACGCAACAAAAGCACTTTGGTGAGTTAGGGAAAGATCATCATTGTGATTAATTGTTAATAAAGTAAACATGCCTTGTCTTATGTTTCAGGTAACTGTTGATTTTTATTTTGTATTAATTCAAAACCATAATCTTTTCCTAACTTTAACCAAGTGCAGCCAGTGCCTAAACATAACCAGACAAAGTTGAATAATTCTGTAACCACTATGAGCGGGTATCGTATTGGAAGGTTTTTTTCTGGAAAACCAATGAAGTACATTGTCAGTAAAGACGTTACTGACATTTTTCAGTATCAATATTAAACTTAATTTAAAGCTAATCAACGTAATTTGTTATGTTAATGACAGGACAACCTGGACGTTTCAATAATATAACCATTTTCCAATCTTACATCGCTATGGTTAAGGTTTGGTAAGGTTTAGGCACAAAAACAACTTGTTGGGGAATGACCATGGTTTGGGTTCAAATTAATACTTTGTTACTACGGTTAATGGACCCACATTGTCACAGTAACAATAATAAACACTTTGTTAAAGTTAGGGAATGGTAGTAGTCGGTTAAATGAAACAAACTTTGACTGTCACACAATACTCACGCTAACATCCTCAAGGAGAAGTTGTTTATCACAGTAAATAAATACATTTCGCCTTCTTTTTATCTATAAAGGTTATTCATAGACGCTGTAAGCTGAGAGACACTCTGGGTTTATCTAAAAATATACCACCAGAAAGTGAGACGCATGATGAGTCTATATAGTCACTGCTTGTGGACAACAGGACCTCACAGAAAAATACAGTTTTCCATTCATTAAGATTGGTCTAGGGTCAGAGTGTATCCTAACCCAGCATGCACTGGGTGGAAGGCAGGGAAACAACAGTCCATCGGAGGGCGAAAGTAGATCAAAAGATTTCTTATTTAAGATCAAACAGAAAGTGTGATTGGAGGGATGGAACTTCACGTCGACAGAGTAAACTCTTTGATTGCACCAGCACTTGAAAGTGAATGAGTTTAGCTCAGGTCAGCATTTTCTTTTCTTTTCTTTCTTTCACTTCTTTCTCATCCCAGATTAAGGTGCTTGGAATACCAATGAGCTCCCGCAGCCTTTGATTTCACTGTTTCCGCTTCTAATCTCCAAGACGTAGCTCATCTTAATGACTGCAGCCTCTGATTAATTATAATACAATCATGAATTATAGATTTCAGTGTTTTCCATTTTGAAGATTATTGGAAAGGTGGACGGTATCTCATAAAAAATGTGAAAATGTGATTGAGAGCAGAGAGTGGACAGGCCAGGTGGACAACCTCACGTAGGTCAATGAATGTGTTTTTAGATGAATATGAATTTTTAAAAGAATCACCTCTGCCGCTCTGTTCCCCGTGTCATTTCCGAATTAGCATCAAGTTGCATCAGAGAAACAGCTTTTTGTCTTGTTTGTCATAGGGTGTGATCATAAAAAATGGATCAGTGAGGAATGAAAAGTGTGAAGCTCATGTTTGTGTCACTGCATTTTGCATGGCCGTCTGTAGCAGCAATTTAATTATATAAAATGTCTTTGAATTAAGTGTGTGACTAAACCAGCAAACACAGCAGAGAGTCGGTACAGCCAACACAAATGTACAGATCCTGGATCAAAACCTTGGAATGAGGGCACAAACATATACAGATTGTGCACTGTATAGCTGCCAAAAGATTTAAAGCAGCTATAATCAATATTTTATATTACGTATTATAATAACAATCTATCAAATGACAAGGTGAAAGGTATTTCTGGTAGTGATGAACCTACAAAGAATCTGCAGCTCCTCTCGACCTTACAGAGCTTCATAGTGAGTTTCAGATCATTGTTTAGCTGTCGCCCCGAAAAAACAAGTTTTTATAGAAACATCTCTCTGCAGATTTCTGACATTTTCTACAGAATGTGTTTGTAAAAACTGAATAACAGACAAGCAAACCTTCAGCTAAATGCTAACCTCAGCATACTAACAGGCTCATACTGACAATGTTAACTGCTGATGTTTACCATGTTAGTTTAGCATTATAGCGTGCCGTTATATCAAGCAAATAACCGTGATGTAACACTGATATTTTTATTTTGTATTTTCCCAACTTCATTTGTGATTTATTATCTCTTTCTTGACCCTGAACTTGCCGCAAACCATAATCAAAATCTGTGCACATCAATTCACAAATTGTCCCAAAACACTCAGAAGTGTTGTTCTTACATTTTAGAATTGAAAAAACATGTAGGAATCTGATCTTATTTTGCTGATATGCACAAATTGTAATCAAACCTGTGCGTATCATTGTTTCATGAATGAGGCCCCCGTTTCCTGACAAAGCCTGGTGAAACATTCAAATGTTGTTTCATAAAATAGTTCGAGAGCTATTATTCGAGGTTGCAGATCCTTTGTCTGCTCTGTGGTCATACCAACAACGAGTAAAACTACCTTGGATGGAGGATGAAAATGCTCACTTTAAATAGTTTTTTTAAATTTTTCATTCATACACACCTCTAGGATTACAGTGCAGATGAGTTTAACACATTGGATGATGGCGTCCTGGCTCCCTGATATCGTCACCTCTCTCTCTGTGGAGTTGGGGAGGAGGTCACCTGCCACCTGCACCTGGGCACCTGTCGTCTGCACGCACACACACACACACACCCACACACAAACACACACACAGACACACACGCAAACAGACACAGACAGAACAGTTATTCTCTACCTGCCTTAAAATATAATATAAGTTGGGTCAAGCCGGGCAGAAAGCATCCTGTCAGATGTTAAGAGCTGCAGGGGAAACAACATGAGTCCCTGTAAGGAGAACAGAAGAAAAGTCTGACAGGAATCACGAGCTGTGAGGACATTTGTGGTTTTGTCCATAATTCATAAGGGCACGTGGTCAGACCATGTATTAATAGACACTATGGAGTGAGCCAAGTTCAAACAGCCAGTCCGAGTGAATGAAAGAAAATTAAAGTCATAGTTTTATGGTGTTTACCAAGTATCCCAGAGTCTTCCCATCGCCACCTTAAATAATTCTGAAGTTTCAAATACATGCGGAATTCATTGACTTAATATTTGGCTTCTTCACACCTCAGTTAGTCGACTCAGGTTGCCATGGAAACAAGGGTATAAGCGATGACTGTCAGATCTGCTACTTAACATTCAGCTTAATTCGACTTGCCTAAGTAGTAGCCTTTGTGAACTTTTCAAGGTTTTATTTCACACTGCCTTTCTGTTCCTATTATAGTTCCGTCCTTGTATTTTAAATATTGAAAAAAAGGATAACTCCTGTAAACTAACTCCAGGCACATTTTGACTTATTCAACAAGGTTTCAGTCTGACAAGTGTTCAGTGGGAGTCAAAGATATTTGTCATGAAATATCTAAATATGGGAAGTCGTCAGTGATCGTTTATGTTTCTTCCTGTCTGCTGGATGGATTTTCATGACCTGTATGTCTGGTACAATGTCTGAAATTAAAGTGCAAGACTGTATTTTAAATAATGTGCTGTAAAATTGGCCTTTCGCTGTCTCTGCAAACACTCACCTCTCTGATCTCCTTGATCTTAGAGCCGCCCTTGCCGATGAGGGAGCCACACTGGCTGGCAGGGATGACCAACCGTAAGGTGACTGGAGGCTTGCTGGTCACTGTGCCGTTGGCTACCAAGGCTGCCAGGTCCTGAGAGAGGGAGAGAGAGAGAGAGAGGGCAGTTACACTGACTCTGAGTCTTAAAAGCACTCCAGGTATTTCCCTCTTGTGTGGCTTCATCCCTCAGTCTGCCTGAAAGAAATACAATAAATGCTGATCTGTGCCCCGTTCTGACCACTCTGTTGTTTAGTTTAATAGGTGACATCTACCGGTGTGAGCGTGGGGATTTAGCCCAGTAAAATCAGTGCTAAAGGTATTTTGGCAAAACAAATCACAATTCAGATCAAACAAAGTGCTAATGTTTTTGCTTTAAATATAACTGAATGTAACTGCAAAATGAATGTGGCACATTGGATTGGATATGTATGCCAAAATGTCTAGGTGAACAATAGACAATCATTGATGAATCTTTATCTTCATTATGTCTCAGTCATAATTTGAACTGTAATTTACTGTAAACAGGAAGTCAGTGTCACAAAGACCCAACAGTAGTAAAAATGACTTGTTTGTCAATTGGCTGAACACCATCTACACTTCGACTCATTTTTTATTGTATAAAAACACACCTTGGATTTCAGGAAGCTATCAAGTAAACCTCCTCAGTTGAATTACGTTGCTAGGGAACAGCTTATTTGCTCAGCTATTAATATAAGCAAACACCGCAAGCATAGAAATGAATGCACTACTTATCACTGACTGTAACTGGGAGTCAAGTACAAAAAAAATGTCTTTAAATACAAAAAAAAAAAAAGCTCAAAAACAAGTGACAGGAAGAAGTTCAGTGCAAGGACGGCTTTTATCATTTTATACGTACAAGGATTATGATTGCATAGTGAAACAAAAGGGCAACTTGCAGGCTGAAAATAGAAGCAGTGAAAGGTATTAATGCAAAAACTTCAAAGAAAATGTTTCTCTTCCATTTCCTCTGCTTTACACTGCAGTTGTTTGACATTCATCCCTCCCTCACTCTTTCCCATGATTAACTCTTCATAGCACACATGACTCTTATCAATCATCATCATTTGCTACATGTCTGTCATCTCTGGGGCTAAAGCAAAGCATTGCATTTGGGGATTTCTAGCAGTTTATGCAGCAGTTTACATGCTACAGTATGGAGATTTATTTTGACCATTGGTCATTTTTACTGTAGAATTTTGACATGAAAATAAAATTTTGAAAAATGATTATAGTGCATTAAAGGTTCCCTGTGGAATTTATGACCACTAGCAGCGCTGTGGAGCAACACTTCTGGACAAGTGAGTCCCTGCTTTGTTGTTGCTTTGTACCAATCACACACACACACACACACACACACACACACACACACACACACACCCACACCCACAAACACACACACACACACACACACACACACATACACACAGACACACACCCACACCCACACACACAAACACACACGCGCCTGCCAGCACCTCTAAAGCTCACTGAATAACACCTTATATCTTTTTTATTTAAAACCGCAAAAAAAAAAAAAAAATTCCCCTTGTGTGGGGAGTTTGTGTGCTGGACTATTTCTTGAGCATTTGCCAAGACACCATGTGGTGAGAGAGAGGTGGCTGATGTGCATCAAGGGTCCCATCTGGACTTGGACCAGTGACGTTGTGGTTACGTATTCGGGCTCTCTGGTGGAGTGGAGGGATGCAGTGGTGACTGGCTGTGTGACATTTCACTACAGAAGAAGAATTCTCACATCGATGTGCAATTGTAAACTCTGTCTTTATCAGCCCTTGTTGCACCTCTTTTTTTTTTTTTTGAGATTGCCACCGTCCCGTGAAAACCATGTATCTCCAAATCAACAACTTTTCATGGGCTGCAAAAAAACCCCGGCCTCGTTTCATCTTTGAGACAAAGCATGTTTTTGGGGAAATCTGACAGTGTTTTTTTTTTTTTTTTACATTGTTTACTTAGCTTGAAAAGCATGATAATTTCTCTCAACTCCTAAATGAACACTTTCAGTTTGTCAAAATCGGTCGGATGGGAAACATCCAACAACAGCACAGGAATAAAAGAGGTCGGTGCTCCAGCCAGTGAAAGGTTAGCATTGACTTCCACACTTGTCTGTCATTCCTTTAATTCCAATGCAGATCACAGACTGTATTTGCCCTGGTCAAACGTCTCTGTCTGTCTTTCACTGACCCCTATCTGACCATGACTTTCTCCCTGTTTCTACATGTGTCTTTCCCACACATCACTGTCTTTCTCTCTTTCTTTCTCTCTCTGTCTACAATCTTTAAACTTACCGACTGTTTGACTGGAGTCCAGGACGCACATGTTATCTGTAGCCTGGTCTTATCCTGCTGCCGATCACGCCGCCATCTCACAAATTAAGCAGCAGCCAGCAGTTTCAGTTAAAACAGCGAGCATCACCCCCCGGTAGAACTCACATCCCCCCAAAAAAATCCTCCCGAACCCAAACACTGATCTATGGCTCTTCAGCCTTCACAAAGATCCGCAGTAAATCAAAGCACTGCCTATAAGACCTGTATGAAGTAACATCCTGTGGTGCATGTTTTTCATCCGTTTTCAGCTGAAACCCTGCCGCTCGCCGCTGCTGTCCTGCATTGTACCAGAATAATCTGGCCCATCTCCACCACTCTATTTTTCTATCTCCCAAAACTGCTGTTCTGTATTGTCCATTAGTCAGAAGAGGCTTTGATCACTCTTTCACCTTTTAATTGCATCCCCTCTTTCCCCCTCGGCACCCTTTACTGTCTTTTCTCTTTCATTTCGTAACTTTCTCTGCCTCACTGTCTCCCCCCTTTTCTCATTACCCACCATCTCCCCCTTTGGCAGCTTAAAACCACTTTTTCTCTCCGTATTGCTCTCGCTAAATCTACCTCTCTCCACTCATTCTTTAAATCTCTCTCTTTCTCTCTTTCTTTAATTAACTCAGGTAATAAATAGTGGCCTAAATCATCTGCTCTTAATGCAATTGGTTCAATCAATTAGGCCGAGGCAGACTTGGGGCCTTGTTGCATCCAAATGTAAATATCAGCGCTGCCATGCCAGGGCTGCCCATCAGATGAACGTGATCTGAATAAATGACTCCCGTCCTGTGTAGGAACACCCAGCACATATTTATTCATATCATCAGGTCATGCAGAAAGCTTTTATGGAAGCTGTATCTTGTTTTTTGTGTGTTCCCATCCCAGTAGTTGACAGCCAGCACTATCCCACACATGCAGAAATTGTTTCATGATGCTAGGCGGCTACACTGTGGAAAATGTTTTGTAGGATGACAAAATCTGTGGGGGAGAAAAGTCAATTTCAGATATGTATGTTTTCTGCCAAAGGTTGATGATTTTTGTGTGTGTTGTGTGTTGAACGTCTGCTGATGCCAAGTGCGAAGTAGTTAGTGTCCGTGGCTTCGGGTGAGAAAGATGGTTTAGGGTTTATTTTAAACACTGCTGGCTACTGATATCCACTGTGTGTTTGGGATGAATAAAGCTGGATTTTCCATTTATATTTCTGTGCATTTCAAATAAACTGCAGATGAACAAGATGTGAAATGACTTCAAGTTCTGATGTTTTCGCTCTCTCGATCTCGGTCTTACTCTCTCTGTCCTCAGCCTTTCTGTCTCTCATTACGCATTTACTTTAATCTTCTCTGCTCCTCTCTCTCTAATGCACTCTTGATTTATCCCCCAGTATATCACTTTTTTAGCTCCTCTTTCCAGTATCCATTTTGTTATATCTTTCCTTTTTTTCTTTTACTCAGAAAGTCTCCCCATTTATTTAGATAGATATCTGTTCATCAGCCACTCTGCTTTCTTCAACTTTCAGGTTTCCTTTAATTTGTTGTAGCATTTCCTTATAGTTTCTCAGTCTTAATATTTGTTATTACAAACACACACCTCTTCACCTCTGCAAAAAGATGCTGATTGGCATGAGGGTGGCACAGCATTCAAATAACTGGTCCTATGTGTCGCGCACAAGACGCCAGTTAATCAGAGAAATTGGGTTACACACGTGATGCGTTAGCAACTAACACTTGCCCACAAGGTTAACCAGGCGTTAACCTTTGAGGTGCCACATTATACTTAAGTCCATATACAAGTTTTTCAAACAATACTGAATCAGATTTCAATGGTAATATTAATTTATTAATCCACTTTCAGTGCAACATTATTGAGCCTGATATGAAATCTGCTTTCAATCCTGCCAGTCCTCACTCCTCATTTAGCTGATTGTATTGCTCACCCCCATCTGTTTTGTTCTTTTACTAATAAAACAATTTAAATGTCTTGGTGATAGATCTCGGTGTTGGAGAATCAGTCATCAGGTATTTTTAAACTGTTAACCTTTTTCTTAATTATTTCTTCAAATGTGTATTTTGAAGATTTTGAACAATCTCCCCTCTTCAAAAACACAGAACAGATAGTTGACTCCTACACATTTGACAGTTGAGGTGCGCGTCACGAGTGGCGACTGTCTCCACAAAGTGATGCTGAGGATACCCTGTTTTGGTAAATACAATTCTTCAGTTCAGTCTTCAGTCTCGTAGTCCAGTAGCTGGTTGGATTCTGAGTTGTACTGAAGTACACTTACACTTCAGCTGAGACTTGAACCTTTGTAGGTCTCATGACTGATGCTGCACACACACTCTCTGATTAGACTCTTTATTTAATCCCTTGATTGCACTTTTCCTACTTCTTTCTTATAATCTCTCCCTTTTAATCTCATTAACTTTATATAGCACCTCTGTATCTCTTTCTCATTCTCCCGACTCTTTCTTTGAACCCTTCTTCCCCCTCTCTCCCATCTCTTGGGTGCCCTCTTCATCTTATTCCCTTCATCTCTCACATTCCTCATTTCATATATATTTTTTTAATCCTTTAGGCAGCCACTGTCTAAATCTCTGTCCACTTTCCACACCTCCTCACATTTTATTTCCATCTCGTTTTCTTCCATTAGGATCACTAAGATTTAGATACCAGCTGCCTGGATTTAATTTCTCAGCACACGACATGTTCTTTAACGACAACGAGACGCTCCAATTCTCCACAGCCAAAACCACTTTGGTGTAATTTGGCCCACATGGAGCCACACCAATTCTCTTAAAGTAAGTAATTTTGATTTTCCTTCCGATCTTGCTTCAACCTTTTAACATACAGTCTTCCCCTTTTGTTCCCCTCAAGACGCTTATGTAGATATAATATGTGTACATATATATGCATATATAAATAAGTATATATATTTGAGTTGCTTAGATGGAACCATAAAATAATTATGCTTCAGTCGCTGGGCGGTCTGTAGGTAAACTAAAATGAAATAAGTTGACAGTAAATGTTTTGTAGATACATTAAGATTCTCATTATGTTGAACAATATACAAAAACAAATGATGTGCATATTAAAATTGGCTTTACTTAGTAATAAGTTTAAATTTAGGTTTACCACCTAAATTGTCAAGTTTTAGGTTCATTTTCTTAAAATTGTATTAGAAAGGAAACGAGTACTGAACAAAGGAAGGACACAATACATTTAAAGTGTGGAGGGAAGGAAAGAAGGAAATAGAGATGGACAGATTGGGGAATTTGTTGGGGAAACACTTGGCTCTCTAAGAAACACTCACTTGTAGATGCTTGTGTGTGTGTGTGTGTGTGTGTGTGTGTGTGTGTGTGTGTAGTCGCGGCTGAGTGCACATGTGCTTGTATGAGTGTGTGCGAGGTCAGACAATCCCATTAGACATATAATAAATGGCTCCCTGGCAGGGAGCAGCCATGTTGTAGAGGAAGTAAAGGTTACACACTTCACTCAGAGCAGCTCGGGAACACCACTGGGAGCTCAGAGGTGTGCGTGTGTGTGTGTGTGTGTGTGAAAGCATGTACGGTATTTACCTCCTCCAGTTTGAACGTGATCATGGTGAAGGCTCTGAACACACAGTCTGTCTGCCCCGTGATGGTGATGATCCTCTCTGGACAGGAGCCCTCTGAGATGTTGATCCTCGCACTGCTCTGTGGGTCCAGACAGAGATGGAAGAACAAGGGAGGGAGGGAAGGCATTGTGGGAAATTATTTTTGGGGGACAGGAGGGAGGGAAAGAGGGAGGTAAGGAAAGGGATGAAGGGACAATGCAAGGGAGGGAAAATTAGGAAAAATATCGGCATGGAAGGAAGGGAGGCAAGAGGGGAGCAGAGTGGAGGTGAGTTACAACGCAGAGAGTATGGGAGGGAGGGAAGATGGAGGTTAATGGAGAGAGGAAGGGGAAGGGAAGAACAGAGGAGAGAGAAAACACATTAGTGGGGGGGAGGGATATGTGGAGAGAGAAGAGGAGGAGAAACCGTTTTCGCCACGCTGCTCCCTAAAGGAGATTCACCTGTGATGCAGGAGGAGAGAGGGATTACCAGGAGGCTGGAAGAGGAAGGAGAGAGGAAGGAAGGGAGGCAAGGGGATGAAAAGAGCCATGTAGTAAATCAAGGTTTTCAGGAAAGGAGGTAGACCGGGGGAGGCAGGAAAGCAAAGGAGTGAATGATAAGGTGGTGAGAATATTTGGGGGAGATTAGGGAGAGAAAGATTAAGATGATTTTGAGGAGGAGGAGGACGACGAAGGCATATGTGATTCAAGCCCAGGAAATGGAGAGGAGAGGAGAGAGCGTGGGTAGATATATATTAAAAGGAAGACGAGGAAGGGTAGGACAGGAATGTGAGGGAAAGGATCAGAAGGAGAGAAGAGAGACAAGGCGGTGCAAATATTTGAGGAGAAATAAGAGGTGAAGGTAAAGATATAGAGAAGGTGCAGTAATAACCATACGAGGATGAACGGAGAGGATGGGTGTCAGGAGAAAATTGAAGTGCGAGTTAGGAGGGGTATAGATAAATAGAGACGATAAGAATCATAGCCTGGTGTTGAATTTGTGGGGGAATTGTAGGTTTGACTTTACTGGTCCAAAAACGGTTATTTTCTTATTCGAGAAAGAAAACTTCTCGTCTGGCTTTCACCATGTTCCCCTCTACTATCATACTGTAAATATGAATTTTAACTTAAAATTAAAAAGCTGACATTGCACTTTCCATTTTTGACTGCACTTATAACCCAAAACCAAAATGTGTTCAGAAAAATATCTCTTTTCTGAGAGAAAGAATGGCACAGTACACCGGCTTCACCTAGTCGCTCACAGCCAGATGAGCTCCCTCCGTGGAGTGTCAGACCCACCACTCAGTTTGTCTGTTATTCAAAACTTTTAGCATCGTCCAACACGTCGCTGTCACCTGCGTGACTCACCCAACAGGAAAACCCACCCGAGACTGTTTTTTAAAATCGGGAATGTTTTCAATATTGATCAATCAATCAATCAATCATCAATAGAGTGAACAAATCCATTACAACGAACAGTTAACAAGAGCTGTTTTTTGTGTCAGCTGGTGTTTCCAGATACTGAACATGAAGCAAAGAAAGAAAGATGGAAAGGATTTGTTTTTTTCAGCCTTAAATCTACTTTTCAGAGTTTTGTGGCTGGTGAACTCAGCACTGCTGGGTGAATCACTGTCTTGCAGCAATCAGCTGTTGTCGGTTTCATTTACAGCTGATCTCTCTTTCACTGAACACACACCCATACTCACAGAGAAGGAGATAAACAAAGATAGATAGATAGATGGGGCTGTGGATCAAGTTGCATTATGGGATATCTATATTCCAGCTGTTTTGGAAGTTGACATATTCAAGGGACTAAGAGTCGGGATATCTCTGCAGCTATTTTGTCCATTCTTTTTAGCCACAATAGTGCCGTGGGTTTAGATATGGCAACATCGGCCTGCTGGTCCACCAGTTTGGTCCTGACAGAAATATCTCAACAATGGATTGGCATGAAATTTGGTACACACATTCATTGTCCCCAGAGGATGAATAATACTGTCGTCGGTGATTGCCCGACTTTTGATCTCACGCCACCAGCTGGTCAAAGTTTTCACTTATTCTTTGATCTATCTCGACACCGAATTGAAGGACACCAATGACTCTGGCGATCCTGACCTTTCCTCTAGCGTCGTCATCACATTGACATTCCCATTAGCCTCAGCTTTACTTTGTGTTTAGTGCTAATTGGCAAATGTTATCATGCTAACACAGTAAACTAAGATGGTGAACATGGTAAACTTTATTCCTGCATCATCATGTTACCATTGTAGTGCTCTGCATGTACTCTCTGCCACTTTATTTGAGTGTCTAAATGTTCACTCTATTATATATGGAGGAGTGAATGAGTGAACGAGGGAGTGATTTGGGACACAGCCTTTAGTCTTTTTAAACTGTCCCTCACAAGTCCCCAAATGTCCTAGAAAAGCAACACTGTACCACAGGAGCACCCCTTTAAAGGTGCACTAATTTGGATTACGTGTTCAAAATGTATGAATGTGTGCGTGCGTGTGTGTTTGTGCGTGTGTGTGAATTATGTCTTTTGGAAGATAAGACATTTCATACCTGCTGTCTGTGGTGTCTGTGTGTCTATCTATGCCCTGTATATGAGTTTGTCCTTTCTGAACAACACACCTGGTAGGAGTGTTTGTGCGATAGTGTTTATGTGTATTTGTGTGCATCTTAATTTGTGCAGGTTTATTAGTGAGACTCACTCCCTGTTGTCCCTCATATCATCCTCTATAGACAGCAGTCTCCTCTCATTGTTATGATAGAACGAATATGCTCTCTCTCTTTATGAATGTGTGTGTGTGTGTGTGTGTGTGTGTGTGTGTGTGAGTGTGTGTATGTTGCAGCTTTTGTACAGCGATTGGTAATAAAGCAATGATGGAATAACTCTCTCCTGCTCTCTCGCCATTTATTATCTCAATAAAAATACAATAGCTGGCATCTCCATCTCCTCCTCAATCTGTTTGTTTATGTCTCTCACCCACATCTATCTATCTATCTGTCTATCTGTCTATCTATCTATCTATCTATCTATCTGTCTATCTGTCTATCTATCTATCTATTTATCTATCCTCTTCTCTTTTCATCCTTCTCTCTTACTACAAGTATGCCCTTCTATCCATCGTGCCATCCATCTTTCCTTCCTTCCCCCACACTACATTCATTATCCTCTCTCTCTTTTTTCAGGAATACCCCCATCATCATCATCCATCTCCACACCATTACCACTCTCCTCGCCACTCATTTGGTCACTTGTTTCGCCCTCCCTCCCTTTTATCCTTTTATCTAATCAGTCTCATTATCATTAATTTATCTATACGTCCCCCTTTCAACTACTCATCTATCTCACTGTCTTGCAATCATTTCCCATATCGCTCTGTCCTTCTTGTGATCCTCCTACTTAACCCCTATTCTTTCAGTTACCCTCTCCAACCTGCCCTTTCTCCCCCTTTTATCCTTTTCTTTCATGCCTCTGTTTCCCCCCTTCCTTTGCTTCTTGTCTCTAATAAATCGTTATGAGAGACTTCTTGATGTTACTGCTAATAAACTAATGAATGAATACAATGAGGGGTAGACACAATAATGGCAACACCTGTAACATCTAATGGAACACACCCTGCAACAAATTCTACTGTGTGGACATGTTTGTTGAGATTGTGACGAAGAGGTGTTGAATGTCATAATGTTATGGGATTTTCTGTGAGACACAGTGACAGTAGGACTACTCATCTTCATTGTTTGGTCTGGGGGGATGATTACATAAGGATTGAGTGTATGTTCTCTTTCATTTCTGTATGGTAAGACAGAATCCACCTACCAGCACCTCTAAAATAACTCTTCTCCGTATTACAGGGGGTTATGTGACTCCAGACAAGAAATAGTCCAGCACAGCCTTTGGACAGATCCAGGGTAGCTATTTCTCCATTTCTAGTCTTAATGCTAAGCTAAGCTAAGCGCTTCATATTTAATGGACAGGCATGAGAGTAGTTATCGATCTTCTCTTCTAATTTTCCTCCAGTAAGCAAATAACCGTATTTAACAAAATGTCGAACTATTCCTGTAACATAATCCAAATAAACAGCGCAAATAACTCCTGCCTCTAACTCACTTTCAACAATTCTCATATTGATTGATTTCAAACAACATGACAAAAGCTACGCTAAAGCTAAATCCCAGAGAGCAGATTAGTTCACATTTTTTACTACAACGACACTTTGGATCACATCAGGACATCTTCACTTGGTCCCATGTGTAAGAAACTGGGTGTTCCTTGTTGATGTGTTCTTTCCTGTCCCTTTCTCCCTCATCTCCCTGCCTTTTCCCCTTCCTCTCCATTTTCCTCTGCTCCCCCCCCCCCCCGTAATGAGCTGGATGCGCAGCAGTTCGCTGTCTTGCTGTTGCAGCGTGGGGCTGTTGTCTTCATTACTCTTCATTTGGAGCAGAAGAAGGATGGACAGCCATGTCATTCAACTGGATTACTCTGCTGTGTTCTGCTTTATTTGGGAGTCATGCTGCCAGGGTGCGTGTGGTTGTGTGTGTGTGTGTGTGTGTGTGTATGTATGTGCGAGTGGGAGAGAGAGAGAGGAAGAGGGGGAGAGACCCTGTGTGGGTTTGCACACATGTCTTGGTATGTGTATGTTTGTGTAAAGCTATTATGAAGAGCTACAACCTGACATCAATGCTTTTGTTGACTTGATGAAAAGGGACTCCTTACATGCTCTCCTTGTGTGCAAGTGTGTGTGAGTGTGTATGAATGTGTGTGTGTGTGTGTGCGTGTGGCCATGTGGTGATTCTGTGCCTAAGGCCCATTGAAAGTCCTGGCATTGTGCGAAAATGTAGCCTTGAAACTGCAGATTTCACTTGCAGCTCATTAGAGAAAGTGAAAACGGCGGGGTGTGTGTGTATGATTGTTTGGTCTGTCAGTGTGCATAGACAATGAGTGAGGGAGTTGGGGAATAAAGAAGAGTAATGAGAGGAAGACGTAGTTTATAAATCCAGTATAACTGTACATTCAGTGTTGTGGTTTGTCCTTGAGAGGCAAATATCCATTTAAATATTCATGCTTCCTGCTCTGTGAGTTTCACTGTCAGACAGAAATGCTTGGGAAAAAAACAATCTGTTTTCTTTCCCTCTTCTCTACGTGTCTCCCTCTCTTTCTGTGTTCGGTCTCTTGTTTGCTCCCTCTCCCCAAATCTCTCTATAGAGGTGATGCCCTTAGTTAGCCTTTGTTTTTTTTTTGGTAAGGTGATGACTTTATGAGGTTATCAATTTGAATTTGATTTTAGTTAGTGTGCAGTGTCTGGTTTGGATTTTGTTTGTTTTAGTGTGTTTTGATGTGGTTTTTCGTTTATCTAGTTTAATATTGAAGCGGTGTACACTGTAGGTTCACCTGTACGCCTTAAGAGGTTCAGCTGTTGTTCAGACCAAACAACAGAGTGGGGAAGCGATCTACAGTAAGCGACTTTATATCTCAGAAACTGCAGATCTCGCGGGATTTTCATGCACATCAGTCTCTGGAGTCTACACAGAACGGCGTGGAAAAAAAACAAAAAGAAACATCCAGCAAGCTGCACTTCTGTGGGCGAAAAACGCTTTGCTAATGAGAGAGCTCAGAGGAGAACGGCCAGACTTGTTCAAACTCACAGGAAGGCAACAGTAAACAACATGAATCCATGGATCTGTCCTGCCTTGTGTCAACAGTTCAGGCTGCTAGTGGTGTAATGGCATGGGGAATATTTTTCTCACTCTCTTAATACTAATTGAGCACGGTATAAATGCCACAACCTGGCCTACCTGAGTATTGTTGATGACCAAGTGCGCCCCTTTAAAGGCCACAGTTTGAGGTCCATGTTGGATTGGACAGTTTTGGTGATGTCATCCTGCATCATCGGCGCTACATGGGCCGACAGAGGAAATCAAATTCCAGTGACTGACAGCAGGTGCCGCACTTCAATGAACCTGATGAGTTTATTGATCTTTTTCTACTGACACAAAGAGGTCATGGGGAAATAACTGACTGTGAGCATTATTAGTCCAGACTGCGACTCAGCCTCATATTATGAATAACGACAAACAGGTAGAAACAGAAAAAATGTAGAAAAAAACGTAATATTACGGGGAGACAGTTATAGTTTCTTTACTTTCTATACTTTCTAATGAGTAACTGCTAAAATACACAAACACAGTACACCTCTGTATTAACTCCTTTTCACTTTCTAAATAGATAATGCACAAGATGAATACATATACAGCTTTCACACCAGAGTAAATGAACCGAAATAAACAGTTTTAGTGAAAGCCTGAAATGTTACTATACAAATATGTTACTATATATTTAATGTGGTGTATTAAAATGTTGCATGCAATATCAGCATATCTTGTTTTGTCTTTGTATAAAAGCATATTCATCAGTTTGTCCTCCACATTGCTTGATGTTTTACTTGCATTGTGGAGGTCGACTGATTCTCCTCAACTGGTTTGATTCCCATTTTTATTTTTTGTGGTCTTTTCACAAGTTAACTTAAAATTCCCTTGGCTGATAAACAGAAACATAACTGCCGTATCTCTCTCTTTCGCTCGCTCTCTGGAGTGTTGGATCATGTGCAGTCAAACTGTTTCTCTGAGGACATACATTTCTAAAATAATTCCTCCCTTCAGACTGTGTTTGTGGGTTATTATTTAACATTTTTCCAGGCAAGCAAACATAGTAAATTTCGGCTCATTAAAATACAGTGGAGTATTGTTTTCTTGTTGAAACACACCGGAAGAAGTTCTGTGACCTATTTTGAGCCTCATTCCACACTGTAGATCTCAATCCTTTCTCACACATTTTCCTCTGCTTTATGCTTCTGCTGTACTGACACAGAGGCCTTTAATTTGCATGCCCCATGTTGCAGGGACTGTGGAGTGCTTTTGTAACATAACAGTAAGGATTTGGTGACATAACACTTCATTCTTGTTTCTCTAGTGTAATATGAGGAAGCCATTTTACATTAAATGTACACATGTAGACACACTCTTGCTCACAAACCCATTCAGCTGATACCCTTCTCCATTTCTCCCTGACTTCCTGTCTTTATGTGTATGTTTGGACAAGGATAATCTTGGCTTTACAGTAACTCTGCTCTGGGAACCTCTTTAAACCCACATAGAACTCTCTCTGGTATTCACTTCAGGTGTTGCATACATTAACAAGTCACTGATGTGCCTGTGTTCTGTATTCAGAGATGTGAGCGCAGAACATTTGAAGTTATGCCGTAGATCCACATGTTTAAGTATTCATTTAGCTGCAGCAAGCAACCTGCTTGCAAATGTAGAGCTTTGCCATGAGAAGTGAAGGAGGAATTGCTCAAGCAAACAGCATGAAAATATAGTAAAGGGTTGGAACCAGTGCACCTGATTTTGATTTAATTTTAGTCTTTTTACACATATGTATATTAGTTTTACATGTTTAATTTTTATGTCTTCTAATCATTCTACTACAGCTGATGCTATCTTTCTTTTGCATGGTTACCATGGTTACAGGCGTAGGTCAGTGGAAAAGGCAGTAGTTTTAAACCAGGTGAAAACCGACTAATAACATAGTCACCACTCACGGGGCTAGTTGGTGCACTGCTATAGCTGGCAAGCCTGTCAGTCACAAAATAGCTGTCCAAGTTTCTATTGGTTTTCTCTGCTGGGCCATTTACATCCCGGATTGTTCACCATTTCAATCAATAAAAAGTTACTGATGAGGAGGGAAGCCCTCTGAGCTACCCAGATTTTTACTTCCTGCACCACAAGTAAGGCCATCAATTTAAAAAGCCCTCTGTTTCTGTCTTTTTCTCTTGCCTTCTGTGGTGCTTCTCCTTCTCCTTCGCGCTCTCTTCTTGTCTCAACCTCTGTCTCACTTTTGGTCTCTCCCACTCTCTCTCTATCTGCTTCTCTGTTTCCTTGAACGACGGGAGCGCAGAGAGGACAGATATCCCATTGGGAAGCTCCACGGCTGCAGCTCCGAGTCGCGGCACCATTTTACAGGCCGCTGACAGCTAAGACAGCTAAATATGTAAACGTCAACATGGCTAACATCACAGCAGGCGGCAGAAAGTACAAAATACACCTTCGGATATTTAACTTGCATTTCTAAAAATAGGCGGATATGACAGGCATCTACATGCAGGAGGAGAGGTTTCTACTCTTCTGTCATGTTTAAAAGCACCCTTTTATGTACAGCGTAATAACAGCAGAAATAGGCACTAACAGAATATGTTGGGTACAGTCGATTTTCCTGCTTTTATTGTGTATAAAGATTAAACGGTGCTCATGCTTCCTGTTTCTCACAGTTTTAGTATGGATTCGCACAATATTGCACTGCTTTGTGATTATGGTGTAATTAACAGGATGCGAGTGAGCTGCATTTGAAGGGGTTACCAAGGATTAATACGAGATAGGAAAAGGCGAGAGATGAGAAAATACGCAGGATGGGAGTGGGTGGCGGGGCCTTACCTCTTCTCGTATTCTTTTCACTGTTTCCCCTTTCTGTGGAAAGACAAAACACAAACCTGAATCAATATAATTAATAGGGAAGGTTTTTTTTTATTTTCTTTTATCTGCCTTCATTTAAGACAACCAACAAGTTTAGCCAAAGCTGGCTTTCAAGGAGACTCATACAGTGCTATTGCAGCTACAGCCTCATGCAGACTTTCGGACACTTTCTTGAAAGTTCCCTGGAAAGTGTTTTGTAAATTTGGTGTAAATATTATATTATATGACTATTTAAAGTAAATATTTATTAATCCTTCATTTATTGTTAGACACACACATGTTTTGTATATGTTAAATTGCCTGGCTGCCCACAGAAACAGCATTTTTTTTTTTTTTTTTTTTTTGCTGTTTAAATTACATTGTTCTTTCCAGAAAACTTCCAAATTTCATTTAATAAAACTAGTTGGAATTGAAGGATCCCTAAACACAAATTATTATATAATTTATTTATTTTAACAGTTTATGCTTTTCTCAATGTGGAGAGAGCAAGCTATAACTGGAAGACTGTAGGACCAACTGGAGAACTTCAGGTAAAGAAAATAAATCCGTGATGCTTTCCGGCTACTAATGGACAGCCACCGGGGTGCCCCCGAGCCGCTCCACCGGTGGCTGCACTGGGCTGCTAACAGGTATCTGAGTCTAATTCTATGTTTGTGACACACGAGTTTGTTAAACAGGAAGAAATTTGCTCAGGAAAAATTGTTCCCTTGGTATATAAACATAAAATGTAATTATGTGTTATGTTTGTTTTTCATCCTCGTCTTGGATTGAGCTGTATAATATGATCTCAGTTTGACACCTGTCCCTATCACATGAGCCTGTTTGAACCAGACAGGATTGCTTCATTGCTCTGACGCCTGGCAGCCTTGTTTAATGCTAGAAGAAACCCTGGAGAGCAGCTCCTGTGGTGCGACTCCAGACTGACACGACCCAACTAGAACTGCAGCGCACTGATGTAATTTTCATGCCATCTTTATGTCAGACACTGCAAGCGAGAAGACCACACACTGTAAGTGATGCGGACGGGGGAGTCTCAATATATGCTGAAGGAAATCAACCCCAATCATGGGTTAGTGAATGTGCGTGTCAGGGCAATGGTCATTATCACACTTCACTTGGCTGTGATATATTTGGAAGAAAAATCCTACAGGGGTTTATTTAACACGTCTACAGTTAAATTGACTCGTATCCCTGGAGAGCAGCTCCTTTTCAATGAGTAGAGATTGGAATGACATGGCCTGACTGGTAATTTTACACACTATTAATGCATATTTCATGGCGACTTTATATCGTTGTAGTAGGATTTCACTGAATGCTATCTTGAGCGGCGTGCCAATTTTAGAAAACCATAGTCTGAAGATGGGGAGGACTTTCAGATACATAGTTCAAAGATGGGGAGGATTTTCTCATGTCAGAGTTGCTGTGAAATGATTGCACATATTCTAATGCTGCAAAAAGGTTTATTTAATGACTATTACATGGACACAATAATTTGCGCTGTGCTTTAATTTGTTCTAAAGTTAAAGCCAGAAGATTGTACTCCAGAGAAATCCTTTCTGGTAGGATAGTCATTTTAATTGCCTGACATTCAGGCTTTTGTCTTTTGCATGCAGTGAACTAAAAGAGAGTATTTGGTTCTGTCTATGCAGTAAAGAACGAAAAGGTATAAACGACAGCTCACCTTGCCGATAATGCTTCCTACCTCCTGTGTAGAAAATACAAACAGAAATTGTTACTATAGCCAATCTTTTAGAGGACAGACGGACACACAAAACGAGACAGACATATAAAAAACTCTTGAGAGGGACCTCTGAATCTTTTTTAAGAACAAAATCTGCTTTTTATGTCGCAAATTTGCACAAAATGAAAAATAATTTTCTGCTGTAAGCATTTGATTTTTTACCCCATTGAAATCTAATATTTCTTCATTTCCAGCAAGTTAATTAGTTTTGCCAAATTATTTTTCTTTTTTTGTCACTATTTTTTATCATCAAATTATCATCTAATCTACTTTTTAAAAATATATTCATATATTTACTTTATATAATAATAATCTTTGTGACAGAAAAACTGAATTAATTGTGGGTTCATAGTCCAATTTAAACAAAGGCGCTCTATGGCACAGAGGAAGAAGGCATTCAGACTTCGACTCAACAGACAAAACTTGCGAGGAACAATTCCATTCTTTGTTTTTGGTCTCTTTGTGGGATTTGTTGGCAGTAAGAAAAATACAGAATACTGCTCACCTTTCCGTGCATGAGGAGGCGCAGTGTCAGCGTGACTCCCATGGCCCCGTCTCCAAACTCCTGTTCACAGCTCATGGTAGTGGTGGTGGTGTGGTGGGTGGAGGTGTGGGTGGACTCTGCCGCTGGGAGACGCATGAAGGTCCGAGGCCCCGAGGCGTATGGAGCTTTCCAGAACACCACAGAGAACCCTTTGGAGAACCCGGCGAGGAACCCTTGGAGAGCCCTGGAGCTGTGTGAGGGGCGAGGGGAGGTTGGGTTTGGGGGTGGACGGTGGGATGGTACTAGGAGCTGGTGTCAGGGGTCGGTTTTGTCCTTGTTCACCTTTCTTTCAACTCTGAAAAAAAGAAAGAAAGAAGGATTAGGTGAAATAACTGTGCTGATTTAACTTTTACAAGTCACTATATTTCACACGAATGTAATGTTTGGAATGCACATCATCCTCACAATTCACTTAAGTTTATATGATGAAGATGTCGATTATGTACATTTAAGGATTTAAGGCTTCAACAGATGTAACAACAGAACCACATCCAACACAAAAATGATACGCCTACAAAAAAAATGGAAAAGACATTTAAGCTTTTAAGAGCCAGTGTGCAGTAAGTGTTAATTAATATAATTCGGCAGATGAAGATTCAGAAAGTACAAGAATAACAGGACAAAACACAGTAGGACAAATGGGCCAGAAGCCATCATAGAAGTGACTTAAGATGCAGCAGCACTAACGGAACTACGCTGGATCCAAGAAATCTACTTTCCAAATTGTCAACTTCTCTACTAATATTCAGTATAAAGTTCTGTCAACACCATTCACATATAAAGAGCAAATAAAAATGAATTGTATTTACAGCTGGGGACCCAAACCAGAAGTAATGCGTAATATTCTGTAGCAGACTTCTGAAACACGTCATCAGTTCAAAACCATGTTTATAAGGATATCATTCTCAGAAAATTAGGAAATTTCATGAGGTATCAAGCTGGTAAAACATGTTAAATATGTTTTTTTTGAGCTGTTAAAGAGGACCTTGGGTCTCCAGAACATTAGCGTAGAACAGGTTATATTAAGGACAATTTACAGTTTATATGTGCAGTTATCCTCAATTTACTTTAAACTTATGGTTATGATTACACTGTACATTTAGTCTTAGGTCTGTGCTAGACTTGTAGTGGTGAGGGTTAAGGTTAGAGAGTAATAAACAATAAAGGTCCCCTCATTGTGTGCTCATTTGCAGTAGTGGATGTGCACAGTCAGGTGTTGCCAAAGCACAGAGCCGGCAAATGGGTGTGTGTGTGTGTGTGTGTGTGTGTGTGTTTGTGTGTGTGTGTGTGTGTGTGAGATTTGCAGTTAGAAATTCTCCTTGTTGTAAACCACCATCGTGTTTGGCTCAATAGCCACGAGGCCTACAAGGCATTTCATTAATTCAACATCCCGAATAGCAGGAGCGAGCCGAAGAAGTGTGGAAATTAACATAATTTCTCAAGTGTCAGAAGCTAGTCAACAAGTCAGCGCGGTAATTTAAAAATTAATTGGGAACTCTGTTTAAAAAGCTTAGGGGGCTGAATTAAATAAGCTTTTGGCCATGGAAATGCCACTCAAGCGTGATGATACTTAAGCATTTACTTTTACCCCGGTCCCCCTTCAAAACAGAGAGAAACACAGCAAAAGAGAGCTGACTTCAGCCATTCCTGCATACTAAAGAGTTGTGTTTGTGTGTGTTGATGTCTATGTATACATCTGTGCAGGTGTGTGTGTCATGCACACCATCACATGAGTCACATCACACCTTGTACTTTGATTATTTTTGTGTTAGCCTGTGATTCTTTGAGAATCTGCATCTTTTCTTCTTTCAGGCATCTGTATCTGAGCCAATCAGGATCCGTAGTGGCATAAGGTATGCGCATGAATAAATAAAAGGTGTGTATGAGTAGGTGCTGCTTCATATAAAAAAAAACATCTGTGTACATGTGTGCTGTCGTTTCTTCTTAAATGTGTGTGTGTTTCTCTCTGTGTGTGTATAGACCCCTATGTATGCATCTCCATTTGGAGTGTGAGCGTCTGCATCTCCCAGTCTCATAAAAAATACACACTCTGAACCAAAGTAGGTCACAAATGCGACGCAGGCTGTCTGGCACGCTAGACGAGCAGCGTCTCATGACAACATAACACACAGAGAAGCACACACACGGGGGGGTGGGTTGATTTACCTTCAGAGAGAGACCACCTGAGAAACAGAACTGATGAGAGTGGTGGGTGGAGAGAAGCAGAGTAGAAAAAAAGAAGAGGGAAAGAGTGATTGAGGGGATAGAGAGGAAGAGTGACTGAAGATGCTTTACACGACCACCTGGTAGGCGGCTGAAATGGTTGTCAAAACGAGCGTTTTATTTCTTCACAGCGTAGGTCAAGTGTTTGTGTATCTGTGTGTCTTTGTGTGGTCACTGTATGGACACGCATAACGTGTGTGTCCTTGTGTGGTGTGTTGCACAGCTTGGGTATTTGTGTGCATCGGAGTGTGTATGTGTTCGGTTGCACGAGTGCATGTATTTGAAAGGATGCATTTTTCTTTTGGGAGGTGTGTGTGTGTGCTTGAGAGAGAAAAATGCAAATACAGAACATATGAATTATTGAAACTCTTTCAGATGCACCTCCTGCCGCCCCCCTCAGTCATATATGATCGAACACACACACACTCACGCAAATCCCTGTGGACCTGTCCTTGTGGAAATGGACTCAGGGGAATAAGCCATGAATCAGCCATGCATGAGGTCAGCACTGACAGAGTGTGTGTATGTGTTTGTGTGTGTGTGTGTGTGTGTGTGTGTGTGTGTGAGAGAGAGAGAGAGAGAGAGAGAGAGAGAGAGAGAGAGAGAGAGAGAGAGAGAGAATACTTGTATTACTGACATTATGGGGACTCATCCCTCAAATCCCCTCCACAAAGTAAGTCATTGCATTTTAGGGTTACGACTTGGATTCATGATTAGTCCCTGAGGTCAAAGGTCAGACAAAACATCTGCATACTGTGTTGGCAGCTGAGATTTCTGGGACAACTTCATCTGCTTCCAAGGCGCATAAAGAAGAAAGAGGGTCAGGGTCTAAGAACATTTAGATATGATGGCTATGAAACAAATACATTTAAAGAGGTTAAAGAATACACAAAACAACCAATCACACGCATACATATCAGCCAACGGGACACCATACACATCATCACACATCTCAGGAAAAAGAGAAGCATTTTTGATTTCAAATCTCATATTTCCTGAATTAATACATGAATTAGGACTCATCAATTAATGAGTTTTTGATAACTGTGTTTTATGAGTTCTTAAGTTTTTCCAAACCTCTTACTTATGTGGGTTTGTAATATAAATCTCATTTTGTTGTATTTTATCTTCACTTTCACATTTTGAAGACACTTGAAATGTATATATATACACACGTATATATCACTTTGTTTTAAAAAAAAGCCACAATAATAACGCACATTTTGGGTTCCGACCTCCTCTACACAAGCTTGATTACTGGGCACTCCTCTCACCTCATCTACATTTAGGTGCTCCATTGGATGATATGTGAGTGGATGTATCTGATTGGTTGTTTTTATTTATATATTTTTGGTTGTTTTATTAGTTGTTTTTAAGAAGATTGTAAAAGTAGAACTTGCAGGCTGCATGGAACCACATCAAACGTTTGAATTATGTAAATAATGTGCGAGAGTAACAATGATCGTAATGAAGATAATGATGATGGTGATAATGATGATGGTAAGTCACATGCATGGACACACACACACTCACACACTCAACAACAAACATCACATATATTCTCGCAAATACTGTCCTCCTCTGGTGAAGTTGAAAGAAGATTCTTTTTCCTTTTTTAATCAGTGGCAGATAAACAGCCTCAGCCTTCGAGGCCAGCAGGCTATTATCTCTGAAATGACAGCAATGATTCTAAACTTTTGGCCTCATAGAGAAATGTTTTGTGTTTGTGTAACTGCCCAAGACAACACCAGCAGTAATACCTGGTAATAACCTCGACTGTTTACACACATGTTGTGCATCTTTGGAAAGCAATAGAAAAAGAAAAGAAAGCGTTTCTTGCTGCTGAACTTGGAATAATGGTTGAAGACATGTTTGAACACTGGAAATGTGTATTGATCCCAACAGAGGTTTATATAGGAGGAAATAATTTTGAATAACTGTTTGAATAACTATATATATATATTTTTTTGCTTTATCTTGGTTAAGATGGCAAGCTGCTCATATTACTGTCTGGGACTGAACATATTTAGTTTAGAAGATGGACAGAACACCACAGTGGTATGTTATTTCCTTCTAGAAAGAGACATTTTGTTGGAAAGTACATTAATAACCAAAAGCTTCTTATTGTAGAATGAAGTAATCCTGCTTTCACTAAGCAATGCAGAAAACACCTTGATAATTATAAAGTGTAACTGTGTATTTATTGGCATTGTGGTCATGTTTGCAACGTTCTACCCCTCAGGTGCAATCCTTCACTGCTGGTTATAATCTCAGTATTGTTTCAGGACAGTAAAGCTATTCTAGCTCGTGCTCATGGACGAAATCCAGCCCTCATTTTCTAAATGATACCCCGACACCTCGACACGCTGTCTTTCCTCATAATGATGACCAGTTTCCCGCTGGACTCATCAGCCAAAGCCTTTCATATCAGTGTCGCAAAAAACAGTCAAGGAATTTGTTCTGAAAAACATGACCGAAGACAAAGAAGGAGTTGTCTATGAATACAAAACAGAGAGGAATAAAGAAGGAGAGAGAGGCGAAGAGGAAGGAAACAAATAGAGGCACATGGAGAAATTCTAAACATGAAGGAACAGGGAGAGAGACAGAGGAGGAAATCAGAGAACAAAACAGTGAGGCAGAACACAGTCTGAATATATTTCACGGCCATACGGTAAATCATTGTATTGGATTTGATTACCAGGTGGGCAAGCCTGATTGATTCTGGCTGGCAACAACTCATTTCTAAAAACTGATTGGATTAAACGCTGAGACAACAACTCATTCCTTAAAGCAGATTGGATTAAAATGGCAGGCGGCTGATTTAAATCATGTCACCGGTTAACGGTCAGCAGCGATGTCAAGGACAACATGCCTGTAAAATATAAAAGAGAAAAATTCACCCTTTTTGTGTCTTCATATCAAGACCCCTGTTTGGGAGATGTGTGTGTGTGTGTGTGTGTGTGTGTGTGTGTGTATGTGACTTGTGCGTCATGGGTCCTGTTATATAGGATATATATTATTATTCCTGATATATCTGTGTAACAATGGTGTATTGGATGGACTGACTTACTTGTTAAGAGAGGTTGTGTGGATGACATTTATCAACATCGGGGGTGAAATGTAACTCTGTACAGTTACTCAAGTACTGTAGGACAATTTGGACATACTTGTACTTTACTTGAATATTTCCATTTTGTGCTACTTTCTACTTCTACTCGACCTCATTTCAGAGGGAAATCTTGTATTGTAGTCGACTACATTTATGTGATATTTACATTTAGTTATTTATCAACTTACAATTGAAATTACATACATGATATATGGTGAGTTTATAAAATATGATGCACTACGATACATCAAATTACCCAACAGTATATAAAACAGCTCCACCTCAACCAACATTCAAACACTCACAGAGCCTTCGGAGTTTTATAAATAGTTATACTTTTAGTACATTTTGCAAGTAATATGTACTTTTGTTTAAATAAAGGAGGAATCAGGGAACTAAAGTCTCTCCTTTCGCATTTTATACCACACATGAAAGATTGTAACATGCTGCAGCGTTATTCTGCAAGATGGAAAGGGACACATATCTCTGGCTATTTTTAGGGAGGTATATGAAAAGTCCTCAAGCCCAGAGTTGGCTATATGATGTGTACTGTGGTGGAAAGTAACAAAGCACATTGACTCAAGTACTGTACTTAAGTACAGTTTTGAAGTACTTGTACTTTACTTTAGTGTTTCAATTTTATGATCTGTTGTACTTCTATTCCACTTGAAGGAAACATTATATTCCACTCCATTTATTCAACAGCTGTTACTTTACAGATTAAGATTTGAAATAAAAATCACATGAGAAGCTTATAAAATACAACGCATTGTTTAAGATTAAACTCGAGGTCCCCAATCTTTTTTTGCTTGCAACTTGTGACCAGATGTCTACGAGTTTTTAGTAGTTCCACCAAAGAGACATTTCCCCTCTAAACTTCTCACATGGTTTCATATAAATAACTAATAAGACAAAAGTACAAGAAAAATAGGAAAACAAATTTGTGAATCAGAACTTTCTTTTTTTCATTTTTCTCCCATTTATCATTTCACACTCCTCAAATTTATCTGACGATGCATTGAAGGGGCCCGACCCCTAGGTTGGGAACCACCAGACTAAAGTATGTGTATAAAGTAGTTCAAACTAGCTCCACCTCGAGCAGCTACAGCAGTAAAATGCTGCTCACATCAGTCACAGGAGACATTTTACTGCAGACCCAGTACTACACTTTGCAGCTAATACTTGTGCACTTTTACTGAAGTAGAATTATTATGATTGGACAACTTTTACTTGTAACAGAGTATGTTTACATTGTTCTATTGGTATTTTTACTTGAGTAAAAGATCTCTGGTGTGCATGGATATGATTGTGATTGTAATGTGTGTTTCAGTATAAGAGTCTATATACGGTATGAGAGTATGTGGTAGGTCAGCAGTGTGTGTGTGTGTGTGTGTGTGTGTGTGTGTTTTGTGCATGTATGCCTCGTGTGTCTCTGAGTGAAAAAGGTCAGTGTGTTTTGTATGCCTGTGACTAAGTAGGGCTGTTTCAGAGTATGTGTATTTGTGCAGGCACAGATGCATGTAAATGTGTGTTGTGTGGTACTGTAGGTGTGCAGTGTGTGTGTGTTTGGGTGTGTGTTATGACTAACGACATCAGACGATGATGTCATGGCATGGGATAGGGAGAGAGGGAGAGAGAAAGAGAGAGAGAGAGAGACAGTGACATCACTGCCGGTGTATGTGTGGGTGTGTGTGTGTGTGTGTGTGAGATAGAGAAGCTGACATCACAGACTATCTATGTATGTGTGTGTGTGTGCGTCTCTGCGTGTCTGTGTGAGGGTGACACCAGTCTCTATTTAAAGACAACATAATCTAGCCAGAGGAAGAGGAGGGGCGAGAGACAGGCAGAAAGAGAAAGAGAGAGAGAGAGTCTTTGAATGAGGAAGAGATTTTGAGAGAGAAGAAGGGAAAGAAAAAAAGATAAAAAGGGGATTTGAATTTGAAATCCATCTTTACTTAACAAACTTCCGGTTGGATCAGAGAGAGGGGGCGAGAGACACAGAGCAGACAAAAGGAGAGAGAGGGGAGCAGAGACAGATAGAGAGCGAGGGAGGTCATTTTCTGCCACAAGTCTCTTCCACCCAGCCACTGCTGTTGATAATCACTGTAATTATAAGGGCGGACTAATGTTAGGATGCTACGGCTAACACTGTAATAGAATGTGAAGCCAGGATGCTAACGCTAAAGCAGTTTAGATGGAAAGCCCAAAATGTTCGGATGGTAACACAAACCATAGAATAGAAACTATCTGTAGACAGCTGGCACAAGAAAGATATAGTTCCCCATCATTCAGTGCATTCAGTATTTGTGATTCATTTTTGGCAATTTGGGAATCCCCCCCCACAATTTCTATTAGTTACAATGATACGGTACTTCAAATGTTAATTGCTGCTTCTTGCTGTAACAGTTTGATTCAGAATCATTTTTCTATTCTAAAAGCCAGCCCTAACCAGCTCCTCAGTCCAGAGGAAGCTCAGTCTCTCTGTCCAAGTCAAAACCCACCCTTTAGTCATCTTGTAAATGTGAATGCATGTACTCTATATCTCATTCCCATTATCACACAGGTGGTTATTGGAAGCCAGGCTGAAATGTTGAAATGCCACATATATAACGCTGACAAACTGTATGAAATCTGTATATTTACACAATCTTGGGCAGCAGTACACACCTGCACTTTTCTGTTTCTGTTTAAATTTACATACAATCGCCCGCCCCCCTAAATATGACCTGCTTTGCAGAGAAATCTAGAGAGTGTGAATGTTCAGAGTTGTGGACAGGTTGGGTCTGACCAATCAGGTTCCTTGTGGGTGGAAGTAAATCCTGCAAACCAATCCATTTTAAGGCCACGCTATTTAGTGTGTGCGTGTGTTTGCGTGTGTGTGAAAGACAGAGAATGAGAGAGAAACACAAAGAGAACTGACAAGGACATGTCACCTTTTCAAGTATCTGCTTGAGTACTGATAAGTGGAGAGTAAATGTGCGTCTAAATGGTTTTTACTATGCAAATTGCATCAGATGTGAATGTGTGTGTATGTATATGTGTGTGTCTCCATTCCACTATGTTTATACATGCCATCCTGGTATGTATGTATATATGTATGTATGTGTGTATGTATGCATATGTGTGTGTGTGTGTGTGTGTGTGTGTGGCAGGTGAATGACTGTAGTGACCTTGTCATATTTAGTCACTGCTGACCAGGAGCACACATACACACACAAACACACCACATCCTTGGATACATAAACACACTGCACGTGCATAACCAGAAGCACAGAGCATTATGTGAGCACAGCCCAACAGACACACACATTGGCATGCATACACAGGCAAACACACAAACTCAGACACAAATAGAGCGGAAAACATGTGCTGCCTGCATACACAGACAGGCCTGCCAAAACCACTTACACACAGCTAAGCTTACAGGACACACACACACACACACACACACACACACACACACACACACACACACACAGAGAGAGAGAGAGAGAGAGAGAGAGAGAGAGAGAGAGAGAGAGAGAGAGACTTGGTCCGGCTCATACAGTCACAAATGTAGCTTGTACATGAGCATATAAAAGGATATACGTCCACGTGACTGACCGAGTGTCCAGACTGAAACAGATGTACATAAAAGCTTAAACTTAAAACCGTAAAAGATACATGGGCCTACATAAACGTGAGAACGCGCGCACACACACACACACACACACACACACACACACACATCCATACATGCACAGCATCCAAACTGATTTAATCCCGAATGGAGAGAAAAACAACAGAAGCGTCATTGAATTAGTAACGGATGGAGATGAGAATGAACTGTCGCAGCATGCACACAGAAACACACACACACCAGATGCAAAATACAGTTTGACTCTCTGTCAGTCAAATGATTTACAGTGGAAGAGAGAAGAACAACAAAAACAAAGAAATAAGGATAAGAAGAAAGAAAGAAAGAAAGAAAGAAAGAAAGAAAGAAAGAAAGAAAGAAAGAAAGAAAAAAAAGGTCACATCATGGGAAGGACTTCAGTTTACACAGATACAGAAAGCATATTTGTTCCTTCTTAAATCAGATGTTTAAATAATCCTGGATATGTTTCAGTAACTTCCTCAGACCAGGAAATCCGATCTAAGTCCTCCAAGCGAACAAACCTTGCCACTCGACCGAGGTCGGTGCCGTTTCCTTTCACTGCAGGAGATACCAGGTTTTTACATTATTACATATTACAAAGCCTTGCAGCAGACTGCTTTGTAGTCATAGATCGCAGACCCAACACAACCGTGAGGATGCATACATTTATCCTATCCTGTAATTGTGAGCTGAACAGAGCGGTGTGGGATTCATGTGACTGTGTGAAGAAATGGCATAATCTCTCTGTTAATGTACACTATGATTGCAGGAAAAGAGAGAGGGATTCAGGTCAGGTAAAAGGATAGGAAAGAAAATGATTCTACTGACACATACTTTACAGGTATTTTCAGTGCTGTTAGCACACAGACATTAAGCAGTAAAAGTATTTTAATATTCAGCTGAGCAACCACAATGACAGTTGGAGGAAAACAGCCTGAATCCCACTTTGAGTTGCTTTGAAAAGGTCTGTGGCAACTCCATGACAATGAAGCTGAGGCGAGTGATGGCACTCACTGAAACAACCGTGCAATGTGCTCTGAGAATAAGACTGTCCCCTACTAGACAGGAAGTCAGGTAGAGAGACAGCAAAGGAGGATTGCATGGAGACACGTACAAAAAGACACAATAACAAGCACAAACACACACCTGTAATCTGTAATGTGCTCGATACATATTTTCAGAATGTGATCACTTGTAACTATTGTACATGAAATATTTTCAGGATGTGGTTTTGAGTATAAATACATACATACATATACATATATTTTGTTTGTATCAGAGCATTGATTATTTCTTTAATCGGCAAGTTCTGCTTCTGTTATTGAGAATATTGTAATATGTCTCTCTTCATTTATTAACTCTACTTTAAGAAAGTGATGGAAAAAGCTTTAGTTGATACATTACAAAACATTTGACTATAGAAGAGATCCTGTAGTCTGGCAGTTATGATGTGTTATCTATATATAAAGTAAGTATAGGTATATAGATAGTGTTATATGTATATAATAATATATATATATATATATATATATATATATATATATATAATATACATACATTGATATAACAAATTTATGAAATATAATATCAGGAAGACAATACTATGATATAGCAGAAATATAGTATTATTATAAAGTGACATATGTAATACAATGCGATGTAAAATAAAAGTGTTAGATATGTTTCTATTTCTTATACTACTACTCCAATAGTAATAATAATACTGGTAATATACTGTACAGTATAATCAGGGACATGGTGCAAGTCTACACGTATTATTGTCCTTGTGCAATAGACACCAGCTCTACACTTCATAGTGGACTTTATGGTGTTCAACGTGTCGCATTTATTGTATATGACCTCATATTTGATAAATTCCTATTAGTATCCTGAAATTACCCAGTTTCTAAATGGCTATGATTAAAGTTTCATTTACATGTCTTGTATTTATGCATTGTACACTATATGTACAAACACATTCATGCATACAGTAAACTAAATGTATATGTGCTATATGTATGACACTGATACAGTGACCCCTATAAGACAGAGCACAAAGACATGCTTCTGTACTGGAATGAGCAAGCATTGCAGAGTCAATTTAAAGATGCCTTGGGCTGTTGAGCCTGGCAGCAAATTCACGTTTAGACCTAAAAACACAACTAGTCAAGCATAACTACACTGAAACAGTTAAAATACAATGTAGCATTTATGTATTATTTCATAAATGTGTTATTTTCTTCTTACATAATTTACATGAAGTTGTAGGTGTTTCGAACACAGAAGGACGGAGACACAAAGGCAATAAGATACAGAAAAACAGTCTTTGAAAAGATGATAAAAAAGATGCAGCTGTGACATTTTTGCTGTGTCGCAGGCCGTTGAATGAGAAAAGGCAGACAGATGGACAAAGAGTCAGAGCTCAGACTTTATTCAAATGTCACTCTCTGCCAACCAAGGACTATTTGAATACCATACCAGGATATGCATATCACCTCCTGTGGACTAAAGCAGAAACAACCACCAGGTAGATTAGACCTTTGGATCACATCTGGTATTGACTGCCAGATAATACAATAGCAATCCTGGTGGAAGACTATCTTTAATGACTTTAAATCATCTACTACTGCAAATCACAGGTGTCACGACTTCAGTCATCATTGTTTCAGGTGTCTCAGCCAGTGTATTACTCGTCTACCACATTTACTTGTTCAATGAAACGATGATTGTTAAAAAGAGAGCTAAAAAGAGTTTAATTTTCCCAACAAACTGTGGATTTATTTAGCCCCCAAATTGTGGCAATTGATGTCAGTAAAACAGAAAAATGCAGACTTTTGATTTCATTTCCCCTTTCTTAGTGGGTAATAGATGTGCAGGTTTAACTCTCCCTAGGCTAAATGCATGTTTCTTCTTTTTAAAAACGTTGTTTCTCTCATGATTCAAGATCTCCCACCAGTAATCATACCTGACACCAAAATTTAATTTAGGAAAATGGAGCAAATCTGCAGGGTCCCAATTAGAGGGGAAAGAGACAATCATCTTGATTACAAACTATATTTAGGTTTATCTCCATTTTCTCTTTCCAAATCAGTCACTGTCAGTCCTCCATGTGGTGTACACAACAGCCCCTGTCATTACCTCACCCACTGTTGCCTCTTCGGATACATATTTGGTTTTTGCCAGCCGCAGAGCCGGCTGCTGCTATCAGCAATAAAGGATAAATGATAGGGGCTAGAGACAGAGAAAGAGAGAGGAAAAAAAAACAAACACAAAAAACCTAATGATACATGTAAACTGCAGAGGCAAACATGCCCTCCATGTTGTTAATGGGTACTGTTTACCTGAGTTTCGTCAGACCCAGCATGCTATTTTCATGGCTGTTGGACAAAAGACAGAAACAAAAACTGATAGGCAAAAGACTGATTCTTACCAATATTGTAAATCACAAATTAAAAAAGTTTTTTCCCCCAGTTAAATACTGGTAACCATCAATTGTCTGCGGCATCATACATTACTGCTCTTTAAATCACATGTCCTGTGCTCTCCTTTCATTAATCAGTCTGAATTAGATCTCTATCTAAGTAAATGGAGAACTTATTTCCATACGGCCAATCAGAGCCCTTAAATTGAACCATATTTGCATAAAGCAGTAACAACAGCGTTCTATCATAGGCAGAGCAGATAGCCACACTGACTAACAGCCAGACAGCAGCCTTTTCCGCTAAAGTCTCCTTCTTATCTAACTTACAAAGTGGCCAAACAAACATTCACCGGAGAAAAAAAGTGCAGTTTGTAGGCCGGCTAACTAATTAGCTGCTGACCTGCAGCAGGTTAAACAGCATGTAAATGTGCAAATGTTGCTTTGGTCCAGTTTGATGTCGGTGTGGTCCTTAATCTTCAATATTACTAAGAACATCCCGTCTGCCCACGACATGAAGCTACAGCGCAAGTTTGTTTACTTCGTCTCCTGTTCCACTACCGGAAGGTCAGCCTGACAACTGCTGTCGATAAAACACAGACATGACCCTTCAGAGTATTTCTTACATTCGCCCAGATGTAAGTGACCAGATTGATTTTCTCACAGTAAGAGGCATTATTGTGCAACAAAACATGTCAGCACTGGTTACTTTTAACGACGACCACGGTGGTTCCCTAACTGTTACCAAGTTGTTATTACTGTAACTATGATAGCAAATAGATAATTTTTAACCAAATCCACAATCTTTTCTTTACTTTAACCAAGTAGTTTCTTGGCCTAAACCTAATCAAACCTTAACCGTAGTAGCGTAAGATCAGAAAACAATGTCATTCTGGACAGCATGGACCAACACCGTATTTTGTCATTGGATTTGGAGGAACAGAAAGCCAGCTCTCCTCTCGATTTGTTAAATTGTTACACCGTGAGAGGAGCAAGTGTGATATGATTGGCTATTATTGTCGGTCACTTGAACTCTAGCTGCTATTTCAAGTGAGATTTTAAGTTAGCAGGTGCATTTTCAGATCTTGCCTCCGGGGTTAGAGCCGGCACAGGCCTGCTGCCTCTATTCACCAGATAGCACAGGGGTTGTCACCAGGCCAGCAAAACAGTTCAGACATGAACGCACCAGACAACCAAGGATCTGGATTTTATAGGCTTGCCCACTGCTTAAATTAGCCTTGACTTCTACTGGCCAGGCTTAGTGTGTGTGTGTGTGTGTGTGTGTGTGTGTGTGGAGTCAGACAGACCAAAGACATAAAGAGGGAATACATGATGGTTTATGAAAAACACAGAATTATACATGACATTTATCCAGTATACATGTGAGATATCTGTGTGTTCACGTGTGGGATAGTTAAACAGGTTACATACCAGGTCACCTTGTAAACTCCTCTAACAGCCATGGCCTTGGCTGAAAGACCTGAAGAAGCTGCAGCGTTCTCTCATTTCATGACACCAAAATATTTATTCTGCTGCCATATATAAATCATGATGCTTCTGTTTGGAAGACTAGATGAGAGTCTGCGTGAAGGTCAAAAGGCCAAAACATTATAATTTTATCATCGTCCAATAAATATTTGTAAAATGGCTATCCAATGCTATCAAAGTTATATTTAAAAAAAATGTCAGGCTAAACTTTCTTTTGTTTCACCTTAACTAGAGGTTTTAATTCCTTTGAAATCAACCTGAGAAATACTGAATGACAGTCATGTCATTATAATCCTCATATTTTCACATATCAAAAATGTTGTTAGTATGAGAGGTGTAATATGTAATCCTTCTTGCAAAAATGAAGTTTTGGTTCTTTCAGTCTCACTCTGAATTGCATTTAAAGCCACTCTGTGTAAACATGTTATCTGGATCAGAACATATTTTTAGTTAAAGGCATACATTCTTGTTTGACAATCCCAGTGAAAATTGATGCTGTTTGTTTATTTCAGCGTGGAACGCTGTATGCCATGGTTAATTTCTTTATTTTTATTAAACTAAACACAGGATTTGCATTTGCGCAGGAACATGTTTTCAGTAAGGGGAGCTGGCCTGGATACGTGCATGTATGTGTTAAAATAAACAACTGACCGATGTAGAACATTCTCTATAGAAACTCGAGTGGAAATAATATTACAGCAGGATAATCAATATGATCGAGGATATCTAAAACTTTTCCATTTAACCTCCTTTTTTCTGTTGGCCTTGGACTTTTTAAAGTGAAGACATATAGTATACAATTGTTTTCTGTATTTAAATGCATTAGATGTAGTTTTATTTGATTGAATTGAATCTTTTTTCCAGACTGTATTTCTTGGTCTTTTGAGCTAATATCTTAAAAATCCTAAGATTAAAGAAGAATCTTGGTTATAGATGATTTTTGTTACAAGAGCAGAGAGTGTTACAGTGCTTCCTCCTGTCCGACATAAAGGCTTGTTGAACCCTCATAGCATTCTTGTTGTCAAAGCAAATCCAATTACATAAGTGATTTGTCAACACACCCACACACATAACAAACTCCATTCTCGCTCTCTATAGTTGTGTTGCTTTCTTTAAATCTGTCTCCCTCTCTTCCTCTCTCATTACTGCCCTCCCCCATTCTGTCTCTCCCTCTGTGTATGGAAATCAAGCACTCATTCAGCCATATTTGCTCTGTGTGCTGCGGGAGAGTTGCTTTCAATTGGCTCCTTAGCTCAAGAGCCACTTCTCATCTCTAAGTGTGCATGGATATCATCCCCCTCTTCCGCTATCTTTATGAGGCCACTGGCCGCTGGGAAACATAAAGCATATTACAGTGAGGAAGAGAGGAGGGTGGGGCAGATATGAATGGAAAGAAACAAAGGGAGGAAGAAAGACAGGCTGGAACATTTGTTTAAATGTACCTTAATTGCCTCCATGATCTGTGTTTCCCAGCTGCCACTGATGCTTCAACATGCTGACTGTGTTGGTGAGCTGGCAAATCAGCTGTCAAACTACAATAACTAACTTTGAGTTGTTTTTGTAACGCCTGCATGCACTTGTTCCTTTCACCTCATACATTTTCTTTATCTGGAGCCTCTCACTCTCCTTGCCCCCATTCAACTCTCAGTGCCCCCCTGGGGAGGTGCACCTCACAGTTTGAAGTTTGCAGTGATGTTCAAAACTCAGGGGGGGAAATTCACCATAGATGAAAAGAGAGACCAATTTATTCACCAACGAAAGCCTCAGTGGACCAAAATGCAATTCAGCTCCCAGACATATTAAGACATAAATACAAGACGACTTTAAAGTAGACATAGTAACACAGTAGACAGACTGCAAAAACTCTGACTGTGTTATTTTTGCTGTTATATGTACTGAATGGTTTTCAAAAGGCATTCTGGGAAATAAAGAACAACATCAAGAGAAGCGGAGGAAAATGATGCAGGTTAATTAAGGGTGGGCACGCCAATTACTGGCAGATTATTTCTTCCCTCACAATCTTACTATACTATACTGTAGACTTAATTTGTACTATATTTGATATCTCGGTTGTAGTTGTTTTTTTGTTTTTGTTTTCTTTTTTGAGAGCGAACAGTGTAGTGAGACAGGAAACATGGGGAAAAGGTATTCCAGCAGGAATCAAACTGTGGATGGTGCGGTTATTGGGTTTGCCATTAGGGTGGGGTTTTAAATGTATACACAGAACTAGCTGCTTTTTGACTTTGTGTTCAACGTAATATTGTTATTAATTAACACTCACACCAATTAAGTCATTTAGCTGAAGAAAAAAGGTGACCTCAAAGTGGCCAAAATATGAAGAAAGTAGCTGATGTGATGGAAGAGAAACACAGATGTCGGGGGCAGAGGCTTCTGGGGACTAACAGGCAGGATGTAATGGACTCTTTATTGAATTAGATGCTCCACAAACCAGAGCAGTCATTACTATCCAGCTGAGATCCTGACACAACCACTGATAACTGGAGCCATTATCCCAATGGCTGCACATCCAGACATTTTAAAATGTTTAATTAATTTCTCTTGATATTTTATGCTTTCTATCATTTGTAGCATGGACTATGGTGGTGTTGTGGGTCTGAAAGGTATTAATTTACTGTTTGAGGTTTTAAGCCTTTTTTTGTGGTTTTCAGCTTTCAATATAGTCAGCTTCATCACTGATGCTTTTACTAATTTACCTAACCAAACCAAAAACAAACAGAATTTTTTAATTACTGATTAACAAGTTTCTTTAGGAATAAAGCCTTCAAGTGGGGAAAAAAGTATTTGTTTTTTCTGAACGAAGAAGTCACACAACATGACATTGACCATGTCTTGGCATTGCTATCCTCAATATCCTCAACAGAAGATAAAGCACAGTCATGACAAAAAACTCCAACAAGCAACATACATTCATTTCAATGAGACCACTTGGTCTCAACAACAAAATTTTGACGATGAAAATCTACTATTTAGCCAAATGCCTTTGGTTTGATTTCCATTGAGGGCATGGATTAAAGAAGGAACATCAAAGGTTCATGCTCCTGTGAATCAATCCCTTTTTTATTTTTGAAGTTAGCAAAAAAGATTTATAATATGACAAGAGCACTGGGGGTAGTTGCAGTAGAGCTGATGGCAAACAAGATGATATTGTCAGCATAAAAACAGACATTGCAATGCTTAGTTGGAAAATAAATATTACTTATGTATAGAATAAATAGCAAGGGGCTTAATATTGATCCTTGTGGGACAACTTCAGCAACAACAACAGTCTCAACTCTACTAAAGAAAGATATGATTTAAACCAGCTGTAAGCATGATCATCAAAACTGGATGGTAGGCAGCTTATCTAACAAACTAATGTGATCAACAGTATGAAAAGGCTTGGAGAAATCTACAAAAAAAGTGTACTACAATGTTTCTTTTTATCAACAATGTCCCCAACAACAGCATGCGATTACTGTACTATGAGCAGGTTTAATACCTGAATGCTGTGGCTGTAGGAGATTGTTAGATGGTCCCCCGACGAATAATGGCAGCATCAGTCATTTCTCAATTGACAAAGCCCTCTAGCGACTGTATTCATTTATGATGGGAGCAAAGAAGGAAGTCAGGTGACGTTGTTATAGAGTGACAAAATCTGCGGCTCATTTTTAGCTTCCAAAGAAAGTCTACGTTTTTTTTATTTAAGGCATTACCACGGTTGTTCCACAACATTAACCATGTGATTACAATTATAACCATAACAACAAAGGTCTCCTAACATTAACAAAGTACTTATTTTAACCCACACCATGATCCTTCCCTAACCATGTCGTTTTTGTGCTTAAACTTAACCAAACCTTAATTAACCAAACCACTGTCACATCATAAAACAGATTTATTTTTCCATGGTGATTTGTAACGGTTTTGGAGGGCGCAGACAAATTATATTATCTGCTGTCATTTAAATTGGAGGACTTGTTGGATTATTAAGGAAAATATTTTTTTAGACAGAAATAGATTTTAGACGGCTTAGCTTGTTAAAACCTCCGTGTAATGACACCAAATTGAAGAAACGTTGTCGATGGAGCTGCAAAACAAAGGCTTGTCTTATGTTAGGTTGTTGAAATGGGCAGTTGTTGGAGTCACACTAAACAAGATGAGATTACCAATTGTTGTTCCAAATGCTCCATTTTGTTCTTGGTGCAACATTTTGGTAGAATCAGGGCATTATCAGGCTAATATCATATAGTCTGTTGAGGCTTTTTACAGGCCAACTGATAGTCAGTAAAGGTTACAACCACAGGCAGTGCAGACATGGCAGTTCAGAAAGGAGCTGATAAAAAAAAAACCCTCTTTCCCAAACAAGCACATTCCTTCTGGCAAGCATAAAAAATTTAAAGGACATGACTCATGCTTAAGATTTGAAGAACCGAAACAACCTCTTGCCGGACAGATGATAAAATGTGGATTTTTCTCAACATGACTTCATTCTGCAAATGAGCATTTCACTTGACGAACTAGGGATGTAGCACCATGCACAACAGCACCTAATCAGTCTGGTAAAGCCTTTATGGCAGGCATAAAAAAACAATTACCTCACTGGATGTGTGAATACATATATATTTTTTGTGTGGTTGGTCTCAGTGGGAATCAAGCCCCTCAGACCTGACAGACACTGTTACAGTCTTGCTCTACCCACAGACACTGACGCTGGACTACTTTTCAGTTGGCCCTAACAACACGTTTTAACAGATTTCTAGTATTGCATTTTGTTTCTTTTCAGCACTCCAAACCCAAGTGAAATGAAGTGTGGAGAGAGACGGGGTGCACAAGATTACTTGTCAGGCAAATTGCTTGCAGCTTCTTTCTGTTGGACCTACAAACAAACAACACAGTCCTCCTTTTTTGTAACCTGTCCAATCCTATTCTTTCATTTAACAGTACAGTTGAGTCAGAGAGCGATCAATTGTTAGACAAGAGAGATAAGATAGACAAGATATCACAGAATAAGCAAAAAACATTAGAAGTTATCTTCAGGGGATCATGCTTATGTGTGTGTGTGTGTGTGTGTGTGTGTGTGTGTGTGTGTGTGTGTATGTGGAGGAGGGGCATGGCTGAAAACATAAAATGTTAATAACCTCGAGAAAAAATATAACTACAAAATGAGCCATCTATTATGTGTTTAGATACACACAATAAAATATATATTCCATAAAAGCTATATAAATTGGATTTAATCTCCATGTATTCCTCGATTGATAAACTGATAGCAAAAAAACAACAGCATCTGAGAGAAATATAGACAGAGAGCAAAAAAAGGACACACAGACACACACGCACACACTCTCACACGTACACTTCACAGTCTGTGCAGGTCATAGAGGTCATCCAGTGGCAATGTCGGCAGGAAATGAACTCATATTGTACCACTGCTCCTTCACCGACCCGGTGACCCCACACCTCCTCACTGTCATTCCAGGTGAGGCCTCACAATTAAACCAGTGGAGCAAAGGGACCACATGAATAAAATGTCAGGAAGATGTTTAATCCAGCAGTTGGGAAAACAGCAACTTAAACAAAAAGTCTCATTTGCAATGCGCCGCTTATCAAACGCTAGGCTGGAAGTCACACACTGCACTGCCCTTTGAAAAGCTAATCCCATCCCAGATGTCCCCAATACACCCTTTAGCTTTAAGTGTAAAGAAGTTTAAGTGGAGCAGAGCAGATTTAAAAAAAAAATTAAATAAACCTCTTTGCAAATCTCTCTCAGTGTTTTTACACAGTAATAACTTCAAGAATAATATAAAATGTCTTGATTCAACCTCATTCAGGTCAGTTTATCATAATATCTTGATCTGTGAAAATATTGACAATCATATAAAAGGTATTTTTTATGGCCAATGTAAAATCTGGCAAAATAAAGTTTTGTCAACAAAAATAAAGCCAGGATGAAAAATACAACACTCTCTGTGGCTGAGTGAGCTGATGACCCAAATCCATTTGATTTCTGCTTCCACTTTTTATTTATATGAAGGCATGCAGGGCTGTTTGAGGTTTTACATTTTACACACTAATTGGCAGCTCAGCAGAGAGATGGAAGAGTCAGAGCGGGAGAGCGAGCGAGAGAGAGACAGAGAGAAAGTGAGTGAGGGGGAGATGAATAAAAAATAGTTAAGAGGGAAGGAGAGAGAGAACGAGACAGTAAAGTCGATTTAAAAGAAAGACAGAGAGAGGGACAGGGAGGCAAGGATCTGAGAGGGATAAAAAGAGATGAAAGATGCAGTGGGACAGAAGAGGATAGGCAGTTCAAAAAGCAGCTAAAAAACATTGAGTGATAAAAGTAGTGAGAGGGAGACAGAAAGAAAAGAAAAGGGATGGATGTGGAAGTGAAATATAAAAGTAGAGGAAGAGAGTGGGACAGATCTAGCTAGAGAGAACAGGGAGCAAAGTAGAACAAAAAAATAGACCACACAAAACTGAAGTTAAACATCTTATGCAAGTCTCACCAACAATTTCCAAATATCATTTTAAAATGAGCCAAGCTAAAGAATCCATCTTTCCTCTGTTGGAAAATGCAACAAAGCTTCTTGTTTCACTGTAATTACAGATGAAAAACAAGCCTTCCTTATGTTTTTGTGAGTGTGTGAGTGTGTGTGTGGTTGCTCCCAGACTAATGATAGACCCATGAGCCGCTGAGTTCAGACGCCCAGTTAAAGCAACAGAAACAAGCCCCACGCATATAAATGCACCCACGTGTGCATTTATGCTTTTATACTCATTGTCATCATTTATTCCCTTGCCCCTAAACACAACCTTAACGAGTAACTCAACACCAAATCCACTTTTCGTGAGCCCGTTAAGTATAGACATTAAAACAAGAGTTACATATGCAAGTTCTAGTACAGTTCTATTAAAACGGCCGAAATGCATCAGTGTTTTGACTTTGTGACGGGGGAGTTAAGTTGATCTTTCACCACCACAACTAGTGTACATGTCTAACTTCAACTTATAACCTTAACCCTCAAACTAAGTCTAAATAGCCTTGTGAAGAAGTGAGTTGCACATGACTAAATGGGGACTTGGTTCCGGGCAGAGAGCAGTCTGAACAGAGTAAAGACAGATTAGGGAACATGTAACAATCACTACTGTGATTCCTTCATGCTCAGTGTTTCTCAGGGCTATATGTTTCCACAACACTAAAGTCATATGAGGGACTATTGGAGAAAGTTGGCTGCAACGCTGCTGTAGGCGTGTTGAACTGAGCTGAAGTGGCGTCCACTCAATTTTAAGTTTTTCTGAGGAAGTCGTCTGATGCAGTGAAGTCGAAGCCAATCGCTTTCAGGCAAGTCGGCAGGGTGGAATTTCTCCAAACAGAGAAAAATATGAACTCTTTATATTTTTGGCATGTAATGCAGATAGTTGACATTTAAAGTTTATGAAAGTACAATTCAATAAAGATGACAGTGTTAAGGGGACACAAATAATAAAATGTCAAGGCATGAGTTTCAAGTAGTGCCTCATGATTTCTCATAGTTATTTGGTCATGAGGGAAGTGTGTCATCAAATATGTCTGTGTGTCCTTGGGACAATTTCACTGGTTATTTTTCAAGTCTCATGCAAGCAAAGCAAGGGGACGTACTGCACGCTTATGACAGCGTGTTACCTTTCTTCCCCACAGGGCTGCCCAGTTAATCATGTGGATATGTATTCATCTCAGTTTCCACAATTTGGGCAATAATGAGTTATTTCATCTGGAGCCACCGTGTTGTTTAAAATACCCATGAAAACACAACAAATAAAAAATGTGATGAAACCGTTTGGTCCCCAGCTCATATGCCTGATTTTCACTGCTGTTTGCTTTTTCTCCAAAAGGTGACTGAAGGCAGAGCAGCCATGGTTCTCAATTTTGACCTGAGCATAGTTTCTCAGGCATAACTTAACCCCTTGGCCGTGTGTAGCCACGAACATGCATCATCATTTTAATGGTTAAGTTCTTTATTAGGGTGTAGCTGTTTAGGCAGAGTGTAAGGACCACGTATGGGGTGTAGGTAAGGTAATCATGGGTAATTATGTAATCATGTTTTAATAGCACAGCCTGAGAGGCAGCGGTGGCTGAGTGGCTCCACTAACGACAAGATTCACAAGAGTCACAACATTTTACTCACCAACGCTATTTCTCAGATCTGTGGATGTGGCGACATTACTGGAACAGTCCTGTGGGGCAAGAAACAAGAATTATCAAATTAGAAACCGCTACATTTGGAAACAATACCAAAAGTCAGTATGGTTGAATTTAATAATGGTCTATTCCATCATAAAACTACACATCACATCAATTTAAATGTGGAATAAAATCAGAAACATGTAATTGATGTTTTACACCACCAACAGATATCTTTGATAACAATATTATGCCTTCTCTCTCTGAATAAAATCTCATCACAACCCCCCCACATTTTATATCTCATTTGTTTAAATTAAGTCAGGACCACTATGACAAAAATACTTGATCTAAAAGCAGTAGATATATTTGCAGTTAGATGTATTTGGTGGTATGCTCTGTTCTGTTCCATGCGCACACGTGGAAAGCCGTAGGATACAGAACAGAGCAGGCATCAATGACAACAGAAATGACATTGATAAGTCAGACACAGCATGAAGAGAGGAGCTGGGGTGGAGGTGGGTTGTGATGCGGCTTGCAGAGGAAGCAGCCATGATAGGCGGCTGAAGCAGCTTAAATAGGGCGCCCTGAATGAGATTGCCAATAGAGGCGTAGAAGGGAATCAGCTGATCCATCAGCTGATGTGGTTCCCAGATTGCATTGGTCAGCTGATGTAGCTGGGATATTGAGCTGAGCTTGACTCTGTGGCCTGCCTGAACTAACGCAATGCTCAATGTGTAAAAAACATTTTACAGGGGATTAGGGTTTCCAGTCTTAGTGCTAAGCTAAGCCACTTTAACCAGCTGCTGGCTGTAGTGTCATATTAATCAGATAGATTTGAGAGTGTTACCGATCTTTTCATTTGCCTAACCCTCCGCCAGAAAGCAAATACATGTATTTCCTGAAATGTTGAACTACTGCTTTAAGGCTCCTCTGGCTCACTCTGCCATCCATCCTGGTTGGACTGTTGGAGTTTATGTCTGATGTTTATTTCAGCCTAAATACACCCCAACAACATAATTATCTCAGCACAGCAATTACTGCTGAGACTTTCAAACTAAATTACTTTTTAGGTTAATTTAAGTATTTTTGTCTCAAATAACTTAAGTCTTTGACGCTGTTTAACTGATCTCCCTTTTTGTCAACAGCTGTGACACACACACACGCGCACACACACACACACACACAGACACCCTTTGCCTATACTTGCACTGTGTAGTCTCATCTGAACCACATATTTCTTGATCAGAACCAAATTGAGATTACTTTTTAGTATTTTTCTGTTCCATATGGATTATCTGGCTATCAGCAGATGGTGAAATTATAACAATTACCAACTTTATAATACAAACTGGCATACTGAGAGACTGGTAGGAGTACTAACCACTCTCCATAAGTCTCATTGATTTATCTCAAGCAAAGCAAACGATAGGTCCACTTTTGAAGCTGTTTGGCCCGCTCAAAACTTCACACATCTCAAGCACACCAACATTTCAAGTGATCCCACCCATGTATGTTTCCCCAAGAGGTGGAGTATGCAGGAAGGTGGGGCTGTGGAAACAGTGGGAGTGTATGAATGTGGGAATGAGAAGGAGAGTGTGTGAGGGTGTGAATTTGTGAGTACGGCGTGGTATGAGAGAGGCCACTAACGTTTGGAAGCAGAGTAGTTTTTACTCTGAATGAAGACAGAGCACACACATTTAAAATATGTGTAATATTTCTTAGCATGTTTTATTTATTTATTCAGTTTCTTCCATAATATTTTGTAAAAATTAAAATCACCTTAAAAAAAAAAACAAGTAAATCCCAGAGTTTCCCCTCCCATTTATGTATGTAGTGAGTTTAGAAAGCTGCTAATCTTAAGGAAAGAAAAATAAGTTTTGCATTGAGATGGTTAGTGCTCTTTAAATCTTGAAATGTTTTCACCAGTCCAAACACTAAAGATATTCTATTTGCAATGATAAAAAGAGAGAAAAGTAGGGAACCATCACATTGGAGTTTTGGTCTAAAAAAACTCCCTTAAACCATTAATTGATAGTACGTTAAGTGTTTAACATAATGAGTTGTCTAGTCATTGCAATAATACCTTCTTCATCTTCAAGCACCCCCCCCACCCCACCCCCCCGGAAAAAATATAAAAAACGGAAATTTCCACAATTCTCTGGTGAAACTTGTACCCAAGAGACAGCTTTGTCCATTTCAAATGTTTGGCTTTCTTTTGTCATTCTCCACGCTGCAACTACTAATAAACACATATAAATTGCTTTCCAGTTCCCCAGAAAGCCCAAAGCTAAACCAAAGAGCATTTTGAGCCGTGGTGTTCACAGACAAATTACCATAATGGAATTGTTGTGTGTGCGTGTGTGTGTCTGAATATGTGTGTTTCTGAATTTGTGCGTCAGCTGTACAAGCAGCCTAAGGTGGGGCACGTGTCTGATGTCAGGGAGGACACTCAGCTGTTTAACACGGGGACAACTGCAGGGATCGAGAGATGACTAGACTAAAAGACGACAGCGGTGAACTAACAAAGAACACTGGAATTCTAGGACTTATCTGTATGGCTGCTATGTGCTTGTGCACCGCTCACTGCAGTGTGTGTGTGTGTGTGTGTGTGTGGGTGTGTGTGTTCATCCTGAGCTGAGAATGAACTCTTGCTAAGCTCTCTGTTGCCCTTTTGTCCGACATTTGACTTGTGTTAGTGTAGCGAGTGTGCATGTGTTTGAGTGTGTAAGTGCCTCGACATGTACAAACCTGTGTTGATGTATGTGTATGCATGTGCGCCCTATGCCCTTTTCCAGATGTCTGAATTTAAGTGTGTGTGTATGTGTGTGTGTGTGTGTGTGTGTGTGTGTGTGTGTGTGTGTGTGTTCCCTCAGAGCTATAATGAGGTCTTGTGGGACTGCAGGCCTTCTGTCTGTATCTCTGACCAACATCACACGCACACACACACACACACACACACACACACTGTCAGGATCCTGACCCCTACTACACGCACACACACGCACACGCACGCACACATACACACACCTGCTGGTAATGCACTTTTATAATTCAGCAGAGCACCATTACATGAGAATGGAGACAGTCTAATTAGGTAGCCTGCTCTGAAAGCTCAATATTCACTTTATTGTAATATAACAGTAAACGATGGGACAGAGTGAAGGAGAGAGAGAGGGAGAGAAAGAGGGAGATTTTTTGGGGAGGAATTTTCAAAGCCTCTTTATTTCTTCATGACAATATTTTTGAAGTTAACTTGAAAAAAACAAAACAAATTAAATTAAATTAAACCATATTGGAAAAGAAAAACAATGCCGAAGACCAACTTGTATTTTACCAGGGAACATAAAAATGTTTTGTTAACACCGTATGTTGGGAATTCTTCCACATTATTTGTCAAACTTTGTCAGTTTTCAGTCTGGCTTTTAACATTTGAATGAAAATGGTCTTTGCATTGCAATCCATTGAACCTTCCATCTTAATTCTGCTAGTGAGGTACATGGCCATCTTTGCTCTGTGGAACCAAAGGTTTTGATTTGTTTTGGTATTTGTAGTGAAACACAGGTGTCTGGTAAGCACTAGTAAATCACAGGTACTACCAACTGATTCTTGTCCCTACATTATGATGAGTCTGTAGGTGTTCTACTGTCTCAAGGAGCCGACGTGATTCAATAAATTGATCTTTAATCACCTTTTGGTAATGCAGGTTCCTGTGGTTCATTTCAGAGAGTCTGAGACACCAGGAGAGTCAGTGGATATCAGGGGGCTTCTGCAAACAGCTTCACTTAATAGGAAATCTGTATATGAGAACATATTTCAGAGAATATATTTTACCAACTACTTCAGCTGGTTTTGTACGATCCCGTTACCATTTTTTAAGTGGCAGTCCCAGCGGTGGCATAAAAAAACCTGTTTAAAGTCTGTTTACCCCTGAAAACTTTACTGAGCTAAAAAACATCCACAAACCAGGAACAATAAATAAGAAATACACTTTTTAGGTCACAACTGTGGATAAACTAAGTTCTAAATTGTCATGGAAAGGTTATAGAAAGATGATATTCGAAAAAATTAAAAATCTAAGAATCCAACACTCTTGAATACAGTGGTTGTCATCCGAGCATTAGAAAATTAAATATTAGACAAAATAGTGTATGTATACCACCCCCATATCAAAGAAAATAAAGCATTATTTCCTACTCAATGTCAATACTAGACAAAATAATACCAATGCATAGAGCCGTATTTGGACAACATTTCAACTCCCACTTCGTCTCTCTCAGGAAATAAAAAATAATAATAATAACTATATTTACATGGCACTTTAAAGTTAATGAAGCAGACAAAAAGGAACAATCTCAGTAATCAGTTTGAATAAAAGGAAGATTTGTGCTGCTGACACCATCCGAAAACATCCGCAAGAGCTGACACAGAAAACATATTGGGCTCCCAGCAAACAAATTAACAATGCTGCTGCTGCTGCATAATGAGAGAAATAATAAGGTGTCAGTTAGGCCTAAGTATGTGCCCATACTAAATGAGTTTTCAGCTGTGTCGGATAACATTAATATACATGAATAGTTTACTGATCATTTACAAGGACAAGCTGATGAAGACTCACAGCAGACTTAAAGACTTAACAGGTAGATGTTATTGTTATTAAATACTTATCAAGGTGAAAGCCTTAGAATAATGAATCACATTGTTAGAGTACTTAATAATAAGTAAGGCCACTTGTACACCTCCAAATAAGGAAACCAAGTCAGAAGGCCTGTACCCAGCCAGGGCTGTATCCATGATATCTGCGTGGGCTTTTTACAATTGCAATAATGATTTAGTCCATTTAAAACCCTCTTTTATCATGAAGTGATTGTTATTTTCTCTAACCTGAGTAGGTCCCAGTTCACACAACAATGAAGGTGATACCTGACAGCTATACGGGTGTAACTTTTCTGTGTCACAGAGTTTGCTGGAGAGCTGTAGTTTCTGTAGTTTTGGGAAGGATTTTGTGAGAATCACCGTCCGGTGTGTCAAACCTCAGTTTGACATGAAACTATCCAATTACAGCTTTGCTAGTATAAAACAGTGAACAGGTTCAGCTTCCAGCAGTACATGCCATGGATATTTGAGAGAGATGCCGCTTACAGTAGGTTCTGACACCACAGGAAGCAGCAGGGAAGAGACGGGCGTGCTTGTGCTTCGGCTTCAGTTTGTCAGTGTAATCAATGCACATCACCACGAGCAAACTGAGAAAACCAGAAGCTGCAGCTCCAGCTGACATCACCAGCCCAAATAGCTGATATCGACCAGTGAGGAAGATGTGCAGAGTTTATCTTCTGTCAGCAACCAATTAAACCAATCTTATTTTGCATTTTATTGTTCCGTTGACTGTTGCAACACAACGGCTACACGCTATACGCTCACAGTGGCCAGCAGACAGGAGGGTCGCTTAGCCGTGCAACTGCAGAGGTGGTTAGTTTGTGATATCGACCAACTACAGGAGAAACATTAAAAACCAATCAGCTCTGGCTTGGAGCAAATTACAGATGCAACGTTAAAATACACGAGGTGCTAAAATGGGATCAGATTCTTGGGCACACACACTAACACACACAGTAGCGCACACAGTCAGCCCTATGAGAATCAATAAGTGCTGAGGGTCAATGATGAAATGGATGGGAATTTGCATGCATGTATGTGTGTGTGTGTGTGTGTGTGTGTGTGTGTGTGTGTGTCTGTGTTCGAGACAGCTGGTCTGGGAAAGTTTATAGACTGTTACCTCCCTGGTAAGCTGTGTGTGTGTGTGTGTGTGTGTGTGTGTGTGTATAGGCAGAGCGACAGTCACCCTGAGAGAGTTTGTGTGTTCTTCTATCTTTGTGAGGACCAATCTTAGCTGCAGAAAGTAAGGATGTTTTGGTCTTTCCTTACTGTTTTCATTTAGTTGACCTTGGCTTTACTTCCTCATAACTTGGGGGCCCACAGACCCCACTGCTCTATGTGTAGAAATAATAATAATTACAAAATCAACCATTTGTTTATCAAACATTTTTTCAAAACCAATATGTATAAAAGTGGTGACACATCACAAACTGAACTTGCGCATTTGATGAAGGTGACAAAATACAGACATGACCATAAAGAATTGTTCTTATACCAAATATAGACATTTTTCATGTTTTATTTTATACGTGCTGTGTGTGAACAAATATATATTAATTTTGTTTGACAAAAGGTCACTCACAGACAGACACTAGTATAGTATGTTATCCTACAGAATGATATTACTTATATCTGGGGTCAGTTTGATCCCAGAGAGGTCCTCTTATGAGAAATCACTCATATAAGGTAAATTTAAATCCATTGCCCCTGGCTTTTACAGCTGGGGTCTCTGAGAGCTCAAACAAAGGTAATGTGTCCTTTCTGATAAATGCCATCAGCTCAAGGTTCAGGCTTATAAGCAATTCTCATGAAATTAGGAAAAGTCATAAAGTATCAAGCTGATAAAACAATGTTAAGTATGTTTCATTAAGCTTTTAAAACCCCAAACGTAACATTATAGTAAAAGGTTAAATGTTGGTTTTGAGGATAAGTGTTGGCTTGGCTAAGATTAAAGTTAGGCCCTGGGGAATTTATTGAGACGATGGGGGTTCCCACAAGTATAGTGTTTGTAACAAGTGTGTGTGATGTGTGCCTCTCTCTCTCTCTCACACACACACACACACACTGGTTTGGCTCCGGGGGGATATCAGAGGCTCCATCAGTTAGATAGTCAGACAGTCACCCTGTCAGCCTCAGAAAGGACACTGACTGCAGCTCTGCTTAAACTCCTTAAACCCATTTTACTGCAACATTATCGGCTTTGAATAACACATCCGACATCATCTGTTAATGTGACAGCATAGCTGAAGAAAAACTCAATCTGGCATTACAGAACCATAGAAAACGTGTTCATTAACCAGTGGTGGAAGAAGTATTCAGATCCTAGTAAAAGTACTGAAGTACTAATACCACACTGAAAATACTGCACTACAAGTTAAAGTCCTGTATTAAAAATTAAAAAGTACATAAGTATTAAAAGTAAAAGTACTAATTATGCAGTAAGATGTTTCATGTGTTGCATTTTACTGCTGTAGATGTTTAAAGTTGAGCTAATATAACAGGTTATATTTTAACATATTCTATAAGACCATCATGTTTGTATCATCTCTGTCCTGTGAGAACCACATATCTCTAAAAAGTCAACTTTTCATGAGCTCAGAAAAACAGCCTGTTTTCAGCTTTGTGACAATGCATTTTCCAAATGATCCAAGAAGGTTTTTAAAGTTTAAAGTTAAGTTTATTTCATTTAAGAAGTAGGAGGATCTCCTCAACCCATAAAGGAACACTTAGTCCATTCAATTTCAAGGAATCACCAAATTTGGAGATACATGGTTTTTACTGAACAGGAAGGATATGAACAATTGTAATCTGAAAAATGAGTAGTAATTAAAGCTGTGAGACAAATGTAATGCAGTAAAAACTAAAACGTTTGCCTCTGAGATGGAGTGGAGTAGAAGTATTAAGTTGAATAAAATGGAACTACTGAAGTAAAGCAACTCAAATTTGTTTCAGTAAATGTACTTTGTACCCTGTTGCTAACACAAATGTTGCATACATTGTAGAAGACGAGGTTGGTCTAGATGTTCAAAGATAGATAAAAGTGGAATTCAGAGAATTCACGCCGTAAACCGGAATAATCAACCTCAAAATCCTGTTTTTAATTTATTGTGACCTTGTTTCTGTTTCTGTGATGCCGTTTGGGACGAATCCTGAACATCGACCTCATTCAGCTCACACTTGACTTGAATTCCAGAGTCAGTCCTGTCGTTTCCTCTAATCGTCTGACACACCGGCAGCAGTACATTATTTTGAGTGACGTCTCACTTGCTATCACAACGAAATCTCTCTAATTACCCACTCCACTACTGCCTCGCTAAGAACAGAATATTGTCTCGGCCATTTTCTCTTTGTTTCCAGCTTGTCTTTCATCAAAGTTAATGATGTTATTCCAAGGTCAGCAGCATGTTTTACCCACCAGAAGGAAACAGCAGATTGTTTTTGCTCAGATCAATAGCTCTGAAAGCCTGGTTTCTCCATCTCTCTCCCTCTCTCTCTTTGTCTTGCTTATTCTGCCTCTTTGTCTCTCCATCTCTTTTCCTCGCTTTTCTCTCATACCTCAGTCTCTTCATCTTTTAAAGCTCATACTCAGTGATGTCATGCTAAATAAAAGGTAAGCCAACTATACGACCTTCAGTCAGTAATCATGAAAAGGCAAACAAAGACCATTGTCATTAAAGGGTGTAAACTATTTATTAACTTAAATCAGTTTGATCATTTAAAAGTTTGTTTTAATATTCTTCTTCTTTTTAGTCTTCTTTTTCTTTCACTGTACTGCATTATCCCCGTCCCTCATTCAATTTGCCATCTCATCTCCTCTGTTTTGCTTTGTTCCCCTGTGGGTTTACATGCATATAGATAAACTGATTACAGCCGATTCCAAGATTAAAATAATCAAAGGCATTCACATCATAAAAGCATGAAAAAATAAGAAAGAAAAGTGACTTCATTAACTGACTTTTCATATTTTAGAGCACCCTAATGCAATATCTGTTACTTGGAGATGTAAGATGTAACATGAATTAGTTGGAACATGAAAGCTGTTTTGCTGCGACATCCAATTCTTTCTTTAAAAGGCACATCTGCTGGTGGACTGTCTGAAGTACAGCTCATTCATTGAATCGAACCACCAGAAGAAAGCAGACCTCAACCTCGACGTTGTTGTTCTATATAAAACAATCATATCAAATTTTTAAATTGACTATGAGTAATGTGGGTTGAGTAATGAGTAATCGCCGAGTTCAGCACCGGACGGCAGACAGACAAAAAGTCAATTTCCAGCCACCCATTTTAAGCACTTAAAAACAAAACAAAAAAAAAAAAATACAAAAACATGTAGACGACAGAAATATGAAGAAAATTCGAAATATCGCAAAAAAGTCTATTGGTTGAGGCAAAGCTAATACACTGTGTATAGGTACGTGAAGCATGTGACTTGAACGTCACTCAAGTGACCAGTGGAGAGCTGATAACATCAGTTCTGTGTGGTGTGATGAGGAGACTGTAACCTTACACAAAACCAACTGAAATGTCACACTTCCATCATGTTTTTTCATAACATTTGTGGATGGAAATGTGCAGCGCATTGCATCATTGTGTGCGATTTTCTGGTTAATTCAGTTAAACTTTGTGCTACGTTTGGATGGAAACTGGAAGAAAGTGGAGCATCTAGCAGATAAACAGACTGTGTTTTTCAGGTTCTTGTGGAGTTGTTCTTCCCCCAAGTGACTCAACAAATCAGTGGAAGCAGCTTTACTGTAAGTATACACTACATGCCAGGAATGATGTCAAGCATTTACAAGCAACACAGCTCTATTACTTGGCTTGCTCTGAGCATGACCCAAAAGTGTGTAACACAGTTAAGATGTTTACAGTGGCTGCTGATATTATCACAGAAGCCTTTTGTCACACTGTGACTATTATAATCAGGTATTTATCTTTACTTCTTCCTCTGGTTTGCTTTCCCCCACATTACTGTCTCCCTCTTCTCTATGTGTGTGTGTGTTACGTGTGCATCTGATGCGTGTGCGTTTATCACATCCCGTAAATAAATCACCGGGTCACCTTCCTCTTATTGCGCTCACGGCCATTTCATCTGCGCTGAGAGTTCTGTGCTTCAGCCGTGGAAGCTTTTAGCGGGCACTTCAACCAAGTGACTGGAGACATTTTATTTATATATCATAGCGTACGCGTCACACATCCCATCTCGTTTCCCTCTCTTGCTGTCGTCCCCTCCCTGCCCATCCATCTCACCTCGTTCTGTCACTTCTTTTTTTTTCACCGCCAGACTGTGTCTTACTCACTTTTCTCTGTTGTATATCCTTTACTTCCTTGTTATTACCAAACTGGTGTAGCAGTGGTTAAAGTCTATTTCTCACTCTTCTTTTCTCTCGCCCTAGGTCTCAGTGAGTTCTTGTGTCTTCAGATTCGATCAAAGAGGACTGTGGCGGTTGTCTTCCCGAAGCACATGACCGGTCATCCTGTAGCCTACACAACACAACAGCAAATCAGCACTCAAACCTGTCAAGATCACAGGACCGCTCCGTTCACACATGCTAGGCTTGCTGTGTACTCTGATGAAAACTTATTCTCAGGGCATGAATTAAGCTCACTCTCGCTCAAAGCTGGTTGAGAGCGAGATTGGGAGACAAATTCTCAATGCCATGCATGAATTTTCAACAACATGTAGTTCAGGTGTCAAGGAGAGTTCAGCAATCTCAGCTGGTTTTCTCTTTATATACCCTGTTCAATTTCCTATCAAAATCCAAGGATCTAACAGCATCACAGAAACCTTTAGGGACTATGATTTAGGTGAAGGCATTCATCACTGTGAACAACTCAACATACGGCTATAAACGTTTCCTAATTTAACAGAAGTTCCAGTATTCATTTGGTATCACGTTTTGGGGGGTGGGTGTGGCACGCAGATTTGGAAAGTAGAAATTTGCTCTTACATCTGTAATCTTCAGTGTCGCTGTGTGTCAGATTTCCATATTTATTTCTGAAAGAAACTGTCAACCATCCTAAGCGGCAGATAGATCAATAATGAAAATAAGTGTAAATTGCGGCCCTAAACTCAGTAACTTCAACTACAGATTTTGTTATAATGGCAGTTTGCTTGGAATCAATAATTACTGCCTACAGCCAAAATGTGTTATAAATTCTGGGAAACAACCTGAAAATGAAATATGAGATTTTTGTGTAAAAAAATTTAGCCTATAATCATCTGTGGTTTTGTTGTTTTAATATTGGGAAATTGAAAATGTATTTGACACAATGCTGCCACAACATCAGCAAAATGTGTGCTAACATTTCCACTTTATTTTGTACATTCTGTGGCTGCATCCCTGGTACAGCAGAGTGACAGCGGGGAGGATTTGGAGAGGACGGGCTCGACTGTTCCCCTGAGCAGAGATTAAATTTCATGATCAGAAACAAGGGAATCACACACACACACACACACACACACACACACACACACACACACTATTAAATTACATGTCACATCTAATAATTCAGACTGAGGTGAAGTGTTGATGACAATGTAATGGCTGGGTTGAGTAATACAGTTTAATGAGCACTTAAACATGTCCTTCAATTAGACAACTGCAACTACAAATCCATCCATTGTTGCTCGTTGAAATCACATCCTGGTTCACTGAACCTGCGTGTGCCGTCTGAGGGTTTGTTTATCTGTGTGTATGTGAGGGATTTTGACATTTTGGGGCAGGACTTGCTTAAAGATTAGGTTCCCATTTGCACGCTGTAGCAGGTTTTGCTTGCTGTAATCATTCCCCCTCCTGCTCATACTGACCATTAGGAGATCCCCTCTCTTTTCCTTCAAAATTGACAGGTTCCAGCCTCTCAGTGAACTGATTGAAACAAGGCATTTTAAAAAGTCCTCATGAGTTTTGGGACTTTGTGATGGGTATTTTTGCACGATAACACATTGACACTTAACACAGAATGTATGTAGTGTATTTTTGCACAGAACTAGGACAATAGATTTTGTCCCCCATCACATCCATTGAAAACACTTTAGGAAAGAATCTCTTAATGGGCAGCGTGAGCTGGTGGAATGATTACTGGAGTTTAAAGGTTAAGTTTGAGCATGTCGAATTTAAGTTCAAGGCTAGCTTGATTGTCAGTCATGTGTTTGACCTCACAAGTCTGGCTGAAGGACAACTGTGGGGTCCCTCCCGCCCCTCAATCGAACTGAAGTGTTAAATTACTTCCATCAGCACCCACATCCTCCTGACAGTTCCCATCATCCACATCACCTCTCCTTTTTTTTTGTTACTCTGCACATCTTCACTTCCCTCTCCTATTTCTTATAACCCTCTCTAACCTTTGCCTTACATGTTTTTTTCTCTCCTCCTTCTTCATTTCTATCTCCATCCATTCTGCCCCCTCCCCACTTTCTGTTTTTTTTTTATCCCCCTTCATTCCCCTTTACTCTGTTATATGACCCGACTCTCGGCTCTCCATGTCCTTCCTCGATCACTCCGTCCCCTCTGGTGGAGTCATATGATCCTCGTCTCCCTCCCTCCATCCCTTCTGTCTCCATACAGTAATGATTCAGAGAACCCGAGACCACCCCAGAGAGAGAGAGATAGAGAGAGAGAGAGATAGGGGCAACGAGAGACATAGACCTAAAGAGTGAGAGGATGGCAGAGAGAGACTGAGATTGGAGGTGGGGAGAAGGATGGCCGGATCAATACCTTTTAACGGGAAGGTGCTCTCAGTTCAGGCTATAGATCTCTGATACACACACTCCTGCATCGCATACACACACACACACACACACACACACACCCCCACACACACACTCGTACGAATATAATGTAGTCACGCCAGCAAAAGTACACACACACACAAAAAAAAGGCAAACATGCATATGTACGTATTTATGCAAACTTTCAAAAGCAAAACATGTGCATATTTGCATACACAGACCACCTCTCTCTCTTTCTCTTGCTGTCTCATCCACACACACACACACACACACACCCACAGCATAATGCTTCTGGGAATTTGCTCAGCCTTGTTTCTGTCCAGTGGTATGGAAATGTGTCCCTCGCTCTATGAGCTCACTGTTCCTGCTGTGTTACACTGTACACACACACACACACACACACACACACACACCCACACACCCCCCCCCCCCACACACACACACACCCATGGGACGCTGTGATGTCAGCAGCCAATTTCAGTTCCAAAATTCACCCTTTTGTGTCTTGCCCAGACTTCAAAATAACTGACATAGGCAATATTTTAACTTGCTTCACCCCCTCAGTGTTCCCACCAACCTCTCCTCAGAGTCAAACAGACCTGTAGATACAGTGCCATACATCAGAGACAACATGTTTGCTAACCTTTGTTGTAATGTTTTTTGTGTTTTTTGTGCTTTTTAGCTTTCTCACTTTCTGCAGGTATTTCCGCCTCTGGAGCTGTAGATTCTGGATCTGTGACTGCAGGCCGTCTACTGCCCCCATGTTCCTGCTCCACACTCACTGCTGCAGTTGTTATTATTATTAGTCTGATTTGTTGTCTCTCCTCCTGTTCTGTCTCCCCTCTCCCCCTCTCTCCTCCCCTTTCAACCCAACTGGGTCGATGCAGATGGCCGCCCACCCAGAGCCTGGTTCTGCTCGAGGTTTCTACCTGTTAAAAGGGAGTTTTTCCTCTTCACTGTCGCCAAGTGCTGCTCATGGTGGGAACTGTTGGGTCTCTGTGAATAATATTTTAAAGAGTATGGTCTAGACCTACTCTATGTGAAAAGTGTCTTGAGATAACTTTTGTTATAATTTGGTGCTATACAAATAAAATTGACTTGACTTAATGTCACAGATGCTCATAATGCACACACTGTAATTACACACATACTTTTGTCCAAACACCCTGTCATACCTGGCAGTGTTGCTGTCGTGCTTATTAAGAAAAACAGAATCTTAAAGAAGCTCGATAGCCTAATATGACTGAAGGATATTTCGATCAAATGTTTCACTACAGTTCTGTTTCAGTGCTTTGTTACTTTGTGGATCCAGCTCCAGGCTAGTGAAATGTGGGATGTCACTGGACCCCTCATTTCATACAAGTTTCAGAGAATACTTTATGTCTCAGTGGGACATTGGGCAAGTTTAGGGAGCTGAACAGCCCTGTGTTGTAAAATAAGAAGTGTGATGTTAACACTAATTATAATGATGCATTTTAATGTGATAATCACAACTTTGTGTGCTAAAGGAGACAGCTAGTTCAACTAACTTATCATAGTTTATGATTAAAGGAAAGGGCCTTTAAATTAGAATAAAGTAGTTTAATATTCTGTTTTTCAGTTTTGCTTTTGAGGGGAAAATCAGACATTTTGAAAATGAAGGCAACTTCAGAACTGATGTATGCTTTTAAAATGAAACTCATACCATATGCTCCGACTGTCAAGTCATCTGACGGCTTTGTACTAAGGTTGTGAAAAAAAAAACAGAAATCTGAGCCAGCAGTTAGCAGACACATTGTGACAGCTGAGTACACAGATAAATATATCTGTTTTTCAGAAAGCAGAGTTTTGTCTGTATTTGCTGTTTCAAGCAGCACCTCCAGCCTTGATACATCTTCCTGCGTGCTATCAATTCTGTTAGTTACGGCTCATTATTTTGCAGAGTTGTGCAATTTTGTAAGTTAAGAATGAAATCAACCAAGGGGCAAATTACTCTAAACAAGTATTGACTTGATGACATGCACATAATGTCGGTTTCTGGCAAGAATCCCCATCGCAGTGCTTTGTTGCAAAGCTTTTGTCCTGTAATAGATTTGTGCGCTTGTACGAGTGGCCCGTGTTAGTAAATTTCTGCAGCTTTCTGATCACTGAAGCAGAAAGTGACAGAGAGACGGAGTGGAAAGAGTGGGAGGTAAGTGGAGGGCGGAATATGTATGAATTACTGAGACAGATCTGCATCAAGCTTGACCGCTCTGCAGAAAAATCCTGGGAGAACCCCCCCCCCCCCCCCCACAGAAATACAGAGACATTTTAAAAGGGAAAAAGAGGTCAAAGAAAAGGAAGACAAAACAAGAAGACAAACTTGAAGAAAAGGCAGTGAAGAGAGGAGAGTGAGAGCAGCTTACAAATGCTAACTCAGTAGAGAGAGAGCATATGTGCTGACTCTCAGTCCCTAAATGCAAACAGCCTGCAGGAAACGGAAACTGTTATAGAAATGCTGCTCTTATTTTTCTTTCTTTTTACTCTTTTTTTTCCCCACGTTTTCGTCTCTGCAGGCAGCATGACGCACAAACTGAAATTGGCGAGCTGCTTTTTTCCCTTTTCCCCTTTTTTCCCACTCTCTGTGACACTACACAGTACCATAGATTTATATCAAACAAAGACATGGACAACAAAGACCATCAAGTTGAAATCAACCTTATTTTCAGGCAAAACAGAACGGCTTCGACCTTGCCCACCCCGTAGAGGGATGAGAAATCCATTGTGTCGGAGTCAATAAGTTTGTCCCAATTGAGCAAACAGATAGCGCCGTCTTGACAGAGCAAATATAGAACTAACCTTAGGCCTTTTTCTGCTACACAGCGTCATCTCCACCTGTGTGTGCGAGGGCGCTCATTTCCACATCTCCTTTTAAAATGTTCTTTATTCTGACATCCAAATGCACAGGCTGATGCACATAAACAAACACGGCGAGCGTGCAGACTTGTTTAAAATAAACATAATTCCCTCTCTCACACATGAAGACTGGTGCGCAAATGCGCGCACTTGACGCAAATACACGCGTGGTGTCATCTGTTCATGACACCAATCTAAAACTGCAGAACAAACAAACACACACGCTGAGCCACATCGGGGCTATATCTGTTTTTCCAATCTCATTTATGAGCCTTTCATAATCCTCGTTATTATAAGTAAGCAGTAATCGAAGCCAGCCCGGGTCCCCCCTCCCACCCAACCCCACCTCCCTGACTGGGCCGTGAGCCTCATACCAGCCAGGATAAGGTGTTTGTGTGGAATACAAATCGTGATGAAGAGAATGAGAAATGAGGGGGATGCAACTGAGAGTCAGAGAGGATGAAATGACATGAAAAAAGACAAATGGAAGAACAGGAGAGCTAAAAAGAGGAAGGAGAGAGTGAAAGAGAGTCATTGTCTCCCCGTGCTCTGAACCTGCTGCTGGTGAGAGCTGTCTGTCAGTGTGACAGACAGCTGGATCAGCGACTCTGCACAGACACGGTGATGCTGCTTACAATCACATATTTCGTTATCTGGTGCCTCAGTGCACATTTCTGTACACATTTGTTTCTCTTTTTCCTCCTCGCAAAATTCACCCCTCCAGCAGAGCCGAAGAAAAAACAAAAATAACACCACAAAAAACACGTAGGAGTACTGAGTAGGAAAAGAAAATTAAATGGAACAAGACTTGGCTCACCAGACTGAGATTTACTGCACAGATAATTTATGGTCTTCTGAATCATTAGGGTCAACCGCAACAGTCGTAGCCAGTGTGTCAAGAGGTACTTTCCTAAATGCTTGCTGCTCAATACTGGTGGGAGGGTTTTTAAAAACGTGTAGTGCCATTAATGACAAATGAAATGCAGAAGGATGTGAAATAGCAAGAGATAACTATTCCATTAGTTAAATATTTCATGTAACTTGACTTTAGTTAACTGTGGACTCCTCTAACCTGAAATTACTCTTGACTGAGCTTGTTGAAGTGGAGTCATTTCCAGTCATTTATGACTCCAGTGGAGTGCTCCAAAAGGCTCTACTGTCTGTTTCAGTGCAGTTTACGTTGGACATTTTCCAATAATGTACAAGCTTTTTGTAGTTTATATGCTGCTTATTTGCAACAGCAAATGTGTTTTGAGGGGAACATAATAGTGCCCAAATTACGTTTTTTATCAAAATGTTAAAGAAGCTTTTTTTTATAAACAGTATAAAGTATCAAAGTATCTGCAATGTATTTCATTACTTTTTCCCACAATATCTTCTCCTGTAATACAAGATCTGCTCTTTGCAACTTAAGCATGATTCAACTTTCTTATGGATGTAGGCACCCTCAGCCATTGGTTAAGGTGAGGTTCTGGTTAAATATTCAAAAAGTCAAAAGTGACTTTAAAGTTTACAAAAAATTTTAAATTTTAATGCCAGCATAAGTAAGCAATTGACACTGCTTATAAAATGAAACAATTGTATTATGGAACAAATGGATTGCCTGAATGATTAACTGCAATCAAAACTAATTTTGAACTAAAAACAAATAATTCACAGCTCAACCACCTCCCTCCCTTGCATGTTTTAAATTCTGAAGCATTACTCATGAAGCTGTAACAGATATGACTGAATGCACCTTGAGACTGTAAGCTCATTTACATCGCTGCTTCGTATTCATTTTTATGTCATATAACTCATCTTATGTCTACATTTAATTTACTAATGTGCAGGCTGTGGATTTACTAAGCTATTTACAATACTTATGCTAATAACTTTCAAACTAAGCATCCACTCCTTTGTTTTATTTTTATGACATAATATGCCGGATATGGCATTAGCAAAGCTGATGAGTCATTCTCCTCTGTCAGCGCTGTGACTCATCAGTTGTAATCCTGCTCTATATTTTCTCTCAGCTCACATCAGCCCAGGATTAAATAATATTTGCACATTTCTCACAGAATATTTTACCCTGCTTGAGGAAACAGAAGCAAGTCAAGATTGTTGCTGCAAATGAGATGCTAACCAGATAGGGGTGCCCTGACCAACTTCTTCTGGCCCTGATCCTGATCTGAGTCCTTCAATATTGCTGATACCGAGTCTGATTTGATACGTGTTAACTGAAAGTCCTGGTTCAAAACTGTTACGTTTATACGCTAAAGTTATTTATATGATTGGAATGAAAGTTGGGCTGAACGTATGTGACTCCTAAAACTGACGTGAGGCAATCAGCTGATGGTTTTACTTAGGAAGACTTCTCACACTGTTGTAGTTGTTGGAACAACAGTAACACTCTGAGTCTGAGTAAAAGCTGTGTAACTGTCAATGGTTGAGTGGAAATGAATAGTGGAAATAGAACAGTAAGTTTTAACAGAGAAAATACAAGCCAGAATTGCATTGGGCTAACCTGGAGGCGTGTCTGTAATAATCTCTTGGCACACCTGCATGTACTTTTGAGAAGAGAAAATTGAATTGAGGAACCGATCAATACTAAGTCCAACCACATAGTAACTTAACCTACCGCAATGTACCCAAACTCATTCTAACCAAGAAAGAGCACCTTGAACATGGAACTATATTCCCCCTCCTGTGCGTCTGCAGAGTCATTCAGAAAGCATGACTCATGAAGGCTGCACTACTTTTCACCTTTTGGACTTCAAATTTTGGGGACTTCATAAAATGCATCAGCACAGTCTGTGTGTGCTAAGTCAGTCCTCGGGTCCAGTGCCATTAGGTTGCGATTCTAAGCTACAGAGGGAATGGCAGGCGTTCCCAAAATAGCACGGGCCTTGTTAAATATTTCAGTAACTCATATGGTAGCATAAGGAGGAGGAGGAGCAGGAGAGGGAGGGAGAGAGGAAGAGAAATAAAACATCAAAATAAGCCCAAAACAAAAACAGAGGTGCAGAATGATCAAGGGGTGAAAAAGCGCAGAAGCGTCATTGTTATTGTGCCGTGTCATGAAAGTTTCTTGATCTTTGCTCTTGTTTAGAACAATGCTGAGAGAGAGAGAGAGAGAGAGAGAGAGATGAAGAGACAGACACAGATTCAGGCGATGGCTTCTGAAGATGGAGACAGAACGAAAGAAAATAACAGAGAGAAAGTCTGCTTTTTAAAACCATACAGTAAAGTTGCCAAAGCCACAGTTGCCATGTTTTGGACACAAACAACATTACCCTACACACACCCACGCACACACACACACACACACACACACACACACACACACACACAAAATCTAAATTGCACATGTACTCGGCTCATTCAATTCCCAACCACATTCCCTGCCTCGTCTAATCTAATGGAGGACTGAGTTCCTTCTGTTTCGGGCTGGTAATGGATTTTATGGCTGGGAGTTGGAGGAAGCCGTGTGGTCGAAACGTATAGAGGCTTTGCACTGGCGTCACACATTTTTTAACCATGTCTGGCACCATCATTAAGGTACAGAGCACATACAGCACTTATCCTTTATTTGTCTGCTGCAATTTTTCCACTGAATCCTGTAACAGTGTTGGTACCATGGAGCTAGAAAAAAACTGGATGCCTTCAAATAACTGCTGTGAAAGAAAGGCACTATTTTTAAACATTTTGGCAACACACAATATATATCCTGATATGTATCCATGCTCAGTGAAATCTCCCTTTGATTTAGGTGTTTAACAAAGAAAATGAAAATCAATAATATGCACTTGATATTCATCAGTGATCCCACTATAAAGAGGTTTCAGTCATTATGGTCAGAAACAGATGTTACCATGTAACTACTTATATGCAAGTAGCAACATATTTTCAGGTGGGGGGACGTATTTGGTTGATTACAGACTGTTTAAAATGAAGAAATATGCTAAGAAATATGCTACTTTTACCAGTTAGGTTTGTTCCTGTTCAGCAGCACCCCAACACTGTTACTAAAGTGATGTCAGGGTACTTAGATAGAATGAAACACATACACGTGTTGACACAACAAATTTACAATTATAGAAAAAAGATGCAGCTGAACCAAAGATATCATCTTTTTTATTCCACACATTCTAGTTCCTCGTCAAAACCTGCCGCCTACATTACCCACGATGCAACTCAACCACCCAGAATGGAGTTTGTTATGCTAGCAGCGGCTAATGTCGCCCAGGGCCTGCAGCAGAGATGACCCTCGGGTACAGAGGTCTGGTAATCCAACTTCCACACCAAAAGATTATATTTCATTTTCAAACTTGTAGTTTTCAGTCCTGACCGACCCTGACTCAAGTGACATCACTGATATTACTATAGATCATCAGCACATTGCTAGTGCTGTTATTTTGGTTACAATATACAGTTTGCCTTAAATTATTATCTGACACAGTTTCCACTGGGACCATTTTTTTTGGTAGAAAGCAGTTCCAATGAAAACTAGTGAAACTGTGACACAGGTTTTGGAATGGCAAGTCACTGTTTTTTGTTTGTTTAGGTTTTATTATTTATTTATTTTCTGTATTGTGTATTTTCTGATGATTTGTGTAGATTTGGGCATGTTGAGATATCTGAAATAAACTGAAAATAAGGACCTTTTTCTGTTGCAAACACATTGTGTTTCAGAGATCGCTGATCTGCCTCCCGAAAAACATTCGGATGACACTGCTGCTTTCAGAACATTTCAGTGTCTCAATTCACACTCTACCGTACTCACACTTGCTATTCTGAGTGCACAAGTGCATTCACACTGACAATGAATGACGTAATATCCACCTCGCGTGGGGCACACTCAAGCAAGTAAAAGCACATAATTTCTGTTAAAATTCTATTGAAGTCAAGTGAGCGAACAAGTTGGCGGGTGACAATCTCGGTCAAATGTTGCTGATAATGCTACAAATGGTTGTAATTCGCCCAAACAAATTACAGGAAGCTGTCAAATGTTGCAATCGGCATTTCTGGCTAGTGCACAACGGCAGTGTTTGATATGAGAAAACACTACACTGTCAAAATTCATGCACTACGCAAGTGAGTACACAGTGTGCTTCGTAGAAGTTTGCTAATGTAAGTAATGCATTCTTGCTGCTTCAGTCATTAGTGAGCCAATTGTACTTCACGCAGAAGATGTGTGATTTAATGTTTGTGTGTCTTCTCACATCTTAAGTTTACAAGGATGCGTTAAAAGTAGGTCAGCACAAGCAATTTTCCAACAGAAAGTTCTCTCAGATCTAATAATAGAACTACAAGGGTTTATCAAGAATAACTGAAGCAGCGAGACATGGAGCATGTTTGACAGAGAAAAGGGAAAAAAGGACATGCAGAAAAAGAAGATGAGAATACAAGAAGTGCACTGAAAAGAAAAGAGAGAATGAGAGAAACCAAGAGAAACCGAGAAGATAAGTGTAATTTTATCCTAAAAACAGAAGCTGTCGGCTCGAGGCCGCCATGTACGCCCAGTTTAATATGACATCACACACACACATGCACACCCACACCCACACACACTCACAGCGTTTCCACTGTCCAGTGCTCAAGGCAGGTTAGTATTGATCTGTTCTAGGAAGTGCATGCTGCGGTCAGTCTGTCGGTCAGCTATTTATGACCGACTCTAATTCTCTCCATCATCCATCCATCCATCCATCCCTCCTACTACATGCACATACAGCCACATTATTCAACGCACCCTGACCCCTTTCATCTGTCCATCTTCCTACCAATTCTGCCATATAAATCTTCTTTGTTAAAAGGTGCTACTGTATGTAGTGTTTTTAGTCAGCATTAACATTAACATTGAAACCATGATTCCTGCATGTTTTTTGAAGGGCAAGAATCACAACAACAAGGTTACATTTTGCATAAAAACATGAACTTTGCAGGTGAATAGTAAATAGGGGTTGCTGTTCTGTGCTGTAAAACGATCGTAGTAGTGATGGGCCACACTACACATTTTGGTTTCAATCTGACACACAGTAATACAAAGGTTGATAACGCCCATCACAACATCAATACTTTCCATTAACAAGGTCCTCAGGAGTGCCTGGTTCCAGAAATAAAAGTCCCATTTGTTCAGAACCGACAGAAGGAGCACTTCCACTGCCTGAAAGTCTGTATTAGAAAATACATGGTTCTTTGATAAAAAGTCGAAGGTACAAGCCTGTGTACAGGAGATACATTTTTGCAGAGAAACATCAGGATCACAGAGCTTAAACTTCTGGTACATGTGCTGCTAATGGCGAGCGAAAGCAAAACATTTTGCTGTTGAGAAAACAATTTTACAATCTGCAGCTACTAAAAAATGTACCGAAAACATTTTTTATGTCAACAGTGTCAGAGCTTTTGTCAATCAGATTTATTTTATTTTGTCTATTTAGAGCCGTCTAAATCCGGTTGATCAGAACATGAACCTGTATGATCGGAACCTTATCCAGCAGAGTCCTGTGTTTCTGCGTTCAGTAACGGTGAAGATATTGTTGAAAGAAAAAGCTAAAATAAGAATATAGCATGGGGGAAAACACTTGAACATGAACATTATGACATACGACATAACACGTTTCTAAGGTGATAATAGATCGTAGGTTGTGTTTTCAGCTTGTTCTGCTGCCCCCAAGTGGTCAAAAAATCCATTCATTTAGCTTTAAAAATACAGAAAATACTCATATTTATTTCTTAGCTGTAGGTCTGGTATAGGGTAGCTGATGTAAAGCAGGGCACTGCGGGAATAAACTCCACTAGAACTAGACAGTGGGTTTGGACAATGTGTACAGTATGTAGTAAATTAATAATAAGTCAAAGAAGAAGATTATACAGTACTCAATACTGAGAGGAGGAAGACAGCATAGTTTATATCTGTATCGATCCTTCAATAAATTCAGTATGAACAGATTTTCCATCGAATCTGCTCCATTGGCACACAAGATCAAATGGGGAGTATGTTGCAAGAAATGGCGGTGTTTATTCATAGCAATTACACTAATGTCTCCAAATGTACGCGCTAATGATTTATGGATGCAAGAAATGCTGCACGTAGCACCATTAAATCCATCTAGCCACCGAGCCTTTCTCCATAATCCTCGTTACACTTTGTTTGTAGGAAGGGCTGACCCAGCTCCATCCATCCATCCATTAACCCTCTGTGTCATTAGTTCACTCATCTATCCACCCACCCATCAGCCATCCTTCATTCCTCTCCTTCCTTTATGAGGGCTGATGTCTAGCTCTCATTAGCAGACCATCCTTCTCTCACTCTCCTCCTTTTTCTTCCTCTACCCCATCACCTTCGCAGGATCCAGGGAGTGCATTAGCAGATTAAACAGAGAGGGAAAGATGAAGCACCTCCTGTCCGTGTGCCAGCTCCCTCAGGCTACGCCTCCTTCCTCCTTCCATCTTCCTCAGTACTTTTCATTTTTATAGCACCACCTTTCTCTTAATTTCTCTCCTAAGTGTCTGCTAGATTTCAGTGGGAATGCTTTTTCTCTTTTAACAAATTTCCAAAAGCTTACTGAGCCTTTTATCGTCCTTTTATATCTCTGCGTTTCCATCTCCGACTCTTTCCGTCCTGTTCTCTGCTCTCCTGCTCCTCTGTTTATCTCTCTATTTCAATCATTCCCGCTGTCGATTTCACAGAGGCTTTTGCTTCTCATACCCCTGCTGTTCGGTTTATCTGTTTTCATCCCTCCTTTACGGTGTCTCTCTTGCTTCCGCCCTTACTTTGGCTCTGACTGACTCTCATTTTCCTTCATCTCGCAGACACCCTCTTTTACTGTCTTTGCCAATGAATCTTGTTGTCTCCCTTTGGTCTGTTTCTATTTCTACACATCGTATCTCTACACATCTACCTCTAGTCCTCATTTTGTTGGGAAAAAGCTGATATGTAGCTGCACTCACAAACTAACCATATGTTATATGGATATGCGCTGATATGAAGCATGAATATACTGCATGCATTTTCACATTTTGGGTGAACTTTCACCCACAAAATGCCTCTGCAAGCAACTGGAGAAACCAGCCGCCTGAATTTGTTTTCTATTACTTTGGTTGCAGTAACCCTGTTTCTCAATTTTGAAAACTTGACTGTAGTTGACATTTTCGGTGACATGACAACTCAGCAAGTTGTAATACCACTGGGGCTAAAGTGAGCAATCAGCAAGCTCAACTTGTCAAATGTAGAGTGACTCAGCAATCGAGTTAGAAATCGGAGTTAGAAATCATTGGAATAAAAGTATTTTCAGTCCTCTAATAATAATAAATGCATGTAGAGGATACTGAGAGAAACAGGGGGATTTAAAAAGACAGATAGTTTAAAAAGCATAAATTCTGATTAATTCACACTACTCTCTTAATCATTACTATAAATGCATGAAAATAAGGATAAACAGGAATACAGCTATTCATTCTAACATACAGTACATTGCCAAAAGTATGTGGACACCCATATGTGATGAACATCTAATTCCTCAGCTATGAGCATTAATCTGCCTCTGACAGCCTCCACTCTTCTAGTTTCAGTCTGATCACCAGATGTTGAACCTGGCTGCAGAGATTTGTTCCCATTCAGCCCAAGAAGCATTAATACGGTCCAATGTCTAGCTCACAGTCGCCACTCCAGTTTATCCCAAAGCTGTTGGATGGGGTTGAGGTCAGGGCTCTGTGCAGGCCAGTCAAGTTCTTCTTCACCAAACTCTGAAAACAGTTTCTCTATGGAGCTGGCTTAGTGCATGGGGGCATTGTCACGCTAGAACAGGTAAGGGACAAACACAAACTGTTGCCACAAAGTTTGAAGAACACTATTGTCTAAAATATCATGATATACTGTGGTATTACAACCTTGTCTACTTGAAATGACTTTCATATACTACTCATTTATTTTCCCAATTATAGTGTGGAGACAAATGTCATCGCTGCCTGATTTATGTTCAGGTAAATGAATCGCTACATTTGTACTGTACATGTACAACTTCTGTGCAGTACATGTCTTCATAGAGAGGGAGTCAGGGAAATACTTTGTCAGTGAACATTTTACTCAAACATTCAATATAAACATTTTGCGACAACCCAGATAATTGAATAAACAACATTTCCACCATTATGTTAATGGGACAACTTACTCTGGACAGCAGTACATTTCCTTCAAAATGTATTTTCTGTTAAATTGGTTGTATATAAACATAATTTCTAGGAGAGAGGGTTGAACATGGAAATTTTGCCTAAATTGGGACTGAGGGGTTCATGAAAAACAGCTTTGGGCCAGATGTAAGGTACATAAAAGTATGTACATACTTTTGGCCATATAGTTGTAATATAACATACAGTTAATTAAGTTGGTAAGTAAAAACTGATGGAAGTTAAATGTGAAAAGGATATTTTGAGGGAAATTAAAAGGTAAATGAAGGTTGCTCTGGTGATTAAACAAATCTTTGTTTCAATTTGTCCCTGAAAGAACAAGAGAAGGAAACTGAGGTATGGATAGTCAGAGAGATAGACAGAGGGAGACAGAGACCATCTGAACGAGAAAAAAACTAAAACAGAGCAGGAGAGAGAGAAGCAAGAAGAGACAGAGAAGTACAGAGAGAATCAGACAAAGCTCGGCCTTGTGACAGTGAAGGCGTTGGGACACAGGGGAGCTCTGTGTTTGTGTGTTTGTGTGTGTGAGAGAGTGCACATCCATGAACTGCAGTGACGCATCAACACACTGCATACAAAGTATTAAATGTGCGTGTCTGTGTGTGTGTAAATGCATGAATTCCACTGACGCATCAGTGAGTAGTCATGTGTGTGTCGCATCCCCCAACCTTCACACACACAAACACACTGTGATGAGTTATAAAACGACTGCAGTATAGTGCATGCTCACATGTCACAAAGAATGTCTCTGTGTTTGTGTGTATGTGTGTGTTGCGATTTCAACACAAAGTATTTTGCTTGGCCTTAAGTCAGTTCTTCACCGAAGCAGTACAAAGTGTGTGTCTCATGTGATCAACGGTTAAATTGAGATTTTGTTCTAACAGCAGGTCAGATCATGGCCATTTTGTCACTTCTCATAATGACATTATTGTGCATTTGTGTGGGTGTGTGTGTGTACTTGTACATCTATTTTTGTGAGAACCAATTTGAGTTTTCGACCATGGGAGTGAGGACATTTTTGGAAAGTGAGGACATTTTGGCCAGTCCTCACTTTCAGAGACACCTTCAACGGGCTGTTTGAGGGTTCAGACTTGGTTTTAAGGTTCATGTTAGAATTAAGTTTAGGTTAAGGTCAGGGTAAGGGTTGGGATCAGGCATTTAGTTTTTATAGTTCAGGTTAGGGTAAGGAGCTGGGGAATGCATTATGTCAGTGAAAGTACAAACGTGTGTGTGTGTGTGTGTGTGTGAGTAAAAGAGACAGAGAGAGAAACTTCTTCCAATCTGATATGCTGGTCTTCTAATGCACTTGGCCACACCATTACCTTTGCACTATTGTCAGAGCATTACTGTCGGGATGTAAAGAGAATTTGAACAAATATAACAAAAAAAATAAAAAGATATAAAAAGATAAATTGTCCTGTTCTACCTTTAATTTATAGTCTTTGGTCATTGTAAAGGAGAGATCTTTTTGCTAAAATATACACATGCATACAAAGACACACACACACACACACACACACACACACACACACACACACACTGCTCTGTCCAACTAAATATTCGGGCACTCCAGAGGACCTTTAATTAAAACACTGAATCAATGGTTGTTTCTCATCTCAGCTAAGTGGAGGCTCGTTGTGTCGGCGCACTACACTGACCTGTTTCCCACAGGTGTCACACACACACAAATGTGCAGTTACACACACATATTTGTCTGTGTCAATCCAAACTCCTGAGATTGGTACGAGCATGATAGATGGCATCCGCAGAGGTTTTGTGTCAACTGATAGGTCAGGAACATCACACAGACACACACACACACACAAACGCAAATAAATGCATAGGCACGTACACATACACGAACACAGCTTCATGAGATAAAAAAAAAACAACCAATCCCAGACACCTGGTAACTAAAAGTCTGGCTGCTTTACCTAGATGACATAGTGGTGAGAACAGTTTCAGATTCGATTCGGGCACTTTATTAATGCGGCCTGATGGCCATAAGGCACACTGTGTAATTTGCAATATTTTTAACTCACCGAGATAAGCCCATATGTAAATTTGTTAACCCGTAGGAGTACCTTAGGCAGTTCTTCGCTGAGTTTGACACTTTTGTGATAAAACAATGTATATATTTATATACTGTGTTTGTTCTAACATTTTTTTAACTTTTTTTTTACACAGTCAGTATTAATGCTGCTTGAGCTTAAGAGTGAATGGTTTCTTTTGTCTATTTGTTTTAACATTAAACTACAAAAATGTTCATTAATGGAAGCCAGCTCGCAAACTGTAAATGTCTGTGCAAACCTGTAGAAGGCAGCCAGACCGTGTGTCAACCATTCCATGTCCCCAACTATTAAACATTGAACATCACTGGGCTTGACACACAGTAGGTGAAATGGCCTCTACACCATTAATGTCTGACTGAACAGAGAGTAGTCAAGATATCTGGCCATTATTTTTGCAACTTGTGGGATTTTGTGCGGCCATAAATTCACAAAAACACAGACTTACGAATGGAAGTTACATTGGTAACATATAGTTCTTTGTGCTTTCTGTAATAATGGTAGAATAAAAAACTAAAATCTAAGTGATTATGTAAAACTCTATTATTAATACACTAACCCTACTTAAAATCATGTACTGGGCTTTACAGCTTTATATTTGATCTTTTTAGGGGGGTATAAACTGTATGGAAAAATATGACATTATTTTTTAAAATAATAGATTCTAATAGATTCAGTTCTTTATCAGGCCAGAGTAGTGTCTACAATCTTCCTCTCACACTGCATACAATGAGCTTCGGCAAGAAGATAGGTCAGATTGGATGGAATCTGACTTTTGCTGCACCACTCACTGCTGCTTGTGAAGAATATGGTAATAAGGTGACTCAGATGAGTGTATCAACCTTTTTATCAGCTCCTGTCTTCTCTCATCTGGATTTTGGCAGCTGGACAGACAGAGAACAACGTTCAGAGACTCTTAGTGAGGAAATCTATAAAAGTGAGGGGGACATTTCCCCCACATCCCCAGTGGACATTATGCCCTTGCTGTCTCTTGAGGTTGACCAACTGGCAGATGTTATACTTTCCAGATCTATAACTGTTGAGTCATTGTCAGTGTACAATGTACAGTGGTGAAGGAAGTATTTAGATATTTTACTGAAGTAAAAGTAGCAATATCATAGTGTAGACATACTTTTACTACATGTAAAGGTCCTACATTGAAGTAAAAGCGAGTACAAAAAGTGTTAGCAATGCATGGATTAAACATACTTCCATGCACCAATCAGGATTTAGCAACATTTGAATGAGAACCCTAAGCAAACCCACATAGCGTAAAGTCTTAATGAATAAGACTTGAGGATGTTTACTTTAAATTTGATTGTTACTGAATTATTCATAACTATTTAGTTTTATTTAAAAATGTTTAGGATTGGGAACCAAGTTTTCAGCGGCTTTAACCCTAAAGATGAATAAAAAGTGACTCACTACTAAACTACATGACATGTGAACCATACACCTCACACAGCTTCCTCATATTTCTTTCCATTACTTTAAAAGCTGAATGATTACAAGAAAGAAAATTACTTGTGTCTATTTTACATCAGCAACACTGCAACCTTAAGGAAACATATTTTCCCTCAATATGATTCATTGTATTCAACTAGTATATGATGCCAAATAAATGCTCAACATTGGCTATGTGTTAACTCTCTAACTGAGATATTTCCTATTTTAGAGCATGGGAAATTTAAAAATGTTGATATTTCTCATTTCTGAGCCAAGATTTGTTTTCTGTTTCCATGGTAACGGTGCTCCAGGTGCAACAAGACATCTATTTCGGAGCCGTGTACATCACCTACTGTGCGTTGTTATTGGCACAAGATATTATCAATTATTCGTCCATCACCTATCGTTGTGTCTAGCCTATTTATTTGTTTAAATTTAGTCTTCACAGTCTCATTTTGTTCAGTAGTTGAATGTGGACAGGGCTGTTTTCTGCTCTGCTCTACTCTTTCCTGGACTTTTTCCCTTCCTATTCTTTTTTATTGATCGGACAAGACAAAGGTGGAGGAGCAAGGCATTCCGTTTAGGTGTCACAAAGCCAACCACCATCTCTGACATACTTGTTGAGCGAAGTCTGAAAAATATGGAACAAATGTATTGTCGTGTAACATCTGCCACACCCAGGGTTAGGATCTTTCTTTCTTTCTTTCTTTCTTTCTTTCCTTTACTAAAAGGGGACCCAACTGTTAACAACATACATCCCCGGCCCTTTTCATTGAGCAGCTGACAGTCCTGGTAGCCATGTTTACATTTTTAGGGTGAAGAGGTGTTTTTGGGGAAATTAGACTGTTAGAACCATTTTACCCTTAGAACAATACATTATAAATGAACCAAACTTTGTGTGATACAACACAATATGTTCCAGCAAGTTTATTTTATAAAAAATAGAGAAAAAATATAACCAAAGCTTATGATTCAGTATCTCTAAAACACAGAGGATCCAGTCTGTGTCCCTTTATTCCAATGTTGCAGAGATATTTTATTTTTTCTTTCTTCATGAAACAATCAATTTCTTCCAGTCGCCCTCCTCTCTGTCACAGCTTGACAGTCCAAACAGACTGCAGGCAAGAAAAACTGAAGACAAAATTGTTGAGAAATGCTGGATTGATTGTTTCAGTGCAGTTAGGCCGTTCCACTAACAAACACATTTTGACATTATTGATGTTTTACTGGGGCTCAGTGACTTGCATTAACTTCAAAAGGCAAAAACAAAATTGGGAGCTGTCCCCTTCTGTCTTATTGGCGGGGCGGTTTGACCCAGATCCCTTGGCTGTGTGAGCGTCTGACTGGCTGCCTGGTCCTACATTAGATATGAGAAAGTCATGCTAGTGTTCAACTCGATTATGCGGATGACAGGAGAGCACGGCTGGCTTTATAGGCCAAGCAGCAGGGACTCAGAAATCTCAAGTAAACTGGAGTCCTATTTGATGTTTGCTTACAGAGATAACACAAGTGGGAAGAGCGTGTGATTTCTTTAAATTGAAATGTAAATCCACCTCGGCAAACAACTGCGATGGCTTACGCCGCTCCCTGTATTTCTGCAACATGCCCAAGGATTCAGTGAGCTGAGTTCTGTAAAAGCATTTGGAGTTTAAGTAACACTACTGTACAAAATGGTGATCTCTGAGCTCGGTTGCTTTTCAGGAAGCAGTAACACAGTTGTTAACATCCTTGGTTAAGTGGAGCCTAGTTTGAAGCTCACTAACAAACCTGAACAAGAAGCTTTTGTTCTGCAACATACAGCATGTCAACATACCACAGAAAACAGCTCAGTAAACAAAAAAGATGACATCTACTTCCTTGTCTACATGGCAATGTTTTTTTTTTATGCAGTTCTTTCAGAAAACAAGCGGGATTGCGTGCGAAAATAGGTAGGAAAATCGTATTGCATTCCCGACAAAAAGGCAGGGCTAAAAGGAGATGAAGAAACAAATGGCCGCAGCAAAAATCCCTCTTTACCCCTGCTGTGTGACAACCACACAATCCTTGAAATGGAAATTTCTCTTGTATATGCCTCAACATACTATAATACGTGAACAAAGAGCACTTAAGCACTATTATATTACTGCTGTAAGGAGAAGACAGGGACTGGTTTGTCTTATGGGGCAGACAGTGGGGGCCCAGGCTTAATTTGATACGCTACACCCTCGTCCTCTGCAGAAGGAAATGCCCTTCTTGTTGCAGTTGAAGCTGCTAGCAAGCTTCATACACAAGACTCCATTTCACAGAGCGCCTCAAGAATCAGGCTACAAAACTGCCTTTCAAAGTCTGAAAGTTGCTGATGTGTGCCAAAGTGGAGATACAGCATGCTGTGGTGCTCTGTGATATAAAATAATGCTGTGAAATGGAACGGAGGACCAAAGTGCATCACATCTACTAGATAACATGCTGGATTCCCCCAGCTCTGTTTTTCTCTCTTTCTTGCACACACAATGACATCTGCCTGCTTTCAGTATTTTAGCACATGCACAACTTTAACTGTATACACAACAAGTCCCTCGAAATGAATGACAAAATGTGTTGTTTGTCATCACCCTACAGAATGACACACGGTCACCTGTGTCAAAGTCCGTCTTTTTGTCGTCACACCACTTCAGAGTCATAACTCCTATGGCCGCTGTAGGTCACTTAGACGTGAACATCTTTACTGGTCATTTGCTGAAACGACTGACTTTCTCTGGAGGACAGTCTTAAATATATCTGTTGTTACGGGGCTTTTAAGAAATATGTTGGCACAGGATTGTGTGACAAATACAAAAGTGATACTCATTGTGGAGCTAGAAAAATAATTACAATTTCACCTCTATGTTTGGTTTTGTGATCAGTGATGAGTAGAAGCAGCAGCTTTTATCAAAGTCAGATTGTCAGTGTGCTCTGACTTTCATTTCTAGATAATGATCAAGCTGCATTTAGACACAAAGAGAAGTACATTTATGGCTTGCTTTGACGGCTGCGATCAATTCTCAGTGTATGCCTTCTAACCACAAGCAGTCGATGGTTGACTTCTCTGATTTCCAAACTTACCAGTTTCTCTTATTTTCCTCCAGACTTTTTCCTTTTTGGCCCTGTCTCCATATATTCATGCAACTCAGAAGGACCACATATATCCAACTGAAACATTTTCAGCTCGTGCAGATGTGTGTCTGTCTCAATTTATAGCTCATAGACCAAATCTGCTTATGTTCATCCCGTCTTTCAATTGACTTCATTCATGCTGCCTCCAAATACAGTCTTGTGTTGTGAAAGTGTAACTGAAAGGCAGCATTCCCCAAATTTGCTTTGGAACGTGGGGTTTGTTGGCAACTTAGAGGTTCGAAGGACGTTAGTCCAATGGTTTTGATTTATTTTGGGTGTTTATTAGATAGGACAGTACAGAGGTAGGTGGAATCGAACCAGTTATGGGGTGCGCACCTTAACAGTTAGGCTATCAGGACAAGCCCAGAGTCAAACTCATAATCATCATGAGAGCATTGTTATTCAGACCTTGCATGGAGATATGGCTTTACTTGTATAACAAGGTGAGTTATTTATTCATTTAAGTCCCCCTCCATTATCCAGTACAACATACTTTTAATGGTACCAATTTGCCAAAATGTTAACAAGTATAGAAAGATAAAAAAAGGACAGGATCTAAATTACAGGAGGACCAATATGTCATTTTGTTATATATTTTCAGGCAAAGTTTGGTAAAAGTATCTTAAGTATCTCATGCGTACTGCATCATGAGCTGAACCAAAGCGTGAGCCTTGTTACGACCCTACAGTGCATCCACGCAGACTCCCTTCTCCTGGAACTAGATTACATTTTTAACGTCACTCGTCATAAACTCTCTTCCTGCTCCTCTGAGACTCTCACCACAGTGAGTTATTAACCTCCAACCTTCACTATCTGATGCCTCATCACCGCCTTTACTCTCATGCTCCTTCCTGTCTCTCTCTTCTCCCCCATACCTCATCTCTCTTTCGCTTGCCTTCCCCAGCTGTTTCATCATCTCCCCCACACACCCGAACTTCAATATGAGCTCTCTCTTTTTGTCTGTTTCGCCTACCTGTCTTTCTCACCACTGTCTCCATCCCCCTCTCTGTCTCTCTCTTCTCCCCCGTCTCAGTCTCTTCTCTCTGGCTTCCTCTGGAGACTTTAAGTGCATTAGGATAAGAGGCTCTCTACCTCTCTCATGGCCTTCCTTCAGGCTCTGTAGCTCACAGGTCCAGCTCCCTCGCTTACACACTTACACACTCCCATCAGAGGACAGCCATTTCAGAGCCGCACAATCTCTGAGTGTATATTTATGACGCCTGCTATTGTACACAGCAGAACAGAGTCTTTGCATCCATTAGCGACTGTATAGCCAGTCAATACCATCAGAAGTTTCTTTGTCATGACCGAGGCAGGTGGTTTAGTCACAACACAACTGTGCTAAGATTGGCATCCAATGGAACCCGTAAAGGGCAGCGAAATATTGACAAAAGCTTTAGAAGAAACATGACGCCTCAAAAGCTTCTATTATAGCTTTTCTTGCACTAGCAAAAGGAAGGACAGGAAGCAGAAAGACATGATGACATGTTTGTCAACTATATCGAGCCAGGGGGACAGGATTTCAGAGCACATCTTCCATGTAAACAAAAAGCAATAAGCCAGAAAAAGCCGTGGGGATGCTTTTCCACGGGGCAACATCCCGCATAACAGCAAATCATGACATATTTAAGACTAACAGCACAGTCATGCACAGCTTGCTGAGGACCCTGAAGCCAGTACGAGGCTTACTTCAACTTGATTTCAGGCCTCTTGGTTTCCTAAAGATTTCCTCAGAAAGAATTAATATATAGTTGTTGGTACTAAGGTACTTAGGACATTTATACTCAATGGGCTACAGGTCAACTGAACACTACTGTTGGTCAATTAATCTATTAGTCGATACACAGAAAATATATCTGCAACTATTTTGATATCGATTAATTGTTGAAGTAATTATTTAAGCAGAAATGTCAATCACTCTGTGGTTCCAGCTTTGGAGAATTGGCTGCTTTTCGTTGTTTTTATTTTAAATTGTATATTTTCAGGTCGGACGAAACAAGACATTTGAAGAGGTTATCATGGGCTCTGGGAAACTGTGATTTGTAGTAGAAGATTTGTAACAACCTCACTACAACTCAAATAATGTTTTCCAGGAAATGTCCCTGATAAGTAAAGAAGTAAGATAAAGTTTTTGTTTTAAAGAAAATGAAACTAATTCATTTTATAAGAAACTATAAGGAGACTAAGGGGCAAGTAAAATAGGGTGTTACTGAGGGGACAGTAAGTCGATCAGAGCTAGTGATCAATAACTTGTATGTATCAATAACTGGAGTATCAATGCACAAATCCACTTAAACAACCCCACAAAGGGACAAAACAAGCTCCGCATTGCCCTTGTGTTTCACCGGTACAGTAGAAAGAAAGAGGGACGAGTTACAGATACAACAAGCTGTGTGTGTGTAACGTTACTCTGCGTCCCAGCAGGTGCAACAGTAAATTATGTGTAGGAAGCATACATATATCGCTGTCATCTCACAATTAATTAGTAAAAAAAAAAACTCCCCCATAGCTAAACTCCATTAAATCCCAACAGCAGAGCCATTACACCGCCTCTGGATCTGCTGACGTTCGTGCTGTACATGTTTGATATGTTCCTCAGATAATAACATTTAGGTAAAGAAACACAGAACTAATTTACAGCAACTGGAGAAATTTCTAAGAGCTAATGGTGAAACATAAATAATTAAAACCTATTAAGTTATAAATTCACGATTTTAAGTTTCCTGTACCTTTTAAACAAAGTGATCAGCCACAAAGTCTGTGAGCTAATCAGGAAGTAAACACAGATACAGGTCACACAGCTTAATCTGCAGAGCCATCTCAACAGCCATCAATATTTCCTGTTACTTGTCTTTACTCATGAGTCCAGCAAACATTTACAGTCCACCCATTCATCCCCATTCATTGACAAATTGCCTGACAACAAGCTGACTGGCTGTCTAATAAATAATCAGCAGATTGCAGCTTGAGAAAGTGGGGGCTGTTCATGATTTGGACTTGATTTGGATAAATCCGCAGCCAACTCCATCTCCGAGGAGAAGGACACGTGAAGCTCCCCAAAGAGAGCGGCTGTTCAAAGCTGCACGTACAGACGTCAACCAAAACAGCTTGATCCAGGAGCAAATGAATGTGGCAATCCTCAAGAGAGCCTAAATGTGAGTGAGTGGAGGAAGATGGCGAAGGAAAGCGAGGGAAGCTACGAGATGGTAAAAATAGAGAGATTCAGCAAGAGAGAGAAAAAAGGAGAGGAGGAATGGACAGAAAAGAAAACCGACAAAGAGAGATAAAAGACAAAAAAGGAGAGAGGGAGAGAGAGAAATCCTCTCACTAATTAATAGGTGTAGGAATTTCAATTAACGCTGACCTCAATTTCGGTGAGGAAGCGAGAAAACAAGAGAATATGAAGACTATTAAAAAAAAAAAAAGGACGGCTTACGTAAGAGGGCATTTCGTGGAAAATATTTTGTTTTTCCCATCGCTCTGCTGATGTGAACAATGCTTCCTTTCTTCAACAGAGGGCTGGATATTAGCTTCAGGTCTAGATGCCACAGTTCTCAGTGTTTGTGTTGTGTTGCATTGGGGTGTAGTGATGCTACAGTACATTGGATTATTTCATAGTTTCTTTGTTTTACTGTGTTACTCGATATGTTTGAGATTACTGTGCAACAGAATGGCTTGTGTTGTGCCATGTAGTGTTACACTACACATGGTTGCACAGTAATCCCAGCATGGTTGTGGCATGTTGGGTTACATCACATTACATGAAATCCCATTTTTGTTGTGCTTCTGATGTTGATGTCAATTATATATCATATTCTTCATTTCACAGAATGCGTTTGGGAAATTGTATCTCTGCTCATATCAAAAACATTTTTCCTCAGCCAGCTTCCTATTTTGGATAATGGGATAAATCCCTAAACCTAACCCTGCAAGAGCAGACTATTGGTTGCCAAAGTTAGGAAAGTCTTGGTTCTTTCAAATGAGATTTTTTGTCATTTATTGATTTATTTGACAAGGACACTGCACATGTGAAGAGTGAACATTGCACATTGCTGTAAATGTGCCAAAATTGCCAATAGGCTATTTTTCATCTGTATTTCCTGGACAGATGTTACAGAGTCACTTTGTCATTTAAATGACAGCGTTTTAGAGGTAATTTAGTAGAGTGCAGAGCAATACTAAAAAGAAAAGAGAATACAAATGCAAGCAAAAAAAAAAAAAACACATCATACAGAACACGATATTATATACATGATATTAATGTTCACTGTCAATCAACTGGTCAAATCAAACCTACACAGTCCTGATGAAGCAGATCAGCTTACCTTTACTGTGTTTATTTGTGATGTGCTTCTTGTTATGTTTTGTATCACCATACACGGCTGTTGTATTGAATTACAATGCTCTATGTTGCATGTAGTTTAGGTATTGGGGAGTGGTGCAGAGCTTTGAATCCCATATATATAACCCTCAACATAACACACACACACACACACACACACCTCTTCTGCCTGTGATCTCTCTTATTATGCCACCCTCTCTGTTTTCCAACTGTGTGAATGAAAGTGAATACAAGAGCAAAGACAACGGCCATGGCTTTGAAAACAAGTAAGGTGAAAGACTAGTATCAGTGCACACAGATACTGTGATTTCCTGGATTTTCTGAGGTAAAATGGCAAAGAAAGCCATTAAAGTCAGCAGCAATGGAGGATTTAAGTCACATGGGAGCGTGCAGGGTATAGACATGAAAAGTCTTTGTTGTTATATATACTTTGACAGCAAAATAAAATGTAAGGCACTCAAACATGGAGCTTTGTTGTGTGGAAGTTTGTCTTGTCAGATGACATTGAATGGTAGGCTTTAAAACAAACATCCAAATGATTAATGTTTGTTTTAAAGCCTACCATTCCCCCACAATATATATGAAAGTTGAATTTCAAGATATTTCTTTAAGTTGAGATAAGATTAAAAGAAAATTATAAAGCATTTGCTTTTAGAACCCCTGTGGTGCCACCAGGCTCATAAAGGCTGGACAGCCCCTCAACATCTAAGTTGAGTTAAGCTCAAACATGCAGCATGGGACAGAAAAGAAACACTGCTTACAGACAACTTTATACTGCAGATAAGATAAATCAACTGCAGGAGCAACTATATGAAACAATACTACTGTATCACCTACTTTTGGTTTGCAGTGTTGGATTCAAAATTCTGTCAACATTTTAGACATCATAAAGCATGCAGAATATTATTGTGAAGGAATTTTCCTTCTTGTATGTTAAACTTCTCTCTTGTAGGTTAAAGGTAACTTAAGACAGTGCTTCACAGGTCAGGTCAACTGTCTGTCTCTGTTCGCCTGTCTCACTCTGTGTGCAGAGACAAGGCCGAGTTGGCTCTGGCCTCTGGTAAACCAAGATCTGCTAGATATCTTCTGTTTTCAGGTTTAGACACAACAGGCTGGCGCCTGGTTGTTGACGCTGGATAAGAAAGACTGTAGAGAGGCTATGCTGTTGCTAGGACAGCAATGGTTGACGTCTTTCCTTGTTTGGATCTGATATCCAATAGAGTCATCACACATGACAGACTGAGTTAGGAATAACCCTATCTGGATATAGCGGAACTTATCAGTTCTGGGGAAGGTTAAATACTGAGCTTCAGGATACCACCTTCAGATTTGGGTAGCAGTACGCTGTGATTCACACGTGGTGTTTCCCTTTTCTCCTCAATCGAGCTTCAATAAATATTCCTGTGTAAGACATCCCGGTCTCCTGAAACTTCTTGTTAGAGTGAACCAGCTCTAAGATTTCCCTCACAATTATAGCGACTGGCACATTGCTTGAGGTTTTTTTTCCAGCAATGAGAAAAGTACGAAAATGTATAAACTATGTGACATATTTCCCCTGTTATGAAAATATTCTGGACAACTAATCAAAAAAGAGGAGACATTAAAGTGGAGCACCAGGAAGTACAGTAAAATGAGGAGTCATTAAAAATAATATTGATTGATATGTAAACTTAAACATTCAACTCTGGTGACATGCATTCAGCTCCAAACAGAAAAGTGCCACTCTTTCATTAAATCCATTCATGACCAAAAGCTTTTATTTTTCAAGCAGGACGTATAATTACAGACAGCAGACACAATTTATGAAGAACACTGCAATAACTGATTTTTTTGGCCACTTGGCTGCAGCAGAAACAAGCTGTAAACACAACCCTGACTTATCTTTTAAGTTGGTGTGGCGAACTTGTTGGCAAATATTTGCCTATTTACACGTCGAGCAGTTACAGAGCAACATGATCATTCATTAGGAGTCTTGTTTGTGTCCGCAAATATAGACATCCAGCACATACGGAACAACAATAGCAGTGTTTGTGTCTACCTGATGGATGAAAGTCCAATATACACTGTGTTTTAGCTCTGTTTTTGGTCTCCACCAACTCCTGAGGGAAATATCTGGCTGCTAAATGCTCCACATGGTTCACCAGCTACTCTCTAACTAGGTCTGTCTGTTGTTTGCTGCTGAGTGGGTAGTATACAGTGGGATTTTAGATTTTAAATTTCTTTTGGTGAGATTCTTTTCAGAAAACAGCTGCCTGCTGTGGGCAAAAACAACACTATGAGAGCAGTGAGAGTGAACGTAAAACAGTAAAGTTGCAGGCTGGACAAAGAAAACAATGAGGACATTATACAGACTTTATATGGCATATAATAACAGGGCTGAAGGGAACAGGATGATAATTCACATATAATTCAAATACTGATCATAGCCCCACCACAGGACAAGTTGCACTTTAGAGTTTGAGACCTTGTTGCTTTAATACATAGTTGCCGTCGCTACAAATCCATGTCCCAGTTGTCTCAGACTGTTCCTCTCTCCACTGCCTCTCAAGGCTTTAGTGGATTTAATCAGTAAAATCAATGAAGGGATCACAAGCTTTCATCTGGACACTCCTGCCCCATCTTTTCCATGGAAACCAGCGGGTGTCCCTGACAATTTACACACTCACACATCCAGCAGACTTGAGCTCGACCGGGTTCACTCGCATTTAGCATATACAAAGCAGGCTGAGCAAATTTGTTTAGCATCCAAGAAGTCACACTGTTGGCCTCAGGACACTGCTGCATGCACGTAAGGCTATGATCAATATCGAAGTCTTTGATGATCTCCTTCAGATGTAGATGAGCATGAACACACAGGCGAGTTTATAAAGGGGAGCCTGCTATCTACAATTAGTTACACACACACACACACACACACACACTGAGGCAAACACGTATACATAAAATCATCCATCTGCGATTAGCCACACACTCACACAGTCAGGCATGATGCATTCTGCAGCTGCAGGGCAGCTCGCTATCGTCTTTGAACTCCAAAGTGTTGATGTTGTTGCAAACAGCATAAGTTAGCACGAATGCACACGCGCTGTATGTTGGTGCATTGTTGTGCGTTGGCCTTTGTGCGAGACTGTACCCATAATGTATAATCACTAAATTAAACTGTGTGTGTGTGTGTGTGTGTGTGTGTGTGTGTGTGTGAGCGTGCGTGCGGATATTCCAGCCTGCGTGTGTGTTTCTTTGTATGTGCTGGCACTCAGCCTTTAGTATGTGTGCACGCATGCTGGCGTGTGTGGTCACGTGTCTTCCTAACAAGCCGCGCCTGCAACCCCTTGACTCTATCCTTATCACAACAACCACTGGTGCATTCCTCGATGCTAACAACAACAGGCCATAGGCAAAGGACTTTTTTTTTTTTCTCCTCCCTCTCTCGCTGTGCCGCTGTTTGTCTGCCCTATAAATAGGCCATTACTTTGAAATGTAAGTATGCTTCCTAAAATCCCCACCCCTCTCACTGCGAACTCTCTCCCTCAGACACACGCACAAACACACACACACACACAAACGAGTGGTCCTCCCCATGCGCACAATCAGCCCACCAACCCAACAACAGAGCCCAGATTAAACCCTCCTTTTTAAAGCTCATCTCAGGGAGAATGGGGGGGGGGGGCATCGCTTGGCTGTTTGATGTGGCTGGTTGATATGCAGCTTGTGATGTTTCGATGAGTGAGTGACTGAGTGCATGCAATGCATTGAAAGCAAATCCTTGGTTTAATTTAAGTGCATCATATAGTGTGCAAATCATGGTGCATGTAGAACAGGGTTTCCTCCTTGCAATTTTTTGTATAATGCCCACGTAACCGTCATCATACAACACCTGCAGCTTTACAAGTACTTCATTGAGGACAATTAAATCAGCAACCATTAGTTGATTAATTGATCAACGGGAAATTAGTTTTCAACAATTTTGATGCCATAGACAGCATGATTTATATCTATGGGTTTTGGACTCTTGGTCACACAAAATGAGACATTTGAAGACATAGCAAAGGGCTCTGGGAAACTGGAATAGACTTATTTTATTTATTTCATTTCATTCAGAAAAAAAAAACATACACAGTGGCAATTAGTTGCAGCAATAACAAAAAAGAATTTTTGGTTGTTCACCCTAGAAGAAAAATCCTATTGTTCTCCCCACGATGTCTCAGCACGTGCTGCCAAAAGAATCCCTGCACATACCAGGCTCAATGAATACAATTATTTTCGTGCTAGATTTGAAGAAGCTTCTAAGGAAAAATTATTTTTAATCATTCTTTTCTAAATTGAGTCTTGAAGGAAAAATAAATAAAGGTGGTATCTCTTATCTTTTACTTTTGTGCTATTTTGATTACACAACTTTACAGATATTCCTGAAAAAAGTCATATTTGTCTATTTTTCTTGAATTTAAAGGATCGGTTCATGAGAGAAGTTTGTACTAAAACGACTGCAACTTTGGAAGATTTGTTATCAGGAACAATTACAGAGACCAGAAACATTTTCAATGTACATATGGGGCATGCGAGCATTGTCTTAAGATACACTTGACAAACTGTGAACCTATCCTTTAGACTTTTAACGAGTCCCTGAGTGACTTTTTTTCTTGTATCCACTAGAAACTAACTGGTTTGCGCCAAAAACTTTTTTTAAATGGACCTTGAAATGTTGAAAAGTTCCTACTCATCTTACTGTATTGAGGCAGGACTGTCTATGTTTGAGTGAATCCATTAAAAACACAAGCTGTACACAATCAATATAACCGCAAAGCACCAGCTGGGGCTCATTGTCATACAGTATGTGATGCACCACAGTGGTGTTTCTGAGCAGCAGAGCTGATCTGACAACTTTCTAAGCTGTTTCTGGGTTATCCGTGACGGAATGATACCATGAGAAGTCTGGTCGATTGCCGCGGCATCGCTTGACATCCTTGACTTATCCAGCAGAAAGATTTTACTGTGAAGATAATGCAGCTAGAAGATGGATGTCCTCACTGGAACCCGGACTCATATTCTGTAAATCTCAAGGCCGCCGCGAGGTCACCGCACTGTCACATCAGACAGTAAACTGCTTCAGAAGAGTTTCAGTCACAAGTTTGATATAAACATTTAATAAAGACAAAAAAATTTATTCTTTTGTTGTCATTGAAGAAAAAGCTGCAAACTACTGAGTAACTTCTTAACTATGACTTTTGACTGTACAAATAAAATAAGATGATGTTTTTGTTACTGTAGGCTTTGTCAGTATCAGTCACATTGTTTTTTATTTTCAACGATACAGTTTTTCAATAATGGAGTATGTGTGATAAGCAGTATTTCATCGTCAATTTATTGTCCTGAGGTCATCTGTTATATTCCTGCAGTATGGTGACTTGTTCTGTGTCTGTGGTTAACACTGAGTTTAGAAAATAGACAGTGGATGTAGCCACCGTGATGTCCCGTTTTGAAGCCTCGAGTTTGGCATTTTGGCCGACGCCATCTTGGTTTTTTTTTGGAGCCATTTGAGTTGCCACCTGCTGGTCATTAGAAATAATGCAGGTTAAGGCACCTCTGCATTGGTTTCACTTCCCAGACCTGGAGGCAGTCTATGGTCAAAGTTATATAAAAATTCACAGTTGTGTACAGTCGTAATGAACAGGGTAATTAGCTGCAGAGACCAAAACCGTCTTTACATACCAGGTTGTAAACATTTCTGCTGTAAAGTTGGGCATTTTTAAAATGGGGGTTTAAGGGGATTGACTCGCTTTTGGAGCCAGCCTCAAGTGGCCATTTGAGGAACTGCCGTTTTTTTCAGCCCGAGGTCGGCAACCACATGGTTCCCACCCTGAGGGTCGGGCCTAACCAAAGGGTCACGAGATAATAATCGGGTTGGAAAAAAAGAAAAAGAAAATTCTGACACACCAAATGAGGATTCTTTTCACTATCTTTGGCTTTTGTCTTACTGTATAGTTTTATACTGTGACACTACTGATATATTTTTATCATGTGTCCTACATACACTGCAGATATTTCAACTCCAGTATAACTCTTAACACGTCACAGTTCTACCTCAGTAAGGCCTGCACAGTTGCACTACTAAACGTATGTTCATATATATTTGCACAGCTTCCTACAGAAACCATGTCATATAGCCTCCATATGTGCTATGTGTAAAGCTTTAGAATGGCACTTTGAGAATGGATTAATTGTTGAAATCATTTTCTTTCAGGCAGATTGCTGCTCTTCTTTGTTTTTTATAACATTAAAATTGAATTTCTTTGCAATTTGTACTAAACAAGAGATTGGAAGACGTCACATTGGGCTTGAGGGAAATTGCGATGGGCATTTTTCACCATTTTCAGATATTTTATAGACTAAACGATTAAGTGGCTGATGGAGAAAATAATCGGAAGATGAACTGGTAGTGAAAATCTCTGTTAGTTGCAGCCCTTGTGTTATTTTGTCTTACAGTTTTCCCTCTCACCATGATACAATCTATGAGGGCATGATCAGCCCTTCACCGGACTGCTTACCACTCATGGACATGCAAACCACTGAACAACCTCATTTTGTTTCTTTAGGATTTCTCCTTTGCTGCTTCCCTCCTATAGAGCCGGACATTTGCATAGCATCCCACTGAAATACATCCCAGGATTACTCTGCCTCTTATTCTGCACCAGGATTACCTTCAGCTGAGTATCACAGCCCTCTAGGGAAAACAGGAGGCGATCAGACCTTACCAATTACTGAGCCACACTTTGCCATAAAGACACTTACACCCCCACCCACCCCCCCCCCCCCCCCCCCCCCCCACACACACACACAGTAACCAGGAGGTAACAGACTATAGTTTGAGTGTCCTCTGTCTCCTAACTAGGCTGCTGGTGTAAGGACTGAACATCTGTGAGCCTTGGGGAGGAGGGAGCCATATGCCAGCCAATTTTTGAGGAGGGGGTTGTAGACCGGGGGGGTGGTGTGTGTGTGTGTGGGGGGGGGATTAATGCTGTGGGTGGTGGGTGGCAGAAGTGCGGCCATCACAGAGGGGGTCCGGGGAGCCTCCAGGGGTCCCACCTCGCGGGGGGCTCGAATTACTCCAGCGGAGAGACACAGGGAAGAGTGCGGTGTCAGCGCGATTCAGTCTCCAATAACAAAAAGAACATGTCGGTGAGAGCGACTCTTTTGGTCAGGACGTTTCATTTTCCACCCGTCGGCGCGGAGGACAGCGCTCCTCGACCGAAGACGGTTTGAATCATTCGCGTCCGGAGGGGAAAGAGCTGCTGGCCCCGGTCCGACCGAGCCAGGCGGCTGGTCGCTGCTCCTCCGGGCGGCGGCGGCGGCGCACACGCAGCCTCCGTAAATTACATCGCGGTCGTGTGCGACCGGCGGGGACGCAGCCTGCGATCGGGGCGCACGCCGCGGCCGGGCGCCCCGCGGCGACCTCGGCTCCTCTGGAAGTTAAACTCTGAGCGCTCGCCCTTCTCCCGGCGGCGGCGGCGGCGGCGCACGCTGCCGCTACCGACACACTTTACTGCGCGAGTCCCCCCGGTGGGACTCCACCGGAGGCGACCACCTCCTCCTGCGCTTTATTTGACGTGCACATGGTTCAGCCAGGCAGCTGACACACACACACACACACACACACACACGCACAAGCACGCACACACACACAGATTCTCAGCAAACACACACACACACACAAAAAAAAAACACGTTAAAGAAACGATCAGAAGCGATGTATGTGATCGGGACACAGAGACTCTCTTACCGTGGAGAGGAGGAGGAGGAGAACGACGAGGAGCGGATGAAGAAATTATAAATCCTTAGTTGGTGCCCGCATTGTCGGACGGAGGAGGAGGATGAGAGGGAGCGGGCTGCTACTGTGAGGGAATAATCCGACTGTCAGTGACAATAACCCGGAGAGGAGAGGAGAGGAGGAGGAGGAGGGGGCTGCTCCCCCATCCAATTAGAAACAGTGGGATTGATTGTCACTGGAAATAAGGCAGTTAGTGTTTAGAGCCGCTACAGCCTGTCAGGATGGGAAATTGTTCGATTGGAGGCCGTTTTTCTTGTGTTTTGTTGGTAAAGGGGAATCATTTAAAACTACAAAATAATCGAGGAAATAAAAAAAAAAAAAAGCTACACATGAATTTGAATCCAGTGATTACAGCACGAGTGGAGTTGGGGGTTCTTATTTAGGGTAGCAGCAGTTACACTGTGTGCTGGTGCAGAATTTCTCCACTATTGCCAAATCCACTGTATGATATGCAGAGCTGAGATTAGTGGTGCATATTTCCATATTCAAAGCTGAAGCTGCCAGCCTTCACCATCTCTCCTCACTTGCTGCCATCTAGAGTAGGTGAGAGGTAATTAAAGAGAGGGAGGTGGGAGTTACTGTAACACAACAGTAACTTTATTTTATTTTAAACCATGATGCAGTGGCTCCATATGTAGCAAAAACATATACAGTAGATTCCAGACTCATGCTGATCTGGGCATGAGTGTAAGGTGGGTAAGACAAGTACAAAAAAGTATTTATAAATCTATTAATTATGCTTGTGACTGTGGTGAACTCCAAATATAGAGAGCTGTAGAAAGGTGTATCCATCATGAACAAAACATAAATGGATTGCATACATGAACAGCTATTTTTTAAGTGCTGTCCTTGTTAGAGCAATACTTTGTTTTCAGCTGCCATTTTTTGAGGTCCCACAACTTCAACAAGAAAACTGTCTGTAAAACTTGCAATGAAATATGACTTGATGAGCAGATTTCCTTCATTTTTGTTCTTTATTTTAATGCCAGATTTAAAACAGAGTTTTTTATCATATGAAAAAAGGAACAGAAAGTTAGTGTCCCACGAAGGTCATAATTTCATTTCAGGCGCCTTTCCTTAGAAAAGGGGAAATAGAGTTAATGGAAATTAGTTTGGAAATAAGTCTAAAATAAATAGTCTTCAAAAACCCTTGATTGTGAAACTCAAATCAACTTTACGTTTGACAATAAAAAAAAAGAAAATCACAATAAAAAAAGTATGATACAATAGATGTTACTTGGATTGAAATGCCAAGAACAAATTACAGATGAGTTTGTAACGATAGGTAATATGTCAATACAACAATTTCACGACTTTGCAGTAAAGCAGCAGCAAAGAGACTCTTCTCAGAGACCTGGTCACCTGAAGAAGGTCAGAGACACGGGGGCCCAACAACTCACTTAGTCCCTGAACAACTAACAATAAACCCCTCAAAATAAACTCCAACTGAGCGCCACAGAGGGGAGTTCAAATTCAGTTTGTCAGTGGAAATTATACTGTGTGCGAGCTGCAGCCGAGAGAGGTGAATAACCATTTCCTGAACTCCTGACTGGTGTTTTTGAGATGGAAATTGTCTTCTACATAAGCAGACGCTCTCACACTGGTAGGGAATGTCTAGTTAGTGTCTCGTCTCCCAAGGAGTCCTGTTTTGTGATAAGCAACAGAATGCTTATCACAAAACAGGCTCCGGTTCAAGTCCAGACACCTTACCCTATACGCCCCAGAGCAACACAGTTAAACTTATGGCTGAAGTTGGCCTGAAGCATAAGTCTCCAGGTTGTTTAAAAACCCTCCAGGGAAAATCAAGTTTTTACCCTCGTTAACACCATGGCTGGGCATGTCGGCTTTGAAGCTGCAGCGTACCAAGTCTCAAAAAACATGGATTCAGTCAGGCAGGGTTTCATATGTCACAAACCTAAGGAACCAACTTGGTGATGCGAGAGGGAGCACTGCAGAGCAGACAATCTCCCGCTGTTTATTCCGCTGTGGAACATATGCTTACCTGCTAGCGTACAAGCTGACGTGACAGCTGTGGGCCTGTTGACGGCACCGCAGCCCAGCGACGGTGAGTGTGGAGTTACAGACACTTTACATCAGTGTTTCCCGTTTGAAGCACACTGATATTTCACAGCTCAACCTAGTGCAAGCAGCGGTGGTGGGTGGGGCGGGAGGCCTGTCATATTTGCATATTTGAATATTCAATGATCCAGAATTTCTCAATGAGGCAGAAAAAGTAGATGTGCTTTCAGCCCCTTTCAGAATTTCTCTTTAAACTTTTTTATGTGGGAAAACCATGTTGAACAAAATATTAATCATAGCGGAGTATTTTGACATACTTTAAAATGTGTCTGGCCTTGACCCCCCGTCTTTTACTTTCTCTCAGATTCTCTGATGGACCATCAGGAAGCAGGTGCACAGCAGTTTCATTATCATTGTCAATTATCAGAAAACCTTATGAATTTCAAAACTAGAGTCGCACAAAACTAATCACCTGTAAAAGGCTCAGTAGATAACCATATTTAAACTCAGAGACAAGCGAAATGGTCTAAAATAGGCAACAGTCAAAACAAGGCAGGCAGATCCAGGCGATCCAAAAAGGGGTCAGGCAGAGAGGCAAAAGTCCAAGGGACAGGTAGGGGATCAGAAATGTCAGTTGTTCGGTCCAACACTTTGGCCAGGGTGAAATGTCTAAACACCTATTGAATGGATTGTCATGAGATTTTGTACAGACATTCATGGTTCAGAGAGGATGAAGCCTAAAGACTTTGGTGGTCCCCTAACTTGTCCACTGCAGCACTGCCATTAGATCAAAGTTTTCCCTTATCCATGAAATACTTCAACATCTTCTGGATGGATTGGCACAATTTTTTTTGCCTTTGGTAAATGTTAGTCTTGTTTGTAAGTGATGCCTTGAACTGGTTGTTTGGTGCAGAGGAACCGATTTTAATTACACTCTAGTTCACAGTGTAAATGTGAAGTTCTCCTGCCTCCACGTTCTATTGTATTTCTTTTAAATACACGCTATCAGACGTTTCACATGAACCCTTTGAGTCATGATTAGAGGTGGGAGCAAGGGGAATTATGTTGGTACACATGTTTTCAAGGTGCTGTAAATGGATCACGTCGAACCAGGAACCTTCTGCTTACTACATGACCACTCAACCTCCTGAGCCAAGCTATGCCGACCCCATGTTTCTAAGATGAAAAACACTGTCAAGGCAACATTTAATGGACAGCTTCTGATTTCTGCATTTCCATCCACCATGTTTCTGACTCTTAAGTACTTCAACACAAATTCTTAAACAGTAATAATACTAATAAAACACAGTGACACTGTATTTTTTACTTAATACAACATAGGTGCATTAGATGAGAATGTGACAGGGTAACTGTATATTTCTCAGGCCCACACAGAACTCGCTCATTTACCGTACTGTATAGTGCCCAAAATTGGCCCTGGTGTGTCAAGGCTTAACCATCAGCGAGTGTGTGAAGAGCAAACACTCAGTAGCCATCCCTGTTATGTCCCCATCAACATAATGGGGGTGGTATGTGAGGGTGTTTGTTTGTGTACAGCTATTGTTAACATAGTTATATTAAGAGCAGCCCCCCTGTCAGTGTGTGTGTATTTGTGTGGGTGAGTGTGATGAGGAGCAGTGACACATTGAAGAGGCCCTAAAGAGGTAGGAAAGAAATGGCTAAACAGGTGTGTGACACACACCCACACACACACACACACACACACACACACACACACACACACACACACACATTGGAATGTTCCTAATATAAATAACTATGCTGACAATAAGTGCAATGAGATACAGAGGTGAAATGTCTCTGTCTCTTTGTGTGTGTGCATTAGTAGTTGTATGCAGGCTTGTGTCTGGGTAAATAGATAGATAGATGAATAGAAAGATAGAAAGACGAATAGATAGATAGATAGATAGATAGATAGATAGATAGATACAGACAAAAAGGAAGACAGAAAAGCTAAAATCAGTTAGAAGTGTTTTGCTGCCCTCTACAGCCCAGTGCTGCCACAATCAGAGCAATTTAGAGGAAGATAGTTACAACAAAGCTGAACAAAGAAACATAACTATTATGTACATACAGGTTGGTGAAATAATAGATGCTTATATATATATGAAGCAACAATGACCAACAACAGACAATGTCTATATACAAATCAAACTGTTTCTGTAAATTGTAAACATACAATAAGTGCAAATGAATAAATATTGAATGGGTAAAGTTATAGATTACTTAATATAAATTTAAGTGTGTGGCTATGTATATACATCTATACACTGTATGTCTATATACAGTATACACAGCATGCAGGGTTTGTATTTGATAGTAATGATGATGTGTACATGTTAAACATAGTGTGTTTTAAACTGTAACTATATGCTTCATAATCTGTAGGTAAGTGGATTTTTAGTGTTACAGGGTTATTGACACTATGTGACTGGTGTTAACAGTTCATTAGAGTGACGGCCTATGGAAAGAAACTGTTCTTGTGTCTGGTAGTTTTGGCTTTCAGTGCTCTGCAGCGCCCACGAGAGGGGAGGAGTTGGAACAGGTTGTGTCCATGATGGGTCTGCAATGATGTTTCCTGCCCGTTTCCTGACCCTGGAGATGTATAAATCCATAATAGAGGGCAGGTTGGCACCAATGATTTTATATACAGTCCTGACTGTCTGTTTTCTGCACATCCATCACTGCCTGGTTTGTATCGGCCACCAAGAAGGAACAGACTACAACAGGCTGGATTATTACTGTGTACAACTGGATCAGCAATTCCTGAGGCGGGTTGAACTTGCTGAGCTGGCCTTTTTGATGATGGAGTCAAAGTATGTGATGTAATGTATCTGCTGATTTAATAGGTAATGCCGACGGTTATGAATGAGTAAGCTTACTTTCTGTTATTGTGTCCTCAACAAAGAACAAAAATCTGTCTAGAAGCTGTTTCAAAAGTTGCAATACTCGGAATCAGTTTTTAACATAACACTTTACAATAAACAATTTAAATGGGAGTAGTTTGTCCTCCCTAATTTAAAAATAAAGATGTGCTATCTTTTTTACATTTTTGGAATATGCTTACTGGACTTTGGGTTTAGCACTCCACTGGGAATCCCATTGTTGAAGCGCAAACTCCTTTTCCAATTCAGTTTTTTACATTTTCTTGGATCTAAAGTTTAAGATCAAGAATGACTATAAAATAGGATGGAGGATCCAGTGGAATGTCAGTGAAATGTCCAAATAAAGATAAATTAATGTTAATGTCTAATATGGATATTGAACGTTGTGTTTCTTGTGGAAACAAAACAACTGTGAGTTCCCTGAGCTGCCAGCAGAGAGCGCTCTCTGACTACAAAACAACTCCCAAGTTAACTAACTGTCTTGTTTTCCTCAGGCATGGAGAGGTAGAGTAAGCTGAGGTGAGGTGAAGGGTAAATGATATGCACCCTCCAGTCAGGACCGAAAATAGAGGTAATCTACACACAGATCTTAATCAAGATGCTGACAGTGTGTGACGTGAGCCACCGCATCACTTCTTCTTTGACCCGGCCGGAAACTCGCAACCTTTTGCTTGTTTTTCATCCTGACATAAGCAGTCAGTCAAAAAAAAAAAAAAAAAAAGAGATGTACAGAATTGTGTTTACTAACCAATAAATGCTTAAATGTGTAACTAATGAGGTAAACATGTTTATAAGTTATAAGAGCTGCACACCGTGTATGTTTTTATGTACACTACAGTTTTTGGAGTGTCCCGATGACATGTTTGTACAGGTAAACATTATGATTTCAGGAACTTTGATAAACCCTTCTCTCAGATTTATGAAACCTGATATGCTACCTGGAGTACTTTGATATAAAATGAGAGACTGTGGTATGTAAACACTTTAGCTGTCAGGACCACACATACACTGTAAACATAGCTAAAAGACAGTTAATATTCAGCAGAAACCTGGATAAACAATGAGCCCAAACTCACCATAAAGCTCTGTAAAGCGGAGTGGAACTCGTCATTTTCTGTAGGTTTATCACTACCACAGACACCTTTCACATTGTCATTTTATATATTTTCATTATAAAAGTATCAATTTTAAAGTTTTATGGTAAGGAAATGATCATGCTCTGGGTTAGCTATTGAAAAAGCCAACAGTCTGCCCTCCAACCCACCTCCCCTCATGACTTCTGTGAGGTCCACAAATATACAGCAGCACTTCCTTCGCTCTAAAAAACATTGCCTGTGAACATAATCCAGGCGGCCTCAAGTGTAATAGTAAAAAAATCTGTAAAATAAAAAATAGGATGAGAGGGGATATAATGAACTACACCCTGAAGTGGAAGTGAACGTCTGACACTAGTTATGCAGAGCTGTTTTGTAACTTTTGTGTTTCATTGCCAGATTTAACTATGATGAAAAAACACAAGAAACAAAAGTCAAAACTCGGAGTGCTGTTTTATTATTAGTTTTTCTTTTTTTTTTGGGGGGGGGGAGATCTTTTTATTACTGTAATTTTCGTGTTTCTGTTTTGTTATTTAGTTTTCTGTCTCTGATAATTTATCTGTCATGTTATGTTATTCACCTCGGGGCCACCGTTGTTCATTTACTTAAACTGCCAACATCAGGGGATTCATTGCATTGTTTGCCACCTGTGCTTGAACATAAACTTCCCAAACTTGTGCTGCTTTGTGAAAAATGTTGAGGAGGTGAAGTGAAAGTATGTCTCAGTCAGTAGGTCTTACATATTGTGAATGCATTGTTGTGTAGCATGGGATGTGTGGTTCCAAAACTTAGTTTTTTCAAGTCATTGCTGTACTCTACGGAGTCTTGGGAAGATCCTAGGAAGATTTATTTACCTGCTAATGCTGCCGATGGCAAATAGTGCCACAAGAGAGCCAGCAGCATCACAAAACCTTCCAGGTAATGCTTTGTTCCCTATCCAAGAACCAAACAGAGTAGCATTAATTTGCAACAAGCAAAGTCATAAAAGTCAGCGTTGAAATACAAAAAGTAAAACAAGACAAGCACAAAAAACAATTTATTTGTTTGTGCAGGTGAAACAACGAAAATATAAAGGCCTTAGAAGAACATATCACCTTCAAACAAAACAGGATGAAAAACAAATAACAAAAATGTCAAGATGTCAAAAAAAGATTGAATGGGAAAAATGAATACAGAATCTAAATGACAACCGAACATAGTGAAAAACAAGATAACCAAAACAAGTCTCCTCGTGGAGTGTGAGGCGCGACTTTAATGAAGTTGACAATTCAGTGTCAGTAATGATGAGGTCCAAATGCTTCAAAGTGGAGCCCCAACTTTTTCGGAATAAACCAGGTGCTTTGTTTGGCCTTGTTTGCTCACACTTTATCATTCAGCTCTGCCCCCTCCTCCATTCTGAACTGCTGATACACTGTTTGGATTTAGACTATTTACCCACCAATTAGTCATTAAAGTGACACACTGAGCAGAGTACAGTCAGGCGGGTCAAATCCCCACTTGAAAGACCTCACCGTCAGTGAAGTGAGTAGAGCTCAAAGGAAGGAGTGGCGCCCGCCAGATCATCAGATGACTGCGGCGCGAAACAGCTGGGATGAAGTTTGGCTGAATTTATTCATCAGTTTAGATGCTACCCTTCATCTGTTTCAAGAGTTTGCCATTGAATTACCTCGACTGGTAGGGCGGCTGTCTATCATGCTCCAAAGAACAGAACTCGTCAGCTCAAGGGGAAATGAGGCTTAGTGGGAGCAGTAGCCCTTGCTAGAATGAATGACTCTCTTTAAGTATGCACATCCACTTTGAGGTGCTTGGCTGAGAGCAACAAATGAATAAAAATAGAGATCCCACGCTCTGTAAGGCTTACAGATGTAAGACAGTAGAAATCCCACTTTTTACACGCTTGCTGCTTGGCTTTCTTTTCTGCTGCACAAGTCACAAGACGAAGCAATTAGGAGATTCTGCTCTGGGCATGTATTTAGAGGATATCTAAATGAACTGCTAAATAATTTATGGTTTTTGTTAATGCTTCCTTGTGTTTGTTTTTACCTGCATTTGACACAGAGTGAATGGGATATAACACGACGATCAATGCAACTGTTGCCCCTGTCGTACGGTACGTCCTGTCAGAAGTACGGCAAACACATATGTCTTATTAACATGAAGTTTAAGTGCAGGTGTTAGTTCTTCTTTTAGAGAAAATTTACCGTCCAGTCCATTTATAACCAGCTGGGGAATGCTCCACATCGACGGCAGCCGTCTTGGTTATCTACAAAGATGCCTCAACGGCGCTCCTCTCAGTCATTCATAATGTTAAAGGTAAAAGGAAGTGGCTATATTCAATATTTTTACACGGACAATGGATCACATGACTATGTGATGGGGGCTGTTTGTAGTGATGAAACCACAGAGAATCACTTATCATCAATCACTTCTAATTTGGAATCCCGGCCCACAACTCACAGCAGGCTGTTGTTTTCAGAGAAAAAGCTCTTAAATCCCACTTCACACTACCATTACACTACACTACCACCAAACAGCAGACGGACACAGTTAGAGACTAGCCGGTGAGCATAGTGGAGCATTTAGCAGCTAAAGAGTCCGATATTTCCCTCAGGAGTTGGTTGAGGCCAGAAACACAGCTATAAGAGAGTGAATACTGGATTTGCATCCATCAGGTGGACACTGCTAATGTTGTTCCGTATGTGCTGGATGTGTAAAATAAGCAATTTTGCAAACAAGTTAACCATCATCTTAAAATGCAGGTTTCAAATTCAGAAGGAGGGTAGGGGGAACATTTTAATATGCACTAAATTTGGTATCTCATGGCTGCAATTGTTTCAACTGTAACATTAGAGTTGGATTATTGTTGGATTATTGCTGTCAAAGCAAACAACATAAAAGCAAAATTGGGATGAGGGAATTAATTCAAATATTAATTCAAATATAAACAAAAATAAGTGCCTGTCTTTTATAGGTGATTTGAGATCAAAGAGAAATGCCTCCTCATCCATAACAATGATTGCTATGATATTCTCAGAGTAACACGACCGTCTCCCTTTTAGCCTTCTTACCTCGTTATTTCCTCTTCAAAGATATGAGGTTGATGGAAATAGCCTCTCTCACTTTCTCTCATCATGTTTACTCTCCGCTAATCATATCGGATCTGTGAACAGCTGAGAACAAGGTGCCACATGAGAGAGATTAACTCTTTAAGGTTGTGTATTGAGCTGAAGGCAACACGTGGAAGGATTTTCTTAATAATGTGCCGTCATTACTCAAGAGGCTGCAGATCGGTTTTCCAACAACACAACAGCAGTTTATGGATTCAAAATCCAAAACTGAAAAAGTGTTTTCACTTTCATCTTTTGAAATATCTTAACTACTTCTTCTCATCTATTTGGCACAAAATTTAGTACAGACATTCATGGTTCCCGGTTATCCTACAGACCATGATGTTGACATTTCTAGTTTTGAGTGTAGCAGGTGCGTCTGGAGCCAAATAATGGTAGGGAACAACTGATAATGGCCATTTACTGGGCTGATAACATTGGCAGCGGGTGCGAACCCGGGCCGCTGTGGTAAGGACTCTGCCGTGACACGTGGTACATGTTGTACCCAGTAAACTACCAGGGCGCCCCATCTCAACAACTATTGACTTTTTTTGACTTTGGTGATCCTCTGACTTTTCATGGTACACCACTATTTGCATTTAGCTAAAAGCACCGCAGAGCTTAAGTGCAGCCTCACGTTTTAACATAAACAAACAGCCTTGAGACAGATCCCTTACATGTTAGACAAAAAAAATTGTACATACAAACTAAGAGGGACATTTTACAAAAATGAACTTGTCAGTTCTCTATGGTGGACAAACTCTGTAATGGAGACAAAATGACCTCAAACCTAGTTTGGCATTTCTGTACTCCAATTCTCACTTCTCACTTATCAGCCAACATAAACAGTGATACATCTACATTAAGCTAATATTAGTCTAGCTCTTCTCTATAACAATGTCACACTATTGCCCCCTTTGCTGTCACTTGCACATAAACATGTGTTGGCTTTGGGCATTTGCTGAAAGGGCAGATGCCGTCAATTTCCTTGGGATGATGGTCTTTTATTGCTTTGTTTGTTTGTAATCATTTTTGTAAAGACTTGTGAGAGTTCATATTAAATCTTGTTGGTCATCCCTGGCCACCTATTTTCTAGGGTTTTTTCCACGTTCCGTATATAACCTCCGTTTTCAGCATTCTGTTGTTTTGAGAACCTGTCTCAGCCAGGAATGCCCAAGATGCAAGTAAGCTAGAAAGCAGGGAGACAGAGTTCAACCCCCTTTGGACAGAAACCATCCTTGAGCAAGACACTGATCTCTACTGGCCCCAGGAGCATTTCTGTGGAGGATCCTGTGCTTTGAAAATCCTTTAGTGGATCGATACAATATCACAAATGTCAGAGAGCGCATAGTAGAAGAAAAGTGCGCTGCCCTGAGAGTTGTTTAAACTACAGAAGAGCTAATTGTTACTCATCAGAGGGTCACAGGGTCCAGCATTCCTTGCTGCACACCTGACTGGCATTGGTATTTATGCTTATGTTTATAATGTCACAATAAATTCTGCTGTGAAATTGCTAAATGTAATGTGAAAATCCTTCATGTGCTTTTCCTGAAGTTGTTCCCTCCAGTGTGCATTTGTCGTTTCAGCTTCACTGTTCTCTGAACACCTGAGGCCATCTGTTAACACCCAGCTGGAAATTATGAGGATTTATAATGGATTTGTTCTAATAAATTGTTATAATGACTTCTAGTGTTACATTTTAATGTTCCTTTGAGCTGCTCTCGACATATTTCCAGGTACTTTGCAAAGATATATTATTGAGAGAGTACTACACTAAATCTCATTATCATTAAAGTTATTATTTCCAGTGTGCCTTATCCTCTCTGCTCCACACTTCCTAATTGCACCCAGAGCTGGTTTTCATATCTTTTGACTTTAATTTCTTTTAGCTTTAAGTTTTGTTCCAATGTGTCCACAAGTTGAAAATTAACTCAAAAACTGACAAACCTGATGAAATCCATCCTGAGGAAATGATCCTTATGTATCTGACCATGAAGCATAATGATGGTTATTTCACCTACATCTAGACCTGTAGTGTCCAAAACACGAGATTTAGTGACGTGTATTTGTTGAGGGACTGTGTTCTGAACATTAGATACGTGTTTACAGTGGAGCACTTAACATGCTCATACTATAGCTCCTAAATACATTTTGTCAAATAAGTTATGATTTGTGGTGATACACTTACCAGCTTGACAGTTCAAATAAGAAAAAAACAACAGCATTGTTTCTAATGCTTTAAAAAGTCTATGTTTACTGTCATGACTGTCCTAACTAAATAGCAATGGTAGAAGTACTGTACATTGTTATACTGCTGCATTGTGTACAGTTGTGTCATTTTACACTTGTAGCACACACAGGATGTGACCAGATGAATCCGGAGGCATTCAGCATACATTATTAAAGCAGCTTAGAGATTTGGACTTTGCAGATGACTTCGGGCTGACCATCCTGGCCACCAACTACCACAACATACAAGCTTGGCATATTTTGCAGGCACACAGTTATCAACATCAACACCAAAACTCACGTGATGTGCATTGATGCAACACTTCCAGCACCAGTTTAAATAAATGGTGAGCCACTTGAGTTTATAGACTTAACAACAACATTAAGTATATCCTAATATATGGTTGTTGGTGGGAACCAAAGTTTAGAAGGAAAAAGATTCAGGCATTTTGTGGCCAGTAAAGTCACCACTGAAATAAGACAGGGGCAACTGCAGTGGCTGGGCCATCTGCTTTAAATGGAGACACAGTCCAGAGGTTGCTCCTCCAGGCAAAAGAAAGCCTGGAAGACCAAAAATGAGGAACCTAACATGGAAAGAGTTCACTGTGGCCTCATGTCCCAGAGGGTAAGAAGAGGATTAAAGGTGCCCTGTGGAGTTTTTTTTGTAAACAAACTCAGGTTCAGCATCATTCACCAAGATGCATTGTCTGTATGCTTGAGGTCTGACAAATGTTGTTCTTCATTCATTTTTTTCTTAATTTAGAAAGTTTGAAACCTGCATTGTTTACATCCATGTTTAATAGGTTGCAGTCATCTTCTTCACTGCCTTTGTTTCCAACATAAGTGTGTTTCTTGACATGTTGTTGTGGAATAATGTGAAACTATTGGTTGGAATGTGTATTGTATCATGTCCTCGCGCACATGCTCATGATCGAACAAAACAGGGAACAGTTTTACACACATTATAATTTGGAAAGCAGTAACCAATGACTGTTGTATCTGCACTTTTTGAGCTTCCAACACCTTTCAGGAATGATGTTATACTAATTTTGCCTTGTACCATTGCTTTTTATTAAATTTTAAATTCTGATATCACCTCAGGGTGGAGTTCGAGTGTCTGGGTGTAAAAAATAGAAGGATCTGACATACCATGTCACCTCAGATCTATAAGAGGAAGGAAATTAAAAAGAACAGACATCAAACTATGAAGTTCAATAAAAGTTTGTCTCATGCAAAACATCATCCTCTTCTCCTTTGAAGCTGTTAAGTGTTAAGTCTGTTGAACCTAATTCACTTTGAAGTGAGTGCTTGCGTGTCATTGTGTGTGTGTGGGTATGAGGTTACTTTTGCTTATAGGTGTGTATGCGGATAGCATAAGGGTGAGTGTGCGTGCAGGGATGCATTCGAGAACACATGCACAGGAGGATGTGGTGGTGCTTCTGTGTGTGAGATCAACCAACGATGTATTAAATCAAAGAGTCAAGGTTGGTCACCACATCAAGGCCACAGTGGCTACATAACAGTGTTTAATATGAGGATAACGGCTTTCTAGATGTGTGGAAGGGGGTTGGGTGGGGAGTTGCTTCAAAGACACTCCTAATGCCGCACGCCCCTATGGGAATCCAAATTACTGCTCAAGGCCAAACTGAAATCCCCGGTAAGGAGGGAAGAGGTGGAGGCAGAGGGATGCGAAACGAACAGGGAGATGGAAAGAGGGAGGAAATTAGAATTGTTGCATTGAACTGAGCAATTGTTCACTCGCAAACATGTAACATAAACACATATGCAAACCTGTTGATGTCCTGCAGTTGACATAACAGCTCCCAATGGCCACCATAATGGCTGGTATAGCTAGCTTCACCTGGGCTATCAGCTCTACGAGGCCGTACTTAGGCAGAGTGATGCTGTGCGCTAAATGATCACCTCAGCATGCTCACAAGCTCACATCGCACACCCTGAAAAATGTGCAAACATGTTGTAAATTGCTTGTTTTTAACCTGATGAATGCCACCCGTGCAAGTAGAGGTGCGCACTCATGAGATGTGATCTTTTGCTTAATCAGTGCTCCTAAATCAGGCAAGCCCTGTTCCACTCTGTTCATGGGAATGTTACCAGAGACCAAAAAGAACTTCAAACTACAGCGCTTCAAGTCCTGCTGTCAGAAATCAGCAGACAAAAACAGAACAAATTTAGCAGTGTCAGCTGCCATATTAGGGGACAATTAGAAACAATTAGAAAATATTACAGTCATCATATCAGAGCTGTACTGTGACAGACGTAAAAAGTCAGTGATTTGATATGAAGTTAGATGGTTGTAATACGTTTTCGCTCAAGCAAAGCAGTGACTTTGATGGAAGGCGGGTAAAGGGATGTGACAGTCGTGGAACTATGTGACAAATGATCAGCTTGCATGGGGAACCATGCTGTATGAAACATACTGTATACGCCCTTGAAATGACTTGAAAAGGCTGCTTGTGAAAGCATCCTTGTGTCTAAGTGTGTACACTTCAACGCAATGTTTATTAGTTACAACACATTGTGTCATAAAGTGATTGTGGTGGTTGCAATGTATCTTGCGCTGATGAACAAACCAAATGTCTTCATATCAGATTAGGTGGAATATCAGATGTAAGATTCTTTTCTGTTATAGGTTGAAAAAGGTGTTTGTTCCTAAGTACTCTGGAGAAGAAATTAGATGTTTTATTCATTTTAATTCTTTCATTTCCCTTCCACAGCTACCAGAAACTCAGTTCTACAGCTCTCCTCTTTCACGCTTTTACTATCCATTGTCATTACCATTATTGCCTTCTTCATCATAATCACTGTCACAGTCGACATTATCGCCGTCATGATTACTGTCATTGCCATCGACACCACCCCTACAATCACCATCATGGAATGAATAATAAGGAACAATTTGCAGCAGATTCAATCTTAAAACAAAAGTGTCATTTTGAACACATCTGTGTGTCTTATTGCAGATGACACTCATTTGTCTTATGTTAGATGGTTAAAATGCACAGCTCCCAGGAGCTCTGTAGGTGGTTTAGTGTGGTCTTTCTCTGCTGGAAACAAAATTAGAGTTTCCCTTTGTTGTCTTCCTGTGCATCATTATAATTATTGCTGCATCATGAATGTATACTTTCTTATCATCATAATCATTGTCATGATCATCAATGCTATTGTCATTGCTATCATCAACAAGAGGCCCGCCAGCAACATTATCACCATCAACATCATCACCAGTAACAGTAACAAGTAGTGTATCAATCACACAACAGTGGTCACATTTACACTGTGAGTAGGATCATCTTATTGCATTTAATGCACATGTTAGAGAATGTATCTTAATGTTCTCAGTGCAGCACAGACACATCTTTTTAAACAGTGAGAGAAAGCCACAGACTGTAAATCCATCTGTGTCTCAGCAAAGTTTCATTAAATTGCATTGTGAATGTGAAATATAAATACACACTGAATTTATTGGCAGCTATCTATCTGCCCTTGACCCTGGAGATCTGTGAGGGTGTGTGTGTGTGTGTGTGTGCATTTACAGTATATCTGTGTGTGCCCACTCTAGAGAGTCTATTGCATGTGTTTACCTTGGTTAATCTTTCTCAGTGTTTTTCTGTATTTTATACTGTCTGTGTGTCTGTATTCCAGTACTGTATGAGTTGGTGTGCATATGAGTGTCAGTGTATTTTCATATCTTCTACATGGAGGGTCAACTGGTGAGGATGGAGGCTGTAGTGTTAACTCCAGCCCTTTAACCTAATGTCGATGTACAGTATGTAGCCATTAAGTACACATTTAAGACCACTTTTACGTGGTGCTCAGGAGGAGTTTTCAACCAACTCAGGCTTATCAACAGCAATAACTGTGATGCACTTTGTAAAGTCTGTTTCAATATGAGCTCTATAAATGAATCATTGTTCATCCTTCTGATGGTTAATAATGATGAGTGAACTATTGCGTGCTAACGTAATGATGGTTTACAGTTACATGTGATAAATTAATAGCATGGTTACCATAAATAGCCACAGCCGTGCATAATCGTCGACTGTAACGACAGCTGTTCTGGTGCTGTTGGAAAACCTCTCTGATGCAATACAGTCTGTGAAATTGCACTTCTTCTTTGCCATTCTTCTCATTGGCATGCGATTGAGATGAGTCGTGGATCAGGCACAAGTATTGATATGGAAATTGTTGTTTTAGTTGTGAGTTTTGTGCACCTGGCCCCAGGAAGGCTGTCCGAGCTTGCCAGAGGTCTTGCTCAGTTGTGAGTGGAGCATTGAGGTTAAGGGTTAAGACTAAGGATAAGTCCTTTGTGATGTTACAGGTAGAAAATGCTATATATTCCTTGTGGCAAACATTTGTATACAGTCTGATTTGAAATTTGATCTGTTTTACATAGTGGTGTAAGCCCCAGAGAACACACACACAAACACACACACACACACACACTCTGCACAAATGCACCCAAATACAAAAAAAGAGGGGACCTTAATACAGGTTCAAAGCACAGAGTGAGTCATGCTCATCACAGACACAGACACTTGAGTGCACACACACACACACACACACACACACACACACACACACACACACACACACACACAGACTCACAAACACACACATCAGTGGGTCATTATTCAAGTTCATAACACCAAGAATCACGCTCATCACATCCACATAGGTGAACGCACTCATGCACACACACACACACACACATACACACACACACACACACACACACACACACACACACACAAACACACACAAACACACACACACTCACAGACAGAGTACTAGGTCAGGTAGTCATGCTCATCTTGGTGTTTTTTTTTTTCCTTGAGATGCATTGTTCTGGAAGAACGGCTGTTTATAATCTAGTGAATAATATTCACTAGGTCAGATAAAAGCAGCCCAGAGGGCAACAAAAGTCTCACATTTATTTAATTATTTAACCTTCATTAAACAAGAAGAGGCCATTCAGGGGCAAATCTTTATTCAGAATAAATAATTCAGAGACTGATACCTTAAATCAAGCACAAATGGATGTTACTTTAAAAATCCTCTGGATGTTATCAAGTATTCTATTGTTAGGAAACTTGCCTTGATTATGTTACACATGTCCCACCAGTGCGCATGTTTATTTTAATATTCTTTTAATTTTACATTGTCTGTTTTTTTTCTTCCTTTGTCTCTTCTTTGTGTAGTGTTTTATTTCTGGGCTTTAATCCAGACAACTACCATCAGGATCTTATTTATTTATTCTCTCAGTTGCTTCACTAAGAAATTCTCTTTCTCAAGTGGCTGTAATGGTGTTAATATAGTGTATGTGACAATATAATTGTGAAGATGGATCGTGCTGTAAAAGAACATACATGCTTAGCAGAACAAGGTCGTATAAAAAAAGACAGATATCAAAGGGATTTATATTGCTGACATCTTCACCAGTCAGTCTGGATAATGTGCTTAATTACAAAAATGCACAAGTGAATCAGTGTTACATGGATGGTGTTCTCTTTCACTCTGACAGTGTGACAAGTCACCTGCCAAACTCATAAGACAGACATAGCCAACCCAACAAAGTCGAATTTAATAAACTCCAAACCACACCACTACAGACATTCAAAGGCCTGAAGGTGGGGTCTGCATGTGTCTCCCCAGGATTTAAGAGGCTTAAGTGCTCCCCTCCCCTCAGGGGTACTGATCAGGGACGGGCTTCAGAGAGAGCTCAAAAGAGAGTTCAAAGAGTGACACTGTCATTCAGCTAATAGGACACAACCTTTATTTTTATTTTGGATTTTGCCAAAATAATTTTAGAATGCATTACATATTCTATATTTCATGTTATTACTAATATGAATTGCTGCCCCAGCCAACAAAGCCAACAGAAATTTAAAAAGATCGTCTGTAAGGCACACGTATACCTAATTGGACAGCCTTACCACTGGACATGGGCAGAGAACAGGCCTGGCTTGTGTTAAAAATACCACTTTGTTAAGGTTAGGGGACCACCGTTGTCATGGTTACAATAATAACCACTTGGTAATTGTTTGGGAATGACGGTGGTCATGGTTCAAAGAAACCAGTGTTGGTTGTTGGTAGGAAACAGGAAGCAAAGCAGGCTCAGGCCTGGACAGAGAGGCACAAATAGACTCTTGAGAAACAGGGATGATGTACCTCAAATTAGCAGATTGTTAGTGAACTACCGTATTGGCCCGAATATAAAACCACCCTGATTATAAGACACATCCCCACCCTCCACCCTGCTAATCTGCTAATGTGAATATTTGAGTGTGTTGTCCTCAATTACGATATGAGCCCTGCTCTTTCAAAAGTAATTTCCAGAAAAAAATGGTCTTATATATTAGGCCAGTACAGTAGATTACTGGAAAACTGGGGAACTAGATGATTAGAAAGTAGAAGGGGAAGTAACAGGTTGGGAGATAAAGGGCAGAGAGCAAACTAGCTGACAGAGAGGCAGGATATGCACACTTTTGAAATAGAAACTACTTTAGAGTTGGGTAAAAAGCTGTAAGGTGACGAGCTGAGAGTCCACAGATGATGCCTGCTGGTTCTCCGGGTGGCTCTCCAACTGATTTGCTGACGGCTTGGCAGGCTGACGCCGTGGGACTTGGTAAATGCTGGGCTCAGGAAGATGGCAAACCAGGGCTTCAGGCACCAGGGACCAGGTCTGCAGAGGCTGCAGGAAAAAAGGCAAAGGCCAGCTGATGGAGGTAAAGACAGGGGGGCTAGTCGGCAAGGACGCAGCCATCATTCAAAACGGGTATGGTGAATTTTATCAATGAGAAGAGAAAGAATGCACGAGTAAGGAGCTGAGAATACAGTATATTAACCGTAAAATCCAAGTTTTTCTTTTCTTTTGTTTCTTTTTCTCCCCTTAAAATAGTTTTAAGGTCGGAAAAATCTTCCACGCAGTCTGACATTACCACATGTACCATATATTCTGTTTCAGCGTGTTTTAACTCACACTGAAGCAATATCATGTTAACACTGCATGAAATATTCAAATCCAAGACCACTATTTTAAATGGTTGCACCATGCAACATACATAAATCTGGTATCTTTGGAAACACGAATTTGTTCTTTTACTTGGAATACTGAACTCTGTCTGATTTTCTTTGTAAAAACAATTCAATTAGCAATTTAAAAAATTCTTAACATTACATTTTATTGTCCCTTGTTGAAAAATCCAGAATCTGATATTCTTTAACAAATATTGTTTGTTTCAAAGGTTTAGCTCCTGGACACCACCTCTTGTCCTCATATCCTACATCACTGACATCCATTCTCAGTGAAGTAGTTAACGGCACTGGAAGTTATGTAAAGGTTCTATAGAGTGTGCATCAAGAACGGTCGAGTAATTTTATTGCATGTCATTGTCAGAGATGGGTTTAAATAAAGTCTACGCAATCTGTCTCAGACTTGCAAAAGGGCATGTGAAATTAATTTGAATTTTAGCTTTAGGTGTGAATCGAAAAAAGTGCATGAGAGCAGCGTCACGTCATCAGTTTGTAATCTGCGCCACTTTTACTTGTTGCAAATGCAGAAGTGTGCCCTCCCCCCAAACTTATTCCAAAACTGTTTTCTACAAAATGTTGTGTCAGCCATTGCAGTCTTGTATGTCAATCCGTGAAAAATAGCGTGAAAAATATTCTCAATTAGAAATTTAACCTGTAAAAGGATGAAAATGTGAATTGTGAGAGACGAGATTTTCCTTACTGAATGGTTTTGCAAACAAGGAAAAACCTTACCTTTTCATTTAAAACGAGGCCTGGACAATGGTTCAACACACACACACACACACACAGTTTAACTGTATGGATTTTATCTGTGTTAGCCAGTGAGTACTGTAGGTCTGTCGTGGTCACTGTGCCTTCCTGTCTTCGCTCCCCCTTGTATTCTTTCTTCCAGCCCATTTTCTGGGCCATATCTCCTAACTTTCCTCTGCCTGCATTTCGACCTCTTGAGTCATTGCTGTCTGCTCTCACCCAGACTCCCTTGCTCGCTTTCCTCTCCTCAGCTGAACCTGTCTTGTCCTCCTTGAGCCCCTTGTGAGCCGCTAGTCCTTCGCCTCAATCCCTGCCCTGCTTCTCCCTCCTCTCCTGGGCTAAGCCTGTATCATTTCCTTTCTGTCAACCTTCACCAGAGTCCCTTCCTCCCTCTCTCCTTTCTTCTCTCAGCTCTCTCTCTTCTTGCCCACTGGTCCAGTCCTCTCTTCTCCCATTCCCCAAGACCTCATTGTTTTATCTCACCCCCTACCTTCTATCTATCTCCTACAAAAAAAAAAGTAATCTCTTCTCCCTCGTCTTTCCTTCAGCTCTCTTCTTCTCCCTCTTTCTATTTTTTCCTGGATCTTTATTCTCCTCATTCCCACATGAGCATCCCTTTCGGCCTCCATTTCTTTCCTTTTCTATCTCTGGCCCTCTCTCTCTTCCTTTCTCTTTTACCCCAATTTCTGTGTGTCTCAGCAGTGAGTGCCATGTTAATAATTCATGCCATCTCTAATCTTAACTTGTAAATAGTTAATCAGGAGCAGAGGTGGGTGACACCTCCTTTTTGCCCATCACTGCACCCTGGATCTACTGGCTCTGTAATTCTCTCCCCCAGTTTAATGTGAATTGCCCACATGCTGCCTGCCTACATGATGCCGACACACCTGTTTTGCTCTGCCTTTGTGGTTGTTGCTCTCTTTCTGTAATTTCTATATTTTCTCAGTTTTGTTCTACATCAGTTAATTGCTGATATTCTCTCTCATTCTGTGTTTGTCTTTTTAACATTATTTCCACCGCCTACTATCAAGTTGGGACCTCATGTATATAATGAATTTTGAATCACATGTAACTGTTTCTTCTAGTACAAATTTTTCTTTTTGTCTTTTGTCTTTCAGTCTTTTGTTTTGACGGCAAGTACGACAAAATCTCTGTTGAAAAAATAAATCACTTTTATGATGTGACAACATAGTTAAGGTTTGGTTAAGTTTAAAGGTATATATGTGTAACATTTCCACATTAAAATGTCTAAAACGACTAGACCTATGTTATAAATGTTGCTGAGTTGTGTATTTACATTATCCAAATGTTTCCAACAATGTTCGAACACAATGAAATCTGTAATTGTATTCAAGGTAACCGTGCATCATACAATGTCACAGAATTATAGTCATGCCATTTTGCAACAGAGTAATCCACTAGAGACTTAATTAACTGATATGATATTTCAGTGTAGATGTAGCTTACTACAATGTGCTACTATGACAAGTGGCGCATACCGGCCACCAAGCCAATGCGTAGGGTAACGTTATAACATTACGACCACGTTCAACACGCTCATAAAGTTATTTTTACTAAATGTTTTGACCACAGATAACAGCGCTGGGCTGCCCCATGAATTCACCACATGATATGATTTCTGTCTGAGTCACAACTCCATGATGCCACGCTACTTCCTGACGTCATCACTACATTTTTGTTATTGTTTTGATTGAGAGACCCCTAGCGGCAGAAATTACATGCTGTGCGTTCTCTCCTCCTTAAGGTTTGGGAACCTTTGTTGTCATGGTTACCATAAAGTGGCGTCCACTCTAAGAACGATAGCTATAAAGATAACACCACACCACAACTATAACCACGACAGAGACTCTGAAGTTCGTTTGGTTCTTACTGAGCAGCGTTTAGCAGAAACAGGTAATAAATATCCATGTTATCCATCAATATTCACTTTCCTAACTGCTGTCAGCTGGAGCGCTCAGCACGTGCTTGGTGCCACTGTTTACAGAACTTTATCATTCATCGGTGTGGATGCTCATAACATTATCATTATGGTTATCTTTATAGTTATAGTTCTTGGTGTTAATAGGAACATTAAGTTTAGGGAACAATCATTGTTATGGCTGAAGAAACCAGCGTTTGTTTTTACTTCATCATTCCCATCTGAAACCGAACCTATGCCCTAGGGCAGGATTTGTCACTTTTCTGTCCAGGACAGTAGACAGTGAGGTCATACAGACCTGAGAAGTTTGCTGAATCATAAAATGCTAATGTTGCAAATGCTGCCATGTCATCCTTCTCATTACCGTTCATGATTTTGCTCTTTTGATGGATTTGTTCTTACCCCTTCTCTAAATGTCTCTCCATGCTGAGTAGTTAGATGAGCCTCTTGAAGGTGCGGCCAAAATATTGTCAAAGGTATCATCAATAATTTCCACTGCAGCTTTCATGTTTCCTAGAGGAAAAAGAAAAACACGTACAAAAACTCACAAAATCACAGATTAAGAATCCAATTTACAGTGAAGCTTTTACTGACATAGCACATTTGAGCGCAGTTGTTACTACTGTCATTTAATGTGGAATGGCAGACCTTGTGTATAAAGTGTGATTTAGAAAACCAGACTTCCTGTCATGACTACAGTACTGCCCCAATCCATTTTTCCATATAGTAGAACATTTTTAAAAAAGAACAAAATTGTTACATCCCCAAAGAAAATTGCAGCTGAACTGAGTTTTCCTTGCACAGAATTAGTGTGCCAGTCAGGAGACCTTAATCTTTACCAAAGTACAGTCTGCAATCTGCACTGGAATTTATCCTTTACTAGTACCAGTCATGTCAGATTCACAGAGGATTTAAATCACTGAAGATACCTACAATTTTCACCAACTACCAGATGCCCCCCGGCAATGTGAGTCCTGTGTGAAAAAGGCCTTCTTCAGCGCTTGGCTCTGTGGAGTGTCAATTACTAGCTTGCTCTTACCCTTTTACATCCTACTGAGGGTGCAGGAAGCTAAATATGTAAAGAAAACAACGCTAATATAACGTCAAGCTAGAGAGAAAAAGGGAAGAGGGTAAGATTGGGTTCAAGCAATTTGTGGATTGTATAGTTTTTCTTTTATGAAATTATTGAGCTCTCTACATGTTTTATGCTATTGCTCACCTCTCTCTCCCACCTCCATTTTTGTATCTCTTGTTATTCAGTGTTTGAATGTCAGCATGAGCTGAGTCACCCATTTGCTCAATAGCTCGGCTACATCTATAAATCTATTTGTCTCAATCTTGCTTCTTTCTCCACCTCTCACTCTTATAAATTCAAATCCAAATACATTTCACTGCCACCAGGGGATAGAAAACCTGTTGCAAAAGTGATACTTTATCGACTGAGGCTGTGTTTCCCCCACACAGTTTGACATTTACATTTTAGGGCATCTACCTGTCTGCCATAACAGCAGTGACTTAGAATGAGTGCAGCAGTGGAATCTATGACTCAACATACTGAGGAAAAACTGAATATCAAACATTATGTGATGAATTTTAACATCAGCAAAAATGTATCACATTAGTTTCCTCATTAATTTAAGCCACTCTGGCAGCTTGGCTCCAGAGTTTGCAATGCTGATCGAGATCTCTCAACTATTGGATGGATTCCTATAAAATTTCGTATAGCTATTCCTGGTTCCAAGAGGACAAATCCTAATGACTTTGCTGCTTTTCATCGAGGTGCAACAAGCAGGTCAAAGCTTCTGTGAAATAGCTCAACATCTAATGGACTGGCACAAAATCGTGTACAGACATTCATGGTTTCCAGATGATGAACCCCTCTGACTTTGGTGATCCTCTGAGTTTCCTTTCAATGCAACCATATAACCCTTGTGGTTTTGACTGAAATGTCTCAACAACTATTGGCTTGATTGACATATAGTGCTCACATTCACGTCCCCCTCTGGATGAATTGTATTTACTTTCGATGATCCTATGACTTTTCATCACCAGGTCAACATTTGTCCAGATTTGTTTGGTTGCTTTGGTTTATGAACAAAAACCTGCAAAAGTAATGACATCCTCATCAGCCTCAGCTGTACTTTGTGTTTACTACTAATTGACACGCTAGCACTATGGTAAACGTCAATATCAACAAATATCAACACTTCAGCATCTTCATTGTGACAGTGCTGATAACAGTATTTAGCTCATAGAGCCTCACAGAGCTGCTAGCATGGCTGTTATTGGTATAGATAAGATGTAAGAAAAAGTAACTCTGCTCTGTGTCCACCAGGTTAGATTTCACAGTAACATCCCCTTACATCTGCTTGACTGGTTTACAGCACCAGAAAAACTGCTTTCCCGGCATGAAACAGGAAGAGGTTTGATTACAAATAGGTTCCAAAGTTTCTTCGAGTGGCAGATCTTATAGAAAATGTTTAGTATGTAATGAATAAAAGTGAATGTAACATTTCTGCATGTGGCTGCAGATACATTCTTGTTAAACTAAACCTTACAGCTAAATGTACACTGTTTTTGTTGTAGTTCTCAAAACCTTCCCCAAATGTTCTCATAGTAAAATATCATTGTCTTTAAATGATGAACAGGTGACATTTTGACCACTGTCAGAAATATCCAATCAGTGACTATCTCTCTGTCAGCTTGCTTGATCTTTCCCCTGGCTTTTCTTCTGATTACATTCAGTAATCCCACTGGACTCATATACGTCTCTGCTTCTCTAAACATATATCTCTTTTACATAAATATCCCTCCTGGTCATTTTAAAATCCAGTTTCTTTATATGCGTCTTGTTTTTCAAATTGTCTCTCTATTCCTCTTTCTGCTTTATTCCATTGCCTCCAGTGTTTCTTTCTACCATAATTTTTCTTCATCTTGTCCTTTATCTTACCTCCCTCTATGCTGCTGCTGTTCCCACCTTTCCCCGCATCTTCCTCTCACTTTCTTCCCCCTTTTATCAACTCTCTCTGTTTCCTCCCTTCCTCATGCCTGTAAGATGTATTGTAATCAACATTGTTTCTACAGTAAATTGATACTGTATAATAATAAGTTACCCTTCTATATGTTGCAGATGCCAGTTGAAAACCTTGTATCTCCAGAGAGTCAGTTTATGTCAAGATTACAATGAGAAAAAACTTATTTAGTATTCAGCTGAAAGGCACACAGATTATCTGAGAAGTGGGGGATGCTGCAGGAGTGGTAAAAGTTACAGATTTGTCCTTTAATTTATGGATGCACAGATCTGATACCAGGGCTCTCTTTCCCCATATTTTCTGCATTTAAAATATGTTTCAAGCCTACAGGGATGAGTCTATGATAGTGAAAAGATACATTTTGTGTAATATATCACTTTTTTGCGGAGCATGTGTCTGTCTGAGGTCGATGGACTTCTCATTCTTTGTCTAAAGTCTCGAAAAGATTTTTCAAAAATCTAACTGTGACAGATATTCACATGACTGTCATGCAATGTATTTGTTCTAAAGTCCCTTTCAGGAAATCCCACAATCGAATAGTGCATGCTGCTGTAGCTACCGGGGGCACTGAAGCCATAAAGATTTTATGGGTTATATTTTCTGCCTTTACTGCATCAACATTAGAGTGTAGAAAGATCAGATAATATGGTGCTCTTGACTCAGGGGGGACGGACTGGAGATCTAATGAAAGATGAGGAGGAAGATGTGGAAGTGAAAGAGAGGAGAGATGGAGGGCGGAGATGGAAAAAAGGAAGGAAGAAAAAGAAGAAATAAACAATTTCCACCTATTGTACAACAAACAAAAGCAAAGACGCTAAAATCTGAAAACATCTGAAATCATGACCCTGTCTCAGTGTGTCTGTGGGATGTAGCACACAACAATATTAATTGCAGTGCAATTACTAACACGTAAAAATCATCACTATAACATTGTTTATACTGTAAATCCAAACTAATTGGAATTCTTTAAAAATACTTTGAGACACTCACCCTAGAACCATTTAATGAGGGAACACATAAAAGAGTGCAACTTGTAAGCTCAAAATAATTGCTGAAAAAAATCTACACTACTGGAATTTACTGGATTTGTGGTGTCCATACATCTGGATGCATGCTCTAGAGTACACAACCACACAGGATTAACCCTCGCAGAAGCTTCTGTACACTTTACCGACACACAAACACACTTTGAGTGCACACGTAAATCCACAGATATGCATGAACACACACAATGAATTACAATGAATGAAGCTCCTAAGTGTCCCTCACAGTCACAGGCCTTAGTCAGTGGCTGAGTCACGCCAGCGTAAGCCGTCCATGCTGCTAATCCAAGCTGTAATGATCCTGGCTGGGTTAAAAAGTGGGAATGTGCAAATATCCGCTGTTGTTTTGAGACCTGCAGCATTAGTCAGGACATGCCTATAAAAGCCGGTGTTGTCAGGCAAAATGTAAGAACAAAACAACCTCCCCTCTTTGAGGACTTTGTGGCTCTATAGTAACCTTACCCTGTTTCTTCCATTGATGCTGACGGACAAGAGTCTTAATTCCTATCGTCACTGGAGGGCTTTGTCACTTGAACGTAAAAATATCTTCTTTTTTTTTGCATTTGCTGAAACGACTCTCTTGCAGAAAGTCTTTTTATTGGAATATTCCAAAATATTTTTCAATTAATGTATATGAGCTTTTCAACGGTGGTGCTCTTTCTGCTCTTTGCTTATTTGTGTTATACTTTTACCACAAACGATGCGTAGAATCATATTAAAACCACCATTTCCCAGTAGTTTTAACCTGCTGTCTGCCTGTGCAGATTTTTAGTGACTTAACTACAACATATTGCTGCTCGTTCAGCACTGTTTTTGTCCTGAAACACACACATCAGTCTGCTGTGCCTCCTCCTGCTGTCTCCATATAAGCCTCAGGGTTGTGGCCTCTCTCACTGACTGTACAGGTGATGTGTAATTACTTTAATCACCTCTAGGTGGGGATGTGTCTTTAAAATATCAGAAGAAGCCCTATTATACGTGTGTATGCGCTCTTTCTCTCTTTTCCAGAGAAGAGATAACAAGAGTTTTACAATTTACTCTCTCATTCAGACTTCTGTACACAATCCAAAAGTTTTTCTTCTTCAGTGTGCCAAGGTCACAGTGTTTTTCACATGTCAGGTTGAAGAAAATGAGGTGTGATCATAATGACAACTAGGACCTTCACAATGAGTATTTTGGTGTGTTTGCTGTGAATATTAATGCATTTATTTTTATGTATGGTACTTTCTAGCAGAGCACACCGTCAATATTAACTGGAACAGACATTTTGCAAATACTGATAGTACACAATTAAAACAATTAATTAATGTACTTTTGAGGGTGCAGTTGGTACTTGTTTGTTTAAAAAATCTCTCTCTATTTTTATTTTTTTTTTTTTGATTTTGATAATTTTCAACTTGGACTTGCAATGATTCACTGGATGACCTAAAGATTAAGTTCAAGTCATTTTTTTCCCCAAAAACAGAGATGTGATGAAATGCAACCAAATTGTAGAACTCAAACTCAAACCAAAGTCATCATGATAGAAGAAAATCAGGTTTGCTTCTTGAACCCTGTGTATTAATTTAAGAATTTCCTGCTCTGTGGTTCAGTTGCAAATGTGTTGCACTCACATGCAAGTGTTGCATCATGGTAATTGGACTCATTATGTGCTGATTAGTTATGCCTAATCCAAACCAAATGTTGTTTTACCCGTTTCACCACTTGTCTGAGATGATTGTTTTTACCCAATTACATTAACTTTTTTTTTCACTAAACCTATCTTTACACAAATCTCTTGCACAGCAACAAAAAATATTTACAGAGTGTGTGCAATCACATGGCGAGCTTGCTGAACCCAGATGTAATAAAAAAATACACACAAGCTGTTGTGCTGTAACGTTTGATGAAAGAAAGGCTGCCATGGTAACTGCACTGCTAATAGGGGATAGATAAATGAATTGGAACTTCAGTGACAAGCTGCCACCAGAAGAAACAACTGCAAAACATTTTAAAATCATATTTTAATAACAATAAAGAATTTGTTGAAGTGAAAATTATTACTAAGTGCAATGTTTTTTGGACAGTAAACCTTTTACAATTACAAGTTTGCAATTACCCTGCATTTTCAAGTAATTTCATGTGACTTGTACTATATACAGATCCTCTCCTGATTGGTTTAACCTCAGTTAAACTAGCATAGATGAAATTATTATTTTATTATCCTACACTTACATACACCACATGACCACCAACCTTCCATGTTTTTTCTCTTTATGTGAGTCATGATATCATGCTGGCGAGAAAAATGCATTTACAGATGCACAACATCTGGCGAGTCTGTGTCTCAGACCAACTCCAGTTGTGATTTAGCCAATTAGATTTCAGTTTGTTCCTAATGTGTCTTGGGTGCATTTACAGCTGCCTTTTTAACAAGCTAATCTCCATCATTACATAATCTACATGCTCAATATGCATGAAACGACCAGGTGTAAATAAGACCACAAAAAGCAGCATAGAAAAAAGTTTTCTGCTTATTTAGTTATTTTGCTTTTTAATGTCTTGTTTTGGCATAAGAATCATCTGCAGGTGCCTGATTTCATTCAACTCACTCTCACAAATGAATCAGTAAGTGCCTTCTTGTTTATAATATATTGTCTACTCTGCTTCAACACTCTGTATTTATGGTTGACACATATGTGAAAATATGTCTGCAGTTTATTGTTGTAGGCTATTCCTCTTGGTCTCAAAGTGTTTAAACTGCTTTACATACATTTTTCATGCATGCTGGTCAAGTATAACATTTTATAGGGTTACAATTAGGGGAGGCCATTTGCTTTGACAAAGAGCCTTTGCCTGGCAATTCATGTTATGTTGTGGATCAGTGTAAGGCCTAATGTGGTTTTGTGGGTCTTAGTCTGTTTATTTTTGTCTCCATCCTGCTGAAACATTGCTCCTCAGTACTGCTGCTTGGGATCCAAAACATTGTTAATTTTCATTCCAGCTCCTCCTAATCAGAGACACTGATCATCTCCTGGGCAGTCAGGTGAATGCAGTTAACTTGTTGGTAGCATATTACCCGTGGGTTCTGTGGACCAAGACCCAAGACTTTTCTCACAGGGTCTAAACCTGTGACCTTCTGTTACAGGATGGCCTCTTTAACCACTTGTCCACTTGCCAAATACTGGATGTAATTTCAGAAATTATTCAGCTGCAATAATTTATTATATGTCGTTACCTCTGTGCAACTTTGAGACATGATCTGAAGGACCTATGAATGATTCTGGGGAATTCATAACACTACTGTGCCCCATTTATTATACCAGAGTAAATCACACAGGAGTAATGGTGATCTAAAATCCACTTTGCATTAATAATATGTGTGGGCAAGCGGAGCGGGTCTTGAGGATGAGTGTTTGGGTCAGCAAGGTGTGTCTGCCCTCTATTACCCCCTCTCTATATCTGTCTCTTTCTCAGACTGTGCAGGTAAATGAGACTGGGTACTCTGACGAGCTGAGGAGAGATGACATCACATTGAAAAGGATGCAGCAATGTCTGCAATATAGCCCGTTTCTGGACGACCTAATATTTGTTATTCCACCGGCAGTCTGTTGCATTGGTTTGGATGTAGTTAGTTACTGACGCCAAAGAGACTGCAGTGGTATCAAAAAGTTGGCTGTCCTCGACTAAAATCAGCATTGACATGAAACTCTAATATCCCTGAGCAAAGTAGTTACCAGACATATCTGACAACTGGAAAAAGAAAGCCATGACACTATGAGTCCATACATATTTTGTGCATGGAGTCGTAGTAAAGTAGGAAGGATGTCTACAGGTGCTATATCTTTATCTTAGACCACATTTATACAGTCAGTTCATACCTCTTGGGCTGATTGGATCTGATCTCAGAAAAGCCATGTCTAAATGCATCATTCAAGACTGAAGAAATCTGATTGTTCAAACCACCTCTGGAGGAGGTTTGAGATGCATGCTAGCCAAATGTTGAAAAGGTGTTAATGTATCTATCCCTCCAAGATGCAGATATTCTGAACTCAAAAAGGCGAATTTTGCCAAAAGGTGAGGAGTTTGTATCTTACACAAACATATAATACTGATGTTCTAAAATAGTGGATGCCATTTTCTAAGCGGGTGTTTGTGAGTGTTGTTATCTTGGCAATGAACTGTAATTTCACGTAACTGTCTTCCAATTAGCAGGGTTGGAGAAATATTGACTGTTTGCCTCCCAATCAAATGATTATTCTAGTATTTCCCAAAGAAACATGGTTTACAGAAATAATAAAGCACTTCTGTCCTATTTCCTACAGCTATGAACGTGTTAAGTAGAAGTTAAGTTTCGACTTAATGATGTTGTTTGTTTCTGATGACCTGTAGTCTGATTTGTGCTGTGCTTTTCCTGTGCTGAATATGTTGCCACAATTTCTAAAGAGTGGAGAAAAAACTAAAAAACATGAGGTCAGGGGAGAAAAGGCAGGCAGGATTTGCTGTGTTAAGTGGGTAGAATTTTGCTTAGAAAAATGAACATCTAAATAAATCAGCTTTCAAAGTGGGCTGTTTTGCTTATTTGTTCTAAGAAAAAAAAAAGAAAACTGCACGTAAGGTCAGAAAAGATTAAAATACAAAAGAGCCAAGACTTTTAGATTTTATATGATGTGGAGGATTTTTGCTGAAGGTCCGACCTAAAATGTGTTTACGAGTCGTGTTGAGTCGGCAGGCTGTCTGTGTGCTATTTTTCATCTCCGCTGTAATGCAAATAAAGTGAAACAGCTTCCCTCAGCAGAGAGGAGGAAAATAGTGGCAGCCAAAGGTTACATCCTCAGTGAGCATTTTTCTCATGTCTTCAGAGATACATACATACACATCTTACACCATCGAGATGCAAAGAAACACTTGCAGAAGCACAGGCACGCAGACTGAGAAAGATGTATTTAACACAGCAGCAAAAACACAGACACACATATGCTTCTCAATGCATAAACACACACTCTGCCATAAACACATACAAATCCTTGCACGTACACACCCCTGTGCACACACAACATGTGCTCTGCAAAGCAAAGATGCTTCTAACTGTGTTAAACAAGCCCTTAAATCATCTTTGCCAAATGGAGGGATTGGAGAAAAGAGAGTGAGGGGAGAAGAGGAAGCGATTTCCCTCGCAGGCAAAATGCCATAATGAGTGTATTGTTTTTCAAAGTGAAAACCTTGAATCCAAGTCTCATCTCCCCAGAGATGCAAGAGGCTTACTCTTCTTAGCTATTTGCAATTTCAAATACATTTCTATGGGTGTGTGTGCGTGCATGCATCTGCGTAAAATATGCATGTGAGAGACAGATTCTTGGAGAAAAAGAAACTGAGGAAGCAAGGGACCATTGAGGAGAAGGAGATGGAAAAAAGACGCAATTATATTCTCTGCTTCGTTTTAATGAAGTGCAAAAGTAATTCCCTTATGAAAGCTGTGGTAATTGCCCAAACAGTCTTATTATGTGACAATCATACTTAGAACAAAATGCTGTATGAAATTGCAAGTGATTTCAAATCAAATCGTTTTTTGCAAGAAGCCTGAGTTAAAATAATTAAAATATATTTTGTTGTATATTTTTGGAACAGATTGACTGTCTGCATGTCAGGATGTCAAGCTGTCCCCTCTCCTCTCTTTACGTCGTGAACATAACAGGCAATTATACAGCAAGAGATTTGGCTCATGTTCCCAAACAGACATCAGAAGGGAGCAGACTGTACTCCACACAATGTAATCTCCCTGTCCCAACTCTAATCTGGACATTAGGATGATAATCTATTATTTGGCTAGTTTTATGTAACAGTTTTGATTTTCTTAAAAAGCTCAAACAGGACTCTTTGGATATGTTTAATTTTAATGATTAGAATACAAAGTCGCACCAGTCGCAGCATTTGAATGGATGTGACAAACCCCAATTCAAAGAAGCCTAATATTCTAAACTGGTCATGTTTCTGGGACACTTGAAGGAATAATCCACCCTTGAATACTCATAAACTGTTATGCATCACCAATTTCCAATGCTTTCCAGAGTTATTTTGCGAGGAAGTTTTCTAAGTGACTTTTTTTGTGCACAATCTCTTTCTAACCTGATTCATCTAGTTGTAATTCAGTTTGTGATTTCCTCCATTCCTCAGAGTGACTCCTAGCAGTCCTTAGAGATGACTAAACCTGTTGAATTTATAGTTGTAGTTTGAGAGAGTAATTAGTGATAGTTATTAATTGTGATGGAAAGATTATTCTAGTCCCATCGTGCCCCTCACTTAAAATTCAACATCTTGTGGCAACATTGCATTATACTACATTGAGGTTAGAGGAGAAATAATTTCCTTCTCTTCCGTGATGGATTTTCCTCCCTGCATTATTGCTGAATGCTGATTGAGAATGATGGTGATGAAAGAAAGCTCTTGCTCTTTGACTGACACCAGAACAATTTGTCAATGAGATGACTGAAAGATTTTATGCAATCAAACTTCATTTTAACAGCTCTGAGTAAAGAGAAAAATACACAGCAAGACAACAAAATCCAGATGCAGAAGGTGCATTGCTATCAGCAATTTATTAATGCAAAAATTTAAAAAAAGTATTTAAGGGGAGAATACATCTTCACCTCACCTCATCTAAACAGCTGTTCTTGGGAGTTTTAATGCTTAGGCATTATATCTGACCCACAATTAATGGAACTGTTGTTACAAATGGAACTTTTGCTTTAACGTCCATACCGGCATCCATATAACCGTAGCGGTTCGTGTTTCACACGTAATTGTCTTTTGAAAGCAGTGACAGTGAATTCAGTCCCCCCGAGTGTCCACATTCACTGACAGACCGATTTTAGCTTCCCCTCATTGGATCCTGATCTATGTCAGATCAGACTTCTGATGACTTACAAAATTGTAAATGGACACGCCCCTAAGTTCCCACTTTGCCAAAATCCCTCAGTCAACAGACCAGACTGACTTGTGATTTCAAGCAGTGTAAGAAAAAGATATATGAAGGAGCCCTGCAGTTTTGGGACATATTGGGATTTAAAGGCTACCAGTGGAGTGAATATTGAGGTAATATGAGCTCTGCATGGGGTCTTCGTGCAAAGTCTTACTGCTTCATTCGTTGTAACTGGCTGTAGTGGCTTGACTGTGCCATCATCCAGGTAGGAGGAATTAGAAACACGGGTTCTTAATTTTACTCAATCTTGGATAAATACCACTTGTTAAGTGATATGTTTTTCGTTGTTGATGTGATACCTAACATAAACAAACCAATGCATTCTCTGATTATGTCTGCTGTATGAAATCGGACAGGGACAGGAAGTTTTATCAGAGTTGAGTTATGGGAATCCTTTCTTGCACTCAAAGAGTTATGTTTTGTAACAACTACTGACCGATTAATGAATCTTATGATAATCATTTTGTCAAAATAACAATGGTTAACTAAAACAAATACAACCAAAGCTCAACCAACGTGTCGCATGGGAAGCAAAATGCTAAAGAAATACAAAAAAGGCCCAAGATATGAGCCCTGAGGCCCCCCACACATCAGCAGGGCACAATAAACATTATTCGAGATGGAGACTGCAATCTATTATTTGTCAAACAAAGGGGAAGCCAGTCGAGGGCTGATTGAGCTGCCAGCCCAGCTCCTAAGCCTGTCAATCATAATGGCATAATTAATGGTGTCAAAATCCTTTCATTTTGTAACATTTAAATCTTATCAGCAAGTAAAGAATGTCTTTTGGGGAAAGATAAATTAAGGTCATGCTTCTTTAGGTGAGGTTGAACAATTACAACATTAAAACAGTTAAGAAACTGCCAGAGGTAAGTAATGTATTTAGAGAAGTGAAAACTGGTGTTTACATCAGCATCCACAACATTCATGGAGAATTTAACAGGGATTATATCCAGATGGCTAGAGGACATATGTGACACAATGTGTTTAAGATCCTGTAGGGAGACTGGGACAAAGAGATTCAGCAATGTACGGGGAAACACAAAAAAAATAAAATAATGGGGGAGTTAGGCTGCGTTGTATGTTGACTATAATGGAGCTACCAGCCATTATTCACTCTTAAGGGCTCACAGAAGCAGCATACCTGATATTATAGGGGGCAACAATATTCACAACTGAGATAATATTAAAGCAAGCTTCATTATTACAGGTGCAACAGGGAACAGTATTGCTGATGGCTTGTCTGGAACGTGAGAATACTTATAATACTTATGTTTTCACGTAGGACCCTACAGGGCACCCAGATAAATTAAATGAACTAGTTGCTAACTCATTTTCAACATCAACTACTTAATTTCAACAGTTTACCGGTTGCAGGTGATTTGTTGCATATGAAGTGAAGTGTGTTGTTTGCTCTCTTTAACAGGGCTTTTAACACCAAAAGTGCAAATTCAACATTGTGCAGAACAAGGCCATTATTTCCAATGGAGAGAGCCAGCCATAGCAGCGAGTGCTACACTGATTTTATGGCGGGTTGTGCAGCAAAAGTTCAACTAAATTCAACTTTGACTCCAAATGTGCTGACCTTGCATCCAGTGGGATTCGGGGATTGACAGAAGGCAGAAAAAATTACTGAAGAGAGGATCAAAAGTTTTTTTTTTTTTTTGCTCTTCATTTAGCAGTCTACTTGGTGCGAACTGTTCGCTTTTGCACGTTTTGTCTGAAACTGCCATACGCCTGAGGAACATCAGTGGGACGGAAATGTTGTGACTAAATTACCTGAACAACCAACGTTTGAAGTGTGTTTGTTCCATGATGTTCATTTACAAAGTAAGACTGAGCTACAGTCTTTTTTTTATGTTCTCTCTTGCCAAGCCTCTACCTGAACTGACAACAAGTGGTGGAAAAATTGTCCCAGTGCTTCACTGAACAATGTTGTAGTTTATTATGAGATTGTGTGATACACATACACAGGAAGACTTGTTTTATTGAATATTTGTAGTTGAAGATTACCTATTCAAAAAGCAGAATGATAATCTTTTTAAAACTACACAAGAGAAAAATTAATTATATACCAATTAAACTTAAACTTCATAAAGGTACACAATCTCACCATTCCTGTAAACAGTGTCTGTTTTATCCTCATAATTATTCCAACTAAAGTCCTAAAAGAACATATATAGCTATACAGAGGGTGATGTCAGGTTATAGTGTTGGATTACAGTTTTCCTGTGGTGAAATGTGAACACAAGTGTCAAAGAGTGCTCTATTAGGTGCACAGACAAATCCAGAAAACGTTTCAACACTAAACACAACATCTACAGATCTGACCCTAATTATTGTCTGCATTGACTCAGCCATGCTCTTATTGTATACGTCTCATTTTCAGCCTGCTTGTAATTTACAGGAGAGTGCTTTGGCCTGGCAGCAACTTCTCTGTTTTTCTTAGTCAGCAAAGACTTAAGTTCTGCGTCAAAGGAACTTTACCTAGGTTTGATCTTTCCCTGTGTCCCACATGCCGAAGTTGTAAAGTGGAAATACTAGTTAACATTCATGTGCTCAGTTTGAGCACTCCAGTTTCTTCTGGGTTGAGTGGCAGTCTCGCAGGATGTTGTAAATGAAAAAAGAGGGGAGAAGAGGAGGGGGTATAAAGAAAGTCAGTGAGGGGAGGAACGAGAGAAGTGTTAAAGAACAAAATGAATTTCAAGAAAATGCATAGGAGAGACGAAGGTTGACAGAGAGAGGGAAGTAGAGAATTAAAGAGATTAGAGGATGTGACGGACGACGAAGCTGAAGCATACATGTATGTGAATATAGAGAAAGGGAGAACATGTAAGAAAGAGAACAGCATGGGGGCAACGAGTCTCAAAAAATACATTAAAGAAAGGATAAGGCTGAAAGTGAGCAGCATTTGAAAATTCTGAAAAAACATGAGAGTACATGTGACACAAAGAAACATAAAAAGGAAAAAGATGAGTAAGAAGGAAATGAAAAAAAGAAGATTGAGAGTTTTTTGTGGTACAAGTAAAGGAAAGAAAGGACGGTGAGGAGGGAAAAGGAGCGTGATCATAATCTGGTGAAGACAAGTTGAACAAAGAAAGAAGACAGAGAAACGATGAAAACAAAGAGTGGAGGGGAAAGTAGATGAGGAGAGAGGTGGGATGACAAGTGATGAAAAAATGAGGGGAAGATGTGGGAGGAGAGGGAGAACAGAAGATGTAGATGTCAGACGAGGCAATGAAAGAGGAATAACAATGTGGGGAAGGACAATGCAAAGTACACAAGAGAGATAAAGACGAAACAGAGCAAGATGAGGAGGGAGCAGAGATGAAAATGAAATGGAAGAAGAGAGAGGTATTGCAAGGAGACGAGGGCATGAGGAGAGGAGAGGGGGCTGCAAAGTGAAGAGGACACACAAGTCAGATGGGTCCTCTTCCTCTCTGATATATAGACAAGAAAAAGGAGATAATGCAAGAAGAGCAGAGGAAATGCTGCGAGGAAAACACTACAGGCCAGGCAAGTAGGAGACGCGGTGGAGAGGGAGGGAAGGGAAATTAAATGAGAGAGGATGAGAGGAGATGAAGAATAGCGGAGGAGAGAAGACAAGGAGTAATAGAGAAGCTATATCGGGGCCAAGAAGAAAAGAGAAGAGCATTGAAGGGGAGGAACGAATTGGAGAACAGCGAAGGTGACAAAATGAAATGAGAGGTGAGCAGACAGCTGTGTGAGCGACTGGAGTCTTTCTCTCCCAACTGCGAAAAGTCCAGTCCGTCTCTTAATCAGCAGATCCCCAAGGGATTAACCTTGGTCCAATAAAAGCCTCCCATAACCAAAGCACTTCCCTAGGCTTTGTTAAAGACGTCAACTCTGGCAGAAACATGGGAAGAGAGGCAGAGGCAATATACAGTATTTTGTCATTGAAGTACTCCAACTTAAACTACAAAATACTGTCATTGGTTTCCAAAATGACCCATATTTTATGCAACCCAACTCTTAGTTGCGCATTCTCATGTCTTCGTTTTTCCTGCCACATACGGACCCCCTTTCCTACCATTCCCCATCGCCTGACCTCCGTCACCTACCTGCACACCTGTTCCCGTCTCCTCCATCAGTCCTGCAGTATACGTACCAGCCCATTCCCATTCACTTGCCAGATTCATGTTTTTCCTGATCATTGAGTAAACGTAAACTTTTAACCTCGCTGCCTGTCTCCGAGTCGTGCACATGGGTTGCACTTGTGGTAGCTTCACATTTAACAGACAGATACAAGATGGTGTCAATCTTCTCAACTAACTCTCCAGAAAGCTTCTGTTGTGTGTTTCCCCAAATGTCGAAACTAACACTATTTGGTAAGCATTAGAGAAAGATATTCATGATTAAAATAAAACAACATCAACTGTAGAAAGGAGAACGGATGCAAATTGCCATCTCTGGTGGCATCCGAGCTGTTTTGCAGCACTATAACCATGTCACACTACTACTCCAGCCCTGCATCCTGAGGAATTAGTAGTTTGCCTTTTACATAGTGAGGCAGATGGTAAAGTAGTGGTGGTTGGGTCTGACTGGAGTTTTCATCCTGTCACAGAAATCAGTGTTTTTGATTAATTATTGATTTTTGATTAAAATAACCTAACCTTCCAGATCAATTCGCAAACGCGCATTAGTTTGGAACCTCTCAGTTCAATTTCGATTTCCAAGGGGCGTTATCAACAGGCACAGACAACCAATCAGAGCAACGAAGCGCTGTCCTCTCGTTTGGTACGTCCTGTCAGAAATGCGGCAAACACATCATTCTTATCAACTTAAAGTTTAATTCCAGATCTCTGTTTTTTTTAGAGAAAATGTACCGTCCAGTCCGTTTAATACTGACGCCATAGCTGATTCAACCGAATGCATCTGCATCAGCCATTTTGGTTATTTACGAAGATGCCTCAGCAGCGCTCCTCTCTGTCAGTCATCATTAAACTCACCTCATATTAGATAAATGGTTGTGATTGGCTAGCCACATACCAGCTCTGGAGGAAATCAGTCTGAATGGGAGAGGGGCCAGATGTATCTACCAGAACAAATAAAACATGAGCTCACAGAGTCGTCTGGTTCCCAGGCTAGCTGTAACCACTATCTTTCCAAAACCTTAACCAAGTGTTTTTGTCACCTACCACTACCCATGCCTTAACTGCAATTTATTTGCCATGCATAGATATTATAAGTGATAATAAAAGAAAAAAAAAAGAAAATGAACGCCTTTCTCCACCAACAATGGCTATTATTCACACAGCCACAAGAGGTAGCTGGTTAAGACAATCTCACCATAGGTCATTTGAACCAATGACAAATGACCAATGCTGTTGTATTTCTACAGCCTCCAAATACAGTAAGAGAGAGAGGAAAGAAAAGGGATAAGAAAAGAAATAAGACAGATCATAGAAGAGACAGAGGTAGATAAAAGAAAAGAGGAACTATAATACACAGCAGAGGAGAACTTAATGAGAGAAAACATGGAAAGGCAGACAGAATTATTGGGGAACAATGAGAAATTCTGTATTTTATGATGCAGAGTGTTTTGTTAAATCTCTTCTGTGTTTGTGTTTAGTTAATGTTAGCAACAAAACTTATGTCTAATATTTCATTAATGTCTCTTTTAACACCTTCCCTCTCTACATTATGTTGTGCCAATATGTTTCTTTGTTTCTTTCACCCCTCTCCCCTCCTTCTCCTCTCTGTCGGGCTTTCTTCTCTTTATAGACCTCATATAATGCTGCTTCCTCTTCTTCTTTTCTCCATCCTTTAGCTCTATTATTCCTCATGACGTGCTCCTTTTTTTTCATTTGTCCCTTCCCTCTCTTAAAATTGAACCACCCTTAATGCCATACTCTCGCTCTTTCATCTCCTTCTCTATAGGCAGTAAGGCAGTATCTGTGCTTTTTTCCCTTTTCTTTCTGTACTGTCATCCGTCCATCATCAGCATTATTCTCTTTCTCCCTGAATGGACATCAATTATTCAGTAGGGGATCAGGTGGCCTACTTACCTCTGATTGACACACACACACTCACACACACACACACAAGTGTGCACACACATGCACACACAGACACACAGTGGATACATACATGTATGTGTATACACTCTCACGCATACTTGCATACATATATCATATTCAAGTTCAAAAAGAAAGTCGCGCACATTGAGCACATACTTACACAAACATAAAACATATTCATAGATGAAAGCGAATGCAAATGTAAATAAAGCGGATGGAACACACACACACAGAAGGGAGGAAGAGGAGAGGAGCTGACGTGGTCTTAGGGAGCATGAGAAATAATACAGCATTTACTTTATGTACTGTATTGTGTATGTGCGCTGTATGTATCAAATTGTGGTAACACAGAGGAATTCTGAAAACAGGTGTTTGATACTTCTATTAAAAAGGAAACCCTTTCATTCCACTAAGGACACAGGCAGCTGCAACAGTTGTTGACTGACTGTGTGTGTGTGCGTGTGCATGCCCATGCTTTCACTCCTGCCGAGCAGAATGGCATCTCATCTGAAGGACAAGGTCTTTTTGACAGGTGATAATGGAAATGAATGTATGGCTGATAACTTCCTTTCTCTATCTCTCTCCCATCACTGTTTCTCCTAATTTTCTCCCTTTCTAACCTTCTTGATATCTGTCTATCTGTCTTGATGTCTATTCATGGTCAAATAAACATTATACTATATAAAAAAAACACAGGCCAAATGCAGTTACAGTGAAGAAGCCGCACATTTCTAAAGCTGTACATTTTGTGCTTCATGTCCAGATGATGACGTCCAGTTGGCTGCATTGCCCTCTGGACTTTCTGGATTTTCTGGACTGGCACCCTTTATCCATTAAAGGGATAGTTCCGATTTTTTCAAGTAGGGTTGTATGAGATACGTATCCATAGTCAGTGTATTACCTACAGTAGATGGCGGTCGATGTACTGCTGTGGACGGGGTCAGCAGCAACACGTAATTTAGCCACTTAAAAAAATGCCCACCTATAAAAATCAAGCCAGTTTAAGCATATGCTGTATTTGAAATGTTTTTCCCCACTTTACCTTGCCGTCAGACAGCCCTTTCCGACGGGGAACTGAAGCCTTTATATCCATCTATGCTCTCTTTAAAGCCACCAGACTCTTTTGACAAAAACAGTAATTTTACCTCGCAGAAAACAGGAGTCGCTGGTCTACCGCTGACTCGATCGTTTAATTTGTTTGGGGTGTTGCATGACTTCGGTGTGTTCACATGTTATTTTGGATCTGAACTACACACAATAGCACAAACAGCTTGGTTTCCCCTTTGAATGCCCCTTGTCAGATTTGTTTGCCACCACTGATTACCTGGTTTGACTCTTGCTTTTTTATTAAACTGAAATTTTTATGTTACTTGAACTGCTCTCTGTGTCATGCTCTTGGGTTCTAGTCCACATTTAGTCAATTGTTACACCTATGGTATGATTGTGTGATGTGTCTTTTGTTACCTCGAGTGTGTGCAGGAATCTTTTATCTTTTGATTTATATATAAGTACATTATGTGCTCTGTTATTAATAAAATAGTATATATCCCCACAGTTCCATTTAGAATCTCACCCTTTCTCCTCTTTTCTGACTATTTCTACTGTTTTTGCAGTAATCCTACACTACCTCTGGTTTGCTGCTTCAGTCAAAGGTCTGCCTGTACAACAATGGATCCCCAATGTTTTATGGGAATGCTTACGGGTGAGGCCTGCTGTAAATTCTGAAGCTGTGGAACTTTGGCTGGCAGAAACCCTGTCTCTGACACCCAGTTTAATGGTCCACCGGGCGCATCAACCCCGCTGATCGATCTTAGTCCTTCTTTCTCTGCTCTTTCTCCATCCTTCTTTAACCTCTGTCATTCATAAGTCATACTGGGCTTTATGTCTTAAAGGCACAACGGTGAAATAACCAACTGACCTCTCCTGCAAGTGCTGAGATTTCTCTTTCTCTGAGACAGTATTACTCTTTGTCTCCCTCTGTCCTCTTCTTCACCTTGATGTTTTACCTCTCTTCGGTCTCCATATCTCTGCTCTCTGCCCGACTTCCCCAACCCCCCCACACATGCTTTATATTCAGTCATGAGCTCACTTTTATCCAGAAAAAAGGGAACCTATCACTAAAATCGCCCACTGGACTCTTGGGTTAGACTGAAAACTTGCATTTTCTTGGCACTCCCTTGCACATGGTTGCCAATGCCTGCTCTACATCCTGCCTCCATCTGTCTCTCTTTCCACCCTCGGTCTTTCCTCTCTTTCACAGATTCTTTCCTACCCCTCCCTATCATCCCCTTTTTTCTGCCAGTGTCTCTCTGTCTTTGTCCCTCTCCCCCTCCATTCCAGTAAAGGGGAACATTCCAGCCAAAGCAGAAGCGACAGAGGCCTTGTGTTGGAAAGGCCACTTCAACAAGAGAGAGTATTGTTGAAGTTTCCAGTAACACTTCAGCCTGCTGAAATACAGACGGCAATAAAAGCCAAGTGGGCAAAACAAGATTGTGATTGATGCACGATGAAGTTTCTGTGCAGTGGCTGGAAGGATAAAAATTAAGGCATTTTGTTTTACTGTTTTGACCCAAAACATAAACTATTAGACGTTTTAGAAAAGGTGATTAGGCTGTCAATTGAATGAGATGATAAATTGTGCAATAAGCTGCTATAGCTGCTATAAAGAGGAAAATTGAGTACAAATTACTCGTTATCTGTACAGTCCTTTCACATGTTCTACTAAAATTTCAATGTCATGTAACAAAATGGATTCAGATAATTTAACTGGGATACATTTCTATTAAATAGTAGATAGTATTGTCTACTAAAACAAATCTATCATTTGTGTATTCAACTTTAACAAAATTAACGATAAAGGGATGCATTTTACTTAACATCACTTAAATTTTTTTTTTTTCCGCTGACCTCGAGTGGTTTAATGTCTCACCTTGTTCCAGTGACGTACAGGTGTACTCCAGGAACCTGTGACATCACTGCTGGGTGTGGTTACAGGTGCAACAAAGCACACTTCTGACCACACCCAACGGTTATTTTATTATTTCTTCTTAGATGTAGCAGAACATAGCAAATTGCAGTCCATTTGACAGAAATTTGGCATATGTTTGAAGAGAATTTCACAGTTTTTACAATAGTATTTATACAAGTGCAAAATGTAATGCGTAAATACTGCAGAAGTTTGGTGGTGGTCATTGGATGCCTTTTGTGTCAAAGCAATGAAAAGTGATCCACAGTTCAGTCCACATTCACTTCTGTTGTGCTGACTGTGTGAAGAGTTTTGAAAAAGTTAACTCAGTATTGAGAAATGAAAATTTGAGTAAAAGGAAATACTGTAAACAGCTCAGCAGTGACGCCTGGACAGTACATTAGCTTTATTGGGTCAACTGCATGGAGAGACGCGGATACTGTGCAATATACATGTTTGGGTGTGTGTGTGCATTTGTGTGTGTGTGCATGCGTGTAAGACAGAAAGTTAGAGAGAGAGCGGTAATGCAGGATGTGTGTGAGTGCTGTTTGTTTTGGGATTAATGATTATCCATATAAATTACAGACATCTGTTTAGAGGTGTCATTGTATAAGTATGCAACCTCATGCCTCTCTGAGAAGTGTTTGTGTGTGTGTCTGGAGTCAAGGGAGGCCATAATGACCTAATTTCCTGCTGAAATATATGCAGGCCCAGTGCCACCACATAAACCTCCAAATAAACCTTATAAACCACAGCACAGGCCTGCTACCTTGAAACACACAAATGCACAGAAGCACAATAAACACCATTAGCCACATTTGAAATACACAGGGTATCCACAAAATACATCTGCACTTACTGTCTATGGAATAACATATATGCCAGTTGCAAGTTCTATAAGAGAAAACACACACATTCACACACACACACACACACAGTTGTTGTCCTTCCAGCTCTCTGAGTAAATGCGGTGATAAAGTCGACAGTGGAGGCAGATTGATAGAAGTCGTCTTAGTCGCAGCCACTCTTAAAATTTAACAAGACGTTAATGGAAGAGCCAGTCCTGCTGTTTGGTGAATCTATTTGTCTCCATTTTCCCCTCTTTTGCTCTACCTTAGTCTTCGCTGACAATGATTCATAATGTTTATTTAACGGTCTTTATTAGTTTTATTCCATCCTCACCTCAATTAATTATCAGTGTATCAGTCAGACCCATGTGAATGCTTGTATGAAACAGTTTTTAGCTCAATTATACAAGTTTGTTTATGGCTGTGCAGCGACACATGCACAGTAATCTGTTTTTATCAATCCAACCCTCTCTCCTACAAATAACATTTATACCTTACTACTCATTTGTATTGCCAAATATGTTTTGATGGCCTGGATATGTCCCATGGCACTGTTCTTTTGAGTAAAGGAAGTGCACAGTTTTTATACCACACAGAAGTCTGAAGGAGGTTACACGTCGGTTGGAAAGAAACTTCAGGCGTGAGAGTATAACGCAAGGCATTACCTCCAGACGCTAACTCAAGAGTTACAAGTAACCATGGTTCTATGAATTCTAGGTGACCGTCAGATATTACATCTAGGCATTAAAATGTCTGAAATCGGCTGAAGCATGTCTGTTGAGATAGGGGAACACTGGAGCAATGATCCGACAGAGCTGTGAGCAGAGCAGGAACGTTAATTAACAATGTTTTCTAATTATGTTGATAAAGAAATGTCTGGGCGGCATTATTCTCCTTTCGAAAAGTACTTTTCGTCATATACAAGCATAATTTCTTGGAGACAGGGTTGATTTTTCACTCAACAGTGATGCCAATGTTTACCATACTACACTAAGGTTCTGATCCCTGGTCAGACAATTTAGTGCCGATCACAGTCTGATCACAGTTATCTCAATTTATGTCTTCAATTTCAGATATTTGTGCTTTGTTTCTTCTTTTTACGGCATTTTTTCTAACATAGCCACAAGAAAAATATTAAATTATTTCTGCCTCCAGAGCAGCACTGGCACAGATAAAATATCTTAATCTTTGTATCTGCTTTGGCAATTTACTCTTATGTATTTGTCCTTTCCTCAGACATATTTTCTTATCTATCCATCTGTCTGTACCTCCTGCTCCTCCACCTCATTCTCTGCCCTTTACCTTTAATAACCCCTTTCTTTCCCTTCTTGTGCAGCATATCATTAAATGTAATTTGTCTTGAGGTTAGTCGATGTGCGGAGGGCCAGGCAAGAGGTGAGACTGCTGTTTAAACCACTTACATTCACCAGAATGGTTCTCATTTCCTTTGCAGAAAATAACCCCAATTGAATGAGAGGAGTGTCACTGCACTTATTTTGAAAAGACACAACCTGAAAAATCCATCCAATAATGAATGATGTTGTATATTAAATTCCCCTTAAAAGCATTGTAAGTGACCTATTGCTGACCTATCAAAGATTATATCACAAGACAACTAATTTTGCTTAAACATACAATACAAATGTTTGTTAAAAAAATGTGTATTAAAATTTGGAAACCACATCAATCCATAAGCCTTAACTACAGTGTGATGCTTATGGAAAAGGGAAAACCCTTATGTGAGGTCCGGCCACTAGAGGAATCTGCTTCAGCAACAGGAGATGACTTAAACTAAAGGTATATGCCATCTAAACTGTGTGCATGTTCGTGACACGTAAATTAGCTAAATTAAAGGTTTTTGTCCTCATGAGGCTTGACAAACAAAACCTGACCTAGTTTTTTTTTCACCATCGTCAACCACTTCTTGCTGAGAACATACGGCCATAGACTGTTTAGTTCAGTAAAGCCATGTTTTCCCAAAGAGCTACCTCATGCTGCCACTTGGGGCTGCTAAAGCGTTAAGCTGCAAGGTGTGATTTGAAGAAAAATAAGATTATAACACTTGAGACGACACAACTTCATATGGATTTTGCTTGCAGTGCTTAGGCTGGCTCAGCATGTTGCAGAACAGCAGCAGGAGTAGTTTGGGTTGCATCATGTTGTTTCCTGGGTTGCATCATTTATTCATTCCGTTTCGGTAAACAAGAAGTGGAGCTGTGAATTAGTAAAAGGAGTGCTGTGTGTGTGGTGCTGCTGCACGATGTGAGTGTCCTGAGCACCGGACGCTGCAACTCGTGTAATCAGTAGTGAGTGTGGAGAGTGATAGTATTGTGCAGTCACTGCCAGAGAGACTCTGTATGTTAAATATCACTGAATTAGGCTCCAGTGTAACAAATGTTTTTATTTATTCCATTAATGGAATAAAGTCTGTTTTGCATATCCATCATTCTGAACTTACTTAATTGGTTATTGCCCTCACTGCTTCCTGTTAGTGTCCTTGAAACTTACAGTACCTGCACCACACATAATTTCTCTGCATAACAGTGACATTCAGAGTTATGATGGTAATTATTCAGTGTGTCTTCACTTTATGTCTCGATAGGAAGTTTCAAAGCAGCAGAAAGAGAGAAATACTGAGAAACTAACTTAGAAAACAAGACATACAGTATGCTTAATAACATATAGCTATAAACATGACAGGTAAGCAGGAACAAACATTATACAGACTTTACAGTTTTTGTAATTGTCCTGCATTTTTTATCAAAATATCTTCATACTGAAGTATGGTGATGGACTGCTATGCCATAAAAAGCTACATGATGAATCTTACTGTAATCTCAGGGCTCGATGGTTACAAATCAGTTGTTGATGCATGGTTAAAGAAAAGGCCACTAAAAGCAGTTTTTTACTCATAAAAACGTCGTTATATACAGCACATTGACAACAAAAATACCCTAAGTGTGAGACATTTGCTGTCATGAATTAGGCTCTCGTGGAAAAAAGCACATAATCGACTGTGGAGACCATTATTTACTGGTTGTGACCGATTCATGAAACTATCAAAACCATCAAATTATATCACATATTGATACATCAGATGCTATTATGCTCATTTGACAACTCTTGACCTTTTCAGAAGCAGCAGGCTTGTGCAAACCTTACATGACTACAATACTGACTGGACGCGCCAAAAGATCTTCCATGGTAACCGGGCTTCACAGACATTTGCATCTAAATGAAGCTCAGACCATCCAATTACCCAGTTATGCTATACAGTAAGCCTCCATAGAGAGCCTCTAATTTGTACAGGTGGGCCTTAAAGAGGATGTTTAAGTGCAAGAAAAAACGCAACAGTCGGAGAGGCTCCATCACAACACAAGAAAAATTAGCTTAAACATTTTTCAGACGTGGGAATGATGTGACAGTCCAAAGAAGAGATAAATAAAACAAATATTAATAACAAGAGGACAATTGCAAAAAGAAAAACAAAGGTTTCAATAAGACCGACAGACTTTGTCTGATTTTAGTCAAAATAACAGTAATGATAATGATAATATAAGTTAATATCGGTATAAATATACATATACACAATTTAAGAAATGATCAGCACTGGAGGAGAGGTGCAGAGCTTGAATACTATGTGTGACAAATTTGCAGAAAGAGCCTTCGATCTTTCTTTGTGGAAAATTAAACAATATTTTGCTTGCTCTGATTCTAAGATCCTTATAACTCATTTAACATCAAAGCGCACTAAAAATGACCCCAGATGGGGTGTTCTCTGGAGCACACATCAAAGATTAGTAATAATTAAACCCTCTCTAATGCAAACAGTGTTTTCATTTTCCAGTGTGAAAGTAGGTTTCAAATAGAGTGAGAATCCACTGGGCTGTGATGAAAACATCACACTGTTGTATAACTTTTTGGATGTGTGTGCGATACAGCTGGAAATTGGGTTCCGTACATTAATGTGCATGTCTTTGTATTCAAGAGGTTTTTATTAATAAACCACAAATTATTTCTTTCCTCTTTAGCTGTGATCTTGGTCCTCCCGACCCCTACAAAGCTGCCATGATTTCAGAAATACTGAGGTCATGAGAGCTAGCCCAAATTCCCAGAAACGATACTGACTTTGCCATTCTACCAACCTCCAACTACTGCAACTTTTCCTGAGAGACTTTAGTCGTTGTTGGCAGTGACTCAAAAGGTGCGACTGATGGTGTTGTTCCTTTAACCCTGCCACCAAAAAAGAATGTCAAGTTTGGATGATTCTGCAAAACGCTGGAATGTGTTCAATGAAGGTGTTTTTGAGATTCTCTCTTTTGAACATATCTGTGCATGGCGACTACAGTATTGTTAGGGTTAGAGAGTAACTTCTCATTTTTTCAAGTTATGTTCCTTTTCCCAGAAAAAATCAAGTAATCCTGTCCTATGAATCCCCCCACAAATCTCCGAAAAATCAATGATGTACTACTGGACACTCAAGACAACATCATCATGACTACATTTAACTCCTGCCTTATACAATTAATTGGACTAGCATAATATTTTGTTTTTACAATAGAACATATGTCAGAAAGTCAGGTGCGGGTTGTAACTCAATTTTGACCAAATAGTTTGCATTTTGCATGCAACTGAGAGTAGCAGTAGTAGAAAAACAATAGAAGTCGAATTACTACTACTACTTGTAAGCTATAGCAGTTTACAGTGTTAATCACTGCTATGATGTTTGGAGCAAGTTCACATCCTCCATACCACACATTCACATTTCCTGTTCTGTCTCCATTGCCTCTGCTGCATTTGCTGAAGCTACATTAAGCTCGCAGTACGAACGGCTCTGAATGAAGGTCAGTGAAGGTGGAGACTCGACAGGACTGAAAACCATACTTGCTCAGTTTTCTTACTGGTGCATAACTCCTCCTCCATCACCCCAGTATCCTAAATGCCAAAACCTGGAATCAGCCAACCAAAATCCTAAATAAGGGCAGAATCTTTACTGTTTAACTCACACAACTCATCCAGAGCACCACACCCCATCTGTCTTCAACCTCCTTGAATTCTCCCGTGTCGTTCCCCTAAGTCCATCCACTGGCTGCCTCTGGCTGCTCGTATCGAACTCTGCCAGTGATGTACGAGGCTGCTAATGGAGCAGCACCTCCAGGCCTCCAGACATTAGTCCGGCCCCATGCCAGGCCGTTTTCTGCATTCAAACACCACTGGCCACTTACTCTTTCCAACAACAACTTGGTTATTGTTAGGCAGTACCCACTTCCAAATTCTTTATCCTACATATTATTAATAAAGTGTAACTGGGAAATATGGCTGGAGAAACGAGCCACCTGGAGTCACAAGAGCGCGGTATTCTGCAGTGGGAGCGCACATAGTGTAACTATTAACATCATAATTTAAGGGACTGTCATGATTGAAAACAGCTATTTCTTTTTGACTGAAAGAAGACATTTTTTTTTTTTTATTGTTATTGTGTCATCACATTGCTATCTCCATTACAGGTAGTTTGACACTTTAACATCTGATCATACAATATGTTATGCCCAGAGCATATTACAGTCTACATACCGGATTGTATGCAATCACAGTTTCTTCTGTTCAGTTTATACTTTTTGTATGTAAATTATCCTGTTTGGACTATTGGCTTTTATCCGACCAGATCTTTTGGGTATTTGCTTGGTTTATCTTGTGTTTTTTCCCCACCCATGCAGCATGCTCCCACACATCCACTCACTCTATTGTTGACATGTCCTACTGATTGGTTTGTGTCATCACTCCTCTCCTAATTCTGCTGATAAATTACTCAGCTATGATGCTTTCTTTGTAAATTTGTTAAGGTTAATAATAAGTTAAAGTTGTTGTTTCTTTTCTCTACCCTGTGTCTTCTGTTGTAGTATTAAAAACAGATCCTTTCGTAATGTCACCTCTTCCTTCTGAATCATGGTCTTTCTCTCATATCGTCCTCCTCTATGTGCTCTAACATGCTCTCATATTTATGTATTCACATCAGCTGCCAACATGATGAGGACTGCCCTATTTTTACAGTCATTTATAGTGTATAGTATAAGGTTGTTGTTGTTTTTTTCATTCATATTTAAAAAAAAAACAAAAAAACATTGTATTATTTTTGACATTTTGAATGTTCAAAACAAATAGAGGAATACCATGGGGTTGAGTTCTTAACTGAAACAAATTAATTGGACACGGTGTAATATAGTTACGGGTAGATAGCCGTAGGATTTATGACTATAGTCCTTCAGGAGCATAGGAAGAAGTAATGTGATGTGGTTATAGAACCACAATATCCACAGAGAAAGGAGTTTGGGGTGGACCCTAAACCTAACCAAGTTGTTTTTGTGCCTAAACTTAACCTTAACCATAGCATAATATTCGTCAACAGTGATCCAAGCGAAAGGCACGGACAACTGATCAGAAAATGCATTAACTCAGAGTTTCCGTTAACCACTTGCTGACTTTACTCCACCCGCAGCGTCTAGACTCTGTAAGAATCCTGTCTTATCTCCTATCTATATACAGGTGTACGATTAATGAAAATGCTTCACATTGATGGAGTCCAGTTGCCCATGTATTTCTCTGTTGCCAACCTCAATAAATATTGTTTTACACCTCCAATAATCTTTCTATACTGACCTACCTTCCTACCTCAGAAGTATTGTGAGTAGGTTGTACTACAGTACAACTGTTTAAATACATACACAAATCTTTTCATTCGCAAAAGTCTTCTTTGAAGACAATACAAGTATTGTGTATTAATAAAATCATACATGGGAATGTTGCCAGACCGTCCTGATATCAGTAAAATCACGAAACAGGCAGATCACAGAGAGATTCATCAACAAACCATGAGCGTGTGGAGGAATCGATTTCAAATAAATCATAAATCAAACAGCGTGAAAATGGTTTGAGAGTACAAGGATTTTTTTTTTTTGGGGATGGGAGCGTTGGTACAAATGAGCAGTGAGGGAAAAGAGACAAAGAGAGACAGAGCACAAATCGGAGAGATTTACGTTTACAAGGGATCTCTATAGAAAGGTGTGATCGTTACAGATGAGGGAGAAAGGCAAAAAGAGAGTGGGGGAAGAGTAACAAGGAAACGTCAGGTGTATCAGCTTGTCGGCTGCATGCAGATTTCAAAGCAGGGCCTCGCTCGACCTCCATAGTCAATTTCTTTCCTTGTCTTCTTGAATTGCCTTTAACAAGGCAGTCGACGGACAAATAAGACAGAGCGCTCCACCACAGAAATTACAGCAAACAGCAACAAATCTAATTTTCATTTCACACCTCCACTGTAATTTAGGCACATTACAATCAATAGGCAGGTACTCTGCCAACTCCTTCTCTGTCCCTCTGCCTTATGCTCTTACTCTGCTGCAGACAAATAGGAAAATATGCACAGCATATAAAAAAAATAATGAGAGTGCAATTATAATACCTAGATTACTGTGCAATTGTGAAGATAGTTTTGTTTGCAGCAGCAATTGTTATGTCTGAAGGAATTTACAAAAGCAAAATTATACATGAGTAGGACTGCAAAGACACAAAACCCAATTCCGTCTCAGCCAAACATTGTTTTGTTTAGTCGAGCCCTTTTGTAATAGAGGAGAGGAGGAGATGGAATGCTCGGGGGTGAGGACGGAGGCGAGATAAAGATAGGTGAGGAGAAGGAGTGGAGACAGGAGAGGGCAGGTGTAAAATACTACCATTCTTTATACTGTGTGTGGTGGAAAGGATAGCTGAGGTAAGGGCGAGACAATTTGATGGATAGACGAATTGAGGAGCGGGTAGATGTGTGCAGGGAGGGGAGGGAAGAGGGAGGGGAGGAGGGAGGGGTGAAGTTAGGTGAGAGGAGGAAAGGAGGAGGAGAAAGAGAGGTGAGATTAGCAAAGACAGCAGAGAAGAGATATGAGGCAGGGAGGTGAGGTCAGAGGAGAAGAAAGAAAAGAAATCCAGCGGTGGTGGAGAGTAACTAAGTACATGTACTACACAAAGTACTAGTTTGAGGTACTTTTCAGATCAAGATTTTACCTAAAAACAAATGATAGTCCTTTAAAATACAACAAATTATTACAGATTAAAACCAGATGTTGTCAACCATTTTGCTTTGTGAAAATCAATATCTAGTTGGGTCTCCTTGTCAGGTTTCAGATATCTAAGAGAGACATCTGCCCTCTCAACTTGTCACTTCTCATTATAATCAATTGTTGGGGAGAAAATTAAACATTATTTCACAAATTTGTATATCAGAACTGTTTCTTCTTCTTTCCTCTGACATTAATCATTTCATGACCCCTCAGATTAATTTGCTGATTCTTTGGAAGGGCCCGACCCCTAGGTTGGGAACCACTGGACTAAACTAGCTAGCTGTATATAAAGAAGTTCAAACTAGCTCCACCTGCGGCAGCTATACTGTACAGTTAAATGCTGTCCACACATTGAGGATTTTACTGCACAGTGAGTACTTTTATTTTTGTCTATTTAAGTACATTTTGCTGATAATAGTTATTAACTTTTATTAAAGTAGGATTAGGAGTAGGAGTGCAGGACTCTTACTTGTAATGGAGTATTTTTAAACCTGCAGAAACAGTTTTCTTGAGATACACAGCAGAAACAAATTATAAACACATATCTCCTTTTAAATTGATGATGATTGTTGAATTTGTAGTCACTTATTTATTTGGAGTCATGTTTGTGGCCACACGATTACTGTATTATCAATATTCTCCCTCTTTCAGCTCTGTTTTTGGTCTCCACCAACTCCTGAGGGAAATATCTGCCTCTTTAGCAGCTAAATCCTCCACTATGCTCACTAGCTATTCTCCAACTGTGTCTGGCTGCTGTTTGCAGCTGAGCAGGTAGTGTACACTGTGTTTTTAGAGCTTTTTCTCTGAAAACAACCATATGACAGATGTGAGAGTGAACCAAAACAGTGAAGTTGCAACTAGACAGCTAAACAATGCACTGAATATCACTATAAAGCTATTTAAAGCCAGTGGGAGCAGCAGATTCAGCTGATAAATTCCTGTAGGTTCATCACTACCATAGACCCCTTTCATATTGTTATTTGATATTGTTGTTATTCATAGTTACTTTAAGTAAAAGACTTGAGTATGTCTTTCACTGCTGGAAACACGGGAGTGGAACAGGAGAAGAAAGATGAAAACAACAGAAGAAAGGGGGAGAGAAGAACACAAAGGAAAGGGAAAGAGTGATGAAAATAAATAAGGAGGACATGACCAGACAGTGCAGGACAGGGAGCAGAAGTACGAGCACGAGTCAAGCTGATGACGGATGAATTGTAAAATGAATGAATGCAGGGAGGACAGACGGATGCAAAAACGACAAAAAGATGAATGGGCATCACATGACATGATGGATTAATGGATAAAGGACGGTGAAGGAAAAGAGGGAGGACAGGTAGACAAGGACGCCAGAAAAGACAAGATGGAGAAAAAGTACCAACTCTCCTGTTTCTCACAACCACCCACCCACACACACACACACACACACACACACACACACACACAAAAACATTCAAACCCACCCACTCGTACTTACAAAACAAAAGGAAGGCGTAGAATTGTTGACCTTTTAACTTGATTTCCACAGTAATACAAATGCTTGGCGAGCCATTGAAAGAAAGAGCGCCTTTTCAAAGGAGCAGCTTGAGACATCGGTGGGATGTCTGTGTTCGATATGTGCCTGCATGGCTGACCTTTCCCTAATGGGCTAGGGTACTAATGCAGCGACAGAGCGTACTTGGATACTGTGGTGCTGTTAGAAGTTCAGCATCGCTAAAAGGAAAGCAGAGAATGAATAGGACTTACTGAATATCAGCTTCCTTTCGTTCATGATTCATTTCTATCTTTTATTTATTAAATTCCTTTGTTTCTTTTCTGGTTGTCCTTTTCTGTTTTGTTGTGTGATGGTGTCATTAAATAACAGAAAAAAGTCACTTTCTTTCCATCTTTCTGTTTTCTTTTTTTCCCTATGCTTCTCTCTTTCTCTGTGTGACTATTTTCGACCCAGGAAGATCAAAAGCGGCGCCTGCAGACACAATCAGCCCCACCTGACATCGCAACATATCAAACAAAATGCACACTCACCTACAGACTACAGTCACTTTCATTCATTTATTGATCCCAAACCCTGACTTCATGTCTAACCCCGACCTTCCTCTAACTTCATTCCTAACTTTGACCCTTAATCCGGTTTTTACAGTCACTTAAATGTGAAGGATCTTCCTTATCTCACTACCTTCCTCAGGATGTTTCTAATCTTCCTTATGTAAGGACACAGTATTTAAGTACAATGAAATTCTACTGCCACTAAATTCTTCTACAATGCTAATCTTTTTCAAGCCTTTTCATAGTAAACTACTGTATCTGATGCACCACTGATAAGTGTGACCCTTTAAATCCTTAAAGTGCACCATTATAGTGAGACTAGCACCTATTCTGACTGGAAGTCACATACACACCTTATTTTTTCACAGTGATCTCTTCATCCGACTCTTTTCTACCGCAGTATGACAAGGCACATATTTCTACAAGTCTGGAGCCCTGTCACAAACATGTTAGCACGCTGACTTCTAAATTCACTTGAACCCCCATCAGATGAGCAGGTGTGGTAATTGAAATGGCCAAGAGGAGCTGGTGAGTAACATGATTCATATTATGTGTGAAAAACATTAACACATTTGCGCACCTGTCATAGATCTTTGGCACCATCTCAGGAATACTGCATGTGAATCCAGGGTGTTTGTATACCTTTATAGGTCTGGGTTACATTTTACTGACATTTTTATAACCACATTTTATCAAAATTCATGTGGACAGGATACAAACTGGCCAACAGATTCAATTTTGAATTTGTCATCATTTGGTGAAATGCAAATCACACAAACAATGTCATGCTGGGTCAATGTGAGTGAACCATTTACTTGTTACTTTTTTATTGCAGTAAAAATCTAACTTGATATTTTGATCATTTTACTTAAACATATTAAACAGTCATCAATTACTTTATGCCTCCCTTCAAAGAATTTAATGTTTTTTGATCGAGAAATGTCTCTCTTTTTTCTTTTTAATAAACTTTATATGTAATTTATTCTATGAAGAAAATACTTTGGTCAAGCCTGTGAATATTCTCATTCATCCAGGTCATAGTTATCTCAAGGAAATTAAATCAAACGCAACTGCACTTGGTTATATATAACCAAGTGCAGTTGTGTTCGGTCAAGTTCTCAATTTCTGGATGTATTCTAAATTGATTTTCTTCTCTTCAGCTCCTCAGAGACAGATTCTGATTTTCTTTTTCTTTTCTTTTCTTCTGGTTGTGCATAACATTAGTTCAATTTTGACAACATTTTCTGTATGTTACAGTTTCACTATCAAGATATTAATTATCAGCCGTGTAGGCGCGTTAAATGTAATCCTTTCTCATCCTATTGACCTTTTACAGTTGCTCTTTTGTTCCTCCCCAACATAAATGTCTCCTATATCATCTATATATCAGGAAGTGTTTTCACTGTCCTGCCAAAATATGAATCCCAGTTCTGTATTTATTCTACTTTAATTAGGACTTTTCATGGTGCCAAAATTTTGACCCCTGAGCAAAATGCCAGATTACCCTTGGGCCAACGTGTCCCTTAGATTTGGGCTACTTAACTTTGATTCATTTGAAAGGGGTCACGTCTCAGTCATACCATACTGCGTGGATGTTTCTTTTAAATGAAGTCCTGGGAGGTCCACTGTGTGTACTCACATCCACTTTGTGATTTGCCTACTAAAGAGAGCTTGTTTTTCTCATCGGAAAATTTCCAGCTCACTCAGTGGTCCACTTTGGTAATGACCACTCCATCGAGGCCAGTTATAGAAGTTTGAAAATAATTCATTTTAATCAGCGGTAAGAGCCTCTTTAGCATTTAATATGTTTCTGCTGTTTAAGGTTCAAGGGATCTTTTCTGCTTAAATTAAATTTCTCAATTTGTATAATGACAAATGTGCTTTTGTCAACTTTTCATACTGTCCAAAAATAATTGCCTATCCATTATAGACTGTAATTGGCCTTCACATTAATATTGAGTTAATTCCTCTATGTGATGACCATGACTCAGGATGTGTAAAGTAAATTGTTCAACATTCTGGGAAACGCACCTATTCACCACATGGCAGAGATTTAGATGAAAAGTTGATACAAGGCATGTTTGTGCTCTGGCTTAGCTTAGCACAATGACTGGAAACAGAGGGAAACAGCTAGCCAGAAAGAGAATAAGAATATTTCCCAAAATATCAAACTAATCCTTTAATTGTATGAGAACACTAAACTTGAGTTCAGCTGATTTTCCATCTTTATATTAATCCTGTGGTAAGTGTCATGGCAACTACCTTGGCTAGGACTAAAAGACAACTCTGCATAAATGTTTGCCGTGAAAAGAGCAGCTAAAGAAGTGTTAAATAATGTATGTCCTTTATCGACCAGTGCAACCTGCGTCAACAGTGGGTCTCTGTATGTCCTTACACACAAGTCTGTGTCACGGCTCCGCTCCCCCTCGCTCCTCCTGTCTGTCTGAGTTAAGAGGAGGTCACACAGCACCAGATTAAATGTGTCACATTTATATAGATCCATCACTCTGTCCTTTGTCCCACTGGAATGGGAAATAGAGGTGTTGTGTTTTTGGAAAATGGGTGGGGAGGGGGCTGGGGGGGGTGACCTGTCAACACAGAAATGTGGATCTCGCAGACATACTGTATGAGCTCCATGCTATTGCCCAGACTAAAGCTAAGCAAATGCTCTGAGCCATGGTTACTGTGTATACATGAAATGAGTTGCTCTTCTAATTTGAAAATCAAGGCAACATCATGTAATGTCAACACAGCAGTCACACAGGAAGTCTGCTATCAAAGATGAGTTTTGATGGATATGTCCAAGTCATCTGTGATTGGCACAAACTATACTTGAGACAAGTTATTAGGGCAATTACAGTAGTGATCCAGCAGAAACATACAGTAAATAAGAAGCATAAGTATCCCCCCTGGAAGTAAGACTGGAAGTAGGGTGTCCCTATTTATATAGATATCTTCATTTCATTTGTGTGTTAAGTATTCAACAGTTTCTGATGACACATCTTTCACTGCAGCTGTGTTCCAAAATCCACATTTCTAAACCACATCCGTAAGTGTGGGGCTGCACAATAAGGAAGGATCCTCATAATCAAGCATTTTTTCCAATTTTTGCAACCCTATGTTCTAGAAAGTACATTTATATAATACTAAAGTCTGTATATTACTAATGTCACCCAGCTACGTTTTTTTTTTTAAAATGAACATAATGAGAAGACATTGTTTAATCAACATATCTTGCAAGTCATATATACGGTGGCCCTCAGGATCCCTGCAAGCTGTTCAATGTTTAATAGAACTCTCCAGTAAATCTTGTCAACTACAGTGCTATAGAATGAAAACGCCACATGACCACATCCCACTCAGTATTTATACCCTAACTCTGTCATGAATTTAACCCTAACCCTGTCATGGATAAATACATCACTTGAACTAGACTAACAAAAAAAAAAAAAAAAAAAGCCACTGTAGCATGTAAATAATGAAAGCCAGGGACAAACGTCACACTTTTCCTCATTAGCAGCCAGGACATGTTATTAATCACAGGAGCTTACTGAAAAATCTGAAGTAATGGCCGTATTGACCTTCAACCTGGTGCACAAACTGCCAGCTATCAATCAAATAATACAGTTAAATGTCAGGTTTCATGAGACTTGTCCCAGTTTACATTAATATTGACGAGGAACACCTGAACGCATCATTGTTTTTTGTTTTGGAGGTGGCACGAGCTCAGCTCTACTTCCAGGTCCTCTGAATTGAGACACAGCTTATGTGTTTTGCATCATCTTTAATCAATTGCAGTGCTGGTGTAAACTTTGAAAGGGGGCAGACAGGCAGGCAGTGACAGACAGGAAGAAGGCTCATAACCAGATATACACCCGCCCAGCCGAGCAATATCACAAGTACACACACACCCGCACACACACACACACACACACACACACACACACAGTGACAGACAGCCAATCAAAGAGAGTCACAGGCAGACACACTGCTGCACACACACAAACACAAAGCGGCAGATATCCAATCAAACGGAGAAGAAGCCTGCAAATCAGACACCCAACCACTCGCCCAGCCAGCCAGCAAGCCAAACACTCTCCTCATCTCTCTCTTTGCGACCACACACACAACACGTAGACACAACTGTCTCATCTCATTCAGCACAGAAGGATCTCCCACTTTAGATAGTAGGAGAAAAGAGAATTGAGAGTCGGTATTGGAAAAAATCCAGCGATGCCATCACGTTCGTACCTACCAATGGGTCTAAATGAACAGCTGACAGGCAGTCCAACACCGGCCAACACAGCAAACAGACAGCTGGGAAATTGTCTCCGTAATATAACGGCCTCATGCCTCTTATAGTTTAAAGCCTGCCATATCAAACTGACTTTGTAGGTTCTTCCACATGCACGAGAGGAGAAACCGGCTGGTTAGTCAGTGTGAAGAACCTCAAAATTCCAGCATTTTACGATTATTTAGTTTCACCTTTTCTCCTGCTATTACTGTAGATAGGGCAATAGGTTTTTTTTGTTTGTATACAACACAATCTCTTTATAGCTGAACTGCTTTTTCCATATTTTTCATATGACATGAACACATGAAAACGGCAACTTTATTGCACCGAAAATGTCATTTTAACATTGCAACTGGGATATTTAAAGATGAGTCCTAAGCGCGTGTGAGTTTTGACATTGCTTTGTGAAAAAGAATTTATACTGAGACATGAAAGGTCATTCAGAAGTACTGTATTTGGATGTCAGTCAGGAAATTTATTTTCTCATAGCATCTTAAAAGACGTTTTGTGGCAGAATGCTCAAAAAGTGTCACATCTAGATAGGTTGATAACAGAGGGGGAAATGAGGCAGAGTCTATTTTAGGATGTTGACAGACATGCCAAGTGGTGGAGGAATCAAGTATGTGACATGATCAGGAAACAGAAATCAGACAGCAAGTGACAAGTATTTGATGAAGTCACATTCCCAGGAAGATATACAAAAAAAAAAAAGCATGTTGACATTTTTTCCTCTTTGTTCAAATATTTCTTTTCTTTCCCTCCAACATACAGAAACACTTCAAACATATGTCCATGTATATATGGATATAACATATATATACACATACATAGTGAGGACAGATTATACTTGTATTTACTTTTGTATAAAAAATAACAAATGACTGGGGATTTAAATGAACAAATGATCAGAGAAAGATGAAACATGAGACTAAAGAAATGGTTAATTTTGGATAAACTACACACATTTTTTCACTAAAGCCCACTGCAGTACCTGAGAACAGCTGTTTCTGCTCTCAGATCTTTCCAGGTTTCCGAGTTTATGAGCGATATGATTTTAATATATGGCTTTATCTGCATTGTATAAATATCAGGTCACTAAAATCCCATGGTAGGTAGGAATGTTAAAAAAAAACATGAATGAAAAAAACACCCATGCATTTAAGCATTTCACTCCCACTGTTTCCTATTCCAATGATGCAACATTTTAAAACAGTGATACATTTTAATAATAATTCACTAAAAGGATCTTTATGAGGACAAGTTGTTTGGTTGTAGGGAACTTTTCCTGCAGTCTGTCCTGTCTGGTTTTGGAGATGATAATGGCATGGCTCATCTTTTTTCTCTGGTTCTGCTTAATCTTTTATTAATTATCGTAATAACAATAATAATCAATATTATTTAAGTCACAGCACTTCCTGGCATCTAAAACAAAAAAATTCTGTACCATAAAACAACCATACAACACATACTTCAGGTCAATAACAATCAGGTGAGCTATAATTTCCTTTGCAGGGAGGCCCATGTCCACAGATTACCAGACCAGCAGAGGTTGTTATTAACACATTCAGATATGAGAGCGTCACCACAAATGTGATCTGTGTAATACTCAAGAGACCGAGAGAGATTGGAGATCTGGAGAAAGTGGAGAACGACAGAGCGAGAGACTTGAGAGGTGCAGAGAGAAAAAACTCAAGAGACTTACTGGGACCTGAGAGGCTGAGCAGATAGAGACTGACAGAGAGTGACGTGAGGTTTGTATCAGGGCCACAGAGGCGCACGCAGTGGCTGGGGAATTGGCATGATCAAAATAGCAATCAGAATGCAAGTGACAGAGTGACTGAGACCGAAGATACACACAGAGAAACAAACAAAACATGCAAATGAAAACCCGCGCAAACGTTCACAACCGCATCTCAATCTCTTCTCCAGCTGTGGACCAAAGAGGCATTTGCACCCCTCCTCCCCTCAGCCTTTGCCTATTGTGTTGATAAATGTAACATAATAGTGTCATTTTAACATTTTTCATTGCAGTTGAATCCCCATGGGCCAACACACACGGAGACAGAGTGAGGATGATATTGTAGAGACAGACAGGCTGACAGAGTCCCTGGGGAAGCAAACCTGTGACATGATCAAAATAGCAATCAGGCGGTGGGTGACAGGCTGTTTGTGTTGTATTTTCGTCTTTGTTAATCAGCAACAAGTGACGATAATCAGCAACAAGTGAGGAAGGGAAAATGTGAGAAATAATTTGATTGTAAAAACAGCGACTGCAATCTGTGACAGCTATAGAAACATGCTAAACCAAATATTGCAGTTGTTGAAGGTCCATTTTTGCCACCAAAAAGCATGTTTTTTACGATCTGTTGATCTCAATATACACGTTCATATGCATTAAGTCAAAGAAGAAAGGAAACTTACCGGCACAGAGGTCCCCCAGCCCACAGTCAGAAAGCCAAACACCAGGAAAAAAAACAAAAGCTTTAAATACTTACTGGTCAAACTACCTATAGTAGCTAATACCAAGTAGTAAAAGAAACAGACAGTTAAAGCTATTGCAATGCAGTTTATAGTTAATTGTACTACAACTGGAAGGAAAAAAAAGAAAAAGAAAACCCATTGCTTTCTCCCTCCCACTTGGTACTGTATAGTCCATATTTCCAGAACCTGGTGGAGCAAGGGGGATTCATGTGCGCACATTCATGAGAGCACTCTCCTCAACCAGGGGTGTTCAGGCACTCGTGGAAAGATGGTGGTCTTGACTGAATATTAAAAAAGACAAAAGTGACTTCAGTCACCATTTGTTTATTGTATTATTATTGTATTGTATAACAAATTTACTGCAATCACAGTCTTTCACTAACTCTAACCAAAGCCCATTAGTTAGTGTTTGGTGAAAAATGTACACTATCTGGCCAAATGTCAGTGGACACCCCTACTAATTCTTGCATTGAGGTGTTTCAGCCATGTAAAGAGCTCAGTGACTTTAAATGTGACACTGTCATATGATGCCAACATGTCAGTTTGTGAAATTTAGATCTATAGATACATTTAGATCTAGTCAACTGTAAATGCTATAATTGTGAAGTGGAAGCACCTTGGAGCAACAACAGCTCAGCCAAAACGTCGCAGACCACACAAGCTCAACTCCAACAAGTGCTGAAAAAAAAAGCCTATATTCTGGCGCATCAATTACTAAAGAGTTCCAAACTGCCTCTGGAAGCAACATCTGCACACAAACTGTCCGTCAGGAGCTTCGTGAATTGGGTTTCCATGGCAGAGCAGTTGCATGCAAGCCTCACATCAGCATGGTCAATGCCAAGTGCCGGCAGGAGTGTTGTAAGGCATGCCATAACTGGACCGAGATACCAGGAGAACACTTCTTACCGGAAGGCATAGTGCCTACTGGAAGGTTTGGTGGAGGGGGGATAATGGTCTGGGGCTCTTTTTAAGGGTTTGGACCTTCTCATTAAACATCAATGTCTGATCTCAAAAATGCCTTCCAAGAAATGTGACTGCTTTTATAGACATGTCGCTGCATTCAATAGATATGTGCTCATATACAAACTAACAGGTAAATGACATGGAAGTGTAACTATATTCTAATCTTACTTTATAATCTATAATGTCCAATACTACAACTAACTACAATACGCCGTAATACTATGACATTACACACTATACTTCATGATGTTATTCTGATATTTTAGAATATGCTGTAATACTTCTACAGTCTTAAAGGTAATATTACTATTATTCCAATGTGTGAAGCAACCCTAGGGACTTCCTGTACTAACATACAGTGATGTGGTGTTTATTTTGGGACCAGACAGACACAGGCAGCGGGACACAGGACGCAAACTGGTGGCACAAGTGTGCAACTGCTCTCTCGCTCTCTCTCTCTCTCACACACCCACACCCACACACACACACACATACACACGCACGCACGCACGCACACACACACACACACACAAGGGTTCAGTGTAGTAAAGTGTTAACTCTTTTTAGTTCTATTCATGTATTCACTAAGAATACAGTAACTGCAAGTCAAGGTCAAAACTGATTTAGCTCATTTTGACACATTTGACAACATCTCTCACTTATATTATGACTTTCTATCTGTGTCTGTGTTTTCCTGTGTGTGTGTACCCCTGACTGTGTGAATATATTTGCCTAAGTCTGTATGTGGTGCACATACTGTGTATATAGAGTGTGTGGGTGGTTTATGTCAGTATTAGCATTAGTTCATGTTTGGGCATGCAAATGGGTGTTTATTTTGAAGGTGTACATGAGTTTGCATGCTTGTGTTTTGCACATAAGTGAACGTACTGTTTGAGTGTTTTAGAGGGTGTTCCACAGTATACCATGATGGGTTTGTCTTCAAGCCAGCTGTGATGGTTATGGAGGTCATTCAGCTAGTTTTAATCCCGGCAGTCAGTGGTGAAGAAAGTAATATTGCACAGATCATCACGCCTCTTGCTGCATTTGTGTGTGTGTGTGTGTGTGTGTGATAGAGCAAGAGAGAGAAAAAATGCATCCATGTGTTCATCAGCATTTAAATGTCCTTTCTGTTAGTCAATGATGAAAGAAATAATGCTGCTGTTATCACTTCAAGTGGAAATGGGGCTCTTTTTATTTCACTAATGACCAAGTTTGCGTATGTGTGTGTGTGTGTTTGTGTGTGTATGTGTGGGGGTGTGTCTGTGTGTGTGTGTCTCTCTCTCGGACTGTGGCAAATTTTTCAGGATAGGCAAGTGGTTGTATTAGTTAGGATGGATCATAGATCATGTGCAATGATGTGAATGTACATTGTCTGTGTGTGCACAACCAATGATTATGAAACTCTGTCACAAGACAATTGACAATTGAAATCGAACCAGGATATAAATGTCTGGATGACACACTAATGCAGGATGTGTTTATTATGTGATCAAGAGGGTGTTATGGGCTCATCTTTTCTTTTTTTTATTTTTTTAAATAAAAAAAATAAGTTAGCAGTTATTTCTATCTTTTATTGCTTGTCTTCTGACCTTATTAAAACAAGGTTGTCAGGACCCCAAAGTCTGGCATGTTAATACTGCAAGTCACTTGTGGCACCTAACCTGAAAAGAAGTAGGTGGCAGTGGATTCAATGCCATGTGTGTTGAAGTTTGAAGGCTGGATTAAAAATCTTCATGTGTATGTGTGCATATTAGTTTGTGGTTGCGTGTGTCACACTGATTCATGAATGTTGACTTCCTATGCTGCTGTTAGCGCTGAGCCACTCTGGATAATAGCATCACCTAAATGTCTAAAATGTAAAGGAAAGAGGTGTGTGTGTATCTATGTGCAGCTTGTCCATGTTTGTGTATGAGACTGTGTGTGACTTTTGCATTGTTCTCCCCCATCCGTTTATATTACTCTGCATCTTAGAGTTATACTGTTATTCATAAAATGTGCTTGTTTTTGCTTGTTGACATATTTTCGTTTATGGTATGTGGGTCAGTGAGTTTGCAGTTATAAAGCATCTTTTAAGTTGCATCTACATGTTTGTTGTGTTTTGTGACCTGTATTTCTCTCTTTGTTTGTCTGTGCCATGTGGTTTGAACTCTCTGTATTTCTGCCTTTGCCTTCATGTACTTTAAGTGTGGGTGCATATTTCTCTAAGATTAAATGTGTGCACATGTCTCATACAGAGAATGTGTGTGTGTGTGTGTGTGTGTGCGGAGGAGGAAGAGGGAGGTCACAACCCATTACTCACGGCTAGCTGTGTTTACTCTCATCTAATAGGAAAAACAACATCGATGGTTTCCACCACATTATAAATCGATAGATAACCCAAACACGTTATAAATCATGTTGCCATTGTTTTGTTGGAGCAATGGACTCTTCTACATTGATTTCTGCATAGATTTAATAACAGGCCCCCAACAGGCGTAGAGGATCACTTGGCTGCTATCTAAATTAAGCTCTCCAGGATGTAATCACACCTCAGTCCATTAAATGGGCTGGCTCAGCTCATAGACTTTAACTTGTAGGACTCTTGGGGCCTGAGTCGGAGTCTAGGGGCCTGTAGTTTAAAAAACAGAATGAAAGAAAACTAAGGTTTGAGCGCCTCATCTTAGGCTATGAGAAGAAAAAGTAGACTTAGTTCGATCACTAAGTCAATCATGCTTTGGTTTTTCTTGAAAACTGCATCCTCATGTTAAGAATAGTTAGAGATGTTTCTAACAATATAAAAAAAAAAAAATGTATGGGCTGGTTACAGCTATATGTGATTTAATAAGGCGCCCTGAACAGCCAGAGAGGATCACTTGGCTGATATCTGGATTAAGCTGTGTCTGGTTGTAATCATGTCTCATTCCAATAAAAGGGATTCTTCAGCTTATAGACTTTTCCAATTGGACACCAAGGAAATAAAGATCTGACTTGAACTGAATCTTTCCTGAAGTGTAACTTTGAAGAAATATTTTCCAACTAAAGGGAGCTGCAATGTGAACTGTAGTTTTGGAAGGCCTTCAAACAGATGTTTTGAAGATAATAGATCCACCAAACAGTAACAAATCTACAGAGGATAGAAATAAATATTTTAGTAGAAGGCAAGCATTCTTAAAATGAAAGCAACAATCTCAAAGCAACAAACTAGAGTGAGCATCAGTAAAACATTAGCAAGATTAAAATCTCCTTGAGAACAAAAGGCACAGTAATGTGTGATGCTGAAGTGGCTCGCTATTGGCTATTAGTCACAGACTACAGTTTAGCTTGGTGTTAGTCCAGTAGAGACAGCATGGGAAGAAGGATAGCTTACCACAAATGTTAGGGCCAAAATCAACTGAAAAGTAAACTTAGATTGGCAGATTGTCACATTAAAGCTGCACTAATCAACATTGTTACACACTGAAACTCAGTGGGTCAAAACTGACAAGTTTGGGTCAATATACCCATCTGTTATAATCTAATGTAGCTGTTGTAGCTAAACTTACATATGACTATTTGTTACTGACTGTTATTAATTTGTGTAATAATAACACAGGTTGAATGTCATATGCAATAACAATACATTTGTGACAGTTTTAAGTTGCAAACAAAGGTTGAAAACAGCCCATTGGGCTACACTGACCCAAATGGAGTCAGTTTGTAACCCAGTGATTTTCACTGTATATGTGTATATATTCATAATGGATCAAATGACTGTTTGTGTGTCTGTTTTGTTGGTATGAACAATAGCTTAGGGAGGCTTATCTCAGCAAAGATAGATAAATGTATTTGTAACTGACACCCTGGGGTCAGTTCATTGACTTTATAACTCTTCTATACTTGCGGTACTGTTATACTACAGTCTATCATTTAGCATTATTCTAACTGTCACTTGCTGCCACAGTAGGGGCTGTTCACACTGTTCACACTGTTCACACTTTCAGGCTGAAAGTGACCAAAAAAAAAAAAGAAATCAGTTAATGCAGGTTTAAAGTAACTCATTGGTTTTGAGACATGGAATTAAGATCTCCCAGATTGGTTCAAGATCACATTTCTGTTGTGTTCCGCTCTTAATGAAGTGTTGCCCACTTGATTTTTTTATTATTATTTTTTTGGCGCCTGATATGCCATTGATTTAGCATGGAACACATGTGAATCACATCATATCAGTGGCGGATTCAGGCTGTCTAAGGGCCTGGGGCAAAAAAAAAAAATAAAAAAAGCACCAGCTGCATGCGGTGTGGCATAGTTTATTGTGAAACAATGGTGAAACAGTTCCAAACCCTGGTTAAGATTCACATTGTTTTATTATGTTATTGAGATTTAAAGTATAATTACTACATCTCTCTGATTAAAAACATATTAACTATTTAACCATTTAGAGGCACACAGAGGGCAAATCTTTTTCCACCACGTTGAGCAGCCTATATGTCACTGCATCACATTTTCTTCACTGGATGGGCACATTTTCAACATTCAAAAACATTATTTGTTATTGTAATCTGGATATTGCGGCTATATTTGGATGTATTTTCATGTGGCTGCAATGTGGAGCTGATGAAATCGTCTTTATAGATGCTCTAAAAAAATGTGTGTGCCTGTGTGTGTGTTTGTGCATGTAAGCCACTTAGCACATGAACAGTGTGTGAATATATTCACAACCGTCTAATTACAAACAGAACACAGATGTTTAGTATTGTCCATCAGCTGTCAGGCATAAGGCTCCATTATGAGACACCCTTACAGCTGCCACAGCAACAGAAAAACCTTACTGATAATCCAAAACAGCTCTGAAGCCTGTATTTTCTGTCCCGTACTACATAAAGCTTGAAATAATACCCAGAGAAAGAAAAAAATAATAATATAAAAGAAAACTGTGACACTTCAAACAGCATATGTTGGGATAATTAGCTAACCCAAACAATTTGCATTTTAGACACCTTGCCAATTATTTTCATTCCAGTGTTCCAGAGTAGTGGAGACAGATGGAGAGACAAAGGGATAGAAGGAGTGAAGGTGAAAGTGGAACGAGGAGAGAAAGACAGAGGGAAAAAATGAGTGAATGAAACAGAAAGAAAGACACAGTAAGAGACAGAAGAGAGAGTGAAAGACGGCATGAGCCAGACGAAAAGATGGAGAGAAAGGAAGTTATACCAAGGTGTAAAGAGGGAAACATTTATTCCCTTCAATGCAAACTCTCATTTGGCTGGAACAGCAAGGTGTAAATAAACTAGACAATTAGTTGGAGATGGATGCAAGTGGGTGGAAAACTCGCTCAAGGGCAATAAATACTTACTGCCAGAGTTGTTTTCACTTGGTGGAATATAACACCAGCACTGACTTCTTGGCCAAAATCAGAGTCTCATTTATCAGGGCCTTCCAAAAGAATCCATACCACCATTTCAAAAAGTCCTTTTAAGTTTATGCAGCTAAAACTACATGCTTAAAGTTAAGGAATGATTCTCATCATGCTAGGGAAACTAGTGTTGAGAGAAACAAGCTGTAGTCTCAAGGCCACATCCTTCATAAGCCCATCCACCTACTCGGATTTCCTCCTTACGATTTTCACTGCACTATAAGAATATCATTGCCCGAGGTTAGAAAAAGATCATTATCATAAAGAAGTTACTACTGTGTGGTTTAGGTAAAAAATACATGGTAAATGTTATGAAAAGATGATGGTTATGGTTAATAAAAAGGCGAATGTTACTGTGAGTCTTTTTCTGTGACGGGATACTCACCCATCCATCATCCTGACTCCAAGGCCATACTACTTCCTGCATTGACAATAATCTTTGACATTGGATATGAATTGTGATGTATGGAATAGTCAAATATGGACTATAAATATGGATATAGGACTAGGAATAAACAGAATTGGTGATTTGTTAAAAATATGGCTTTGTATATTAAAAAAAAAGATTTCAAAAACTTTATTGGGAAATTCATGGCAACTATAGTATGGTATGAGTAAGGCTAATGAAAAAATAAAACAAATCACAGGTCTTTAATTGGGCTTCAAACTGCATTGAATCTCATGAATGTTGGATGTGCTTCACACCCAGCCACCACCCCATCCTCCACGCTCTTGTTTCTGCCTTGCTACATGAAGAGCAGGTAACACTATTGCTGTTGGTTGAATTTGTTTTTTATGAATGTCATTTTTAGGAGACAGGGTGCACTATCCAAGCGCTCTCTGCTGTGCATTCATATACTCACACAGTCTCTCCAACTGGTCTATTTGCCACTGAGCAGCTCCACTGCAGCAGCTAGGTGTTAAGAGCTTTGCCTTGCTCAAGGAAATATCAATTTTAAATGGAGAAAAACATGTTTCTCTTTTCACGTGGAATGAATGTGTTGTTGGATTTCTACCAGGAGATTCCTCTGAGGACACAACAAAATAATTCCTTTTCATATCAGTCTCAGAAAAAGGCATTGATCATTTTGATGTCCAGAAGAATGTGGATTTATTCAACATACAACAAATACAAGTACATAAACAAAAACATAAGACATGCTTTATGGTTCCATGTCACTTTTTGTTTTTCAAATATTCAAGACCATAGATGTGGACCTTTTCATGTTTTTACACAAAGCTCTGTGACAGTTTGTGGCGGAGGGTTGCAAAAGTACTGTACGGACAGCCTTGAAGGATTTATTAATCTCATTGAATAGTTTTTTTTTCTTTTCTTTTTTTGTCATTCTGTGAACATAAGGAATCTATTCCTCTCCGCCTGAACATAGATGTGAATAAACCAAAGATCAACATGACATCTTAATTTCCCCTGTGTGTTTCCCTTCAATCTGTTTTACTCTTTTTTTCGTCTTTAAGTACCACTGACTGCTGGTCTGTCTTCACTCTCTCCCTCTTTCACTCTTGCACACATATACTAACGCACATATTCAAACATCTCTGCCGTCTCTTTCCCTCCCATGTGTATTATAGCTCACATTCTATTGGGTATATACCCATAGGCCAGGTGTTAATAATACATTGTTTTTCTAAATGTCAGAGTAAACCTCCCTGTTGATGGAACTTTTGACAAGTCAAATATGGCTCACATCCATATATTGTAAAAAGATTCTCTACATCCCTGCTCAAAACATGATAAATTCATCCATGCATCCAATATGAAGTTCAAAAGTATGTGAACATGTGAACACCGATATGTGATTGTTGATCCAAGTCTTTTCATACATCTTTTCTTTCCAAAAATGTATACTTAAATGTGAGTCAAGGCAAGATATGTGTATTTATTTTACTTCTGATTGGCAACAGGCGGTCAGTCCGTGAGGTCCAAAAGGGGAGCAGGCAAACAGGCAGACATCATAAACCGGCAGGCAGACAGAACAGAACAAGGGCAGGGACACTATGGTGGCACAGTAGATGAACTGATAAATGGCAGTGGAAGAGAGGCCAGTACATGCACTGCATACTCTGGTGTTGGTGAGGTTCAGGCGTGGCTTGATGTGGCGATATTGGGAGCAGGGAGCTGCCATCAAATTTGAGTGTCCAAATTGTCATTGTGAAATGTATCCATTATGTAGTGCCCCTTCAAAAACGAAACAAACACGACAGCTGCATTTACCCCTTTTCAACATGAATGCATCAATGGATGCGTAAAACGATAATGGGGCGGAAGATGCCTCTGACCAGCTTGCATCATATGACGAGAGCAGTTTTGGAAGAATCATTTTGTTCATGTGTCATGGGTCAGGACTGTCAAAGCAACAGTATACAGTATATCTTACTATGTGTGTGTTCACTGACGCATGACACGAGTAAAATTATCCTTGCAAAGCTGCTCTGTCCTCATGAAGCAAGCTGGTCATGGGTATGTATGTGTACATGTTTGCACTAATTAAGACTGCATGTGACCATTGGACCTAACTACAAAATTGCATTATTTAACAAGCAGCAAAAAGCAACAGAGCCCTCAGTAAAAATGTGTTAATGGCTTAAACTGAAAACACTCTGCGCGCTCTCTTTGATGCTGTCAGGTTGTTCAATTTGAGGAAGCTTGTGTCTACACATGATAAAAGCCCCCTTGTACATGTTTTAAATAACCATTACTGTCTCATCCTCTCACACAGTTGTTGTGTTGTTTAATTATTACTGAGAGTGGTGTCTGGAAACTAGAGACACTGCTAATCTCTCCCTGTATCTTTCCGTTAAATTACAGCTCTAGTCATTTGCTAGAAACACACACACTGAGTGTAGCCTACAGCGCCCCCCTGGAGCAGTTCAGTGTCTTGTTCAAAGGCTCTTGAATAATGTTGCCTGGCACTTTGAATGTAAAACCAGCAACCTTCTGGTCCCCAGCTCACAGCTGGAGTGTTCCCAGTTGATGCCATGCTCGGGCCAGCAACCCATCTGATTTTCATTCAGCCTCTTTACCGCCAGGCCAACTTGTTCCCCAGCGACTCAGTATGGTGATTTCTGATTTTCATGTATTTTAATTGCAGAATGTGGCATTTGAAACTTCTTACAGGCTGTGTTTGTATTTTTTTTTTTTTTTACCATCGTCAGTCTCATCCTAACCACTCCCACTCTCAGCTTGTGGTTATTATTTAACATTTGTGCTCGTATTCAATCATAAACTGAGTTCATATTTATGCAAATTTATGTCTCAGCTTCCTACCATGTGAAAGAAAGTATGTTCCGTCTGTATTTTTAAAACCACATCAATGAGCAACTCTTTTGCCCTGGGAGACATTTTGCTTCATTACTATGAACACACACTGCAGTTTTTTCTGATTCAATACCACAGGTCCTGCTGCCCGATATAGTTATTGAATGTGTATCAATCCACGGCTGAAAACAGTACCCCCCCCCAAAAAAAAAGTTTGCTGAAAATGTTTTAGGAATTTGCAAAGCCTTAAAAAATAAAATAAAATAAAAAAAAAACAAACAATGAAACTACATTATTGTGACCTGTTTTTAAAAATTACATTTTCAGCAGGAACAAAATGCTTAGGGCTGAAAGCCCCAGACAGGGTAGGGAAGTCAGAAAGTAGTGACAGGTGGACCAATGTTGTTTTTTGTGTTTCCATGGGATGTGTTGACAGTGAAATATAAAGAATAACCCTGACCATATCCTTCAGCTACTATATATGAAACCAGCATCACAAACAATGGAATATTTTGGTTGATAATCTTATATTATTACCTTACTAGATATAACATTTAGCTAACAAATATCATGAATCTGTTCCATCTGTTTTCTGGCACCTAACTATTTCAGTTTGAACCTGATACTACTTTGGGCTATTTCTTTATTTATTCCTTGTACACTGTTAAGGTAAATTCCAGGCTCCAGGATCAATCAGCATCTTGAACACTATTTAATTAAATCTCTCAAACAATCCCATTAGCCTACACTATCTGGAATACATCAGACAATCATAATAAAAACGGATACAAAAACAAAACAAGTAAAAGATACATCAGCCCCACAGCAGTCCAATAATAACAGGCACATTAAAAATAATGACCCAGTCCAATAATATGACCATGGGTTATATTACAGCACTGTGGCTTCCAGTAAAATTACCAGTAAAATTAGGTCCTACGTTGTATTCCATGGCCACACTGAGCTAATAAAGCCATGTGCATATACGAGGGTGTCAACCGTCTTCTCTGCCCTTGTTGCTGCTGCTCCCATGTGCCTCAGCGGCAGGGCTGCCATCATCTTTATATAAGAAGCAGTGCAGACGGCAGCCATAACTGTCTGCTATTTGACAGCACCTTAATTAATGGCACACGGTTTACATTACAGTTTACAAGCAATGGGCGACAGTGTATCGTCTTAACCTATTTTTGCTGCTTCAATATATGCAGCATATGTACTGTATGTCCACATGAGTCCACACACAGACACACTCATTCCTGCAGTCACTCACCTGCCTAAAGGTCAAAATAATTCTAAGAAGTCAAGTACAGAATAATTATAGAGGAAATTTTACCATGTAATAAGGGGGTACGGAACTACTCTCGTGTTACTGTACTGGAGGTGTTTCTGTTGGCATGGTGGGTCAGATGGCAGTAGCACAGAGCAAGCCCAGGTGTGCCTTGAAACGTTGCCCAAATGCCGTGAGAATCACGGGCGACCAAAATGATTACATGTACTTTATTTATTTTTTAATGTGCTTTTTAACCTTCAGGTTAATGAAATTAGAGCCAGGCCCAGTGCCAGGTGCCGTCACATAGGGCTGATTTTCAAGGACTTTGTCAAAGTAACTTCCTGACTCGCTGAGCGTCCTCCCCAGACACCTGCTGAGACACAGTGGGCGGGCCTTTGGACTGCAAAGCCACAAATAAATCTCTCCCCAGTTGATCATCTGTCGGTGTGTATGTGTGTATTTTTGTGTACATACAGTAATAAACATTCGTACATGAGTATCTGTGTTTGTGCTATGTGCATGTTTTCCATTGAGTGCATGTGTTTACACTTAAATCTGTGTAGGTGTACACCCACACATACACGTGAATGTGCAAAGATTTTGTGTGAGTTTTGTGAGCATAAAAATAAAATACAAAGCAGATTACAAAGCCACACATCCTACACTGCGTAACTATAATGTACTATAGTGTTCTCTGTCCTTTGAATTCCACTGTTGTCAACAAAATAGATTACATCAAAAGCTGTTTGTTTCCGTACGGTAAAATGCAAACCTATGCATACTCGCTGTATTCATCACTGTCGTGTTGGTAGTCAGATAACAGCATGCATAATCAATACAGTGTTTCATTTATTATCAAGGAAACAGAGATACAGCAAAAGAAAATATAATAGGATTTTCCATATTGCAAGACAAAGAAGAAACGCAGCAAGGTGGTTGGATGGATCTGAGCCACTGAAACAAATGCTCTGAGGTAAAGGTTTAGTAAGATGCAGCTTCCTGTAACCACAAGGTCACATGTTCAAACCCTGCAGCCAAGCTTCAGCAGTGGCTATCAGTCTGGTCAGTGTCCTTAAACAAGACACTGAATCCCCACCTGCTCATTCAATGGAAATCCCTCTGAATAACCAAAGGACACTTAATCTGTATAAATGTAACTGTGAGGTTATTTGGTGAGATTGTACTGAAGCCAGCTCCACATTATTGCCAATGCAGTGTACATTTTGTTTGGTTGCTGTATGACCCATGTCTGATTCCTGTGCTTACAGTCACCCTGCATGCATACACGAAGGTAGCACTTCACTTAAAGCTGCACTAATCAATATTTCTTATGTTAACAGTGATTCAAATTACTGTGTAATGTAAAAGGTGTCACTCGTAGTGACGGACAAATCTGAGGTTCATCACCGCTCTAAGAAACGTTTAAGCGTCTTTCAGCTCACTGTTTTGGTTTATGGCACGCAACTTTACTGTTTTGGTTCAGTGTCCCCGGTCTCATCAGCATCATTTTAAACCGGCAGCTGCTTTCTGCAGAAATGCTTTGAGCACTGAAAGTACTGTAGATTTGTTCCACATCCCTTACATATTGCAGGAAGTGCATTAGTAGGGGACGTTGTAATGGCCAATGTGGACAGGGGGGCTGAGATGATTAAAGAACACAAAAAGTGTTTGAATCTTCATGTGGGCATGGATAAAGAATCCAAACATTCACAACAAAAAATACACATACATACCCAAGAGTCTCACTAAAGCAACCCCTTGATAAGACTTAGTGGCTTTTAAATTGAATTTGTGGACAAGTTGTGCTAATTCAGAAACAAATGTTTGAAGATCGCTTTTTAGTTTTGCTGTACTTTCTCTTTAATGGATGGTTATGGCAAAAAGTCTGTCAGAGTCCTGGACCTTACATGACCTGCAATTTAAGTCCAAAATCACCATACTGCCAAGCACTGTTGCCTGGAGGCTTGGTTTGCCTGGTCAGCAGCAAAATACAGCAAAAGGTAACATAAAAATCAGAACTGGGCCACTTTTTACAGGCAGAATACTCATATGCAGTATGAGCAATGAACTCCATAACATTTTACAAGCCTCATATTTAAATTCTCGTTGTGATCTTACACGTATTATGAGTATGAATAACTCTAAGACTAATTCATTCTTTGAAGATGAAGAAGTTACACTGACTCACTTTCTTTTCAGGTGAGACAACCTTCATGAGAGTCTATAACATGTATAATTGGGGTCATGTTTATGTCACTTCTATATTTATTTCTATGTTGTTTTTTAAGCCACTGTCAATATGACCTGTAGGTCGACATGAAAAGACATATCCTGGCAAAAGAGGCTTTCTTTTTTATTGTTTATGTCCTGGCACACTCATTTGGAGCACACTAGAGAGTCTATGGCCTTCAGATGAAGCAGCATGAATTAATAATTGATGGACCTATGCGTGTGTGTGTGTGCGCGCGTGTGTGTGTGTGTGGGGGGTTATTCAGCATATTTATCTAGGTCACTCTTGACTGCAAATTTCGAAATGCGCTGAGATGCTTATTCTGAGGTGTGGGATGAGTTTCTTCCATCCCTCATCACTTAAAAGCACAAGTAAACATTTTGACTACAGTACTACAGTTTTATTTCCTTTGATCCATGAAAAGTAAACAAGTGAGAAAAAATAATTCTAACTAAATTATGAAATAGCTAAACCATAAAAAAACACAAAAATCAACCTTGCCAAGAAAAATCTGTAAAATAAAGCACCATCTCCATGTAGTTGAAGAAGGAATTGAGAAGAAAACAAAATAATGATAAAAAAAAAAAAGAAGAAAAGTCCTGATTGCAAACACACTCTTGTTAACGAGCACTGCAGGCAACCAATAATGCAGTTTCGGGCCATAATGCCCTGACACAATTCCTGTAACTCATATGAGCAAAAAGAGCAAGCAAATAAAAGTAAAAGCTTGTGAGGGAGGTAAAAGTTTTGATTCAAGCAAATCAGGCTGAGCAGTGGAGGAAGATGGGATATGATTCAGTGTGGAGAAGCTGACGCGAGGTACTTATTGAAGAGATGAGTTTTCAGCCTACGCCACACCATGAGACATGTGGTCATGGTGCACAGCCCAAATTATCATATCCAATTCATTTTCTAAATCTTTTTGGATAAACACACAGCTGAGAAGGATCTGGTTTGAAACATGTGGGGCGGTTTCTGTGCGGTGACTTAATGAAATTGAACAAGGGTGCGAGTGTGAAGGTAAACTGCTTGCACACATTTTCCCTGAAACCTCTCAAACTATGCCTCAGGTGTGCCTGGTTTTTTAAACTGAATTTAATGGGATAACAGTATCATCTTTGGTGGAGTTTGATGCATCAACGGTTTTATTTTCTGAAAGAAAGACTACAATTGATAAAAGGATACACGCAAATGCACATAAAAACACACAGAAACCAGCCCTCATGCACGCACACACACACACACCTTTAATCACCCAGTCACATCCCAGCTGTACTGTGTGTGTTTGACAGAAAAGGGCAGTGCAGACTATAGTGTAAATCCTTGATATCCCACCTCAGCTGTAATCTACACAACAGATAAAACCTGTCAAGGCTTCAGAATAACACCTTTGGCCTGCATTATTCATAGAGAATCAAACAATATGAGGGATGTGGGGTGATGAAGGAAAAAAAAGTCTTGCACGCTGACTCTTTTTTTCCCCATTAAACTGTTGCATGCGATGTGGGAGGGACAGGCGCTGATAGCCAATAAGTTACAAAAGCTAGATGGAAGATTGATGATTTGAAGCCGCAGGACAGATAGGTACGGTTCGAATGGAACAGGAAGAAGTGGTGAGCACTAACCTCCAAACTGATAAAAGTGAAATAAGTGCTCTTATGTGAATTTTGGAATGCGTTCTTATTCCAAATGATTGGGTAATATGTCCACCATGATAGTTGTTGGCCTAAATGGTTACATTTGCTACTTAGCACTAAAAACTAAATACAGCTGAGGCTGATGGGGATGCCATCAGTTCTGCAGGTCTTTGGTCATTAAACTGTTGACCTGATGATGGCGCTACATGAAAAGCACCAAACTTAAAAAAAATTGGAAAAATACAGAGGATCAAATGAATGTGTGTAGCAAATTTCATGGCATTCCATCGTACAGTTGTCGAGATGTTTTACTCAAAACCACAAATGTCAACATCATGGAGGTGCTAAAGGAAAAGTCAGTAGGATTCTCCCTCGGAAGACCACGGATGTCTGTACAAATTGTGACTGCACTTAACTCCACTAATGCTAATAATAACTAATAACCGCATATTACTGTCATTGTACGCTGTATATTCAGTACATATTAGAGTTAACATTATTGTATACAACCTTATCTCACCTACATCATTTGTTTTCTGTGTTTTATCTATCTATCTATCTATCTATCTATCTAGACCAAAGTGGTGGACCAAATGATCAACATTGCCATTCTTAGAGCCATCCAGTTAGCATGACCACAAAATGTTCTCAAGTTAAAATGGTAAATTACAATGTATAGAGTGTGAAGACTGTCTGGTTTTCTCAACCATTTACCTCATACAGCAATGATGCCTGAATAACATTTTCGGTGTCGACCTTTTTGCTTGCGTCTTATCATCCAGTGTGTGAGTAATCCCAATTTTCAATGTTTTTTACAACGAACATAATGAAAGAAAATGTGCAGATCTCAAATTGTGCCACTTGATGGATAAACAAAATCTAATTTCCAGGATAATGGGAGGACATGGAGCGTTGTGCGCTCTGGTGACTGGCGCTAAATGGCAGCTAAAGCGCTCAATGTTGAACCACAGGAGTCGAAACAGAAGCTGAGGATGCTGTGCAGCTGAATCAGCTCAGTATGCAGGAGATGAGAGTTGTTGTCTCAGACAGAGTTCAGATTAGTGCTCATTCACCAGCACTGCTTCCAGGGTGTATGGGCCGAGCCCTACAACAGAGCCAACCTTTTCAACACTCTGTTAATCCTTACTGCACCCCCAGTTTTGCTGCTGCCTCCCCAGTGAGACAACATCTACTGTAGTCTGCAAGATTATTTTAGAGCTGAAAAATCTCAAGAACTGCTAAACACTCAGTTGCATTCCAGACTCCAGGTCTTTGCCCTGTTTACTCCTCCTATCACCACCACATTTCAAACTGCTGGAAAATGGAAAGAACAGAAAGATATCTCTAAGTTCTGCCTTAGTTCTTTGTAAAATAATATTTTTTATTGTGCAGAAATACAAAGTAAGAATCTTATATGTAAGATGAATCAGTAGTTGTGCCTCATCAAGTGAAAATTTCACTTTTTGTGTTTATGAAAAGAGTGTGTTGTTTTGTCAGTCGGACATGACGTACTCTGACGTTCAGTAAATAAAATGTATAAGCAACCAATACACATAATGGAAACACATTTGACTGTGTTGACCTAAACGTTTCTGTATTGTTGCCAAACTGCAGAGATACTGGGCCTCTTGCAAGAACATTTTGTATTATCTCATTAGATTCAGCTCAACTCCTTTAATTGCACAATATTGTCTTAAATTGCTTGTTTCAGCTTGATAAATGTTACCTGTTGGTGAGGAGGTACCCGTTTGTAAGATGTGATCATTAGCATAAACTGCATCGCCAAATTGCTGTATCAGGTGACCTGCTCCGTTCCATTTGTGGGTGAGTTTCATTTACAAAACTGTCACTCAAGGGTAAAAAGTATTTGTTCTGCTGCTGTCCAAAATGACAGACGAAAACAAAACAAATTCAGCAGTGTCAGAAGTTAAATTAGGGGACCTGAAAATATTTGAAAGTTATTAATACAGCTGCCAATGTCGGATTATATCTTAGCGTAACTTCCTGGAGTCTCCGCTGGTTGTCTGACATCTGCCCAGAGCCATAAGATAGTCTGGCACGTAACTCCCCCATGCAACTGCAAATTGGCTCTTTTACACTTTAATCCACACACTTTCGTGAAAACTAAATAGAACATGTTAATTAGTAAACTTTGGAGATGCTGGTATACAGATTTTGGTACCTCTGGACACAGCCCGGCTAGCTGTTTCCCTCTGTTCCCAGTCTTTGTGCTAAGCTAAGCTAACCAGCTGCTGGCTGAGGCTTCATGCATGTAAAAGTACCATACAGACATGAGAGTGATACCAACCATCTTATCTAACTCTCTGCCAGAAAGTGAATAAGTGTGTTTCCCAAAATGTTGAACTTTTGCTTTAAAGAAAAAACAGAAGCATTATCTCCTCTCGAAAGATATTTGGAGTTCTGCTTACAGACTCTACTCTCCCAGAGAAGAGTAAAACTACTCAGCCAGCCAGGACTCATTAGCCAATCGACTGCCCATTGGTTTTAAAGGGGTGAGAGGAGCTGATGTGATTGGCCAATACTCCAACCCATTCCAATGCCCCATGCTGATACTGTATTTCCTCTACTAATGATATATTACCCAGTTTGAACTGTGCTGTGCTTGTATTTATACACCCACATGCCCCAATTTGCACTAGAAATTGTGCTGTTGTCCAGTTTCCGGAAATGAAGATTCTCTGAGTCACAATTACAGGACTCTGAGTGGAAAAAAATCTCCAATCAGCGCTGCTGGCATAATGTTCAATTACAAAGTCCCTTGTTCAGTTCGAGGCATATTAAAGGTACCTTGTGGTGCTGGGCTTTAATTATGTATGCATGGCTCTCCACGTGTGTTTATGAGTGTGTGTGTGGATTCTCTTTCACATTTAGGTACTTTCATGCTGGCTCTGACTGAATCAATGAATATGTGTATAGGTCCGTATGCGTGTGTGTGTGTGTGTGTAGTTTCTGCAGGATTCCAGTACCTGGATTTAACTCTTTTTGTAGGCCTAACTGAATGTATGTTGAGTGTGTGAGTGTATGCAGGTGTGTTCGTACATGCAGCCTCTACAGTGTTCCAGTATAATACTGTCACTCTAGCTGTATCATATTGTGTGTGCGTGTGTGTGTGTGTATATATATGCCTATATATTTCTACGTGTGTGTGCATGGGTGACTGTGTGACAGAATGAGGCAGAGTATGTAAGTGAGCAGTATATGTGTATGCAGCCGCTGCAGCATTCAGGTATCTGGCTTTCACGCTGGCTGTCTCTGAGGTTGGAATTTTATGAAGCAGACACTGAAAAATAGCCCCCAGACACTTCACAATATACATTACACACTCTGCTCCTCTTTGAAATGGGAACAACTATACAGTGTGTGACGGGAATGTATTGAGCTTATTAATTCTTCAGGCTATCTGGGGCATTGCAGGAGTGTTTTATGTGTTATATACCTCGCCAGGGTTTTCAACCTGTGGGGGGAATATCTGCAGCAGGGTGGCCTGGTGGTTAAAGAGGATCATCCGGTAGCCAGAAGCTTCCAGTTCAATTGCATTACGTTCATCCCAGTGAAAGTGTCCTTGCATGAGTCACTCCAACTATACCTGCTGCAGGGGTATCGCTCACGGTTGCCACTGACCTCTTAACCCTCTGTAGAGAACTCACTGGGATGTTGAAGTTGTGTTTGATACAACTCTCTAAAGTATTATAGCTTCTTTCAAATTAAAAGTTTACATGGTCATTTAAGTGTTGATTAGGCTTTATGGCCCAAGGGACCAGTAAGCTCTTTGTAAATAGACCTTATAATTTGCATGGTCATCGGTTTCACTTGAAGGCTGATTCTTGGAAAAGCTGGCGTTTTGGAGATACGGTGTTTATCAACTCACAGGAGCCGTTGTGTGAGACTGATGCTGGCCATTTGTTAACCGAATTAGCACTTTTTTAAACTTTTAATGGTGGCATTCCCTCCCCCTTTTTCCCTCTTCATGGCTTTATTGGAAGTCTATTAAGTTAGTTTGTTTAAGCCAGTAGTTCATCTGGCACCCAAACAAGCCATTTTTGTTTTTACTTTGTTATTCAGTGTATATCTCGGTTAGTTTCTGTTTGAGACAGGGAGTTATTTTGCCCTAACCAACCAGGAGTGTCCACCCCCTCAATGTCATTTTCAGCAGACATGGAAGCTGTGGTAGCAGTCAACCTAATTTTGTCATGTCAGTCGGAGGAATTTGTTTATATAAGTCTTTTTCTGTAAGCCCACTTACAACAAACTCTGTGGCTGTGTACCAAATAACACATTGGGCTTCCTAGCTGCTGTTGCTGGCAGTAGTGACAGTGTCAGCGAGTTTCAGTCAGCACCATCAGACCTGTTAGCCTGGCATCGGCAGACTAATTCGCAAATGCGTACAATAATATTTATAACGTCCTACAGCATGCAGGCAAGACACAACATTTAAGACTTTTGAAAATTAAAGTTAAGATGTTTAATGCTTTCTATGGCCTTTTTTGAATTGAATGCTTTTCAAAACCTGCAGATACTCTGTTTATTTTGTCAGCATGAACACACTACATACTTCATAGATTTAGTATGTTGTATGGATTTGTGAATTTCCTCTACACTCGTCCCCATTTTTCTGACACACAGTAAGATAATACCCCTTTTTCTTAATCCCGTCTATGCTGTTCTGATTGGCTTTGTTGTTTTTCCAGTTGGGAAACTGCTGTCAGTGAACACAACACCAGACCTATTGGTGAAAACACCAGACATGTGGGCGGCAATTCAGAGGTCTGAAGCCAGTGATGGAGGAACAATTCAGATCCTTTACTAAAGTAGAAGTATTAATAAAAAATACGCACAAGTCCTGGATTAAAAATGTTACTTAATACTCTATAATACAGCACACATTTAGCATATAATTTCCTGAAATTTAGGGTGTATTATTCACATATAAATTTGTACATATTAAAAAATTACTACTGGTACTTAAACGTGCAGATGAAAACAAGACAGCAAGGAACGAGGGAGTAAGAATGGGAGAACAGTGGAAACTTCATAATCCAACCCGCCCCCCATTGGAAGAAACACCCTACATTTCAGGAAATTACATGGTAAATGTCCAAAGTTACACTCGCCAATTGTTAATCCCTTGTTCCTCGTTGTTTTGTTTTCTTCCGCTGTACCTACATTTAGGTACCAGTAGGAACCAGTAAGTATTTTTATACAACACTATTACACTGTAAAACACAGGGTATATTATAAAGTGTTACCAAAGTATAAGTATAATCAGGAAAATGTACTTAAAGCAGGATTTTACTGTTGTATTGGTTGAGGTGACTGTTTGGTGACTGCAACTAATGATTATTTCCATTATGGATTAATGTGCTGATTATTTTCTCCATTAATTGATTGATTGTTTGTTTTGCAAAAATGCTTGTTTTTCCAACCAACAGACCAAACACCAACATTATTAAAAATACATTCAAATAATTCAAATAATCAAAAGCAGCCAATCTTCACATTGTGAAGCCAGAACCATTAAATGTTGTACCATGACAAATGACTCAAATGATTATCAAAATAGTTGCCAATTAATTTTCTGTCAGTCGACTGATTGATTAATCGTCTGATCATTTTAGCTGTACTCATATAAACTGTTGGGTAGTTTAATTTATAACAAAACATTATATTTTATAAGCTCTTCATATGTTTTGTGTTAGCTGTCAAATAATTGTGGTGTACAAAAAAGTACAACACTTCCATCTGAAATGCAGTGGACAAGAAACCAGACTGGGTATAGAACAACGTTAGATGAGGAGACTGAGCTGCTGTGTTGTTGTCACTGGGTCAGATAGTAGTTGAATTAATTTCATCAATTATGATAATAATAAAATAAGAAAGAAAAAAAAAGAAAAAGGATTTATGATAATGAGGCAGGATAGAAGAAGACAGCGGACTGTGGAGCAGGAGGGAATGAGAGGGACTACATGTATCAGTGAATGAGCGAGACAAACAGTCAGCGACGGGATACGAGGCAAACTGAGAGACAAAGAGGAAGAGAGGCAGAGAGACGGCAGTGCCAGCCATAACAGATGTTTCTATCGTCTCTGCTCAGAGCCGCTCTGCCGCTGCAGGCTCCTGAGTCTGCTCCAAACAAACCCTCTGGCAACACCTCGCTTTGAGAATGAGTTTATGTGCTTGTGTTGGAGCCAGAAGTGTCTGTGTCTCTCTGTCCATGTCTGCTTTTATTTCACTATCCTTCTGAGAGCCGTTTGAGTTTCATGTAAACCAGCAGAGAGGGCACTTTGGCAAAGTGGGGTCATTCGTGCCGGTCTCTCTCTCCCCTTCAAAGAGTTCGCTCAAGATGTGAGTTTGGGTTTAGGGTTAAAGTAGTAATCCATTACATTTGCATGTAAATTAATACGGTTTTGATCTCTGACATGATTGCAATTGATCCTGCGCCCCTCATAACGCCAGGGTATTTTTCTAAACAGTCATTCATTCATCAACACAGTCATTTTTATTTCTCCACCCAATTTTGACCACTACAACCATCCTGTATTGAAACCCTTTGCAAATGGTGTATTTAATTACCTTTTTGGAGCATAAGTTCAGCAGAAAAATAGATCTTTAATACCCAAAACAATGAAGACATTGTGGGAATATTATGGACAGTCTGATGAGAATCAAATCATTTGTCTGCTTGTAAATATTAGTCTATTGATGAGTACAACATGAACAGTGAATATAACGGTGAACAACATGATCACATACAGCAAGTGCACACCAGCACAGATGGACCTCACAATCAGAGTGGACGAGCAGACATAAAACTGACAATATACATAAAGTAAAAGCATCATCAGCAGTTTAGTGCCTTGCTTTAAAGCACTGTGACAGCAGTTGTTGGGAGAACAAAACTACAATGGGTACAGTAACAGACTAAAAGACATACTGCCAGCAGGTTACATAGTGAACCATTCCAACCACTTTTTAACAATCCTGTCCTTGGATGGATGAAATGCAAATCATCAGATCATAAAATTGGTCTTAAAATGAGGTGTGGTCAGGCGCATTGTTGGCGCATTAGTACCTTGAGGCAGCGGATAGTTATTGCGCCATTGACCTACAAAAACCTGCACTAAAGTTAATGGAGCATTCTTTGTGGCATGTTGTGCGTTGCATAACATTGCCATGCATCATGGATGTCTCTTTGACATAGATGAGGAGACATTACAGGATTTAGGAAGGCATGATGCTGAACTGCATGTGCCGATGCCAGTGAACCCAAGTACGCCAGCAGCATCACGTGCACTGAGGGATCAGAGCCAGAGTACTCTGTAGCCCAGTAAGCAAACGGACTGGCTTTGCGCAGGAAGTATTTAATTTAGATATTTTAATTCACATTGCATTTTAGTAATGTTTTTTAAATACGACACCCCAGGATTCTTTTTTGTATGATGTATGTGTACCTCTCATTGAGACCCATCTTTATTTTGGTGCACTTGCTCAGTCTTTTAAGTTTTGAGGCGGGTATGGACATCTGTCTTACAAATATGAGACTCAATATCGTGAATATCGCAGTGAAATGCTACCTGCCCAGAAAGAAAGAATACATTTTCATCGATATAGGTGGGCACAATCATAGGGAATCACATTCGCCATATGATTAAAACAATTTTACATACCCAAACATTCTTTTAAAAAATAATTGTTGTTCTTTATACATTTTTGGAAATTACAGTGATCAGGTTGCCATTAACCTTTCAGCAATTATAACTGCACAGATTTTACCTGTTTCTCCATGACCGACTCACTTTCCCAACTTGGTGCAAGTGCACCTGGCTTTTAAAGGGGAGATAAGACTCTGTATGGTTTAATTCATGTTATGCCCAAAACACCTGATCAATTAAGAGACTAAGTACAACCTTTGCCCCTTGAGGCTTACTTTGGACCCAGATTATGCACTAGCAAACATGGATTTGGGCATGCCCTAAATACACTTGAACCATACTCTTTAGACCATTGGCTATAAATCGTTTGAATAGGGCCCTAAATGTTGTGTAGTGTAACTGTGGACAGTGGGGGTGGCAGAATGAAGGATCAGGATGCAGGCAGGATTAACCCTTGCGTTCTGTTTGAAATGACCCATTTTTACACAACCTGAAGCACTATATGTTTGGCTTCGTGTAAAACAAACCACATACAGTGGTTTAATTGAGCTTACTCTGCATACATATTTACTCTATGCTCCTAATGTCATGTCAGATTGACCCTGGTGGAGGGGGGGCATTGTTGGTGAAAACAGACTGGTTCCAAAAACACAAAGCAGGAAATTAATTTCTTGTGACATTAGCTTCATCTCTAATTTGGTTTCAGCAGTGTGCACACTCACATGCTCGCACAGGGACAACAGCCACAGAGCAGCACAGATTCAGCTTGATGGAAACACTAAATGTTTATGGTAAGTCTTAGTCCTGTTACTCCTCATATCTCTGTCTAACAAGCAGCCTCACAATTACAAGGCTGTGTTCCATATGTGTATATATCTTCAACATCATCAGTGTCGTCACAGGCATTGACACCCATCTTTATTTTGGTGCACTGAACCTTGCTCAGTCTTTTCAGTTTTGAGGCGGCCATGGACATCTGTCTTACAAATATGAGGCTCTATTTAAGAACCCAGTGGCATGGCACAGATCGCAGTGAAATGCTACCTGCCCAGAAAGAAAGAACACATTTTCATACATTATAGGTGGGCACAATCATAGGGAATCACATTCGCCACACTTTCATCCCCTTTAAACACTGGGCTTTCCCCTCCATGATGTACTGCCAATGTCGTGTTGTTAACTGGGACCTGCAGAGTTTAAAATATATACATCAGCTCTAATACACTGCCAAGCGCAGATGATGACTCTTTTAAAGTTGCAGTGAACAACTAAATAAAGTGTGACTTAATTTGTCATCACAATGATCCATACAACAACCATCTGCACTTAAATACCACTGTAGTACTATGTACAAAATGAAAGTAGAACTATAAATGCTGCCTATATTGTAAATGTGGGTTTGAAGATAATTTTTTTTAAGTTAGAGAAGAAAAATTTTGAATCCCCAAGAGACTCAGTGATAAAGACGACTGGGCAAATGAGATGTGTAGTAAACCAAAGCTGCGCGCTTATTGTGAAATTAAAAATGATTATTTTAAAGAAAAAAAGGTCTATTTTTGATTTTGTTTCTTCATTTTGAAATGGGTCAGTAGACTGCTTTGGAAAGAAGAAAGTCAATTTGTGATCTGGGAAAATTTCAAATGTAATGCCTTTTGTGTTGGAAATTTTGTAGTCTTTTGTTTGATGTTTGATTAAATAAAGGATACGTGAATTGATGGATATGAATGACTCACATCGTCTGAAATGGTTGTTTAAAAACAGAGATTTTACATGTGTACTAAAATTGTAGCTATATTAATATATAAAAATATATATAAAATATAAATAATATATAAAAAGTTAACAGACACAATTAGTTACATAACAACAAACAGTAATAAAGTCACAGATTGCTTCCCACCACGTGAAGAGATGCTAATTGAAACATGATATCTTCAGTAGCATTTAGTGTCTCCAATTTTCTGTTTTTTACTTTGGAAAATGATCAAATGCACTCTGCAGATAACAATCAAACATTCCAGTGATGAGCACTTTTCTCTCCAATGGCTTAATGAACGTTGTAGAACGGAAAAAAGACACATTTGTTAACAGAGTCATAGCATATGTATGGTTTTGGTTTGAACAACCTGTTTATTTTTAATTGATGTATCAGGCTGTGTTATGCATGAAATGAGTTGTGCACAAATATATGGCACTGTCCTATCCATTTGGTTCGTGTCTCACAAATTAAAGCCATATCTGCTCTTTCCTTCTTCAGACGCTGTTGCTGTCAGACTTGTTATTCATTCAGTCTTAATCTTGTATTATTATGCTAATAATAAGCCATCAAAAACATTTCAACAGTAAATTGAAAATGGAGGATATTTCAATAGCAAACAACAGTGAAAGCAAATTTGGCAGTGCTGAGCTTTGGGAAACATTTGGCATGGCTATTTCATGTTTTGAATACCACTGGGCCACAAGCGTTAAACACTTTTTAGTGTTGACAACATTCAGAAATGTTGATCCAAGTGTCTGATCCACAGCCTCACTAAGGAGGCTGCAAAGATGCTCAAATTAGTTGAAGTACAACGTTCCTTTAAAGTGACTGTTTAGCTTTTATTTATTTACCTGGTATTCTTATTTACCAGATAAGACAGGGACAGGTAAACTAGTTGGGTATTTAATCCTGCTCCCTCCCAACAATGTCTCTAACCATCCTGTTACCATGCAATGTATGAAATTTGTGTTTTATTTTTGTGCACTGATTCATGCTTCTCGTACTGGCAGGATCTAGGTAACGCTTAATTGCCACATGCATAAATCATGGTGCTGCATTGTATCCACATTTGAAAATGAACAAGATGTTTTTTCTATTTACAGTGCTGTTATGAATAGTGGAGACCCTCTTATGGTCAAGGTCTATAGCAAATACGTTTTGCAGATGATGGGCAATGTGCACTTACCATTTTGTTGTTTGTGTTGTCTGATTTCCCCAATTCCTTCCAGTCTAGTTTAGGTTCAGAATCACATATTATATTCTTCTGTAGACCTGGTTTTCAGCCTCATGAGAAAAGAAAATAGCTTCTGTTACCATGTGTATGGAAAAATGTAGGGTGTTTTTCAGTAGATTAGGGCTGTCTACTAATGTGAACCTGCTGTCCAGTGTATACACTGTTTGTTGCCTGGAAGACAGCTGTGACTTCTGTGATTATCCAGAGTGCGACTACAGTTAACATGATTCAACCTTGAAATCCTCAATCACAGACCCAGTCTGTATCTCAGTTTGGAAAAAATTAGCCCTTGCTTACTGCTCTGCAAACAGAGCCAGAGCTAGTAAGGTCAGTGATATAATTAGCAACTCACTGACATTTGGTTGCCATGACAAGAAACAGAAACAGCTGAAGCAACCAAAGAACAAGTTAGCTGAATAGCCAACAACAATGAAACATCACTGAGGCCCAATTATTGAAAAAAGCAAATCCCCTTATAATAAGAAATATATTTCTGACATTGTTTTTGTCCTGCATGGATTGTGTATAAGTAATAAATGACCTCTCTGCTGTTACTGCACCACCATAAGAGGGAGCAGTCGTACAAACCAATGATCACCTCATCCTGTGACTAAATACAATAGTGTATACATTTTTTTTAGAATAATAATGGATTAAATGATTAGTTATAAAATGAGAGAGGTGGGGAACCAACAGATAATTTTAACCAAACGCTGCAGTTCCTCTCAGCTGCATGGAGCATTTTAGCATAGCAAATGCTTTGGTTTTGCAGCCACAGCTTTGGGTTCGGACACAGCAGGCAAATGTTTTCAGTGAAAGGGATAAAACCACTGTTACACTACCTGCTTAGTATCAAACAGCAGACATACACAGTTAGAAGCTATCCGGTGAACATAGTCGAGCATTTGGCAGCTAAAGAGCCAGATATGTTTTTTCAGGAGTTGGTGGAGACCAAAAACTGAGCAAAAAGAAAGTGAATATTGTACTTAGATTCTACAGGTGGCCAGAGAAAAGATAACTCACAAAGAATGCTAATTTTGCTCAGTATCAGCTGGAAGTATAACACTTTTGCAGTAACTTCTATAAGGTGATAATATGTCAGTGTACAGTTTGTTTTGCTGCCCCCAAGATGCCAAATCTGGGATAAATACATATATATATATTAATATAATAAATGTTAAAGGATTTAAAATTTATTTTTTATTTTTTTAATTCCTATACAGTGTCAAGTTGATCATATCTAAATGACCTTGTTACTTCTATTTTCAGCATTCAGAAATTAAAAGATCAAAGATTGATCTATTGGTCAAGTGCCTCGAGGCAATATCGAATAAAGTTTATTGAACACCTTACTAACCAAATGTCAGTAGGATTAATAGATTATTTGGAATGGCTAGAATTATGCAAACAATTATGAAAAGCCCTATATGACCACACTATGTCAGGCGTTTTGGGTCTGTGTGATAGGCTTGTTGACTCTTGTACTCTCTGTTTTCTTCTGAATGTCCAACCGAAAGTATTGTGACACATAGCAGACACTCTTGTTAAACTCTCCTGGCCCTCCCTCTCTGTCTATCTCTGTGTTTCACCCAGTCTGTCACAGACACATAAAGAATTTCACCATACATTCCTTTAACTTGCCCCTTTTTATCTGTCTCACATTCTGACCATCCTAAAAAACAAATTAGACTCAGTCCCCATCCCTGTCTCACCCTCCTTCCCTCCGTGTCTCCCCACCTCTTTCTTTTTTCACAGCTCATCAAACCCAATCACTCTGGCAGCTTGCAGTTTTGTTAAAGAATTACAGAGTTGTGGGGCTGTAAAAACCTTTACCCCAGATGTTCAGTTCACATGACTAGAGAAAGACAGTGGTGCTTGTGGGAGTGATTGGGAGGGTGGCGCAGACTGGTAACAACTAATTAAAGAAACACTCAGAATCCACTGTTTTGTGTTTTTTTTTCCTGGCTGGCTGAGGCAAAGCCATGTGACCCGTAAAGAGAATGAGGCAAGTGACCCGTGAAAGACCACAGGAAATAGAGTCTGTGAGGATGGAGAAAGAATAAGGCAGAGAGATAGACGGAGATGGCTGAAACAGAAGTAAAGAGAGATGGTGGAAAGGTGAGTGGGTGTGAGACAGAGAATGGGAAATTGAAGGAGGGAATGAGCGAGAAAGGCAGAGAATTAGTGGGACACAATAGCAATGATGTCAGGTCACGCCCTTGTGAGTGCAGATTTGTAGAGAGTGATGAGAAAATGCACTGAAACAAGTAATGAGTTTGGTCTGGGCTTTATTACACTGGTGGTGTGAAGTCCTGTGCTGGTATGGTCAACCCTGTTTAATGCAACACATGTTGACCAACACACTGGCTGAGGAATGCAGTTCATTTATAATAAAGAAAGAAAAAAGGGAAATCTAAATTAAGGAATTAAAGAAAGGATGGAAATTAATGAAAACTATATTTTGCCATTGAAAAGTAAAGTTGTTGTGGTGTACTGTATATTTTGGGTGCATACATCTGTCCAGAGATAGATAAGAAGCCTTTAAAATGCATATTACATATATTATTTAGAGATTGAATTAAAAGATTTATCTTTTTCATTTTCATTATAATGTTATTTCACTACTTATTTTCCATAACTTTTAATGGTCCATTCCAGTCCACTTTGATATGACCGAAGCAGCCAGAAATACTTTTTGAGTGTGCCATTAAATTATTTGTATCTGTTTACAGAAATAATCTAATCAAAGAGGTTCAAAAGTTTGACCAAATGTAATTTTTCGTGCTCAGCTAATTTTGCTTAGCTGAGCTGAAAAGACTATTTCACTTATATTTCCTCAAAACTTCTCCATGAAATGTCTTCTCTTCAACCAATAGTCCAAGTTTAGCAGCAGAAAAGTGTTTGATTCGTAATTCAAATCGGATGAACTGCGGCTCATTGTCTTCAGTATAATTATTAATATATAAATCGTATATATATAGTATTAATAGGTATAAGTTAAAAATTACACCGCTGACGTAAGAGTGTACAGCCATGCTAACAGCTCTGTGAGGCTGTGCTGAAATCCATCTAATAGTTAAATAGTAAATAGTAAAAGACATTAGGGTTCATTGCCTGGGAACAATGAGTGTCTGACAGATATTAAATGGAAATAAAAGAAAGAAAAACTGTACACACCTACTGCCTTATAACATAATGATCACCTTAATAATGGAAACAAGAAGAAAGGAGGAGAAAAAGAGCCACTTTCCATGGCCAAGGGAAGGTGGGAAGGAGTGCAAGGGTCAAAGTGATTTAGAAACATATAAACATATAAACGCAGTGCCAAACATATGGAATGTTCCACAACTAGCAACAGAACAATTCATACAATATATTTATAAAATACCCCTTATCTGCACAGGTCTAATATTACCTGTGTATGTCTGGTCATTTGTAATAACTGATGGAAGATCGTGGGTGATTTTATCCCTGTGAAAATCTAGCATGTGTCTAATTTGTGAAGGACATTACCCGCTGCGTGGTGATGATGAAGTCCCCCGATGAGACTAATCCCCGGGGAATCAAACTCTAATTTCAGATGTAGTTTGTTTTTGGCCGTGTAATTTATTTATTTTCCTCTAGATGAGCTTCCTCTGCCGTGTGGAGTGCAGGCAGCAGCGGAATCTGTGCACCCTGATTTTGAATAAATATTCTAGTGTAAACTGGGTTTTGCTGCTATTTCTGAAATTGACAAATTGTTAAACATTTACCTTGCATAATTTCATGAGGCTCCACGAGGACATGAGGTCAGGGATCGAGACGTAACAAGTGAAACAAATGAGGTTCACTCATAATTCTTGTCTTGTTTAAGTCTCATATGTATTATTGCAATAAAGTTGTCGTTTGTCCTGTGTTACGCCCCTCTGTGACTTAACCAAGCTAACCCATATGACTCTGGCGCGTGGTCAGTGCACCAAAAGCACTTTGAAGGTCTGTAGAAATGCTTGTATTTTGGGCTGTATGATAATAAAATGCCACTTATTCAGTCTGAATCAACATTACTGCCCTCCTGGTCCTACACTTGGCCTCTAGCCACGCATTAGCATTCATAATGAGGCACACTAAGGCAACCGTTTGCTCGTCACAGCTAAGTGCCTGGGAATGCGCTAGGTCAGTTTTATTTTACCGCCCTTATGCTCTGTTCACCGTCAAATGCGCACAGGCGAGCAGGAATACATGCATAAACATGCACAGACAGTTACTCACAAATACACATCCTTTTTTACAACACTTATGAGAGCTTTATGCAGACTTCATTTCATTTCCTCAACGTTAACGTTAAAACATAACCAATAAATTGCTTGTTCATAAAACTAAAAATGATGTCCATCCTTTAAGACCCAGACAAGAAGGGATGATTTCCTTGGTCCTCTATTATTGTTGGAACATTTGGACCCTAAAATAAAAGGAAATATTGCCTTTTCTCTTTCCCCTGCCTAATCTCCATCTTTCTTTCCCTTGCTCTCTCCACCCTCCCTCCCTCTCCACACATAAACAGATAAAATGGCATAAATTCACACGGCTCTCTGCAAATGAAGAAATATCCTGCTGCTTCTGCTTGCATTTGTTAAATATTAACAACATTTTAGATCACATATCGCAGTAGCTGTAACAATAGCACTCCCCTGGCAAACACATTTTCTTAAATAACCTCCAAATATATTAGAGGTTTACATTCTGAAAGCACATAATGACCAGTAAACACCAGCGATGTTTGCCAAATGTTGGTGATTGAAATGAACAACTAGCAGCACACCTGCTGAGGTGATTCTTGCACTGAAAGCACGAGGGCAGGACACGATACTGTTGTTGTTTGGAGGCTCTACTGCTGTAGCTTTTTCTAGCTAATGCGCCGACTTGATCAAAACGTAAAGATAGACTTATGTACTCCCGGGTTAAAGAACTAAGAGCCACATTCCTGTGAACCCAATGAGACATCTATGATTAAGACGTCTATCAGAAGTCTGACTATTAGTTGGACCTAAACCACTCAAAGTCTATCTTTGTGAAACCGGCCCCAGGTCAAAATTAAACTCTGACTTAGGTTGGGTTGGGTCTGTCAATACGGCTGATACTCCAATGGACCCTGTGAAGGAATTTTCCTTCTTGTATGTTAAACTTCCCTCTTGTAGGTTGAAGGTAACTTAAGACAGTGCTTCACAGGTCAGGTCAACTGTCTGTCTCTGTTCGCCTGTCTCACTCTGTGTGCCTGACAAGGCCGAGTTGGCTCTGGCCTCTGGTAGACCAAGATCTGCTAGATATCTTCTGTTTTCAGGTTTAGACACAACAGGCTGGCGCCTGGTTGTTGACGCTGGATAACAGAGACTGTAGAGAGGCTATGCTGTTGCTAGGACAGCAGTGGTTGACGTCTTTCCTTGTTTGGATCTGATATCTAATAGAGACATCACACATGACAGACTGAGTTAGGAATAACCCTATCTGGATATAGCGGAACTTATCAGTTCTGGGGAGGGTTAAATACTGAGCTTCAGGACACCATCTTCAGATTTGGGTAGCAGTACGCTGTGATTCACACGTGGTGTTTCCCTTTTCTCTTCGATCGAGCGTCAATAAATATTCCTGTGTAAGACATCCAGGTCTCCTGAAACTTCTTGTTAGAGTAAACCAGCTCTAAAATTTCCATCACAGACCCGAATGAGTCTGAGCATGCTCAGTATCAGCTCAGATCACATGATACGTCATAATCACATTAATTATTTAATCACAGTATTAAAATGATGCTGTTAAATGACAAAGATTTAGGGGACTGTGACTATGAGAAGATTATTATCATCTTAAATGACAATAAAGTAGATTCTGTTGAAATGGTAACGTATTGAATCTCAAATCTTCTGTCCATCACCCAGTTGGATACAGAATGTTTTGTTGTTGGTGCAGTAAAAAAGGACGGTATTATTTCTATAAACTAATCTTCGAAACATACAAACAAATTATTTTTGGAATGAGTTTATTATATTATAATGTGGCCCTTTTCCACCCCCAGCTGCTTATTGATTGATAGATCAGGTCTGGCTATGCCTGGGTCTGTTTTGGATCGGGTCTAACATTTTGGACCTGTGAAGACCTCTAGCTCCAACAATGCTAAAAGGAAGGCTTACAAACTTGGTACGAGGAGGTTGGATACTGGATACTTAATTTTCAACTAGTAAAAATTAGTTTGCACAAAAGAATAGACAAACTATTCACAACTGCCAGTTTTGTTCGCCAACATCTTCTCTATCACTACTGAGGATGCAGAATTCCACTGACTCACAGTTCTCTCTGCACAAACTACACACCACAACGTAGAGCTGCTTTTATCCATGGTTTGCAACAGATTCTGTTAACTTCTTCCTCTTCTTCCATGCACATCACAGCCCAAACCACAACTGCTACAAATTCCACTGGCTCCACGTTCGTTTTGGTATTCAAATATTGTGGAAGACATTTCCGTCACTGCAGGTCTACCACAAGATTGCATTTGTCTATTCTCCGTTTTGTGTTCCTTGAAGGTAGATGTTGTCTCATGTGTGAATCAAATAGACTAAAACTCTGCAAATATCAGTTGTCAAACAGATGTAGGACACGTGTAGTTGAAACTACTAAACATTAGAGGTCAGCACTGAGGTAGAAATTACACATACAGCTTTTATCTGGTGAATCAGGGACTTCTCAGATCAATAAAATATACTGAATGAATGTTATGGGGCACCCCGGTACTTCACCTTGAGTGCGTACCATGTATTAAGACTGAGTCCTTACTGTAGCACCCTGGGCCTTTAACTGCATGTCATCCTCTCTCTCTCTCCTGCCTTTCCTGTCTCACACTAATATCACTATCTAATAAAGCGGAGATGCAAAAAAAATATCTTTAAAAAAAAAACACACAATGATCATGTCAAATAATGCAAATAAAGAAAGCTATTACATTGGGTGATGTGGGAATTCATTTAAAATTAAATAGAGTAGTTTAATCCCAACTGCAATCAAATTTCCTCTGCTACCACACCTAATCACTGCACTCCATAACCAGCTTCTCTCTCACACACACCAAGCTGACAATAACATAAGCTACCAAGGCTATTTGTCAAACTGATTTTCGCACATTTGTCATTTATGCATCTTTGCCAATTCATCACTCCTGCTGTACTTTACACTTCAGCTGTTCTCAACTATGCCAAGGTTATTACACTGAAACAATTCTTCATCTGTGAATACTTGTTGAAGTTTATATTCAGTCTGCAGCCATCTTATACAGACACACGTTAACACTTCTTAGCTTCAACACAGCTTTCTACTGAGAAGTTCCCATATATGACAGAAAGCAGTGTTATATGTAGGCTACTGTATTCAAAGCAATTGTCAGGTCAGATATCTTAAGTTTAAAGTGCAATGTTGAAATATAAAGACATGTAGCTGAGGTGTGTCAACAGAAACAATAATGGGAAAGGTTGTTTGTGTTGCTTAAAAGACAGGTGTGTCTTAGAATGCTTGTGTGTGTGTGTGTGTGTCTGCCTGTGGATGTGTGTGCCCACTGAGCAAACGCAGGTCTGTGGATGCATCTGTGTGTGAAGGTAGGGGTGTGTGCATGTGCCTCTCTGTGCATAACAGTGGAACAGAAGAGCTGCCATCTGGTAAAGCCCTCCACCTGCTCACACTTTGGTGGTCCTCCATTGTGTGTGTATGTGTATGTGTGAGGTAGGTAGCACTTGGTGGTGGTCCTGTAAATCCCTGGCTCTGCCTTGGTCTGATTGAGCAGAGGCATGTGCGGGCATGTGAGCCTGCTGACACGGCGGTGTGCGACAAGCAGCAGAAAACTGTGCGCAATGGCTTATTCTGTAAATTGGAGACAGTTCCATTACTGCCTGCACTTTTCACAACATACGACTGTTGTGAAACTACAGTACCACCCACGTCAGATTGCAATTAAGCAAGGAGAAGGTTAGCGACAGGGTTTTTGCACTGAGCTTTGTAGCTTTGTGCACTCACATCCACAGTTACATAATTGTGGCTGATGCACAGACGCAGCCGTGCGCCTCTATAAAATTTGAAACATCGCAATCTGCGGTATCACTGAGTGGCCGCTACTCCAGCTTGTTGACTGGCCCCTTATTGGTGTTCAGGGAAATGTTCATAGTGCTTTACGTGCTTTTCAGTGAGTGACAGTTTGGAGGTTCAGAATAAATTCTGAGATAAAATAGAGACACTCTAGTGAACCCCACGTTTATTTTAATTTAAACTGCACCAAAACATCCACATTATGAATCTGTGGGTGTACCTGTTTTTTTTCACAGAGCAAACTACTTTGTCCGAGTGCAACGGCAACTTTTTTGAGGACGAGAGCACAGCAGTACAGATCAGTGGTTGCAGACCGTGTGCCACAGAGAAGATGGTGCACAGTGACAGGTGCAGTGACCATGACAAACGGTTTACCAGTCAGAGGTGAACTCGCCGCTGGACTGGGACAGGGTCACTGCTGAGAACTCCGCTGATTGATTATACTTGGTCATACATACAATTTGTATAATTCTTCAACTTGTTTTAAATCCTTTTTTATAACCATGATAGTTTGACAGAGAGCAATGCTCTTTTTCAAACTGTCACACAGATTCACACCTGGAAGCTGCCTCGTACCTTCATAGTCTGACCTGTTTGCCACTGAGCAGTTGGGGGTTAAGGGCCATGCACAAGGGCTCCTCAGTGGTGGTAACGGCGAAGAAGGTCCAAGATGAATCCTGCTTGTAGCCCCCCCATCCACTTATTTACTACACAACCTTCTTTTTTATAGAACAGAAGTGTGAATAATGATGCAAAGCTTGTTTATTATGTTTTTTTATAATTAATATGCGTTAAGTTTTAAGGTGCTTTCAGACAGTGGGTTCCACCGCCGGCTGCAACTCCACGGCGTCGGCTCCCAGCTACCTCTGATCCCACAAACCAATACATCACAGACTGCTGCTATCCACCTCGTACAATCTCATCACGCAGCTAAATAGATAGGGTTGTAGTTTAAAGGAAATGGTTGGCTGTATGACATGATTAATGAGGCAAATTCTGCTAACTAGTATCACATGCTGAAAGGACAAGCTTTCCATGCACATCATGTTTAACAGGTAAAATTATCACCTAATGGTTAAGTTAAAGCAATTAAAACAACATAGAAAACCTCCTCACAAGTTAGCAATTATATGTGGGTCATTGGCGGTGAAGGTAAATCTATTTGTCCTGCTCATTCACACCTCATCCTCGACAACTTTTACTCCCACAATATTATTTCAATGTCAATGCACAGTATGTAGAATCACGGCTGGTTGTGAATGTTTCTATGTCTAAGTAAAAATGCCCAAACGAGACAGACAGGCCTCTAATGACTTGTTTGTTTCTTGCATTAACTGTCACTTTAGTTTGTTGAGAATGATTCCTCTGACACAAGGTGCGGGTCAGATTGATGTGCAACTCAAGCAAACAGCCCAATAAAAGGTCCTTCTGATATCATCATTTTGTGCTGCTTATGTGATACGATTCTTTTTGTGCTATCCGCCATGATCTCCACTCTACTGCAATAAAAAGGATTTTATTTTATGGTTGAATTGTGTTTGTGTGGTTATGGTATACTTCCCGTGGCGTAAGTGTTATGGTGTCGTAAATGATGCACATCTTGGTCCTGCAGTCGGAAACAAAGCCAAGGAAAAATAGGTGGGGTTGGGGGTTGGGAGGTGGGGGGAGTGGGTAGACAGCATCATAAAGAGAAAAAGGAAAACAAATAAAGAGGGTGGGCATGGGGGAGAGGCCTACAGCGAGATCAGAGGGGGGAGAAGAAGGGAGAGAGGGATGGATAGAAAAATAGAGAAAAGAGAGACAGGGTGATCACGAGAGCAAGATACACAGGAAGAGAGGGGATGTTCAGTAGCTGCTGACCAAATGATTCATGACAAGTTAGCTCAGTGCACGGACCTCTGGGGTCACCCAGGAAGATAATGGGGTGGAGAGGAGGAGGGGGGTGGGGGAGGAGAGGGGGATGACAAAATGAGACGGAGCAGAACAAAAAGAAAGCGAAGGGAGAATGTGATGGGAAGAGAAGGACGGGAAGATTACCAGAGAGAGGGAGAAACTGTGAAGTAGCAGTCGATACGAATATGGTTCAGCTGTTACAGTTCCAGGGTCACTCGGGGAAAAGCAACAGGACAGGATGATAGGTTGCTGCAACTTGGAATAGTTTGTGTGTATAAGTTAAAGGGAAACGTCGCATTCAGAATACTTTAACCTTGCTAGCACGACTCGAGGGGATCCCAATGACGGCATGTCCGACACTTAAGACTGAAATATCTCAACTGACATTTATGGTCCCCAGAGGATGAATCCTATCGACTCCTCTGACTTTTCCTCCATGAGGTTCACATTTATGGTTTTAAATGAAATGTCGCGACAACTGTCGGGTGGACTGTCCTGACATTTTGTGCACATATTCACATATTCATGCATGAATTCTAATAACTTTGGTGATCCTCTTTGCCTCTATCAGTCAAAATTTGACCAAACACCTGCAAAACTAATTTCATTCCCATCAGCCTCAGCTGTGCTTTGTATTTAGTGCTAATTAGTAAATGTGAGCATAACACAGTCTACTGGGTAAAAATGAAACCTGCATTTTCATCTTGAGCATGTTTGCATTGAGCTCAAAGCGTTCAGCCTCACAGAGCGGCTTGCATGGCTGTGGTCTCTTTGTCTTGTTTATTCATTCAATTTAATATCAGTTATAAATTGCAGCAATTACTCAGATTTTAGGAGAAAAATGTACTGTATGACTGCAGATTGATGGCTTTCATTTCCCCCCAGCTCTTTATCCCGGTATTTAAATGTAATTAGACCACAATATGACAAAACCACATATATCTGAGAAAACAAGAACATATGTGATTATAAGGTTTGAGATGCCTATTGTCAATGACGGAACAAAAAGCTTGGCTTTATTATTAAATACTTGGGATCTGACCCTAGTGTGCAGAGCTTTCTTTTAAACATATTTCAACACATCCTTAGCTAACATCTTGACTGCGTTATGTTGTATATTTTAATTTTAATGATTCATGTTAGCCCCAAACTGTCAGTAAACAGAGCTACGGTGATTTTCACTGAGAGAATCTGAAACAAAGATGGCCAGAGAAAGAATTTAATGGTATATGAAGAAGCAGTGACAGATAGAAACAATATGAGAAGAAGAGAGCAAGAGAGAGAGAGAGAGAGACATACACTGACAGAGATAGTGAGAGAGGTGCTCTGACTCATCAGAGAGCCCATTATCTCTGTGGAAGGAAATTGGAGTTGTGTGAAGGAGAACACACAACAGTACAGGGGGAGAAAATACCAGATTGTGCCGCTGAATGCCCCCCCCCCCCATGTGTCGGTGGGTAACAATAACAGGTCAAGGAGAGGGTCATTACAAACATACCATTAGGAGGATGGGCAGGTTGTTTTAACAGCTAATCATCTCTCATCCCAGTCATATTGAGACCCGGCTGCGGTGGCATTTCTAGAGCTGTACTGCCACTGCTGTGTTTCACTGCGCTTCGCAGGGATCACTTGTCAAACTGTGAGAAGGGAATATGGACTCGTTCTACCCCGAGAAATCTAGCATTTAATAAAAGTGACACATACACAAATGATTTACAGCACCAATCCAAAGTGGTGGTAGTGAGTTACTTATCTTCCTGTAACACATTCACCAGATCATTAGCTATCATTTATCCACCAAGAACGTCAATTGTAAAAGTCATATCTACTTCTTTTTTTGGCTATGCTGCTGGCATGACTCTAGGGATGGCAATTTGTTTGTTGGTCAGCCCGCCACTTCAACAACCATCTCAACAACCAGTGGATGGATCGCTATGACATTTTGTGAAGACATTCTACCTCGTGATGAATTGTAATCACTTTGTTGGTCCTTTTAATTTTTCAGCTTGTACCATTATCAGGTCAAAATCCCATCAGCCTCAGTTGTACTTTGTGTTTAGGGCTAATTTGCAACGGTTACCGTGTTAACACGCTAAACTAAGATGTTGAACAAGGTAAATATCATTGTTGCTCAACATCCATGGCAAGCCTTTTTAACATTTAGCAGTTCTCACTAGTCAAAATGTTAATTCTTGATATCAGCAATTAATTTCTCACGGGTGGCAATGTTCACTGTAGATATCAACAACAACTAGACAACTTTTACAACTTTTACCATTTTCTTCTAGTAAAACTCAGGTAAAGATATCTAAAATTCAATTCTGACTTGTCAGATTTAAATTATCGATATGTTGGCTTCGAATTGTAACAATTAAGAATTTATTTTCCCATATCTGTAATACAATTGTAACCAGTGAAAATTATATTCATACTAGTAACAATCTATATGTAGAATTTATTTTATAACTAGTCAGAATTGAATTTTAGTTATCAAAAAGGGAATTTCCACTGGTCAAAATGTCTTTGTAGATCTTCAGTGATGTACATACATCCCGAAATGAATATAGTAATATGTGTGACATATCCAAATTAATTTGGTCAATTAAATTTCAATCAATGGCTTTGTGATACTTTCAAAATCAACCTTTTACTTGGCATGGTTGTAATATGTGAAAATTATTTTACAGATATCTTAAATTAACATTTTAACTACTGTAGTCAGAAAATGACATTTTGACATGTCAAAATGTCATTTCCACAAGTGAAAATTAAATCGCTACTAGTCAGCCCTACTTGAACTCATTCTGAGCCTGTAATAGGTCTGAAAAAATAATATGCATAAACAACCATGCATACTAACACACACACATATACACACTAACAAAAAAAATACTGATCAAACTCACATGCTGTTGGTTAAACCGCTATCCAATATTAAAACAAGACAAATCCAACTTCATCTCAACCTGTTATCAAAGGACTTGGTGTATACTGGGACACTGCTTCTTATTTTCCTCACAGTTCAGAGTTTGGCTCACAAGTCAAAGAACAGAAAATAACTGATTCTTTGTGACAGATAAGAGAGCACATACTCACAACACTGCTCAATCGAATTAAACAGGGTTTGTGTTTCAAGGATGATACAGTCCGTTTATGTCATGTTTGTTGCAGCATGTGTGGATAAAGATGTGGTTAAAGACACTTTCTGACTTGTTTTGTGTTTGAAATGTGTTGTAGTGCCCTGCTGAAAAGTATTAGGCTGCTTATTAGAAATATTACTCTTGTCATGTAAACTTTCTTTATTTGGTTGGTGAAACCTTGGATGTAATTTTGTTAAATAAATCGTGTTATTCTCAACCCGGGCCTCGAATCAAATGTGTACGGTATGTTTATCCTTCAAAATCAAAAACGTACTTCTTCATTGTCCCTCCAGCGTTCTCTAAATTTTGTTGTAGTTGTTTTTATCTGCTATCACCATCAGTTTTACATTGTTTCTTTCCGCTGTGAGCTTATTTTATGCATTGCTTGCCCGCTGCTGCTGAATAAGTTTTAGATAAAGCACTGGTATGTCTTCTCCTGAGATCGTGTATCTCTGGTAGCTGAATAATGACCACAAAAGAAACTCATTCTCTAAGTGTTGAGTGAGACACTGTGGCAATTCAATCTGCAGTGCTGATTAATGTAATATCAGACTGGCAGCCATCTCTGACACTGTACAATGGGTTTTGAATGGCTATAGTTTCAACAGCTAAAGCTATTTAAGAACACATCTGCTGGATGGTGATGATGATGATGATGATGATAATAATGATGATGATGACATTTTGAAGTAATCCAAAACAATAACAAAACATTGCAGGTTTCAGTGTCAGTGCTTTAGAGGGCTTCATTCTACACAATGTTTAGCAATCATACAGGGAGGAAGAAGATCACTGTCAAGGCAGAGATTAGACTTTTAATATGTGCATATTTATATATTCTGTGCATTTAAATGACACTCCTTGATGTCCTGAAAATATTACAAACCAGCCCATCAAAGAAGTTGAACTTCTTTCTTGGTCATCCAGAAAGAGGAGGAGAATTTCTCAGCCCTGACAATCCCAGATGGAAGTACACCATCATATCCAGGTGAGAATCAATGTGATGTACATCGTAAAAATGTACCATTTAGTGTGGAGTTCTTCTTTATGTATTTCTCTATAACACCAAATATGTAACTGAATAAGCAACAATCATGGTTAAAGTAAGAGGGAAAAAACATTTGTTTTTAATTATTAACACTCTAGCTCCATCAGGACTGTGGGTGTGGTTTGATCAGATTTAATTGACAGTAAACAAACAACCCTCCGACTATCGTCAGATCCAATTAAAATGTTCTTTTACCATGATTGTTGCCAAGAGAAGGTGACATCACATTTTCCAACTGAGCTCCACCCACTCACACACCCAGAAAAATACAGAAATGTCTGCTGTGGTAATTATATAAAAAACTGTTCTAACTTTGTCAGATTATTCTGTGCCCATGTAGGACCCTGTTGCTCAGAGTAAGAAGATGATTGAGAGAATATGTCTCCAGGGTCTCTTAGGCTCACCCCCTGGTGTGAGGCAGGACAAGAGAAGCACTGTGTCATGGAAGATAAACTCTTGGTGAAAACAAAGTCATGCTTCCCCTAAGAATCATTATTGGTAGCTCAACTTGATTAGACGACAGGGATGTTTCTGAATTTTATCACCCTGCCATGCAGAGGAGTGTGGTCAAGCCAACTGAGCCCATTAGCCTTTTCTGAAATAGAACTGTGAAGTTCTGCCAGAAGGAACTGGCCAAAAAAGAGCAGATGCACACTAATGAACTGGATATCACTACCCATAATACCATCATACATTTACAGTTACCTACTTCTGCAATTGTATGCATGAGACTTTTGTTATTGATTCACAGTGGAGAGCGACATAGCAGTTTGTGAATGTTTTGTACACTGCTTGCACCATTTAGCCTAAATACACTTATTTAATAGATTTGGCAATTTTGTCCTCTCTGTGAACAACAAACATTGTGTGCTACAGTACGCTCCTGTAAACATTTGTAAAAAGGCAGAATGTTGTTTTCGGCTGCGGCAGCAACCCTGGCTCGTAATGTTCAGCACCACCGCATAGAGCAGCAGGGTGAAGGTTAGATTTGTTTCTGTGCTGTTTGTTAAAGCATGCTGAGGACTGATACGAAATTCAAAGTTTCCAGAGTGATTTGAATGTTAAGTGGAATAACTCCGTGGGTTAGGGAGTGTGATGATGCACAACCCAGAGATGACTTCGGGGGAAGTGAGCTTGTTCCTGGGAAGCACCAGAGCAGATATAAGAGACCACAGCATGTGTTTACACAGTGGTCTGCGTACCTCAGTGAAATCTCTCCCTCTCCATCTCTGTCTCCCTCGGCTTCTGGATGCGCCGACGTCTATCAAAGAGAACCGTCGAGGCTGTAAAAGATTTTCCGCTCTGTCTTTTTTTTGCCCCCTTTCAAATCAACGGGTGTCATGTCTAGGAGACAGTTTGCCAACAAACCGGCGGTGAAAAGGGAGCGATGGGGCAGAAAAAGAAAAGGTACTGGTTTAAAAAGTAAGTAAGAAGTAGGAAGGCAGACCTAAGTACAGACAGGAAGGAGGAAATAGATTCATAGAAGAATCAATGACTGCAGACACAGAGGAGGAAGAAACAAGGAATATATTGTAGCAGTAGAAAGGAGATGTTGATGAACTGAAGGATAGAAAGATAGGAAATACATAGTAAAGAAAATAGATGTGGTGAGGCCATAAAATTATTTTCAGACTATGATTCTAAGGAGTGCACAGATGATTTGCTGGACTAAAGCTTCCCTTTAGGCCACAACACATATTTTTGGGGGTTTTAGTAAAATTCCTCAACAATTCAACTCCCTGATCAAACTCAGCACTAAGCCCCATTAGACAAAAGCTAAAGCAACATGTTGATTTAAAAAGAAAGTTCAAAATCAACCTTTTACTTGGAAAGTTAACATCAAAAATTTGCAAACGTTAAATCCACTGAATATCTGCACCCTTAGATTTAAGCAGAAGTTATCTCTGAGGTTTGGGGCAGTCCATTTAGCACAATTAATGAAAAGCACCAGAACTAATAGTGAAATGATTTGCTGTTATCAAAATGATTGAAATTAAAATTGATTAATAGATGGAGGTCGAGGTGTTTCTTCCTGAAAATTAGAAGGGACGCCAGGCAATTCCACTTTGTGATAATCTCCAAGTATTTGATCTTTGGTCAAAAGCTGCTGAAGATAATCCCCAACCACACTGATAACATGTAATCTCTGAAACTACTATTGGCCTCAAAGAAATATTTCAACAAAGAGTGACTGCAGCACATGCCAGAGGGCTTAACAAACTTTAAGCAAACTTTATCCCCCAGCTAAATGAGTTGTAAATATATACTGCAATATCGCTTGTGAAGACAAGCTTTAAATCTGAGCTATCCATGCTCAGGATGGGCATTTGACCAAACTGGGTTTAAAAATATACATTTAGCACACAAAACACAGTCTAGATTAGGTTGTTCTGTGGACAGAAGCAAATAATTCTGAACAAAGAACATTAAGGCAAAATTGATATGCTTATTTACCAAGAGTCTGATGAAAAGATTGATATCACTAGCTTAGTTTCGCACAAAGACTGCAAACGGAAGGAAAAAGCTGGAATGGCCCTGTCCAGTGGTAACAAAAATCCCCATACCAGCACCTCTTAAGATCACTGACATGTTGTATTTGGTGTGTTTAATTAATAGAGAAAATGAAGCATAGAAACGTAAATCTATTGTTTTACCAGGGACCATTTCTTGGCTCTGAGCAGTTGCCAGGCAACCAGCAAAGACTCCAGTTAGTGTGCCCCTTTACAAGAAAGAGTCCTGAACACAACCCCCCATAAAGTGTCTAATTGTTGTTTTGTCCACTTCTGAACAGTCCTTTAAGATATTCACCAATCCAAGTTTTATGTTGTATACATTCTGTTATTCAGTAGTAAACATTAGAGACAGACGTATGTTGTGGACAGTGCCTTCAGGAGGATAGATGCAGAATGTGTGCATGACTGGGGAACACAATGAAGCATTCCTGTAAGATTTCACGCTCAGTGGTTTTTACTTTTCACTGGATGGTTTGACTCAAGTGCAATAACGAGAAACAGGTTGAAACTGATTTTCCAAATTGCCTTTTTTACTCTTGACCGCCCAAGTGGATAGTTAGTCATGTAGGCTAACATATGGGATCCGAGCGTCGGTTAGATCAGTGAAATATAAAACCAAGACTGGGGAGAAGATACGGCTGCTAAGTCTGCCTTATGAAATCAGTTACCACTGTTGGTCCACTGTTAAACACACACCACTATTAAACCATCCATACACTATTAACCCCAAACCCCCCCCCCCCCCAAACACACAAACACACGCCCACACACACAGAGAGACTATATCCAGTCATCCCAATATCAGATCCTTGATTGGGCAAAGGATTTTTTTTCTGAAAAAAACAAAACAAAACAATTCTGAAGAATAAAACAATCCAGCTACATCCTGTGTTGAATACACGTTAGTTGATGTATAATAAATAATTAATTCCCCACTCACCAGCAAAAGAGCACAAGGGTGAATATACTCAGATTCTTTATTGATATTTCTTTGTATACTATGTTGTGACTCAGTCTTTACAACAGGTAAAGTATTACACAGGATGTGTGTCTGTGTGTGTAACTGGTTTGGTATATGGGTTATCAAAAAGGGACCTCTCATCACAGATGTTTCGTTTAAATTAAACCCACAGCACCTCCAGATGGCCCGGCAGTAAATCCTGGCAAACCAGAACCCCATTGCTGCCACTACCATGACACTGTACCAACACTTGGACTTATACTGTAGTATAGTTATGGTTGATAGTCTTACTGAGGGGGGAACTGCAATGCTATGCTACAATGTGTTGTCAAACCTTCTTCAAAGTATTTTTCATCTCAGTAACTGACCCTATATAGGCTTAAAAGTTTGTAGTTTCATCCTTTATCTATAATAAGATGTGGTCAGCTTGAATTTATGGTAAAAAAAACAACAAAATAATCAAATGCCAATCAAACCATTCCCGCAGCATTACCAGTTCACTGCACTGGGGTCTGCGTGTTTCATTCTTATTCTTGCCAAAATATGTCTTAAGATACTTCATTCATTCTGTCACTCACGCTGTGAAATAACAACAACCAGAGGCTGAGTTTTGTTGTTGTTGTGTCACATACAGCTGACAGGTGTGGTGGTAAACTGCTTCATTGTGTGAAGTGCACGGACAAACCCCATGTTGCCTTGCGTGATCCGTCTTTACACAAATAAATTCTGTTGCCCAGGTGTGAATCTGCATGTCAGACATTTCAAATTTCCATGGACAATATTTTTACTTCACGTATTTAAGTTGTGTCATATTATTTGAATTTTTTAAATAACATTTTTTGCAAATGGTCAGTGAGAAAAAAAACTATGAAGCACTATTCCCAACTATTTATTGACTTTCTTGCTGAGAGTAAGATGAGATCAATATCACTCTTATACTGTATCTGTCTGTTAAATATACGGCTACAGACAGCTGCCAGGTAGCTTAGCTTTGCATTAAGACTGAAAACGGGTGGAAAGGGCCAGCCTTGGCCTGTCTGTAGGTGAGGAAGGTGCTGGACTGTTTCTTGGTCAGTGGTTGCCCTGGAAACCTCATGGTGATGACCATAAGAAAATCACAAAATCAAACAATTGGTTTAAGCGGAAGGAGCTAATGTGCGAACAAGAGACGTGAGGCAAGCAGCGATGCATGTTGAACTGAATAGAAAATCTATGTATTAAACAAACATACAGAGTATTTTACAAACAGAGGGGTTATAATTATCAATGCATTCATGTGTCCATCACCTTAATGCCAAAGCTGGTAAAGACGGGGCTAATTTGAATTACTTTATATACAGCCAGGTAACCCGGTATATTATAATTTATTAGTTGACCTATATTTTGAATTAATAATCTAATTCTGCAAAGTAAAAGTAACTAAAGCTATCAAATAAATGTACAACATTTTGCAACATTTTACATACATTTATTTTTTTATTCTTTTTAGTCCACTACATTTGTAGTGGAATAAAAACACACAACATTTCCAAAATGTAATGGAGTGCAAGTATAAAGTAGCAAACAAATGGAAATACTCAAATAAAGTTCAAGTATCTCAAAATTGTACTTGCAGGACCTAAGTAAGTGTACTTAGTTACATTCCCCCACTGATGTGATGTGGCTCTGATTTGTGATTTAGCTTGATGTATCTGAAGTGTTTTGATTTAAAAACTTACTTTAAAGTTTACATCCATGAAAAACAACCCGTTTGTCTCTTTACCAGACAGCCTGTGCGTGCAGGCTGGCTTGTCATACAATTCGCCAAGGGAAGCATAAATCAAAACTTTGCAACAGCTGAGAGAGAGTGCATCTGCGCGTTGTGGAGTTGATACCAAGAGACAAGCAGCGAAGACAGAGGGACAGGGGGACAGGGTCAAGAAGACAGCACAGGATTTGTCCTGCTCTGCCCCGCAGACGGTAGACGGAGAAAGCTCGACAGACAGACAGACAGTGACAGACAGGGAGCGGGCGAGTCAAGGGGGTTGGAGGCTGAACAGGCAAAAATGAGCAATCTATCTGCTCTGCAACAGCTGTTTAACATCTGCTGCGTGCCAATCAGAGCCCTGGGAACACAAGTGCTGTAGAGCAGAGGAGGAGAAAGTGGGAGAGGAGAAGAAGAAGAATGCTTCAAGTTGCCTGATGAGAATGTGAGTGGGATGGAGAGTTGGAGAGGGATGGAGAGATACACAGTAGAAGAGAGGAAGGGAGGGAGAGATTTAGAGAGCGTGTTGGAAGGGAAGTGATATTATGAATGAGAAGAGAGAGGGAGATGCATTATTGAGAGAGTTGCAAAGGGGAGAGAAGACTTAAGATGAGAGAGAGATGGGAGAGGATAAGTCTCCAGAGTAAGTAAACTTAATTAAAGATTTTTTTTTTTTTCTGCAGCCTGATGAACATTGAATGAGTGGAGTGGAGAAAAGATGAGAAGAGGAGTGAAGTGAGGGGGAATGGGCAGGGGGCCCAGAAAGATTAAAAAAAAGTAAGAAAAAGAGAGATACAGAGCCAAAGAAAGTTTAAAAGACTGTGAAAAGTGTAGGTGAAAAGTGAGCGCATAATTCTATGGATCAAAGAAACAACATCTGTGAAGCCCAAGAAATATGGGTAATGAAGTTGTCTGATGTTGTGTTCAAGACACATGCAAGAACCAGGACTCACTCTAAAAAATGAATGATTTAGAGAAAACATCGCAAAAAATGAACACAGCTTACATAGTTTTACAGCACTAATACAGGGGAACGTCATTTTGAAGTCCTAATCACGACTTTATTTCAACACAGTATGCTGTTAAAAAAATGAAATGATAAAACAAGGCAATAATAGTAAGATGGTTTGAGAATTTAATTCAATTTCATAGATTTTTGCCTTTGAGTTTGCCCAACTCTTTTCACTCCTGCTAACTTACTGAAGTTATAACCTGCTGAATCAACTCAACTACACACATAAACTTACTGTAAGAAAATATAGTTCGATCGACAGCAGTTTCTAATTATTATTTCCAGTTATATTTATTTATACACGATACAGCAGTGTGAAGTCTGAAGCTTTGTGAGCCACAACACCCATGTAGACCAGGATCTGTCCTGATAGGACACCTATGACCTAATATTGAGTCACGGGGAGTAGCTGAAGTGAAAAACGATCATCATCATCAAGGTGTGCTTTGTTTTAATTAGACAATTTGATTAGACAGATTAAAGTCATTGGCATTTTCTGTTTATGCCAAAGCATTTAAAATTGAATATTTAAAAGAATCTACTTTCCAAAGAAATGATATCGAACACAACTTTGCAATGCAATTCAGTACCATAGTCTATAATCAATATTTAACTCTATGGTGGTTTTTGAGGCTGTATTTTTGTGGAGCTTGTTTTATAGCAGAACATTTTCTTTAAATATTTGTCTCCCATGAGGTGGTGGGAGCCAAATAAACAAGTTACAATATACTTCTATATATATATGTATATACACACACAAGCTCATCAAGTCCTCACTCTATAAGGTCCATGTGTGTCTTGCCTTGCTCCCTGATTAGGCAAAAAAAGAATGCTAAAATGTGTCTGACATTGAGAGAGCAAACAGTATGTAAATAACTGTTATGATCTCAGTGGGTGGTTTATAAACCAGGGCGAGAAAAATAAACATCAAATTCACAGCAACAAGCCCTCCACCATCACACACAAACAGCCCCCCTCTGCCTGTCTCAACAAACACAGAAAAACTTGGAAACAGTTGCGCACATTTTTGGTAACGCATATCAGAGGTGGTAATCGGTTTAACTGTGACATGATTGATATTTCCATATGGACTCCAGATTGTATGCAAAGCAGGGAGTGTTGCATGACTTTTGCCCACATTTAAAATCTATAATGCAAAAGTAGTGCAAATACAGCAGGATTTTACCATTCCCATGATAGTAGGTTTCAGGAGTAACCTGCCTTTTGATGTTGCAGCATTATATGGTTATGGTTAAGTTATATTAGAAGTCTTAAGCGCTTCAAAATTGACATGATTCTTGTTAGTGCTGGTTTTGTTGTGGATCTGGGGCCTTTATCATGAAGTGAGATCAGCCAGCTATCTGTGGGCTTCACTCTGGAAAAAAGAAGCTGGCTCACCTTTAACCGGGTTAGATCCCCATGGATAGGATCCCGACATGGACACGAGCACTGAGTTTACGACAAAGTGACAAGTAATAAAGAACAAAAGGGGCATTTTTATAGATTAGGAATCACTTTGCTGTTCCAGGCGTTCCATGTATCCACTTTAAAACTGTTTAAAACAGAGCTTCCAATGAACAGACCAATGTATAAATTTGATTTTAGCTGCAAGTTTCTTTCGTTCCTGGCAGGATTCCTGACCATGTCAACGCCTTTGCGCTCATATTCCATTACTGCAGCTCAGAATAACGTGTGGGGACTTTGTGATAAGTGGAGCTAAAATAGTACACCCACTGTAGAGTTTTATTAGAAACAAAACACACACTGTTAATTATCTCACAGTAAATTATACATGCAGCATTACAGTCATCATCTCATACTTACTTTTAATGTGCATCACATATTCATAACAGATTGTTAATAAGAAAAAATGCTAAAGAAATATACTCAACCTATTTGAAAAAGAAATTCCCACGCATAACAGTCTTGGCATTTTAATATTTGGATATTTTTTGACTGTTTCTACAGCTTCTTATTCTACATATTCAAGTTATGTGATTATATTGTATACACTTTTTGAACCGAAATAACCCCATTTGATTTCATGTCATGTTACACATCACGTTTCTGATGACGTTGCTTTAAATTAAGAACTCTGCCTTTTCCACATGAACACACTCATAGCTGGATAAGTAAACCCAGAGTCAACTGAGCTTGTTGATAACAAGCTTGATGAATAAAATCTGCTGATACTGACAAATCTGTCTGATGTAGTGTTTGATTAGTTTCATAGCCGGCTACAGTCGCCATTTGTTATTTGATTTGCAGATTAGTCATCGTACAGCAGAGGGTTGCGTTCCTACAGCAGCAACGTCCTTGATAGTTTAAGCTAAAGACAGGTGTTTGTTCAAGTGAACTGATCTGACTCTCGAAAATCCACAATGCACCTTCTGGTGTTTCAGAGTACAGACATCTCATTTGTAACGTGTCCTTTCAATCAGTGAAGTCAGGATATGTGAACAATGTGTTGTGAGAATAGGGAGGAGCAACATGACAAGGAAACACAGAGAAAAAAAAAACTGCCAGTAGCCGAAGATAGAAGCTTCTTTAGTGTTCAGGGAACACTGGGCCCAGGTGTTCCCTGAACACTGATCGGACAGCCCCATGCACCACTTACCTGCAGGATAATCAAGACCATAGGCCACAGATACAGTCAGTCAGTGTCCCATCAGTGAAACTCAACACACTCTCCCTGAAATTATGTTACAACACTTAAAACATTTGAAGAGAATTATAATGCCAAATACATGGTTTTGATTTTTTTGTTGTTGACATAATGATGTTTGTTTCGTATTTCCCAAATCACAAAATCTTTATACTGAACATATTAGCAAAGTACATCCCGGCTACACTTTGTTACTCAGTAAGTTTTTTTATTGAGGGTTTCCTGCATCAGTCTTTCGGAAGAGGTGAAGGCTTCATCCAAATCAAAGCTTTACAGTTAGGGGGTTTCATATGCTGTACAGATTGTAAAGCCCTTTAAGGCAAATTTTCTAATTTTGGGCTATATAACTACAAGAGACGAGACAAAATGCAGTGGTTAAAGCATCAGAAATATCCAAGGCCTCCATCTTGTCCCGCAACAAGAAGTAGGTTAAGAAAAGTAGGTTGCTTGTGATTTATGTACAGTATATTTCTCATCAGTGTTTACAGTCAACCTTCCTTAATGTGCACCCTACTTTCGAGGATTAAGACTTATTTAAAAGTGATGAAGATTAAATTTTTTAGACAGCCACAAACATTACATCATACCATACCACAGACTCATTCCCACATTCTCTTTTATCGTGGGGGCAATCTGAGGGAAGAGTCTCCATTCTGTTGATCACTGTAAGGGATAGATTAAGCTGGACTGGTGGGTGGTTTATCATTTTATCAGGTTTGAAATTATAGGGATTTAATCTGGTTTTCTTTCAAATTTTACCTACATCAGCTTTTAATGAGTATTAGAGGAAAAACACATCTTTTTAATTTAATAACTTAAATGAAGCCATATATCCGAATAACCATTCTGGTGACTCTGGGGGACCGACAATTGCTAGACTGGCACGTTGTTCTTCTTAATTGGGGAAACTCCAGATTTTAATTAGGCAAAGTCTTGCTAGGCTTGCACAATGTCTCCTCACCTGTGAGTGTAATTACATGATGTCTTGCTCCAGGCAGTGTTTAACTTAAATACAGAACACAGGGGGTACATTAACAAATGGAGTCAAGATCACTCCATTTTGGCATAATACTTTACGAAAAAGGTGTTCAGGGTTTTTCCCACTACAGGAGCAATGCAAAGTCTTATAGAAATAGGATAAAGGCAACAGGAAAAGGTGGAGTAAGGGGCACCAGGAATTTGTTCCTGGGGTGCATAAATGTTTAAAGAGTTTGCATCCTCAGTATCTCTCTATTTTGAGAATGAAGCAGGATGAGGTTGAAAACAGAATACAAAAGGAAGTCAAACTTTAAACGTCATTATTTGAAAACTGCAGTTCAAAAAGCAAAACAGTCTCACCTCAAGGTCCATTTAGTATTTTAACCACATCACATGATCTTTAGCAGCAAATGGAGTCTGTTCAGTTGTCATGGAAATGTAGATATTCAAATTTCCATTTTTTTTTTCCTACTGGTAAAAATAGCTGAAATAGCTATAAAGCAACAAAATGATGTTTACTCTTACAGTAATTCGTTAAGGACATCAGTGGCATTTAAATGCCAAAAACATTGTGAAATTTTGACATCTTGACACTATTTGGTGATTTATAACCACTCATAAATATTGCTTTGCTGTAAATTATCAGTTCTGTTACCCTGAGATATTTAGTTTATGCTGCAGCCTCAAAATGCTTATTTACAGCCCTATCATGAACTGTATTTCATAACTGCTGTCATAGATATTTTAAATGCAAAAGAGGAATATTTATAGACCACCACAAAATTAAATATGGAAACAATCTCGCGAAATTGGTTTCTTTTGCTATTTGGAATGTTTACACACATGCACTTTATTATCTCACCAAAATTAAGCTGGTTGTTCCAAAACCCCACCTCTCCACCCGCTGATTTCCAAAGATTTAACTTACGTGGCTTGTGTGCTACAGAGTGATAACCTTTGCATTCCTAAATGGCCGCTCACTAGAAAGGAGTTCTACATTTATGTCAGTCCCAGGGACATCCTCTGAGAATATTCTCCATCAAGGTCAGAGGAGAGGAGAAACTTGGAGCCAAAGACAAACCAATGCTTTCCCTGAAGTTTTCTCCAACTGTTGTCGAGTTCTTCCAGGGCTAGGGGCCATTCAGAGAGTTTTTCGTCGACACATGCCAGCATCTCTTGATGCCGTGCCAGCATCGCTTAGCCCCAGCCTGGCTGTGACATTCCTCCTGGCAGAACAAGGCTGTGACTCGGGCGAGATTTTTAAACATTTCTCAAAGCCCCGATGAGCAAAATTATGGCTAATTAGTCACCAGGCTGCCATGGTTTATTAGGAGTGACAATGGCACATCTATAGCTGACAGCTTGTCTCTCTCTCTCTCTCATTTCTCTTACTCTCTGTGTACATCTCCAGCTCCATCCGTCGCTCGCTGCCGTCAGCAGTGACATTACAGAAATGGAAGACATTATTGAAATAAATAATTCACCGTCACATCTGTTATCTATTCACGGTAAACATTTCTCTCATCAGCGTTTCATATGTCAGCGACTGTGGCAGTGTGATCATTTGGTTCACAGCCATTCAGAAGTGTATGTTTTTCTGTGCATTTCAACTCTCCAAAGCCTTTTAGCATGCTGCGTCCGCCGGGTTGGCCTACATGCTGCTTGGCCTACATTTGGACTAGTTCAGACTAGAATTCCTCTTACAAGTGAAAACAGAGAGAGCCAGGGAGCAAGAGAGAGTCAGTCATTGGTAGTTGATAGCAGGGAAATCAACACCGCCTTAGTTCATTTCCTATATACAGTAAATTCTGTTTGCGGGGAAAAGACGGAGTTCATACTAAGATGAATGCAAAATTGATAAAACCTCTACCTTTGCCTGATAGTCACTCTCTTTTAGCTCTGCTTTTGGTCTCCACCAACTATATGCTCCACCATGTTCACCAGCTAGCCTCTAACTGTGTCTGTCTGCTGTTTGGTTGGTGCTGAGTATGTAGTGTACAGTGGGTTTATCAGAGCAACTCCTTTCACATATATATAGTCTTGTGATTAATTGCTAATATAAAAACTATTGAATATAACCTCTAATGTGGGTAGTTGTTCAAAGTTTGTGGCTCTTGTGTAGCAGGCAGCTGTCTGACTGTTGGTCAGTGTGACCATCTGCCTAAGAAAGGACACTGACCTTACTGCTCTATGCAAATTTGGTCAAAAATGAAGAAATCTGATTGGCCATATGGAAACAAAATATCCATCTGTGTAGTCTAGTCAAGTGAAATTTTATTTATGTAGCCCAAAATCACACATCACAATTTGCTTCAGGGGGCTTAACAATCTGTACAGTATATAACACCCTCTGTCCTGGTCGATTATGCTGTAGATGGAGAACTATGCAGACAAATGAAAGCACACTTAGGAGGACACGATCATAAAATCAAAAAAATATAAAAGACACATTTCTCCTTTTTGGTTTCCGATTTCTTTCACAGACACATGACATGTGATTTGCAGAGTAGGTACGTTTGCTGTAGCAGACTTTAAACTTCAATTATGTAATTCTGGGGACTGAATGAATACAAGGGTAAACTAGGCCACAGTGTTAAAGGTCAGAATGAAACCAGTCAGCAGTGTCCGAAAACTTAACTGAATTCATATGACATCAGACATATTACTGTATAGAAATGTCATTATTTATTGTAGAAGCAGCTAGTATTAAAGAGGAACTCCAGTTTCATACAACCCAGGTCTTACTTTCAAAGTTTTCCCCACCAGTGCCATCGTAATACATGTGACCATTTTTTATATCATTGTTACAAAGTTTTTATTTTGAAATATTGTATGCCCGTCAGGATGTGTATTCCCTTCGTCTCTCTCCCTGTCTGTCTTTTTCACTCTTGTGTCCCTCTCTGCCCCTCACTTTCCTCCTCCAGGCCCTTATAAAAACCATATTAGTTGGATGTGAGTAGCAGCAACAGCCTTTGGCGACATGTGTGGGGCTAAGGGACCTTAATTAAGAGGTCCATTTATAGTTCCTCATGCTGGAATGGCAAAGCTGCAGTTTTTGGTTTTGACACCGCTCTGTCTGTCTATTTGAGTCATTGTCTGTCTCTCCCCATCTGTCTTTCTGTCTCCATATTGTTCTGGAGGGCCTGACTGACCTTATGAGTGGCTGTAATGAGGAGGAGAGCAGGGCCGAGACCGAATGATACACTATAGCAGAAGAGCTATACCGAGCTTCAAAAGGGAAATTCACATACCACTAAAACTGTGGCAGCAGAAATAGAAATGATATGAAAATAATATTGGCAACAACAAGAAATGATTTGGAAAGTTTGGTATAAAGTGATCATGTCTGGCTGAGTCTGTTGTGTGAATTTGAAGTCACAGTGCATGCTTTCTGGGGACTGAAATTCAAAGGGTGCCAGAAAGATGAGACAGGCTTAAGATCTAAGAAGGAGGAACGAACCAAACGCGTATATATCTGAAGTGATAATTTTTTGTATTATTTCACTGTGGCTGTTTGATCATTTTTTAAAGACAACGTGGCTTGAAACAGACCTATTGAACTGTTTTATTGTGCATCAGGCAGGGTGACACTGCCAACAGGCTATCTTGCCATTACCTCTACAAATTATTTACATTTTATCACATTAACACCACATTCATGTGTAATGTAGCTTGCAGCATTGCTCTCGGGGGGCAATGTTGTGAAATATCTCAGGAATTTGATGGACTTTGGTATAGACAATTATGGTCCCCTGAGCATTAATCCTAGAAACTTTGGTGATCCTCTGACTTTTCCTCTCCCCTCACCACAAGGAGGGGAGTCTCTGTGTCTTTGTGTTGTGTACAGCTACCTTACTTCACCAAACAGATATGACACATCCAACACCCTGGTACATTTGCCAAAAATAGAAGAATTGCATACAATTTAACAGTTGAGTGGTTTACATTCTGTAGTGCTCAAATTGTCCTTCATACTCTGGTATGGTCTCCTACAGTTCATCCAGAAACACAAGAGAAATTGCCAATTTAGGAGAAACATATAGCATGCAATGAGACACAACTAATCTATTCAAAAGCGGAATTTCATTGTCCATAAACAGAATTTCATATGTGTAGTCACATACTCATATTGATCTTTGTATTATTTATTCTGTTAGTGCAGTTCCTAAGAAATAAGTGAGTTTTGTGTTCAAAAACTGCAGCCTTATATGTAAGACAAGACAAACAATATATGAGCTACATAATTCCAGAGCTCACATTTCATACATTGTCAATTAAGTGTATTTTAGTTTAGTATTTGGGTGCAGTATGGATTAAAAGAGAGCGAGAAACAGAAAAATAAACAATAATATGGAAAGCAAAGGCACTGGGGTATCTCACTCCATTTTGGCATTCACATAAAAAGTATATGTAATTCATCATGTGTCATGATTCATTGGATGATGCATGGTGTCCTCAGGCACTTACAGTACAAACTATCCAAATATACACACATGACTGAGGATGTACTGTGTAGTATAAGAATTAAAGGCCATAATATGTGTCACAATAATTTAAATGATGGAGGATATTGTATATCCTTGGGTAGTTTTGATTATGTTTTCTTGAACAGGAAACAGATGTATGGCAGAGCAAATGGATGGAAACTGGAGAGCTATAACAATGACATGGGTAATAAAATGTTACCATCACTGCTTTTTAATCATACACAGTATGAAATTTAATTATGACGTTGAAATGATTTATATCCTCTCCAGCAGACCCTGTGGAGTGTCTTCTTCAAGTAGGGTTTGAGAGCTGGTCTGTACTGTGAGATTACAATACCAGTATCTTGAGATAACTAAATGTGTTATTTGTGTCCCACCTTGAAATCCTATTAAATCTTGTATAGTTCCACAGAGACATGTCTGACAGTCTAACCTCACACGTGCACATTTTATTGCATCTTGCATTTATTGGATATGATACAACATTCAACACACCCAAGGGTAGCTACATATTTATCAACAAAATAGTCAGAAACAACAGGAGGCAATGAGGGTGGTTTAGGATAACAAATTAGCGTGGAATTACAAATGTACTTAAAGGGAAATTGCATAGAATTTCAGCATCCACATGTTTTATTCAGCATGCCTCGAGGCAGTGCAGTTTGTTTATGTGAGCATGCATCACTTTTCCCCATAGGAACTGATAATGATACAGAGACAGAGACTGGGAAAGAGGCATGGAATTAGAAAAAAAATAGCAATGAAATGTAAACAATTTGATGACTAAAGCATAAGGAAAATTATATAGACCATTTATGAAAGCAACTGAACAACAGCAATTTCCAGCCAGTCTGTCTTTGACATGGTGCAAAGAAAATCTATATATAAGATCAATATATAAGACTTTATAACACAAGAACTATAAGAAAGGAAAACAGAAAGATAGTTTTTATTGTTACTTTTCTATAGTGGTGACTGTGGCATGTCAGCTCTGATTATGATTATTATGGAATTCAAATATGTCTTCTGAGGCCTATTTAAGTGTAAGATAATCTATTCTATTTTAAACAGCATAACTAAAACAACATTTCTATTTTAAACCACCACTGTGGGGACTCACCTCCTGCTCCCAAAGGGCTTGAGCCCACGAGGTTGGGGTGAATGTGTAAATGTAAGTCAATTAAATGTCCTCACAAGTTTCAAAACTGTGAGTGAGTGAGTGAGTGAGTGAGTGAGAGAGTGAGAGAGTGAGTGAGTGAAAGAGAGAGGTGGAGAGACCACGTGCATGCTGGCTTCAGACCCTGAGAGCCACCACAGTTTCAGACAGTCATCGATAAGCCATTCTTCTCACCCCTCCAATGTCGTTTGTCTAGCCGGCAGAAACCAATAGGAATCCATTATATTGAGCACCATCCTGATTTCAGTTGGACAGTCAGGCTCACAGTGTTCTGACAGTGACCAATTGAACGCTGAGATACAGTCTCTGCTGTCCAATACAGCTCAAGGAGAATGGAGGGAGATCGGGATTCTTAATTGCTAATAGACTCAGCAGCAGATTACGTTCTCTATCTTCCCTTTATCTACTCCTCAAGCTGTTTGTTTCATATTCTATTCCATACATTGCATACCAAGATAATTGTAAGAGCTTCATTGGAAGAGCACGGTGTCTTTAATTTTCCATTCATTACTATTAGCAGCACCCTAATGGGCTGGTTTTACTATCAGATACAGACACAAAGTGAGGCACATGACACTATGGTATCATGGTACAAAGATGCCTTTAACATGAAACTTATTTTTTCCCTATTAGTGAGGAAGAAATTACGTGATTCTACCCAGGAAGCAGGAAATATATTGTTCCCAGTCAGCTGCAGAGATGCAATAGTGGTAGGAATATAGTGTCTTGAACCAGGGCCCATGAGACCCTGAAATATGCAACTTTCCGTCACACCAAACAACATTAAACATTGATCAATGTCACAGATTATTGAGAATCTTGATCTCAGAGTGTTAGCTGGGTGGCTGTGGCAGAGCAGGGTTGTCCAATAACCCAAGGTTGGAGGTTCGATCCCCGCTCTCCCTCCTGAAGATTGGTGAACTGACAGCTGGTGGGGTGGCAGTCCACCTGCTTGCCATGGCCAAGGTGCCCTTGAGCAAGGCACCGCACCCCCAATTGCTCCCCGGGCGCTGTGAACTGCTGCCCACTGTTCCAGTGTGAACATGGCACCTGTCTCTTTGTGTGACCCTGTACAGGTGCCACTGGATGGGTTAAATGCAGAGAAATAATTTCACATTTGTGATAAATAAAAATAGCTAGTTTATTAGTACTGTTGGTGAAGCAGTAGTTATAGTGTTACAAAACTTACAAGACTTGGCCCTGATTCTTCTGGCCCCCCAGTTCAAATGTGAGATTTTAACAAATAATCTTAGCAGTCCTCAAAAAGCGATCACTACAAGAGACAGACATTATCCAACCAAAAAAATACCTCAAACCATAAATCTGAGATTATTTGAATACGGGCAATCTAAGTGCACAAAAACAGTCTAAATGCAACAATAATTTCTAAAAGTGAGATACAACATTTTAGGGAAAAACAAAAGTTCTAGTCAGACACAAAATAAAGGTTAAATTAGTAGAATCAAAGCGGTAAGGCAAAGAAAAGAGACAAAGCAGCAGTGGTAATACATCCTTGACTGGCTGAAACCCTGTGACAGGTGACTTCACCTCTGCCCCGGGCTGACATACTCCAAACCTGGTGATCTACATCTGGGTGATAATATCATTACGCAACAGCTGTCATTTAACCAGACGCAGAACCGCAGAACTTGTGGTTTTATGATACACTAAATATCTCATGTATAAATGATAAATACTCTGTAGGGGTTTGGTATGATTTAGAAGCTGAAAAAACCTGAACCTGTCCTGCACTTTGTTATTCATTCAGAGAAGGGCCTTAGAGGTTGTGCAGGACAGAAAATATATATTCATAATAATTAATCTTCTTTGAAAGTATGTGCTTGCCTGATTTTTTTATTTTTCATGTGCTGTTTGCTTCTTTAGTGTCATGGCTTTACAGAATGACCTTCATCATCACTGTTTCGGAGTAGTCAACTCACCCAGTAGAGTGGCAATTGTCAGAAAAGAGACTTTAGTTTTCACTGCCTCAAGGTGCAAAGTTGCACACTGCAGATGTTAAAAGGGTGGCTTGAGAGAGCTTTTCCCTCCAGCCACTTTTCCCTCTAGCTGCAGGTTCTGTTAGCCAGGAGATACTTGAGCACGTCTTCATTGACACATATAGTGCTCCTAATGAAAACGAAATCCAAAACTCCACCACTTTATTTGTGAAGTGCTGTTGTCAGATCTCATGGCCTTGCACACTGATGGAGCTGCAGCAGTTCTAACTAATGAGTCAAGTCAGGCCCACTGGAGCCTGTAAGCTCTCCCCAGGCTTCTGTGCTTGTATGTAATTTGCGCTGTAAACATCTCCCCATCGCTCTTGACCTTTAACACTCCAGCTGGGCTGAAGAAAATACTGCCAAGCAGAAACCATCAGCCTGCCAACTATATTCTGGCTTATACAACCATTAATATCTGAATACGTTCTCTGAAACTATATCTTCATTTGGTTGTTGAACTGCTAAGAGAGGTCTTGACAGTGTTGGATGATAAATATGTTTTAATTTAATTTCTTCTCACCAGTGCTCGTGCGAGGGTGAGCCGCTGTAAACCGAGCATTGTTGTACTTGTTTTGGATTACGTTGGTCTATCACTGTATTTCTATGGATTTTACTGATGATGTGTGAAACATTGCTCAAAACACAAAGTGCTTCTCAATAGCATTAACATTCAATGAATTTTCCATGTGGTTCATATGAATTGTGTCAAATTGCACCATGTTACCATTAATTGTGATATTGAAAGTGAGCAGGGTCTGATATTGCCTATCAAGCTCTTATTTCTCGTTCTTCACAGAGTTACTTCTGTAGTTCTTCACATGTGCAAATGGGAGCAGTGTGAATGGCTTCGGGTAGAGGCTGTCTGAAAGGGCCTCTCCCTCTCGGCGTGCTAACATGCTCACAGTGACATGACGTTAACACGCTGATGTTTGGTGCTACCATTTGCTAACTAGCACTGATCACAAAGAACAGCTGAGGCTGATGGTGATGTCACTAGTTTTAGAAGTAGTTGGTCACAAACCAAATATTAACATTTGGAGGATCACCAAAGGTATTAGGATTTATCATCAGGGAACCACGAACCAAAGAACGAGAAGAAGAATCTTAAGACACAGGAAGCCGGCGTAATGATTCAAGAACTGGAGAGATGATGAAGTTTGATATTTAATGGGGTATCTGACTGTACTTACATTGACATAAATCTGATTCTCTGATGCTTGTTTGTTGCTTAAGGAAAGATTGCTTTTTGACAACTCTATTTTACATCTCAATCCCTCCCGAGTACAGTCTGTTTCTTTTATCTCCTCCATCCCTTCCCCTCTGTTCTCCTCTTCTGCCATCTCTTGACCCATGCGAGAGGAGGACAAATACAAGACCATGGTAAGAGTAGAAGACAGCTTTACTTTCCTTTTTTCTTTTTCTTTCTTTTTTTTTTTTTTTTTGCTTGGCTGGCATCCACTCTGGTTGTTACTTCTCTAACACTAACAATCTAACCTACCTCTTTCTTCTTTCCTCTCTCTGTCTTCCCCTTCCTCTTCCCCTTTCATCTGCCCCGCTGCAATATGTGAAATTCCCCCCCAGCCCAAGCCCGCAAAATAATTTTCTGTCCTTCACTTTCCTCCCCTCTTCTCCTCCCTCCTCGTCTCATTTTGCCTCTTCCTGGCTCGACCCCTCTGATCCCGAACCCATAAGGGGCTAACACAACCTTTGATATCGGCTCCTTTCTGTTTGACATGACTCCTTGCGGGAATGAGTGTACCCAGACACAGAGAGGGGAAGAAGAAGAAAAAGAAGAAGAAGAAGAAGAAAGGGGACACGAAGATCCCAATGATACTTTAAACACCACTGTCTTTGAAACAGAGGACTTGGTCTCTGTATCTCGGTGCCCGAGGCGAGAAATGTTGCAACATGACATGACACATAGGTCAATATGTGTTCAGCCCAGATGAACAGAAGCCAGAAAAACTCAGTATTTGAGAGAGAGAAGAGGCAGAATAACTGCTACACTTCCTAAACAAACGTCCGATTACAGTTATGTTTGTGTTCTTTGGTCCAAACCAATTCACTCTGATCATTTAATATTAAACCAGCATTTGCAGACAAAAACCACACTTACTCGCAAGTAGCTAATTAACTGGAGTCTTGCACAGCACATGAAAATAATGTGCACTTCATGGCTAAATAAAAAAAGAATGTAGGAACAAGAAAAAAGGAAGGATGAGATATGTTCTTACATATCCCGGTTTGGCTGCTTAACCTACATACTTGTTTGTATTTTCAAAGTAGTTTTTTTTTCAATTTTAAGGCTTTTACGAATAACCAAGATGTTATTGTGGATAGAGAATTTGGCTCGGGTTGCTGGACTGTAAACTTTCCCACAAACAACAAAAGCAGGACATGTCTGTTAATGTTAGACTAAACTCTGTTAGTGTTCCAGACCGGCTGGCTGTTACTCTACTTGTCAACACTTGAAACGAATGAAGGAGTTCTTCGGAATTGGATTGGAATTAGGGACATGGGTTCAGCCACATTACTGTCCTTTTAGAACGTGGATTTACTTGCTTTTTATTGTTAGTTTGTGCATTAAATACCTGCCAATTAATTTGGGATTGATAGCAGGTTCTAATCTTGTGTTTTATTGATTTATTTATATCTGGTGCAGTCAGTAGCATAAAGCTAATAGTTACTACATTTTCGACCTGTGTTTTGAAAAGACAATTAGGTATTTTTCAAGTCTTTTTCCATGAAATCCCCTGAGCATTGTATCATCCTTAAGCTCATTGTTTTGGTTTTATAGCCCATGAAATGTCATCATTTCCAACCACAACAGGCAGATATTTTATACAAAAAAGCTATGATATACCAACTGTACGCTCAACACCAAACTGGATGCCAAACGTAATGCACCTTTAAGTAACAACAGCATCACACCACTCTACCTGAGGTGTGTTGTTGCTGAATGACAGCCAAGTAAACCATCAGTCAGCGCTCTTAGGGGGAAGATGTGAAAGAAAGTTACATCATTCAGATAAATCCCAAACAGGACACGATTCAAAACGTCAATGTTACCTGATAACACAATTAGTTTCATGACGTAATTGAGCAAACTGACCTCATTGTCAATGTTGGAGCAGCACTTCTGTCCTTGACACAGGTATATCGCTTTTTGTCTCAGATATCTCTCTGAAAAACACAGACAATATCCCAGTAAGTACGGTTTTGGTGATACACAGCTCAAAATATGTCTGAACATCTAGGTTAAAACTGGGCAGGGAAATGTTTTTAGGCATGCAGCCTACATGTAACCACACAAGCTTTTCAGTGATAATAATTTGTTGTGCGGACAGGACCTTCCACTCTTTGAAATAGTCATTGACATGCAGTCAAAACAACAGTTACATGGAACCTAGGCCCACATTGTTTATGTTGCTTGTGATTTTGCATTAAAACACCCCTTCAGACAGCAGCAGTGTGTGTCACCATGGTGGTTATTAGAATTTATCCACACAAAATCTCCAAAAAAGGGCATAACGCTGCAATATCGTCATCATAATATGGGTCTGAAAGGTGTGCTCTACCAATTTTACACCTGGCTTTTAGTTGACTCATCATGAAGAGTACTACTCACTCTGTGAAAACAGTTATATAATGTCTTCTGTGGCTCTGGAGGGAGTTCTACAAAGTATATAAAAATAACTGACATGTTGACAGGGTTATCTCAGCATTGGCTTAAATGTTGTTTGTTTTTTTTTACCAGAAAGCTGTATTACAAAAAGAGGTTAGGGGTTTAAAATTTGAATGTATTAAGAAAAACTGGAAACCGCATTCCATGATGGCATCCCATTCATTCCTATGAAAGCTGAAAATGTGTTTACCATTTCTACAGCCGCTGGTAAAGAAAGATAGAAGAAGAAAGATTGAAGAAAGAAGATCATTTGTCCCTTGTGAGTCCCCATACTTTTTTTAACTCAAACCCATCCTAAAGCCAACAGTTATTTCCCACTTACGCATGTGTGTACTGTAGCAACTTCACACTTAGCTACATACAAATGTTGGCCGACGTCTCACAAACATTTTGTTGCCTGCTGCTTTAGGTTATCATCTTATCCATTATGATGTATTAACATCATAATGGATAAGATGATAACCTAAACAGATAACCTAAACAGATAACCTCTCCTAACCTTAAACTATCACAGTGATAAAGTAGCAGGACATCATGTATCGTATATTCTGACCGAAATGATGCGTGATCTGTAAAGAATTTTAGTCCTGGATAAAAACATTTTTAAAAGAGTCATAAAATAGCTGCTACAAACACACAAACACAGAAGCAAAGGGGGGTGGAGCACAGATGAAACTAAGGTTTGAGTTACTCTTGATTAAACCAGTTAAGATACTCCAAGCGTTGTTGGGAAAGATTCTAAAACTTAATTCCTATCAGACATGAGCATTACCATCCTATCTGTTGTCTTGAGCAAACATTGGCTTAATCCCTCACACACCTCTTGGGACAAAACAGGAAACAGAGAGCAGTGCGCAAGCACATCCACACAGACAAAAAAACAACTATTTACACAAACAAATGCAAGGGCACACGTGCGCACACACACACACACACACACACATTTATGAAAACAAAAATACAAGTTAATAGGTCTTGACTGGCATACGCAATACATAAACAGTCAATGTCACACACACACATTAGGGCACAAAACACAAAGACACACACACACTTCCACCCTGGCTGGCAGAGCAATGTGTTCCTTGGCATTCTGCAAATGTCAGAAGGATAGTGTTCACAAATTCAGCCAGGCACCTGGGAGATTACATTTTATCAACATACAAATGAGCACTGCTTCATACTACACTGGGCACTGTGACAGAATACTAACCATGGCTGAGATGATAGGAAAATGGCTGTGACATTGAATTGTGAGGCCCCTATGTGTGTGTGTGTGTGTGCGTGTTTCTGTGTGTGTGTGTGTGTGTGTGTGTGTTGTGTGCACGCAGTCTTAAACCAGTGGAGCTGTGACGTGGCTGTTTGTTGCCTGCAGTGCCAGTGTAGCTGGATATGAATGGAGAATAATCACATAGGGAAACACTGACTTTCACCGGTACCTATTTAATCAGCAGTCCTGAGACTTCAGATGAAGCTCAAATGGCTGTAGGACAACACATACGCACATACGCACGCACACTTATCAACATAACCTTAACACTTGAAATACAGTAGCATAGCAAACAACTCACCTTTAACAAAGCCAGGGCAGTCACACACTGTTACTTTAATCTGGTGACAAACACCACCGACACTGGCTTTCGGATACTGTTGGTTAGTCCACTACTGTGGTCCAGACTGAATTTTCTCAACCATTATCGGATGGATTGTCATGGAATTTGGTACAAATAACCATTGTGCCCAGGGGATGAATCCTGCTAACTATGGTGATCCGCTGACATTCCCATCTGCCCCAGCTGTAGGCCTACTTTGTGTTCAGTGCCAATTAGCAAATGTAAGCATGATAAGGACCTAAATTGAGACGGTGAACATATCACAGTGCCTGAGAACAGCCTCACAAAGCTGCTGCTACAGTAAGGCTGTAACTTTGTACTCCTGTTGAGTGCTGCACATTGGCAAGTTTGAAAAAACCTTTTTCAAGCAAGGAGGAACCATTTTTTTTATTTTTTTTTAAATGTCCCTTTAGAAAACTATTCTTTTGAATTGACAGTCCTTGACACAGGATACATGTAGAGAAGAAGGGAACAAGAACAATTGTGTTGCAAAGCACCACAGCTTAGCCCACTATCCATTCATCTGATTTCTATATCCGCTTATCCTGTTCAGGGTACACTAGGCAACAGGCAGGGTACAAGGACAGATCTGCTTAATATATACAATTGCAAAACAAAGTCACACTTACTCATGAGTAGCTAATTTACTGGACTTTATTTTATATTTTTTTGGCCACCAGATGGAGACAAAGAGAATTATTTGGTGTCTGTATTATCTTAAAAACCTAAAAGCGTTGACGCTAAATTACTAAAATCAAATTGAATTTGTTGACAAATTATCTTGTTTTTAAGCTAGAGTAATTTTGAGATTCAAATGAATTTAAAAGTATTTACTAGCTCTTTAATATATCATAACTGTACGTTAACTTCGATTTTCAAGTGTGATTTTCTGAACCAGACAAAGGCCTTTTCTTTTTCAGTTTTACTGAATAATTTTAACAGAGAAACGAGCCATTATGATAAAAACAATTATGAATGAGGCTCAATCATTTCAGTCACTTCCTACCTAGCTGAACGCTGCCCTCGGAAATCTAATGAGCCTTATATAAGGATGTAATGTTTACTGTGGTCTGGTCTGACTACATGTGGGTTCCAAAAACTAATGTTTCAAAAAAATATTTCTACCACCAATAATAAAATAATTATGGGCTGTGGCTACATCTAAATCTGTCATACCGGCATGAATGAACTGGGCGAGGGTAAGAAGAGAGGCGACAATAAAGAGACAAGCGTTGAGGAGGGTGTAATAATATTTACTCATTAAATTGTTGTGAAGGTCAGATAGTGTAAAAGCTAATCGACTGATGTTATTAACAATGACTGGAGTACGAGCTCAGAGAGACGCGGCTGTCCTGGTGCTTTTTTTCCGCGAGCCGCGGTGTCAGGTTTGAATCCCTGAGCAACTCATGAAACAGATGAGATATTGATGTTGCAATATGCTTGAGCTATTTCAAAGGTATCAAGTTGGGATTTATTATGTTCTATCATACACTTCAAACACCTATCTGTATGTATTTATGTGTGTGGGCTATTTATTTTTCCATCAATATGCAAAGTTATAAGGTTTCATAAAGTGCCTCTGAAGTCATTTGATTGCAAAGAAGTGCAGCTTATACAGCAGAGGATGCAGTGTGATATAAAGAGATGGAGGGAAAAGGGAGCTCTCCACCTTTCTCCATCTTGAATGTACTTCTCCTGTGTGTGGTATGTGTGTGTGTATTGTACTGTATGTATGCATGATGAGTGATACGCCATAATAATGTCCATGAAAGCATATCCGAAAGAGAGATCAGTCTGATTATCAAGATGGCAGAACACAAGTGGAGGCGGACAAAGTGATAGATAGATAGATAGATAGATAAATACATAGATAGATAGATGGATGGAATGATAGATAGATAGGAGTGTAAGAGATAGATAGTGAGTGAAATAGAACCTGTAAACAAATATCTTAGGAGATGAGAGCCAGAAGGAAATGTCATTCGTTTTAAAGCATGCCTGATTTAATTGCTTCCTCTTCTCCCTCTGCATTTCTAAAGCCTAATGAGGTCCAACTCTACAGAGGTGAAAAGGGTGAAGGAAGCATTAATGCAGCTCCAGATGATCATTTTCTTCCCAGACTTTTCAGTTCAAAAGTTTCAAATGAATCAAAGTAGACAAGTACACATGCGCAATGTTTTAGCTTGATGCTCACTGACGACTGAAAAGGTTTAATCTGTCAGATGTCTGGAAAAGCACGTGCAAAAAGTGAATCTCTGTGTGCACATATGTGACTTATATACCATAGATGTCATTGTAAAGTGGTGTCCTACGAGGCAAGAGAGACAAGAAGAATCTTTAAAGATACGCTCTTTCCTTCACAACAAAAACACATCAATTCTTCTAATTTTCCTCCTTTGGCATTCTCAAAATGTGTCATCCACACACACGCACACGCACACAGACACACATTTAAAATGATGGGTTTGAAAAAGATAGGTAGAAACTTGTCAATAGCTGCAGCTAAAGAAAAAAAAGGAGGATTTCAGTAAAACCAGACAAGAACTCATTATGTGGTTTAGAAAGCAATAGAGGGGTGGGTGGGCTGGATGAGAGGAGGAGGGTGGTGAAAAAGAAGTAAGAGGGAGAGAGAGAGCGAGACAGAGAGAGGTAAAGAGAGGGGGAAAGAGACTCCATTCACACCCCTCTGTTGGAAGATGCAAGGTCAAGAACACTCAGCATGACAAGATGAGTGATTGGAGAGGAGTTTAAAGCAGAATCTGTTCCATTAGAATTGCTGGGAATCAGACAAGTGTGGCGCCTTTGAGTGTGTCTGTCTGCACGTCACAGGAAGATAGACAGATCTGGATCACTAGGCAGACAGACGGACAAACAGCCACAGTCGCATACTATACAGCTGGATAATAAGGGAAAAATAAACTTCAATCTGATCCTTTCCAAATGCTGTTTTGTGCTCACCATAGAGCATGAAAGAGGCAAACAAATAAGTCTGTAATATTCCATTAATGGCCCATTAAAATGTGGTGATGCACTCTGTTTTTCTCTATATCTGTGGATGGTGTCTCCAACAGCTCTTTGCTTTCACACCTGTAGTTGCCAAGTTCAGCCAGAATCTTCTACAGTGCAGTTAGGTGCATTGCTCAGAAATGCCTTTAGTGGTATTTGATGCAGGAAGGAAGAATCATTTTTACAAAACTTATGCAACTAGATTTTCTGAACTGGTCTGAGTATTGAATACTGCAACTTTCTTGTTACATAATGTTTATCTAATTTTAAAAAAATACAGATACAATGAAACCTAGCTGGTTGAGGTTCTAACTTAGTGCAATGTTCTCAAGGCGTGAATCAGACGTTTAAGACCCTGATATACGCCAAAACGGGCACAGATGTAAACAGCAGAGGGGCACACGGTTGTGACCATATATTACACTGGTTGTCTGCTGGTTTATTCAGGTGCAGTTGGTGGGTACAGTCACCATATACAGTCCAGGCAGTCTATAGATTTTGGGCTGCACAGGTGCTCAGGGACCTGGGCAGAGGACAGAATTTACATCACATAGAAACTTATGTCGCAGCCATGCAGCTGTGCAAGATGGTGCACTCTACCATAGCAAGAAAAAGATGGATGAACTGATAGGAATTCATAGCTTTACGTGTGTTCCCTTAGTGTTTCTTTATTCACAGGGTTGATGGTGAAAAAAGAATTAGGAGTTCTGTCAGGGTTTAGTTAGGTATTTGACAAAGATTTCCTTTTAGCAGCCAGAGCATGAATGTCCTTGTTTATTGTTTATAGTGTCAAGGACAACGTGAGATGAAAGTAGGTAGTATTCCTTACTTATTTATAAACCAGAGTGGGTAAAAAATTACCCTTTTACTATTTCAGAAAATACGTTTATGTATCAACTTTCCATAAGTGGGTCAAAAATGGAAATTCATAGGAACCATTCATCCTCATCAGTTACTCCAGTGAGTTATATACAGTATTTGTACTTTGAACCAGGCCCCAACTGTCCTTAGCATCACCATTTAGATTTATTATTTTACACAGCAAGACCATTTTGTATTTGGTACAGGTATTATCTATATTTTTGTCTTTAAGAAAAAAATGATATCAATATTACCGCCATATTAACCTACTTTATAGCTGTGTAGCTTAGCTATAGATTAGTAGCTACGTCATATATTTTATAGAGAAAGGCTACAATATTAGTTAGTTTAATAATTTGATGACAAGAATACCTTTATAAACCTATTTACTGATCGATTAACAATCATACATATGTATATATTGGTGATTTTCTATTTATTTGTACTTTTGGCTGGTGGACACACAGCTGAAATGATCTCAGAGATGCTGGTTGAGGAGTCAGTGATGCAGTTCGACTCTGAGTTCCTACATAATCACAGCGTTTCCTCAGCCTACCAAGGAGCATGTCAGACCTCACATGAGGAACTGACTGGAAAGCTTCCCTCAGCTATCAACCCTGTTCACTGAAGTAATGGGAAGGTGTTGGGTGCCATAGGAGAGAATCAAACAGGGTCAGGTCAAAATAATGTCTGATCTACCCGAGTAAAAGTGACCATATGAGGTAAACTGTGTTAAAATGTAATGAACCAATGTGCAATGATCACAGCCAGAAACATGTTTCTTGCTGTCTCTTACTCTTTTGAAATTCTTTGAAAATTAAAAATAAACATTCTAGTGTAGAAGTCCAATAATAATTTTGTGCAAAATTAGTTATATTTATGTTTATCTAAAGGTTAATTCATGCTGTCACATAATCATCTCATCCATCTAAAACAGAGGGAAAGACATGACAAAAAAATAAGAGAAAAACAAAAAAAATTGACCAATTTTTCTACTTTCATGTTTTCACAGTGTGAATAGACTAACTTTGCACTTTCAGCCCCGGCAGCACTGTTATCCTGCAATTTCACCGTTTTTGGTGCTGAGTGTTTTCCATCGACCATGGTGATTTGAAGTGAAGAAATGTCTGGTGTTGGGATGGGCTCTCAGTACGTGCTAATGCGTCTGTAAACTTTGGAGGTCTGTAAACCAGGCTGACTCAGAGCATCCCTCTTGCTGCATGATTGTTGAACACAAGCACAGCTGTAAATTATATCTTCACAAACAGGTTAACAACTTGGGAATGTTGAAAAGCTCCGTCATGTAATAGTCCAGTACACAGAATACTATGTTGTCGCAAATAATATATGGAATGTCAAATTTAGAGCCTCTCTTCCTTTTAATAGATAAGTCTGGCCTTGTTTTTTTGAGCAAAACACCTGAATAGGCTACACCAAAACCAAAAGTCTGGTAACTTTTGCCTCCATTCCAAAGAACTCCATAAAAGAAAGAAAGAAAGAAAAAAAAGACAGAAGATGCACGTAAAAGAGCAATACTACTTTATTACATTAAACATGGACAATGTATTTTATTCTGAAACAATTGTGCAACTGCCTATTCCATCTCCGGGGAGTCACTCTGTGTAGAGTAGATGTCACTGCACAATTTCATGTTTGCTCTGCTGAGTAGAATAAACCACACTGGCCATGTTCATTGTAATGAAGGAGTATGTCATTGTGGACAGTGTTGAAAGTCCTCATGATTGTACGGATAATAGCCAGGCTGCAGGAGACCAACTGAATTGTTTTCTGAATGACTGTCCCTGGGATGGATGGTTAATTTATTTTCAATTTAAAGCCCTGATCCCCGACTGCACAGCAGTTTCTGCCCGACCGTCAAGGCCCCACGTGGTCTCCTTTTTAATACAGTCCCAGTACACTCCACCAAATGGGCTGCAGTTGAGTGCTGACCATGTGGACACCAAGGGTTTTAATCAACCTTCCCCGCAAAAAGAACTTTAACAGGGGAGACTTTGTGACTGGCGCTATACCATTTCCTCAAACAATGCCCTGCACAACTGTCAAAAGGTACAATCTTGAACCTTTCACAAGATTGTTCAATTACTGAAAAAAAGAGATTCAGTCAGCTGAAATTACATCTCATAAAGTCTGTCATAACTCCAGAGAGAACTAATCATCTATTGGAGTGCTGACTCAAGGAAAATTTGTCTTTTTTTGTGCTTTTTTTCCATTTTGTCAAATACATTTGTACCTGGTTCTCACAGTGGGGAATTTGCTCTGTGTTATTTAAGTTTTTTTTTTTTTTTTGTCAAAACGACAGTCTCTTATGACGTACAGTATGTGCTATATATTGTATGTAACAAATCTAAAAAAATAGTATAAAATGACTATTTGACTCTCTTACCAAATCCTCCCACATATCTATTCCCTTCCCATTTTAAGGGAAAGGGATGATCTGATCTTTTCCTATGGGTTCAGAGCCACAGAAAAAGATCAGACCTTTTCCATGTGACTAACTAAAAAAGCTTGGACTATAAAGGCATAATTAAGTCATACACAATACATTCCCAAAGATCAAAATGAAATTATTAATATTTTTCTGTTATACTTAGCAGCACCCACAACCCACAATTAACAACCAGATCACAAAGGTAATTCAATCAAAAGAGATGCCTACAAAAAGGGAACCAAACAAGTGAGTGAACATCACTTCACACCAATGTGCCTGCATGTCCTTCATCTTTGCTTTTCTTCTTCCCTACAACAGGATCAAGTTGTTCGGGCTTGTAACTGTGTGGCATTACAAGTGAAAAAAGTTTTTAACTTGTAAAATTATCACTCTGACATAATCACTAGTCAAAAGTGAGTACTGTGCATGTTAACATAAAGCCGAAAATGTCCTTCTGTGTATGTAAATGTTGTTATGCATGACATTTGTGATTCTTGAAGCGGTTATCTTTTGTTTTTAGTTTGTTTCTTGACAATAGGAACAGAGTAAGAAACAGAATAAAGGAAAAGGATGACACAAACATATGATACATCACCTCGACCCAGAGGACAACACAAGGGTTAAAATCTGTATTGTCAATTAGGCATTTATTTTTAACTTCTCAATCAGAATTCAGGCTGATATCCATCTCATATCTAAGAATAGGAACATTGAGAACTGGGTATGCAGGGAACATGAACTCAATGTTAAGTGTACAGTCATTCAGTCTGACGGATCCTACTCTAGGGCTTCTATCCTGAGAAGTACTCCTATTCTTGTATTTATCAAGTATCTTGCTATTCTGAGAGGCTTTATAAAGTACCAGCCCCTAGCACAAGTGTTCTACATAAACCTTGTGATTCTAATTTAGCCATTGTAAACTGTAACAAACAGCTGCGATCATTTATTGTGTGCAAAGAAGAGGACTCATGATCTGGACTTAACTATCTGTAGTATCTATTTTACCTCAAAATCTGAGGAAAAAAAGGAAGTCGGCCCTTTGTGATGCGATGTTCCTGCAGGATGCAGACAAACTGGCACTACAAATCATTTTAGCAACTTCGCTGTGATAGATTGAGCTTGTCTGGTACTTTGAAGGCGACTGATTAGGCCCTGTAAAATGCAAACTCAGCACATCTATAATCTTCCAGAATCCCCAATCAGATTTTTCAGCACATTTGAGATGAGAATATTGTCGATGGTAAGTTGCAGAGTTCTGGTCCACAGGATAAGGGCAAAATACCATGAATATAAAATATAAAATTAGCATGTACACACTTTTACAATTTCTTTTTACTTTATTTTTATAATCAGTCATAAAGACTGAGAGGCCAGAGATGTGTTGATTCATCCCTTTACCTCTGAAATGAGCATATCACAACTCACAAGTTGTCTCAATCAAACCAAAATCAACCCGCCATTAATCTTTGTTATCACTATGACCCATTTCTCCATTTTAGCAACTAGCGATGTCTTAGGAATACATTCATCATTGCCTCCCCTACTTCCAAATTAAACTCTGTCATGAATTATGACAGAGGTGCAACAAAGCTGGCAAATTGTTTACATCTAATCAATATTCTAAGTAATCAATGCAAATTATCTGTATGCAATGTGTGGAAAGACAGATGGAGCTGAGAGAGTGTTTTCACAGCGTAGCCTTTTTAATGGGCAGAGCTTTCAAACTGAATTGTCCAACTAGTCATTCAATAGCAGAATAATTTAGTACAAAAAGGACAGCAGCATGACCGTTCCAATGAGTCCAAAGACCATAGATGGTTGCCAGGCAGCAAGCCGTCTAGGGAGGTAAAACCTCTGGTGGACTTCAGGCAGATTGATTTATCAATTCAAGGCTAAGTGGGAGCAGTAGAAAAGTGACAGTGATCAGAAACTCATCCATAAACATCAGTCAGGTTTTGAGCGAGGAGTATGACAGGATAAGACATTTTACATAGGCGGGAAACTCCCAAAAATAACCAGCAAGGATAAGGTAAATCAGATACATGAATGGAGAATTCTTTTTTTATCGTACCAGTTTGTTTTATTATGACAATGCACACTTGAAAAGCAAAAAAGCCTTGGCAACCTGCAAAAACCAACAATATTATGACAATACGAGTCACTCGCTTGAGCCTGCATCGACCAGTCACTGAGTGGACTGCGCCCTACATTATTATTGCAAAGGGTCACTTTCAGTTGAAACTCATTAGCAAACATAAGGACATAAAAATAAAATTTGTGATTACATAAAATATCGGTCATTCCATCTTTGTATAGTGGGAGATACATTTTGATATGCAAACACACACAATAAAATAAAACACTTGAAATATGTGACCCATGACAGGAAAGAAAGTGTACATAATTGAATCATAATTGAACTTCTAGGCTAAGATTTTACAAATCACAGAAGACTAATCATTAATCATGTTTTCTTTTAATAATCAAACAATTTGAGGCTGTATCAAAAACTTGGTAAAAAAATTAGAAGGAGATTTTCATTGACCATTTTTCAGTGAGCTAATTACTGGAAATTCAAGGTTCTTCCCTCTGAATCTCTGCCTCAATCTCAGCCACAAACGTCTCCTCTGTGACCTCTAAAATGTGAATATCTGTACAATCCCATCTGGGAGAGTCTCCATGGCACACAAAGTTTCTCCTCAGACTGGATAGAAGAACTGCCTCATTACATAAAAAAATAATTATCCCTGGTCCAAAATAAACTGAAGGGGTCCTTTTCCTGTTTACGTACATGTTTAGAGGTACTGTATGTATGTAGAAAAGGGAAGAAATTACATTTCACGTTTACTCACCAAATTGAGGGGAAATTGCGTGAACAGAAATCTGCATAAAACTATACATTTTGCACCCAAATCCACACTAAACTCTGCAATTACAAGTTAGACAATCTCTTTTGTAATAAAAACAGTAGTTCATGTTTTCTCACATTAACTTCAATCCCACCCAGTTTTCTTGTTGTTTACATCTTATTGAGCCTGTTAGATGTGCTGAGGGGATGTGCTGAGCAACTGAGAGGAAGGCAGGATTTTCATCTAATGGACTGTAATTGACATATTGTCCAAAACAGGAATAAAGAACTCCTGCAGGTTATTTTAGTGAGGCAGTGCCTTTCCTCCCGCTTTCTTCCACCACCAAAAAAATATAACACAATCTATCAGATACATCTTCCAGATATACAGTGAATTTTAAAACCAATGAAACAAACAAATTATTTATTATTCATCTCTAAATCTTTTTTAGGCTACCTTGTTATTCTCATCTTTACTAGACATTGTGAATAAGGATAGAAACAGACAACTAGTGTTAAAAGGCAAACCGTATTGAATCTGAATAAACACACCCACTCATTCACACGCACGCACACACATCTCGGCCTCCCATTCTCTTGTGTCGTCTGCAGGGGTGATTTCAGATCCTTGTGATAGCTTTTTTCATATTCAGAGAATCTCACTCTCCTTAATAAAAACACGAGTTGTTGCCTGCAGTGGTTTGATGGCAGTTCACGATCTTCTCGTATTATTTCAAAGCAAGAGAAAAGAAGAGCTGTTAGGCAAATAATTCAGTCCAGAAAAAAAAAAGAATAATAACTTGGGATATTGAGGAAAAATCGAAATTAGGCCAGTATTTTAAATCAACAGAGAAAAAAAAAATGAAATGCTGGGAAGGGAGAGCTCGTCTCCCAATCGTAACCTCTGACCAAATGGTCGATCTGAAAGCCAATGTGACTAGAATTTGTTTGTCTTAGGCCACTGTAGTAGCTGGGCTACCACTAAAACAGTAGTCCCTCCCAGCTGTTTCAACCAATCATCCCATCTGTAAAACCCCACCCGATTCATTACTTCCCCTCCAAAACCAAAGTCCCCTGTAGCTGTTTTGTACTTTAGCACCTCTTGTCATCTCTCCCTGTAAATGTCCAGACAGACAAACACCAGAATGGAACCGTCACAGTTTCTCAGGCATCCTCTCCCTCCACCCTATGAGGGGAGGTTAAACAAGTCTTAGGGTGGCACGTATGGAGGTGGAGATCTGTAGGGAGTCATGTTCTTGGGACGGGAGCCCTTGCCCTCCATGGGAGTGGTGAAGGGAGGTGGTGGCTGGTAGGGAGGTGCGTTGGGGTCCTCGTCCCGCAGAGCTGTGTACTCCCCCAGCAGCTCCTGGTTAAGGGGTGTGGTCTCTGGCGTGGCCATGTTGGGATACTCAGGGGGTGGAAGCGGGGGCTTCTCCTCCTGTAGAATCAATGGCATACTCGAAGATGGAGGCGGCTTAGAGTCATCAAGTTCATCGGCAAAAATAATCGGCACACCTTTTTTGATGAAGGTGGCCTGGTCCTCGATGGTCAGCTTGCCCTTTCGTTTCTTCCTGTAGCAGATCATTGCAATGATACCTGCTATTAACAAGATTGCCGCAACCACCACAGCAGGAATGACTGTGTGGAGATAGACGTCATCTGTGCTCTGCCGGCCTGTTCCCAGAGCTGGGGTGACTGCTGGAGGTTCTGGTATATCAATCTCTCCTGGCGGGACGAAGGAATATGTTCTGCAACTTGCCCTTCCCTTGACCATGACATCCAGTGGTCTGAATTCAGGCTCCATCGAGTACTTGAAGGTCTGCGAGGGTTTTCCGTCAGCACTGGCGAGCATCCTGCTCATGGTTGTGAGCTGTTCTTTTGGACATGGGTGCTGCGGGAGGCTTGAGTTCGTCCACTCCACCACAATGGACCCTTTGCTGATATTTCTTAGACTGACTGTACTGCTGTTGCGGTCCCCCAGTGCATATGCCAGTTTCTTGACCAGAAGGATCTTCTTGTGGATGTCATTTGTTATTGAACGTGGCTCACCATCCAATCGGGCCGTGAAAATCACAGGGGTCTTGTCATTAATGGGCCAGCGGTTCACACGGACCTCAAAAGCATCGATTGCATTCAGGCCACCTTTGTCAGTTGCCTGCATGAAGTATTCATGTTTTCCAACATTTTGGACATCGGGCAGGCCATACAGAAGTTGGCTAGTGGTGTTGAACTGGATCCAGGAGCCATCGCCAACCACTTCATTGTGGTTCTGTCTCAAAGTTAGACGCAGCTTGTCTGTTGTCCCATCCTCTTTATCAAAGAATGTATCAGATGGGATCTTAACCTCAAAGTAGGTGCCCACCAATGCATTGACTTGGTCGATGGGATTACGCAGGACAGGCTTCTCATTGTATGGATCTGGAATTATGCCAGGCGACGGCGTGGTGCGCCTGGAAGGCTTGGCTGTGGAGGTCTTTGGCTCTCTGGGCACCGGTGTGGTTTTGGGTCTCTTGGGTTTCTTGGTAGGTTTTCTAGTAGGTGTGGCTAGTGTGGCAGTGGCCTCCACATAAGTAGGCCTGGTCGTGGTTGTCTGGATAGAAATGGTGCTGGTGGTCTCCATTACCCTTGTTGGTTGAGTGGGTCCCTGGGTTGGGGTGTGGGCAATAGGATCACGGACTCTGTTCGTAGGCTTGCCAGGAAGGGGAACAGGGCCTCTTACCGGGGGAGCAGAGCTTTCAGTCGGTGCAGCAATAGAAGGAGAGGAAAGGGTTGGGATAATCCTCACCGGAGGCTCCACGACAGTTGTTGGAGGAAGCACTGCCAGAACAGGTGTTGGAGTGTTGTTTAATTGGCGCCTCACCCGCTTAGGGACATGGGGCTTTTTGTTGGCAATGTGCCATCCCACCACAGGGTAGCCCAGCTCGGCTGACATTGTGCCTTCTTTTGCAGGACCCTGGACACTGTTGATATTCGGGACTGTGCTCTGGTCCAGTGAGCAGCCGAGCTTCCAGGACAACAGAGCGCCATTCTCCACCACCTGGGGAGACATTGAGAATTGTTCATTTAATTATCCATCTACTAATATAATATGTTAAATTATTCACTGACTAACAAATATTTACTTATTCACAAAACCATATACTCATGCGCTCATTAGCATTCATTCTCATTAATCATTTACTCACTCACTGGTTTGCACATTCACTCACCTTTTTGGCATTACCCGGCCCAGCCATGAATGCAGACATGTCGAACAGCCTGTTGTTGACCACAGGGAGTATCTTCATGTGCTGGAGTTCCACCCCAGAGAAGCTCCTCATGTTATCCAGGAGTTCCACCCTCTGTTCCGAGCTCATCTTGGTCAAATCTGCGTCCAGGATCACCGTCAGCACTGTGACTGGTTCCTCGTTGCTACACATGAATGGCTGGACGTCCTCTTCAGTGGAGGCTTGGTTGGATGCCAGCTGGGCTGAATCTGCGTCCAAATGATCTTCAGGGTGTACCTCAATGGAAAACACCTCTGAAGAAGAGGAGGATTTTGTGTGGTTTGAGATTGATACAGAGATGTAATGGACACCTTTGTCCTCCTCCAAAGGTAGACCCTGCAGAATTCTGCTGTTAGCGTCCCAGTGCAGCCAGGAAGGGAGAGAATCCTTTCCCATCTCTGTGATCTGAAAGATAAACACAACAGAAAGTAAAGTGACAGATATTTCAATATGCATACCAGAAGAGATGATTGATCACCAATGAATTGAAGATAATCACAAATAAGGGGGGGGGGGGGGGGTTATTTGACTTGATGGGATAAACAAATTGTAATGAATGTTGATATTTATCTGTGAACAACATATGAAAAAAGAAAGAAAAAGATTTGATCCACCAACCAAAATTGTTGTAGATCAGACATAATGTTTCTAACATTGTTTTCCTTTAGTTTCCTATTGAACCTTCCAAGAACAGTTTCTTTTGTCCAGTACACAACAATTTAACAGATTCAAGGACAGGTTTTTGTTATTGGATATGCTGTGGTACGGACCAACAAAAGTTTGCTTTTGTGGGTGTTAATCTTCAATTTTGATGTCACCTTTACTATGTCACCCTCACGACTTGTAGTTCTTATGTACTGTTTTTGTCTTCCAATATGTTGTCATTTGTCAAAATTTAACTCATGTGTTAGTGATGCAATTTCTGCTTTAAAAAAAAGATCTTTAACAGAGACTGATGAGGAAATAAAGGGTTGGGGTGTGTGCTAAAAACGTCATTAACACAATTTACTGCTGTGGCTATGTAACATGGTATGTACTAAGCCCTACTCCTTACACACAAACACACATACAGACACACTCAAAAGCAGTGTTCTGAATTGTAACTTAAACCCAACTAAAATTAAAATAACTCGGCCAATTATACGACTGGGGACGTCCCCATGGCAGGAGGCTGATGGAGAGAAATGGATCACAGGGGAGTGACAATGCATCCACACATATAAATCCAAAAACAAGAACAAATGCATCCTGTGCTCCCCAGCCCCTACAAGTTAATTCTGCGGCTAATAAATCCTGGTTGATAAATTATGTAGAGGCAGTGCTCCCTAGACACATCATTAATGCTCTAACCAGCACACGAGCAGCGCCGGGGGAAAACACACACACACATAAACACACACGGACACGTGCACATCCGGACACACACACACACAAGCTCAAGCATGCAGACATACACAAGAATGGACCCACACACATGCAAGGCCATAGACTAACACACAAGGCTAGACATAGAAAGCTGTATGTGCATTTTCCCTCAAACATACAGTTAAATAAAATGTACAAACACACAGGCACACACAGCCACCTTGCCAGGAGCTGGGCTTTTAACAATTATCCCCTAATCGACAATTCGTTTTAAAAAGCCTCTCCCCTGGATAAGCATCCACACCTCCTCAAGCCGCTGTCCTTTTTTCAGAAGCAGAGGAAACAACGAAGGAACATAGTGGAAAAGATTTTATTTATGTCCTCCTGCTTTTTTCTTTTTCCATGTCTCCTTTTGTCATTTTCAGTTCCCTCTCGTTTCTTGTTCCTTTCCCTCTTTCTGCTTGTGACACCTAGCCCCCCCATGTATCCCTGCTTTCCTCTTTTCTGCTGTCATTATTTCAAAATGACATTATAAAAATCTGACAGTCCTTTTCATTGGTAGATAAAAGCTAATTTCTGAGGTGCTGATGTAGGAAAATGTCATGATTCTTGGCCAAGATTATGAAATCCAGCTTGGAAATGATCCCTACAGGAAACACAAATATTATTCACAATTCAATCCACCTAGATAATTATAGATTACAGAAAAACATGCAGGACTGGTCCAAGTGACAGTTTAGTTCCACAGTATCAACCTTTTCTATTTTCTTTCCAATGGGAAATAATGTCCACTGCTGGTAGCAGAAATACCCAAAATATCACTGGAAGTGATACAGCATATATTTGCCTGTAAAGGAAAATAAGTAACAAAAATACTTGTGGGTCTCAAATGTGGGCTCCCTGAGCAATGTTTGATTTAATTTGTCCACAGCCTCAAAACTTCAAACCAATTGCCTCTTGACATGACATTGCAAATTAAATCACAAAGAGACGACGAAGGACAAGCGAGTTGCCAGGCGGTAATCTCATCATAACGGTCATAATTGTTCCGTAAATGACTAAATTGCATCCTGAAAGCACAAGGATGATCGCTTCCTTATCTACTGCCAATTAAATATGGGTAAGAGGAAAAAGTAAGGTGATTCATTTTTCAGTTACTTTGGTCAGAAGAGGTGAAAATATCACAAGCTTCCAGCAAACAAAATCAGCTGTACCACATGTTAAGACATTTATGCTTGTATGGGGCAACTTCTGAATAAAAACGGGAAAATCAAACACGAGCTGGTGTTTGAATCCCTCCTCAAGAATGTGTACAGAACCACTGAACAAGGAATGGTCTTCTCTCAATCAACAACTACTTGTCCTGAACTGAACAACATAGAAAGGCTGTGGCTGTACTGGGCAGCAGTTGTGATGGGTTAAAGCCTCCCTGCCATTATAAATTCTATAGGCTCCCCAAAGCTACGGACCAAAGGCAATGTTCTCTAAGTCCCTGATCCTGACTCAGTGAATGTTAAAACAAATACACAATAGTGCCTTTTAAACTCCTACATGAACCCAGCAGAGGGCTTGTAGTTTTCTGCTTCCCTAAAAGAACATGAAAAACACATCAAATCCCCCAAAATGTCAAGAAAAATATTTCATATCTTTTCCTGGCACAAGGCTTCAGCGCAAGAGTGCTTGATGTTTGGCCCTAAAGGTTATCGTGTGCTCTCACAGACTCCTCTGGCCTCTCTTTCCCTCCCATACAACACACACCAGTGGCAAGGTTACTGCCTAAGCCCTTCTAAAACAGCCAGGGAATAACCCTGTATTTTGGAAGATTTATTTGGAGAAGCACAGGGGGCCAGGCAGCAAGAGTGAAGGAGACTAAACTATTTTCTGGGAAGCTATTAAGGTGGTGGAAAGGGCATCTTAGGGCAAAGACATAACATATAGGAGCAACAATCATAGACAATTTACTCATTTAGTGAGCAGTATGATTTTACCTTTCAAAGGATTTCCCTGTCAAAAAGACCTTGCACAAGGTATACAACTGGTATATACCTTGCTCGAGGACTTTTTGACAGGGAAATCAGATCTTATTAACCTCCGAAACATTCCTACCCTGATCAGTTTTGAGTAATATGGCTTTTGAGGAGGTACACAGTTACTTTAAGCACCATGTACAAGGAATGCTAATGTTGATGGCATTAACAACCCAAGCCACTAAGAGATACAAGCTTTTTGGATGATTTAAAGAATGAATCACTGACATGTCTAAAGAGGTCTAAGCATGCAAACCACATCCGTTTTGCCCCTCCAACCCCCCCCGCCTTAAAAGACTGTTAATTAAAACGGAATAAATGATAATCTCATCAAAGTTAGGGGTTGTTTGATCATTTTTCTCGTTTCTTCTCACGGACACATACACACACATCAGCCATTAAGCCACCATGACTATCAGCACTATAAGCTACAGTGATGGGCACTGTGGTGCAACAAACTCGGGTGAGAATGTATTTGAAGTCTATGTGAGCGACAGGCATGAAACACTAGGAGGCATTATCGCATATCAGTGGCATCATCCTCATTTCACTCTGCATCGCTGGCCCTCTGCCTTGTCAGCTATTTTGTTTAGAGTTAGCGTCTTCAGTCGCTGAGAGTAGCTGCAGTTTGGAGTAAGATGGCCTGGACAAAAAAGGGAAAGACAGACTGTAAAGCAGCCTCAGCTGACGGTTAATGTTAATGTCAGTCCAATGTCAAGGCAATGTCTATAGAATTGAGACCTCTTTTCAGCTACAGATAACATTTTACATACAAAACATATGATCAGGTTATAAAAAAAGGTCATTGTTATAATCTGAACTTCCCAGCAAAGTAGTTACTTACAGGAACAGGAACCAAATCATTTTAAGCTCACCAATTGGATGTTTGTTACTGGAATGCTCTTTAGAAGTCAAAATTGACCCTTTTGAAGTTTGTATGTAAGCTTGTACCTTTGTTTTTGTTTGTTTTTTATCAAAGAGCCAGATATTTCCTAAATATCCAGTTTCTTTTTTTAATGATGAAAAGAACCAGGAGAGTTCCATGCCCATCCAGGTCATGGAACAGTCATTCATTTAACATTGTTAATGCAGAAAATGAATTTGACTACTCAATTGCTACGTTATGTTTAAGGATCACAGCCAGAACCATAAAAACTATATATTATTACTTCCTGCAACCTCTCACGTCTTACAATTGCTTCTGTTTGTCCTGCCTTTCCCCTTCGCTGTGTTGATGTCTCATGCACTCATGACCTGCTAACACTTGCACTTATTTATAGTGCTGCCTTTATCAAGGCAAGATGCACCTCCACGAGCACACACACCTTTATTATCCCAGGAGACATGCAATCACACAGCTCCTTTGAGGAGAGAAAGCTGGAAGAGTGAGAAAAAGAGACATGGAGAGAGGGAGTCAGATAGACTGGGATGCTGACAAAGACAGAGAGGCAGAAGTAGGGATGGAAAGAAAGAAAGAGAGAGGTCAAACAAAAAGAATGAGAGAGAGATCTCCTAAACATAGAGATATTATGAGGAGGCGTTGAGTCTCTTGGCATGGGGGGAAAGAAAGCAACTCATTGTTGCGGCAAGAGGAGAGCATGGATAAAGGAGGCCATTGTTACCAGGGACCCGGCTGACAGCTCGACAGATAAGCCTCATATTTTGGAGAAAGTGAGGGAGGAGGAGGAGGAAGGGGAGGTTCAGCTTGGGCATGCAGTTGTGATATGAGGACTCGGTGTGGTGAGGGAATGGGAGGAAGGGAAACAGAAGGAGCATGAAGGGAACTGGGGGGGGGGAGAAAGAGGAAAGGAAGATGCATGGCAGTAAGAATAGGGGAAGAGGGACTGATGGACAACGATGGAGGGAAGATGAAAAGAGAATGATGGCGGGAAAGGCAGGGGAAGTGAGAGGTAATGTGGAAAGGGAAGGTGAGAAGTGGAGCGAGACGGAGAGTAACCCAGCACAGGGCGAGCGAGAAAGAGGTTGCATAGAGAGAGAGAGGGGAGGCGAGAAAGCAAAACCTACAGAGAGAGAAAGAGAGAGGGCGTAGAGGGAATTGCTGGCATAGTCAAGTGTTTCCAGTGGAAAATATGAGGCGAAGAGGAGGGATGGATGGATGGAAGAGCTATAGAACGAGGGGGGGCTAACAGGCAGGCGGATGTTTACGAGGGGAAATCCATCTTACAGCCCATTTTCTACCGTTAAAAATTCATTTGTGGCCCAGGTCCACAGCAGGCACACATTCACACTCTTTAACAGTGTAATTTAGGAATAGGAAATATATGAGCATTGTGGGCTGAAAGCCCTGCAACTCTGAAATGTCAACTTGTTCACAAAAACACAACAAACATCTTTTAAAATGGAAAACTTTGGAGATTTGAAAATGAGTTTAGGATGAGATTTGATTTGATTCATTAAAATCCACATTAACTCTGCAACTCACAGCATCAGCCACACTTTATCGCAGCTGTAAAAACACAAGAAAACTAGAACATTCCTCTAAAACTACACCCAGCACTGTAATACCATTACATATATTTAATTGGATAAAACAGACCAGGGTTTTTTTGGAGACTATTTCTTTGGTAGAAAGCAGTTAAAAACCGAAAACTGATTTCAACAAAGTCGATTATCCAAGATAACTGGTGCATTGTATCCAAAAAACAACAACACACTGTGTCAGAAGTTTTCACTGCTTTAAGCACAAAACAGAATTCCATTTACCTCAAGTATATTGTGGTGTGAAAGAAATATCAGAGATGTATACCTCAATCTGCATAGTTAGATATGAGGGATAAGATCAGTAGATCAGTGAATAAAATGTGTTATTTTGTAATTTGGGTGAACCCACCCTCTAAGAGAGCAACAGGAACTTACATGTTGAATGCAATAAAAAGAGTGTTAATAATCATGGAGGGATAACATCGACCTTTCACTTTATTTTTCAATACAAAAATCTGCCATGCCATTATTACATATCACCTTCATTGTAAAAGGATAATTTAATTATGCATTAATGGCTCCTCGACAATAAAAGCTGGAATGCATATCCCAAACTCTGCACACTTCCAGTTCAAGTCTCAAATAAAAGCATACCAGTGGAACTTGAGTTATGACATTTTCACTGGATAGTAATAAAGTTGAATGGAAATGCATATTCCCAGAGATGAAATACAGTCCAGAGAAAATATACCCTTTCTATTAATAGGCCCTATTGTAGGATGCTGCAATGTCAGACATCCACAGGAATCAGTTGCATAAGGAAGACATAATGGGCTGCAGGACTAATGTGTCATTAAAATGTTAGTGATGGCTGCACACTAAAAGAGAAAACTTTACTCGCACAAACACACAAGTTCGCATGAGGAAACGACAGCTGATACACCGAGGACATCGAACAGTCGTGTGCATGTGCGTGCATTAATTCATACGAGTGCACACAGACACACACTCTGAACCACAAATACACCGCTATTATGTAGTCATTAACGTATAATGATGGAGAGGGCACTTAACTATAAAACCTGTTCTAAAGTACGCATTCTCTCTCTCTCAATCGCACGTGCACGCACACATGCACGCATAAACAAACACACTCTCTCTCACACACACACACACACACACACACACACACACAGACACACACACTGTGGTAAACCTTTTTGCCAAAGCCTGCAGCAAAACTCATAAAGCTCTTCCCATTCTCTGTCTATGTCTCTTTGCCTCTCTCTCTCTCTCTTTTGCTTGCAGTTTACAACAACGGAAGACTGGTCAGGAGCCAACAGGAGCCGGCCATTGTTTGATTCCAGCTGTGTGGGTGAGAAATTGAGAGAGAGAGAAGAGGAAGATGTAGTGTGTGTGTGTGTGTGTGTGTGTGAGGGCCGAGACACTAAGTTAGCTGCTCATGCTGACCACGCAAGAGGAAAAGAGAAATACCGCGTGTGAATGTGTGAAGGCAAAAGACGGGGAGGCTGCGCATGTGTGAGAAGAGGACAATGATTGTAGAGGAGTGTGTGCTTTTTGTGTAGGTGCATTTTGTTATGACAAGGGCAACTGGAAGGCAAGTGAGGAGACGAGCACACAGCTTGCTGCCTATGCAGCAGTCGTCCAAGGAGCAGTCTTGGCTTAGCAAACACAATGCTACCTCACTACCTACTGTGCTACGCTGGCCACTGGGAGTGAGAAAAATAAAGCGGAGTGTCAACAAAGTCCCGGGGAGACAGATGTTGTGTGTGAGTGTATGTGAAACAGGGAAAGAGAGCGAGAGAGAGAGTGTGTGAAACAGAGAGTTAGAGTAAAGAAAGTGAGCTGAAGGGCACAGAGAACGAATGAGGTGAAAGACTGCGTGCACACACACACACACACACACACACACACACACACTGTATACACTATTACACTATATATACATATGTGCGTGCACGTGTATATTTGTGTAACCCCTGCTTGGAACAATCACACGAGCATGTGTGTGTGTGTTATCTCTGCCTCAGCGTGTGGCTCCTTTTTTCCGCAGACTCTCAGCTTCGGCTCTGACTAATGCTGCAGCCCCACCAGAATAACTCACTATCATCAGCGCACGCACACACACACACATACACTGTCATATACACGCACACACCAAATATCCTCATCCTCACCAGCAGAAAATGTTCTACTATATTTTTAACTCTTGAGGGGTATCTGAGCCTTAGTAACAGCATGTACACACAGGCACACACACACCTACATACCCAAACCTTTGTTGTTATTTGGAGCGCTGCTTTGCCCACACAAAACAATTTATTTGTTTTTATTTGATTTAAAGAGTAAAGGTGCAAATTTCTTCAAGCCATGCATCTGTTGAACCAATAATGGGTTTGTTCATAATGCAAGTGATAATTCTCTGCTATCATCTGTGTGTTTTTTCTGTGATTTTATTTTTACTTTTTGGTTCAGCAAATTATTTCTTTCTTTGATTTTCCTCTAATAATGGTTTAGTCTGTAAAAATGATGAAAAATGCCCATTCCGGTTTCCTGAAGTCCAAAAGTGACAGCACCTCACAGAAAGGGAATACAGGAGAGAACTTTCAACTCGCCACAAAGTAGAGTTAGATAGGCAAGGAAGTGTTGAGAGAAGCAGGAAGTGTCAAAACACATAGAAGAGGGAGCTGCGGGCCAAATCAGAAGACTGTTAAATCCATTGTGACACAGCCACAATGGAGGAAAAAATTAGACAATTAAGCACACTTCAACCAAAGTTAAGTTCCCATCATTTCTTCTGAGATGCAAATAAAAAGAACTCCTCGATGATTCAATTTACTCCTCCTTACAATAAGATGTTTGACACACTGACTTCCCCTCCATCACTGTAAACTGACAAGCTGAGTGCATCCTTAAAGAATCACTTCTCCTCCTGGTGAACAACCGGCCAAGCCTCTCGCTTGTACCTAGGTCAGCAATTATCCCCTTTTTCTTTGATGCCGTGTGAATAAAACATTAGCTATCTTTATCCGACTAACGAGCTACAGTGCCGACACAAACCATTAAATCTTAAACACATTGCTTAGGGATAATGAGAGACATGATACAGAAGGGCCTGTTTTGAAGTGGGGGAGATGCAGGGCGCTGCTGCCTGAAGACGAGATGGAGGCTGGTCACTCGACACACGAGGAGGGTTTCATTCCAAATTGAGATTTAAAGGCTTTGAACCGCACGACTCTTCTGAGAACAATGATTCTGTACAAAAATAGTTTGATGCTGTATTTAACACTACAGCCAATTATTGCCTGTGTGTTATCTCGACAGTGATGATCAACAAATTGCTCCGTTTAGAACTGCCTTAATAGGCCGATCCATAATCACAGTGTCTAGCATCTAAATATAATCTGCTACTGTAACTTTCACACACCAAATATGGCTTGGCTCACTAAGCCTGGAAAACCAATGAAAGCAGCCCTCCGCACTGCAACCCCACTTCCCCTTTGGGTGACAACCAAGCATGCTGGAGCATGCCAGCCCAAAACCTGTGGTTGCTAAGCTACAAAAGGACACACCATAACAACATCGGTAGACTTTCTCTACATACACACAAAAAAAGTCTCCACTTTTACTCTCTTTTTGGAAACTCAAACCATCAAATGAGCTCCTTTTTTGTTTCTCTTCCTTGCTTTTCTTTTCAAGGTTAGAGAGTCAAACAGTGGCAGAAATTATGTGTGCCAAAGGTCAAATGGAAATAACGCCCTGATATCCAACACTGACATGAAGGCATCAATGTGACTAACAGCGAAACAGCCTTCCACCACGGACAGAAGGGAATGTTTTCCAGTAGAAGCATGTCAAACGCACAACCCTCAGCTAGAACACCAAATTATGAATGAATTTATGCAAGCATATAATTTGGAACATATGAATCAAAAGGCCTCGCCTGCTGTATGTTTAATTACATAGCAACATGGCCACCACCAATCTGGTGCCAGTAAACCGATCGCGGCATGCTTACAGCTAGGGTGACTCATATGTTCTGGTGTGTGTGTGTGTGTGTGTTTTTATCTTTGGGCTGCCTTCTCCCTCCTGCTCTCTTAATACCAGTTTTCCACTGCTATCCTGCCAGCTGACAGCTATGGAGCTACAAGGGCTTATAGGGTGAGCCTCTCTGTAAAAAGCTTTTTTTTTTTTCCTCTTTTCTTTTTAAATGCAGGACAGCAGAGAGGCAGATGACAAAGAGTGACAACAGTACTTTTGTTACAAATGGAGGGCCTTGAGCATCAGAACTGAAAGTTTTGGAACTGCAAAGTAAATGGAAAGAGAGAAAAACAACAGACTGACAGACGTGGTTTTCAAGCCCATCAAGAAGAAAATGTGGAAGGAGAAAAATACAGAGAACAGAAAGAAGGAAAAATAATTGTTGCTCGTGTTGCAGAAAAAAACAAAAAGAAATGCTTGTGCAGCTGAAAAGAGAGACAGAAAGCTTGCTGATGTGGACGAGAAAGAAAGAACGACAGTGATAGAAAAGAAAGGGGGCTGGGGGGGGGGGTTCCTTCAATCATAGGCAGAGAACAGGAGAGGAACAGAGAACACTGGAAATTTAACAAGATGCCAGGAAGACAGTGAACGACAGGATAATACAGTGCAGAAGGAGGAGGAGATGATAATGAATTGAGAGGAGAGGGAAGGACGCGGTGGGGAGGAGAAGAGAAAGTTAGTTTTCCCACCAAAATGCCCCCGGGGGGAACGGCCCTTTACAACAGCAAGCTACTGTCTCCATTCATCAAGAGGGGAGCGATTCAAACAGCTAGTCAATGTGTTCTGACAACCTCACACTCACACACAATATCTCTCACCCTCACTCACACACACACACACACACTCACACACACACACACACACACACACACAGTGGCTCCCTCCGTGTGCACACACGCAGCAACACTGTCGGACAAATATGCATATATGTATGTGTTTGCAATTTTACATGGAGAAAGGCAGAGACACAGAGTGTGGAGGAGTGGGGGGTGAGATGGGGCTTGTAGCTAGTAATTACAAACTGGTTAGCTGTGAGTATCTTTCTTTTTAACCTGGAACATGCAACATGTGCTTTTAGGCAGACAGAGAAACATCCACATTATTTGCTCTCAAATTTATACACACACACACACACACACACACACACACACACACACACACACACACACCTCACATTACTGGACTCTGAATCTTCTTTTTCCGTGAACTAAAGTACAAAAGAAATTTCAGCTAGCGTCAGTTATTTCCTGGAGTGAAACGGGCAACGAAGAAATGAAGGGGATAAGCCTGCCTGCCAGCCAACCCATCAGCCAATCAGCTAATTACGCTGGTAATTGTGGTAATGAGGCTATGGAGAGTGCTCATCTGTTGGCCAGAAACCCCGTTCTTGCGGCCACTGCCATTAATAACAGCAGACGATACAACCACCGCAGGGTCTTTCAATCCCAGCAGCACCTGCATACAGATGCTGCTGTCGCAAAAGGTCCCACCTTTTCAACTGCGGTCATTGCCGTGAATTATCACTGCGCTGTTGTCGCTCTGCCCCCGGAGACAACTTGGTTAGGAAAATCAAAATCCTTTCCAGCTCTGGAGTTTTTTTTATTATTATTATTTTGTAGCTCGAGCGCAGCTTCCAAACCTTTTCATTTATTCCAAGGCTAAAAAAATGTAAAATCAATCTCTTTAAAAAATGCTCAGAAAAGGTTAACTGGCCACAAATCTTCTCTGAGAGGAAAATGCTCTAGAAATCGAATCAGAAAACTTGTCTCGATCAAGGAGAATAATTTGCTGTTTTAGCAAAAGGGTCCATGCACAAAAGCAACACTTTAGTGACATTTTAACACAGTGTGACTATTCACACTGTGTGTTACACTTTTGGTGACACAATGTGCCAGACTGGACTAAAGCACTAATGTTGTTATGCATTTCATCCATCACATTTGGCCAATACCAGATCTGTGATATGTCAGCATCTGTGTAATACTCATACAGTGTATCAGATCAGTGCATCACTAATTCACACATGACCCCCTTAATGAAGAAATACTGTCAAATATGCCTTAAACATTAATATGTACAATCAAATAATATGTATTTGAAAGGTTATATACTGTGTTTGCGGTTTGTTAAACACCATGCGACCTCTTTGAAACCTCCTCTCCTCCTCTGAGGTTGACGTCCTGCTCACCCGGCTAAGAATCCTCAGCTCTACGTGCTATGAATGGATAATCGTGGTGTATTCAGCAACGGCGCCCGGGCCGCTCAGCAAAAGGTGAATGGCCAGGCGGGCTGTCACGGAGCTAGAGACCTCTCAAACTCTGGCAGATTTTCATAAGAAAAGGCCATTAGTATGAGTGCAATGGCAAGCGCAAAAATTGATTTGGCCTTTCGCTCCACAACCTTGAGCGCCGACCTTCGAAATACCTGATGGGGGGAGGGGATTCACATCTAAAGAGAAGGGGAAAGGAAGGTTGGATGCAGGGGGAAAGTGTTGAAATTTGTAATGGAGGACAGTGCAGGAGTGGAGGGGGAAGGGGAAAGCGGCGTTGAAAGAAATGGAGGAGGAAGTAAACAGTCGGTCTGAAGTTGTAGGTATTGGGGCTGACAGTCCAAGAGAAAAGTAGGGAGGTGTTGAGTCTTTCACAAGGACAGTTCGACAGGACTATGTATGGATCACATCGTATAGATCTAATCTATGACCTTTCATTTACAGGAAAGTAGATTTTCCCAAAAGGTGAAACCTGCTCATTCTAAGGTCATGACCTCGTTTCTCTGTTCATGCCTCCCTTCATCTCTCTGCATTTCTCTCAAAACCACCTCTAGTCTGTCCTCTATCTCTCCTCCACTCTCTTCACTGTTCCTTCCCCACCACTTCGCCCATTTTTTTGGCTTCTTTGCCCACGCTGTCAACTCCTATTGGCTCTAATAGGAGGCCCCCAGCTTACAGTGTGACAGATATAATCAAGTTTGGAGGAACAGCTTTAGCCTGGGGGACAAATGCAGGAGGGGGAGGAAAGGGCGAGAGGAAGATGAGTAGCAGGATTGAAAATAAAGAAGGGGTGAGGAAAGGAAAGATGGGTGAAAGACATGGGGGGGGCAGATGAGGTGGAAAAGAGAAAAGAGAGGAGTGACGAGAGAGGAGGTGAGGAATGAATAGAGTGAAAGATGGTGGAGAAAAAACGAGGAGCGTTGACGAGATGTGATGACAAGGGGAAGAAAGGAGAGGAAAGGAGGTGTGTGGAGAGAACAGCGGAGTAGATTAGATAAAGTAGAAAAACAAAAAGAAATAAGTGATTCAGCAAAGAGAACACAGAAGTGCCACAAACAAAGAACGGACTCACGAAAACGATGGTTATATTATAAAAACTAACTTCCACAACCATGTTTTATTTAAATCTCCACAAGCTTATCTAAGCATGGCAGCTGACCCGATGGGTTTTGTATCAACTGTCACAAGAAATATACATCATATCCCTTTAAATTCCCAGACAGAACACACTGGGTGCCTGTTGAGTGCAAGCAAGCCACATCGAGTCAGCCCCAATCAGCTGAAAATCTGCAAATAGCCCTGTTCAGTCATCTGTAAACTGTATAAAAACATTAACATTAATGAAAAATTGAAGAGCAGTTCCTACTGAAAATGAAAATCCACCATTTGGAAATACACCAAAAAACTGCTGCTGCAAAATAGGACATAACTAAAGTATTTAGTATTTTAATCATTTCTATTCATTTCCTTTTGTATATTTGACATTTGCCTATCTGGTGTGTAGACATAACGTCTTTCTGTATAGTTGGTCTGTCAGTGAGCTGGTTTTCATTAGGGCAGTTAAAAGTGTGAGAATATTTTCTTACTGCTCATCACTGGGGACCTTGATTGATATGATCTGATGTGATTTGACAGGGGTGGAAGAAAGTAGCAAGGGAGGAAAGGAATGTGGAGGGAGAGATATAGGACTTAAAAGCAAAAGAGCGATGGAGGCAGGGGAGAGGAGAGGAAGCAAGTGAAAGGATATGAAAGGCTGGAATGTGATGGAGGGAGATAAGGGGGGGAAAGATGGGGAGGAGGAGGAAAGAAGTTGGGGTTTTAAAAGTGAACATAAGGACGGAGAAAGAGGGAATGGTGTAATAAAAAGAAAAAAAGAGAAGAAGAAAGAGTGGAAGGAAAGGATGAACAGCAGGATGGACAGACAGCGAGGTAAGAGATGGAGATGATGCAAGGTAGATGAAGGACAGGAAGGAAGGGAGTGTAAGATATTAAAGGTTTAGCCTGGAGGAGTGAGAGAGGGGAATGGATGAAGTGAGGAAAGGAGAAATAGGAGGACAGGGAGTGAAAGAGATAACACTGGGTGTGAAAGTATACAGTAATTATATGTAGACAAAGTGTGTCTGGAACAATTAGGGAGAGGCGGAGGGAAAGAGATGGAGAAGGGATGAGTTAAATTTGTTGGCGATGCGAGGACGATATCTGACATTAAGAGAGGAGAAACGAGGATGAAGAGGTAGGATAAGGTTGAGGAAGGGCCAGAAAGAGAAGAAACAGCATAAGTTAGGAAATAGGGAAGAGAAAGACGGAGAGAGAAAGAGGGAGGGCACTGCTACTAAAGCCTCTAATTCAGACATGAGGCAACATATATTATAGAAAAATTGGCCATCGTGGAGAATGCAGCGCAATTAAAAAAGGGCATAGCGCTCTGAATGGCTTCAAATATGTGTTGCCTCGGGGCAGGTTGTGAGCGATGGCAAGCGTTTGCATCATTTCAGTGACATATTTTTATGGGGAAAAGGCTCCTTTTGGATTGTTCTTGGAGTTCGTCTGGAGTCGACCCCTTCACAGAGGCTGAAGCAACTGTGTCCCGAACCCCTGTGACTGCTCCTTTGTAATGTCTGCGACCGCACGCATGTGTTTATAACAGCGCCATAACCTCATATGTGACAGTGGCCCTAAACCCTAATGTTGTGTTTGTTGTCCATATTAAACATTAAATAATTACTTATCTGGTTTAATAAAAATACTCATGTTCATTTAAGTATTTGGTTACTTTCACCAAATATATAAGCCCAGTTTGTGTCTCTCAATAATTTAAAGAAAAAAAGTTTCTGTGGGACCACAAACAATCGGAAAGAAAAACACATGGGTTCACGCGGAATACACGGACAGTCAACTTAATAAAAAAAGAAAGAAACAAACAAAGTGGTGATGCTGGGACTCACCTTGACAATATCACCCAGGTAAACATCCTCCATCTTGTTTGGCACCTTCATCTGGAAGATCCGACCCACTACCGCCGAGGAGTCCGGGAAGGCAGTGGGTGCGGCCGCGTTCTGCTGAGTGGCCGCAGTCTCACCGGTCTCTACGGCGACCGCCTCCATCGCCCGGATACCTTCCGTCACTTCCTGGAATTCCCGAAGGAGCGAGGAGTGCATGGAGGCCTCCAGCTCGCCCCTTCCGGCTACCCTCTCGCCTTCGCCACCTGCTTCTATTAGCACCATCTCGCCCAGCACTTCGATCTCCACCTCTGCGCAGGTCGGTGGAGGGAGCAAGCCCACTATGGCGAGAAGAAAGCCCAGTAGCAAGGCTCTAGTCCTGGGTAGTCTCACATCAAGGCCCCTGCTCGCTCCGAGGCTTCCCAAACTTAGTTTATTGTGCATTCTTTGCCTTTTGTCTGGCCGTAACTGATGCAGAAAAAAAAGAGTAAAAAGGAGGATGTCCAAGTGGGAGGGGGGGACTTAGGGGAGAGCATGCACCCCCGACAGATAGAGCAAATCCCTCCTTTCAAATCTCCCTCCCTCCCTGTCCTTTCTCCGCCCACTCCTCTGCCGAAAAGCTCTGCTGCTCGCCTGGCGTTGGGCAAGAATCGTCCCTCCTTCCTCCTGTTCCTCCACCTCCTCCTCTTTTGTCCTCTTTTCTTACACCCTCCCTTGGCTTCTTCCTCTTCCCCTCTGTCTTTTGTGCTCACCCCTCAGAGGTTTAGGAGTCCCATTGTTCCGAGCACTTTTGAGATCTGTAGGGAGACAGACAAGAGAAAGAAAGACAGAAGGCTTGGTTAGGGGAGTTGCTTTCGGAGCAGGGGGGGAAACATCCAGATTTCTAAACACTCGATACTCATCACTAGTCTCATCACAACCTAAACACCTCAACTTAATGCACCTCACACTGAATCAAAAGTCAATCCCCTTGATAAGTTCAGCCCCTTAAACTGATTCGCGCCACACAAATCTCATTGTGGATAGAAATCCATCATGGGGGGGACGGGGTGCATCAGGGATAATATTATCAATGCTGTGGAGTAATCTGATTAGTTCTTACAACAATTCAGGCTCTCTCTTTCACCCTCTCTCCTCTCACAAGCTCACACATCTTTTTTTTTTTTTTTTTTTTTAAATTGTTCATCGGTGGGTTCATTCATTCAGTGACTTAAGACCGGAGAATGAAAGAGCTATAGGGGAAAATAAGGAGAGAGGCAGACCAAGTGAAAGAGATGTGATGGGGATAGAGACTAAGATGGATAGATGGGGGGGAGAGTGAAGGTGATATACGGTGGGACCTTGGATTAGCCAACAATGCCGAACCAGTCAAAGCGTTCTTGGAACCCGCTAATGAATGCATGCCATCTCTATTGTAAGAGGGGTCAAACTGAGTGTGTGTGTGTGTGTGTGTGTGTGTGTGTGTGTAGGTGTGTGTGTGGGGAGGGAGGTGAAGAAAGAGAAGGAGAGAGCATGTGCTGGTGTGCGAGCTAGTGTGTGTGTGTTTGTGTGTGTGTTTGTGTCCATTGTCAATGTGGAGGGCTGAACTCTGGGGTTTGTTATTCATACAGCTCTTTCATGGAGCAGAGGATCCCCTCCTGTGTAAGTGTGTGTGTGTGTGTGTGTGTGTGTGTGTGTGTGTGTGTGTGTGTGTCACAACACAAATGATTTCCCCTGAGGGGCTTTCGTGAGAGAGAAAGAGATAGACAGAAAGCAGGAAGAAAGAATGAAAGAAAAAAAGAGGGAGACCCCCGCTGTGACTCCATTTTGCCCCGTAGCAGATGCCCGCTGGAGAAAGTGAAATCACCGCAGGAATTCCCTGGCAACAACAACACATGGCCTCCCAGGTAGCTTTCGACCAACTAAATAGACTCTTTGTTGTTGCCACCTCACCCTTGCCACGCATCACCTTTGGACAAAACTTTGTTTTTAATCACAAGTGCCATGGTGTAGTTTCCCTGCTGTTAAAGCTTTTATCCAAAGAGTCGACTCCAGGAAGCGGAGCAAAACAGCTTTGACTTAAATTCTTCTCTCCTCATGCCACAAGTTTAGAATTTTTACCTTTTTAGCTTTGTGAAAGTCAAGATTTTTACTCTTTGAAAATTATTTTTCATTGATGCCACCTTGGAATTATTTTTTCTGCAAACTATTTGGAGCGTTAAAAGTTTTACCAAGCCCTCTGGAAAGTAGTCCAAGATGGCTGCCAGGGATAAACTCCATCCCTTTCATGTAGGCTACCTTCAACTGCATTGCCGGGGGCAATATCCCTCCTATTTCCCCTTTCCCCTTATTGCCTTTTCACTGTTGTTCAGCCTGTCATCTGTTTGTCTTTCTTTTTAATGCTTTGGCTTATTCTTTCATTGCTTCTCTCTCTCTATCTTTTAGTTTTCCTTTTTGTCTTGTCTACCTTGCACAGCTTCTTTTTATTTTTCCTTCTTCCTGTCCTCTCCTTCCTCACCCTTCCTCAGGGGGGTTAAGGTACACCACACCTTCTCTCTCTCAAACCTCCAAAAACCTTCAAGGCCTTTTCTTTTTTTCTCCCCCCCCCCTCCACTAACTCACCTCATCAAAAACACAGCCTGTCTATTCACTGCGTGACAATAGGGCTGACGATGGCGGGGGAGTGTCGCTATGAGAGAGCCTGCAGAGCTGTCTGTGCTGCCGGATAAAGAAGCTCTGTCAACGCGGAGAAAGAAGGGTGAAGAGAGGGCGAGAGAGACAGAAAGCTGTCATTACCGCGACACCTACGACACCGCCCCAGAACACACTCCACCCACCTCCTCCCGGCATTGAGGCCGAGGACATTTGGGATAGGCAGTGTGGAAGAGGGAGGGTCATGGGCTTTTTTTCTCCTCGCATCCAAATAAAACATTTTAGATTAACATGAAGGCAAGAAAAGAGAAACAGAGGAAAGAAAAAGATACATGATGTCAGACAAACACAACCTGGGGCGCTACGCCTCAGCAGGCGCCTCCTGATTGGTTGAAGACATCAAAGAACTACCACTAAGAGATGCTGTTACACATGCTAGACAGCAAAGAACTTTGCTTTTGTGTCCAGATCTGGTGCAGTCTGCTAACATCGCCCACGGCTAAAAGATCACCATTTAGTCCGAGGAAGCTCGGGCCACTGGGGGGGGGGGGGGGGGGGGGGGGGGGGGGGGGGGGGCTTTGGGTAGTGTGTGTTGTGGGTGTGTTGGCTGAAACTAGTTCCCCGGACGTCATGGCGACACCTTTGTTCCAAACAGGCACTTAACAATTTCTGTGCGACCCTCTCTCCGCTGGCCGGGGTCTTTCAGAGCGTCTTACTGCCCCGCAATTACTTAACCAGTAAGTGCTGAGATTTATGGTGCTCGAGGAACGATTGTCCGGAAGACTTTCCCACATGTTGATCATACTTAGGCCGTGTGGGCGGGGGGAGGGCAGGGAAATTAAAAACCCCTCAAATCTTAGCTGTGTATTATTATTTTTTTGCCAATGTGACTTCTCTATGATGAAAGTGTTTTTTTTCATGGAACCGCGCTGACCCCAATCCTCTGAGTTACTGATGTTAGTCAAACAGTGTGAGTCACGCTGAATTTGTCCAGACTCAAACCGAAACAGGATCAACTTATAAAGGAATCTAGGTTGGCTTGTCAGCATGTTCAAAAACTAACCTTTTTATAATTGGCTGTATTTCACAAAACCAGGCGTAATTAAATGGCTTTACAGACAGACTAATAAAATAGGTGTCAATAGAGATCTTGAGAGCGGCTGAACACAAAGTGAAGTTAATCGAAACACTTTTGCAGCATTGTTTTATAAATACAAAAGTCAATGCAACACATTGTTTTTCACTGTGTTTTTATGTAAGCTGATTACTTTTTTTCACTGAAAAAAACAAGAAGAAAGAAAAAAAAATCCTGGAGGTTAATTTATTTTCTCTAAAATCTCAGCAGCTGTGCTGCTAAAAGAAATGAGGCGATGTTGTGCAAAACAACCCAACAGTAATGGGAGTGTAGTGACAGCAGACTAGTAAAGAACATGGGGTATTTCCAAGTGAGATGTCACATCAAATCCTCTTTTTAAAAGGTAAAGATGGAGTCAATCCCAGACTGTTATATGCTGGTTTCCAACACAACTATCCAAAAAGCTGTCATCATGTCCTTTGCTTCAACTATTTCGTTTTTTTGCTTTGGTAAAACATGTATATACCAGCGGTTGCAGTCACAAGATGTGTAACAGAATATCAAAACAGAAAAAACATATTCTGCAACACAAAACTAGCTAGCTGCTAGCTTTGTTTTCGGGGCTCATGTGCCAAAATGGTCAGGAACCACTGGTGCATACTTTATAATTAAAAGAACATTAAAAACAAACCTCACATCCGTGTTATGAGATTTCAAACTTTCCCAACCCTTATAGATTTGGTTTAAAACACATGAAGTACAATAGTGATTACACACAGTAACAAATACACACAGTATATGCTGTTTTGTATCCTCAGCTAAGCTCACTGGTGACTTAAACAAAGTATATCTGCTTTTTGAGACTCTACACTAGCTGCTGCTCAGTGATAAAAATAAATATCCAGACATGACACCAACTCCCCTGCACCCCATCTCCACTATCAGGTTGCAAAGACATCTTTATAAATAAACAGTTGAACAGACACTCTTCCTCTGCAGGGTATTGAATGGACTCGGACGGGGAAATGGGGGGCGAAGGCCATGGAGAGATGATGGGGGGCAGGATGGTAAAAAAGAGAAGGGCTGGGGATTTAGGGATGAGACACAGGGCTAAAATGGGAGATTGGAGATATGATCATTTGTTATCAGTTACAGAACACAATGTGAAAACAGCTCTGTGAAATCTATAGTTAGCAAAGTGCAGATGCATTTCCTATTTTGTGTTAATAACAGGGTGGATGTCGCGCCCCTTTCATCCTCAAACTGCCTCGTATCTAAAGATAGCTGAAGTGCGTTTCATGCCTCGTTACACTCTAACATTTACAGCTTACAAAATGCCTTGACAATTGGCAGGAGTGATACTATGCCCTTTTCATCTTAGAGTAATAACCTGCGCTACCTTTGCAAATAAATGTCTGGTGTGCTGCTCTCTATCTCACAATGGTATGAAGCAATAATCATTCAACCTGTAGCTGGTTTGTGAAGGATATCTGCAAGCACTGAAAGGATTAGTTCATTAATCATTTAGCTTCACTAAAAACAACTATTTTAATAATCATAAAAGTAATTTTCAAGCAAAATGTTAAACATTTTCTGTTTTGACCCTTTCAAGTGTCAGGATTTCTTTTCTCAGTTTTATATCACTGTGAATTGAATATGTGGGGGTGTTGGCCAAGTGATTTGAGAGTGTCGTCTTGGGCTTTGAGAACATTTTTCAATATTTTCTGACTAATCTGCAGAGATACAGTGATATTGTTTACCAACAAAAAGCCCAAATTACCTGCCTACCTACCTATCTTTCACTTACAGGATGCCTCTCTACACACTCCCATAACACATTTCACCCTTCCCTACAAAGTGTTGATAGTCTGCTCTCTTTGTTCCTTTTTTTTTGTGGGTGGGGGATAAAGGAGACATCCTGGGTAGCATCCTGAGACTTGAGCGAGACTGTAATGCTGTCACTGGGGTATGATGAAAAGGATGTGATGGAATGGTGGACGGGGACATGAGGAGGGAGCTTTGAAAGCACCAAAGGTAACATTTCTAGAAAGGCTTTGATTCTTTCCCATGGGAGAAAAAAAAGCTGTACCCAGGGTAGGAGGGAATTCAGGTATCAAACACACACACACACACGCTGTAAGGATTTTGCATTTACTCAACAGAAGGCAAGCAGTAAGAAGTCCAACACCCTAGACAGCTGCTTACATCTTAACACAGCACACAGCGAGGTGTGGAGTGCACCTGAACACCCTGAGCAGCTACCAAACAGGACATCCTAAATCTAAATATATTAATTTACGTATACAGGTTAATATACTATTTGTTTATATAAAATATACGCTTGACAAAAAATACTATATTAGTTATTAAAATGCCAAACATTCCCTGCTTTCAGCTTATATTTGCAAGACATTTGAATACATAGCTTTGAACCTGTTAATTGACAAACCGTCATTTGCAGCACTAACACTAATTGTGCGATTTGAGGATCAAAAATAAAATCGTATTTTTTTATTTTCAGATTTACGTAATTTGTGGTGTCTTGTGCATATTTGTGTGCATGACACAATTAAAAAAAAAACATGATCAAATATTATGGTCACATTGCAATAATAAAGTTTTAAAATAATAAAGCACTACAACTACTGACCTCATTACCCATGTTGTGTACTTTCAATAGTTTCCCTACACAAATACACAAGTAGCACAGTGTAATATTTTCTGTCTAAAACTGTAACGGAATTCCTTCACTGGAATTCCCCTCAGCTACCAATGAGGACACAGATACGCCACTCAGCGGCCAATTAAAGTAAGGAAATTCCCCATGGTAGCCAATCAGAGAGATCCTGTCAAGGACGAAACATTGGCACCTCAGTGGCACTTTAAAGTCCACTCTTCTGTTATTCCCTCCTTCAATCTCACTTTCCCTCCACCTTCTTTCGCTTCCTCCCTCCCTCTCTCTCTCCTGTCACCTTTCAATCCCCCAAAGTCACAGCTGATGCCTCTATTATTGGCACAGACAGGACGAGAGTGGCCTGAGAAACAGCAGGAAGGCGAAGGGGGAGAGAGAGAGTTTCTAAAGCGGTGACATTCCTGAGGAGGCTCCCAGACTGACAGGTGACACTGACGCCACGCAGGACGCAAATAATTCAGCTACTAAACATACATTCAGAGCCAGATGAGCACGTACACACACTCTCCTGCAAATCTGCACGCTCATGAAGCAAACTCGCCAAACACAAACTGGCAGAAAAAGCAGTGCCTCTGCATTATGAACAGTGGATAGAATTTGCATCGCAGCCGGATTACAATACGGTTTACCTTTACAATAAGATTTAGATATTTAGCACGGAGATTAGGCACATTTGAGGTATTTAGCCGGCTCTCTCATCCTGAGTGATCTGCAATGTGTAAATAGGACGGTGAGATTATTCTTCCGGTGTGAAGATATAAGAAGTCGCCGTTGTTCTTTTAAAGTGTGTGTGTGTGTGTGTGTGTGTGTGTGTGTGTGTGGGTGGGGGTGGGGTGGGGGGGAGAGATGTTTTCATTTAGATCTCATTATTAACTACTTATGGATGAATTTCAGCAGCTTTGGGAGTTTATCTGTTAAACTGTGACCTCAGCCAGTGAACAATCTGTACAAACCCATGCAAAGACCGACTGAAATATATGAAATATATACAAATGAATCTACATAATATGATACAATATTATCTTGGCTGCAGTTGGAACTAAAAGGTCCAGCTATAGTATGATACAACCGCCCCCGAAAGTCCACCATCCAGTCTGTGGCTGGTTCACTGTTAGTTGCTACTAAGGCAAGCGGATGGGCCATATGTGTGAACATACGGCAGTGAGGAGAGGGTCTGTGTGTCATGCCAATACCGAACCAGCTCAGCCTGAAACACTCCCAACGACCCGGCAAATTATGAACCGTGTTCAGAGAGGAGAGGAGAGGGAACAAGGAGAGGAAAGGAGGGGAGGAAAGAGGAGAAGAAAAACAGAACAGATAACAGAAATACTGATGAAAAGTACATGTTAAGTGGAACTCCATTTTCTCTCCAACTTTGTAAGCTGAGAAGAAGATCCACGCACTGATCCAATGAGTTTGGGATTAAACGCAGATTAACAATTCCACAATAAAAGAAACTAGAAAAAATAAAATCTTGACTCATGGTTCAGGTAGTGCACAGAAGAGACCAGAGCAGAACAAAAGACCAGTGGGGGTCGGAACTCCATGAGGGGAACGGAAAACATGGAAGGTGAAAGAAATCCTTATATAAAAACACCCAATACTGAGAAATTTACGAGAACAACAACTACAAATCCAGCCTACAGAAATAACAACTCCCGGTGGGAAGTTCCGGCCACTCCTCGAGCGCAGCAGCTTTGATACAGGAGTTTTTAAAATCTGCGTGTGACAGACAGTTGGAAGCAGATGTGAACCTGCCTCATAAAACACAGAGTTCTGGGAAACCCAGTGGAGCGGAAAAACATGACAGAAGGACAAGAAAAACACCAAAAATCACCTCGCACCAGATTCCTGGGTGGGGCAGCCCATTGGGACGCATGAAAATATGATGTATCTTGAAACTTATACAGCACATCAGGGTGTAGCATCATTTTTTTGGGACACGCAGATGTCCATTCATGCTGGATGATTTGAAGCACAGATGTATATGCATATGTACAGGAAATCTGAGCTCGTAAAAGGGGTGCCAGAGGCTGACGTGAAATGAATGTGCCATATATGGGTTTCAGTGGAACGCCAAGCTGTTATTTGCATATTAATGATTTAAAATATAGAGAAAAATTGGGACCTAAATTGGGCAAAACCGTTCATTGTTTTTGTTTTATGATTTATTTCCGGTGTTATCAGTTCCATTGTGCTTCAGTAAATGCATGCTAACAAATAAATTAAAGAAACAGTAAAAATTTGCAAAAAATGCAGCAGGAGGGAAGTGATATATATCAGATTTTATCCGTGGATTTTGAACTCCAGATGTACAAAGACACAACAGGGAAACTGTGACCTGACATACTGTAGGTGGTGGTGGTGGTGGTGTAGGTGTTTCCGTATGTCCCAGTGTTCCAAAAACACACCAGGAAAGTTTGTTTTGTTACACAGGCAACCTGCGGCGACTGGGACGCCATTTATTATCTCCAAAAACAAGATCCTTATCTCCCAAATAATCCTTTCATCGAAAACAAGATTGTTTTACCACAAAAGGGATGATCCACCAGCGAGTCAGCGTGGCACCTAAACATTAAAAATATCCTCTTCTTTGTTGTTTCAACTGTGAGATTAGAAAAGAAATCAAACCAAAAAGTGAATTTCACCGAGATGAAAGAAGCAGAACAACATCCAGCTGTTTGAAAATATTGTTCATATTGATGTGTAAGTTTTAGTTTCCTATACTGTCAAACTGAGCGTTCTTCCTGCCGGTGTAATAAGTTTACAAAGCCTTTTTGTCCCCCACCGGGCTCTGTGTGCTTTAAGTTCTTCGAAATGAGAATTTAATTTGAGGGGAAGCAAAAAAATAAAAATCAAATGAAACCAGCAGGGCAGAATCATGGGAATTGAGGTTCTTTTGCGAACGCAGCCAAACACACGTCCACTTTGATTAGAGTTGTGTTTTGGAACGACGAAGCATCAGCGCTTTCGCTCGCTCGCTTATAAGGCTCATAGGCTTTTGAGAGAGAGAGGCTGTCTGTGTGTGTGTGTGTGTGTGTGTGTGTGTGTGTGTGTGTGTGTGAAGGCTAACAGCTCATAAGGGGAAAGTGCCGCGATGCTTTGCGCATCTCAGTAGGCTAATTATAACACTGCAGTCGCTGCAAAAATGAAACATGAAAGAACTAACAATCACAGAGAGAGAGAGAGAGAGAGAGAGAGAGAGAGATGGAGTGGCGGGAGGGACAGAGAAGAAACAACAGAGATAGAGAGAGAAAGAGGTGGAGGAAATACAATTATTGTTAAATAATGTGTAGGTAGCAGGAGTAATTACATTTCACTCCAATTAGACTGCTGAAGTTGTGTTTTCTCTCTCTCTGTGTCTCTCTCTCTATGTGCGTTCGTGTGTTTTGCTAATTCCACAATCTGTTTGTTATGCACTAGTACAACTAGTGCTTTAGACAAATACACAAATATGTATCATTCACATATTCATGCTCCATAGTTCAAGGCTTGTGCGTGCTGTCTGATTGTGTGTCCGTGTGTGTGTGTGTGTGTGGCCTGGTCCTACTGGGACCACCAGCTAAGATTTGAGATACACTGACAGCTGGGGGCAGCTGGTCACATGTGTGTGTCTGAATGTGGGTGTGTGTGTGAGATGGACAGCTGGGGACAGTTGCTAGTGTGACAGAAAATGACAGCTGGGCAACACAAGATCTTCTACATGCTCCACCACACACACACACACACACACACACACACACACACACACACACACACACACACACACACAAATACCTTTACCCCTCTTCAACTTCTAACCCCTTAAGACAGCACTGCAGACTTGCTAATATGTGCCCTTTAATCCGAGGGTGCGCTTCAATCCATGAACTTTCCCTCCCAGGTGTCATCCAATTCCCTCCAAGTGTGCCCTGCTTTCCTTCCCTTTGACAGCTCGGATAGGGGTAAATAACCTAATAGTGACTATTTTTTTACTTTGACTTAAACACAGTCAGAGGTGAAAGGAAATCATGGCAAAGTAAAACTCGTCCTGTTCCAAGGAATTCATAAAGGGCTTCATTTGAAAATGCTACATTGTTTTGGACAAATTGTCTGACCTTCCCTCATCAGACAGACTCTCTCGTCTCTCGTCTCGTTATTTTTGTGAGATGAGTAAGCTGATCTGACTTTATTTTTATATTATGAATCATTTTACAAGAGTGGGTCTCAGAATGGCTGTTTACAAATGGGGATCGGTGTCTCATTTTAGATGAAACAGTGCAACACTCAGTTCTACATATTCACACTGTGATGCTCTGTTGTAGAAAAGTACCAAGTTTCCTTGCAAAATGTTGTATTCAATTTAAATATTGCTTTATATTTGACAGAATAACGCATGCCAAACAATGTTACAATTCTGTAACTTACAATTTCAGAATAGGTGTGAACTTACTTTAACTTTATTTGCTGAAACTGGAGTGAAACCCCTTTTTTCCCATCACAGACTCTTTAAATCAGTACATTGGTTTTCCCTTGTTAAAAACTGAGGTGTTTAATGCGAAGTTCATTTGACCTATCACTCAAGTCTTTGGCAAACAGATGGAAGCCTCATCAGCACTGTGAAACTGCTGTCACTAGCGTCCCATAAAATCCCGCTTGAGACAGACAGCTCAACATTCAAAAAGTGCAAATTTGACACATTGGGATGTCATGATCACAGATGTGGGAAGCCATGATAGCAGTTAAACATATCTAACAGAAAGAACTCAAAAAGAACTTTTTTTGGTTACAAACAAAATGGGATTGGAAATGTATTCTGGGGTTACAAACCCAAAACACGGCAGCTAAAACCTATTCCAGGAGCCCTCAGGTGTTTTGAGGGTTGATTAAGCTCCCTGCCGGCCCTGGCAAGCTCCATTTACCTCCATAACGCAAACACATCTCTTGTCTCCTCTATGATAAACAGGACTAATCTGGGTCAGCCATGTGCAGGTACAGTTCTGATGATATAGTACGAGTCTACACATACCGCAGTGACCTGGATACTGCCACAACCAAAAGCTACGGGGCACGTACGTGTACTGCATGTGTATGTGTGCGCTGTTGGTTTTCTTGAGTACATCCCTGTCCATTGTACGCGCCTTCACATCACGTTGTCTGTCTGCTCACATGTATCTGTGCCTTGTGCGCGTGTTGGTGAAGGGCTGGGAATTTGTGTCCCTGTGTGTGATGAGTTTGCAGTGATAGCCATCTCCTCCCACCCCACCACCCCCCCGCTGATGCAGGTCATCAATTCTCATCTCTGCGTCTTTCCTATCTAGCTTACACCGCCGAGTTATAAATACACAACCAGGCAGCAAACCAACCAGCCGGCAAGATCGGCTGACAAGCCAGTTAGAAAGGAACGGAAAGAGTCAGCCAGGTACGGTACATACATACCTGCCAGAAAACCAGCCTGCAAGTATTCATTTGAACCCTAGACTTTTCTGCCTGTTTCTTTTTCTTTCACTCTTTATTTACAGGCTTTTAGCAGAGCCACTGCATGCACTATCCATACATACCATACAGTATATTATTATTACCAGAATTTGGACCAAATATTTGGACTACTCTAATGTGCCTTCAATTTGCATATGAGTTGTATTATACAGTTTTTATGCAACTTAGACCCAGTTTGTTCAGCGTAGATTTGTTACATTATGACATTAAAAGTATGCTGAATTAGCTTTCAGCCGTTCCTGGTGGATGTAAAGACAAATGTCACCAGATTACTTTGATACTGAAGAAGACCTAAAAACGTGATGATTCTCGGAAAGTGCCCATTTTTTTTGCGATGCCCAGCAGATACCAGCAGTCACCAGATCAGTAATCAATAACAGCATTTACTTCTTTATTCGGGCAGCTAGGGAGCCATATCATTCACACAGTCAGCCTGTCAGCTTGTAAGCAACTTATTCAATCAATCAGTCTGTCAGGCAGTTACACGTTTAGTGTTAGTGAGTCATTCATGAATCCAGCCAGTTGTACTGTCAGTGATACAGCCAGGCAGCAAGTTGTTCACTCCCCCGACATTTCACATTATCTGCCACTCAGTCAGTTAGTCAGTATGTTTTTTTTTGTTGTTGTTTTTTTAACCCAGAAAGCAGATAATTCACTCCAGTTAGCCGATCATTCAGCCAGTCAGTATCTCGGATCTACCTTTGTCCCCTCAACCTCCCCCCCGCCGCCTTTCCCTCCACCTCTAAGTCCCTCCACGGTCACTGCAGACGTCTCAGCTCCGAGGCTCCATTCTTTATCTCTATGATAATAGCAGGCCACGGCTGAAAGCCTAACGGACTGAGCAATGTGACCTCCAACTCGCTGGCAGGGTTTTAAAAGGTACCATAGCTTGGATTTCCTTTTCGCCAGGCTAAAGATGTCCCCTATCCGCTAAATTTATCACAGTCAAATAGACCGAGACAGCGAGCGTCGCTGCTACATTCAGCAGCCTCACTGAGCTGATATTTATCACTAGATTTTATTTTTTCACCTCTGTGCTGAATGTTACTTAATGCTCCGCTGTAAAAGGGATTTAGGTAAATGCCACGAGAAATCAAACTTGAAACCCCTCTAAATTGTTGCAAATGAAAAGACAAGAGAGAACAGTGGGGTTAGTGACCGTTTGAGCGTCTGGCTTACTTCTCTGCTGGTGATAGAAACACCACAAGAGATGATGGCAACAAGTGCATTTGGTTTGCAATTTGGTGTTTATGGGGGTAAGAGGAGGGACAAGTCCATGGTGGTTGTAATATCACGGCTTATTCGTCTCTGAGAGGACAAAGAAAATGTCTGTTGTTATAAAAAGGAGGAAATCCAGAGTGTGTGAGAGGAAAGCGATGGAGGAATGAAGAGTTTGGACGCAGCTGAAGGCTCATCTATATTCAATCACGGATAAAGTCATGGATGTGGGAAGGGTAAGAAGAAAAGGAGTGCATGGGGACATTGGTAAAAGAGATTTAGAAAAGACAGCAAGACCTGTGGAAAGATGTGAGAGAAAGAAAAACGGGCAGAAAAAGGGGGGCAGGTTCATTTCCAAGCAGAGAGGGCAAGACGGGACCATGAAGCCATAGCGAAAAGCTCAACCAGGAAAACTGCTCATCTGCGCTCACTCGTTATTTTGCATCCCTCTCTTTCTTCCCGCTTCAATCTCATCAGCTGATTGTGGGCGTTTTCACTCTCTCACTAAACCAATCATACTCTTGCCACGTCCCTCATGAGCCAATTATCTCGTAGCTGTCAATCCATTCTTTCGGCTCCCTTCAAATTTGGCTCCAAAAGGTCCAAATTTTGTTAAAATAATGTTTTTAACTCCTAAAAATCAATATGAGTATCAGTCTCAAAATGACAGGATCAGTTGGGCTGTAGTTGGCCTGGTGACATTAGCCCTAAGCACAACTAACAATGTTTTGCTGCAAGTGACAAACTGAAATTTTGATCAGATGAAGGCGCTAGAGGAAAAGCCAGCAGGTCACAGTAAATATGAAACTGGGTGGTGATTATTACAGCGCGGACACACTGACGTCGCTAGAGCCATGCACACAAGAGCGGCTAAAAAGATACATGAGGGGGTGACACATTTCGGTGGGGCGAAATGCTGCTTCCTACCTGTACAGGCAGAGAACACGCGTCAAACAGTAAAACCAGAGCAGAGACAGTCGGAGACAGAATGGGAGGCTGGTGGAGGAGTGCTGGTGTTTCAAGTTAATCTGCAGCAGCAGCAGAGGGAGAGACAGCGAGAAGCCGAGGGATTCGACGCATCAGGAGACTTCCCACAGGCCTCGGGATAACAATGGTATTTAGTATCATGTAAACCAGAGAGTCTGACACAGACCTGCGGTAACTCCTACAAAGTGCACATGCACACATATGTGCATTCAACACACACAAACACACAGTCTGTCTTGTGTCTTGAGGGACTGTAGGCGGCAGCCACGCAGTTTCAAACACACTGCTGCACAGCGCGATAGCTCGCTCACTCTGTCTTTTCTGCTCTCCCTGCCCTAATGACTTTTCTCTCTGCCTCTGCCTCTCTCTCTCTCTCTTTCTCTCCCTCTCTCGGGTAAGTGGGTGACAGTCTTTTAAAGCGAAGTCCTGTACCTTCCGATAGCGCGGAGCAAACAATGAATGTATTGGCTATGCTGGTGAATCTGCTAGGGTCTCAGAATAACAACGAAGCAGAGGGAGGATGCTATGGATGAATTACCGTACTTCAAAGAAGAGTTTACAAGCCTCTCTCTCCCTCTCTCTCTCTCTCCTCTGTAAACAAACACACACACAGACCAGTTTGTCTTTTGTCTTTACTTGAAAATTAGGGGAAAAAACAGAGATGCTGATTTGTTTGTTTCTTCATTTCTTTCCTCTGGATTTGCATTTAATAATTTCATTCTGCACAGAGGGGCTATGGATAAAAAAAAAAAAAAAACCCGTAAATAACAATATTAGATCTGCTGTTTATTGGCAGTACTTTATCAACGCCTGCGTGGTTGGTAAGTAAAATTAGATTTGGTCATGCAGCACCAAACAAAAAAAAGAATAAGTAAATAACTAAAAATGACATCCACGCCAAATTCTCGCACAAAAGAACAGAAAGCTCAAAAATAGAACGGTATGCTTCCTTTACGTTACCATAGGGCTGTGAGAGTTGGAGCCTTGTCCTGAATGTTCAAAAGAATTCATATCATTCCAGCCGAGCCCGGCTGATTACAGGCCAAGCTCTGCAGAGGCTGAACACCTGGTTTGAGGTGAACTTCAAGAGAAGCTGTGGCTCTGCAGCAAATCCACCTGATGTCTCAGGACTTAAACACAGAGCAGATGATGGCAGAGCCTTCGGCTGCTCGAGCAAGGCCGTTTTTTTTCTCCCGCTTTCATTTTTCTGTGATGCAAAAACATAACTCATTTTGGAGGCTATGGAAATGTTTTTCTCTGAGGTTACTTCTGGTATTTCTGCAATTTTATTGATGTTTTATTGACCATATTTCTGCTGTTTCTGGGGTTAGAAGTTGTTGTATATTCACTGAAGGCACATTGTCTTGCAACTGGTCATAGATAAATATTTAATGGGGCAAAGGCCTGAAAATAACCATCTTCTAACACATCCTGAAAGTGAGAACTCATCAAATAAAAAGAAAGGGTTTATTTAAGTAGTTGTGACAACATCCACAACACCATGAAATTCCTCTGTGGCCCCTTTCGGCCATTCTAGAGTCCATATCTATCTATCCTATGGCCTTCATACTGTCACTGAACCTCCTAAAATTGAACTTTGCAGAGGACAGAAATGGAAGAATTTATTAATGTAGCCCTTTAAAAACATTCTATTTTACAAAACACTTCAATTTTACAAGTAATTTTCTAGAAAACTGCAGGCAATCGTCACCTGCTGGAAATAAACTAAAACAAAAGGGACATTGACCGTTCAATTATATTCAGTTCAAATCAAAAAGCTTTATTCGGCCCTCAAGGGGCAATTGGAGGCAATACACATAAACAGTTTGTTCACACACTTAAAAACAAACAATCTAAAATACAAATATGATAGTTTGTGGCCAACACTTATGTCAACACTTAGGCCATGCATGTAGATGTTTTAAGACTACATATGTCACATCAGAAGCAGGAGGAAATGAACGCTGCACTGGGAAACGTACAATGTGTTGCCATATGACAGTGGGAGCGACAGTTTGAAAAGCATACCAGCAATAAATAAATAAATAAATAAATAAATGGTAACTTGTTCCGTCTCTAATTTCTTTGAACCAGAGGACATCAGAAGGACCAAGTGAAACATCTTATCATTAGCGAGGCCGGCTGCTGTAAAGGCCACAATGTGCTAGCTGTTATGGTAGCTATTTTTAAAGCTCTCTGATAATAAACTTCAGATGATTCCCATTTTTGACAAACGGCTTAACTTCGAAAACAATGTGTTCAACCCCAGTCAGTGAGACATGAGGCTTCGATGTGACTCTGGGAGTGTTACGCCGCTGTATTGTGAACAGCAGGGGTTTGGGTGTGTGCTCGCCTGCATCACAGTCCATTTGCCCTTGAAGATTATCGCTTTATTAAATTGTAATGCTCTTTGAAGTGGCAACTTATGCAAACAATACCCCCCCCCCCCAAGGTCCACAGCTACAAATGGAGGTCAAAGTGAACACTTGAAGGACGTTCAGCAACAGTAAACTGCTCTGTCGCTCCATTTCTCCTACCTTTACCCACCTGCCTTTCTCTGCCCAGCTTCCTGCTGCCATTACCCCCCCACCCCCCCCACCCCGTGCTCATTTTCTCAGTCGCGCTCACTCCCTCGTTTTCTATTAACCCCATTTCTTTCTATCTCACCCGCCTCCCCTCTTCCTCCACGTTTCTGTGTATTTCCGCGGTCTCCGGTCCTATCAATCAAGACATCCCACTACTACATCCCCTGTCACTCCCAAATTCCTCCTCTGTCCCCCCAGCTTGCACCCACACACACACACACACACACACACACGGAGCCCCTCCTCTGTTGCTTCAGACGCACTCGCACAAACACACAACGCACATAATCTCACAGCTATGGCGTCTCCAGGACGTGAATCATCAGAGCACATTGGCAGACGACAGCTCTCGTCCCTTTGAATGACTGCCCATCATAAAAGACAGATTGACGAATGAATGGGTGGGGTGAATAAATAGTTTGATCAGTGGATGACTGTGTGGATGGATGGGTGGGTGGATGAATAGAGGGATAAATGGGTGAAGGAACAACTGGATGAATGGGTGACTCATGACATCCTGATCCGTTACACAAATCTGCAAATAAGCTTGGAGATGAGCATTCATGCCCCATGACACATTTCCCTGAGTGTTTACTTCCTGGTGCATCAACTGTACAAAATGAAGTAGCACTTTACCAGACTGCATCAAAGTTTTTGTACTTATTTTAGCCTGCTTGTCACATAAGTTTGTACTTATCTGCTGGAAAGCCTATACATCAACAAGAAAGTTTGTTTTTTAACTTTACACCATCACAGGAGCTGCTGCTTCGAGCTGGATGCATTACAGCCAAGCATCAGTTAATTTAATTGGTTTAGGAAAAACAAAAGTATATTATTAAAGATTGTTAAAAATCATTAAAGAAATCTATGAAGAACAAAATGCCAAAACTCTCTGATTTCAGCCAAGGCCAACGGTCTATTGGGAAGAATTACTGCCTTTCTCTGTTTAATATAATTATACAATTTGGATATTTTATCAACTTAACGATTAGCCAATTCATTGGCAGTTCCACTGAGGGAGAAACTGGCATTAACTTGACACAGAACACAATACAAAAAAAACACAGTTTGATAAAATGTTAGTCGGTTAATCAATTAATTGATTGACAGAAAGATAAGATATTGTGTACCATTTTCTGGTTACAGTTTCTCACATGTGAACATTTACTGGTTGTCTTAGTATTCTATGAGAGTAAACTGAGTATCTTTTGGTATTGGACTGTTTTAGACCAAACAATTGACTGATTAATGAAATTAAAGAAAAACGCTGCAGTCCTACAAGCAACAATGTTCTCATCCTGTCCCTCACTATTTAACTGTGATGTAGTGTATGTGTGGGTTGACATGCACCACCTGATGTACATATGTATGACCCTGCTTGTGTGCACATGTGACTGTGTGTGTGTGTGTGTGTGTGTGTGTGTGTTAGACTCCACGCCAGGAACAATGTCATCTATTGAGAATCTAACCCAGTACACAAACACACACGTGTACAACACACACACACACACACAAACACACAGTGGGCTGGTGTGAAGTCGGCCTGCTGGTGTTTGACTGTTAGATTTAACATGTCAGGTTCTCTCAAGTCTCATTTCCTTGGCCTGCTGTATTTGCCTTCCACCAACGCTTTAAAAGCTCCCGGCCAGGTGGAAGGGCCAAGCTGTTTGCTTGAGTCAACACACACACACACACACACACAAGGACACACATTGAGTGAAAAATGCATGGTTTGCTTTTAGTTTGACTGTAAAGTGTAATTTCTTCTGTCTTCGAGCCTTCTTTGAGTCAATCTGCATTAATTAATTTTTAATAATAAGACAAATAGTCTCAAAAGCAGTAGCACCATGTGTCAGATAAGAGGTTTCTTTTTCCTTTTACATTCTTGGTATTCTCATGCCAGATAAGCCAAAACAAACACTCAGCATTTGATCTCACTATCTAAGGCATCCTAAAGCCAAGAAAGTAAAACCAAATATTATTCAAATATTTGTGAATGTCTGCACTTTTATCTTGGCCTGAATGAACATGACTACTTAAAAAAAAAAAAAAGAAAAAAACTTGTTAAAGACCTCACCACCCCCATTCAGCACACCAGAAGAGTCGCCATGGTTACTGCACCAGTAGACTTTGACATCCTTTGGCTGTTTTGGCTGTTGTGGTGAAGCAGAATTCCTCCATGGATGACCGAGCTACAAGCCTCTACATGTGGGTCCGTTTCCAAACTCTTCAAACCTGCACTAAACATACATCCTTATAAGGCAACTTGAGAATGGAAATTCTGCACTCAGCGTGTGTCAAGATCTCAGCCTTTTCTTTCAATGTTGCTGCTGCAACACATTCAGAACACCACGATTACAATGGTTTTATAGAAGTCAGTAATCAATACTAGTGGAAAAATAGCATGAAAATGAAACTACTGGAAAATGCATTTACAAACAAGGCTTTAATAACTGTGAAGCGTACACTTATCGTATTGTTTCAATATGTGTGGCATTGTGGTGGAATTCCTTTAAATGGTTTCCCATTTGGGGACATCAAGCCTAGCAAACTAAACAGCACACTCTTTCAGGCTTCGTCTTATCATTTCATATTTAGACTGCTGGGAGTATTTCGGATTAAAAAGCTACATCTTGATGGTAGAATCATACTGAGCGTTAAACATTTCACAGCGTGTGGCTGCTGCGTTGGTAGTGAAGCCGAATCACAATTAGGTCTTCTCACAGCATTAAGGGTTCTGGCGTGGCAGAGGAATTCCTCCATGGTTGACCGGGCGACTCGGAGCACCATTTGGCTCCATGTCCAGAAGGCTAACCAGCCAAAACAAGGGGACTAATAAAACTGTCCACTGATAAGCAGTTAATGCCCCAGAACAAATGACTGCACTGCCACCCCGTTTTCTCTCTCCCAAATCAGTGGGCACACACATACAGACACACACAGAGCTGTGGTATCCGCTTCTTACACAGTTATTAAGTGCTGTGACTGGACAACAGAGGGAAGCTTTAAGTAATGAGGAGCAAAAACAAGCAGAAACAGGAATTCTGGCATCTCAGTGGAGGTTGAGTAGCTAGAAATGTAAAGAAAAGCTTTAAAAAAAAAAGAAATTCAGAACATTCATCAGAGGGAAGACTGAGCTTGTGAAGACAGAGTTACTATCAAATTATTATTATCAAAATGTCTGAAAGTTGTCGGGAGGTTAAAAACAGTCATAAAACATCCCCAACAAACACAGAGGTGGCCCTATATCCTACAGCAGGAGTGTCAATGTCAACAGCTAATCCTAAATGTGTGAAAAGCACAGCCACAGGTTTCCACCGCTGAGATGTGTGCATCATAACAAGAACAATTCCCTCGCCCTCCTGAGCTCCGGCACTAAAACGGCCTCTCTATCAGTAACATACAGGCCTGAGCAGTTAGCTACACTGATCGCTCATAATGGCCCGGCCAGCTTGCTGCACCGTCTCCCTCTGCAGCACTACACAGCTATGTCAGCTGCAATTATACGGGAAAGTGCCACTAGGAGCAACACCCTAATAGCTCCAGAACCATACACACATGGCAGAAATTCTGTCAGCCTCCCTTGTGCTCACAGCTTCGGGGTTTTTTTTTCCTCCATCTAAACCAGGCCATTTGGTGTCGTTTGGCATCCATGGCTACTAGCAATTTACAGATGCTATCATGCTGCTGGATATGAAGTGCTGATACAGCACATCGGATTAGATATTTGTTGTCAGGTTTAGGTCAGCTCCATCAATAACTCTTTAAAATGTCAAATATTTAAACTTTTTCCATGTAAAAAGGTACTAGTAGATGGATCTCAAACCCCAAATAGGGAAGATCATTGCTGGTGCTGGGGGGCATAATGAGTCACCATAAGAATACACCCTAGTTCAAGCACACTTCACACTAGTCAGCAAGGATCCGCCCAGCTGAGCTCCCCGTGGAAGGGAAACTGCATGTCCATCGAAAGTTCTTCCATTACAACGTCGCTGTCTATGCCGCAATCTCCCTTGCTCTGCATTACGTGTCCCATTACAAGCCGTGTATGATGTTCACTGCAATTTAGTAGTATCGGGATCAATTCATTCTGATCATTGATTTTCTTCTGTGTAATGGGGATTTTTACAAAGCAGGAAATCTCCTGAGAAATATATTCTATCTGGAATGTTGTTCTCTGAACATGCGTCACATTCTCCTGATAACAGTGACAATTTCTGCAACGATTATTTAAAGTTGACAGGTGTTGATTAGAGCGGTTTGTTCACTCACAGGATTGATGTGGCTCCAGGCAAGTGTTCAAAACTAAACGTGTTGAATTAACTCTGATGGGTGTGAACTTTTATAAACATTGACACAGCACAAATTGTTGCACTCCTGACTTAAATCAACCATGACGATTTTCCTGTATAAAGGCCATGCTGAAGCCTACACAAATTGTTCCATGCAAACTTAACTTGCCACCTGCACATCAGGACTGCAATGGGAACGCACCTCTGACTTTTATTTTTTTCTGTCCGTTCCGACTGCTGTAATTAAAAAAAAAAAAAGCGCTTTTCATTCTACAGCGCTGTTTGGTTTGTCTGTGACGTTGACTGGCTCCCAACAGGTGAGTGAAAACAGCAGCTGGAGAGTGGGGGGAAAAAACAACATAAGCTCTGACAGACTGACAGGATCTGCACTGAACACTGTAACCCAGAGGAAATGTATTATAAAGAATTACAGCTCATGACAGGATTGTCATTGTAGATTGCAATCAAAAGGAAGCAGCACAGCCTGGATGCTCAGCAAACAGTCGAAGTGGAGGTGCCGAAGCGGTGAGCTGTTTTGGGGCCATTGACTCATCTAACAGCACTTTATGGATTAAGCCTCCCAAAAAGCAAAGCAAGGCAAACCAGAGACTGTCTGTTTGGTTGCACATTTTTTTATTGGCTTCTATTTTAGACAATATTGAAACCATGACAACTGCAAAAAGACCAACTTCGACTCTCTGTCCCTAATGCACTCCCAGTTTCCACTTGCAGACCCTCTGGATCTACTAGCCAACGTCATCAAGCAAAGCCCAGTCTTTTCATTTCTGTTGTTACCTCAGACTAAGAATAGCGCCAGGAATACCCAGTCCCACACTTTTCAAAGGCTGCGAGGCTCTTTAAACACCCCATGACTGTTTTCGTTCGAGTTCTGACAAATGGGCCGTACGTGCGTCGACAAGTGGTGTTTCAGCCACGGCGAGAGCATGACTCACGGCGACAGAATTGTAGCCAACTGTAGGCAGAGAAACGCTGTCGATACCTCATGCCCCTATTTTAGCCCAGAAGGGCTGAGGGAGGAAGAGAGAGGCAGAGAAAAAAAGTGCCTAAAGGATCTAAATCTCATCTCCCAATGTAATAAAGTAGGCTTATTCCACAACATGCACACCTTTTTTTTCTCTCTTTTACCTTCCTCCCAAAGCTTTCGAAATAGGAGAGAAAAACCATCCTGATCTCTGAGCTGAAAGAAGAATCCTTCTTTCCGCTTGTACTTAAAGTTTGAAAAGCAGGGAGCCAAAGATTAGACTTATCATTTAGAGGATATACAAGGCGTCTCATAACAGGGGAACTCAATCCTATTTTGGATGATATTGATTTCTGTAATAGGGAGTAACAGAGAGGTGGGGGGGGGGGGGGGGGTGGATCTGGGGGAAATGACTTTTGACAAAAATCTTGTTTGTCAAGATAGAAATGGGATAAAACCAAAGCTCCGGTCAGATAAAAAAAAAAAAAAAAACATGTATTTCCAAGAAGTGAACAGCTGAAAACGCCTTATAAAAATAATACTTTTTTGAAGAGCCTTACAGGCCACATGTTGTTTAACAGATTATGCGAGTTTCATTATTTCGAATGTGTTTGTGCACCATGTACTTCCTGGAGTGGGTGTTTCAGAGGTAATAAAAATCTTTACTGTCTCCACAGATTCTGCAACAAGTCTTTACTGGGCTTCTCTGGGCCATCTCGGGTCAGAAGTTACTCAGCACACTAAAGATTATGTAAGCCTCAGATGAGGAAAAAAAAGAAAAAGCAAAGACGAAAAAACCTAAGCGGCGTTCCAGGGTTTCCTTGCAAAAACCACAAAACCCGTAGACTTTTGTTATTGTAGACTGATAGGATACACAGCAGGCCGGACACAAAGTGTGCGCTGCGTCTCGTGTTCAAGACCCATTAAGCTGATCGTCGCCTTGAAGAGATGGTCGCAACAACGGCCCTGTTGTCTTCCAGAGGTAATCTAAACCTCTTAAGCCTGGAAGCACACCTTTTCACTGAAGACTGAGGAGCCTTTCAGGGACGAGCTCTGCTGGTGTTAAGTCTTTGATACATAACACACACACACACACACACACACACACACACACACACACACACACACACGAGCAAGGGAAGCGACACAGGCACGGTACTCACGCTCGCAAATGCACACTGTTTACTTAACCCTTGAGAGTTAGCACAGAGATCTCTTCTGTAAAAATGATCGAAAAACACGATGAAAAAAAGAAGAAATAAACACATGCAGAAACTCGGTGGAAGAACGAGTGGACCCCTTTTCACTGCAAAGGGAGAGAGCATGACCTCCAGAGTGTTTCTCACCTCTTGGAGTCATCACAGCTCTCCTGTGCTATGCACAACAAATCCAGTCAAACACACAAGATGAGGTTATTTATTGCAATGGCCTGGGACACTAATCTGTTTTTTAATCCTTTTTTTCATCTGGGGAAAGTCGAGCGGACGTGTTTGCCCTTTTCCAGCAAGACCCCGCTTCATATTCACACACTTTCTGCATCTGAATGCTGCAGAGGGGAACACTGGCGACGGCTAAACTGAAGCAGCAGGGGTCGAGGGGTTGGGTGCCTTGCTTTTGGGAACTTTGACAGTGATTGCTGAGCCTACCACAGAGCCACAGCAACACTGGAACTCCAGCACGAGCACACACACACACACACACACACACACACACACACACACACACCTAAGTGAACAAATTAACAGCACGGCGTTGAAAGCAAAACGCACGCGCGCACATCGCCACCGTCAGTGGAGGTGGTTCCTGCCGCACCGAGGGAAACAAACACTGTTCTCTGTGTAGAGGATTAAAGACAGCTTGTCTGCAAAACACACCAGTCCTATCAACATGAGGCCTGTTTACACACACATACAAGCAAGTGTGCTCAGCTGCAGGTCTGGCTGATTTACGTCACTAAGGACGAGTAGAGTAGAATAGAATAGAACAGAATAGGATCCAGGGTGGTGCGCTGAGAAAGTATTGATTTACATCCATTGGGGTTAGCAGGAAAATAGCTGGACCTCTAGGCCTCCTCTCTAGGCTTCAGACACAGAATAATGGCACCCATGGGACCACTCAAAACCCTCCAAATTGCCCATCACTGCACGGGCGAGTCCTTTAATTCATTTAGGACCCTCGGGACGGAGCAGCCAAGTACTTTTGAACAGTCAAATGACATAAAAACAGAGATAGCAAAAACATGTCACTGGAAAAGATGTGTTTAAAACATTCGCCCTGCAAATCACACTCAGGATCGCAGCCAGACATGAACTGAATGGCTACCAGGACCTCAAAAGGTCAGGTTGCAGCAGCCAACTGTCGGAAAAATAAAAATAAAAAAAGACACCTTTGTAGTCAAGCCAGACCACAAGCCTCTGCCCCTCTGCCAGTAAAACCATTATGGGGACACCAGAGAAGGTTTTAAGGACCCCAGGCAGCAGGACCGGGACAGAGTTGTTTATTTAATATAACATTAAGGACATTAAAAGTCCCATGTGGCACCTTGAGGTCACAAACTCTACCTAGAGGGATACCGACTCCTTCATGTCATAAAATATAATTATCTGTCATTCATATCACTGTAGACAGCGTTGAGTACCATAAACACACAACAACTGCGCCCAGCAGCGGGGTCTCTATTATATTATATTATTATTATATCCCCAGACTCCACACACACTCAGTGATCAGCCCTACTCAGCTTCCTCTAGGTACTTTTCTTCATCATCCTCTCTCTCTCTCTCTCTTGTTTTGTTGTTTTGTGTGTGTGTGTGTGTGTGTGTGTGTGTGTGTGTGGTTTTTGTCTTGTCCCTCGGTCAAAGGAGACATATCCAGACCGCGGCAGGCCGTCAAACGTCTCCATGGCAAAGCGTACGTGAGCGGAATCACGACGAGGTGGGCGAACACATCCTCCGGTGCGCGCTTACTTCACCTCCAAAGAGGCTTCAGCGCGGCCGAGGACCGACCGAGGACCGGCAGAGGACCGACCGAGGACCGACCGAGGACCGGCAGAGGACCGGCAGAGGACCGGCAGAGGACCGGAGCAGGGTTTTTAGTTTTGTTTGTTTTAACTGTTCATCCTTCAACACCGCCGGGGTTTTTTTTCCCCCTCGGTGCTCTCTGCTGGGCTGCAGCCTAGTTAAAGCTCCCGGCGGGGGGTCTGCCCCCCCAACCGTCTGATCACTGTAACCAACTTCCACTCACTCCCACGGGCACGCGCAGCACGCAACAGCGCGGGGGGAGACAGAGAGAGAGAGAGAGCGAGAGAGAGAGAGAGAGAGCGAGAGAGAGAGAGAGAGAGAGAGAGTATCAAGAACAATGAGGTCACTAACTCACTGCCGGGCTCCTCAGGACTCACCCTGCGTGCGCGCCGCGGGGACTTCTCCTGGATTTCACGGCTCGGGGGGACGCCGTCCCTCCGCAGGACGCCGGAAATAAAAACCAGCCTCTGAAACACAGCCGGTCCGAATCCTCAAGAGGTCTCCCCCCCGTCCCTCTCCCGTCCCTCTCCGCGCCTCGCCCTCTCAGCCCGGCTGTGAGAATGCACCTGCTCGGGTGGTGAAGCCAGAGGACTGAGCGCGGCGGGCTCCGGGCGGCCTCAGCTGTCCTGAGAGGCGGGCCGGCGGAGGAGGGAGGAGGGGGGAGGAGGAGGGGAGGGAGCAGGGCGGAGAGCCGGGATAAGTAGCCCCAGGAAGCCAGCTAATAACACACAGCCTGACATTGCCCTAAAAATATCCCCGACCACGGAGCCGTGCCGTGCCGTGCCGCGCCGCGCCGCAAATCACGGCGGGCACACGCGCAAGCCCCGCGGAGCGAACCCGGATGTGTTATCGAAAAAAAAAAAAAAAAACGCACCGAATTTCACGCCGGTGTGCGTGTGCACGGTCACATTTCAACGGTGACCGCAGCCCGCGGGAGACAGCGGAGCGCTACGGTGCTCTCTGCTCGTTTTCAGCCCCCACCACCACTAACACCACCACCGCCAACACCGCCGGTACCTCCGGTCCCTCCGTGAACGTCTGCCCCGGTCCGACGAGCACTTTCTCTCTCCAGCGGCACACGGAGGCTCACCGAGCCGAGGACAGGAATGTCCCGGCTGCAACAAACGCCTCGCAGTCGGCAGACGGAGACACACAAGCAAGCGAGCGACGTCTGACAAAACACGCAGCCGTGATTTAAAAAAAAAAAAAAGAAAAGCAAAAAAAAAAAAAAACAGAAAAGAAAGAAAGAAAGAAACTGACCGTCAAATCTCCTCCAGGTTTATACGATCCCTTCCCGTTAGTCAGGCTAAATCCTCCTTCCCTCTCTTCTTCCTCTTCCTCTGCTTCCGTGCGATGGAAAGGGGAGCCCGGCGGCGGAGGAGGCGACAGGGGAGCTCGGTTTTTCCCTCCTTCCCTCCTTCCCTCCTTTTCACGCGGAGTCGGGCGGACAAATATAGGCTCGCCGCTCGGTGTCAGATCTCCTCTCCCTCGCTCCTCTCCTCACCCCCGCCCCCCTGACTGGCGACAGGCGGTCCAAAGTTAGTGGCCGCGGCAGGAGGGTTGGAGCCGAATTCACAATAAATAATAAGAGAATAAAAAAACGTGGAACCACATGGAATAGCGCCCGGGCTTGAAATTAAACCACCAGCAAAATCCTAAAGTGGAACAGGAAAAAAAAAAAAAAAAAAAATGTGATGTGCAAAGGGAGGTGGGGGGGAGAAATGTTGGGTTGAGTGGTAAGAATAAAAAAATAATAATAAATCACATCTTTTGCTGTAGCGGTAGGATCACTGCTTGGATAGCTGCTCGCTCCAGCAGAGCCACCAGTGCGCCCACTACGACCATTCACCGGGCTGCAGAGGCTGCTGCTGTCGGACCTCAGACCTCCGCGACTGGACACGTCCCGCACTCCCCAGGTCTCCTCCACACAAATGTCCGCTGCCGAGCCTGAAGGATGAATTTCCACCCGGAGGAGGAGTGGAGGCAGAGAGAGAGAGAGGGAGAGAGAGAGAGAGAGAGGGCAGTGCCTTGCATTCTCTGAATTACTCCACCCCCAAACTGCCTTCCCCATTCCCCCCCCCCCCTTTTTTTTTTTTCAGTCCCTCCACCCTTTACCTCTCTTTCATTCACTGGATTTGCTCTCTTGTGTCCCATGTTCACCCTGCTCTACTTTTCCTCTTTGTCTTTTTCCTTCTTTCATTCACTCTGTGTACCCCCCCCCCACCACCACCACCACCACCCACACACACACACACACACACAGACTCACACACACACCCCTCTCCTTTTGCATCACAGAGACCACCTATTCAGTTCCACGCTCTGGGCCGCGGCCTGTTTGTGTCCTGATCATGGGCAAATACATCACTATGTTAACTCAACGCCCCCTTCTGATGGAGTTATGATGATGACATTGATCCAGGGGTGTGAACAATTATCATGCAGGTTTTATCAATATCTGTGCATTGCAGTGAAGTGGCGGGGGGCTCTCTCATTCTTGACAATGGTGAAATGACCTGAATCTAAAATCTCACTGCAACCCACAAAGCAAGATCAAGTTAGATTTGATTGTTTAGATTGATAAGGCTGCACTCATGAAAAACACAACATTTGGCATTAACTAACCAAAATTATGGCCAACTTTTTCAAATATTAATATATTTTTCACCCGATGAAAATAACTGATTGCATTTTCACAATTTTGTGATACCAAATGATAAAAAAAAGCCTTTCAAATATGTTTCTTTGTGAGGTAAAAGCCTTATTTATTTGCCTGGCTTGGCGCATCTTTGCTCATATTGCCTTTATGGACACAGTGACAGCACCTGGAGTGGTTTTATATGTGCTCCTGCATTTTAGCACTGCTTGATTGGACATAAAAGCTCAACTAAGTGTTCTATGAATTCATAAAATCATTCTTTGTCTGTGGTAAAAGCTCTTGTAATGGATTTCTGGTCTTTCTGTAGGAGAGAGGTTCATGTTCACCTCCCGGGGCTGAACTGTAACCTCATGCTGGTGACCACAAACACTTGAAGTGTGGAATTTTGGTTCGGTAAGTTTGCCAAAAATTGTGACCAAGCATATTTGTTTTTGACAAGTTGTTGCTCCTCATAGCACATGGTGTTATACACATTGATTTCGCTCCATTTGCCAAGCCCCAGTCCTGCTGAAGGCACTGTTAAAGAAGCAGAGTTTTGATGGAAGGTCACTGGCCCAAATCTCAGACATGGTCATGAACAGTGACTGAAAAACACTCAAGCAAAAGGCACTTATCATGCAATTGTTCTAGCGAAGGTAGAGATGTGTGAATATACAATATATAATGGAGTGTGAAGTAGGGTGACAGTAAAGTGTAAAGGGATTGCATTTATATAGCGCCTTTATCCAGAGAGCACTGCAAAGCACTTTACAGTGCATTCACGCGCACACAAGCACAGATCCGCACACCCATGGCAGCAGAGTGGACATGCAAGGTGCCGACGTGCTCATCAGGAGCAGCTGGGAGCTCCATGTCTGGCTCAAGGACACTTCAGCATGCTGTTACCAGGAGCTGGGAATCGAACCAAAAGCGCAGCACTCTGGAATATAAAAATGCTCTCATGCTCTCTTGTGTCTCAAATATTTTCTCTGTCTGAGCCCTGAAAAACCCTTTACCTTTGTCGGCTGTTTTAAGATTCATGTGTCACCAAGTAGGTCAATTGATCTGAGAGAGGCAGGATTTTCTGCTTCAGTTTTTTTGTCTGTACAGATGTTATCCTTGTGTCAACTCTCGACTTAAGTGGCTGACTGTCTTTGTGGAAACTGCTTTAATTTGATTCAGCTTTGTTCTGTCACTGAATCTTTTGTACTCGGGTAGCGTAGGTGTCACTTTTAAGTAATGTATGTCTCATTTCTGAATGAGTGAAACTTGACTCCGCTCATTAAATTTGTTTCCTTTCATCTGCATTTAATTGGGAGTTAAGCCTTCTTAGATCAAACAAATAGGAGTGTAAGGATGAAAACCACTGTGAACTGACTGTGTTTCTGTGACTACTCAATGATCATGTATGAAAGAGAGGAGGCAAAAGAAGAGCAGAGCCAAGAAGAGGGGTACATGCAGAGTGGGTATTTTTTGAAGCAAGTAGGGAAGGAAGATATGTAGCCAGGTTTGACAATGTACAGAATCCCTGTCATGGCATTAAAGCACCCATTGAACTGAAGTGGAGTGATAGGGGAGAGAGGGGAGAAACCTCTTAAAAAATGCTGGTATTTTGTCCCAGAACTGGGCCATCTTTGAGGGGGTTATTATAACTGACAGCAAACATTTTCACTACTGTGTAGGACATTTTCTTTTCTATGATTTTGGGGCTGAGTCAGATAATTGAAAAATGTATTGTTAAATGTCACAAATGAAAAAGCTTATGTTGGACAATTGACCACTTTATTCTCAATTTTTGAAAAAGAGCCCAGATTTTTGTGGCGGTAGAAGGTTTCTGTAAGACACCGTGGTCATATGACAGATAAGTTAAGGGGTTGGTTGTATAAACTGCCTTGAAAACCTCACAAAAAAACATTTCAATGAAAGTACGCTGTGAAAGAACTTGCAAGAAGTAAGAATTCTATGTAATACTTCATACTGGTCTGTTGAATTTATTATTTTCTTTTAAAAAATCTAGTCTTTTCTCAGTTCAAGAAGAAGACAGTTCACCACCCATGAATAAGATGTAAAACCGTTATATTGAGCACTTTGGCACTGAGCTGCTGTCAGCTCTTGCGGTCCAAGGCTGAGGCAGATCCCGGGAGAGCGCTCTGCAGGAGGGCATCTGAGCCGGCCACCGCGGGGAGTCTTGAGTCATCTGATGGAAGGTGGTGCTGAGGCAATGGTGAGTGCCCACGAGATGAGCAACACACAGTTAGAAAGAGGGCTTCATGCCGGCAACTCGGGCAGTGACTGGTTGGTTGAGACGATGTGGGAGATAGGAGGAGAGAAAGGATGCTGAACGAGAGTGACAGACTTGAGAAAATGTTCAGTAATGAATGTCAGTTTTGCCGATCTCTAAAAATGCTGGCGTTAGAGGGGAAATCAGGCGATCACCAGAGTCAGTAGTGTTAATCCCCGGTGGAACCACGAATGTCTGTACCACAAGTACCACATTTCTTGCCAATCCATCCGATAGTTAGCTATTTGAGTCTGGACCAAAGTTGTGGGCTGGCAATGACATTCAGGGTGAAACATAGTCGGCTATAATTTTAAGGAGAACAATCTTCAATGGCTATTTTTACTGAACAGGAATTCATGGAAATACATTTTGACTACAGCTAGACTGAAAATTAAATGAAACTGAACAACTAATAAGAATTCATCAAGATTCTGATAGAAACTCTGATTGTTCCTCAGCATTTCAGCACCAAAGATTGGCAAAAACATAAAACTGTACACATCTGCTGACTCACAGACATCATAGTATACACCACTGAGGTCTGAGAACTCCAGCTGTATCCAACATAATGGACTACCAGGCTATTCCTGCTCAACGCAGCATCCAGGCACCACTCAAACATCTTAGCGCAGAGCAAAGACTACCTGCTGGAGGAGGTATTCGTTGCTGTTAACGTCTTCAGACAGGCCAGGCTTTACTGAGGGGGGTGGTGTTTCAATATTCATGGCGGTACATGACAGAAGCATCGATGAGAGGAGAAGTAGGAGTAAACCAACGCCACGGAGGGAGACAGGAGAGCCAGCAGAGAGGAGAGCAAGCGAGGGAGGCAGGAGAGAAGGGGTAGAAGTGATATTGAGTCTGACAAAGACAGAGGAAGTGTAGGAGCTGGAGAGGGAGACACTGAGAAAGAAGGTATGATACTACAACAACCTGCCAAAAAATATAGAGAGAGGCAGACGACACAAGAAAATTGTTATATGTATGTATAAATCAGTGTGTTGTGCAGTGTTTTCCCACTTCAAAATCACACAGTTTTGTTTTAGTGATATGTCTTCAAGAATAATATCAGGATAATTAAACTCTAGGTTTATGTTATTTCCACCAGTTTAAATAATTTCAATTTCATTTCCGAGAACTCATCTTTTTTTCCATCGGTCGGGTGTGCCCAATGGCTCAAAATACTACGATACCCATCAGCCTCAGCTGGCGTTGCTATGGAGAAGAAGCCTTTAAAAGTGCAGCTTATGTATTATGTTGCAAATTAAAGATGTTTCATTGTTAGAAAACAAAGCACCATAGTTGCCATATTCATTCAAAATTTACCTAGAATCCAAAAGTGAAGAGATTTTTTCTAAACTGATTTCAGACAAGAACAGCGGTATTGGATCCTGAATCATCATGCTAGTATGGCAAAATTTTAAGCTCTGATGCCAACGATTTTACAATTCTCACTTTCTGCAATCTTTGTGAATGTCATCTACCATATGGTTACGGTTAGAGAAATACAGATAAAACACAAATGTTAAGAGAGCATTACTACGAATGCCCTCCAGGAGAGACTGTCTGAAAACGTGTGTCGTTATCCTCATATTTAAACTACTATCCCCTCACCGTTCTCAATGACGGCTAGCTCTTAAACCCACACTCAAGATCTTTGAAAGTGTATCTCTGCACAAGGGTGCCCTTCTCCCCACAACCATGCCAGCATAAGCCTGAGAGGGTTTTCTTTTTAAGTCCGGAGGGGGTATTTTCGGTTGTATTACCCTAAATCTTCCTCATTTGGTCAGTGACACTGGGTGCTTCCAAATTCTGTGAGATACCCAAGTCTTGCTCCCATCCTTTCAGTGACTAAATATTGCGACTGGGGGAGGACAGGAGATGAAATGTATATATGCCTGAAACCATTCCCCTCTTATTTGAACTTTTTTAAGGCTGTTATCCAGATATTCATGGCAACCTATATAGGTGCCCTTTGAGGTTATTTTTGTGATAATAGCTTTTAACTGCAAATAAGAGTGAAAAGAGGATTCGTTCAGATTGAAATTTGTTATCATTTCTGAAAATGGAATTATGTTTTGTCCTTCACAATTTGACCTATCTGATGTATGTTATGTCCTATGCTGTAAAGAGCGGATTTCTACCCATTATTTCTGAATTTTCACAAATAGCACAGGCTAAGGGCTCAAGGGCTAAAATAAATATTAAAGAGGAAATTGGGCAACCATGTCGTGTCCCCCGATATAGATGGAAAGGGGACATGTGACATTAAAATGACAGATGTATCCAAACAGATGCAAAGACATACATGTATTGAGGGGGGAAAGAAGGTAAATCTCTCCAGCTGTACAGCTCTTCGTCTCCCAGTATGAATGCAGGGAAGGCGTCGGGCAAGCTGGGGCCCATCCATGTGGCTGTAGCTAATGAAAAGCGACAACTCCCTTCTCCCGGAGAGCCTTCCTGTTTTGCTAGGCTTCAAATCCTATTTGCTTGCCCCCCCCACCACCACCACCACCATCTCCACCTCCCACACCATCACCACCACTCTCCGTCTCTCCCCTCTCATCGTCCTCTCACTTTTTCTAATGAGTGTCTCCCACTTTCTGGAAAATGTGTTGCCAATATAGTCTTATTATATTTTAAATATTGTAATTGTCCGCCAGCGAAAGGGAAAGAGTGACAGGGAAGATGGGTTTTAAATATGTAATAATCTGAAATTGTAGGCAGATACTAGATACTGAATTGCAGATGTTTAGGGAGAGAAAGCAGTAGAAGCAGAGAGGCTGTTTGACAGTGTAATTTGAAAGATAGCAAGTAAATTGATTATTGAATGGCAGGTATTCAGAGCGTGTCAGATTATCTGATGAGCATGTGATAGGAAAACTTCCCAGTGTACTCAATCTACAAGAAAGATCAACTGCTGCTCTGATATGACAACCCTCCATCTTTGGCGGGTGTTTGTAAGTCGATGAAGCAAAATAGCTTTCATATGAGACGGGTTGGGGTATTCTTCAGTGTAGGAACCCAGTACACACTCGGTTTGCGTCCACATTTATGCTCATGATTGTCTGCGCATCCCTGGCATGTATCTCTACATTTATATACATCCATTATTAAGACGCAAGTGCATGTGTGTGTTTATGAGAGTTGGAGTGTATGTCCTCGGTGTAAGAGTGTGTTTCAGTGTGTTTTCCGCTCCTATGCCTATTAGGGCAGTCAGTTAAATTGGCAGCACAGGATACAGTATGTAGGTTAGGGTGCCGTCCTCCTTGTTAATATTTCATCTCAGTGCTGGCAGAAAGAAATGGGGCAGAGAAACACAGAGGGCCTAATGTGACGAAGACACTCTAAGATGGGGGGATGTGTGTTTATGTGTGTGCACAGTGCACACATCTTCAATTTGTGTTGCTGTTTTGTGCATTTTTTATTCATTTCTGACTGTATTGCATTGTATTGTTTTTTTTTTATTATTGTTGCTGCGCCTTTGTGTTTGTTTTCAATACATCTTTGTCCATGTTTTTATGCATACAGTACACAATGACACATACACGATCTATGCATGCTCATTAATGTGTCCTGACACGCATGTGCTTTGTGTTTTTTCACGTGTTGTGCTCTTGTCCTACAGCTATGACCATGTTTGTCATGTGAATGCATGTAAAGGTTTCTATCCTGTCCTGATCAGAATAAATGCAATTCCACACTTTTTCCGAGATGCTGTCATAAACATGTTATCTTCACTCTACATGTGCAGCAGTATATATAAGAAATGCATGGCCTGGCCTGCTATAGGGAGGTCTTAATCCCACCACATTAGCAGGAAGTTAAATAAACATGTCTTAGGAGTCGAGTGGAAGGAAATATATTTCTAGTAGTTTTCCGCTTGTAACTGGGTTAAATAACCAACCTACAGAGTTTTGATGACCGGAAATTAAAAATATTCAATTCTAAAATAGGCTATTCTGAATTAAACAATGGCCACTGATAATTCTTGATTCCGATTGGTTGGCAGGTGTGGACTTTCTTTCAGTAACCAGACAGTATAAATGGAAACCCACAGTATGTCGCAGGTGTTTATGTGCAGTTCTAAATCAGTGTTCCAGCACTAAACTGTTGGTAAGGACTGCAACAATGCGGCTTTGTTAAAAATGGGTTTGAGCCAGTATTATTTGTACGACCAACATGAGATACATAATTATTACAATAATTATTGTATTTGTACCATAATATAGCACTTTGTATGATGTACAATTAATAATGAAAAAAACAAACCTGAATGTATGACAGTTTCGACATGTCAGTTTTTTCCATCAAAATGAAACGGTTTATAGCTGATTTGGAACCAGCCTCATCATTCATATGCTAACCATGTCAGTAATGTATTATGGCAAACTCCTTTTTCTATTGCTGTGAACTTGTTAACCTATGAATGTACTGTGAACCACCGCAAAGACCTTCATGCACCCTTTGCTGAAACAATATCATGATATTTAAAACAGAAAAGCAAGATGAAAAAAGTGTCAGCCTATATAAGTAAGTACAAATTATATTTTAAGTTGATGTCGGTAAGTGGCTTAAGTAACAGAAACATTCAGTATTAATTACAGACCGTATGAGGGACAAATCAAATATATATCTACCGAAAAAGAGAGTTTTTTTTTTAACTGTTGCGTATCTGGGTCGCCAGCAGTGTGTTTCCATGGTGATGACACAAGCAAGTGCCAGCTGCCTGGGAATGTCAACAGAAATTGACCATTTACTCTGACCTAACCTGATGCAGCATTGTGTGTTTCACACATTAAATGATTAATAAAGTCAAGGAAAACTGGACCATAAGTCATTCTTACTTCAGATATCCACTGTACAACTACAGACACAGGTGACCTTATGCAGTATATGAATACACAGCTTATATATTGTAGGTGGAAGCCTTTTTGTTCAGCAATGCCTGCTAGCACTTCTCACACCACCCACTTCATTTTTATTAATTCATTTATCTACTCCAAACAAACAAAACCCCTAACTTTCACTCATAAATTCTCCATTCTCCATTTCTGGGAAAAAAAATGTGTTTATTTCCAGTGTTGAGAGATGATAATTGCAGTAATCAGTAACAACAGTTATCATTTTGTCAGTGTTGTGACAGGTGTGAAATCGCAGGATTTAAATGATGGTTGACTTAAAACTGCATACACATGATGAAAAACATAACTTGGCAATTTTCCAGTTTTGCCTTTAACTAGGTTTCAAGCATTATAGGCTGTCACAATGGCCAGCGCCACAGTGTCCCAGCAATATTACAGTGACCAGGGAATTATCATGTAAAAGAGGAGTCCTTTAAAGTGAAATAAGAGAAATGAAAGCCAAGGGGAGAGGTAGAAAGGATTTTGTTAAGTTCAAGATAAGAGCATATTATAGCCAGTAGAAGAGGAAGATATGGGAGAGGGGATATGATTCAGTGGGGACAAGGGGACGTGAGGCACTTCTCGAAGAGATGAGTTTTCAGCCTGTGGTGGAAGATAACTCTGATGTTCTGACTGGAGGAGGCCTGGAGGTATCACACTGAGACCTCTTGGCTTTTGCAGCCTTTTCAAAACTCACTCATCCATTATGAATAACGACGTAAAAAAAAAAAAACAGGCTATTTTCCTCTTTAAGATATAAGGTCATTACCTGAGAGCAGAGATATTAAACTCTACACTTTTATGTCTGGCTTTCCTAGTTACACACGTCTTCAATAATCCTGTAGGCCACGGCTGTACGGTGCTGCCTCATCAGCCATCGTCTGTATGTTGTGCGAACAAAGACAAAGCTTAACAAAGATCTGTATTATTTGATGTAGCAAGCCTTGATGGGAAAGTCAGATGATGACACATTATTTTTGGTTGATAGAGGTTGGCAGCAGGTTGAGACTTCAAACAGATTCTTCTCAGCTCTAATTTATAGATACGATAAAATGACATTCCTGCACATTGCAGTCAATGCAGGCAATGTGAGCCTTTTTTTGGGGTAATTTTGTGTTTTTATTCACATTATTAAACATTTATTGACATCCTAGAAGATAACATGAATTTGCATTTCTGCACTGCATATTCACAAATGCAAATTTACAGATAGAAAGTTGAACAGTACATTGACTTGATTTGTTTTTCTAATAATCCAAAGGCAGTTAAAGTTATTAATACTTACTTTCTGTTTAACACCTTTATTTGAATTGTAACTCCTTGATTGTCTTTTAGCTACTCGTACTTGTGTCGCCAAAGAATAATTAAAAATAATTACTTTTTTTTCTGTGTGGAGTTGAACAAATTTTTGTGAGCTTTATCCAGTCCAAAGACATGCAAGTCAAGTGCACTGGAGACTACAGGAGTCTAAGTTAGCCCTATGATACACTGGAGACTTATCCATGGTTTAATGGTTGAAAAGCTGAGTGCCTGCTGGGAGAGGCTCTAACTATTATGACTTACATCATTTAATTCACTGTAAATTATTGTCTTCTCAGAGTTCTAGCTTTTGCAGAGAGCTGCAAATGTTATGTAACAAATTCCAAAGAACTGTCTAAGATCACAGGAGCAACATATGGGATTCTGATTTAGTGTGACAGGAGGACCATTTAACACACATGAAGCGATTGGTTACACGTGTTAGACCTCGGAGTGTGGATCTGTGTGCTTATGTGTACATCACTTTGCTTTTATACATATTTGCACATACATATTTTTACCTCACAATAGTCATGAAAATTTGACTCCATATAACCTAAAAGCAGCTATTTTTAGCCTCTTTTTTTTAAAATTTGTCTGATTAAACTTTCTCGTAACAAGATTTACTTTTTGGCCACATGTTAGCAGCTGCAACAAGATGTGAACTTATTGAGTTGATATGGTGAACATGTTGGCAAACAGTTGTTTCCTTACACATCCACATGTCCACCTGGTGAATCCAATACTCACTCTCTTGTTGCTCTGTTTTTGGCCTCCACCAACTCCTGAGGGAAATATGTGGCTCTTTAGCAGCTAAATGGTCCACTTTGTTCACCAGCTTGTCTCTTACTGTGTCTGCTGTTTGCTGCTGAGCAGGTAGTGTACAGTAGGTTTTTACAGCTTATGAGAGCAGTGAGAGTGACCTCATCCCTCTGCAGACTCTGTGGCTAAGAATTCCTACAGCCACTAGGGGTCTTTGTCACATGACTGTGCTCATATATTTTTGGGCATTTTGAGTTGGTTTCTGAAAATTTTGTTTCTGTTTCTGTTAAGGTAACTCCTCTAATACCACCAAAAAAAAAAAAAAAAAAAATCATATTAATGAAGTTACTCTATCTGTATGCCACTGGACTTTATGTCTTTGTTCAGACCTGTAAAACAGGCTAGGGTGTCCTGAGGCAAGACCTGGGATACACATAGCATACCACCCTGTCACGGAATTATCTTGTAAAACAGATAAGTATCTATGCAGTGGTCTTTTGAAACAAACAGGGGTCCCGCGGCCTAATTAGCAAATTAAAGACCCAGAGAGCAAGCAGGGTTTGACAGATGAGACAGTGGCTATAAATGTCACTGGTTAATGCCCCCACCCTTTTCCCCAGCTCTGAGAATGCACACACACACACACACACACACACACACACACACACACACACACACACACACATAAACGCACACACTCACCGAGGCAACTGTGCACACAGGCGGACACACACAAACACACAGAGGCATAAACATACATAGAGGCATTCCAGTGTGTACACAGATACATAAATAGAAGGATTCCCACACACAAGAATGCACAAACACTTTTTTCAACACCTGTTGCTCGATCAATAACCATTTGTAGATGCAATTGGCTCCCAGATCCCTAACCTAATTACAGCCCATATAGAGACTATTGGAGAGTCAGTCTCATCTTTATGTGTGTGTGTGTGTTTGTGTATCAACATACACAACCACACTGTCTCCTTTTATCCTTCTCTCGTACATACCAATGAGCAAATAAGTTTGTCTGTGTTCACTTGCCTTTGTGCTTGGATGGCATAAATATATGTAGTATAAATATATAAGCATAGATGTCCGTGTGTGTGTGTGTGTGTGTGTGTGTGTTCCAACTCCTCTTTCTCTCAGTCTTTATCCATTTCTCTGTCCTCAGGCCACACGGACCAGGTCACTAAGGTATTCAGTGAATTACAGAGGAACATGCAAAGTCACGCCATTGATCCATTGTTCCAAGCGAGGAGGGGTCCTATCTAAAATCACCCTCCTCAGGCAATATTGGCTGAAGGAATGTGAAAACAGAAGACGTCTGCGTTGATACTTTAGGGCACACATTGATCACCTAGACAGAGAGGGACAGTCCTTTGGGAAAATAATGGTGACACAGGCGACATAATTGATCTTAACTCGTGGTCTGTCATTAAGTGCTAAAGTTAATTAGGTGAGATTCTCGACAGGGCGTGGTGTGTGGTGGTGGTGCCATGCAGAGGAGTGGTATCTTGCAGCACATACCTTGGAGTTTGCCTTATCTCTCTTGATTGTATCTCTGCATCTGTGAGCTGCGTTAACTGAATGTCCCAGATTCTCTGTTTGTGAGTATATTAAAAATCCAATTTGTTTTGGCTTAAAGTTAGCTGGTACAGTTTGTAGCTTGTACGGTTTTGGGACAAATTGGCAACAGAAATGATTTACCAAGTGTGGGAATACCGTCAGAAAATGGAAAGTACTGTAAGAGCGAGCCAAACCAACAGACTTTGCATTTTTAATGCTTGAAATTCAGTCAGCAGGAAAAAAACAATAAAAACAATTTTTTCTCAATCCCTTCATGTGCCCGCTTTGAGAGCAAAAGGCCAATGCAATGATCACCCAAAACAGGCAGAAAGGTTCTGTACTAAAGCTAAATCTATGCAATCTAATGTATTCTGTTTGTTGTCTTTTAGCAAGTAGCATTTAAAGTTAATTAGGTAAAACCCCCAATAGGTTGTGGTGTTAAAAGTTTTACTGAGGAAACTTTTTTAGATCACTAACTGCAGAGTAAGTAACACAGTAAAAAGTGACTTTTGTCCACCTGTGTCACTCAGTGAGGCGTATTTTGAGTGCAATGATGCTTGAGAGGACTTTTAACTGTTTGAATGTAGCTAAGGGTCACCAAATCATGCCATCTACTTTGCTAATTTGCAGGTGAATGTATTTGTTGGGTCTTCATGATGGTAACAATCAGAAACAAATGAGTCTTTAAAGGAGGGACTGTTGGCTCGGAAAACCTTCCACTGCCTTGGTGGCCTCTTGCAGCCTAAAGCACAGAGTTCATGTAGAAACTAATAACCGGTGATCCAATTACAATGAAGACAGACAATAATAAAGTCTGGTCTGAAACGCTTTGCCGTAGGCATAAAACACTGGTGGTATTTTTAGATAAGAATATCCAAAGACAAAAGAGACACAACCCTGAAGCAAGGGAATGGAAGCTTCATAAAACCAGAGTTCATCTGTTCATTCATGTGATTTATTCATTTGGATTCCATTCAGCGAAGTAATTCACTTATTCATTGTGTCGTTAATCCACAGTGACACGCAGGCAAAATGTTATTCACCAATCCATCAATTTCCGAGGAGTTTTAATACATATTTACACTTTATGTACGCCTAAATGAGTCTGATCAGGTTTATAAACAAGAGCACACTGTGGCATAAAGTTGCAGTGAGCTGAAGTCATCCAATTTCAGTCACCTCTTCTCACCGCAACCGGCAATGTGTGAAATTGCCTAATTCAGCTTTAAAGCAGAATGCCTCTTTTTATGGATCCTCTTAACAAAGCACTTTCTGGGGTACATTTAAACAACAGGCAGGGTCGTGGCTGTCCAGTGTACGTACAGTAGCTCTGTGGGTTGGGAGTGATTGAGTTCATGCTTACTTGGGCTGTGCAACAAAGGAGTGGGATACGTATTCCACTGCATGTGGACACGCACATGTGCATGCAGATAAAACACTGCACCCCCCGGTCTTCCTTCCATCTCTCTGAGAAAGGGAAAACAACCTCCTGAATTGCTGAGGCGTGGGCTGCAGTAAAGCAGAAGGAGAATAACAAGTTGCTGCTCACGCGTAGCCTTCACGCAAATACTATTTACATGTACAAGCTTTCAATAAAAGCATTTTAATAGCTAAAAGTATTAAACTGAATGCACCACAGAATGCAATGAATAAAAGGATTATTTGCTTGCAGGCCAAGAGTGTTCTTCGCTTCATTTCCGTCATCACACTTGCGGAGGGACTTTCCAGAATGAAGGAGTGTGCTAAATGACCCATACTTATACCCATAGGAAGTAAACAGTGGCTCAACTGGCTCCTTCAGAGCCTTCATGATACAACATGCACCTCTGAGTAAGAAAGAAAAAGAGTTTTCCATGAGTCATCACCACGTTTGTATCTTTGTCCTGAATTTTTTGTGCAATTTCCACTGTGATGAGCGCACATACTGCATGGAACAAGCTGTAGTCACAGTGTGAAATTTAAGTGCCCGTGTCTTTCAAGGAAAAAGCAGTAAGCTTTAGGCTTCATCAGTGTTTCATTAGAAACTTTACAATGGCTTGTTGCAGAGTAATCTGCCCGTCTGGCTGCCCGAGCACCACCACAATGACGGACATTATAGTGTGTTTTCTGTTGGCTTGCACTTTCACAAACAGGAAAGTGTGAGAAATGGGACTTTAATGATTTGGCGATTAGGATAATATGATATCTCACACATCTCTGGTGAGAACAGATGTCTCCCTAATGTGTTTAGGAAATATGCAGGTGATGCATTTTATTATGTATAGACACTTGTGCTGTAAATGTTTAGTGTTCAGGTAAGTCTGCACAGATGCTGCAAAACACACACACACACACACACTTGTAAAACAAATCTTTAAAGCTTTAATATAACTTTCAGTCAATAATATATTCTTTAAACAGGATTCTTAAGTGCTTTGTCACCTTTCACTGAAGAAACTGAACAGAACAACAACACCATGAGTGTCCCTCCTCTGCACTCGCGTCATTGTTTACTGTCATCATTTTCTCTTTTTTACCCTCCATTTACTGCAAGATACTTTAAGAAAAAAGCACTTGTTCCTTCGGCCATTGATTGAATCACCCACACAGTGAGTTTTCTTTTCCCTCTCTGAGAAAGGGATGGACTGAAACATCAAAACTGAGTAAAACCGAGCTTACAGGCACTCATCTTTGCATAGCACAGACAAGCCTGGGGATTTAAGGTACGGTTTAACAGACAACATACATGCAGTGTTTTTCTTTCTTTCTTTTTCTTTATACTCCTGTTTTTATTTGAAGTGAAAGTGGTGGGTGATGATTCTGTGTGGAACTAAAAATCAATGCACAGTGGATGAATACTTGGCTGCTTAACTGAATCATTCCCTAAAATAGACCTGGCTACATTAGCCACATTTATGTTTCATGGATCAACAGGTCAGATAATAGCACTAATAACGTCAGACTCACAAGGTCAGTCTTCCCACTCTGGATAATACTGGTAACTTAATGGCATTCAACAGTTTCTGCTCAAGTAAGTAGTGAATGATCTACTGAAGACACATGGATATTTTAGGTGACTGGATGTTCTCTGTCCCTAAAACAGAACTGCTTTCAGGGTGCTGCTGCAGATATTCTGTATTTTCATACATAAACATTAGTGAGGTTCTTAATTTTTGTTGCCAGGCCACTGTCAATCAAATTGGATTAAACAACACCCACTCAGTCCTGATGAGGCAGATTAAGTTTTTGACTGTTAAACTCTTTATTCTCTCTTTTCTTACTTTGTTTGTTGCTTATTTAGTGATAGATATTCAATGCTTAATTCAGAAAGAGAGAAATTTCTGGGGGCTTAAGATCTGAAACCAAGGATTAAGTAAATGTGTCTTTACTTTCTTGCTGTAACTGAAGTAATATGAACATACAAATAAAGACAAACAAAATATGTATCCATCCATTATAGTAAATTGAACACTCACTGCGAATGAGAAATGTCATAAATAAAGGACACCATTGTTGTTTACCAGATAACTATTTTAATTTATACAAAACAGACCACAATATAGTATAATGTAAGTGTCTGTTAGCATCTTCAGGGTGATAATGACCTTGGTTCACCCTTGACACACTTTCAGCCTTACCATTCTGCCCTAGGAGGTCAAATGAATGATGACTCTGTCCCTCCATGCCTCGAGGTAGAGTTGACATTACACTGAAATCCAGCACTGGCGCACTGAAAGGACGGACTTAATGATGACTACAACTCCCACCATTCTTCTCTCCTGAAAAACGATATTGGGGAATCTCACACATACACACATGTAGAGCCAGACGCTCCTGTGTGCTCCCACAGATTCTGATCAATGGGCTTCTCGCAGCAGTGACACTCAATACAAGAACAGATAACATGCCCACAGACTCACAGTCCACACATACAGATGGCCGATTGAATGACTACATGGCCAAGTAACTGACAAATGTGGCTGTAACGCTCAAAGAAGAAAGAAAGAGGCGTTACACTATTTTGCCTCTGTGCGTCACGTCCATTTATTCTAATTTCCAATATATCCCTCTCCCCTCTCTCGCCATGTCTCCCTCCCCCTGCCCGACTCTGCTTTTGTATCTCTATTGTATCACCTCTCGCTGTCACACACACCATCTTCCCTGGAGGCTGGGTTGGGTGGATCAATGCTACTGGCCCCTGCCTGTGTGTCTGTGTGTGTGTGTGAGCATTCCTGATGGCAGTGGCCCATGGCACAGTGCCAATCACTCTTCACTTTGCAATTACAAAGAGCAGAGGGTCTCAGGTAATCAACATTGATCACTGCACGTGCACACACACACACACACACACACACACACACACACACACACAAAAAGGTCTGCTTCACGGCTGGTTGACTTCCATTGTTATTTTGGACTTGATGATGTATGTGTGCATGCTTGACTAAATACTAACTTAAAATGAACACATGCAACTATTTGAAACAGATGACCAGTTTCATATTCCTCCATGTTTGTTTTAATATACACAAATACTGTATGGAACTTAGGCATCTGTGTCTACCATATAACATCGTCTTTAGTTTTCTCTTTCATTGTGCCATGAAACAATTCAAGATGCCAAACATGACTTCTTCTTCTTCTACCTCCCAGTCTGTCTGTTTTTATCCCTCTCTCTCATTATGAACTAAGCCATGTTGTAGTTGCAGCTCTCCATGTAGTCACAGACCAAAGGCAACGATCTGGAGGTCACTTACAGCCAATCCTCTTACACTCCCCCCCCCAATCCCTGTTTAGCAGCTTGACTGCTTAAGCCTGGGCCACTTTGCATGAGCGTTCCCTGGCAGCGAACAATGCCACCATCGCTGTTTCCCCCACAGCATCGTCTTATTTTGGTGGCGAGTGGGGTTAATCATGGTGTTTGGTTTCAGTTCTTATTTTTAATTCAGTTCTGGTTGAAACATTGCTTGGAATGCTGAAGTGTGCAGTTCCTGTTTGGCCAGAAGTGTTGTTGTTGTGTATGGGCTTTGGTTTAGAAAGAAAACTGAATTATTAAATAATAAAAACAAATATATAAAATCCATCTTTGATCCAATTAATTTTAATGCTTTAAGAAGTTGATACTCAGAATATATATCAAAAGCGTCATCTTTTTTTAAAACAGATTTTTCTGTTGCCTGATATGACACTGATTTGAGTTTAAAACCCTATAAAGAAAATCTCATTATTTGGTACAGAATTGGGACATATAAGACACACACGGGTGTAGAAAAATATACACACAATAACACAAAACAGTGAGACATAACAAACAGAGGTTATGATTTGAATTTGGTACAGATTTTGGTACTTCATGGGAGAACTACATGTAGGTATTTAGTATTTGTATGTGTTTCTCTGTATATATGAAAGTGTGTTGTGTATCCATGTATGTGTGTGTTCAGAGGAATGTGCAGGTACGTGCAACATATGTATATAATATAATAATAATACAGTAACAGTGACCGTAATGGCAGCTTGGGTTTAGCATGGGTTCAGTGCAGCCTGGGAAGAGGCGGCCAGGGAGGGCTAGCGGGGTCCACCCTCGCTCCTAAGACGAAGATAAGAATTTCGTTTTCTTATCTTCATTTTACGGGTGTAATTGCCTTGGGCCGCCCCCAGACTTTCTGAGAGGGAGCCAGTGACTTGTCAGCTTGTAGCCAAACAGCTGATGAAAGAGCCAAAGATGGTGAAGCATGAATAAGCAGCTGATGCCAATCATTGCCAGCATAACTTCATTGCTCTGCCTGAACTGGTTTTAAAGGCATAGCTGCACTCGAGTCCACAGTCTCTACGATGACAGGGGTGAGAGCCATGCAAACCTAAACCACAACAGTAAGACTGGTTGTAAAGTAACATAAAGAATTAGCTATATATTAGACCAAACCTATTATCCCACTTAAATCAGCACAGTTACACCGAATTACGCTGCATCTACCAGCTGCTGGATATTAACAGCAAGGAATGGTGTCCTTTATCAGAATAAGAGTCTGTGACTTGGCAGGAGGAAAAGCCAAAAAGGCATCCAGCCAATTTCAAGTCCCTTTGAGATGGGGTCAGACTTTTTGTTTCCGTTCACACTGACCTGCAGCCCAGAGGATTGAACCTCCAGGGTGAAGGTGCAGGACGTGCTGTCTCTGAGTTTAGTGACTTCTTTCAGCTTCGACTTTGTCCCCATGTCTGCTGTACAGAATGAGTACAGAGAGAGAGGAGGATGTATAAAAGTTGATCTTTTCTGAATGTGCTTGTGTAGAGTTTTGCTTTAATTCCAAAAGTAAATCGAATAGAGCTAAACTGAATTAAGCACGCCTGCAACGCCCCACCAGTTGCTGACTCTCAATCTGAGAGAGCGAGACAGAGAGAGAGAGAGAGAGAGAGAGAGAGAGAGAGAGAGAGAGAGAGAGAGAGAGCCTGACTACAGCAGACTTTGCTAATCTGGATAACTACAATCCCTTTTAAGTCCTCTTGTTTACAGGAGAGAGGAGTCACAGCTCCCATAGGCAGGAGTGTTGGCAAGGTTACGCTCAGAATGTAATCTGGCACAGACGAGTGTTATCTGCCTCAAACTGCAGTCAGAAATGCGATCTATGGGATTACTCTGTGCAAATGTGGTAATGTAATCAGTTCCATTTCTCTGTCTCTTAGGTCATTTCTCCAAAATTTCTTACAACGGGACCTCGACAACATGTGAAATGTTTTATCAGCTAGTGCTGAGGAGGAAAGTCCAAGTGCCATGTCATCATCCCCCTGAAACAGGACACGCAAAAGTCCTAAATCCCAGTCCACGGGCCGATGATTCAGCCCTAACACACCTCGAAGACAAGCACATGGGAGAAACTGGACTGAGGAGGACCTGGGGTCGCATCCAGGGACACTCAGCAACCCAACATGGCCCCTCTCGGATTGGTGATGTGAGGCATAACAAACACCGATTCAATCACCAATTTAACTCCACTAACTAGCTGCCATTAACAGCTAACACATGCTCGCCAAATTATCAACCAAAGAACCACAGCGAATGGCATTGTTCCTCTGTCGGTCGTAGCCCCATGCGTCGTTAAGTTAGAGAAGCACTTAGTCAGTAGTCAGCAGCTCTCTCATTGCTGTTGGCATCGGTTGTTTCTTTCAAGTTCACTTTGAGCCAGCGGCTGACAGCCGGCGGCCAGCTGCTGGGTGATCGTGTACCTGTGAGACTCGGGGCAGGGAACAGGCACCCAAGGTGTGTGGCTGTGTCTCCTCTTACAAATAAAGTGAAAGCGAGGCCGCTCTCAGGAAGAGACGCAGCCGTCCAAGAGTCACAGCTTCTGTCCCTGCAGGCACATGGGGACACTGAAAGGTGGGACACTGGGAAATTCTAAAATGAAGGTTTTCTTGTTTGAATTCTTTTGTATACATTTTTCTGTACTCTAAAAAGTAAATAAGTAAGTAAATGTATAATATAATAAATAAATAAAAATAATATGAAATATTGCTGACATTAATCACATTCACCACCTCATTGTTGCCAAAGCCAGCTGCGGTAACGACGCTGTCTGAGCTGGTATCAAGTTTCACACAGAGAATAATTCAGTGTGGTACATATTTGATAGGGAGTTGACATACAGTGGAGTATAGCATATTGACCTTACAGCATTATGACTGGTGAGCACACACTGAAGAGAAAAAAAATATTGAATCAAACTTTACTGATTCCTATTTCAAAGAAACCTCAGCCGCAAGGTGAAAAGGGATATTCTCTCATTCCATATCATGGACAACAACATGGACATAATCTAGTGTAATGAATTATACCAGATTGATGTATTGATTCAGTACATCAATGAATGGCATAATCTAATTAGAAGCAGGTGTATGTTTGGGATCTACTGATGGCTCCATCAGTACACGTCATCTGCCCTTGATATTGATATATAGTATGTTAATATACTTTGTGTATGTGTGCATATGTTCATGTGATCGTTTGTGTCTATGATTGCAAAGTCACTTTTTATGATAAATCAGACAGAGACAGACATTTAATCATCAATCAATGCTCATCAAATTCTGCATGTATCGGCGGCATCCTGGCCTGTTTAATGTGAAAACCGCAATTGATTAACAATAACAGGACATCAGCATATATTAGCTCTGTGTGATGTATCCTGATTCAAGTAACAGTAGATCAGAAACAAATAGTAGTAGTATAATATATTTATATATATAGTATAGTATAGAATTACACTGGTAATTCATATCACAGATATGTAAATCAAACCAGAATACTATAACTATAACTCACATTATCAAGAATTAGTCAGGTTGGTAAGACTTTATGATTAGCTGTAATGGGGTTTAAAGGGTAAAACACTGTATCACACCTGACGTTTTGAGCATGTTGCATTTATGGCCAAAATCAAGTGATATCCAACTTCTAACTGTATATATTAACAATGTCATGAAGAAGATGTCTCCAGGTCATTTGAATGTCTACATCAGCATCTTCTAGAGAACGACAAGTAATAATGTTGAATATGCTTTGAATGGCACTGTGTACTGGTGGTTTAACTGAAGTAAACTTAATTCAAACTTATTCTGATCTCAGTTTTTGGAACAGAAAATCAGATTTCTTTTTTAGACTTCTAGTTAACAGATGCTGTTTATTTGGAAATCCCCCTTTTTGGAGTGCCCCCAGATCCAAATGGGATTGAGACTGAGTCAAGAACGACACCAGACAGACAATAGCAGAAATGTCTTTCCAAACTTATAAGGAAAACCAATCAGACTTGTAGCCCATCTGTGGGAACTTGCCTTTGAAAACATCAACTGCCTTCATTTTATCAGTGCAAACAATTTTGTCTATTAAATGCTATGAACTGATTTAAATGCTAAGAGTGATGTTGATAAATGAAGGTGGAGGACAAACAAGTTGAGATGAGTAACCTCAACTAGTGGCCCAATAAATACCAACCAAAAGTAAAAGTAAGATAAAATAAAATCTCAAGTCTTAAGGCCAATAAAGGAAGACATAAAGGAGACGGAGATGGATTGAGACGTTTCTCTGACAAATATAATGCTGTTGGTTCGTTTTAGACCAAGTCATGCAAAGGATTTCTGCACTAAAATGCAGTTGTCGAGTGATATTTGACATCCTTTTGAGCAAGTGAAAAAAAGGAATCCGTGTATCCATATTTTGGTAACTCTATGACTGTTACACCTGTTTTTCTCAGTCTGAAAATGTATTGCCATTGAAGGATGCTGTAACTGACATAAATTCAAAGTGACAGCCATTGTCCTCTTGAAAAGGGAACTGACTGCTGGAAACACGTTTGTTACAGTAATGTTAAATTTAAATTCATAAACACAAATAACATCAGTGTTTTTCACCCCTTTTGGTGTCAACTGCAGTCTGGATGATATAAGAACACACAGATGAGGATACCTTAAGGAGGGGTCTTGTTGTAAGCTTTAGCTTCCTGCTCTCCTGCACAGGCTTTTGTTTACTTTAAATATGTCTATATCTGATGTGTGTTTATATACATGTATGCAAATGTCTTCCATACATATTATACTTGTATTTCGATACAAATCGATAGCACTCTAATGTCTGTACAGCAAATATGACACTACAGCCAGGAGAAAGTTCACTTAGCTTAGCATAAAGACTGGAAACGGGGAAGCAGCTGGTTCTGTCCAGAGCAGAATCTGCTTTACCATACTGTACACACACGAGAGTGTTATCAATCTTTTCATCTAACTAACTGCAAGAAAGTGAATAAGTGTCTACCCCCCAAAATGTTGACCTATGCCTTTAACAAGCCAGCAAAGTAGGAGAAAAGACCCAAAGTAGGTTAAAATGCTGTAGGATTTCTAATGAAAATTGTGTAGCATTATTTAAATTGTTTCTACTACAAATGTTGTTCTTCTATTAACAGATGTAAGTCTAGCATAAGTATTTTGGATGTAAAGCAGCAGTAATAATCCCCCATGCTGCACTGAAGGGAAAGTTAATGGATCTAGTATTACCTTTTCTTCTTCTCAGCAGTATCAACTATTGAATAATAGGTTTAAAAAAATGAATAAAATCTGTTAGATGTGCAGGAGTTACTCATTTACAGCAAGTTTTATTTTAAAGGAAAATAAAAATGAAAGTAAGACTTAGGAACAAATAATAAAAGAAATATGTGACAGGAGAAAAGAGGAGTTCATGAGAAGAGTATGTGTGAAGGCAGCCAGATACAGTTTATATATGCAGATTAAGAAGCTGAAAGGGGAGCTGGTCTACAAAGATGTGTTTGCAGTTGCACCTTTGAAGAAGCAACAGATGTGCACTGGCGCAGACCCTGAGGCATCGCATTCCAGAGCTCTGGGCCAGCAACGCTGAAAGCCCTGTCATCCATGGAGCAGAGCCTGCAGTGAGGAGTGCAGAGCAGATGGGCAGGGGTGTGTAGGGATGGAGAAGACTGAATATGTTGGGAGGGGCCATGCTGTGCAGGGGATTTGAAGACAAGGAGGAGGACTTTGTAGTGTATACTGTATTGAACTGAGAGCCAGTGAAGGTGCTGGAGGGAAGAGGCAGAGTGCCACCAGGCTCTCGTGTGAAAGACAACCATCAAGACTGAATTCTGGACATACTGTAATCTATTCAACCCCTGAGTTCAAACTAAAAGGAAGAGAACATGAACTGACTGTACTACACTGTTTTTTTCTAGGAAATTTCAACTGTTGTGATCGAGGTTTGAATGCGTAGGTAGAAAGTAGATGGAAGGATTTCATAATAGTTTCAACTACTATTAATTTCAGAATCTGAATCAGTGGACACATAATTTGCCAATAACACATAGTGCGTGACGTGCAGGGTTACTGGTCGTAACAGCAACTGCAGCGTCACACAACAGGTCTCAACAGGCCAAAGAAAAGCAGCTGATGTAACTGTTTCCAGAGCAGCCACACAAACTCAGATTGTTTTAATAAAGTCGGTCAATCATAATGACAACCTCCATCTGATTTCATGCTGCATACAAAGCCAGTAGTTTTCCACACAACAGCAGGACACAGTAAAAGGAGTTGGTTATACAGTTGAGGAGTTGGAAACGTGCAGTTCACTGTGGCTGCTCCTGACTGTTTCTGCAATATTAAAACTGATCCACTGTCAAAAAAAAAAAAAAAGAATTAAAAAAATGATGGCAGTGATCAGTGCTAACCTTTAGTGACAAATACGTTGAGTTTCCTGCGGCTGCTTCACAATAAAAGCCACCCCGTGTTTTGACAGTTGAAGCCTTTTAATGTGCAGCAGCAACAGTAAGAAATGCTGTGTTAGCATTAGCAATAACTTAATCATGCTCTGATATGGATGTAGGAGGGTTAAGAGTAATCAACCAGGAGATCAAATTCAAATAGTACCATGGGATTACATGCTGCATCATTTCCTGTCACCCCCTTGTCCATGTGAAGGCAATCTGAATCCAGCACTCCGCTCCACCACTAAAATAAAAGTACAGATCGGATAAAAAACATCTAATGTAGTTAAGTTAAATTGTTGCTATATGTATACAGTGTCTTGCCCCTTCCACGATAGCAATGCAGAGAATGGTGTATATAGAGTTTTTATCCAAACCGATGGCAGCAGGCTACCATGGGCAAACATCAGGCTTCAGTTGGAAATCAGTGTCTTGCCCAAGGACACTTCGACATGTGGACAGGAGGAGCCAGCCGCATGTCTGGAATAAATATTGTATGAATAACATATTACTCTATTTACAGAGCTGATTTAATGTGCATATATTAAGATTTTATAGATATACAGTATATACAGTCTGCTCAGGCTTACATACAGCAATGAAAGCACATTATTTCTCTTATTGCACATTATTTACATTTAATTGTAACAAGTAAAATGATACAGATAGAATATATTTTGAGCACGAGTCAGTCCGTATGTTATCACTGAGTTCACAGACAAAATGTTAAAACAGTTTCAAGTGATTTTGACTGATTTTTGTCTACTGCATTTCTTTATATAGAATATCATTTGTGTTTTTATTTTTGTTACTTTTAAAAAAAAAAGTAATCAATCTCTTGTTTTCCTTGATTTGTTTTCTTATTCTTAACTCTAGTTTTTAATTACACCGCTGTGAAGAAAAACTTTTCAGATAGCTCAAATGTTTATAAGTATTTCCTGAGAGCCATTATATGTTCTCTACTGTGATTATTGCGTGATGTGGCTTGGTGCAAAGCGCAGCCTAATCAGTGATAAATGGCCTCCTGGTTGTTATTGCTATACATGAGCCCATGCCTCTTCAATCACCTGCACCCTCATTAACAAGCCATTGTGCAGAGACCAGGTTCAGGAGGTGGTTTTATAATTGACAACAGTTCAGTGTAGATTAAAAACTAAAGAGAGAATGGAACCTGATTATCTTGTCCTCCTCCCCATTTTGCAATCTGCAGCGCCATTAGTTCTCCACTCATGTCACAACCTTTGTGTGTCACCTTCAAAAATAATAACCTAATTTAGCATGTATGTATCTGTATGTGTATTTACAGTTTGTATGTGTACATGATGTGTGTGTGTGTGTGTGTGTGTGTGTGTATGTGAGACATCAGTCTGTCATAAGGATGATTCGCATTCTTCTTTAAAATGAAATTATGTGCAACCACACAGTATGTGAGCTTGTTTCTCTGTGTGCAGGGTGGTAAAGTCATAGCAATGGCAACCATTTTGTGCCCTCCTCTCCTTTGACCCGTGAAGAGACAGAAAGGCATCTTGGGACCTCTGACTTTCTGCCTGCTGACTGGAAACATGACAACAGACAGTGAAGAAAAAAACAGTCACCTCACTTCAGTCTTGTCACCTTTGTGTGTCTTCCAAAAGTTTAAGTATTTATTTGTTTGGACAGGGAATTTGCTTATAAATTTATGGTTGGTTTATACACAATGGTTACACATATATTAGAAATGGTATACATGGTATAACTATACAAAACGTGTAGGAGGGCATTTATTGTTAGTTAGTTGTATATGATAATAGAAACTGGAAAAATCTTTTTAGTTGTCTTTTAATTGTAACTTTGAATATATTTTAGTATGTAAAACAGGTGTCACCACTGCTAATTTTAGCACCAGATTAGGCAAAATAAGTCAAATTTTACAAAGCTTTAGGAAGATATATAAAACAGCATCAATAAGATATAACCATCTATGTTAATCGTGGGTTTTTTTAAAACATTATATACAAAAACACCCTAAAACTGCTTAATTCGAACTTCAATGTAGTGTTTTTTGTAATTTTAAGTTCTCTATGATGCGGAGCACTGTGAACATTAGATTGCCCAAACTATGTGCTACTATGTGTGCTGTGAACTATCAAACCTGGACAAATCCCTCTCCAACAAACACAGTGGCAATCACAGAGATTACACATCATTTACAAAATGTAATTACATGTATAATGATATGAAGAATGATAAAGAAACAGAACACATACTGCACTGTTTGCTGGAGGCTCATACAGAATATTAAGTTTTTACATGCTCATGGGTCGTTCCACTGGGAATCAAACCTCTAACCCTGAGAGTGCCGGTGCTTTGCTCTACCCACAAAGGGTGCGCAGAACTGCCAGAAAAAGCCAAAGCATTTTAAGAGGGGCTCATGTGTCTAAGAAAACAGTATTCCCGCCCACACTGTAACAGCACAGAGCACAACAACAAGCATAGAATATAAAAGCAACTCCTAAATGAGATGAGTTTTTGAATATAAAGGTCATATTGTTTGTGTCACTGTTGTTGTTCAGCAGCAGCCTTGCTTTCGAGAAGCTATCAACGTGAAACTAATAAAGGCTCCTGCAGAATTATCTGTCCCTTGATTATCAGTGGCGAGCAGGAAGGCCAAATAAAGCTCTCTCTCTCTCTCTCTGTGTGCGTGTGTGCTACGAGTCCAAGTGACTTATCATCGAGTGTTTGTGCGAACGTGTGTGTATGAGCAGTAGCAAGATCAGAGACTAATAATATCCTTGTAGAGATAGCTTTTAGCTGGCAGCAGGAAGGAGCCTTGAGATAACATATCAGTAGCAGTAGGATATATGGTTAATGGGTAGCAAATCCACGTGGCGTAAACTCCTAAAGAGCATCAGTGCAGCACATGCATGCATACACATACACGCCCGATGTGAGACTTTAGTATTGGTTACACCTGTAGGCACCCAAATATGCCACTACACATACAACCAGGTACATACACACAACTATAAACACACGTATGGACATTAGAGGTGGAAGAAGTACTTTTTCAAGCAAAAGTAACATTATAGCAATGTAAAAACACTCCATCACTCCACAGTATTCAAGTCCTGCATCCAAAATTTTACTTAAGTGAAAGTACAGAAGTATTATATGCAAATGTACTTAAAGTATCAAAAGTAAAAATACTATACTATTATACAGAAAAGTGGCCCCTGTGAGGGGCATATTATTATGAATTTATAAAAACTGATGCATCAATTCGTACGTATGGTTTTACTGTTGTAGCAGCTGGTGGAAAAGAGTCACCAGATAAATCTGAGGGATCGTGAGATGATTAATGGGAGAGGGAAGAAGAAGAAACAAAGTTCTGATGTATTCATTGCTTGGACTTTTACTCTAATCTTTGCTATTTTGTTAAACATTTGTTAATTTGACCTTTTCGGACTTGAACATTTTTTACAACCTCTGGTTTAATCTTTAACATAGTGTTGTATTTCATAAACTCATCACCAATTCTTTATGTAAAATCTTAATCTGGAAAGTAACTAGTAACTACAACTGTCAGATCAATGTACTGCAGTAAAAAGTACAGTATTTCCCTCTGAAATGTAGTGGGTTTATAAGTATAAGGTAGCACAAAATGGAAATCGTCAAGTCAAGGACAAGTACCCCTAAAGTACTAGTTGCTTTCCAACACAACAACCCACAACACATGCACACATACGCATCTAAAACAACACTACACTTCACGCACACAGCACATGCCTACACATGTCTGCATTTTTATTGAGCTGGGTAACCGCATTGGGAGCTGCTCAAAGTACTTTGTGCCATCGCTCCAGTCGGTGCAGTGGAGCAAGGCTGTCAAAAATGAGCTGATAGAGGTTATCTAGATGAGCTGATTAACTTTGTTAAGGCGCCAAGGACTCTGGCAAACCCCAACAAACAACTCCTTACTGAGTCCCACAATCAAAAGTCAAATATCTAAAGCTTGCACAAGCTACTGGCTAATGGCTACCAATAGGGATTCATTAGGAACTTATCGACAGCATATACAACACTGGCCAAAACCATTAGGCATAATAACATCAAGGAAAGGTAAAGTGGCTGAGGGCCAGCGTGTTACACTGGTAACCATTATGGCACTACACTGCATCTACACTCCATTAGTGAGGCCGCGGCTAAAGTGGCTAATTTTCAAGTGAAGCAAGACTGGGCTCAGAACAGCTTGGAGCAACATATACATATGTATACATGGCTCATGTTTCCACTTTCATTTATTACATTAACTCCTATACTGCCATGTTCTTCTTATTGTCATATACCAACATATTGATTCATTTGCATACAAAAAAACTCTGCCTTCTTTCTGTACTAATTAAAAAAACAACAACATTTCCCTAAGTAGTTAAATTAGGTACTCAATTAAATCAAGAGACAGTGGGCCAGTCAGTATTTAAGTGTAAATGTAATGTTTAAATGAACATGGAATTTATCAGCCTTTATGACAGCCTGCTTTTTTTTCAACATATTTTAATGTGTTGCTTGTGCAATGTATTTACCTATTTGATTATCCAGGAAACGTTTGTTTGAGAGCCCTTACGTCACAAAATCTGAGCAGCAGCACTGAAACAGACTGAAATACCTTACCTGGGACTTTTGTTTCCTGAGGGATGAGTGGAAGGTCCTCTACATTTGCCTGCCTTAGCAGGAAGTTCAAAGTTTGTCTTTTTCACTTAAAACTTAATATAAATGTTCCGGGACTTACACAACCACTGCACAACATCAAACTCCTACAGAGATAGTTGTAGATAATGACCATCGATCGGACATAAACAATGAGCACTGATACGATGTATCAACACAATCACCACAGCACCTTACCCATTATGCTGAAAAGCATTCTAGGCTGTGTTTAAATATTAAATGCTGCATACATGAAATAATGCTCCATATGTTCTATACCAAGCGGTCTAATTGCCTGCTGCTGTCATCGCTGTGCTCCAAAGTACAGGGCAGAGGAGGGGAGAACTGCTAAAGAACTTCTAGTGAAGAAGAAAGGTTGAGAGGAAGAAGAGATGAGAAGGATGGGGAGAGTGGTGAGGAGGAGACAGTGTCAGCTAGAATGTGACTTTGTCCTCAGGAGTGGTTCCACACCGCTGCTCTGAGCAAATAGTTAGGATTATTATCCCATACTCCGTGTGCGTGTGCATGTGCGTGTGAGAGAGAGAGATTTATTGTGTATGTCTGTGAGTTTTTTTTTCTTCGTTTTCTGTGTGTGCATTGACTTTCTGTGTATACGTGTGTGTGTGTGTGTGTGGTGGGTGGACCAAAGTGTGCGTGTGTGTGTGTATGTCGGGTGCAGACACCACAGTCCTAGAAAGGGGAATACTAGCTGTCACCCGGAGAGCTCAGTGGCAGCTGCTCTAAATTACAGCCAAATCAGGTCTTCTAATTGATATTCCCAGGATCCCCGGCGCTCCCTAATTGGTGTACCTGTGCCCTGATTGGTTACCTGATTATAATTGATTAGCTGGCTCAGCTGGCCCAGGACACGGAGACAATGGATAAATTTGCAGTCGGCCATTGGGGACATAACTATAGATGCGGGTAAGATGAGAAATCTGCACCGAGCCATGCTGGCATTTAAATGGCAGATAATAGCCCTTCTTAACCCTTTCTTGACCCGGTCTATTCCTGGGCAGATATAGGCATTTTCAGCATGATTAGCATAACCCGTGGAGCTATGAAGATGAGACATTTACACCAGGCCATGCTGACATTTAAACCAGATTGCCAGGATTTTCATTCTGCCTCAACAATCTCAAAATCTAATCAGGATCAATTGTTTCAATTATGATACATATTATTATAATGTATAATTCTGAAATTTTTTTTCTTTTAATTACAAAATTAATAAAATCTATATTTAAAGCAGTCACTGTAAAAGTAGTAAAAGCAGTGGGTGCAAGGACATATTAACTGCATCAGAGAAGCTGTGGGAGCAAATTATATTACATTACATTTATTTGGAAATGTAGCAGGAGGAGACTTTCAAAGATAAAGTCTAACCTAAAAAAAAAACAAAGAAAATAATACAAAAAATCTAAAAATCAAGGGAAAATAGCTGCATCCTAATATCATTCTACTACTTAGAATACTAACTTGTCAGTACATACTTGTGCATACAATATATCTTATGTTTAATGCATAAAAAGTTAAAGTAATTTTTGTATCACCTTTTGACACTATTACATGATGATACGGTGACTTGTGCTTTTACAGACCGTAAATATCTGAGATATTGATTGTAGAACTTGAAGATAGAGGTCCTGGAAATGAATGCTGCAGAGATTTGTACAGTCTATAGATAGATGCATTAGCATTAATATGCACATAGTCGACACACATCACTGACCATGTTTACACCATGGTTAAATGGACCACATGTTGAATAATCCATCACAAGTAAGGAAGCTGAGAGTTAAGAGGTGAGCGAAAGACTCTCTTAAAGACGGTCTCAGAGGAAGCAGAGTGCAGGAGCAAAGACATGGAGAAAGTCAGTATCAAAAAGACAAGAGGAGAATAACATGAGAGTAATGATGCGACTGGACCACGATCATCTGCGAGCCAGTTGCGTCGCTGTTTCATCTGTTCTTCTCTCTGCTGCTTTCAGCTGTCCTTTCACCTCCAGCTTCATCACGTCCAGCGCCCAGGATGAGCCACATCCATCCAGATCCTCAGCATCTCCTCATCCTATCACAACCACCAGTGTTCAGACTCACTTTCCTATACTACGCGTCGTTTCTTTACCCCCTTTCGATATAATGACTTTCACATTCTCATATCTAGCTTACACTTTGTTTTTAAACATTGTTACTCTTGTAAAAAAGGAAGTCTCTCCTGATTTAAATGACTATTTTTATGATTGCAAAGCCGTGTCAAAATAACCAACAAATACAGGTCAATGACCACAGCTGCGCAGTGTGATCGGCTATGTTGACATTTGAGCAAGCTTATGTCATTGTTTTTCCTCGTCCACACTAAAAAGCAAAGCCAGTGTTTTTTAGAAGATAGTGTTTTTTTTTTTTTTTTTAAATTGCTCTGTTTTTGGATGTTAAAAAGATAAGTTTTCAAATGTGTCCATCTTAGTGTGGGCATAATGTGAAACTGGAAGCACGGGGGAGAAGAGCCAAGGATAGAGCGAGCTGGGTAGTGACGAATAGAGCAACGAATGATGAAGTGAGTGACAAAAGGAGAGAAAATTAATTTGGATGACAGAAAACACAGTGGATCTGACTAAACTCTATGTGACACTCCTCGAGTCTTCTCATATATACGTAGGGTGTATATCCACACGATAGCATATACATTGCTCATCTGCCTGACTCTACCATATTATCATTCCCGGTTTGAAGATTTACAAGGTCTTGATCTCATTTTGATCAAATTCAACATGTTCGCCAATCCAATTTCCAAACAAAATTCCTCCTTTGAAGTGTGACTAGTTGTGACTCGCAGCACTAATTTAGCGCGAGGCAATTTCTTATCGCACCACCCTCCCCCCATCTCCCCCCTTTCATCCCTGCATTCTCTCCTCCCCTGTTTTCCTGTCTGTCATCTTCTCGCCCCATTCTGCTCTCTTAAGTTTCAAACAAATTCAGCTAGATGTATGGGACGTATATATATATATTGTTTAATTCAAAGCCCTGATTCTAAATTTTATCCCTTTATTAAGTATGAGCCTTTGAAGTTGATACTGTTCTTAATGCCGCCTCCCTGGGTAGCAGCCGTAAGACTGGCAGCATACAGGGAGGGAGAGAGAGTTTCAAGAGCGGCAGAAAAGGGAGAGACAGAGGGAAGCTGCCATAGACGGAGAGGGAAGAAAATAAGTGGGAAACAAAGACACAAGTTAATAGGAAAAAACTGTACAGCAAAAGGCTGTCATGGATTGAGAGGGAATAACTATAAACAATGCAGAGAGAAAGAAGAGATCGTAACACAGAGAGAGAAAGGATACTGAGACATTACAACTAGCTGGGTATTGATTAACATTTGTAATGCATTATGCTGTACAATGTGAAAAGAAATAGCAAAACCAAAAACTGTGTCTAATATATTGCATAAAGGGTTTTTATAAATGTGAAATGGAACTTTTTTTTTCATGCAGAGATGATGCAATGAACGGAAACGTTAGTTGAATAAACAAAGCTCATGTGTGTTTGTTGTTGATAATAATCTGTTGTGTGCACTGTGCAATATGTTGCAGTTCAGTATGCTGAAGCGTTATCCCATTTCATTGTTTTTATTATGTACCAGTTTATTTTCTTTTCTGAACATTGGTTAAGTATGAACATTGCAAGTACCCTGTTTTATATGAAGTATTTTTATAGTTTTTTACAGTTTATATGCTTAATTTTGCACAATTTTCACAATCATCATTTTGACATGTTTGTGCTCCTTGCTTTTATTTGAACTTACAACATCTCTCCTGTCCCTGTCCCAGCTCCAAAGTGGTTTTGGAAACTACAACGTCTTGCTGTATGTTTTAACATATGGTATAAACACAGAATCACTTTGAAAACACTTGCACAAATAGCTTGGTGCACCTGTTTGACAAATACACCACATGTGCCACAGTAAATCTGGCCTTCAATTCAATAAGCGCTCTCTTGTTTGTGTGTAAGTTTGTATATAATTGCCTTGTCTTGGTACACAGAGACAGCGAGAGGAAAGACAGAGAAATGAAGAGGGAAGAAAGATGAAACGTCACATTCTCAGACTACTTTGGTGTTTGACGCAGGTTAATGAACAAGCGCATTCAGTCCCGCGTTTGACCTGTTCACATGAGACTGCAGCTGTCACAGGTTGTCGTCAGTCACAGACACACGAGTCTGAAACTGCTCCATACACCTCACTGCTTAAACCACAGTACTGCATAGACTCACAGACTTAATTACATAAAATAAGCACCAAATTTAAGTGTCAGTTTCAATTTTCTCTCTCACAAGATAGAGCTGCGGGATATTTGGGACGTTACGAAACTTGTTTTTCAGCGAGGAAACAGCCAGACTGAGTGCTTTGACTAGTGTATGACCCTGACACAGTTCATGCTTATGAGTAGTATCTATACAAACACCCTGTTTGTCTTTCCATGTAGGCTTAATCTCAAGTATAGAACACTGAGACCAGAACTTTTGAGTTGACATTTAAGGAAGAGTTCATTCAAGGTTATGTCATTAAAAAAACATGTGATTCCAGTCCAGGAGTAAGGGGCAGAAAGGTCAGGCCCTTAGTGTCCTTGCATTATTACTGTGGCCATAAAACAATCATGTAGAGAGAGACAGCACTTACAGTCAGAAGAACAGAGGGGATATAATTAATTGGGATGAGATTAATGGGATGTACTTCAAAAGTTTGAATGAAAAAACTGCTGAGACACAAAAAAACGTCTGGAATGCAGAACACTGAAAACGTTAAAAAGTTTGAAAGTCAGAATAATGAAAAAAAAAATCCCAGCATTTTATACATATATATGTCTGTGTGTGTGTGTGTGTGTGGGGGTGGGTGTGTGTAACAACATCAACTAAATCTAGGGCACTTTAAAAGATTGTCCTTGCTTGCAAAAACAAACTTTTGGACTTAAACTGGAATACAGTTTAAATCAGCAATTATCTTCTGTGGTTTGTGCTGATTTAAAAGAGCTTGACTAAGGAGCTTTAACTTGTTGATCGCTTTGCCTGAGAGAACAAACGCTATTGACCTCTTATCTCACATAAAAGCATTTAAAATCCAACTGATCAGTGGCAACTTTGTGACTCTTTATTTTTCTTCTCTGTTGGTAGATAGGCTTTTTCTTTTTCTCCAGTGTCTTCTCGACTCACTGCAAAGTAATGTCACAAAGATTCTCAGTGTGGACTGACTGTACAGGCGACGCACAATTCATCTGATATCAAAGATATGGAACTGAAGTGGATAAGTAACTAAGCTTTTGGCTTGCTGCGTTTCCAAACACCTTTTCATACCTGTTAGTGTTGAATGGGGTGCGTGTGCGCGCTGCGGGGGTTTTGTTTGGCTTTGCTGTTGTAATCCGCTTTGCAGCGTGACGAGATACAAGGGCCAGAAAGCCTTGCAACCTGTGGGACGTACAGTGACTCCAGACGAGTCTTTGGCTAATAGCTAGTTCATAAAAATGTTGTTTTGGATTCACCCTCTCTTTTTGTCTCCTCTGTCACGCTGTATCACTTTCATTCCGTCATGCCTCTCGCTGCCTTTGCTTTGTCTGTGTCGACCCTCTTCTCCTTTGTATTCTCCTCTATCTTTATCCTCCATTTGCCTCTCAGTGCCTTCCTCCTTCTCTCCGCCCGCCCCCATCCTCATCGCTCCAATTACTTTGCCTTTTCCCCATCTGTCCTTTTCTTCCCCCTGTCCTCCCTTAACCTCTCTGTCATCTGTACATTAGGTGTTGTGAGTTTGTGGTTCCTCCCCACGGCCATGAGGCTCATTAATAAGGGATGTTCAGAGAGGCCCAGCAGAGACTAGACTGACCTGCAGCCACTTAGTGCAGGTTTTAACATGAAATGCACACATTCACTGGGGAGGGCAAAGGGTCTCTGTGTGTGTGTGTGTGTGTGAGGCTAAAAGTCTGTTTCTCTACAAAAGAGAGCAGAGTGAAAATAAATAAATAAAGTCAGCATACAAAGAGAGTAAGAAATATAAATTGGTGGAGGGTAATTTGTATTAGAGAAAATGAGTATGATTCAGCTCTCAAAATCCACAAAATGTTGGTTGTATAAAAAAACCTCACTGCGAGGGTTGCTCTTCAAAATCGGCTTTTTATTTTATGAGATTCCTCACATAGTCACAGAGGGGATGAGAGGGCTAAAAGTTCACACTCATATTAAGATAGCGCTTCATTGATGGTGTGACCTGGTCAAACAGAAGATGAATAAAGATGGATTTTTAAATTAAAGAGTGTTTGATTAAACTTAAACTTACTCACCAGTGATGTGTCAGAATTGAGTGCATTTAAATTCCTGCGGGGGGGGGGGGGAGAGCCCTCTGGCACACTTAAGTAGAAGTAAATAACTGGTTTAGTGCTTCTGTATTGAAGGGGTGGGGGTTGGGTTGGATCGGGGAGTCATAAACCTGAAAGTGAGCTTAACTGAGCCTGACGGGGATCAGTTGAATAATTTGTTTGCATTTGTGTGTGACTTTGTACACAAAATAACTACAAACATAAAAAATGACCACCTTCACCTATACTCACTTACCATGGCGTCTTTGTTGTAGAAAGAAAAAAATTAAAACCTCTCCCATCACCTTCTTTGCAGACAGTCCCTTGTGAATCCTATCTGTCCGTATTCATGAAGAACAACTCAGCAAACAGTGCAACGATGTGAACCAACACTTGTGCCTTGTGTCGTCTGCTGATTGTTCAGTACTTTCAGGTGTAAAATGTAATGGTTTATTGCCGGCTGAGCCCATAAATAAATAAACCCCCCTGCTTCCATTACCACCAAGCCACTGGGCTTCTCACCTCAACATATGGGGCACTAAGGAGTGAATGCCTCCCTGCAGTAATATCCTAAAAATGATTTATACTTCATTTAAATTTCAAGCATCTGAAGATGTAACTGAAGGGTAATATCTGACACGACAAACAGTGGTTGCTACTGTATCAAAAGCTAAGTCTTTAACTATCCTGCCATTTTATAAGAACTCATCAAATTTAAAACATATCCTTCAAATTTACCATACAAATGCCCTTCATAATTTTGGGAAAATGAAAAGGAATGGGTTGCCACAAACATTTCATTCAGTCACATTCAAGCTACCCATATTATGGGTTCAACTCACTTTGATGATCCCCAGACTTTTTCTCTAGCGCCACCATGAGGTTGACTTGTGAAATATCTTGACAACTTTTGGACGTATCGACATGAAATTCCACACATTCATATTCCCTTCAGGGTGGACTGTAATAACTTTGGTGATCCCTTAACTTCAGTCCTTCTACCTCAACCGAACTTTGAGTTTAGCGGCAACCCTGCAACCTCTTGCGTTCTTTTAACGCACGGCTGTTTTCGGTCTGAATGCCGGCTACAGCTCCACAGAGCTTCTAGCATGGCTGTAGACAGTTCATTTATAAATCACTACAATAAATGATGTAGCACTTGTTAAAACTATAATGAAAACAACTTTGTTCTTTTGACTTGCGAGTTTGTCAGTTCAGTTGTTCCCAATAGCATGTAAAAACAAAACTTTTCAAAGTGCTTTGCCAGTAAAATCATGGAATTTCCTAAAAACAAAAACAAAAAAAACGTCTGTTGTTTGTTTCAGATTGTTCCCTTAACCCCCCATCTTTCTTTCTCTCAGTCTGTATCAATGCCACTCCTTGCCATCCTCATTATTTCGGCCTTCCCTCCCTCTTCCTTTCTTCTTCTGTGTCTGTCAGCTCCACTTTTTTTTTATTACCTGTCCCTCCTCCTCACGCTCTCCACAGTGCCCACTTGATCCAGTAAAACATCTGCTTCTAAAAAGGCTGGCACCGTAAACGGCCCCTAGCCCCTCGGCCTCTTTACGAGGGCTCTCACTCTGAACTAACAGTGGCAGAAAAGCACTCTGAGGTGTTATCCTCCCTCCTATCCTCCCGCCTCCTCTGTCGCATATTCCTCACACTGAATGGACAGAGAAATAGTGCTTTGAAAGCACCGGCATCCTCTCTCCTCGCAAAGCCTCCCTCCATCTCCCTTTGATTTTTTTCATACCTCTGTGGCCTTCTTGCTCCCTCCTTGTCCTCCCATTTTTTGTCCATGTATTTGTGCTATTGACTCATCTTAATTCCCTGTCCTCCTATTCCATCTTTCCTTCCCTCCCTCCCTCCCTGCCTTCCTTTACTGTTTTACAGCTGCTGTATTTGGAAAAGGCTCTGGCTTTAGCACCTCTAGGACAGTAGATGAGCAGCTGCCTCTGGCACTCCTTTTTTTTTCCATTCTGCCTGTCATTGCCTCATCTGTTTGTTGCTATCTTTCCATCTTTCTGTGACGTTCTTCCATCTGATTTATGGATATTCTTTTGTACCTTTCAACATTTCTTCCTTCCTCTGTAATGATACTTTAAGGATACCCTTGAGGGACAGATAACACTCCATGCTTCTCTCAGGGGAGGTCAGAGGTCAGGGTCAGCTACAGAACAGCTCAGAGCTATCGTCTATGGATTCTTATTGTCACCGCAGATTCAGTGTAGGCCTTCCAGCCTGATCCCATGAAAATTTTAAACATGCGACACACTACATGTGGAGATTTTCCTAACTTTAAAAGGATTATATGAAAGAAACTAGAAACAGGCTGTAGTTTGATGTTGATATAGTGCAGGGAAAAGTGATGCATGTGTGCTTCTGTGGAATGTGCAGCTGTCAAGTCGTCAAGGGGAAAGTTTACAAAGTCTGTGTTGTCCATATGTCTGGGCTTCATACATAATTCCAGTACACATCGGGCTGTACTGTGATAGAGGTTGTGGTTCTAAGCCGGTGATCTCTCTCGCCTACGCGGTGCCCTGGGCAAGAGTACTTCAAAAGATGTTCAGTGAGTTGCATTCAGTTAGTCATTTACATGTGCACAACAATGCCACTATGGCAATACTGCAATACTACGAGAAAGACAACAGCCATTTACGTAAACTGAGAGTTCCCTGTAATAATCCTGCAGACGCAGATTTTATTTGGACTATCCACAGGTAACAGAGTTTGGAGATTAGTTTAAAGTAAAAAAGTGAACATGATTTTACTCTATAATGCACACGATGAATGCACACATTTGACTTCAATTATCCTTGAAAACTGTTTTTTATATCTGAGTGTTGGTTTTTATAACATTTCCTATAAAACTTTATTGTAACCTTAATTCACACCCTACCCAACACATTTATAGTTGTCTCACTGGATTTAAAGTTGTTTTACTTCCCTAAACTTAACTATTAGTGAAAACCATTCATTTATCCAATGACAATGGATTGTTCAATTTCAAGCTAATTCAACAAAGTTCTTTTGTGCCCAAATGTAATGATCACATTATTCATGTCTACAATACTTATCTGCTTTTCATGTAATTTAGTTTTAAGATATTTTTTCATTCCAAGCTACTTTTTACCCTCTTTACCTCTCTCTTCATTTATTTAACAGGGATAATGGAGTTTCCAATGGTGTATTATTTTACCCCTCCCTTGTCTTCCTTTCCCTTTCCCTTCATTACATTTTTTTTCTTGTCCTGTGCGGTAAAATCCTTCTCCAGCGGACAGTGTGATATCTTTTCCTTCCCCCACAGAGGGTTACAAACCTTATCTGCCTTCTCAGAGTTTACAGATACCAAACAGATGAAAAGCAAGCAGTGAAAGTAGCTGAATTTAACCATCAAGCACATATTCCCTTTGTGGCTTCTGCGCCAGTCCACTCAACCAGTGAGGTGACACGTCTGTACTTATTAAACTAAATGACAAAGGAAAATTGCTGGGAGCAAATGCAAACACAATGCATTTGTCCAAGTAATCACATTAATGTTCTCCTACCTATTGTACATTCAGTTATTCAGAGCAGGTCTGTGTGGGTTGTTTTATTTTTCTCTTTTTTTTCTTTTTGTCTCTTTGGAGCTCATAAATCAAGATGTAAATTAAAGCATGGGCACCGGGTGTGCCGTCAGGAAATACCATGGTATTATCTGGCTGGTTTTGCTCCATGTTAATGGGAATGAATTAGAAGAACGGATGGGTTGTGGTGCATTACAGGCAGAGGAGTCTGTACTCTGAAGATAGAATTATATTCATGTTTGAATTGTCAAGTGTTGAATTTTGATTAAAATAGTATTTTACATTAAATGTTTAAAGAATGGATATGTGTAATGGACATATGGATTTTTTACTTGTCAAACAGAATGTCCATGTCAAAACTGTACTGTTTTGCATATTCTGTACATAGTGTCCATTGCACATTAAAATATAAATGGTAAAAACATATTACATGTTTTTTTCTTGAAGAGAAGATGATATCATACACCTGCAGTAACAATGCATCGTAGAATGAAAGTTCATGTTTGGTAATACATCTATTATAACAGCAATAAAGAAATCCAGACATGTAAGTCATTTTTTGTTAAACTTTTAATAGTTCTGTTGTTTTCGGCTGTGGATGCGAGTTGCACTGAAAACCTCTTTTTTTAAATCTAACATTTCTTCTTCTGTTTGGCAACATAAACAGACAATAAAGTACGGGATATGTCTGCCCTCAAAAATGAAAAGCCTCTGCATTCTTCTCTGCTTTTGTGGATTTACTGCCTGCTTTTACTAAACACTGCAGACAAACATCTGCTCCGTGTCTGGAAGCAAATCGATAGCCAGTCTATCTGCAATTAGTTACAGCAGCAGTAGTGATATAGCAAGCTTAAAACCTCCCAGAGCGTCTACTGCACTGGACGACTTCCACAGTTAGAAAATCTACCCCAGGAGGAATTGAAAGAAAAGGGGGATACATTGTAAAGAATGGATGGCTCTGATTTTACTTTTGGGACTACAGCAAAAAGAAAGAGATGGATAGAGAAAGACTTTAGAAACAATTTCACCGAGTGGGAGAGGACAGAAGGCTTTTTCAGTCCTTTTTCTTTAAGGATTGTTGAAAAAATGAAATCGATTTTTTTTTTTGTCAACCCATTTTTGTCAACTGTTGTCAACACAATACAATACAGTACAGTATACATTTTGTATAAACAGCAGCATGAGTATAAGTACAAGCTGAAAGGAAGAGTCAAGTGTACAGTGCAGGAAATACCACTATCCTATATAAGGCGTAAGTGCTAATTATGCTGTGTGACTTGCAGAGAGATGGGCTGCTGGACTGTTTCTCAAGTTCAGTTCAGGTATGAGTGGATTCAGCTCATGGTAAAATAAATATCCTCTGTGGAGGAGAGAAACATGTTGTTCTCTTGAGGTCTGAGGTGTTACTTTTTTGTAATTAGTCTGAAAACCTTCTTAATTTGCCTAATGTCTCTGAGGTTATTGGGTTGAACGGTCAACCTCCCCCCAAAGCCAAAGTCTTTTCCCTGAACCTAACCTAACTAATCAAACCTTAACCACAGCGTTGTCACATCATAAAACTGATTTATTGACAATGGTTGTGGAAGGCACTGACAAAATATGTCACCTTGTCCAAGGTGGCATCAGATCAGAAAATGCTTCTATATGTCATTGTGGAGGGCAGTTTCAAACAACTTATTATATTGTTTATTTTGGGGGACTTGTTCTCACATAGTGAGCTTTTTGCCCAGGTGGGTCATGGCCAGGAGGAAGGCCACTGCTATGGTGTCACCTGTAAAACAGTTGGGGGCAATAAGAAAACAGGGGGTCCAGTGGGGTGGGAAGTGTGCTCTTAAAGTGACTCATGACTGGACCTAAGAGGGACTACTTGATGACTGGTGTAAGTTTTATGGCCACCATAGTCAGTCAGTTAGTCTTTTTTGGACCTATAGGGTGGTAGTGGTCATGAACCTCATTTGGAGAGATTCCAGAGACGACATCTGCAGGCTGATCAGTACATTGCTTGAGCACTTGACAAAGTGCATTGTCAGGTAATGTGTAATCAAGTAATCCGTGCATCTGGCAGGGAGGCGTCACACAGATACAGTTGGGGGTGGCTGGGAAGTGTTTGCGGATTTTCTGTCATTAGTTCTGCTTTTCCTGTCTGATGGCAGATGTCTTTGATGGGGAGTCAGTTGTGGTCGGAGGTGGACCACATATCAAGCTGAGGTACTGCTGTTGTGTCAGTTCACTCCTTCACTTTGTTCTGCATCATTTGCCACTATCCAGAAGTATCTGCTGGTTGTAGAACATGGTGACCAAATGCACATATGTGGATAGAGTACTTCTAAGAACCGGCTTCAAACAACAAACTTGCCATGATGTTTATGGACCTGGAGAGAACACTGCATCTCAGTGTGCCAGAGAAGTTGTCTGTCCTGGATATTTATGATTGTTCATAAATAACGGGCTCTTTGTCTGCAGAAGACTCACACTGCCTGGAGTGGAAGTGAATGGGCAGGGGGCAGATGGAGGTGTTTCACTGCTTGACTATGTTTAGCAGATGGAGGTGTTTTACTGCTTGACTATTTTTAGCTAGGAATGCAATGTAACGAAGTAAACTGCCAGGAAAACAAAGTTAAATAGGACAGAATATGTCTGCTTTACATATCTTACGGTGTGTCGTTCCAATCAAGATTCAAAGAATGAAGATGACAAAAGAGCAGAGAGAAGCACATTGAAAATAACTCACTGACAAAGTTAAATATTCATCGATTCGACCTACTCTGCTTTTTCCCTTTTGTCTTCATTGTCTGTTCTGCATTCCACAACACTAGAATAAGTGTCAGAGCATGAAGACATTGATTTCTGCTGAAGATATGAGAAATGGACGCTGTGGATTTAACCCACATAAATCATCCCGAGCAGCTGATTCATGACTTGGCATCAGACAGCAACAGACAACAGAGAGGACACACTCAGGAAAGTCACGGACACAGACACACAGGTCCACAAATGCACACATTGACATATGCATAGAAGCACTAGTAAACACGCACCTTTACCCCTCAACCTAGAAACACTAGTGATCCTTGTTTCATTTCAGGTTGACAATTGTAGTGTTTACTGAAATATCTTAACATCTACAAAACGTCTTAGTCAGGAAAACGCCAAACCGTCGAGGCGCTGCTTGTGCTGGTCGTTGTGCCTCTGTGAAAATTAATCAATTATTTGGCAGTTAAGTGGACTAACACGAGGAACATACATACACTGACAGTCACAAGATAACACACGCAGGAAGCCAGTAGATGTAGGTGGTGGGGCCAAAGGTCAGCAGCTCCATCACTATGTGCTACCTGTGCACGTGGCTGCTAGAGAGTGAAAGGCCAAAAGTTTATCTGTATGGACAGCCACCCCACTTCCTGCCCTCATGCCATGGTGATTAGCTCCTCAGGCTCATTAGTCATGCATATTTAAATCTGAGCATATGCTGCTCCTGTTTTATTTGCATTCTTAAGGCTCGGCAGGGAAGAGGAAGATACATTTGCATACTTGCAGCAGCCCACCAGGGACGGAAATAGCTGCGGACCCTTTTTAGAGTTGTGTAAGCAACAACATCAGTGGTCATTAGGTTTTCCTCACCCGCCTTCCTTCCCCTCCCCCTCAGTACCTCCCTTTTTTCTTCCCATACCCATCTGCCCACTCACTCTTTAAGCATGTGGTATTTTGTATTTTTGTTTAGCAAGAACAAAGATCATTTTTGAAAGTGGGACTGCTGGGGTTTGGATGGGTTTACTTTACTTTACTTTGTACTTCACACCCAGTTATTTTCTTCAAGAGAAGTTTGTTGGGGGGGATTGATTGATTTGTAAGAGCTGAAGACTCATGTGCGTCTGGGTTGCTATTTCCAAATTCAAGCATGGGAATATGAGGCTGCTGGTTCCCTGGCTCTCTGAAACGCCATGAGGGAAGAAGGTCCTCCTGAGAAAAGACATTCAGCAGTCCAAAGTTATCACCAACTTTTCATTTCTTGATGAATATATCAAAAATCGGATTAATTTGTTTTTTAGCACCAGTGTAATCGTGACACTGTGTGCCAATACCAGACACACGAGGTCACACACTTGCTTGTTTGTTTCTAAAATCAGAGTTCCAAGTTGGTGTGAAGCATATGGTATGCAAGGCAGGGGTGTCTGAAAAAGGAGAAAAATACTTCTCATCATAAGATCACATATTCATAAACATACCATCCGTTTTTAATTTATCTTTCATCCATAATTCTTCACATCTTAAAAATAAAGAATGAAATATTTGTTTTCTTCAGTCTCATGTAGCAATGAACAGATGGGTTGGGATGGATAACAGTTTCGAAGCTACAGTTTTCGTCAACATGTTTTGCAGTAAAAATATAATGTTCAGGTGAAAGTGTTCTTTTAATTTGTTTATTCTCATCCCCATTTAATTAATCCAGTTTGTGGTGGAATATTCTTTTATTTTTGTCAACATTTTGACATCAGAGTTCCCACTCATGTAACAAACTTTTCTTTCTTTTTATGATTTTTAAAGTAAAGACACACGGATGCACATGCACACACACACACACACACACACACACTCACTAACAGCCTGATTTCCCCTGTAGACACAATTAATAGCTGCGAGTTACAGGATGAAAAAGGAGACAAAATAATTCAATTGATTTAGTTAATCAAACAAAATGTTAATGCTGTCATCAAAGACTGGTGCTAATTCTGACACACAGAACTAATACTCCACAACATGTCATCATATGTCTTATATCAAGAAATGAATGGGAACGTGGGCTGCATACCCAGCTGTCATGTGAAGTGATTTATGCACATACAGTAGAAGTTTATTGATCAAAGTAGTGATGTAAGAAGAGAGGCAAAAACATGCAGAGCAAAGGAAAGAGAGGAGGACAGAGGACCGAGTTCTTTCTCTCTGCTGCCATGTTACCTTCCCTTCTGTCTCTGCTCTGATCAAAGTTTCCCACCCCTAAGACGTTTTATGCACAACAGAAACCTTTCACACACATGACACACTTTCTTGAGAAGCAGACCAGTACACCTGGACACGAGGCAAACTGATGCAAAAGCTGTAGGACAGCAGATAGAAAAATGTGATCAATTTTGCACGTTTGTCACATGGACAAACAAAGAGATCGTCAGGTAGTGAGTAAGCAGGGAAATGGGCAGTAAATAGTGACAGGGTATGAGTTCACTTGTCTGTATTGTAGTTAGAAATTTGGCGATGTGCAGTGGAAATGCATTGTACGTTTGAGTATGCGTTACATCTGGTGAAACCTGCACAAACCCAAAAGATTACACATTGGCATAACAGCTTGAACTGCGTCAGAGACTGGCCATTGTTCTGATACAGTATGCCACTGTAGACGGTGTGGAGGAACCCATCCATTTCATCTAAGACACAGCTTACCCTCTGAAGAAGTGGCTAATGAAAGGGTTCACCCATCACCACGGCCTGACTCCTGAACACCTTCAACTACAGTTTAAGCTCTGCTCAAATGGTGGTCGAATGCATTTCGACATTTGAAGCGCCATTTCAGGTGCCGTGCCAAGCGCAGTGATGTGGACGTTTCTATAATGCCTGACACTGTTGCTGCTTGCTGCATACTGTACAATGTTGCGAGATAAACAAAGAGAACGTTTTGGCTGAGTGGATAATTGATGCTGTTATTGACCTCCCAGAAGAGCCTGACACAGAGGTCTTTTATAAAAAAAAAAAAACCTCTGTGTGATTCATAAATAGAGATCCCTTTAATGTACACAATTTCACCCTTTCCTACTGAATGGTGTCTTAGCAGGTCATGGGGGAAACATTGTCGTAGCTTACACGTTTCATTTTGCAATATATGTATGTACACATATGACTCATCGAACCAACTATGGATTATTCACAATACGTTATTTATTATTTTTGATGCCAAATACAAGAAATACATATAATTAGATAAGAACAGTATATAAAAGGAAGTTTACAAATAAAAATCACACACAAATAGTGCAACTGGTTTGTAAACAACACCCAAACGGTGTACAATTGATCTGACCATTACAAAGAATGGCAAACATTCACTTGTCTGTAAACAATATGAAAAATAACAGTATATACAGTAAAAGTAAGAATAGAATGTTTTAAAATAAAATCACATACATATAGTGCAACTGGTTTAAAAAAAAAAAAAAAATCAGTATGGAAGAGAACAGACCATCAAAAGGGTGGCTAACAATTGTCTTTCTGTGAACAGTGTATATTAAAAATAGTGCAGTTGGAAGTAAGAAGTCTTTCAGAGGTCGGGGAAAGTAGGGCTCTGCCTCTGGTCCCATGGGTAGCATGGGTCTTGACTCCAGGAGGTGTGTGCTGAGTGAGGCTGTGTTGCAAGCATGCGCTGGACCATTTTTCGGAATAGAGAAGTCATGACCTGAAGAACTGCCTTCTCCTGCACCCCGAAGTGGTTTCCTTTCGCTGAAGTCCTTGACCATCTCACTGAACAGGTCCCTCAGCTCAGCAGATAGCTTTTCTGAGCGTGTCTGATTCCTTCTCTTCTTCTTAGATAGTTACACTAAGCCAGCTGGCATTGTTAGCCAGTATCCATTACTTCTGTAGTGCTCTGTATCATGCAAGTAACTGCACAAATAAACACAAAAAATAAAGTTCAAATATAATCTTACCTGTACTTAAAACCAAATTGTTGATCAACTCATCAGCTTCATGGACTGGAGTCTGCTCTTCAATGTCTTGGGGCAACTAGAGGTGAAAAGTGTCTCTGGGCTTCTTGAAGTGGAGGCTGTCTCAAACCCAAACTAAAATAACACCAAGTTGTGCAGCCGTTTCTACTCCGGCCATTGGGGGCAACCACCTGATGGTACTACCTTTTGAGTGTTTTTAGTTTATTGTTCACCTGCGACTTGTACACCATGGTCACATGGACAGTTCTTAATTTGGTCTCTTGCCGTTCCTTGAATTTGTCTGACAATTTTGGCATCGGCCCTTACCAACAGAATTTCCCAAATCTCGTTGTCTCTCCATTTAGCAGACATTTTTGTTGGCGTCTTCAGGTAAATTATCTTTCTTCACCCTGAGGATGTTTGTATTCTTCCGGTTTCACTCCAGACTCATGATAGAAACGTCATCAACACACACACTTACTCGCTGTGATTTCTATGGATATTGACCTGCTCTTTTTCCACATGGGCCATGGGCTCAATAGGACATTACACTCACTTTGTCCTTGGAAACTGGCATGGTAAAGTCTGTTTAAAGTCTGGTCCAACTGATTTGGACATTTGCATTCTCACATACAGCTCCTCCAGGTAATGTGTAGATAAGTTAAGGGATGCAGTGCATGTGTGAATGGCGCTTATGTTTCATAGTTGCCTGGTGAAAGCTAAACTTTTAATGGTATTGTACTGTAAGAAACAAGACACTTAACAATATCCCCAGAAGCTGAACTTTTGGCCTGTCAGGTAGCATCCAGTGATGGAGCTGCTCACCTTTGGTCCCACCACCTACATACCATATGCTGGCCTTAAGTGTTTTAAACATGCTTGTTTGTTTGTCATTCACTGTCAGTGTATGTATGTTCCTCCTGTTAGTCTACATAACTCCCAAACAAAGATTCCCAAGGGTGGTATCCTCATCAAAACTTGGTGGTCCCTTGGGTGTTGTAATCAATGTGTGAGTGTCTGTGAGAGAGACAGAGAAAAACAAGACTAAGGGCCCTATTTTCCGGGCAGCACGACTGCCAGCACAAGCAGTGCTCTGACAGTTTGGTATTTTCCTGACCTTGAAAGTCACATTGCCTAGCCTGTGTTGTTTGTGGTGCCTCGTGCAGAGTGTATAGGCTTAGAATGTAAATCATCAGACAATATCTCTGGTTCTGCTGCATCAGTTTTGATCTTTTAAAAAAAAAAAAAAAACTTTCCATTGTGAGTCTTGACAATGTATAAAGTGCAATGCTATATCGCTGAAGTACTCTTTTCAGACACAAATCTATAGGATTTCTTATCTAATAAATCACACACAACGTCTGAACAACACTATATAGAGGGCATCTGCCAATGCATTCTTTGTACCTTATGTGGCAAATCCCCAAGTGGTAATCCTGCACCATCAGAGCCCATTGCATAAGTCTCTGATTGTGATGAGAGCACGCTGATCTGCTACTACAACTGGCAAACAGTTGGACTCAACATACTGTCCACTGAAGTGCCCCTGCGAAAGTCTGATTAGCCTCAGTGTGGTATCATGAAAAGACAAGCTATGGCAAAGGGAAGGATAGTAAGGGAAAGAATTTGGTTACAGTTAATAAGAAGGTGAGTCAGACGTGCTACTTACCCGTCCGATTCCTCACCTTTACTGTCTGCCTTGCTACATATAGGGAAGACTTCCTCCTGAATGAGTGCTGAATTTTGGAGTTTGGATGTAAATCGACCAATATGGATGTAACTAATCGGGATACTGGGCTGCATGGCCAGTTCTCAAGAGCTTTTACAATTGCTGCTCTAAACACCCCGTGTCTTGTGTATCTTTCTTACGGTGCACAGGATGAGAATCCATTTCATTTTCCAGCAGACACGCAGTGACCAAGACGATCTTGGTAATTATCTCCAGCAGCGATAGCTACCATGGTTGACCAGACTAAGACGACCGCACAAGATACAAGAATTTATCCTCCATCTAAGAAAATACAGAGAAAATCCATTTCACAATAATACAAGATTCCCTTATTAAAAAAATGCCATGTTTAGCTTCAATCAACGGCTCATGAGGGACATGGGGATAATGGGAAAGAGCCAGAAAGTGACAGCAGACTTTCACTTTCAAACTAACAGGCAGTTGTTCTCAAGTACCTCACACATTCATCGCCAGAATGCTCTTTCTCTCCTCCACTCTTCCTTCTCATTCATTCCCCTTTTCAATTGGACTCTGACTCTCATTGCACACCTCGCTTTACTCTCTCACTCTCAAGTCACTCTTTGTGCAGCCTCTTCCTCTCTCGTCAACCCGTCTACCCCCCTCCTCACTTTTTTCGCTCACTTCATCTCGAACCCCTCGGCCGCTCTGTCTCCCTTTATCTGTGTCTCTCTCCTTCCCCCTGCATGTCTCTCCCTTTCATCCACTCTCCAATTATCTTCTGTTTCTACCATCTTTTCCCCCGTCCAATCTGGCAGCGCAGAATGGAGCAGCAGCACAAAACAGACAGTGTGGACTGCCCACAACTTCGCCTCCTTTGATTCAGATTGATGCCGAGTGCCGTCGGGTCAAAATCATCGCCCACTACTCTTCTGTGGTACTTTTCAAATGGAATGAGGCAGAAAATGATTATTCCTGTTTTGGAAGTTGGTTCCTGTTTCAAGGTTGTGGGCTCAGTTTCATCGCAAGAAAGCATCGAGCAGTTCTTAAAGTAAAGAATCAGAATCTGAGTGGTTTATTAATAAACCGATGAGTTTGTCTTGGTATTTTGGTGTATAATGGTCACAATAAACATAGCAAGAAAAAGGAAAGAAAAAAAATACTAAAAATGTCATAATCGAAAATAAAAAGTGTTTAAAATGAAGAGGATGGAATATGCAAAATATTGATTTAAGAATGTGCAATTGTTCACAGTATGAAAAATAGGTATGTGCCTCATTATGATTCATGTTTTGTTTTTGTTGGGGATGCGATATTGTTTGAATATGGGGATAATAGCAGAATAAAGCAGCAACAACATACAGGTAGAAAGCAGTGAGACAAAAAAAAAGTACAGTGGAGGCAACAGACAAGACACATTTAAAATGTTCAATGAATATTGGCAGACTTTCCTACACTGATACTACCTGAAGGAGACAAAAGTTCTGAGAGTCAATATGGAGTTTGTAAATGCTTTTTGACAGGCAGAATGTTAAGTTTTGTATGTATCGTGCTGGCAGCGGTGGATTATCCCACAAAGCTCAGCAGACAGTTTACCAATAGGACTAGTTAGAGAGTCTCTTTCCCAGGCGCGAGTATATACTACACATATTGCAGCATTACATGTTTTAAAGATTTATGTCAGATTTTCAGATATGATAGCCCCTATGACTTTTACAGAGTATTTTGAATCTATTTGATTTCTATCTCTCTTAGTTACTGTGAGTCTGTCTCATCGCTGTGCTGTAGGTAACACTTCAGCACACCGGTGAGGTTCTCCAGGTTTATAAATGCGGGCTTTTTCCTGTAAATTGCTTCATGAACTGCGGCTATATCTATGTAAACATTCCCAGCATACCGATCAGTGTTGACGCAGTGCGCCCACACACACACACACACACACACACACACGCACACACCCACACCCACACCCACACACACATACATACACACACACATGCATACAGTAGTTACACACATGAACAGAAACACACGGACACTGACTGCATTATCTCGCCCTGAGCCCCGAGGGTCCACGTGCCTGTACGTACCAGGTGATAGCTCCAATTTTGAGCAAATAAAGTTACTCCATGGGGACAAAGTTGGACATTGTTTGAAGACAGACACAGCTGTAAACCAAGGATCGATTAGTTGTAAGAAAATGAACTGAAACGTCTTACTACAAAACCTCACTGATGCATTTTTTGGGGGAAGACTGCAGAATCTATATTTGGGTAGTGTGGGTAGGCTAGATGCATCATTTAGAGGAGGTATAACATGACCACTCACTAAACCCAAGGTGGTGTCAAATCCTTAAGCATGGTGAACAAGTGAGGAAAAATGAGGCTACTTTACCTAACGGACAATTTTTGACCTTGGAAAGTGTTCGACAAAGTCAACTAACCGCACTGGTGCTTTTAGTCACATTTTGTAGCCGTCAGCAATTTGCACAGTTGTCATGGAAATCACACTGTATATCAGTAGGCTATATAGCAATTGGTCATATATGGTTATACAGTTCCATCCACTGATGAAAGCCACAGGATAGCTCTGTAAAAAAATCCAGTGAGTGGACCTTGAGTCAAGAATTGTATGTCAAAGTGGGTACAAAGAAGACCAGGAGAATAGCATGTACTGCACCACGCAAAAACAAATGGGTCACCTGTCTGGAGAATGAATCAGAACTGACATCAGTTTAAAAGGAAACAGGTCATATCACAAATACCAGCCACCTTTTTATTTGTGGTTTTAGTTCTTCTTAAAATGTGTTGAATTGGGAAATCAGTTTCAGGACTGGTGATTCAGTGTGCTTTTATTTCCTGCTTGTTCTAAAGATTAAAATGGCCATGGGCATGTCTGTTGAATGAATTTGCACCTACTCAAAGCTTTTTGGGTATATTATAACCATGGACCAAACTTATTTCAAAGATAAAAACTATTTTGTCTGGTGGAATATTAGCAGGGCCCCAGTGAGGATTGAACTTGTGCACCTGTGGGCAAGACTGCTTTGCATGTTTGCCTGTAATGATTGAATGTATTCTACGCACATTTAGATTAAAATCCCTTTTTCCTGGTAAAGAGGGCAGCATAAAAAACATTGCAACAATAAATACAAACAACACAAACAGACTTTAAGACTATAAATGGACTATATACTGTACTGTATATCCAGTTAAGATACAATAAAAGAGTATACAGAAAGCCCTGTTAAGATGCAAAAACAGGTATTATTTTCCAAAACCATCTAAAATAGAACAATAATTTTGAAGCAGACACTTTCACAAAGAGTACTATTTTTCCAGATCATTTGAAATTGACTGAAATTCACCAACAGTAATTAGCACAGGGGGATTTCAAGTCCGTTTGTACATTGTTTCAGGGGGAAAGGGCAGCGTACATAAAAGCCTTTTTACCCAGCACGTCGAGGAACCGACCTCAGTAAAACATCATGGCAATGAAGTGAGATTTTCTGAAATGATTAGGGTGAGCTATGTGTCGTAATATACATACAGGTTGTGAAACATGCTGGAGAAGGAATAGGTTATACAAAACACTGGCTTCTTAACTGAAATAGCTCTGCCAAACAGAATGTGCTTGTACACGCACGCGCACATGCACACAAACACACACACACACACACACACACACACACACTCGTTAGCTGATAAGGCTCTGTGGACAAAGTGCAAAACAGCCAAACTTATTTTCTCTGTCAGTCTCTCTCTCATGGTCGGCGTCGCCCTGGCCCTTTGTTTCTTCAAGGTACCTACTTTATATGTCTCCCTCTATCTCTCTGCTCAGTTTGTCTCAGCCTCTGTCTCTCTCCCCTTATCAGCTCCATTGCACACCAGCCTCACTCACTCTCCCACTCTCTTTGTTACTTTCTCCCTCTCTCTCTCCTGCGCTCTCCCCCTGTTTATTTTTACATCTCTTATGTTGTCCTGCTCATCCGTAACCTGACCTATGCAGCCAGCAGCTGTCTATCTGCCAGTCAGAGGCTACTCAGCCCTGCCCTAATATGTCGCCTGGCTGGCTGCCTTAGCAGCAGCAGGCAGGCTGGTATTATTAGAACAACAGTAACCGCAGCAGCAAACAGGGTTACAGTGTTTGAGGCAGTGATTGTACAGTAAAGTTAATGGGCCATAAAAGAGGCGAAAAGGCTTCACACAGTGACAGAGCTGGTTGATCGTTCCCACAACAACTTTGGAGGAATGTTCAGCGGTGGGGCACACGTGTTAATGTCATTATTTGATGTCATAAACAGGAAATTAAGGACTTAGCTGGACCTACAAGCTAGGTAGTAGGGCTGTAACCACAGTCAGCTTTGATTATAGATGAACCTGCCGATTCCTTTAATTTGTTTTGTTTATGAAATGTCAGAAACATAGTGTCAAATGGCTGTTATAATTTCCCTGAGCCAAAGAACAGATACGCTGCTGCTTTAAGTGGCCAAGCTGTCCACACAGACTGCGTAACAGTTCCCGATTCACTCGCTCTGCACGCACGTAAACACGAAGCGCATTTTATTTGATCGGCTAACTACAGTAATTGGTACCGAGCACTGGCAAAACGCAGGTGACCTACACTCAATACTGCGCCTGAACGCATCCCGTGCACTGCTGCTCTGCTAAGGTGCTGCTCACACTGCACCTTCTGTGTGGACACGGTGAGAGTGTAAAGAGTCCGGAGACTTGGAGGAGGGAAATCAGAGAGCTGAATGTTGGACTGTGTGGCGTCTGTCTTCCCCCCTCCTAAATACACACACACACACACACACACACACACACACGCACACACACAGACCACCCACACTGGAGTGGTCAGCCTGGAAGCTAGTCCTGTTGGCATCTGGTGTCACCTTCCCCACCATGTCAGGCTCTAGACACGTACTTCACACCATATCTTAGATAACCCCTTCCGCCTCCAAAGGCTCAGCTGCACGGCACACTGTGCGAGGGCCTACGGAGACACGACCCGCCACGAGGATACATACATGGAAGCGCGCCGGCGTGCAAGCGTACACAGAGTGCACAAACACAAGCAAGTGTGACACATACAAACAGGCACAGATGCAGCAGCAAGCAGGCAGGGAAGAAAGAAAGAAAAAAAAAGAGTCTCTGCAGTGGACTTTAATGAGCACTGCAGTCAGACAGCAGTTAATAGTCATGCTAATCTCTAAGCTGCTGCCTCCATCCCTCCATTCAGTCTCTTCATCTTTTGTGTTCTCTCTCTCTCTCTGCCCTCTCCCACTCTGTCGCTCTCTAGCTCACCCCGTCACTCTTGCTTTCCTCCTCTATACCCTGCAGTTACTTCTATTTCTCCCCCTCTCCGGACTCCTTCCTTCCACCGTTCTCTCCCTCTCTTCTCCATCTCCTTTTCTTCAGCTCATTCCCGTTCTTTCCATGGCTCCCTCCCATCCTTTGTTTGTTTTCCACTTCATTCTCTTGTTCGCTTTTGCTGCTGTCTGTCTTCTTTGACATATTCCTCTTCACTCTCCTCTCACTTCTTTCTTTTCCTCTTCCTTCCTCTTCTCTCATCTCCTTATAGACAAGCACTCCTCAGAGGCCTCTCTGAAACACTATGTCAGCTCTTCAGGACAGACAGTGTGCGTAAATATGTGTGAATGTGCATATGTTTGTGTGATGTGTGTGTGCGCAGACAGCTTGGCCCGACTGTTAAATGTGTGTGCATATACAAACCACTTACTGACCTCGGCAAAAGGCAATTCGGAGGAAAAAGAAAAAAAGGCTAATGAGACACGTGAAAAGAGAGATGTGAAGTCATTTGAAGTGAGTACTTCGATGAACAGATGGATCGACAGACAGGCAAGAAGCACAGAAGGGAGTAAATGAGAAAAGGAGAGAGGAAGAGAACGAACATTAATGACAAGTGATTAGTTTGAAAGGAACAGAGAGGGGTTAATTGTAATGCACGCTAACAGGGCTTCTCGAGGGCTTCATACATATTAAAAGTCAACATTGACAAAGCATGTCACATGTAGTGCTTTTGTTATCTGTTGAAATGTAAAATACAGACAGCTAATACAAACTGAAATTAGAAAGGGGACAAGTGCTGACCCCTGAAACAGGTTTTCACCAGTTTACATTTTTTTTAACAGATCCTCACCCTCCTGACAAAACTCCAGTTTTATTGTGCTGCTTTTGAAGCATATTCATTCAAATCAGAAATAAATATTTCTAATATTTCTAAAAATAACTTCCAAAACTTTGACGATACTCTTGGGAAACCATTAGAGCATAAATTCTAGGCAACTCCAGGCATAAAAAGACTAGACAGAGAGGGAGAACACAGTTATGACATTTGTAGGATGCTTTAATCCAAAGTGCCTGACAATAGTATTACTGTCACTGCATACATTTTAACCGGGTTCGGTTCCTTCTGCTGACAGGCTTTTCTTGCTAAGCTCCACAAGGCCGTGGGGAGCATCACTGTCTATCACATCAGAAAACAGCCAGTCTCGAGCGTTTGTGGGTTTTTTTTTTCACAGAACAAAGCAGCCTAATAACTGGCCTGAGCGGGCTCTCTCTGTCTCATCCCCCTGGAACAGACTCAACATTCGACTTTAATCTCACTAGAAATCAGCACAAGTAGTCGCGACTGAAGCCAGCATTGCTCCTTAAAAGCCCACAGCCCTCGGTGTAACACTGGTTTTAATAGGTACAGTGTTGACAGCTGGAGGGATTTGGTGCTTGGTCTGAATAGTTATAGTCTGGGGAGAGATCAGTCTCTCTGATGAAGCTAAACGGGGTTCCTATTATGATAAAACACGTTAAGTAGTACTGACGACAAAATAAATGAGGCCATATGGATTGATTTTGGTTGCATAATGACCGACCCCTTACACAAATTAAACAGAGTTGAGCATAAGAAGGGACCAATACAGCTCCCCCTTTGATGAGAGCTTTGATTTACACTACAGCAGTGGAGCAATGGCCTGGGAGAAACCTGTGTTTGCTGTTTGTGTGAACAGATCATTACAGGTTTTTTGATAGCTCCTACACTGGCCTTGGTGTTAGAGTTAAGGGTTACTGCAGTAGCTCTAGGCTTTCAGCATAATTACTCAAGTTTCATTCATATCACATCAAAAATGTAAGCGTAATATTTCTGAACCAGGACCCCCAGTGTATGGATTAAGTAGCTTGTGGAAAAATAAGGACAAAAATAACTTGACTGGGACATCCCTAGTTGCTAGACAAACTAGTTACACAAATAGTAGTTTGATAAATATGCCTTCAGGTATGTGCATTGTAATACTTAGTTGCATAATAAATAGTTGATCGTAGAAAACTGTTTAGTTGCACTTCGAGAACATCACGCTACTTCAATTTTAGTCTGGGAGACAAAAGGCACAATTCACACTACACAAGAGGGTGTGTGTCAGGAAAACATAAAAAAAAAAAAAAAGGTTTCAAGTATGTGAACAAATGAATATCAAATGTTTTTTTTTCCTGTTGAAGACTCTCAGAGCTGGTGTTGTTCTGAAAGCCTTTTATACAGTAAACAAGAATCTATTCTTCAAGGACAGCTAGGACTCGGGTTAGAGAGAGACACAACATGCTAAAACTGTCTCTGTCTCTGTCCTTGTACTGTACTCCGTACCCCAAACCTCTGTGAATGCCTTTGCAGCACAAATTTTTTGCACCTTTAAATATATATTTTTCTTCCTGAGTTAATCAAAATGTTTTCTTGGAAGCATAGTATACGACACATCTGTATTTCAACATTTAACTGTGTTCATAGTCTCCTGTTAGCATCAAAGATGGATTAGTTTGAGAGAAAATAACAGGCCCATAACAGCTACGTGCTCACAAAATTATGCTCAGTTTGGGCAGAGAAGTAAAGTGCTCCTCAGGGGGAAAAATATAAACCTTTTCTCTTCACTCTCACTCCTTTGTGTGTCTCTCATCCACTACCTCTTTCTTCATCCTCTCTCTCCCAATATCCATTTTAAAATCTAGTAAAGCTTAATGCCTCAGTTTTTTTTTTTTTTCTTTTTCTCGTTTACTCCCTTGATTATCGATGCTGTCTGCTGGTGCTCATCCCCTGCAGTGCACTGAGAAGTTGGGTCATTACATTCAGAGAGATGGAGGGTGACAGAGAGCGCGATGGTGAGAGAAAACGAGAGAGAAGATACAGAGTGAGGAGGGGAGGAAAACGGGAACGATAAGAACAGGAAGAGAGGAGGAGAGGAGAGAGAAAACGAGGGAGAAAAAGAGGGAGAGAAAAGGAAAATGTTGTGTCCTTTACTGCATGGATGCGAGCTGGATGTGCTGGAAAATTCCCAGAATAGCCTTACAACTCACACACACACACACAAACACACACACACACACACACACACACACACACACAGGTGGCAAGGGAAGGAGAATGTAATTAATAATCACAGTGGGAAGCGTTTCACAGCTAAGTGCATGCATTTCCTCCCTGGACTCTGAATGTGACTGTGTGTGGATGAGTGTGTGTGTGTGTGTGTGTGTGTGCGTGCGTGCATGCGTGTGTATGTGTGCGCATTCTGTGCTTTTCCATGTCTGTGTACAATAGTGTAGAAGTGTTTGCAACTGTGCACACAGTCGTATGTTCATTTGTGTGCGTATTTGTTGCATACGTGTGTATGTAGGCCATGCATGTGTATCCTCTCCAGACATTTAATACATGCCAGTCACCTTGTTTTCAGCTTGCTAACCGGTCCCAGGTGTTACTGGAGACTCAGACGGAACCAATTACTTATAGCTTATTAAAAAATTCTCCCTCAGGGACTGTAATATAGTATCCTGCAAACTAAGTTTACTTTGGTGGATGGTAGATCCTCTTGTCAGATTTGCCCAAAGTATCAACAGCTTTTAATTATGGTAACCATTGGAGGAGCAGTGGAAGAGTTATCTCAAGCCCTAAATGGTTGTAAGAAATTTGAAGACAGCAGAAAGCTAAACTCTAATAATGATAAGAAGGACATGATTTGTTTTTTAAATGTTTTAGAGCATGGAGAATACATATTTTTTATATTATTATTATTTGTATAAGTATGGAAGTAAAAATACTTTCAGCTATTCGTTCAGTCTGATGCACAAGACTGGGTTTGTAGTTTGATTATTTGAAATAATCTCCTGTCATCCACGACGAGAGGCGCAAACACAGACCAAGTGGTCACAATCTGTCTCTAACTTTGGCCTGCTATGAAAGTGGTAGACAATTATCTGCAAAAGATTCCCATTTTGGAATCTGGCTGCTGTTTCAGCTTGCATGCAGGCCAGCTGCTAGCCACTAAGCAAACTGACACAGTGATGACAGCTTCAGCGGCAAATTTGGCAGCTACATGGCCACCATCTATATAGCAGAATGTGATTACAAGGGTTACAATGGTTGATTACATATATTTCATAAAGTTAATAAGAGGCGACTCTGGTCATCTAGTATTGAACAGACTGCAAAATGTAACTTTAAATCCTAGTTAGTATAGTGGTGGATGGTGGGAAATAGATAGCTGGGTGTCTTTGCAACCTTTGCAAGCTCTTGACCCGGATTAAACACAGGTCTGACAGTGCTCAACACTGACATGAAAGGCTGAGCGTAGTTTAAAAAAAAAAAAGTACAGGATTAATGTACTTTTACTGTAGAGTTGTTATAGGATTATTTGAATCTTTTTATAGATCAGATTTTTGTTCCGCCCTTCAGAACCATAAATAGTGCTCTTCGTGACTTTAGCAACACTTGAACACAATTGCAGAACATAGGCAGGTTTTAAGTAGCTGACCAAATTAAGAAAATTCCCATCAAGTACACCACAATACTCGCACCTTCAGACATTAGTATCTATAGGTCTGGAAAATGGCTCGTGTGTATGGCCATGACCAGAGATGATGGTATGAATGGGTGAAATGTGTGCACACATGTTCATTATTTCATGTCAGGAGTTTGTGTATAGAAATGGCATTATAATGGCAAAAAGCAAGTTGTATAAAATAGATAGGCCGGTGGATGGGTGGCATTCTGGTAGATGACTTCTGAGACAACTAGAAATATATTGTATGTTTGACCATTACTGCTGTGTTTTCATTAAATAAGGATTTTTACCAGTTTTGAAGCCAGGAGTATTCACTAGAGTTATTGCACAACTGGAAAAAGGCAAAGTTGGTGTGTAGTTAGTCAAAAACATTTGAAATTACAGTAGTGTGTCCAGTGCCATGTCCAGCTGCCCACACAGCATGGTATTTGGATACTTGGGTTTACTTTGATTGGTCACTTCACAAAAAAAAAAAAAAAAAATCACATCATGAGCACTCCTTACTAGTTAAAGGTTTTTCAATTTTTGAAATTGCTCTGTGCTGCAGTCGCCCTGTGCGGTGCCTTTTCATAATGGCCACTTTCCATCAACCTCTCCAATGACTGTCATAAAGAAAAAAAAAAGTGCTGGTAATTTGAAAAAAGTGGATGAGAATGAACAAACTCAGCCTCTTGCTCATTTTCTTTCTCTTTCACACCCACATACAGATGTTAGGCCGTTGGAATAGAACAATCTGTTCTCGAGGTGTATGTGTGTGTATGTGCTTGGTGTCGGTCTGTCTGTGTGTGATTGTGTGCCACATCAGCAGTCAGAAACGTCAGAGAGGAATGGTAAGATACTTTGCATTGCATACTTTTTCTATTTACTTTTAGTACGTACTGCAGCTGCCCTTGCAAAGTATGTGCTGTTGCATGCAGTATGTATACCATTGCGAGATACTACTTTGTCACAATTTTGCGACTTGAACTTCGGCCCTCTTGCTCGCAGTCTTGCACTTCAGTGTCTGTCTGTGCTCTCTCGGCGGCTCAGTCGATGTGACGTGTCTTCCGCTTGGCAGAGGATTGTGGGTCAGAATAAAGCAGAACAGCATGCTGGCTTGCATACTGCAAAACGTGACCGGATGTAGTAGGACACTCTGGTATTTTTGGCCAACTGCATTTGACATACTATGAATTGGGACATACTAAGTCTTTTTCTGGCCTACTAAGTATAAGTATATGTAGTAGTATAGTATGGTAGTACGGGTATTTGAAGGCACCCAAAGATTTCTGTTTGCTATTCAAAAAACTGCAACCACAGCTGGATACAGAAGACATAATAGAGTCCTTTTGTTGGGCTATAGCAGCAAAAATTAATAAGACAACCAGTAAGTGAGTAAGCCAGTCTCTCAACAAGTCAGTGAAAAGTCATGCAGTTCAACCAGGCAAAGCTAGAAACCTAACAAGTCTGCTTCCTTATTGTTTTTTTTTCTGCCATTTTTTAAAATATCTTGCACTTTGCCCTGCAAAGAGCACATCTCTCCAGTTTCGCAAAACACTGGCGCAGTTTCTTCTCTCAGTGTTCTGACCCTGGGTGTTTAGGAAAAACAAGAAAAAGAAAAAAGAAAAAAAAAGAAAAAGACACTTTCAGAAATATACAGTTTACTCTCAATTCAGCAAAATGCAGGATATACACCCTGGTGTAAAGTTTTTGCAAAACTTTCAGACCATCACTTTACTAAAAAGCAGGCATTTGCACATTTTTATGACCCTGCCGAGCAGGCAGAGGCAGTGTGTGCCTGTTTGTGTGTATGTGTGTGTGTGTGTGTGTGTGTGTGTGTGTGTGTGTGTGTGTGTGTGAGAGAGAGAGTGTGTATGGGACAGACAGAAACAGAGACAGTTTGTATGTTGTAGTTGCTAAGCATGCATATGTGTGTTATGGATGGTTTGTGAGAGAGGGATACAGTGTGTGTGTGTGTGTGTGTGTGTGTGTGTGTTAGAGAGAGAGAGATGCAGAGCTATAGCTGAAGAGAAATGCACTCTATCTCTGGAGGCAGACTGTCTGAACAGTGAATATCTCTCTGGGTATACAGTCTGCTCTGCTCTGTCTGCACAACACACACACACACACGCAAGACACTACACTCTAACATACACCTTCTCTTGCTGTGCTATATCTTTACAACTAAACACACATTTCCTTCTCTCTGCCCCCTCAACCTTGCTGTTTTACAACAGTGTCTTCACACACATACATGCATGTCCATCTGAAACATGGTGGCAGCCTGAGGCAGTGAGTGCTGCAGCGTAGAGGGAGCAGGGCTAAAATAGAGCTCGGGCCATGCAGACACTGGCGGAGAGCTAGGATGGCTTGACTGCCTCTGGACAGAATGTTATGGATGAGGTCTCCCTGTACAGCCAGGTGGAGCACCGGGAGACTTAAAGGAGGGGTCTGGAAACCACTGAACCTGGGCTCAATTCAACATGAGCAGACATTTTCAAGCCATCAATTCTCACATTAAGGTTTAGTTACATAAGCGTTTCTCAGAGGCAGAGCTGTCCGGGAGGCATACATAATCTCATTTGTTGTGGTAAATTTCAAAAGTAATACTTAAGTGAAGTATAAGAGTGGTATCTCATGTGAGGTAAGCTATTCTACATGCAGTCGACAGACATTGTAAATGAAAACAACTTGTTTGAGAACCAGTCTGGTTTCTCAGTGAGGCATGTTACTGAAACTGCTTTGATCGAAGTTATGAACTGACTGCAATCCATGAATCCAATAAATAAATAAAACTCTATTCACATACTTCTGGTGCAGTGTGTGGCTTGGTTGGTCTCAGGCACAGCTTGAAACTGGTTTTCATCCTTTTTATTAGAGCGACATTTAATACTGAGTTTCTCAATGCTCGATTCTGGGTTCAAGACTTGTCAGTATTGTCAGAACAATATTTGTTTTCATTGCTATGCAGACGACACCTCCAAATGTATAGCTGTTGTATACTATCTATAAATCTATAAGTCTATTAATGGGTTTGTAGGGTTAGGGTGACTGTATGTTTCTTTGGTAGCGCCCCTTAGATTCACATAATATTTGCTGTTTATTATTTAAAATCAGACAAAGACCCACTGTGAAGCTGGCCTTTTAAGCTTTGTTTTTATCTGGAATATGTCTATCTTATATCTTTTTACACTTTCAAACTTTTCACTGAGTTAATGAGATCCTCCCACAGTGGGGTAATATCTGGCACCTTGGCTACAGAAGAAAAGAAAAACAAATCTGAGGTATAAGATAAACGGTTTATTGACTACGAGGCACCTTTAACTGATCCACCAAAATATCCTATTTATAACAAACAGCCAGTGTATATACTTCTAACTAACAATTACAAGTGTACTTTTGTAAAGGCCACCACAGTGCATCGGTACACTGTCTGGTAAAATGTCAAAAATCAAGAAAAACAGGCAAGAAATATTTTTTTTCTTCCCACAACCATTGCAGCAAAAGTGCCATTGAACAAACTGGCCTGCAGCAGAAAAAATGTAGTTGCATTGGGCGGCTCCTAGGGGTGCTTATAAAACTGTATTGTTTAAGAAATGTAACTACAGGAATGTGAAATAAGATGGTGGGGAAAAATTAGGCAATAATGCTCAGCAAAAGCCCTCCCCAGATAAATATAGGTTATTAAGTGCATCTCTGGATGCCTCACGAGGCAAAGGAAATTATAAAAATAAAACAAATTGAAACTTTTTGAGCATTCATCTCACACACACCGCCTCTCCATCGCTTGCCCTCTCAGCTAATCTTCTCCGCTCTAATACGCGTGAGGTCATAAAATCTGATTTGCTTCCACTCCTCTACTGAGAGCCACTAATTCCCAATTTTGCTCTTCCTGTCCATAGCGGCGTTCCTTTCCATTAATTGAGATTCTCTAACACACACGCACACGTGCACACACACACACGCACACACACAGAGTTATATTTTGCCGGCCTGATGTGGCAGACTGGACATGCGCTGTCATTATCAGAGAAATGTGAATGGTGAGCAGGGATGAGAAGGTGGTGTAGAATTACAATAAGAGAGGGGATGGGTGGGATGCCGTACACACAGACAGGCGGAGACAAAGTGAATTGGATCATAGAGGAATTACCATTATGGGGGAAACATCAATGGAAAACAGTTGAAGACAGAAAAAAAAAAAACAGGGAGGAAGGGGAGTCTGGGGGAAATAGAGAAGGAACCAGGAGAGATTTCCTCTGATTAAAATCCAATTGGGGTGCTTTGGTTACTATTATTACTCTTTAAAGTAAAGATTAGGGACACCATAGCAAGACAGGGAGACAAAGAATATCTATTCTTTTATAACTCAGCTTCATGGAAAAAGGTAATGCCTGCGTAACTTGGATAGGAACCTGTAATTTCTTCACTTTGATGCAGGTTCAGCTATTCAAAATATGAAATTACAAGCACGTTGTAATATGCAGTGCAGTTAACCATTTCCAGTGTACAGATCTATTTACAGTTTTTGAAATAATGCTTGTGAAAGAATTTTCCTTCTTGTATGTTAAACTTCCACCTTGTTGGTTAAAAGTAAGTTAAGACAGGGCTTCACAGTTCAGGTCAACTGCCTGTCTCTGTTTGCTGATAAGGCCGAGTCTGCTCCGGCACCTGATGGACCAAGGTCAGCTAGAAATCTTCTGTATGCAGGTTTAGACACAACAAGCTGCGACCAAGTTTGGAGGCAGTGGATAAGAGAGACTGTAGAGAGGCTATGCTGTTGTTAAGACAGCAAAAGTAGTTACTCCTTATATCCAATAAAATCCTCACATATGCCAAGCTGAGTTAGACGTGATCTTATTTGGATATAGCGAAACTTAGCAGGTCTGCGGAGGGTTAAATACTGAGCTTCAGGTCATCATCTTCAGATCTGGGTAGCAGTACGCTGTGCTTCAGATGTTGTTGTTTTCCCCATTTCTCCTCGACCGAGCTAAAATAAATATTCCTGCTTAAGACATCTGGGTCTCCTGAAACTTCTTCTGTCTCGAGTGAACCAGCTCTAAGTTTTGCTTCACAGTGGTCATTTGAATACCTCAGTATTAACAGCCTCTAATCAGAAGTGTTTGAGTTAATGTAAGAATCCAGCGCTATGAAACTCTTTTATAGCTGAACTTGTTGATGCCTTCAAATAGTAAAAAGAGTAAAGTACTCATCTGTGTTAAATTAAAGCGTAACTTAACGCTCCCTGAAAATCTTGTTTTTACTAACCTGCAGCATTTTTAACTTCTCACCTTGTTGCAGTGATGAGAAGAGGGGCCTTATTCAGAATTACCATGCATATACATGTACTTTTCCACTCACATATGAAATCAAACTTGTTCACATACTTTCTTGAAAACCTCACACATACTAGTAAAATGTGTTCATTACACAGTTGAACATTTTTCTCTCACATACACATATGAAACCATTCATTCGCATACTATACTGAAAAGCACACACAATACAAATCTTTCACATACGCTTTCACACATACCAGTAAAATGTGTTCATGTAGTATCGTGAAAACCTTTTATATAATCATTTGAAAAAAAGTGCATAGTTAAACCTACTATTGAAAAGAAAATGTTTTGAGCGAGAGCATTTCAGTATGTTGTATGAGAGGCTTTCAGTTACAAGAGCGTCTTCCATAATAAAGGTGAATGAACAACAGTCGTTGATCACACTGACGTCTGCTCAACAGCCTGCCAGGAGCCTAACCAAGGCAGCGGCGTTACTTATCAATATATTGGCCTCAGCGGAGACCATCTGAACCTTGTCAGATGTGACAACAATCAGGCGGCAACCGATCGTTGCAACTCCAAGTGTTGACTCGCTGGACACCACCCAGCATCGCTCTTCTCATCCCGCCAGCGTAGCAGCGGGCCACTGCCAGCGGAAACTTTGGTCGGGAGAGAAAGGTCATTATAAATAGTCGGAGTTTGAAATTATATGACACCCCTTATCGACCCTCCTCCTGCTGTGAATCGACCCTCTCGCTGCCTAGCGTTGTATATGTTATATATACTTTTCAGTGTTTCAGTTGTGTGTGTGAGCATGTCATTTCTTCAGATGACTTTGTAAACGTCAATGCTGTGAATGGCCATTCTGGATCGTATTTCACTGTTTCACCCGTACCTGCATCAACATGTCTACCCAGCAGCAGGAGCAAAAAAAAAAAAAAAAAAAAAAGGCACCCCTTGCCTTTTTCTTTTTTTTTTTCTCTGTTGCAGTGCTGCTTAAGGTCTGCTTATTTAAGTGGTTTAAGAAGAGAAAGAAGAATCTTTTTTTTTAAGCCTTTTCATACTCAAAAGATACGTTTTCAGTGGAATATTCTTTTAATGAATCTACTGTATATCCCCTATCATACCCCTGTCTATCAGTGTGGACATAAAACTTCAAATGCATGGTATTAAATTTTACATTTCTATCTGTTTCAAAGTGTTACGACAAGCACAACAGTGAACGTTTGCCCCTGTAGTAGTGTGGGATGGTTGAAGACTTAAAGGGTTGTGTAGGGTTGCCACTCAGCACAGTTATCTCAACGTCTCTCTCTCTATGTATTATCTCCTCCTCTCTTATTCTGATTTAATCTCGCCTTTTGTCCCTTGTTGTTGTCACACAAAATAACCGAGTCAGCACAGAGACGTCTGTCTGTGTGCCTTCCTCTGCTGATCTGATGTACGTGATGATTAGTTTTATTGAATACATTTGTAGCAGGGGTGGTCCCCCTGGGAATCAAAGCCATAATGATAGTAACAATGCTTTATTTATACACACACAAACTCTCTTTTCCCACACTGCTCTTTTTCATTTTTGTGGTCATATAATTGTAACTTGTACCATAATTGTTACTGTTCCTGTTGTGTAATTGTAGTTGTTGAGGCTGTGCTAGTTGATTAACTGTAACAGGTATTGCAGTACCTATCATTTCATTTTATTATCAACAGGTCTTAGATTGTGGAGGATTATTGTTGTGTGCTGTGGTTGTCTACAGTTGAGTAAATCGGTGTTGTTTTGTTTCTTTCAGTGTTCCCACGGTCATAAAATATTGTTGATTGTTATTTTTACATAGTTAAAATGTTTAGGAATTAGCAGAATGTTTTGGAAAAGTTTTGAATTTACACTGTTTTATTGTATTGTTTAAACTATGTTCATAAAAATCTCCCAAAACATGTCTTACGTGAAATATGTTCCTTATATTAATAATTTTAAATCTAGTGCTGCACTGTTGAAACGTCATGCCTGGCCCCCAGACTTGCATGCAGAAACTAGTTTATAAACAAATCCATTACGAATACACTAATGGTACTATCGATTCATTTTTCCATCATGCTTGGAAGCCAGTGCCAAACTGATATAATTGCATGAAAAGAATATGTGGAAGTATTTGGAATTAGAAATGAACATAACCAACAATTAAATAAATTAATTTCATGCAATAATTAACATTTGGACTAAAGTATACTACACAGTTCTGTTTGTGTTTATAGGTTGCAGTTCATGAGAATTTTATTATGGGATTTTGAAAAGTCTGTCCATGAAAATGTGTGGGAACCCTGTTCTCTGGTTTCTTTACCGGAGTATTTGTTGTCTATCTTATCTTAAACTGAGACCTTCCATCCTCCCACCCACCAATTTCAGTGTTACAAACCTTACAGGAGCCAGACAGCCCTGTGGTGAGGAGCAATGTTGAATCCTCACCATCCATAGAAATACACTTCTTATATTAATACATATTGGAGTATAGGTAATGGGAATGCAAATAAATGTCGAGTCATGTTTCTTTCATATTAATTTAAGTAAAAATAGGAATCTGTGGAACATCACTGTTACATCCATATTACAGTATGTGAATATTGTAAACTAGTCACAGTTATCAGCACACATTAAGAAGAAATGGGGCAACATTGAGGTGAGCCTTCCAATGGAAGCACAGTTTTCACATTAAATGATGTGCTGACCTATCATTAGGCCCTGCAGTGGGCATTGATTGTATATAAAGATGGAAGACATCCAACCCCGCCTTAAAGCACAAGTCAAATATAGTTTTACCGCGGCTCCCGGCGACTCCGCTCCCCGATCACTACTGCACAGGCTCTGGTTCCAGATGACATCACCAGCGCAAGATGGCAGCTCTCTTATCCTCCATTTTTATATACAGTGTATGGCAGTGGATATCAGGCTGTGCTGTCATAAATCTACTGAGCCCTCTGACAGGTGACACAATTTGCTAACCCTGACCTAACTGACATTTAAGCTGTCCTTGAATCCTACCCTCACCCAAGACAGTCAGCAGCTTGGCACAACCTCATATCAACATTGTATCTGCTTAGCGTAACTACTGTGGCTGGCCCCACTGGCTTGATAGGCAGTTTCATCTTAATGCCATGACCCGCTCGGTAGTCCAGCCACAATCATTGTTTATCTAGTTCCACTAGTCTTAAAAATAGATACTAATTAGCAACCCCTTTTAGTACCTGAAACCTTTCCTTGCATGAATCATGTTCCTTCACCTGTCTTGCCAAAGAACAAGAACAGAGGGGCGGCTGTGGCTCAGGGTTACAGTGTGTCCTTGAGCAAGGGACACCAAATTGTGTGTGTGACTGAGATGTAAAATTGTAAAGTGCTTTGGATGAAAATGCTATATAAAAGGCAGTCCATTTACCAATATGGTTTCCATATGATGTTATGTGTGAGTGTAAGAGTGCAGTCGGTCTACAGGGTCATCATGTGGGTAACTTGCCTGGCATCGTCAGACTAATTTGCAAATGCGCGTTAGTCTGGAACCTCTCAGGTCATTTTGATTTCCAAGGTGTGTTATCAACAGGCGGAGACAACCAATCAGAGCAACAAAACATTGTTTGTCAGACGTTACGTCCTGTCAGAAGTACGGCAAAAATATATTTCTTATCAACATCAAGTTGAAGTGCAGTTCTTTGCATCTCCCAAACCTCTCCTGGAGGACCCCTTGTCCTGCATGTTTGAGAGCTCTCCCTGCTCTCCCACCCGGCTTCAAATGATCATCTTGTTATCGAGCGGCTTCAGGAGTTCATAACGAGTCGGTCATTTGAATCAGCTGTGTTGCAACAGGGAGAGCGTCCTCCAGGAGAGGTTTGGGAAACGCTGGTCCATAACATCACCAGCTCACATGTTAAAAATGACCATGCTGCTTGACCAACCAAACACAAACCAAAAAACCACCTCCCCATAGCAAGAAATGCAGCATCCACTTCTGTCTACAACATTACCAGCAGACACCATGAGCTTACAACATGCTACTTAATAACAGCCAGCTGCCCCGTCCGTGCAAGCAACACAACATACTGCTGTATAAAACGTCAACCCATTATCATCTTTCACCTTTCTTTCACTGGAACTGGCTGCAGTGACAGCCCTGTTTTCACTGCCTGTTATAGGCTCCACACTCTCATACTCAGTTCAGTTAACAAGGACAACAATTATTTTACCTGCCTACAAAACCCACACCACCTCCACACATCTAGACTTGAATGACTAGAATTCCAAAACATGACATTGACATTTAAAAAAAAAGAACAAGGAGTATCATTTTGCATCACATAAGCTGATACATATGTAGGTGGACATGTGCTACCTACTACCCTTAAAAAAGCAACATCAGTATGCATTATATTGTTATTTATTTATGAACATTGTCCCCACATTTAAAAAACAGTTATGCCCTACTTTCAACGTGGCTTCTAGTTTGTTTAGTGTCTGGCTAGAGCCCTGGATGTTTCCATAAGAGGTTGCGTCTTCTTGTGACTATAAGATCTAGGGCTCATCTAAATGCAGCTTCTATCAGAGAAACATTCTGTACTAAAGGGAGTGTTTTGTTTTTAAAATGTTGGTACGTTTTCCCATGTACATCCCCCCCCCCCCCCCCTCCTTTCTCACTCTGTCCCTCCTCACATTATCACAGCAGATATGCAAATGGGCCTGGAGTTGTGCCTGACCGTAGAGTGGTTTCTCAGCAACATATGAAGTAAAGGCAGCTTTGTAAAATAACAACGTGACAACAAACAACCAGATAAGAGAGCTTGAAAGATACAGCACTGCACTGCTAAACAGACGGTCAACCAATATAGTGAGTTGTTCATATCACAACGTACCAAATCAGGAGGGTTGCTTGAGCAATATTGTACAAACCCTTGTTTGTAGTATATACCAAGTGTTGACATTTCGGCATTCATGGTGCCCAGAGGAAGAATCCTGGTGGCTTTTCGTCTACCATCCCCATGAGGTTCATATATGTGGTTTTGAGAGAAATGTTTCAATCATCAGAAGGGACGCCCTCAGCATGAAGTGTAACAACTTTGGTAATCCCTGAACAAACAGCATACCTGCTAATCCTCCAACCTACATTTTGTCATTGTGACCATCTTACTGACGAAGCACCAATGTGCCTAAGTAGAGCCTTGCAAATATGCTAGCGTGGTTGAAGATTCTTAGTCTTGTTTATTAGTCTCTTGCTGATCCACAGACATCGATTACCTCATTCCCTTCCTCTCACCGACTGTTCAATAAACAATCCATATTTTCTTAGTTTACAGTTTCACTGCCTTCTTATCTGATATAACACAAGTACCATATCGTATTCATGGTTTAATAAAAGCTTTTTACACCTGGTGTAAGGTAGTTCTTTAATGAGGAAAATCATTTGGCAGATTTAATTCATCCTGCAGAATTGGCAGCCTGTTGGGAATTAACAAATAGATGAACATGATGGTCAGTATGGTGGTGGTCAATTTGGCCGAACAGAAAAAGGGCCATTTAGAAAAATGTAGAAACACCACAACAAAGAGCACTTACCACCAGAGATGTACCAAATAAATTGAAAAGTGGTATCCCACAGATACCACTTTCATTTCCTAGTGCTGTTTATTTTTAGTGTTTCTCCCTCTCCTCATTAGCATTTCTTGCACTCTTGGTGCTTCCAAATCGAAGTCACAGTTTTTCTCTCCCTCCCTCTTTCTCTCCACAGTGCCAGTGCTACTACTCCTGCTGCCAGTGCTACGTTCTGCAGTTCTACACTGGAAGAACTAGGGCAGGCAGCTCCTTAATTACTTCATTAATTTTAATCTGATCCAATTAATTACATTTTCTCAAGCTCTCCCTGCTCTTCGTTCTAGTAGGTTGGAAGTTCCCCTGGACGGGAAGTGCCACTGCGGGAGACCTTGCATGTCCTCTGGTGCATAAAAAAAAAAAAAAAAGAAGAAACAAATGGAAAAAAAGTCTCTGCTGCCCCTCCCTTGCTAAATCAATTATTTTTCTCCCTTGGCCAAACAAAGACCCCCTTTCCCTTGTTATTCTGTAATTATTCAGCCTGGTGCTCTGTCCAATTTTGTGCCTTGACAGCACTTAAGTAGCTTGTGAGTTTAACCCCTCTCAACCTCCAGCAGCCACCACCAGCAGCCAGGCGAGTCGGTGCTGCTTCATGGCTCTGCCTTTTGTCAGAACACAAGGGGGGCGGGGGGCTATGCTGCGTGGGCAAAATATTTTAGGACAATCAGCGGGAGATGGCTTGAAATGTTGTTGCTTGGGGGCACACTGCTAAATTGCTGAGTTATTCACTGGCATTTTCTAATCAGCCTTAAATGTATTGGTTATACAGGGTAATTATCAGCCATGACAGTTATTTTTGCATTCATCAGCTCAGCCTTTTGGTGAATGCTTTGAGCATATTGATACAGGTATGATGTGCTTTGGGTTATTAGTGCATAAAAGGGCTTAGGTGGTGTTAAGTGGGTGTGTGTGTGTGTGTGATGGGCGGCGTGACTAGAATGAGTGAAACAACTCTTCAGTTTAAAAACTCTACACGTGAGAGCTGTCAGAGTTTGTTGCAACTGAAGGCACCTTTTGGACTGGGTGACAATGATCCACTGTGTGAGATGGGTCTAATAAAATATTGGTCGCAATCTGTCAGACAGTACGACATCAATTTGAGGCTATCGGGTTGTGAGTTGAATGTATGGTAAATCACAGTGCTACGATGGAAATAACAAAAAGCCGAAATTGAGCAGTGAAGGCAAGTCTTTTTTTTTATTTATAGACCAATATCACAAATCACAAATGTGCCTCAAGGGACTTTGCAATCTGTACAGCATACGACACCCTCTATCAGAGACTCGATTCGGATAAGAAACAGATAGAAAATGGAAGAAACCTTAACAACGGCAACAGAGGAGGGATTCCTCTTCCAGGATGGACAGACAGGAAATAGATGCCATGTGTACAGAATAGACCAACATAAAATTACAGCATGGACCATCACGTTGACAAGACCTCCTCTTCACCATGTAAACCTGGAAAGCTCGCGCCCGCACGCACGCACACACGCACACACACACACACACACACACACGCACGCACATAGGTCAAGCAAACCCTTCGTACAGAAAGGAGAAAAACAAACAAAGATCCAGAGGCACATCATCAGATCGTGCCATCTATCGTTTTGAACATGCCAAACAGTAAGTTTTTCTTCTTTACCAGAGTCTCCTAAACCTTTTTTTTTGTTGTGCCTCCATCATTTTTGTTTGCGTGTGTCTCCGATGTCCCAAAAGTTGAGTGTAAAGGCGTCTTAAGAGCAAAACCTAGATTTATGGGTTAGAAAATCACCAAGCTACCACCTGCTATGTGACTGTCTGCAGGCTGAAGCCACAGGAGTATTGTATTAACTAGGTTATCCCCTCCTACTCCCCCACTGACCTAACATGAACTTCCAAATGCCAATGAAAATGGTGCCATGGTGCTTCATGAACACCGTTTTTGGGGTGCTGAAGTTATATTGTGCATCAGCCTGAGCTGTGAAGATGATATAAGAGGTTCAGTGTAGAAATAGGTGACCCTTTTACACTGATTTGTAAAGGTAAAAGTACCGAAGTGGTTATTTTTAATTTCACAGGTGAATCCACAAACTGTGCTTGTCATTTTATACAAATAAGAAAAAGCTGTAACCCACTAATCATAATGTGATAGTGTTAAGATATAATAAGAAACCTTTTATGGTTCCAACTCAGGCCTTTATTTAGCTATCTAAAAAAACAGATGAAGACATATTGCTAGCCGCAGAGCTTTTGAAAGAGACATTAATGATTACTGCAATACCCTCTGAAGGTGAATAAGTTTTATGGTTGGTTTCAGGTCTCAAAATAAAAGGTGTTTAGTTCACGATTCCAGATATCTACACTAGCTTTGCTTTATAATGCTACCAGCATCACTTATCCTATGCTCTCAGCCCAAACAGTGCATACATTCCCCTATCCCTTCGTACAGTACAGCGTAAGGCAAGACACGTAACACATGAACAAATGATAGCAAGAAACACACAAACAAACACACACTAAGCCTCCTGATCACTCAGTAATTGGAATCCGTGTACCAATCACGTAACCGCCAACTGCTTCAGTGGAGCTACAAACTCTCCACCACAACTTCCATCACCAGTTCCAGGTGTCAGCGGTGACTCTTCCCTCACTACACTCGTAAATGCTTTCTTGGTGTAATGGTATTGATTCACATGTAATCTTAGTAAATGAAGCCATGGAACATAGACACAAAAGGTGTGCCATGGTAAAATTAAATCAAACAGTATAGTTAGCGATAGCCTACATTTCATGCCACTGTGTTCCACACAGTTCAGTACCTATCTACTGAAACAGAAATTAAAACATTAAAATAACAGTAAAATTATAGACCTGTTAAGATGAACCATCCAAATGTTCACCTCACCATCATTTTCATTCTCTATCACAAACAACCATGGACAAAAAAACCTTACTAAACAGAAACTTTCATGGAGTATAAGTTATTTTTTTACTTTTCTTTATCAGATCAGCAGAACCAGATATATCATATTTTTTCTTCCTTTGAGGTATACTGTATCACTGCAAGATACGGCGTATGTACAAGTGAAATTCAACAATTAACTATAAATCAATTCCTAACATACACTATCTGGGAAAAGTATAAATCCACCTTAAGGCCCCAGTCTGGATCCGAACTGGCTCTTGTGCTCCACTGACAACCTCCCCTTAATGATACTTTGCATGAATTAGTGCCATCAGGATTGCTCAGGTCATTATTCCGCCACATACGTTTTATGAAGTGACTGAGTAAACTACCCCCTTATATAACAGAGCGCAACTAAACATAGCTTAACAGAGGCACTAAATTACTGAGACAAGCAAGCGCTCATTCCAAACAGGCTGCTCTTATAAAAGACCTGGCAACAAATGAGCTGGAGAAGGAGGAGGAAAGAAGGTTATCTGTTTGAATAATTGTGTCCTATTTAGATGAGGACAAAAATTTAAGAGTGAGCAAGAGAAGGAACAGAGGTAAAATTTAACCAAGAATTGACAAGTGTACACTTGTACTTGTACAATATGTAATCTGATATTTATATCTATCTGTCCATCCTTCTCTCTGTATATCTATCTGAATCAAGTAACATCACCGTAAGAGTATACTATAGAAATTTACATTGTGCTGCCAGATACATAATTTTTCTCTGTTTTTTCATTCTCAATTAAATTGAACAAAATTCTGCATAGGAATGACTAAATAAAAATAAAGACATCTGTTTCATTTAACTTTATATGTTGAGTAAAATTGGTGTTATACATTGGGGAATACAGGAATCATGATCTAGCTTGCAAAACTAACCAAACAGGGTCTATGAACAATGCAAACTCAGTAGTCCGGAGTCGATTGCAATTTTTTTACCCATTAGCCTTCCCATTGTCAGACACCTTTCCGAAACACACCTGCTCAGACAAGCTACGCCAGCTCAACATGCAGCTACAGATTTGACAAGTAACACATTTTCAATAACAGCCGAGAGAAACTGTCGGGGGGGGAGAGACTTACGAACATACACACACTCACTAAGCACTTTGCCTGTTTCCCTCATTGAACAGCTACAGTGTGCTGGCGACAATGAGAGCGTCTCGCTTACTTTCCCGACCCTGATTTCCCGGGCCTGTTAAGGGACTTAAACTGGCAGCCATCCGGTAACAAGCCCAGCTTTCTCACAATTAACCCCAAATGCACAGTGATGTGCGTAGCAAACAGCAGCTGTAGCCACCTGTTTCACTTATGGACCGGCTCCTCTTTTCCCCCACCGCTGGAGTAACAAACAACGGCGCAAACTTTAGAAAAGGGAACCTTGTCTTGGGTGAATAGAAAGCTCCCACTGCTTCTGCCCTTGCATTTCCGTCACGTTCCATTTCCCATTTTATTCAATCATTGTGTCAACCCACCAGTCAATCAGCTCCTCTCCTTGCCAATAACAAATAATAAAAACGTCAGACTCCGGGTAGTTTGGGGATTTCTGCATTCCTTCACAAGCCAACTCTGTGACATTTTTAATGATATTCATGCAGTTATTGGGGGGAATTATTAAATACACGCAGACGAGGAAGTGTGTGGGAGAGGGATTATGCATTTCAAATCGTCCTCGGTGCAACGTAATAAGTGTATCCGACACCTTGAGGAGGAAACTGATTGCTTCTGTTCATGTGGGTAATATTTTCCATGTCGACCACAGCGCGGGGAAATAATTACAAAAAACTATCTTCTTCCACACCCAATTGCTTCCTCCGCGTTGCCCTTGTTAAGTAAGTGTGTATGTCAGCGTGTATATACGTTTGAGAGCAAGTGATGCGATGTACATTTTTTTGACGGAGGAAAAGAGATGAAAGAGGGAGAGATAAGAAGGGATGCTGTATTAGCTTGTCTGCTTGTTTGGCAGTGTATGGATCATTTAGTTGCATGGCTTTGCCCAAGACATACACTATAGTGTATGTTCTCTCCTTCCATGTTAAACGGTCAGTTCATTCAGTTACAGATTCTTTTTTCTTCTCTTGGAGATGTCCATCTCTTAGATTTCGGCCTCCACCACAATACAATGGAGTGGCTTTAAAAAATGAGGTATAAACTGTTAAAATCACTCTGGATAGCCAAATGAGTACACTTTCATCTGTTTTCAAAAGGACCATTTTTGGGGAGAGGGAAGGATAGAGGGTGTGGTGCACTGTACAGATTGTAAAGCCCCCTGAGGCAAATTGTGATTTGTGATTTTGGGCTATGAAAATGCAATTTGACTTGACTAGAATTTTACTATTTTTTCGTTAGAAAGTAGTTCCAGTGAAAAGTACACTCATTCTGCTATGTTCGCTTCACATCTTAATTTCCAAAGTTTGAAAAATGTATAAGGTTAGATTAAATTATTATTATGAGATTATACTCCTACACCTGTTTTTGGCATCAATAGTAATGTTGATTGTTTTATTTTAGTGTGTTTGAGTTTGCTAACTTTATCTCAAATGCCTGGAAAAGAAGGCAAGATGGGTTATTCAATAAGTATTTATTGATATTCCTATATTATATTATATATTATATATTATTATTATATTATTTTTCAAGTATAGCAAATATTTTTGTCAGTAATTTATAAATTGTATTGTACTGGACTGTGAACGGTACTTTGGCGCTTATATTTCTGGACTTTCTCTGTTGTTTGCATTGTTGTTTACGCTGCACTCTGGTCCTGGCTTGTATGAATTTATGGTGTCTTGTAATCCCCATGCAGGCTGGTCATAGTTATATGCACAACAGAATTCTAAGAATTTAATTAATTAATTTCATGAAGTAAAATATATTTGACAAGACTACAGAGATGCTCATAGTTTAGTTAGGGCACAGTATGAATGAAAGCAGTCATGTTGTTCTTGATTCACCCATTAATTCTTTGTGCTTTGTTTTTCCTCATTGTTTGGGGTCCCACTGATCCTACTGCTGTTTGTGTAAGAATAATAATAATTGTATTTTATTTACTCTCAGCATTTTTCTTTTCTCCTGAACTACAAAAACGAAATATGTAGGAAAGTATTGAAGTGGTAACTCTTAATTTAGATACGAAACTGGACGTTTGAAGGTGATTAAAATACAGAACTTACCATAAAGCATTGTTATTACAGCACATAAGAAAATATTTTATTACCTTGGGTTAAATTGGCTGTGCATAAACATATTTAGATGTTAGATTTGTTTGCCAAAATGTCATTCACAGAGAGATAAATTTACAGTATGTTGTCTTACAGAGTGATATTACTTTTGTTTGAGGTCCGATAGATAACAGAAATCCAAATATACTTCTTATTTGTGATTTAAGACGGGTTACTGCTGCTTAATAAGCCCTGTCAGCACTGTCACAAACAAAGAGCAGACACAAATCCATTGTATCTAACCAGGTTTTATTGGATCTCTGAGACCCCTAAACAGAAGTAATATGTCCTTTTCCAGAGCGGACTTCTGAAACATGTCATTAATTCAAAATGTTGTTTATTAACTATTCTCATAAAATTAGGAAAAGTCATGAAGTATCCAAACAATGTTAAGAATGTTTTTTGAGTTGTTAAAGAGGCTCTCTAGGACCCCAAACAAAACATTAAAGTTAAATAAATACATTGAAAAAAAAAGGAAAAGAAAAGTTAAATATGTTATTATATGGGTCATCTGCCACCTTGGAAAGCAATAATGAAGTGTAATAATGTACCATACCATTACGGCTAATTCTGTGTTTAGTTCTGCTTTATTGCATTCTTTGTATTAAAGTCATTAATCATAAAGGGCCAGGCTCCTTTTGAAGGTTAGCTGCATGTGCATGTGCACTCGGGACGCGTCTTGTCGTTTCTCGTTAACACCCCCCCCCCCAACGTGCGCTCGAATGCTGAGTAATGTAATGGTGGTTTAAGTGGGGTTGGTTCTTTTAAAAGTGTAAGTGTGTGAGGTTGGGGTGCAGGCTGTGTGTGTGTGTGTGTGTGTGTGTGTGTGACACCGCACCGCACCGCACAGAAACTATAGGTGGACATCAGGTTGAGTACCTTGGTCGGGGGCACCTCATCAGCAGTTCAATCAATATCATTATTGATCAGTATTATTAGGCCTTCACAGTTACGCTTCAGCAAGAAACAGGCACACATATTGAATTCACGGCAAAGGTAATAGGGTATGCACTTTCTTAAACACAGTATGTGTATGCACTCTCATTAGGCAGGAGGCAAGTCTGACATTCTATTATGGTAATCTATTGTTTTAACTTAACTATGCTTTCTTCTTCCCTTCTTCATCTTCATTCGTATTGAAAGTCAGTGGAAGCAAAAAAAACTAATTCTTGCAGATGGCAGGGTTTAGTTTCTCTTTTTGTTACATTAAAGTGATTGTCACAAACACCCTGTCTGCTGAGGACATCTCAATATGTGAACCCACCAGGAAGGGATGAGTGGGCCCTCTATCGTGTCCGTAGAGGAGTTTTGCATGTGTCTTTCTGTGATGCTTAATTAGAGTGAGCCGGTTGGTTAATTGTTTGGCTGATACGGCTGTAGGAGGAGGAGGAGGAGGAAGTGGAGGAGGAGGGGGCACTTGATTCATGACAGGGAACCGCAAGTTTGAAGGGTGTCGACAGATAAGACTGCAAGGGTAATTAACAGAAAGAGAGAGGGATGATGAGAAAAAGGAGAGAGATGGGGAAAGGGGGGGGGGGGGGGGGGGGGGGGGGGGGACTGCCAAGCAGAATAAATGTCATAAAACTGTCCTAGGATCCTATAATGACTTCAAAAAGAAAGGAAAAAATTGAAGAGCTGGTGTGGAAGGAGGGAGATAAAGAGAGAAAGTGAATGAGAGCAAGAGCAGGAGAGAGGGTAATGATTAAGGGCATAACTCCATTTTATTACACAATGGTGCCTCAGCCCAGGATGCCAACTGGGCAGGAGCGGTGCTGAATCCACGGACAATTAACTTTTACCAAAAAAAAAAAAAATCCCCAAAATACAAGGTTTGATTCTTCTCAAGGTCAAAACATGTCAAATGGAAGAAGGCTCACATAAACATTCCCGTAGTGACAACAAGCAGGAAGAAAAAGAAAGGTGGAAGTGGGGCGGATACATACAGAGGTAAAATTATCCTCAGAGCTAAGGACAGATTGCAAACTGGAGGCCCAGACCATAATGGCCCCTACAGGCTCCAGGGTGTCCGTGTGGCAATTACTTTGTGGTAATTTCATAAATTACAAATTCATTTGGTAATATGCACCGCTAAAGCACAGTCAAAAACTGACACTGCATTTTTACATAATCTTGAGACACTGTGTCAAAATCTGCTTTCACTTGTGCTTATATGATTCATACCCTTAAACAAATTTGTGTTTTAATCATAATAAATACTGGTTGGTCTCTGGGCAATCTAAAGTCTTAAGTTGTTTTATTTTTGTTTTTCTAATATGGTTTTTGTGTGTGTGTGTGTTTGTGTGCCTCCAAGAAGGGCTGTATGATGTAGGCTAGTTGTGTGTATTAGTTAATACCAGGGGCTGAGCCCAGACTCGTCTATGTCAAAAACCTTTAAAACTGTACTTTTAAATAGACTGTTTCAATACATTTTTTCTCTTGCATGTGAGGGCTACATATTGCTTAATGCTTACAACTCGGCTCAGCTAGTAGCCTAAAGTTTTATTTTTTTATGGAAGCTGTGGTGACTTAGCTGTCAATGCATGATCAGTAAAAAAGTTGGATTGCTCATAAAACTTGCCTCTGGTGTTATCACTATTTAAGCGTTAGTTTCATTAAAACATAGGTGGGACACACATTAAAGTCTGGGGGGCTTTCCCCAGCATATTTTGAGCGTCAAACACTTTTTCTCATTTCATTTTGTAAATTCCCTGCTGAGTGAACACACATGTGGGTATGATCTTTTATCATCTTTAGAATCTTTTGTTTGGGGAAGTAACCTCTTTAAATTTGCATGTGGGATCTATTCATGTCAATGATACATTCATTCATTTTAATTAATTTATAAACTCCTAGACTTTAATAGCTCATATGTATTTCAGCAAGTTGGGCCTGTTGTATTTTTTTTGTAGTTATTTTTTGTCACATTAATGGAATTACTTTAGTTTCATATTGTGCACTTGGAATTACTCTGCAAAAATGTCAAACACATGCATCTTTGTGTGTGTGTGTTTGTGTGTGTGTCTGTGCCTGTTTCTCATACACACATTCACACACCTTGTTCACCTGGCTCAGTGTGAGAGGATGTTTATGCCACTGCTTCATTTTCAACCATTTTACCGGTAAAAGATCTTCGTATATCCATTTTTTTCCTCGCACTGACTGACTGTGTGAGCTTGCGTCTGGCAGAGCAACCTCATCAAGAACTGACAGAGACCTGTCAGCCAAAAAGACACGAGTATTTCCACGTATTTTCCTGTAAACCCTCACTGATTGGTCTTGCCTGCCGTCTTCTTTACTGGCAAAACACACAAAAATCTTTGGGGCGACAGCCCATGGTTAATAAATAGAAAAAAAATCAATCACAAAAAGAAGAAGGAGGGACACCCAAAAAAACAAAAACAAAATGTGAATGCTATGGAAATTTCTTAGTGCACTTACTCTATAATCCCATGTAGTTTATTTGATAGTGTCACGACCCCAGTCAGCTCTTAGTTTTATTATTCATCTGTTCTGTTTTCATGCCATCACTCCTACTCCTTCCAGCCCTGCTAATCACTTCATTCCCCTCACCTAATATTCCCCCCATCAGTCCCTCGGTATTTATACCGGTCCACTTTCATTTTGGGTGCATTGCATAGCTTTCCAGTGTTTTTGATTCCTTGTTTTGCCTGACCCGCTTGTTTGGACCTTTGGCTGATTCCCGGGCATTTGAGACCCCTGCCTGTCCCGTGTCGGATTGTTTGCCTGTTGCACTGATCTCCTGGTTTTGACCTTTGTCTGTCTGAACTTTGAGGAAAGCTGAACTTACTTGTACTTGATTGTTTCAGTGTCATGCTTTTGGGTTTAAGTCTGATAAATATTGTATTTTTAACATCATTTTACAAGTACTGATTATCAAAAAAGGCCCAAAAAAAGAAGTTAAGAAAATAGAAAGTAGCCTCTTCTCTTGTCGGATACACCGTGTCATCTGTCCCCAGGGGCGAGACATGTGGAGACGTGGGGGCCAACATTGATTCTTTAGTTAACCAGCAGACTGTCTGTTGTCTCTGTGTTGTGTTTTGATCTTTGACCCAGACCTGCCTAGTTCACAGAGACCCATGAGCTTCGGGAGTATGGCGTCTGACCCTGAATACAAAGGAGGGGGCCGCACATTCCGCAGTCAAGGTCAAGGGAGCAGCGCTATTTGTGTCCACTTTTATCACTCTGTCTGTTGGCGAGTCTTTAGTCTCATCTCTCTATAAAGTGCCGGCTTTAGACTGAGTGACCCAGGACCTTTCATTTCAATAGCTCGTTCTCTTTATATGAGCATTCACATAACCTGGAACCTTTCATTACTGTAGGCATTCCCCTTTTCACTTGAAATTCTTTGTTTTCCTTTATTCTGTCTGTCTTGGGGATGCAAGGCTTTCGCCCTCAAACCCTCCATTACCACAAGCACTGTCTCTTCCTCTCCTTTCTAAAAATCTCTTTTCTCCTTTCATCATTTGCCAGTGAGAATTCTATCTAATCTCTCTTTCTCCCTTTCCTTTGTGGCATCTAATCAATCAGCCCCTCCTCTTCTCTTCTTCTAACCAATCACCTGTTTGTTTCTTTCCCACCGTGGGTTCCCCCTGTGGGAACCAGTCGTCTGTTTGGAGGTTTTCAAGAATGTTTGGGATTCAGGCCTGGTTTGGGTTTCTGTGCTACACAGACAAAGCTACAGATAGACACAGCAGGTCACAGGTGCCAACAGCCAACATGAGAACAAGTGGGTGCATGTATTTATGGCATTATGGCATAACTACAAGGTGATGGAAGAAGACTGTCAGAAACAAAGAGCTTTTCAGATGTAAGAGGGAGTGAAAGATTAATTTGTTTCCTTTGGTCCTAATGAAAACTTATTCAATATTCTGTGTGAATACGGCCTTGTAAGCTTGCCATTTTATATGATGTGGGGTTTACTGGACTCTTTTGCCTATATGTTTGCATGTTTGCGTGTGCTAGCGTGCAGTTATGTGCGTCCTTGTGCAGCAACACGCGTCGCATGTATATTAGCAGACGTGCCTCGTAAACACCAAGGCCGTGTCTGAATAAACCCGGTCAGAAGGGCAGTAAATCTGGCATGTGTTGGAGACATGTAGCAGCAGTTGTCTCAGACAACCTGATGAGGACAACAACATCAGACAACAAGGTCAAACTGGCTCTTAAATTCTTGAAGTGCGTTGGATGGATGATGGGAGAGTGGTATGTTTGCTTGATAGACCACCTGATGGCTGGAGGGATACATGTGCAAAACTGCCATGCATTCTGTTGGAGCAACACTAGCTGATGAAGTGATCAGTCAGTCTTGCTCGGATCTGTCATTTGCAAATAACCATTGACACGAGGGTGGGGTCTCTCTCCAAAGGGTGGTACATCATTTGAAAATGATGCCTGCTGTTAGAAAATAACAGATGACAAAAACCTCATTTTAAGCCTGCTTGGCAAGCCACTGTGACAGTGAAGATTGCCTGCCTGCCTTTTAACTAAAACCTGAGCAACCACAAAGTTGCAAAATAAGAAACAAGGTCACAAAATCCACAATCTTTCTTTGACTCTTAAACTTAAAGTAACTTTCTCAGTTATTAGATCTTTGTTCTGCCTTTGATTTCATTTTTAAAGCTAAGTCAAGGGTCTAGACATTTAATTTACTCGAGTTCTTGACCTACACTGCAACCCTTACAAATTAAGCCAGAAGCCACATTTCTACCAGGGTTGATAAGGACTATATATTTGATAGAAAGTACTGTAGTTTCACTGAAAACTGTTGGCAGCAAGGTCTGCAGATTATTAATAACCGGGACATTGTTTTTGGAAAGACAAGTTCCTGCTGAGTATGTTGGGACTTTGCCATTTGGTTTGTCATGCACAAAGTGTCTCTTTGTAATTTGGCTGCTAAACAACTGCTGAAAAGAAAGAAATAAAAAAGATCACAATAAAGACAATAATCAACACAAAGTGAGTAAGGCGAAGGTAAAAGGAATAAGGAAGATGTAGCAGAGGGTTACTCACTCACCCACCTCTACTGCTAGACAGAACATTGACACTGGATCATTCTGCAAAATATTTAGTATTTTTTAATAGGTTTGCAGTCAGGTGCCAGTAGTTTTCCACACAAAAGCAGGACACAGTAAAAGGAGTTGGTTACGTTGCTGTGAAGTTGACGGTGTGCAGCCGCAGCTCTTCATCTAACAGCTCACTGTGGCTGCTCCTGACTCTTTCATTACTCCCTGACAGAAAAAAAAACTGCTGAAAATGTAGAAGAAGAAGAATGTGTTGAAGCATTTTTGGTCAAGCATTTTTGATGACTGCGGTCAGTGCCAGCCCTTGTGACAAATACATTCCACTTCCAAAAAAAGCCACCCCGCGTTGGTAGGTATATTTTGAATCCCATGTGTGAGTATCGAACTACACCACGAACAGTAAAAAGTGCAATATAGAGAGGAGAATACAGACAGTAAGTACATTGAAAGGCTACTGCTGAAAGTATGTCAACCGTAAATAGTATCAATTGATTTTATACTAAGAAATTTATAGCTTTAAGGTCAGGGAAAGATCCAAGATACAGTTTAAATAAGAAAACATTAATTCCAGATCTCTAACAATACATAACAATCGCCTCCAGCATGAAAAGTCAGATGCACTACATGCCCTCGCACCACTGTTCCCCACGTCTTCACTTTCAGCATCCCTACATATGGGAAACAGTATTGCCTGAACACTGACACTGAATGCAATGGATGTTAATCATGACCCGTGGAATCGTCAGTGTAGACGTAATAGACATGGATGGATGCTGGGCTACGCACACCAGCCTGGCCACTGCTCCTCAAAAACCAAACTGTGAAATGATGGATGTTAAGAGTAGACTGAAAAAGGGGAGAGGCTGGAAAGACCTGAACAAGAGAGAGAAAGGCAGAGAAAAGAAGCTGTCTTGTGGAGATTAGGGCTCATGTCTAAGTGTAGGTCTGAGTGATGTGAAGTGATTTGGGGAATGTTGCGGCGTGTAAAGCACTCATCTCGAGGACTTAAATTTATTCTCATCGGGTTCTCCCCCATTGAACACAGCATTACAGAGGAGTAATATTTTTTTCTTCTCACTATGCTGTTGTCTTGCTTCAAAGCCCAATCCTCGCATTCCCTCTCTTCTTCCTGTATTTCCCTTTTGCTTATGCCTACTGTTTCCTCTTGATGTTTCTGCTTTTTCTTTTTGGTTCCATTGTTCACTTACATTTTATGTCTGTGTTTATTTTATCTTATTTCTTGTTACCTTTTAAAAAGCAATTGTGAGCACCATTTAAAGCCTCCCCGAGACATTGTCTATAATAGCACATTACTGACATGCTTTGATATGATAACAATGTATAATGTATTGTCATCTATGCAGGGAACTGCAGGTTTGTTTTTACAAGCTTTAAAGGTGGAAATTTATCAAGATCTGTTGAAGCAATTCTACAGTAGTTAATCTGCATGCATATTCGTAGAAGAGAAAAATGTGTTTACTGTGAAGAAATGCTACAAGGCTATAAAATAGGTATTAAAAGTAACATTTTATAAGATGTGATAATTTGTAAGAGTGCCTTTTTAAGAGTCTGGCAAGGGGCATTAGATGAATATGGTCATTTTAGACTAAATATAGGTATTTTAGAGTTCCTTTTGTTCTGTTGATCAATGAGCACTCTTAACAGTTTTTACTCAACAGGGGAGGTTAAATAAAAGTGAATAGTGCAACACAGCTAATAACCTACAATAGTTGCTTTCATTTTAGATTTTCCAGCTCTCCTTCCCCTCAAAGGTCAGCACTATCGAGATGGCTATTCAGTGGTGTAAATTCATGGGTCAAGTTAATCAAAGTTAAACTCTACATGGAACATTTCTGCAGATTCATTTTGCCTCCTTGAGGGATCCTTTGATGATTGCGATTGCATTGGTAATTGATTTTGCTGTTTTAAATCGTGATGTGTCCAGGCCTTTAGTGTGTACAGGCTGTAACTCATTCCTTGGCCACTTAAAGCAGCAGAAATAAGCTATAAACACAACATTGAGATGGTGTCGCCTTTTAAGTTAATGTGGTGAACTTGTTAGCAAACAGTTGCCTATTCACATACCAAGCAGTTACAGGGCAACGTTAGTAATCATTTGGCGTCGTGTTTCTGGGCACCTGGTGAATGTCAATCAAATTGTCAATCTTGTCACCAGCTATTTTGGTGCAGGGCAGGTAGTGTACAGTGGATTTTTAGAGCTTTGGAGCTTTCTTGAAGGCAAGACACACAAAAGAGGAATCCAATAAACTAAAATGATTGTCTCCTCCACATGAGACCTGACAGAAAATCTTTATCTTCCAATACATAGATAAAGTGGGTACAGAAAGTATTCAAACCCCTTTAAATTTTTCACTCTTTGTTTCATTGCAGCCATTTGCTAAAATCAAAAAAGTTCATTTTATTTCTCATTAATGTACACTCAGCACCCCATCTTGACAGAAAAAAAAACAGAAATGTAGAAATTTTTGCAAATTTATTAAAAAAGAAAAACTGAAATATCACATGGTCATAAGTATTCAGACCCTTTGCTCAGTATTGAGTAGAAGCACCCTTTTGAGCTAGTACAGCCATGAGTCTTCTTGGGAATGATGCAACAAGTTTTTCACACCTGGATCTGGGGATCCTCTCCAGTTCCGTCAGGTTGGATGGTGAACGTTAGTGGACAGCCATTTTCAGGTCTCTCCAGAGATGCTCAATTGGGTTTAGGTCAGGGCTCTGGCTGGGCCAGTCAAGAATGGTCACAGAGTTGTTCCGAAGCCACTCCTTTGTTATTTTAGCTGTGTGCTTAGGGTCATTGTCTTGTTGGAAGGTGAACCGTCGGCCCAGTCTGAGGTCCTGAGCACTCTGGAAGAGGTTTTCTTCCAGGATATCTCTGTACTTGGCCGCATTCATCTTTCCTTCAATTGCAACCAGTCGTCCTGTCCCTGTAGCTGAAAAACACCCCCATAGCATGATGCTGCCACCACCACGTTTCACTGTTGGGATTGTATTGGGCAGGTGATGAGCAGTGCCTGGTTTTCTCCACACATACCGCTTAGAATTAACGCCAAAAAGTTCAATCTTCGTCTCATCAGACCAGAGAATCTTATTTCTCATAGTCTGGGAGTCCTTCATGTGTTTTTTGGCAAACTCTATGCGGGCTTTCATATGTCTTGCACTGAGGAGAGGCTTCCGTTGGGCCACTCTGCCATAAAGCCCCGACTGGTGGAGGGCTGCAGTGATAGTTGACTTTGTGGAACTTTCTCCCATCTCCCCACTGCATCTCTGGAGCTCAGCCACAGTGATCTTTGGGTTCTTCTTTACCTCTCTCACCAAGGCTCTTCTCCCACGATTGCTCAGTTTGGCTGGACGGCCAGGTCTAGGAAGAGTTCTGGTCGTCCCAAACTTCTTCCATTTAAGGATTATGGAGGCCACTGTGCTCTTAGGAACCTTGAGTGCTGCAGAAATTCTTTTGTAACCTTGGCCAGATCTGTGCCTTGCCACAATTCTGTCTCTGAGCTCCTTGGGCAGTTCCTTCGACCTCATGATTCTCATTTGCTCTGACATGCACTGTGAGCTGTAGGGTCTTATATAGACAGGTGTGTGCCTTTCCTAATCAAGTCCAATCAGTTTATTTAAACACAGCTGGACTCCAATGAAGGAGTAGAACCATCTCAAGGAGGATCAGAAGAAATGGACAGCATGTGAGTTAAATATGAGTGTCACAGCAAAGGGTCTGAATACTTATGACTATGTGATATTTCAGTTTTTCTTTTTTAATAAATTTGCAAAAATTTCTACATTTCTGTTTTTTTTCTGTCAAGATGGGGTGCTGAGTGTACATTAATGAGAAATAAAACTTTTTTGATTTTAGCAAATGGCTGCAATGAAACAAAGAGTGAAAAATTTAAAGGGGTCTGAATACTTTCCGTGCCCACTGTAAATAGATAGAATATTGAAAAAAGTTGAAAACAAATCCTACAGGGTGCAATTATACTACATTGTTAGCTACTAATTAAAAAACATGCAAGACAGAATCACAAAATACGTGACATAACAAAGCAATAAAATAGGGAATATTGATGTTAACAGGAATATGCACTAAACAAGGCACTTTGTATTGCATTATTAGGCAACTGAAAGTTAATTGACAATAAAGGCACGCAGGTATATAAGGACATTCACTCGTCTCCATTGGAGAATGGATAGGGACTTTCTCCCTCAGGCTCACACTAAAGAATGGCTCTACCATTGTTGCCTCTCACTGCTATTTGGGGCTACAAACATCCACTGTTATGTGTAACTTTGAAGGATCGGAACTGGAAGATTCTTTGAGTCACTACACTGCTCAAACCACAGAGCCCTTCTTTTTCTGTTTTTATCTCTCTTTTTTCAACTCCCCCCACCCTGAAAGCCCACTGCATCTCCCCTACTCACACTCCTCATCCCTCTCTTTCTCCAAATCCCACTATATCCCAGGTAGGTAAGTAGAGCTCTGCTGTGGGCTTAATGAGCTGAGGAAGGGGCCCTGCTGGAGAAGACCAGCGTGATCACCGCTACCTCTGTTCCCATTTAGGGCCAGGTCTCGCTTCACAAGACACAGAGAGAGAAAGAAAGAGGGGGGAGGGGACAGAGGGAGAAAGAGATGGAGATAATAGAGCAAAAGAAAATGGAGAGGGCGAGGGAGTGACTTTAACAATGGCAAAGTAATACCATCCACCTGCTGCCTTGCTCATCTGTTTCTCTTTTCTCTCTCCTTTTCCCTCTCCCTTCATCATCCACAACTTCATCATAATTCATCCCCATCTCTCTTTCAGCAATCACTGTATCTCTGTTTTCTTATGTGGCTCTTCAGGATTGGACAAGCTTCATTACCCCCTCTTTGATGTATTTCTTTCTTTTTCCCATTTCCCCCCTCCCCTCTCCATTTCACCCTGCTAGTTTCAGCTCTCAGGTTTGTGGCTCTAGAAATTCTATCTTCTTGTGAAAGCTGTATTGTTTTTGATGTTTTTTTCTCATTTGTTGTATCACGATTATATTTCTTTGCTGTGGCATGCCTTCATTCACCGTTGCAACATTGCAGATTCATTAATTCAATAAAGTTCAATCAAACCTTTATCTTACTTTAATGATGCATGTATGGTTGACAAGCTGGCAAGATACACATGCGGGTGGCTGCCAGATCGACCTAATGGCTAGATAGCTGGCTAAGTGATTGGTTGCCTGGTTGTTTGGCTCAACTGAATGATTGGGTTGTTGGACAGCCGTCTTAATTGTCTGACTCGATTGTGATCTGGTTAATTGACATGCAACCATATCAGTCCTATCCACAGTGTGTTTAGGTAGTATGAATGCACCTTTTTTTTAAAGCATTACATATTTGTATGTTTGTGTGCATCTGTTGTCCCTACTCAGCAGTGCACACACACATTATTTTAGATATGATGATGAATGTAAGTGCTTAGAAGTCCACAAATTACAGCCATTCTAGCAGCTCTGTGAGGCTGTATAGGCACAGCAGTGCACTGAGCTGGATGCTAAACACAACATGTTTACATATACTCACAGTGACAATGCTAAAATGTTGATGTTCAGGAGGTATAATGTTGACCATTTTCACCATGTTATTTTTGTGTGTAAGCATGTTGCTAACTAGCACTAAAAAATACAACTTAGGCTGAGGGAACATCATTAGTTTTGCCAGTATTTAATCATGAACCAAAAATTTGACCTGGTGACATCAGAGAGAAAACATGGTATCACTGAAGTCATTAGGATACATCATTTGGCAACCATATCGGTTCAGAAAAAATGGTGCCAATCCATCCAGTAGATGTTGAGATATTTCACTGTGATAAATGAAAACTTTGACCTGCAGGTGGCGTTGGATAGATAGATAGATAGATAGATAGATAGATAGATAGATAGATAGATAGATACATAGATTACTTTATTCATCCCCGAAGGGAAATTAAGTCAGAAATACTGGTGGCAAGTAATCTGCAAACATCACTGTCAGCAGTTGTTTCATTGGAACAACTTTCTACTTAAGAAATAGTCCCCGTGATAGATGTTGATAGCGAGCTCTATAAAAGGCACTGTTTCCTGGAAAGAGTTGCTGATGTTGAATAATTGAAAAAAAAAAAATGTTTTCAATGCTGGAGAAACATAAACAAAATCTCATTCACCCCATTGTATTGGAGTGGAGGCAGAAGTCTAAGATACGTATCTCAAGACTCTCAAGACAATACCATTACAGGTACGTGAGAACATATGTGAAACCCTGGAGCTGAAAACTAAGTGGACAGGAAGCAGACAAACACAGTTGCACGCACACAAACTTTTCAGTCACTCACGTCCCAAATGATTATTATCAGAGCAAGTGGAGAAAACACATCGTACCTCCACACTGCAGTCTTATGCACACACCAGTATTTCACTTTGGAATCTTAATCAACATTTAGGTCATCACATACTGTGCAAGAGGACGCGTCATGCCGTTCATTTTGATTTGTTATTACAAGTCCCAACACTGAAAGATAGATGTCAGCACTGAGGCAACATGTATACATAGACCTAAATGGCAAACATATAAACTAATGTTTGTATGATCAGCGGGGACACATAACTGAGTTCTTTGATCGTATATATATTCTTCGACACTGGTATACCAGAACAACAGCAAAAGACCTAAAATGTAATGTCTGTCTTTTCAGTGTGGAAGGTTGATCCACCTTAATGTTGTATTCACTTTCTCATAATGTTTGTGATGTCAGACCTTTTTTTAGAAAAGTTGATTTGGATCATTCAAAACAAGTTTAGCTAGGATATTCGTAGCTGTCTCTTTGAACGTCTCAACAGTGTTTTGCAAAAATGTGAATATTAATGTATTCTACTGTACTTCAGTCTTTTACAGCTAATATACGAATCCAGAAGTGTAAGGAGTGTTTGTCATCAAACTCAGATATTATAATTCATGTTGACTTTATCTCCAAGTAAGTACAGTAAAACACAGCTTACAGGGTATTATCCAAGTTCTGATATCTATGTACATAAATTGCAATACAGTTATCAGTATATTAACCCACAAATGAATGCTTTACATTTACACATACAGTATATACAGTACATTCACATTTTGGAGACAAGTCAGGTTCACATATAAAGTGTTTCATCTTAAAAGTATGTTTCACCTGACGGAATGATCTAATCTCAATCAGCAATTAATAGCAAAACAACATTATGCAAATATTTAATATTACAAATCTAAAAAAAAAAAAAACACCAGGAGAGGGACACTGCACAAGCCATAACACACAATACCAACATATCTACCCTGCCAGCTATGCTTAACATACACAGCCCCACCAACCTTAGACACTGCATGACAACAGGGCACCACTCCCAACTCCCCAAACAATCATTGAGCCTTTGCATCAACACACTGTAACCACATTGTTTCCTTTGTACAAGTACAGCAAGAGTGCAGCTCTGAGACCAGTTTCTCTGTTCAGGTCATTATGAAAGGAGCTAGGGGCACTTTCTTAATGATCTCACATCAGCACTTCTGATCTTGATAAATGCAGGCCATTAAGTCCCCACAAGTGATGGTTACAAAAATGCTGCTATAATAAAGTGGAAGGAGTCTCTTAAATTTCCAACTCCAATTTACAGGTGGCAGTTGGACATAGATAGTAATCTATAAACTGAACAGCAGCACACAAATATACCTTTGGACGGCCTTAATCAGAGACCGCTTCAGACAGGAGTGATGGTACAGTAATCAGTTTGGTGCGTAATTGTGACGTATCAGAAATCCTATCAGGGATCGTCTCGTTCACGGTAGCTTCACAGAGTTTTCCCCTGGCAGTATGAGAAACTCCATCGACGATCACTGTCAACATGAAACAATAGTGTTTTAAGGGCATTTACAAACTGGTAACTCCACTTTTGTTAAGAATAATTGGTAAAAAAGGTTGGCGTCTAACAATCGATTTAAGTGGGACACGTATGCATGCCTGCGATAAACTGACACAAATGCACTTACTGTGTTTGTCTATCAAAGGAGCTTTTCACCCCTGTTAGGAAGTTGCTGCTGGCAACTGTCCAGCTGAAGTATTCCTTGAAGTAGTTGATGACTGGTGTTTTTTGGCAGTTGAACGTAGTGAAATCAGAGGCACCACAGCAGTAAAACTTCCACCTGAAATAAAAGAACAAGGTGTTTGAATTATCTATCAAGTAGGACTGCTTATGTTCATTTTGATTTTCTTTTAATTGTGATAACATAGAGATCAACTGGATTGTTTACCTCAACCTGCACTTGAAGGTTTTATATACCTTTTATCTTTTTCAGTAATAAAGGCAAAAACAAATAACTCACCTCCGGTCCTCCAAGATGTTGCTGTTTTCACTGTAGGCCCCTGCAATCACTTGGTTGTCTGCACATTTGAAGTCCATATTTTCCCAATATTCGTTCACACAATTTGACCAGTGGCATCTGTTGGTTACCTTGAAAGCCTTGCAAGAAATCCCCCAGAGTCGATCTTTTTTGTCGTTATTGTGGTCACTGTTGTGGAAACAAATCAGCATGTTAGAAAACATACTTATTTAAGAGAATAAGAATTAAGATAGATGTGATGTGCTAAGATAGATATATTTTGTTGTCATAGAAGAAACAAAGACTGTTACTCATCGCAGGAAATATGTTGATGATATGAAAATAAAAGAGTTTAAAGGCATTTGTTAGCCCTTGCCAAACAACCCCTAAACTACAGAAAGCCCAGGGCTACTTTAACTTTGTTTAACATTTGTACTTTTTAACTTACTGCTTGCGTTTAGCCCAAAGTTAAGTATTCAAACTTGACAGAACCCAGGCTACACATACATATTCTCACACAACATGAATGTAACATTTGCTCCAATCAGGGTTGGAGTAAATGTTTCTGTGGCAAAAGCCTTGGTTGTAGGCTATTATATTCCTGGTGCCAACAAAGGGAATATGATCTCAGTAAAATCTGGCCTTTCCCAGCACTGTGTATGAGGCATGATGTAAAACAGGAGTGCTCCTTAAAAAAAAGATTACATTCATTTGTACTGCCCACCTTGTGATGCTGGAAACTGCCTGGCCAGAAGGACACTGGCGACTCAGAACACTGTCCAACTGATTGTCCCACTTGTCATATTTATGTAGGTAATCCACTGTGGGGAAGAAAAAATGAGTTGGCTCACTGGGTGAGTTACAGGCAATGATCTAAACCAGAAATTGTCTTACATACTGAAAAGGTGACATTAAGCTTGCATGTTAAATTAAAAAAAAATATATTCTTTTGTAAATATTTCCTATTATTATCCATATTTATGTGTATACTTACTGCAGCTGTAAAGCTTGTTGATCTTCAGAATGTCATTTTGGGACATGCCTACCCTCTGGCCTATGTTTACTGAGGGTGCAAGCGGAGTGATGGTATCTCCACCATTCTTTGAAAAGTCCTTTGGTGCATAATGCATAACAGAGGAGTAGTCATACGGTACATTGAGGTTGTTTGTTCCCAACTGATGGAAGTTACGTTCTTGTCCGTCTATGATGTTTTCATAGTTGATCTTGACGTAAATGTCCCTGTCAGCTCTACTTTGCTCATGCCAGAAGCCGATAGCGTGAATGAGCTCATGCTGAATGATGCCTTTTTGAATGCATCCCTCACCGAGAGATAATTTTTGAGAACCTCCAATTCGTCCAGCATAGGACCAACATCCGGTGGCTTTCACAATGCTGATGTAGTTGGTCTGATCTTTATAAGGAACAAACCGGATGCAGGTGCTCAGGTGGAAGGTGGTGATAGCGTCGCCAATCTTGCTCTTGTCGGAGCTGGTAAAGGCACCACTTAGGGCATATGGCACTTGAACCACCGGACTTGACTTTGGCCATTTGCAGTTATCACAGATTCTTGCATTCCTTGTTTTTGGGACAAAAACATCTCCTTCTTTTAAATATTTTGCTATTGGTTGGTTTGCAGCAAGGATTTGTGAATTGACTATCTGGGTATCTAAAAAAGAGATTAAAAAAGATTCATTCAAACTATATATATGTGAAAAAACAATGTTAATCTTTCTCCTATATTAAATTCTTGGCAGCCATGGGCAAAGAAGTACAATGAAACTACTCACCTTGTGTTGTTCCTCTGCAGTAATTGAAACTCCAGCGATGATCTCTGTCAATAAAAAAAAAAGTGTCATTATATTGTCTAATTAGAAAGCTAAGGTCTAATTTATTGACTTTATCAATAAATGCCCTAGTTGATTGGCAGCAGTGTTACAAAAAATAAATGTTGAGATGATCCTTGGTTTAGGAGCAGTCTGTTTAATTTAACGTATAAAAACTTGGGGCAATTAATAACTGTTGGAAGTAGAAATATGACCACAGGACCATCTGGTGTCAGTACACTTACCCATTGCTATTCTTGCTGTGGGTCTGGACGCCTGTTAGGTAGTTGTCACCAGGGACGTGCCAGTCAAAGTTTTCATTCCAGTAGTTGACCATTGGGGTTTCCCGGCATTCAAATGTGATTAATTTTTGAGCAGTGCAGCAGAGGAAATTCCATCTGAAACAAGATCGAATCAAGCAAGCAATGCATTTTTAATTATGCCTTAACTCATATATGACTAACGTGGCTGTAAAGAGCAGGGACACCATTTGCTTTAAAAAACAACATCAATCCTTTTTGAAATGCTGCCATGAAGGTGTGTGCAGATGGGTTTTGGACCTCTGCTTAAATGTGGAGGCTGTCATTTTTCTGTCTCAACCAAAAAGCAATGCCCTCAAGCTGCTGTAAACATTTGTATTTAAAACATTTTTTTTGATTGATTGCATTTGTGGAAAAAAGTATGGGTATGTGTTATACATAAATAAACTCATAACCATCGCAGTTGTAATGAAGAATATCTGTGCTTGTATATTATTAAAAAAATTACCAGACAATAGTGTTAGCATTTTAATGCATAATTTCAGTACCAACCTCCTGTCTCCATAGTCGTGCCTGTAATTGCTGTAGACGCCTGCAATCACATGATTGGCCGGGCAATAGTGGTTGAGGTCTTGCTCATATGTGTCATAGAAACCTGACCACTTGCACCCTGAGGTGGAGTCGAAAGCCTTGCACTCAATCTTCCATTGGCGATCGTTGTTAGTTTGGCTGTGGGAGCTGACAAAAATCAAAATGATTCAATGGAACAGAAGTCCCAGTGAAATCTACTGTATAAAAGGTTTAATAGAGTGTTTACTCTCCTGAAACATACAGGAGTTGTATATGTGGTTTCATCTTCATGTGCAACTTACCTTTTAATCTGAGACACGACTTGATTGTTTGGACAAATGTGAAACAAAATACCTTCCAAAACATTGTCATACTCCTGCGCTCTGTGTCCAGCTGGAAACAGAATGTGGTTGAATGAATTAATAGTCAACATCATCGCCATAATACAATACAGTCTACATTTTAGTGCTGCTGGCAGGATTATCAGATAGATACACAGATATACAAATATATATCCCTTCTCTAAGCATTCACCCTCCTTTAACATCAATTCTAAATAAGAGGTTGATGTTCTTACCTGTCACAAGGACGAAAACCACAATGAAAATCCACATTCTGTTCAATGTGTTAGTGTCTGACCTGTGAGGAGACTGCCTTCACTGACTGCAGGTGCTGCAATTTATACGCTTGTGACAAGGAAATAGTGAGACTGCCTCCTCATCTGTGCATTGGGATGTTTGCATCAACACGTGCATTTGCTTCTTATTATCAAGCAGCAGAGTCAGGTGTGTCACTTGTAAATAAAGTAATATCCTCGTGCCAAAGATACGTTTTTCATCTGATGACATAATAGTTCCAACACGTTTCTCCTAACTTATTTATGAGAAATAAGATAAGATAACACTAAATTAAAATAAAAATAGGAGAATAAATAAATAAAAATCCCAGCACCAGATCATGTCAAGCAGCATATTTAAAATGCTACAAATACTCTTTTTTTTAAAAAGTGAAAGTTAAAGGAAGGGGGTCCTACATGGGTAGAAGCTATTTTAAAATTTAAAGGAAAAGCTGAATAATTTGAGTCGTGCATGTAGTTTGAAAATAAAATAAAGGTTGTCAATGAAATATGTCTTGTTTTCAGTAAGGGCTTGGTAAAGAGGTTTTCTACAGATAATTGTGCTCTGGGAAGTATGAGTATTTGATGTAGTGTTGCCAAACGTTGACTTCTAACAATAGGTCAGTCAGACAGAAGGAGTGGCTCGCTCCATGCAGTTTCATCTGCCAGGTAAGGCTCAGACCGGGCGGTTATGTAATAGTACATGTATGAGGTTAACCCCACTCACACATGTTCATGCCTTTGAGTGTGTGACAGTGTGGATGTGCATGCAGAAAAAAAGGAACTGGCACTCCCATATGCATGCAAACACCTGCTGTCTCACATTTTTATTAGGCCCATGCATGTGTATGGGCCATGTGCAGGCTTTCCCGGCTGCTATGGCTCACACACTTCGCTGCTGTGTGTTGTTTCTTTGTGAGAGCGGAAGAAGAATGGGTGAGAGGGAGGATTTGGGGGTATTGGAATACCTAATACAATGAAAAGCCACTTTGCCTTTTGTTTGACTTGCATGACAAGGGACAAAGCTAGCCACAAGTGGGGCTTAACATTCCATTTGGCTGAAGGAGAGGAAGGCAGCTGGCACGGCGGAAAGGCCACACTGTGGATCTGTGGACACACCAAAAGGGGTATATTGGGTTTCTGAGGCCACTAGGAATGCATGGGAACTAGTCTGGGGAGAAGAGTGTGGGGGGTTGCGGGGGTGCATTAGTCGTGGGGGCAGGCGGCTGAGTTGTGGAAAGGAAAGAGGGTAACCAGCTTTTCTTAACCCCTTTGGTGCTGACAAAACTTCAGGGGACAGTAAATAATGTCAAAAATGACACACCTTAAGCTGAACACTATATGTTGTACAAATACGATGTGCAGGGACTGGATAAAGTGATTTAAACACTGTGAGTCATAACATTGTCAACCACAAATTTACTATGTATGTATGTATGAAACAATCAAGTGTGTCAAAATAACTCTTCAGTCAAGTGCTTTAGGTTATGGTTATGTTTTGACACGTGCAGCACTAAGATGGAGGTGAAGGAAAAATGGTGGTTTTGTTTTAATGCAGAAAAAGTCTGTTGTGACTTGATGTGAAACTCAGTCTCTGGTGTCCAAGTCCTGCTGTTTGTATGTCCACCACCGACCACCTCCCTACCACTTTGTGCAAAACATAAAAACAAATAAAAAAAAACTTTGTAGCGAGTTTGTTATCCTCAAAACTTATTTGGCAAAACTGGATATACTACTGATTGAAAGATGTTGCTTCGTCACATTCATTTTAGACGGATGCACCCGCAACTAGAGCTTCTTTAAATATTTGCTCGTTGTCTCATGTGGTTTGATGTGGGGTCGTGTATGTGCGTGAGTGCGTGTGGGACAAGAGGTAAATACAAAGCCAGCGCAGCCTGCTGTGGCTCCCATCACAGACACAGAGCCAGATTAATGGACCTCAGTCTTTTGTGTCGGGGCTGAGGAATGCGCTCCCTCTTTCTCACACATAAACACAAACACACAAAGTTACAAACACGTACACACACACACAGCCATTTAGCACACACCTCTCTTGTCAAGCTCCTCCCACGCTGGCAGATATGATCTAATTGGTCGATCTTCCCTCGGCGGCTTTTGGCTCTATGTCTGTGTTACACACACACACACACACACACACACGACTATAGGTGCCGTTTCAGCTGAACCATATCCTATCATTTTATTGAGGAGAGGGCGAGGGTGGGGGGGGGGCTATAAAAAAACAAAAGAGAGAGAAAGATAAAGACTGCTTCCCATTTACTTACTGGGGTCCTGGAAGGAGGGGAACAAAAAAGAAAAAAAGAAAAACAAATTAGGGGAGAGAAAAGCAGAGAATAAAGAGGGACCCCATGTTGATTAGCTTCGACCAGCATGAATACCAATGAATGAAGCATGGATTAGTATTGCACATGTAAGTCTTTCAGAAAACCCTCTGGAACCTTCTTTCCTCTTATCTGAATTGCAGGAGGATTACTCTATGCCAACACTCCATACTCTCTGCGCTCGGGCCTCCATGCCTGGTTGACATCGTCACGCGGACGAAGAGTCAAGTATACAGCCGAGTCAGAAAGGCTGAATGAAAGGAGGACGGGAACAAAGCGGAAGGTGTCTTGTGTTGATTAACTTTGTGCAACATGAAGGTTTTACTGAGTCCTTGCAGCAGTGTTGTGCCGCAGAGCTGTTCTACCTCCCGTGAGGAGTCCGTCAAGAGGTCCACATTGTGGAGTGGAACCAGGAGGGGGTACCCCATATTGATCAGCTCAGTCCAACATGAATACAAATGGAAGATTAATGGCTTAGCTTAAGGCATGTGAATCTCTCAACTGCAACATTATTAGTCTACATGCCAACATGGCAGGTACATCAAGGAGGTAGCCTTCTGGTGCAGTATTGCTTAGGAAACATATTTGACAGAGAAGTATAGATCCTGTTACACTCTATATTTCTCAGCTGTTAGTATTCTGATGAATGAAAATATAATAATGAAATGCCAAATGACCTCACTAAACATAATACTAAGTCTATGTTTTAGCTGTAGTATTATTTGTTGATGAGTTAGGGCTCCTTAAATTACAGAACTGCTCAGAGCATTGTAAACAACAAAACTCAACAGCAGTGTCTTCAAAAACATTGGGCATCATGCAAGAACATTTTCACATGTCTTTTTAAATCCCAATTACTTTTTTGGTGAGATTTGCTCAGACGAGTGCTCCAAGTCAGATTCACCAAACTCTCGTAAATGCAAATCCCTCGTTTCACCTTGACTAGTGCCACCTGTTTCTGATGATATGTGTATTCGTCAGAACCGATGTTTAGCATAATCAACACCCCCTGAATTGCTATTTGGCTCGGTTTGTCTCCGTTTGTGGACAAGTTTCATTCACAAAATGTTTATCCAAAGATTGAAAAGAAGGATTTCACACCATGGAGCTTCAAGACCTGCTACTGGGGGGTTCTGGTCTTCTGCTGGACTGTCTGCTGGTCAGAAATCAGCAGACAACAGAACACATTTAGCAGTGTAATTAGTTGTGTTAGAGGACCTGAAACAATTACAAAACATTAACACGGTGGCCAAAACTGTGGCATCAGAGCAGAGTCATGCTGTAACAGAAATAAAGAGGGAATAGTATAAAGTTAGATTACAAATGCAAAGTGGACAATGATGTAGATGGGAGGATTTACTAGTTGAGAGAATATATGTGTGTATATGTATAAATTATATATATATATATATATATATATATATGCATACATACACACATACACACACACACACACACACACACAGGTAATGCTATACTGTCAGGAGTCATTAGAAAGGATGGCTTTGAACAGTGACCTGTATAAAGACCCTGAGGTAGCTGTCTGAGTGACAAGCGTTTCTTAACACCAACTCAACTGTGTAATATAACTTTGCCTCCACAAAATATGCCAATAAAATAAAAAACTCTCAGTAAATTGACAAGCCATGAGGATGTATGGTGAACACTTCTTTTGCTTTAAGTTTATTGTAATTATGTATTTCATATTAGTTGATTTCAGCGTCTTATTTAAATTTTAAATTCATTCAGATTAAGGGATTATGATTCTTTCGTCAAACAAGTTTTTTTTCTACTCTAAAGAAAAGCAGACTGTCTGTACTCCACTCGTACAACTGGTCCAGACCACTCATGAATTTTACATTCGGAGAAAATTATAAGTATAAGAAAATTGGTGAATAGCACAAATTCTCTTACACCACTCATAAGTGCCACTTAACAAAAAATCTGTTCACATAAGTGGTTTCCGGCCCAGTGTTCTGAGGGATAGTCCACAGAACACACAGATTTTTTTTTATTTAGTACGGCATAATGTAGTTCAAGATCAAAACAGCAAGCTCTGTCCCTGGAAGGACACGTTGCTGTTGATTTTTTTTCAAATATTTTATTATGAAATTGCGCTTGAAAAAAAACAGTTTTGGTGGCAGAAGTCTCAACAACATCAAATTGAAAACCTCACTTAAAAAAAATAAAATGCTGAACTATCAGCATTACTAGGTGGGATTAATTGTAATTTGGGTGAATCCAACCCATTAATTGAACTATCAAATGTTTTCTGCCAAACGTGAAGATGAAAGCAGCCTCCAATGACACAAAGGAAAGAGAGACATAAAGAGACAGACAGATGACAGTGAAAATGTAAAAACAAAAAAAGAAGGGTAACCAATAAACAGAATCAAAGATGTGCAGAGTGAATGACAAACCTTTACAGGTATAATTAGAGTCCATTGATTGCAGAGCACTCTAGCACTCTCCCAAATGGCTCTAACTACAATCCATCTATTATTCTGATTCATATGCTGATGTATTGTAGAGAGCAACACCAGCTTCCTCAGATTTCCTGTTTGTGCTCACAGCGCACCATAATTTACATCTTGATTTCTGGGGGGAGAGCGGAAACTCTGCGCCCACATACACACACACACTCTCAGACACGAACTGACACCCATGTGTATGGTCAAAACAATTTAAAAATACACTAGTTTAATTATTAAAACCAATTTTTACTTAAATTATGCCAAACCGAAAAGTATGTGAGCGTTTAAATTGATTAAATAATTATCGTGACATAAAGTGGGCAACTTGTACCCACTCTGTTCTGAGTTAATGGTCATTTTGAGAAGTAAAACATTTTCATCTGACAACTTTTTCTGTCTCTTTCACTGTTTCCAGCCTCGCAACATTTGCTGCAAGTTAATTTCTATGACTGTCTGTTGATGGTGTTGGTACTGAATCTATTTTCGCAAAACACAGCCTTGTATTGTGCACGCAGGCCGATGCTTCTTGCTGTAGGACTGTATTCATCGATGTGAAACTCCTTATTTGCACTTTTTCCACTATCAGTTTTGTTGGGTCTCTTGCCTCCCTGGGTATAATGTACCATGTCAGTCAAAGTTGGTTTCAATAAACCCCGAAGAAGATTGTTTCCTAGCCATAACCAAGTAGTTGTAGTTGCCTTAATCCATCCCTGCTCTGCGATTGTTTGTGTTTAAGCACACTTTAACACGACTGTTTGAATTGTTACAGGTATGCGTGCATGTGTATGGAACAGTACCTGTGGGAGTGCACTAAATGACAAAGTCCACCTAATTACAATGTACATGAACTATGCATTTCAACCAGTAAGTCTTGTTTAGTTCCATATCGACTCAAGAGGCCTTGCAAATTCCAAATAGACCTAAGTGCTGATGCATATGTATAGAAGAAACAAAGACACTGAATTTTGTTTAAAGTCAGCAGCTTCATCATGTCACCACTGAAACCGCAAGGCACTCTGTGGGAAACTTCACCAAAAACTGAACTGTGACTGTCTTTCCAACATTGCACATTGGGTTTAAACTCTGCAGTCATTGTACGACTGAAAACCTACATGACAGTACTGTGGATCTTGGTGTTTGTCATCTCAATTAGAATATTCAGCGATGCAACAGAAAGCAGCTTGTAAAGTGATTTGATTGCCAAGGCCTCTGAGCAATTGGTATGAACTAAACACACCTAAAAAGATGCAACATTACAGTGTGTGGAGGTGTTTTCTGAGTCAAACATTTTCCTATAGCCAAAAGTTGCAGATGCAATTGTATAAAAAACAGTCCTACATATTCTGCTTTCAGCATTATCAAGACATCATTTAATATAGATGTGCTCCCAAATGATACACGGGGGCCAGGCAGTGGTAATTGGAGTCTGACAACATACATGCACTGCTGCTTTACTCACAGATAACTCTCTGGCCTCTTATACGGATGGGTTCTGACACCAGGTCAGCCCACCACATTACATGTGTTATGAGGTAAACGTAACCATTCAAGGTTATAAGAGATAAAACATGATATGAGGCTGAAAGCTCGTGTACATGTATACCCCATGTATGCAGTTAGATACAAATGTTTTTCTTTTGACAGTTATGTCAATAAGTTATTTAATGCCTAACCTCACTCTCTGTCATTTCTTCACCATCACCATGCTTTCTGCAAACATTAATGTGGCATAGGTGTAGTAAGTTTTATCATGTTGTTTATTTGTTGTAGCTACAGCGACAGAACCAAAGCAGACTTTGACATGTGGACGATGTGATCTGTTCAGTAAATCTAATCACAACCTTCATGCTAACAACAACAACAACAAAATAAAATAAAAAAATAATCATAGTTTTTGTGACAAAATATCTTAAAGCAATTATGTGAAATGGTATTTACTGCATTTAATTTTTCGCATTGGATGTCTCGGGTCACAATGTCTGCTAATTCAGAGCAAATACACACACACACACACACACACACACAATTATTTGAAAATAAATGACATTGTAAAGACAGACTGCACACATTTCAGTGTCGAATTATGGTGTTAAAAATTAAGGAAGCCTTCCTAATATTGCATTTTTCCTGCTTTTACATTTTTAGCATCATGAATGTGTTGGGCCATGGGCCAAAGTGTTGACATCTTTCCACAGAGACGCTGCCGTGTGCTGGTTCCAGCCATGCATCCAGGCATTTGGTTTGTCTTTTTTAGTGTCACGCTTTCTTGTTGACTTCTTATGTATATGTAAAATACTGAATTTGTAAGAACATGTTTTAAATGCCATAAGCTTAAGATAATGTCAGAAATGCCATACTCCATTGGAAAACCCTGAAGTTATTTATATTCTTAAATTAAAAGCCAGCACCTATTATGCCGAATAATTTCTTTGCCTTCTGCTTTACCTCTGGGTTTACTGCTTTTGTCACACTATATTTACTGTATGCAAGCTTCAGGCAATGGATACTTAAAAAGCAAATCAGATTTATCAGTTACGTGAATTAAATGAAATAGAAATAATCATTTGTTTTTCTTTGGAACATGTGAATGAAGTCTGTATTTATATGCAGTATTATCGTGTTATGTAATGCCACGTGGGATGAACCATTTCAATGAAAAGGAAAGGAAAAACAAAAGAATAAATACTAATTAATCCATTAAGTCCAACTGCATTTTGATCGAAATGCTGTTTTAATAGGATTCTAGGGCTCTCTGATTGTATGGGGTGTAATGTAGATATCTACAGCTGTGCTGTGATATAAAGGTAGAACGTCTTAAAGAGTGTTACCGGGCAGCATCATGGATAATGAGGTCCACAGGGTCAGGGTGATGTTCACATTTATTCTTGCCACTTCTCTTTCACAAATGTACAGACTCAGTGTTTCAGTCGCCTCCAGCCTCACTGGAACACCTTCTTTTGTCTTTCCCTTTATATACACTCAGTGAATTGGATTCAGAAAGTGCAATCAATTAGGGATCACAGCCTCCACCAGGATTCACCTCGTCTCCTCATTTCCAAGAAACAGCTGAAGGATATGCCATGATGATAAAGTAAAGTTCCATTTCAATGGGCCTATATAGATGACATTTTAAGAAGTTACAGATCATTCTAATTTTGGAAATGTGTGTCTTTTTACCCATAATTGACATCTCACTAATTCATATTACCCAGTTTTTTGGGAATATGTGATTCGCCTAAAGTACAATCTAGCTCAATCTGAAACATAGGCCCCGGCAGCAAGGCATTGCCCCTCTTAATTTACTATAGCATTTAGCTTTTCTTTCAAGCCCTCGGAAGGTGAAGAGGTTCATCCTCTTGTAAGGCTGGGTCAAACCAGAAAGTGGGAGGGCGAAATTAATCCGCACGTCTTTACAAAAGATTTGGTTCAAGACGCATGGTGATGTATAGTGACTGACTTCAACTTCTTACATGCTAACAGCCTGACACCAGGACGTGCTACAGAAGTCAGTCTTCCGGCTTCCTCGGCTCTGCGCCGTATGCCGTTTCAATCAATCTGGATTGGGACACAAAGCTAATTATCTACTATAGCCTTTTTTTTCTTTTTCTGCTGCTATCCAGTTCCTGCTCTAGAAGATCACACTCAACCTTTATTGGCAAATGGGAGTTACAGAACCAGATATGAACAAATGCTGCATTTAAATGCATAAAAAAGTATGAAAAAAGATATGCACATCCAATCTGACCCACTCACAATCAGGATCCACTGTCTTGCTAGTGCAAAGCCACAGAAGGCCTCCCTGCACCTGTTACTATTGAAACGCAGCACTGTTGCCCCAGCTGTTTGTGCCTGTGCCATCACTTCTCTATCTGTCTGGGAGACAAATGCATTCCTCACCAAGCCGTTAGGAAAATGCGGCAATTATACTAATACTCTGATATAAATACTCTGCAGATGAACAAGAAAACACAGAACACAGATGTTCAGAGACAGAGTGAGGAAAGAAACACAAAGCTGAAAGAGGACGAGAGGAAGCACAAGAGGAAGACAAGAAGATCACTGGGGAAATATGTCATTTGTTCCAGTGAGTAAAACAACCTAAGTTTAAACTAACCTAAGCCACAAAACATCTTGGACACTGTGTTTCACATCCCAACAGTGGTGCACCCTGTATTTGCTTAAACGCAACCACATTTTTAAAAATCCAAAATGTTGTTTTTAAACTATTTGACAGATAGTGTAGAGTGTAAAGGTGAGCTGAGTTGTGGTTACACATGAAAGCCACAGAGCAGTCACATAATGAAAATAAATAATAGTAGGATCAAAAGGTAGATTTATGGTGGACGTAGCGCAATGAAAAGGCAAATCAACTTCAGTGATTTTCTGTTATTGTTGGAAGAAGATAACACCGTAGAGCTGACATTTTATACTTTATACCTTTTATTTTTTATGTAAAGCACTTTGCTTTGTCTTGTTGTTGAAAAGTGCTATACAAATATATGTTCAATATATGTTCCTGTTCAACATCATTATTAAACAGTACAAACAGTACTTTTTTTTTTACATTAAGTGTTTACCTTTTCACCTCCACAGTTTGACTTGTTTTTGACTGATGTTAGCTGTTATTCGTTACTCCCCATGATGCAGAAAACAAGCTATTAAATGTATTATTAGAGAATTTAAACAGGTGGCGCGTCACATAACTCTACTTTTACAATCATACACAGTACAACATGTTGTGAAATTCTTGAGTGCCTAGCTCCAGGACAAATCTAACAAATAATTCAATACAGTAGGATAAATCTAACAATAGAATCAAAAATTAATGTACAAATAGATCAAATACAATAAGAATAGATACAATAAAGTAAAAATTGAAAAACGGTGAAACAATGAAACAATATTATCAGTATGATTCTCAGAATCGAGTGTGAGTTCCAGACAGATGAAACAATATAACCAGGGCATAATAAAATTTGCAATATAAGGGGTGGTGATGACATCAATATGATGGTAATGTCAGGTAGATGATTTATGAATGATAAATTATGTGCAAAGTCCTTTAGAGTCAGTCGTTCAAGACCCAAATGACCTGAGAGCGGAGCAGGCACGACGGCTGCTTACTAACCGGCACCCTGATGTGATGAAGAACCTTTTCTGTGGCCTATATGGTGCAATCTGAGTTTATCAAAACATTTAAATCTTAGTGATTCGTGCAAGACATAAAAATCCAATCAGCTTCAAGCAGGGTTCTAAACCAGACAGCTGTCATTTCTGTTTAAAATGGACAAAGGTAATGTAGTGGTGTTCACGTGTATAACTTTGCACAGCACTCTTTTGGGTAATATACATTTCTGAATGCACAAGTTAAGAGAAATCAACAAGTTAAAAAAAACATAAAATGGGAGACAATGTCGATTTCCAGAGACAGAGAAATAAAGGTGGAGTAGGGACAAAGTGCAGGAGAGAGGTTTTGTTTGGCAGACAAAAGATGGAGAGGCTAAGCGTGAAATGTGTCTTGTTTGGTAACCACCTATGCTTCATGCACCGACGAACTGCTCTACCGCAGCGGTTGGCAACCTTTTTGCTCTTGACCATTACAAACAAAGGTCATCACATGATTTTGACTTTGGTTCCAAACTCGGACAAACTATACCATGTGAGGATCCCATTTGAGATGTTATCATAAGATTTCCTCTGACTTGCAGTGTGAGGTGCTCTTAGACATTTGGAGCAGTGAGTGATGGATAGATAGATAGATAGATAGATATAGTATATTAGCATACACAAGCACTGGTCAATGGAGATCCATGTTTTATTCAAAAAAGAACATAAATTGTCTAGAAATACTAGAAATAATGATTTCACTACAGTATGAAAAGCATTTTAGAAAGATTGTTGCATGCACTTGTAGACCCCATAACCCCATTTACACTTCTCATTTCAAGTGTCTCAATCCAATTGCAATTTAATACACTTTCATTCACACTTATCCACTGTGACAGCCCGTTTGGTTGTGCCTTGTTTGCGCTTCTCTTGCAGGTTCATGTAATTTGTAGGCGGAGCCGTCCACTTGAGGTGACTGGGCGCGCCTGGGCCCAATGTTCCCAGTCACTATAAAAGCTGCCACTTCAGTGAGCAGACTTCCTCTATGAGTTTTGCTTAAGGCCCTTTATAATCTCCCACCACATCCACAGTTTATCTGTTTTTGCAATTTTATTTATGTTTTTGTTAATAAATTGTTATTTTAAGTGCATTTTTTGTGTCTCCCCCTTTATTTGACATTGTTCTTTGAGCCAGTCATGACACCATATATATGGTTCTCTGTTAGCTACATCACAAACCTGATCGCATCACATTTACACCTTTTCAACATCTTTTTTGACATCGGACAGCTATCATGTTTGTTAAAGATGCATTGAGTGTTTACATGTAAATGGGGTCCATGTATACCCAAAGGCTGAGACAGGGACTTCAGTCCAGAAAAGGCCCAGACCAACAGACATGTCGGAAATGTGCATGAACCAATGTAAGCACAGGAGAAACAGGAAGGTGGCATTATCTTTCTAAAGTAAATGCAAAATTGCCATAATGGTCCTTTAAGGTTTTAGATGGTAGACCTAGGGATTTTGATCTTCTGTGGATGGTCTGTTTGATGGTGGCTCAAGGGCATTTGTTTCAGCAGGCATCTCTCTGATTCTGTGGTGTAGGTACAAATTCAAGAAATGCAGTAAATTGTACACTACCAGGTTAAAAATCGTGATATAAAGAGAATACCTTTAACTATAAGGGGTCACCAACTCCTAGTTATAGGCCCAAGTGTAAGCTGGTTAGTGTAAAGGAGCGCACTTTCCTTGGGCAGTAGAACAAGATTGGGATTCAACCAACTTTTCTTGATCCTTGACCTTGTTCTGAAAGAGTCTTTTTTTATTAATGCGTACATGACGAGAAAGTGACTAACATCACGGTGACTCACAGTTCAAGCACTGACCTACTCCTGAAAGGGTATTTATCAAAGTGTACATGACCAGAAAGTGACCAACATCACAGTGACTCACAGTTCAGGCCCACACTGCAACCAATAGGTATCTCATATAACTATGTATCTCATAACCACCTACGTGAGCCATAGTCTACAGTCTGGAGATCTGGGCGGAGAGCTCAGCAGCAGCTCAGGTGGTGCAGAGGCAGCTTGTAATAGACACTTGAAGAACAAGTCATTTTATTACTTATATACAGTAAGTTTCAGTGAGAGGAAGGGAAGAGCGAAGAGATGGGTGCACATCTGTTTCTCTGCTCCCTCACCATATGCCTCCTTCTCCTGCTTCATCTCTCTTGCACACTTGCTTGTTCTCTCGCTTCCTATCACCCCGTCTAGAGGAAGAGTCAACGTTTCCCCTCTTCTAAAAACCACCATACAGGCTGACAGAAAGGCTGTCACACCATCTACAGTATCTTGACACTCCCTGTCTCTATATTCCTGCTTGTCAGCATATCTCCTGTCCCCCCTCCGCCGCCTTCTTCTCCATAACGGCGTATAATCAAAGCCTGAGACACTGATTCCTACTTATCAGCTTCCCATGGAGGACATCTTTGCAACTAAGAAAGCAATAGTTGTCAAGACACATACTGTGCTTGTGTTTGTTTTGTCCGTCTTTTGTGGCCATGAAAAAGGCCCATTATTTTTTTTTTTTTTTGTCTTATCCTCCGTGCTCATCCTGGCACTGCCAATGGCACCAGCAGTGCAACAGTTGATTCAGGTGTGAGTTGATATTTTCTAATAGTGTTTGGTGGAAAGTAACTAAATACAGTCAGTTCTGTATTTCAGTACAATTTGAGATACTTAAGTATTTTTAGTTTAAGTATTTTTATGCTATGCTACTTTATCCTTCTACTCCACTACAATTGCTTGACGGGTGTAGTTGCTAGTTACATTTCAGATTAAGATTTGACGCATGTTTAAAAAATGCAAGGCATTGTTACAGATTTAACGAGTGTCTAATTGTGGCCCCTTGTCATGTTTGAGTTGTTAGCAGTACCACCAACGAGACTAAATGTCTCACATGGTTTTGTTTCAATAAATGTCTGAGGCCAAAAGATGTACAACTCTCCAGTATTTCATAGAAGAGAACATTTATCAAAATAAAAACAGATTTGTGTATCAGAACTTTTTTTTTCTCTCCCATTATTCATCTCACGACCTCTCACGACCCTTTGGAGGGAAACTGTGAAGGAATTGTCCTTCTTGTATGTTAAACTTCCACCTTGTTGGTTAAAGGTAAGTTAAGACAGGGCTTCACAGTTCAGGTCAACTGCCTGTCTCTGTTTGCTGATAAGGCCAAGGTCAGCTAGAAATCTTCTGTATTCAGGTTTAGACACAACAAGCTGCAACCGAGTTTGGAGGCAGTGGATAAGAGAGACTGTAGAGAGGCTATGCTGTTGTTAAGACAGCAAAAGTAGTTACTCCTTATATCCAATAAAATCCTCACACATGCCAGGCTGAGTTAGAAATAACCTAATTTGGAGGTATCGAAACTTAGCAGGTCTGCGGAGGGTTAAATACTGAGCTTCAGGACATCATCTTCAGATTTGGGTAGCAGCAAGCTATGATTCACATGTTTTCCCCATTTCTCCTCGATGGAGCTTCAATAAATATTCCTGCTTAAGACATCCGGGTCTCCTGAAACTTCTTCTGTCTCGAGTGATCCAGCTCTAAAATTTCCTTCACAGGAATTATGGGACTAAACTAGCTAACTGTATATAAAGTAATTCATACTAGCTCCACCTGGAGCACCTACAACAGTAAAGTACTGCTTGCACATTGAAGCATCAGTATTAATAATGATGATGTGTCTCTTAAAGGGGCAAGTTTGTAAGAATGAATACTTTTACTTTTGATACTTAAGTACATTTTACTGATAACTCAAATACAAATTAAACATACAGTACCTAAAGCAGTCCAGACAAGACATTTGAAAAAGCAGCAACATGCAGCTCCATGCTAATTAGAAAATGTCAGATTTGCATCTAAAGAGGGGGAAAAAAGGAAGTGTAACATTTCTGGCTTCAGCTTCCCATTCAAAGTCATTTTCATATCTGTGGGCATTTTACTTCTGCTAATGATCATCAGCAATGGATACACACACATAATTATTTAACTCCACAACATTTCAACATTTCAGATTAATCTGGTTCTACTCTGGTAGATGGAGTGTATATCAGGGAGAAGAGGAAAGAAGAGGCTCAGACATGTTTGATGGGGGGGGTGGAGGGGAGTGAATGGGAGAAAAGATGAGTAACATAGAGAGCAAAGAAAAGGAGAGGAAATGAGATTGGAGAGAGGAGAGGTTATGAGAGAAGTGGGGTGGAGCGTATAGGGAAGCACAAGAAATGAGATATGGAGAAAAGACGAGGAGAGCAAGTCTATTGACATTAATCCTTTCATGGAAACCACAATGATCTGTAATTTCTAAGATGTATGGTCATCATTTATGGGATCATATCTTTTCTTAAACCCTAATAATATGTCACATTTTGGCGATATGGCTTTCCAGTCAGCTATGGATGAGAGGTATAGAACAAAAAAATGGGGGTGGGGGGGAGAGGAAATGAAAAGACAGGGAAGGAGATGAGGTGGAGGATAGCAGAAACAAGGAAAAGAAAGCAGCAATATAACACAGAGAACAATAGAAGTGCACAACTGTAAAGTACAGGGGAATGATAGATATGCACCTGCTGCACAGAATTGATCTTTCAGTAAACACGTAGATTGACGTCAATCACTGACATCTGTACATGAACCCATGTCACCATCTCAAAAGATAGATTTGATTTTACTTAACATTACAGTTAAAAAATATCCCTCTTTTTTTGTTAATAATAATTTCTTGCTCTTATTTGTAAAATAAAAACAAATCCAATCTAAGGTTGCCAAGCATGGAAGGCTCTCTGTGTGTGAATGTGCCAGAATGGTATGTGATTGTGTTTTCACAACAAATACTGTTTCTGCACATCCAAGTCAAGGCGACAGAGAACAGGGAGGTAGAGATCAAGCGAGACGTGGGGAGGAATGGTAGGAGAGTAAATGGCAGGAGGGGAAAACGAGGGGGAGGAGGAGAGCAAAGTTGTTTGTGGTCACAGAGATACGAAGAGCACACAGTTATGACTGGCTCTATTTTGTGTCGGCAAGGTCAGTGAAGAGATTATTCAGGTTGAGATGCCCTGATGGAGTCACACACAAACTTGCACACACACAAGCCTTTTTTAGCACAAATATGCAGTGGGAAAGACACACATACACACACACACAGACACACACACACACACACACACACACACACACACAGTACATGAGCAAGTCATATATAACTCACCTGTAAGTGGAGCATATTACACACATATCAGGACGGTTTTTAGGCCACCAGTTGGAAGGGTGCCAAAATAGAGGAACAAATCTTAATTTCAGACGCTCTGCTTTTAAAAGTAGGTCTGATCTACTTTAAAAATGTTGTCACACTGACGTCCAATGAACACTTTTCATTGCTTAAATAAATAAATAAAACAACTCAGTGCACTAAACACCTGATGCTGAGAAGTCTAAAAGCAGAAAGACTCTCGCTGTCATCATTAATTCAAACTGCTGCCTAAGAATCATGCCAATAACCAGGTTACTTATGATCCATGCATACATCATTATATAATCCACAAAAAGATACAGATAATATGTGTGCAGGTGCGTTCTCAACTCCGGCAGAAGAATGATAGCCAAATTGTAAACACCTACATGCATTCAGTTATATCAGCTTCAGTTAATTACATGACAGTGAGCAGCAGTTAATAATACGAGCCAAGCAGCCATTTGTCCTTTTTTAGTAACATTTCTCAGGTGAACCACACTTCTAAACTGCTGCTGTTGGTTGAAATCGTTAGTATTGTGTTAATGCTGAGGTTGAAGACTGTCTGTCTAAATCCTCTCCATACCTTCCCGTAACAGATTCACACTAGCATCCCCCCTGTGTGTATATTATGATAAATACTATAGGACATGAATCAATTAATCCTTTTGTCTATGAAATGTCCAAGCTGACATCTTCCAATGTCTTGTTTTGTTTAATAACAAGTGCAAAACCCAAAGGTATCCAGTTTATTATAAAAGTTGTCAGTTACTTTGCTGTCAATTGACGAATTGAATCATCGACTAATCATGCATTAGCGGACATCGAAATTGCTTCACTAATGCAGGCCTAAAGTAAGTTGTATAATAGATAAGATAAAGAAAAAGTAGGGGAAAAAATGACAATAAAAAATAAAAAAGCCACTTGTAAAGATGTATTTCTACATCATATCCTGACCATGATTAAAACAGGATAAAACGTAACAGGGACTGGCGTGGTATGTAAAGGTAGTAACTGACCGACTACAGTACATCATGTTGTTGACATGAAAAAACCAGAAGCTAAATAAAGTTTAGAAATGAAATATAATTAAAGTATTATAATTGTAATAAAATATTATAATAAAAAGAACAATCTCCCTAGGGTGGAAAAGTCCAGAAACTGACAAATACTGATGTAAACACATAAGCATGCTGGAAACCCACACATAAATTTCCCATTTATACCGACACACACCTACACACAGACACACAGACACACACACACACACAAGTCCCAACCCCACAAGCAGGGATCATCTTGACATTCTCTGTGAACACACCCGGCTGTTGTGTGGTATGTTTGTAATATCAGCAGCTCAGAGAATGTTGAGGGAATGTTCGGGGCTAATCTAAATTAGATTGGGGCGGATTAGGGAGGCTGAGACAGGAGGCAGCATGCTCATCATTCCCTGGCAGTGTCTTCCCCGACACCGGTGCAGCTCGGCTCAGCCGCGCACACATATGGAGGCCGCGAGATAGCAAGAGGAAGTGTGTGAGAGAAAGTGTTATCACAAAAGTTCAGCTCACTTGGGTTACATGTATATGGGGATCTTAATGGGTATTAAAAAAAAAACCCTCAAGAAAGAGAGAGTGAGTGACAGAAACACACAGATGATTCAAGACAGTTATGGGCAGAAAAAACTTAACTTTAAAATTTAAACATTTATCCAGGACGTTACTTTTTTTTTTTATTTACACATCTAACGCTCAGCAAATGGATCAAAGCAAAGTGTTATCATTCCATTATTGAGCAGCAGAGAGAGACAGCAGAGCAGAGGAAACGCGGGACCCAGGATTTCCAGGGTAGATGGTGCGCACCGCAGATAGACAAAAAGCCCCTCCTCCCCCCACCAGGCTAGTTCACACACCATCGCCAGTCCAAACCATGCACCTCTTCAGGTTGGTTCCAGGCATATTGTCAGTTTTGCAGGTGTGGTTCAGGTTCAAAGTGCAGTCAGAAAAGTATTGGGACTGATCAGTTTTTCATTGTTTTGGCTCTACTCTATTTTTGTTATGATCATTTTAGGGTGTGCTCTCTCAGTTGGGAGATGTTTTACGAGTTAGTGTGTGTGTGTTTGTGAGGGTGTGATGGTAATTATAAATAATGCAAGCTATATTACCACTGTTGTTTTTTTATTTATTAATATTTACAGCTCTTCTTTTGTTAGTTCGTCATGATGGATTTGCTCATTACTGAGAGCATTGTGCCAGCGTCTGTTATGCAGCTACATGTGTACAATAAAGACAGAAAAGTAAATTAGGGAGGGAGGAAAAGGGGGAGGGAGAGGGAGAGAGAGAGAAAGAGAGGGATGGTTCGTGTAAAATTATTAGCTTTGGGTTTTGAGCCAGGTTCGAGCTGAACAAAATGTTGGATTCGATCCAAACCTTGGCCCAAATTTCTGCCCCACGCAGTACTCTGCACTTTCTCTCTGGCATACTGGGACTACACATTGAGCAGTCAAAGCCGATCAACTCTCAATGCTGAATGTGCTAAAACTCATGCTCACCATGGTCAGGGGATGTAATGCATTCCAAGTTTCCATTTAATAGCAGAGTGAATTTCAAAACAAATTCCACATTGTAATTTAATGTTTGCAAGCAACCAACAATTAGGTTGCTTTCAAGTTTCTGTTAGACTTCAATGAAACAAGAATGATGTAATGTGCCCTTTAGCTCTCGTGCTAAGTGCTGGGTGTGCCATTTGCTTACTGCAACAATCAGACCTGGGCAGAATCTGTTAATGGAGCTCTTTTGTACACATTGATTGAACTCTATTCAGCTATCAGTTAACATCGGCACAGAGAGTGGGGAAGAAAAAAGACACAGAAAGTGATGAGGCTCAATGAAACACCTTTCCCCAACTCTGTTCAGGTAAGAGAACAATGACGGAGGGATCAAAGACACAGCTCTCTAATGGTTATTATGTTGTTTTCCTAACTGACCTCATGAAATGAACCAGATGGGCTGAACAGTAGTATTAGTTCACAATCTGCACTTTTATCCTGGTTCAACCTTCTGTCCAATACCTGCTTTGCAGTACACTCCTTCTGCATCAAGGCCAGATAAATACAAATTTAAACAAATTATAAACCTGGGAGATGCTTATGGTGAAGGCCAAGGAACAGTGGGGACATGCACGTTAACATGTAAGTAACCATCATGTTAAACGACTATAATGTTTTGATAGAGCAGTGACAAATATGAGGAAGGAAAGGTCAGTTTATTGTGGATCAGTAATGAGGGTAGAGACATTTTTCAGATTTTCTGTTAATAGACTAGCCATTCTTCGACCAAACATTTCTTCAAAGGCCATCCATAATTGCTGGATCCCACAGTTAAATAAAACACAGTTAAGTTCAGTAGCTATGGTAACATACAATGAGATATTTCATTACACTTGACCCTTAATTGGTACTAGTTGCTTTGATTTTACTGGTGTGCATGATGCTAGTAAGAGTAGGAAAGCAGAATAAAGGTTGAGTTCTTCTATTCGAGGAGTTTAACAGGCTCAGATAAGGCATGCCCTCAGAGTCAGAGTTGCAGTTTGTATGAGGCTACAGGATAAGACTAAGACATGTTCAGGTCCTTATGTATTTCAGAAAGAAAATAATGATTTTCCCAGATGCTGCAAAACACCAAAGCACATACAAAAAGAAAATATATCATCCATTTAAGCTCAGCTGAAGTTTTGGTGTTGAATGCCATTCAAACCTGCGATGAGTACAAGCTCCTACCCATCAATATCTCCCCACTGAGTGCTTCTAACAGAAAAGTGCCTTTAATGCTGACAAGAGTACACAAGAGCATAATGACATTTTTTTTTTTTTAAATCACAGTGAATGAATTGAAGGTATGTAATGTTGTAGTAAGTTTGAATTTGTGGTGGGGAAAATAAAAATGAAACCACTACCAAAGAAAACACGTGCAATACTGACATTTGTTCCTCATAGAACCACTAAGAGTCAGCTGAGTGTGCAATAAATATAAAACATGGAGATGATGGAAATTATACACAAATTGTGTTCAGAGTGCTGGCATGTTGGCTCAAATGCACCTCTTGTTTTGTGCAACTTATTCTCTTGGATTTTCTCCATTTCCTACATAATGATGTCATTGTCACCACAATTCAACCTAAGTTTCAGTGGGACGATTGGTGCAAAACTGACGGTTGATTTTGATTCTAACCCAAGCTGTTCATTCATTTAACATCCCTTTGTAAGAGCGTACAGGCACATTCCAAAAATATTTCTCAACGTTATTCCTTTTGAAAAGAAGATCCTGCAGTTTCCACCAAATTACACTTTGATGTTCCCTCAGATCACAGGGTGCGGGACGGAGCTCAAATCTTTAATGAGATTTACCCCCATGGCTGGAGGCTATGTTGGGGTCTGATCCCCTTAAAAATTTAGAAAGGGTCATCTGAGACCAGCTGCATGCTTGAAGTAAAAGAGAAGGACTTGAAGCTCACAAGTTCGCACTGCTTGACCCTTGACACTCTTTGTGTGCAGTCATTTTGTTGTCACTATTAACAATCAGGATCACGTGATGCAGTAAAGAAGTGGGGATTCTTAGTGTTGATGTAATTGTACAGTGCTTATTTAAAGTGTGAGTCTGAATGGCTGTATGTGTGTATCTAGTATGACTTATATTTTCATGGCTATTACAATTTTATAATGGTGTTTTTTATTTTCCATGGCACTTTAATTATTTGTTCAAAGCACTAAGAGCCCATTCGTTGAGTCAAATATTACTGTGAAATCAACAAGCCGTAGGTAAAATGTAAATAAATGCAGCATTTTTGAGGGTTCATTTGTGAGAGTATTTTTCAAAACACAGAAGCAAACTGATCCTCACACCAATTGACTGAAACAGGGGTTGCCTTGTGTTTGGCAAAACTGTTGCAACAGCAACAGCACATTGCAGCAGGTTTGTCGATACAATTCTGATGTCATTGAACTGAAAGCAGCTGAAACCCAACACACGAAAGCCTGGGCTGTTTTACTCAGCAGCAGCTATAATGACAGAACAACTGAAGTTAACATGTTTCTTAAATTATGAGACAACCTTTGGTGACATTATCACTGAGTATCTGTTAAAACTGTCACAAGCAAATACACAAACAATGTGCTGAGCAAACGCTAAAAATAAAAACTGTAATCAATGTTACATTTAAGTTAAATATAGTTAAAGCTATTACCCAAAAGATTTTTATTTTATTCATCAATGACCATAACACTGGTGTTAAAGGTGGAGCCACATTTGCGCTGGATTCAAATTGTTCACAAGCATGAGGGATTCAAAGGAAATGATGCTTGTAACATGTAATTCAGCATTACTGTGTGTAACTTTCTCTCATGAAATCTGCGTCGCTGTTTGCTGTTCACTCTCCTACCCGTATGTTTTTATAATTAGCTAAAATGTACAGTGAGACAACAAGCGTGTCCTGGCGTGTTTCAGTGTGTTGAGCAATCAGCCAAGTCACACTGGACCGAAATTATCATCATGAGGAGTATTTTAACCAAGCACAACAGTCGAGTATGCTGAAGCATTAGCATGTTTAACAACCACAATTGCAAGTTGTCCTTTAAAGTCTAATTATTTTAGGGGCTACCCACATTTGTCTCATCAAAACTCATATTGTGAAGCCATTTCCATCAACTGTATTACACAACTGCCTTTCTGTCAATATGCCAAGAGTTTGAAATCCTATTATTAGCAACAGGTGCAGCTTTAAACAGCACAACATAGAGGCTGCTGCCTGCTCCGCCCGCACAGTCTTACCTTTTACCTCACTGTGTCTATAAAGCAGCTTTTATTGCATGAGTACATTTTGGAACATTCTGTGCATCATAAAGGCAGCAAAATAACCCCCCCCCAAATAATAATAATGGTTTAAATTATGATTATTTATAACCTTTTTCAATAACCTTGAGTAAGAGTGAAACAAAATTGCTGTGTGACATTGTAATGTCAACTATCATGATGTCAGCTTAAAAGGAATATGCAGTCCAAATGTTTTTTGTATATTGTACCCTGAAGCCTAACCAGACTGCAGGTGATGTTTCACCTGCATATGGAAATGGTCTGAATGCAATGCACCGATTTTCATTTCTTTATTTTATCTTTAGTTTTCTAACCAACACTGCTGTACTCTGGTCCTGCACACAAATTGACTGCTGCAGATTAAGCAGCTGTCCATATACTTCCTACTGTCACCGTGCCAGACATGAGATCAGCATGATTCGTGGTAGTTGAAGTCAGCAAGCTTCAATACTGAAGGATGTGATTATTTTAGTAAAATAGAATACTTTAGATTGAACAAAGTCTACAATTATCAATCAGTGAAATGCATCAATCACTTCTATCACACATCCTATTAAAGTATGCTTGATGGCTTGACACCACAGGACATAAGACTTGGCACAATCTGATTCAAGCTTGCTTCAGAGACAAATGTGGAATTGTTATTGCTGTGGCCTTCCAGAGACATTTCACACTTTCTGGCAACATTGTTTGACACTAATGAGGGTTAGACGGTCAGTTAAAGATGAAATATGAAAGAAGCAAGGGGGCAATTCAGAATGGATTGGAGGATGAATGTGACCTTACTTACCCCATGGTCTGATCTGATCTGATAATTAAAGGGACCATTTTGTCTGTTTGCAGTAGCATTAATGGTAGTTCTAAACTTCTCATGATATGAAAAGTTTTAAAACAAGAAAAGTTGACTTTTTGAAAGGAGAGATAAAATGTATTTTGTAAAGGACATAATGTAAAGCACAGATAGACTTAAAAGGCCTCTAATTTGTGCTATACAAGAAACCAAAGCCCCCAATATTGCACCCAAATTCCACCGCTGAAGTTTGAGTTGTTGTTTTTTTCTGAAACAGAAAAGCCTATTAGTGTCTGCACATGCATGTCCAAGGATGTACATGAAAGAACCCAAGAAACTGTGTCTGACATGTTGAAATTCTGAAGAACTTATCTCAACTTCAAGATCAAAGAAAAACCATAAAACACTCTTTCTAATCACTGCTTATTTTAGTCCCTTCAGTAAAAACATCTGTGAAACACAAACTGACAGTGAATGGCAGCAACCACTGTCCTCCTGTTCTTTACACATAAATATGCTATACATCTTAAAACATTCACATTGCCAGGAGTCAAAGAGTCAATCAGCAGTGTTTACACATCCCTTGATTGAGTTTTTGCTGTAAGCTAAAGATAGAAAATGTGCATCTATGAATCAAAGCAGCTTTAAGAACAGAAGCTTTATTACCCGCGAGTATCAGAGTCCTGCCAGCTTTCCTCTTTAGACATTCCCTAAACTTGTTGTTTATGCCCTGCAGTTATTGGCGGGCTCCCAGACAACTGATCTCGGAAGGCCAGGGCAGAAACACCAAATAAAAGAGAGGCGTGAAGACTTATAGAAACACAAACATGAACACACGCGAGCACCAACGTGAATATCCTCAAGCGCACAAACCCTCCCCTCCTACACACACATAAAGTTGCATGACCCTCCAACACACAGATGAACTATATACGATCTGTTTCCTTCCAAAATGAAGTGCACCTCTTGAAAAAAGTGTCACCCACGGCAGCAAGATTGATAGTATAACATCTAAAAAAATGACTGTACTTTTCTTAACGTAGAGGATGTGAATTCAGGCCTCAGCTGACAGAATATAACCCTTAAACTTCTTGTATAATTTATGGTTATGGAACAATCAGCTCCTGTGGCAGCCGATACAAAGCAATGAAATGTCCAGATACAATATGTATGACTTGTACGCTAGCGTGTGAAATGCATACTGTAGAGCCACGTGTAAATGAGTATACACACACTCACCCAATCAAGCAGGCACACATAAACAAGTTAACATTTGTACACACCCTCAAGTACTGTGCGCACACAATCAAAGACAGATGGAGTGGCTGAAGGGTGAACTGACATTTCTGATTATCTCTCTCTCAGCCGTTGGGGTGTATTTTTAGACATAGTGAATATAGCCATTTAGTCATCAGCCATTCCTGTGTTTCAGCGTGTGCGTTTCAACTGCGCTGTGATTACTTGCATGCGAAATACTGTGACGTGTATGTGACTAACAGAAGGTGAACAGGATGGGAAGGAGATGAAATGATACTTAAAGGGGAAAGGACTGATGGTTCGGTAAGAAAGTAAAGCAAGAGACGGCCCACATCTCAAATCCCATCAACCTTTTCTTCTGTACAGTCAAGAGGAATGTATAATATTTACACTTCTTCAGCTATTAAAGTTGTGTTGATGAAGACCAGGTGTCACATGTAGACACATGGAATGTTTCATAGAGGGGAGTGAATGTGCTGGCTTGGGCCACAGATGGACAGTACCTGGCACCCCAAGGCAAACCATTTAACTAGTGTGTACTTTATCTACTAGTGGACTCAATCCTCCCTGTTTTTGTTCTGTTTGGGGTTGGCCCTCTTTAACTGCTCAAAAAACAGATGTATCATTGTTTTACCAGCCTGGTACTTCATGACTAATTTTATGAGAAGTAAAAAGTACAAAAGTATTAGCATCAGAATATACTAAAAGTACCAAAACTAAAAGTACTCATTGTGCAGAATGAGTACTTTTCACAATCATGTATATTATTATTGAAGCATTAATGTGCAGCTGGTAAAGGTGAAGTTAATTTGAATTACTTTAATTTACTACTGGGTAACTTGTGAATTTTCCCCCAGGATCTTCACTTATTCACCAATAATTATAATGTAATTGTTGATTATATTTTGTATGAATCTGCAAAGTAACTTGTACTTTTTCACTACATAACATATTGTAATTTATTGCAATATGTCCCTCTGAACTGTAGTGGAGTAAAAGTATAAAGTACCACAAAGTATTTTGAGGTACTTTACTTAAGTACAGTGCTTGAGTAAATGTAATTAGTTACTTTCCACCACTGCACAATACTTCTGTGTGGGGTCCACAGCTGTAAAACCTGGTGAAATATAATTCGTTTTCAGCTGCTCTATATCTGTGATAAATGGTCGAACAGGAAGTTCGACCTCTCTGGGGTCTAGTTGACTCCAAACATAACTTTCATCACCTTCACACCTGATTTGTGGCAATAGGCAGTGTTATGACTTCAATATATATACTTATATATACTTTTCTACATATTACAGTGATGGGATCTGTGGGACCTCAAACAGGAAGGAAAAGAGCAAATTTCAACCAAACATAAGGGTAAAAAGAGGTTTGCAGCCCAACCTCATAGCAAATCTTCTCTTCAGCCGATCCAGTGGGAATCGCACACACAGTGGGAATCTCAGCATTACTGAGACACCAAGCAGGGACTTTGCACCATGCAGGAATGACATTTGCAGCCCTTTGGTCCAGGACACAACGGCTCAGCTCACATGGAGATTTCCTAGCTGTCTAAATGTAGACTGTGGTGTGAACCCGTTAGTCCCTGAGGCAGCTTTGCAAGTTTTCCCAGTATGACCAGCTGCCTGACCTGTTGTCTTAAAGATTTGATAATTTGGACATATAGCTTAACTTACTCACTTATGACTGCCACTGCTAATTATACTGTATAATGTACCTTTTTTTTTTGTATTGGATTTTTTTTATTTTAATTTCAGATACATTCATTATTTGTCCAAGGCACTAAGAGTCCATTAGTTACCCGCAGTGTCAAATATTACTGTGAAATCAACAAGCCTAATGAAACAGGGAGGAAATTGATAAAATGCAAATCATTTTTGAGTGTTAATCAGTGGTCATTTCAGCAAGTTTTTAAAACAGCTGCCAGAGCCTAAAGTTAAGTAAAAACACTGGAAGGTAAAAACACTGAACTGAACTGATCATCTGTGAGATTCTGTAAAACACCTTAACTAATCAGCAGGTGCTCCTTTCGATATTTTTTTCATATTTAACACATTGCGGCAGGTTGGTCAATACAGTTCTAGCATCACTGGACTGAAAGCAGCTCCCAAAAACCTGACACAAGAAAGCCTGGGTGGCCTTTACCCAGCAGCAGCAGCAGCTTAAAATATAACCCAACAACAGGAGCTCACCTGACCATGTACAGATCACCAAATATACACAGCAAACATGTTTCATATACACACACAGTACCTGGCACCTCCAGGCAGTGCATTTAACCAGTGTGCACTCGGACAGGGAAGTTTAGCCCCCCTGCTTTTTCTGCAGCCCAACCTCATTGCAAATCATCTCTTGGGCCGTGCCACACAGTGGGGCTCACACACACAGTCGGAAACTCAGCATTATTGAGGCACCAAGCAGGGACTTTGCACTGTGTAGAAATGACATTTGCAGCTTGTTGCAGTCAAGGTCGCAACAGTTTGGCCCACATGGAGATTTCCTAGCTGTCAGTTGGTTTGTCTTTCTGTCTCTCTGACTCACTCTTTTTGATCTATCTGTCTATAGATAGATAGATAGACAGATAGATAGATAACCTTTGCTAAAGGTATCAGCTGTAATAACTATATTAGTGTTCTGTATATAACTACTGAAGGCGGTGGATTAAAAAGGGAGTCAGAGAGCTAAGACCACACTTAAACATGTTTGTTTGTGTCTGACTCGGTTATCTGAAGACAGAGATACAGACATGTTAAGAATCCTGAGAATTCCCCTGCAGCTACCTCCTGTCTTCTCTCCTCCCTTTTTTTGTCTCTTTATCTCCCGTAGTGTTTCATGGAACGAACACACACACACACACACACACACACACACACACAGGCGCACACACACACACACACACACACACACACTCTCTAACCACAACGTTCTGCCCCTCCACATGCCTGTCTCTCCCACCATGCTATACCTGTGTCAACAACAGCACCCAACAAAGATTTCAACAGATAACAGCTCTAAAGCCGCACTCCGTAATCTGAGTCTGCCTCAACTGTGGTACAGCCAAGACTTTACTTAATACTTATATTCACTCAGGAGCATTAGAAATGATTGGAGCTGAAACGAATAGTTGAGTGAAATAAAATAAATGGATTCAGCGTCTTTGGTGACCTTTTGTTTACAACAAGTCCTCAAAATTCACAAAATGTCACAAAAGTCACAAAATGCCTTGTTGGTCAATGCTTCTAATGGACACATATCCATGAAAGATTCTGGGGGCATCCATGATCCCCGTAGGATGAACTGTCTTCATTTTGTACACCTCTTCTGTTGCGGTACTCTCAGATCTTAATGTTACATTCATTATTCAAATTAAATTATTTGTTGAGGAAGCAAATATTTGGCTTTTTGCAAAACAAAAATGTGCAAATTAACCACTATGATAATTGTTATTAATTAGTTCACTGTTTTAGCTTTAAAAGTTCAAACAGATTCAGTGAGGTTCGACCCCCCCCGGCGGTTTCACGTACTGCAGATTGTGCTTTTGGCCTCCTCTGAGGGGAGGTCACAGTATTCATGCAGGAACGTTTACGGGGAGGGGAGTGCTGCATTCCCTGGAAACCCACTCCATGTTCCAACATGTAGGATACAATCTGCATCACCGGCTCCCTGATGCTGATGGGCACACACACATAGGCACAAGCATGCACATCCCATACACACATGTTATTAGATAAGAAAAAAAAAAAAGGACAAAGGAAATACACACTTTGCTATCACACTTTCCTCCTTCAATGCACATGCACAGACACACACACACACACACACCTGAGCCCCCGACATACCCTCTCCTTTTTTTCCATTGCCCCCTTTGTTCAGTTTTCTCATCACTCCCGATCTGTCATTCCTCTGAGTCATGCAGAGTACATCTTTAATAGACAATAAGACAGCAGAACAAGACAAAGGACAGAGGAAAGCAGGAGAGAGATGAAAGAGAAACAATCTGTCCCAGACTAATGAAAGGAGCGGGATGGTAAAAGTAAAGGTTTAATACATCAATCAGACTGTTGCTTAATGAGAAGAAAGAAGAGGACAGGTGGAAGGAGAAGAAGGGGGAAAAAGTGAAGTAGAATTTGCTTTACTTTTCCTTTATCTCATTAAAACTTTATTAAACCTGAAGCAATGTACTCTAGGCAAATAGATCAGTAACAGCACCTTTTGATAAAGCCAAACACGTCAGGGAGAAAATCTAACTGTGTTCTCTTGTGCAGATGAGATCCTTTTAGCATTGAACGTTGTACATGGAGAGTAGTGAAGATGTATGATCAAACGCTGACAGTATGTTGATGCTAATCTCTTGTTTGATTGCAGTCTTATTGCATTAAAACTGACTAAACAGCAAGTAAGGACTAGATAGTCTCCCTTTTGCAAAACATGCATGAAGTTTTTTTCTCTTTAAATGTGGAGTCATCTGTCATATAAAACTTATTTTATATAACAGTGTTTTCAAACCAGTGTTTTCACGTCAATTTCTGTCAGATAAGAACCTCACCAAGACCAGAGGTTAAGAACACCAACTGAAATGTGTATCTGTACAAAAAATAAATAAATAAAAAATAGGTTAAATAGGTTTTACAAGCAGATCTTCATCTACAATAATATTTACATGAGATTATACTGAATAACATGACATGCATTCACAGTTCACAGTGTTATGTCTATCACATGGATGTTTATTAGAGGTGAAAGATTTCCCCTCATTTTACAATTATTACTCACAAGGAAAATATGCCACTCCTGATGCAATTCCCAGGATTTTTGGCCATGAGGGAATTTAGATTTTAACTCCAGAACTGTGGATAATTCATTATAACGTGTTGTTTATTCTAATTTTTATGGTATTGTTCTCACACAATTATTAGTTAATGTAGTCATAGAACAACTGTTTTTAAAAGTACATAATCTTTAAGGTCTGAGGACGACCCTGACATTAAAGACATTTATGCACAACCCTGGATTACAGTGACAATAGTTCACATTTCTCTTATATTTTGTGCCCACTTACGCACTAAGACAAACTACTAAAATATTCTACTTAGGCAGAAGCATTGTTAACTGACTTAAGACTTGTTTCAGATAGAAGATTACTTCTTTTGAAAACAATTCAAGCACTTGCAAAAAAAGAAAACAAATCTAGCGATCTTTCTTTCAAACCAAGATTTGCTCATGTAATCTAGAGAGTGAAAGAATATGAAAGAAGCCACTCAACACTGTTGGGTACTAGTGATAATGTGAAAGTGTCGTGTTAAACAAAAACATTCATAGAACAAAATGCGAAATGAGGAAACGGTACCGGAAATTACAACTGGTGGTAAAACAGCGTGAGATGGGTTTGAGTCAGACCCTTACTGACTCAGATATCTTGTGTTCATTAACCAAAAACACATTTTCAGTCATTTACACACAGACACACACACAAACAACCGCACAATCTCAGGACTACACACATACATGCGTCTGTCACTATACTAGAAATCACCTCTTCTGTTATAGACAGAGGAACAATAAATGTGAATGAATGCTCCCAGGCTTGTACTTCAAACTTTCCTACAGAGGAGGAAGACCTGACGTGGCAGTGTGACGCACCAGGGGGACTCCTTGTCTCTTTGTGTTACGTCTGCCTTCTTCTGACAGTTGAGTGCCCTGGCATTTACAGCAGCTTTGCTCAGGAAGCAGAGGTGTTTGCTCGTATCACTTTTTGATGCAAACACACATACTGTATATCTGTGCATACAAGTTGTGCATGTACAGTTAGTGTGGGTCTTTTGCAAGTGTGTGTGGCATATGTGTATGTAGAGGGTGCAAAAGGGCATATACGCATATGGGAGTTTGTGTTTCAAGCAAATGCCACATGACAATCGAAACTGAATTTTGAGTCTGACCTGATCCATCATCAAGTAAGAAATGTATTATTTTAGGTGAAGGTTTATAGTTTACACAAAGGTAAGGAAAGCACTGCATAGCTTCAAATACAGCAATGATTACTGTCGCCTTTCAGCTGTCAGATTAGTGGCTCATATCTTATAAAAAGTCCACACACTCAAGAGTTTGGAAAAGTTTTTTTCCACTGAAGCCTATATTTGTTGCAGGCATGCTGTGCGCTTTGAACGGGACTCACAGACCCCTGCAATAATGAACCTGTTCAACTCAAAGGATTGGAAACATTTCAGGCAATAAGAGAGAGGAAAACAAACAAACAGAGAAAAAAGCCAGCAAATTTTCAGTTACAAGGATTTGGCATCGAAAGGTGTTTAGCAGCATGTGACCTTTATCCAGCTTTCATATTGATATCTGTCGTCCCATTTCGATTGTACTTGCTTTTTAATCATGTCTGTCACTGAGAGATTATACGCTTTTCTTGATTCTCCCTCCCACCCCACACACAGACACACACACACACACACACAAACATAAATAAAGACAATCATCCAATCAATTCCCTTCTTTGGTGTTCAAATATATCCTGTATCAGCTGTAACAGACAACTTTCACACTGAGAAATTAATTATTCATCATACATTGATTCTTTTTTAAAACCATATAACATTTATGTTGGCATTATTGTTGATTGTTACTGTTGATAACTGTAACCCTTACACACATGTGTTTGACTTGTAACATAAGTACTGAGCAGTTTTTTTCACAGTTTGAGACAGTAATAATAAAACAACAACATTGGCAGTAAACTGGTTTACACAAAACAAAAAAGGACAAAGACACATTTTCCCAATGAAAAAACATACGACAAGCACACGAGGACAGACACGAGGACTGGCAGTGTACTTTGTTCTTCTTGATGCACTTAATGGAAATGTGAAATGTATTCATTCAATCATTTGTTTCCAGTAATTATACTCAAATATATACAGTGGGCTACCAGATTCACATCTGGAGCTTAACAATTGTATAAAAAAGGTACATGTACCATCACAGTAACTGATGCTAAAAGGTGCTTCAGAGATCCCAAACAGCTGTTTGTAGCAGCACAGTGATTTTACAGTAATATGTAACTATGTATTGATGGTTTAGTAGTCCATTCATCATTGTCGTTATTTATCATATATCGCAGGTACAGACGTATCATATTTACAGTAACACATTCTTTTGGTGTCTGATTATTCACTTGCACATTTTTTAACCTTCAAAAACAGAATTGAACAGATTGATCATAAACTGAGTTAAAAGTTGAATGAACAATGATAAAGTGAAAAAAAGCAATCACTGGTGGCAGATGTTTAGCAGGTCATGAGTGTTGTACTTTTAGGTATCAAAGCAATGTGGATGTCGCCTCATGTCATCAACACTTCTTTGTTCCTAAACAATCAAAATTACTGGCACTGAACTGCAACAAGAGTACAAGTACAAGAGCAGCAAATCACATACATACTTCCATAGTTGGACATACTTTGCCTGCCAACATCCAGTTCTTGATCAACAAAGATGTTCCTGGTGCGTGTGTGTGTGTGTGTGAGAGAGAGAGAGAGAGAGAGAGAGAGAGAGAGAGAGAGAGAGTGTTTGTCTCAGAGATTGTACGTGTGTGAGAGACAGCTTTGTGTGTGTCGTGTGTGCTTGTTGTGTATTCTCTATATGAACGTGTGAATGTGTGAGACAGAGAAAGAGAGCTTATCCTTCTTTACAAAGGGTAACCAGCTGTGTTGACAGAAGATGCTGATTCTCCATTCTCTCCCCCATCTTCCGCTTTCTGTTTACCCCCCCACCACCACCACACGCACACACACACACACACACACACACACCACACACTAAACACACACTCACCCACAGACACATTCACCAAGACTTACAGACAATGAATCTTGTCAGTTTTAATAAATAGTTACATTTTTCAAGCTGCTGACGTCGCAGAGCGGAGCAGATCAGAGTGAGAGAGTGAAAGGGGGAGTAAGACAGAGGGTGGGTGAGAGAGAAGAGTGAGGGCGGTACAGAGGGGGATGCTAAACAATATAAAATCAAACTGAGGGATGGACGAGAGATGTATGTGGAGAACAACAGTTTGTGCATGGATGGGAGAAGAAAAGGATGACTCAGCAAATCAGGTGTTCCGTATACCATCATCGTCTGAGACTGTGCGTGTGTGTGTGTGTGAGAGCGTAAACTACTGTTGTGTGAATATTACAGTTTGCGGAGCCCCTCTGATGCCCCCGTGAGGAGAAAAATGCGATGCAGTGCTAGAAAAGGGTTTGGAACTGTGTCCCCATAAATGCACAACTTTTTGGTGCCCCAGCCGGTGGCCGTTTAGTTTTTTTCGACCCTGCCCCTCAGAAAGCCTGGATCCACCACTGCTCGGTTAGAAGTGTGTCACTGAAAAGGGGAATGTAATTTAGCTTCTTTTCTCAACTTACTTCAAGTTGTCTTCACTATCAACAATCTCCGCCTGCATCAGAAACTTGCAGGAGAATGTGTCTCCGCCGTAGTCCTGACGTGTAGTTGCATTATTGAGCAGGCACATGTCAGCTACAGCGAAGAGCCAGGGCGTAGCCGCTGTAGGTACATCGTAAGCCCTTAACACAGAAGTGTTTACGGGGCTTTAGACCTTGAGGGTGAGGACATTTTGTTTGGTCATCACTTCTTCTAAGGGCTGTTTGAGGGTTAAGACTAGAATAAGTTAAGGGTTAGCGAATGCATTATTTCAATGAGGGACTTCCCAAGTATAGCAAGGAAACAGTATGTGTGTCTGTGTGCGTGTGTGTGTGTGTGTGTGTGTTTTAGTTGACGTAAGCAGCCCACGGCTCTCGGCTGGCTGAGTTACCATGGTGACCGGTTGGCTGTGCTTTAGAATGCCCGGTGGCTCGGTGCACTTCTGGACTTCGTTCTGTCTGTCGGCCTGTCTCCCTCTCCCTCTCCCCCTCTCTCTCTCCCCCCCTCTCTCTCTTTCACACACTCACTCACACACACATACACACACACACACACACACCCTCACATTCACATAAAAGAGCATCTCCTCTGCTCAGAGCAAAGCAGCTTGAGGAAATGAGATTTGTTCTGGAGGCCGAGATAGAGTGGCAGACAGAGAGAGACAATCAACACCGACATGTACTATCTCTCTCTCTTTCATTCTTTCTCTGTCTCTTTCATTCTCTTTCTCTTCCATCTTTCTGTCAATTTCCCTCTCTCCCTGTCTCTCTCGCTTACACAAACTGTACCAGTTTTGATGTTTGATTCTAATCCATACACACGATGTACCACTCATGTGACGTACAAAATTGCATGGGAATGTGCAGGGTTTGTACTTATGTTTATGTGTGCACAGGCTGGAGTGAAGAAAACATAAATAAATTGGAATAGGCAAATTGACATAAAGCAATTTTTTTTTCTAACAGCAGGAGAGTGACACAAATCCACTCTGCCCGGCATCCCATTGAGCGTGTGGGCTCAGTACTTTGCTCTAGAGCAGTCCCTTCCCTCTCAGCCATTCAGTTGGTACCTCCATCAAGACCTCTATCAAAACCAGCGCAGGGATTTAAACCAGAGAGCTTCCAGCTTCACTAGCCAATAACCAATGAAGCTGCTGTATGTGCATTTCCATGTTTTAAATACTGTTAGATTAGATCAAAGTAAATACGTTTTAGGTTGCAGGTTTGCAGTTTCTTAAGACTGCATGTCATCATGTTGTTTCATGTGTGAAAGCTCTAACTTCCCAATAAATACCGTACTCTTAACCGATTTTACATTATCACACAGATGATTTATATACTCAGTGAAACTAGATGTTTGTTTTCGCCCCAGTAGTTAATTTCCTATACAATATTAAACATCATTTTAAAGGAGAGGTTGGAATTATTTGTCTTACTGTAATATAATACTCACGTGCCATATTGTGTACATGTTAAAAGAGGTATTGTCACCGTAATCATTCCTGCTTTTCTTACTGGCTGTTAGTTTATCTCTTCCTAGTTGATCTATTCCATCAGGACTTCACTGGAAACTGGGACAGAACTCACCATCTTTGTTCTGTGCAAAAATGCATTTGAAACTTCAGCCAAAAGATAATGATTAGGCTTCAGGAGTTAGTAGTGTTAGTCAAAGGCACATAACTGCTGCCTGGTTATTTAAGGTTGTTATTGGAGGAGGGAGGTCAGGGTAGATGGACCATGTGCAAAATGCAGGACTGCAGCACTGGAGACCAAGGTTAATTTGGGCTACCAGAGCATTTTGGTGAGGGAAAGATTAGGATTTTGGGTGAATAATTAAAAAGTCCAGTGCTTCCAGCCACTGCTGACTTTTGACATGCATAGCCTTAACCAAGTACTACTTAAACATAGTCATAGAAGACAAATTAGCTCATGCTTTAGTTGCCATGAGCAGATGTTAAAGGAAAACAAATTAAATATTCACAGCAAAAATAACAAAAATAACACTTTTAAAAGGCACAGACAAATTATAATGTCCTGCTGATGGGGCCGTCAGATCGTAAAATCCTGTGTGTCGTTCTTGAGGGCGGTTGCATCAACGTATTTTGTATTTTAATTTGAAGGACTTGTTTGACGTAAACAGTAAGTCTAAATAAAACCAATGAAGTTCTCCTAAAGAGAGAGCACCTCTAATAGACTTAGTCATTCAACTCACACTCAACGCACTGAAATTTACACATATGTGTTCAGTCAAACAGGATGAGCGCTTTCAGTTTTTTATAAAAACCTACTTCATCTCCTGTCTTCACCTCCAATTGGAAAATGAGAGACATACTGTACATGCATATGTGGAGATGAAGCCTACAGAATCTAATTTGAGTATTTGACCTATGATTATAGATCTTGAGTTTCAATGTGTAGTGTTCTATGATTGAATGAACATATAGGGAAAGTCGATAAAATAAATGCTCAGTTAAGCTCACACTTCTTTTTTAAATTCACTTCCTCCTTCCTTCCATCCACAAGCTCCCACTCAACTTGTTTTTCCAGTGTGTTAGTCTCTCTCCCTTGGCTGTTTTTTAACTGCCGCTCTGAATAAATAAATGCTAAATCAACCCGCTCTCGATGTGGTAATTCAAAGCACTGAGGGTCGGAGTGAATTTTAAGGCAAGCTGAGGAAGCAGAGACTTTCTCACCGATCCAGCTCGAGGCAGATAAACATAATAAACAGCTGGAAAAAGCGAGACACGTAATGTGAAATTCATAACAATCAGCAAACTATCCTTTAAAAATCGGATTGCTCGGATTATTTAACCCAGAAGTAAAAAAAAAAAAGGAAATCTATCAGGGTAACATGAGGACACACACACAGCACAGACCAACATTTGTGTATACAAATATTGAACTGTACAACCACATGCAATTATACTGCAAAAGCACACTGAAAATGCTGAAATGCACGTGGCACACAGGTGTGAAAATATTCCCAACCTACACACATAAACACACAGGTACACAAAATACGTAAAGATCAGCAAGATGCCCATGGCATTTACAGTATGACGTGACAGACAAATTAATGGATGTTCATGCAGACAGGAACACAAGATGGATGTGCACACAAGGATGCAGATAAAGACACATCAAACGCACCCTAACACACACCAAATATGTAGGGATCAGCACAATAACCATCAAGTCTTTGACAACAATAACAACGCTCCCTGAAAAGATGCTGTTCTGGCAACTGTTGTTGTTGTTGTTGCTGTTCAAGAGAGTGAGAGAGACCGTGAAGAGAGAGAGATAGAGAGAGAGAAAGACCACCTACACACAGAGTGGAGTGTACAGTGGTGCATGTACAGTATCTTTCGTATGTTGACCATTTAACAGATAGAAAGCAAGAGAAGACAAAGAGAGAAAAAAACAAACTTTTAGTTTGTTTTCTGCATTGTACATTGTAACACACTGGGGGCCAAGTTTATCCCAGTTTGTATTAATATTGTCACTAACATTATTAAATCTTCTGAATTCAATGTGTAAAGAGACAAAGAGAAAGATCTTGAGGCAAACATGAAAAAGAAATACAATACACAAAGAAAAAGAAAGAGACAAATGTGAAGAAGAAGAAATAGAGGGAAATATATTTCTCATGGTTATCCATCGGACATATTGTGTTTAACTTAATACAGCACCCCAAAATCGATTAGCTGACATTTCCAAAGCTAACAGCGGGTACTCACACACACACACACACACACACACACGCAAGTATTTATTTCTTGAGCCATCACAGCTGTTTCTCACCATTGTGAAGAAAAATGTCCATGGTCTGTGGACTGATGTGTTTGGGCAGGGGCTGAAAAAGCTATGTTACATGTACACACACACACACACACACACACACACACACACACACATAGATGGATGACCTGAAAAGATTAAATAGCCCTCTAGTTACAGAAAAAAATATATTTACATGCACACTAACAGTAAACAGCTTTAAGCAACATTTTAATTAAGTTTATATTGTTCAAAGCAAAGCTGCTTCTGTTAATAACCCCAATTACTTGAATTAATTTATAATTAGCCTTGTACTGGCACTGCACCGAGCCATGCTTTTTGCTTTGAGATATGTGTGACCTTTGACATGCATAGTTGTTAAAATAAGAAACAAAGCTTTTACATGCATTTACATATGGCTTTAACAAGTGGATCAAATGTAGGTGTCTGAATAATAGTCAGATAATGATGTTTCTCAGTAGAAACAGCTAGCCTAGCCCTGTCCAAAGGTAACAAAATCAAACCTACCAGCACCTCTAAAGCTCACTGATGACATGTTGTATCTTGTTTGTTTTATCTGCATAAAAACCAAAGTGTAAAAAGAACACATCACCATTTTACGTGGGTTATGTGACACATCATCCCTTGGTTTGGACCAGCAGCTTCCTGAAGTCTCTGCTCGCTGCGGGCAACTGTTTCTTACATGCCAGTTGCTGGGCAGGAAAGAGTCAATCACGTACCTCCTGTGAAAGGCTGCTGGGCGATCATCTTATAGACAGAATGAACGTGGCTGTTTTCCCCCTGTTTCCAGGTTTAGTGCTAAGCGAAGTTTGCTGGTTTGCAGGCAGTAGATTTATATTTAATGTTGAGACATGAGAGTGGTATCAATCTGAACATCTAACTCTCAGCATGGAAGTGCATAGATTAATTAAGTTAATTAAGTTAATTTCCCAAATGTCTTTTCCTTTTTTTCCTTTAACTGTTAAATCCATAAATGATAGTTTCCTGGTAGCGTAGCATCTCACACTATATCAGATTTTGTTGCTTTGGATACTTGCAGTTTAATTTAGTCTGCACACTGATTTCCAACTTTATCCTTTGCTGCAAAGGCTGTAATGCTGACAGAGGCAGATACGTTGGGAGTAGGGGCTTCCCACCAAAAATATATATATTTTTTTAATAAAGAATAGGTACTTAATTTTGTCTGACTTTTATTTCTGTCTTCCATATTTCCTTACAACATAAAAAAAAACCCGACATGCAAGTGCGGTTTGCATCATCTTGAACCCAGAAGGGCTCCATAGTAATCTAGCAAGAAAAACTGTTGACTCATGTTAATAAAGTTTAATAAAACATACGCTGTAGCCTACATGTCCGTTCATAAAATAAGAAGTAATGAAAGAAAATGTCTGCAGTCAGTAAATGGCTCATACTAACATGGTGTGTACATGCAGTCTGACGTAGTTACGTCTGCAGGTACCTTTTTTTTTCTATTTTAGCCTATTTTTTCTTTGGCATCATGTTCTGTTTCACGCAATTTATAGTTGAGATATAGGACTTTATGGAATAGCCAGCCTTCATTCAGTCATTCAAGAAGGCTACAAATATTTGTACCTTTAAGGGCCAATGGTTTGCTGAATAACTTTTGATTTTGCACTTTTTATTAAAGGATTTTATCAAGGTTTTATGATTGATATGAGCATGCATGACACAGGCTATGCCTCTTTGATATTAACCTTTTTTTTATTGTCATAACAATGAAGATGCTTTGTGATCTTTCAAAAGTTTTTGAAATTAAAGCCTTGGGTCAGGCCCTGGGTCTATGTGTGACGGGTGAAGTAGTCCATTCCCCCATCCCCATATTTGCAGCACCCTATCCTAGGAAATAGTTCCAACATCCCTGGGCAGAAGGCAAAGAAAAAAAAGAGTGGTTAATATTGCTGAACATAAAAAGACAAGAACAGGACCTACAGAAACTCAAACCTCATATATAATACAGACAAAATAAGACAAACAGAAAGAAGAGCCAGAAACTGTAAAAAGAAGACGGAGTGGGGATAGGAAGAATTAGCCGTTTGGGCAGAGCTGCTATCATTGGCTCTCAATATGCAACTGATGGTTTATTGATCAGCCCCAGGACTAAGCTCTTTGTGGTACAAAATACTGAGAGAGAGAGAGAGAGAGAGAGAGAGAGAGAGAGAGAGAGAGAGAGAGAGAGAGAGAGAAATGGATGAAGTGAGTCTGAGCGTGAGCCAAGAGAAAGAGAGGGAGTGTGAATAAAGATGGAGGGAGAGGGTGTGAGACAGTGTGAGGAATGCGATAAAAGCAGTGGATTGGACATGGAGCGATGGAGGGAGAGGGGAAGGCGAGCTAAAAGTGGAGCGAAGGACAGAAAAATGGAAACGAGAATCTTCAAAACAAAGAAAGGAGGGGAAGATGGACGGACAGGTTGAAAGGGGAGGTAACGGAGAGGCGAGGGATAAGAGTGATAAGCATTTTGAACTGTAATGTGATCACTGACATTTCAATCAGAGGACTTACTGTTGTTGTAAAATATTTCCCCATTTTCTTAGTCTTTTGGGAGTGCAGTAAAAATGAAAAAAAGATGCAATAAAGTTAATGGAGAATGATACTAAAATGTTATATTTTGCCGTATTGCCCTTAGGACATCTTCTATCTCTTTACACAAAAGCCACGGAGTAAGTAGTTTCTACAACATATGACACTAAAGCAGTCCATTGCAAACATTATGTTATGGTCTCTGACTCTGGGAAACCTTGTTTTTCTTCTGCTGACAACATGAGAAAATGTTGCAAGCATGGGAGCAAATACACAAACCACTGAAGATGCACTGTAAAAAATCTGTTGTATGTTGTATTTGTAGGCAATCGTCCTCAGCATGGAGAAAGATTAACAGTACTACACTTCGAAGTCAGTATCTTTACATTGGAAACAATAGGGGAAGCAGTGGCATCGCTCACAATATGAAAGCACCTTTGCATTTGTAATGTGGCACTACTGTTGTCATCTTTAACAATATAACAATTTTCAGTAATCACAAGCAAGCAAGCTGTCCAGCATGTAGCTTGGCTGATAAAAGAACATTTTGGATTTATTTCTACAGCTTACTCGCACCTGAAGTTACTGCTACAACATGTCCGTCCTTGTGCCTGAATGACTCAATAAGTTGTTCTTCAGGGTTTTCCGTAACGACCCATAAAACCATTAGAGTAGAAACGATGCTGTCAGTTTTTGGTGAGGACCTTTTGCTTGTTAGGTTTTTGCCAGTGATCTAAGTTTCTCCTCTGTCCTTCACTTTGCTCAGTCAATTAAGTCTGAGATATTAGGAGTCTGAGACTTATGAGGTGAGCCTAGTGGCCTGGCTATATATATTTCAGACTAAACACAATGATGAGGGTGCTGTGTGTTTGTGTGAACACGTGGGATGTGAGAAACTACTGTTTTTAAGTGCTGTTGCAGTGAAGATTTTCTCCAAAAAAAAACCTTTTGTTACCTTACTTTACCCCCACAGTTTTGGTAGAATATTGTAACTGTTATGTACATTAAATACTTTATAGGCTCTAGTTGTTGTTAATTATATTTTTCGCAGATTTGAGTTTTGTTTCCAGTTATGTACCCTGTAGGTATCTAGTATTTTACCAAAATACTAGTGTAGTTTATTTCTCCTTTCCTCTAAAATACCAAGTTGTTACCCCCTTGCTCCCTACAGACTTTGTTTTTTGTATCAGTAGAAGCCAGTAAGTATTTTACTGGTAGCTGATTCATACAACAAAATTGCATTTTAAGTCCCAGGCAGTGTAGGATTGTCACCAAAATTCTCCCATAGTTGAAAAGAGAATAAAATGTAGGTTGCTAAATGAGAGTTATAATCTCATTTAGAAACTACTTACGTACAGAACTTCTGGCAGGACAGATGATACAATGCGCAGTCATTTCTATCATCACTTCTCAAATAACTGGCAATATCAGGCGGACAGCATCTCCACTGAAGTCAAGAGCACCTTCACTTTGAAGAGGATTTATTAAAGAGAGTACTTCAATTTTCTTTTTTTATATGACTGAAATTGTGTCCTGGCAGGGTACAACCTGACCACAAAACTGTGGATCAAACAGAGATGAAAGACGGACGCCAGGAAGTTATCGCTGTGAATTTATGTGAATTGGAGAAGAGATTTGCTGTTGGCAGATCATTGGTGAAAACAGGAGTGGACGGCTACCAGAGCTGTGCCAAAAAAAAAAACGACAGGCACACTGGCATCAGACGGCACATACACAGTCTCATCCGAATTCTTGGCTTAGGTGATACGGTACTTCCTTTGCAACTGTTGTGCGGCTCCTACTTGGCTCGAAGTACCTCTGAGTTGAGCTGTGGTAATGACACACCACATGTTATCAGCTGCTTTGCATCCATCATATGCTAGCTCATTCCTTTCTCTCATGCATGCCCCCCCCCCCCCCATCATTAATGATGATTGCTTCATTACTTGAATTGTTTCTCACACCTACCCTCCTACCTTTCATCCCACCCAATCTAATCTTGCTGTCCTGATCGCTTGGATTTCTGTTGGTTTTTAATTCCATATTCTTTCTTATTTAATAAATTTTATGGAGTGGAAGGTTTGTGTTTGCTGCTGTGTTGGCAGCTTAGTTTCTGGAGCGGATATCCCGTGTCAAGACATAGCATTATAAAGCTATAACTCACAATGTGGAAAGGGGATTGGCTGCAGCATCAAAACCCCTTGGCTTCAGTTCGGACAAGGGATACAGCTGCACTCATTACTGTTCTCCACATAGAATAGAATAGTGAGGGTAATAGACTTATGTTGCTATGGGTTGCAAAACATTATGACAAAAATGGAAATAAGGACACAAAAAGTGAAGACAAGAAATGAAAGTTAAAACGTTAAAAATCATAAATTCCGAGTCATAATTCATTAAGTGGAAATTACAAAGGTGAGCCCATGTGTAATGTATATAACCGCTGGCGTAGAAAAAAGCACAGTTACACATTTAAAGTGGTGGTCATTATGGGGGCTGTGTGAACAGCTGCTTTTTCCATAAAATTGAAACAATCAAAATATTTGACTAAAACATGTACAGTGCGGACATTAAAAATTGTAAATATTTTTTTTAAAATTGCCCTCTGTTTACACCAGAAAAGCACTTGATATCTGCTATCTGAACAGCCACATGTCAAAAGGACAAAAAAGCAGTGTGGCAATGGTGATCACTATGGTAGTGCTGCATTGTGATCCCAGCTAGGAAGAAAAGCTATCTGTTTCCAGCTATTGGCAACTCAGAACCAAAGAGCCAATTTCTTCAGTGGATCTGTACCAGTACTGCTGTTGTAAAATCTGCCCTGGAGTATACAGCAGGAAGACTCAAGTCTTGATCAAACCAAACTACTGTGGAAATGTGACAGAAAGCCAAAGTCCTGCTCCACTGGCAGCCATAAAGTCTTGGACCTCTGCAGCGGACATAGCAATGTGTCTATGACATTCACGATGATAGGGCTGTATTGTGGAGACAGGTAATTAGACCATCGAGCTGTTTAAAACTGCGTCCAAACTGCAGAGAAATAATACTCTATTCAAGAGTTCACAGACATTTTGCCAATGGCTTCATCCAAGTCAATCAGTAGCTCTGATATGTTCTGAACTGAGGTCTGACAACTGAGATAACGTTTTAACAAACTGAAATTCACTGTCTTTTCCCTTAAAACCTCGACTCTGAAAGGCGTTGTGGGTGTCAGTATAGCAAGTGGACATGGAGAGATGTGTGCTGACATGTGCTTAGGGCAATCGAGTGTTGATCATTTACAGTGAAGTACAACGAGGTCAGGATCTTCAGTAGATGAGTAAAGATGAAAAGAGGGAAATTGAAGTGTTTTGACTGACAGTGTGACAGGTGTTAAGCCTGCACGACTGCTAGCAGTGCAGCCAGAATCCTGTGCCTCTGGCAGCAGGGAGCACTGGGATGAAATTTCAGTCGTGAGTAACAATGATCATAGCGTTGCACTCTATGAGAAACACCAGCTAGATGATCCTGCTGTTTCTTTCTTTTTTTTGAACATGAAAACACTCCAATAAGCCTTACAAGCAAATCATAGGCTTCAGGCTGGTCAAATGAGAGACTTTGAAATCTGCATGATTTATGCAACAACTTGCTCTGAATACAAACTGAGAGAAATGCAGCATGTTGAAAGGAAAACATAGAGGAGATTACTAATCGGCCTGTAAATTTACTCACCATTGATGTAAGTTTTGAGTCTTATCCTCATTTTGATCATATTTAGGATATAATGTTTACATGGAACTGATTGCTTGCAGGTGTATCTGGACTCCTCAACACACCAGCTCATTTCTGTGCTCACTGAGTTATCTCAACAGTTGAAGAGGAATACAGGTTGGATTTCTTGGTTGCATTACAGAAGTCAGTCTTTTGATTTTATTTTTACATTTAAATATATAATAAGTATGAGTAATAGCACATTTCAACCTTATCCACAAAAGTCAGGGGATTACCAAAGTTTTTAGGTTTCATCTTAATAACATGCAGCATGAACCACTGCACAAATGTTTGTGCCAAACAATCCAGTAGATGTTGAGCGATTTTGACCTCCTACTTCGGTTTCCTGACGTACTACAAGAAAGTTCAGGGGATCAGAAGTCAGTAGGATTCATCTTCTGGTGACCATGAACGTCTGTACGAAATGTCATGACAAATCATCCCATAGTTGTCTGTGAAGATTCTCAGCCCTTCTGGATATACCATGACCAGGATGACTAGCTCAAGAGCAACTTGACTTTAAAATTCAATCCGAAGCAAGTTCAGTTGCCATCAACTTAGCCCTCCTAGCCCATTCAATTGTCATTGAAAATTTCAGTATTGACCAAAGCTGTTGACTTGAGTGGTTGATCTTTCCTAGAGAACCAACACTGCTAGCATTGCTGAAAATGTCAGTGCAGGACTTGACCAGATCCTTGTGTTTTTTGTTATTCTTATCCCTATCCTTAAACAAATTAGTTTCAGCATTTTACATTAAACCACGGCCGTATTATGGCCCAAATGCTCAGCACTCCTGCTACACGTGGCCAATTTTAAAATTTGTGTATAATCATCACGTGACCCTTTGGTGTTGTAGACATTGTGTCCAAAGGACATAATCTACATTCTATAATTGATGCTTGTTTTCCACAGATTTGGAATACTGTGATGGTGTATTTCAAAGCCAAGCAAAGGCAAGCTTCCTATTATCTGCCAAATGTACACAGCAACAGCTGTGTACCTCCTACCCTCAGTCCCGTGCGGCACACCGAAAGAGCATTTAGTCAGAGATTGCCACTGGTGAAGGTAATCATTTCTCATTTTTGGTGATGAGGTGTTTTCAGAAAAAGCTTTTGAATTTGAATAGCATTATCAGGTCACTGGAGGAAGCCTCAAAATCGCCGATGTTAAGCAAATCAAGTATCACCCCTCATCCTGCTTAAACGAAAAATACCAGTGATTTCAATACAAAGATTATGTAACACTCTTATAAGGAAAGCAGTTAATACTTCACACAGCTGCTCTGCTTTTTATTTTTTAAATCCAAAATATTTATTTTGGTATTTTTTTGGAGCTATTTTGTCCTGATTAACAGCATGCACATCTGCATCTGTGTCGATGAAAATGAAACACTATACATCTGAAAAAACACCAACTCCTTTCATTGTATTACAGCCAAACAGAAAGTATGGTGTAGTGAGTGATGGTATGTGTGTTTGTCTGTAATTTTCAGGTGATATATATATTTTTTATGGAATCCCCTAATTTAGTAAAGAATCATTCAGGTTTTTAGGGAAAGGTTCTGCTCCCTGTATTATTTCCATTATTCACTTATTCCAATCAGATGACCATTGTACTGCCACTCTTCATATGAACAACCAAGTGCAACACTATGACTTAGCAGTGAAACGATCCATTAATATGACTGAAGGTATCAATTCAACAATCAATGATCCAATATCATCGTTGCAAAATGAAAACATCGATCCATATCATCATCTGTAAGATATGCCTTATTTTGAAATTCCCATGGCAAGTTTGTGTTGCGGTTTCTGTCCAAGCACACCTCCTTCCTAAACATTCAAACCATGCTAGCGCCAGGCAGTGTTTCCAACTTGGCGACTTTCCCCCTAGATTTAGCAACTTTTCAGACACTCTGAGAAACTTTATTTCTAAGAAGCGGCTAGCAACAAATTTAATGACTTATTCAGACCATCAGGGAAAAAACGAGTAAATGAATGCGGCTCAGAGTAATCGAAGTCCAAGGCTCTTCTGCCAAAGCGCCGGCTCCCTCCCTCTCTTCTTGCGCCGTGTGGAGGCAGGAGGTCGCCTCTCGCCGCAGGACTGGGCCTTCAGTTATAGTGAGTCTCTATGGCTACATTGAGGCATGTTAAAACATACACTTTTACATTCTTGTAAATATATCCTGATTCATAAATAGTTTTTCATTAATAAAAATATACATAATTTAGTTCAGTTATACAATTGTCAAATCATATTTTAATTGCTTTTTGCTTTTTTGTGAGCAAATATCGTATCATTGTCCACAGAATTGATATAGTATCGTATTGTATGATTTACACCCCTACTGTGAATGTCTTCCAGGAGAGATTGTGTGCCCTGGACCTGAAATACTCTCCAGGGAAGTTCGATTATGACAAAAAAATGTTCATGATATCAAAACAATAAGTGAAGCTACCTATATATATCACATAAGAGGACTTGATTTGTTTCTTGACTGACACTCTCCTGGAAATCTGCCCAAATTTCCCTGTATTATTGCTTTCTCATTTTCCTTTTTTAAATATAAATTATCTGTTTCAAGCTTATGGGCTCCTTCAAATGGAATTTTAGACTGCATCAACACTAGCTACTGGTAGCAGCAACACTAGCTCGGATTTGGCAATGCTGTAATACAGTATTTCGTGCTCCATGGCCTGTGCTTTGGCATGAAGTGTGTTCTGGCAAAAATACAGGAATGTGTGATTCTTTGACATCGCAGTCGTCAGCTCAAGACTGCTCAATTATCTATTCAAAACAAACAGAGACATATGGCTACTTGGCAGGTACCTCTTAAGTCTTGTGAAAAATTCTGCGAAAGTCAAATCAAATCACAAAGAATTAGCCTGACAGCGGCAAATGAGGCCAGAAAACCACAAGACAAAGACAAATCAAAGCAACGAGGAAATCAAGGCTGAGTTAAACCCAACTCAAGTGTACCATTTGAAAGGGCAAGTGCCCTGAATAATGTAACAGCCTTTATCCTCTCCCCAGGCTAACAGGGCACTTCTTAACATTCTCAAAAGATGCTTTTCAATTAAGCCTGACTTGGTGGTGGCAATGTGTATGCTAATGTGTGCATGTGTGCAAAGTGGAGTGTGTACGTGTGCATGTGTGTGTGTCTGCCTTTGCAAGAAGCTGTTGAAGAATAACAGAATGGGAAAGAGAAAGTGACAAATACACTGCGAGAAGCAGACTCGCTTAAAATGAACACATCTTCATTAGAATGACCCCTTTTACCAAATGTACAATAAACTCAATTTAAGTGCATCAGTTTTAGAACTAGTGTATGTACAGTATATAACCATCACATTGACCCATGTCACTGCCAATTGTGATTGAAATCTAAATCCCTAATTACCTACCTCAAAGCCAATATTTCCTCATAAGGAAACTGCATTCACCGTTTGAACCAGTGAACCATTTTATTGGACTGAGTTATACAGTTACCTTCATATGGACGCAGTTAACTTCAGACACAGTTACGCTGTTGTGTTACTCCTACTTGGTGAATTCCCACCAAAGATTCCCGGAGGATGAATCCTATTGGCTTTCATGATCCCCTGACTTTTCATCTCGTGCCATAACAAGTTGGACATTTTGGGGTTTTAGTGAAATTTGGTCCGGACGTTTATGTAACCAAGGGAATGAATTGTAGTAACTTTGAGCCTCTGACTTTCCATTTAGTGCCATCATCAGGTCAACATTTCATTTTGTCACATTCTTTGGTTTATGACCAAATATCTTCAAAACTTATGACAAACTAAGACGGGGGACATCATAAACATTCTACCTGCTAAACATGCTGATCTTAGCATTTAGCCCAAAGCAACACTGTGCCAGATAGCCTCATAGAGCTGCTAACATGGCTGTAGACTCTTGTAGAGTATTGTTTTATCATATTGTGGCACAGCTGACCCCTCTGCAGAGGTCAAAAGGGTGCCTTGACGGCCAACCCATTTGGTTCAGTTAAATAAAGTCTACAGTATTTGCCCATTTGTTTAAACTTGTGTCTTTTGAAATCTGATGCAGACCAAGCAAGTGCACCGAAGATCATCATGTTTTTGTAGTGAAAACAGAGCAAACCAACCACACGATTCTGGGACAGTTGATATGTGACACTTTTATGAATTCAGAAGCTAAACTAAACAAATTTTGAATAAAGCTGTAAAGGAAGTAACCCCCAAATAGCTAGTGAGGATCTGCATTTGGTATGACACTTGAATGAGCGCAATAAATTCTCTACAGAAAAAAAGTGGGAGATGTCGTCCACTTTTGTGGCCTACTCAAAGTTTTTGGCAGTTCATGATTAAAAGTAAAATTAAAGTTGTGGGCAAATGCTCATCATGGTTAAGAGATGACAAAGTTGAATGTTGGTAGAAGGAAAGCCATCGCCCTGGTGCACAGTGTCAAAAATAGCTGTACACCCAAACTTTCACTCACCCACTTGCCCTCTCACTTTCAATCGTAGGCTTTAGAACATTATACTGTTTCCTACTTTAAATGTGGGCCATTTAAAACCATTTGAAGAGCAACCACTGCTGATGTTTTCTTGATGACAGGGTTTTTTTTTCTGTCTGTTCTCTTTCTGATATTCATTCAAGGTTTCCCCAGACCCTCCACAGTACTTCTTGTTGAATACTCAACAGTTCAGCTACAGCAGCTGGGGATTAAGTGTCTTGCTCTGGGAAACCTCAAAAGTACATCGTGAATGATTGAAGAGAATAACTCATTCATGTTTCACACCAAGATTTTTTACAAGCCACACTGTGGATTTCAAAATCAATTGGGGCAAATATTGCCTTCAGTCTTCTAGAGCATCCATCACTAGACATCCACAAAACTCATTTCAAGAATCACTTTTATAGTCTGAACCACTGCCTGACCTTCTGTTCCAAACTGGTCACTGTTTTTTTCGCCTGTTCGTTGTGTCTAGTTGAGGCACCAGACCGCGACGGCTTATCTTGGCTTTTACAAAATCTGCCCACCAAATCCTTTAAGAAAACTGACATTATTAACCATCATCTGTCAATCTGTTGATGTCTGTCTTTTTATTTTATTATTTTTTTTACTACAATCTGCCTTACACATTTCTTTTCTCTCTTTCTGTTCCTGTCCCAACTACCACTCTCTGCATCACTTTTTTTCCCCAAGCAAGTTCTCCTCTTCTTAATGAATGTACATTAATCTTCCAGATGTTAGATGTTAGACTAAAACTGTGATAATGCAGCACTGATTAAAAACTAGAGAGAAACAAAAGAGTATGAATGAAATAGCTGCAATACATTATAGTGTCAGTGTTATCTAACTAATTTTATCACCATAGTTATTGTATATTAATTGGAAATATGACTTGCCCACGTAAAATGCTGGCTTTGGTCGGCTGACAGGTGTTTGTTAAAAAAAGATAACAGGAAACTACAAAAGAGCTGTACGCTAGTTTTACAAAAAACTGTATACTTAATACTTGTAGAGTTGTACTTTAGTTTGAGGAGTTAAACTTCTCGGTGAAGTACATCACTTAACAATATGAAAGGGCAATCTTTTGTTCACTTCACAGGCTGCGAACAACTCAACCCTGATTTTAAAATCCCATTTGCACATTTGAGCCTACTTGAGTTTTAGTGAAAATGAGCTCCTGATATTTCAGTGTTTGTGTATGTGTGTATGAGTGTGTGTGTGTACTTCATGCTTCATGCATAATGTTCATGCCTTATTGTTTTGTTAAGCTTTGCCAAATGCTGCTCTCTGTTTCCTTGCTTTGGCTCAGCCTCTCTTTGTGTGTGTGTGTGTGTGTGTGTGTGTGTGTGTGTGTGTCCATAAAGCCCCTGGTTTCTCTGGAGGAAGGCCAGCCAGGCTTCTGTTTAGCACATTATCCATCCCTCTGCTGCCATGGTGCTGGGCACACACATAGATGCATGCATTCACACACTTACATGCACGGATACATACATCCTCTGAATCACAGACAAACAAGCGCAAGCACCCTCACCTACACAAAACTCAGTCACTCGCACACACACACACACACACACACACACACACACACACACGCGCACACTCACACACTCACAGTGACACACAAAGTCAAGTTAATATACAGGAATACACTGACATAAACTAAAATACACACGTACATGGAAATACACTTTCTTTCACAAGCAGCACACAAACAAAAACAAAAGCACAGATGTCTTATGTCTATACAACAGCAGGCAAGCGCTTTGATGATATTTACAAATAGGTTTGGGCTGTTCATTTGCTCCTGTAGGAATTGAGTGTGTGTGTGTGTGTGTGTGTGTGTGTGGTAGAAGAGGTGAATATACAGGTATTCTCTGTTCAGTACATGCTTGTATGTCACAATTAGAAACATGTGGTGTTATATTTATTAATCATTAAATCATTCAAATTAAGAAGTGTTCTTGGTAGTCGTTGGTAGACATTTACATGAGAAGCTTGTGGGCTGACATTTCAAGGGTATTTCTGATAACATTTTGTGAATTCAAGAAATACATAAAAGCCAAGCTACTTCACTAAATTCCCTGCATACACTCCCGAACAATCACATCGCCACTGCCCGAGCAGAGCGGAGCAATCAACACCCCCCATCCTCAACTTCAAATTAAACATTAAACAATGATTAACCAACATCTACAGCAGAGAATCTTAGAAGTATCATTAAATTATAACTAATTCTCAACCTACCCCGCAGTTAATTCAACTTATGTCAAGGGGGAAACAGTTAATTAAATCAAAATTAAATTCTACAACAACCTATTACACACTTAAACACACTTTGTTTAGTGACTAGTGTTATATGTAACATTTGGCGTTCCTCCTTCTTCTGCCTTGCGTTGTTACAGGGTAAGAAGGCCAGATGTGTTAGTTGGCCATCAGAAACAGTGGGTTTAGCTCAGTAGCTGGCAAGAGCTATCCTCTCTAGACCTCTCTAAGACTGGAAGCTGAAGCAGGAACTGTTAACGATCAGTTGGTGTTGTCAGTCAGGAGATAAAATCATATCACAGATATCACAGTTATGTGGTGTTCAAAGACTGAAATCATTTCTTTCCCAATCCAGTCGCTGCACATCGTTTTCATTAAGATTATTTCAACCGTATTTGATATTTGACTGAAATCAGGACATTGAGATCACAAGGGGGAGCGGGACAAATAGCTGAAGTTCACTCACTATGTACAGTTCACCGTGCATTGCCCCTATCTAAATGCATTTTGAATGAGACCATAGACACACTCTTTTTTTAAAAGTACATTCTGTTTTGGTACAGGAACACATTTGCACCTAATTTGTGCCAAGAGATGCAACTATAATCACTCGATGAGTCACCTCTGTACTTTCATCATCTTTCATCTTCATGTCATTGAGTATGTGCTGCTTTCTGACAAGATTCAAAAAATAGATTATACCATTCAATTCAAGAAGATGGGAGCTGTCTGAATGTGGAGTTTGACCAACCTACAGGTCCGTCTACAGGTTTCCACAATGTATCTCGATTTAAAAGCAAAACAATACATCAGTTTTTACCAACATCTCTTTGAGGCCACAGTATATAAAATCTTCATATTGAGAAACATCAACCCAGAGATGCCGTTTTTAATAACTGCACTGCAACAGAAACAGAAACATGGGCCACTAGGTTGAAAAGAGTTGAAAAATTAGTTTGGAAGCTATTACCCTTCTACTGTCTGAGATGCACAACTGCTCTATACACACCAGGCTTGGTTGCCTTTTTTTCTGGCTGGTTAGATCCTGTAGCAGCTCAACTAGCATGAAAAGCTGCTCACCTTTATGCTTAAGGAGCACGACTCGCCCCTGTGGACCATGGAGTTTATTTATTTTTTCCCGTCATCACTGAACACATAACCCACTGACACATTCCCTCAGGTGGGACTGTTGTCTCCATGTCAGCTCCACTTTGTAAAACGACACAAGGTACAACACGTATCACCTTTGTATCCGTATCCAGTGGGTGTTTTTTGTGCACTGCGTGTGTCAAGCTGATACAAGGGAGTGTGTGTGTGTGAAAACAACCTTAAATAAAGATGCAAGGTTGGGACATCACCCTCAGTGAGTGTTTGATCAGCTGATCAGCAGTTAGAAACAGACAGGCTGGTCTTGGTAGAGAGGAAGGAGAGGAAGTGTCCGTTCATATGTGTACATGTTGGTACTCAATAGGGAAGCACACCGGTGTTTTTGTGTCCTTATATAAGGAAATATTGTGGATCTGTGTGTGTGTGTTTGCATGTGCTTGTTCCGTGCACGTGTGTGTTTCAGAGAGTGCATGCTTGTGATCGACGGGACTTTGCCAGCAGGCCTGTAACTGTTCATAGCTGCTGGCATGCTGAGCTTTAAAGGTCGACGCCAGTCCCTCAGCAGAGGTGATTTGGAGATGACTGGGCAGTCTTGTTTGTGTGTACTTGTGTGTGATTGCATACATTTGTGTGTATGTATCTGTCCGCCATGCACTTCCGTTTGTCTTTCAGGTGCATGCATGCAGTGTGTGCTGGGCTGCTTGTGTATTCATGATGTGAGTCTGCAAGAGAACTGTCTTCTCCCTCAGAGTCTCTGTGGGGGGTTTTATCATGCAAACTTTTTAGCTACTCCGTTTCTTCTCTTATTCACACATCCACTCAGCACATATTCCTTTTTTGAGCAGTGCCCTGTTTCACATTCACACAGCTGCACGCATTCACACCTGAGCTTCCTGGTTCTACTCTGGGCCAGTGAGCAGCTTCTAGCCCTGATGAGGATAACACCCCACCATGCCAAACCTTTACTCACCTCTTACGGACACTCAGATAAATGCAACAAGTCAGCATGCCGCAGGCTCGCTCCAGATTGTATGTGTGTGTTGTGTATGTGTGATATAAACCATTGGGCTTCTGTTGTATGTCAAATTTAAGATTACACCCCATCCTTTGATTTATGGAGGATTCTCCAGGTGTGTGTATGGCTAATCCTAATGCATTCAATAAAAGTATGATTGCAGGACCATTTTTTGTTGGTTTTTCTTTGCCTCTACAATGTGTCATGTACTGTGTACTCTCTTGTACACACAACCAGACATGTTGAAACTGGACAGCAACATGCTTTTTAATGATAGCTGCACATGTTCCAAAAGTCAGTTCCAAAAGCTGACACTGATGGAGATTAAGATTGATATTTATGCAACATTTTCAATATAAATAAATAAAAGTCTTTGATGTGGTTTAGGTTAGGTCTCTTAAGCCATGTTTCCACAACATGGTATGGCTCGCCTCATTTCTACCCACTTTTGATACCGGGTACTTCATTATCAACTGTGGATAGTCCCGTGTCTGTCACTGCTGTGACATCATCTTCAACAGTTGGTAAACAACTAACTGAAAAACTGTAACTTACATTGTACATTTAATGCTTAACTGGCAACTTCACTGCTAACCTTTACCTTTACTTTAGCATTCTCTGCTGCTCACTCTCTCACACACACACATTACTCACTTCCTTTTTCCTTAAAGGAGCTACGCTGCTCTTGTAATATCACAGTAAAATTGGCAGGCTCATGCAGGATGTCCCGTGTCAGTAGTCTGCAGTGTTTACACGTCACCTTTTAGTATCGACTCAGCTCGCTCGGAATCTTGAAAGAGGGGATGCCAAAAAAGAACCAGGTGCCCGGTGTGATCCACAACAAACAAAGGGAAAAAAATAACAGTCCCATTTACATATTCTAAATTCTGATTGATTGCATAGAATGGATCAATTCAGAAAGACAAATCAAATGCTTAATCTCGCCGCAATACATGATCAGCTGCTTAAGATGAACAGTTGATATACACAAATGCAAGAGACTAATTGATGACAGAGACACTATCTATCTGCTTTGATTGATTTAAAAACCACCCACTTATCACATTGATTATCATGTTGACAAGCCAGGAGTTCCAACTTTCAAGTTTTTTCCCTGCAAAGTTGCATCATGCTCTTAAAGTTTTATCACTGTGATCAGATTTGCATGATGCAATGCAATGACATGGTACAGACAGAAGTCTTTGAAAAGTATGTATTGCAGAGTTTCTTAAAGAATTACAGTTCAGGGCACAAATGGAACAGATTTACACAGTGTTCCAGGGTATTAACAACATCTTATGACCTTTGTCCTTTGGTGAACCAAAAAAAAACAGCTGGTTAGACCTTTCATTGTCCTTTGTTTAACTGTTGTTGATAAGAATGCTTTTTTATTGTGTAATAATAAGCATTAACAGGCAGTATTACAGTAACATATCCGTCACACTAAGTGCTTACAGTATATTTTTAAGAAACCTCCTGATTGTATGTAAGTGTGCTTTAACACCTGTAGTTTGGCTCATTTGGTCCAGACCAAGGGAAGAAAAAAAAATCTACTGTCTTTCAGTTCTGGTCCGGTTTGTGTGTTTACACTGACATTAACAAAGAAAACCAAGAGCTTTAAACATGAAGTCAAATAGACTAACACGTAACTTTTTGATTGGACAGTTTAGGTTTAGGGTTGAATTCTCGACAAAAGTGGTGACTGACAGCAAGTCATGCTGCACCTTCATTTTCTTACGTGTATATTTATGTTGTCTAGTGTCACAAAAATCTCATAAAGAAATAACTACTTATCATCATTTTTAATACTATAAGAACACAAACGTCCTGCATGTTATAAGTAATGGCAAACAAAATAAAAACCAGATGTCTTTACAATAATAATACAGTGGGGATTACAGTAGGATGTCACACACTTTTAAATGGACTAACCAAAGTAGATGATCTGCTCTTGACCAGAGATAAAGATGTATAGTATGTATGTTTTTTGGGCTAATCATGACAGATTATTAACGCCACAGCCAGAGGCTAAAGCTATACACAATGTAACATACTTTTCCCAAATTTTTTGCAGGATAATATTTAGTGATGTTAAGAACCACTACCCTGTGTGTCCTAAACATGAGATAACATTAGACCCAGAGTCACATGACCGGTGACCACAAGAAAAATAATTCCAGTTCACAGTCACTGCAGCTAAAAAGTCAAAGGCATACTTTTTGCTCTACATGACTACAATAACAAACTGGTTCTTCATTCTTTGATGTTTTTTGCAAGTCCTGGACTAAATAGAAAATATGATTTAAGCACTAAAATTAAAAACAGTTTGATTGCTGCCAAGATACATTCTGGTTGAGAACACTATTTGTGCTGCAGCCAAAAACTGAAGAAAAAGAAAAGATTGACACACCAGTATCATCAATATCAAACATTTATCTGGAGCTCAGATATCACAAATTAATGTATGTCACGTTTTGTTAGCGTTTTGGACATTTTGTTTGTATTATTCTATGATCCCCTGTCAACAACTGTAAAGTGTGAAATGCAGAATTTTAAACTGGCATAAAGAAAGACTGATGTCAGTTGAGTTCATTCACACATTATCCTATGCAGTTTATCTATAATTCTATCTATAATATGAATCTACACAAACCTGTAATTAATCAAAACAGGCTGCACAGAAATGTGCAGATTGAGAACAGGGGTACATATTACACCATATTTTCAAGATTATAATTACATCTTTGCAATGATGACATTCAGCTGCTGAGTCACTATAAGGTAGGGATTGTTACACTTCTTGGCCCTAATTGGGGGAGAGTTTGTGTCAAGGCTTAGATGCAGTGAAACAGATCCACACATCATTTGAAATAATCTCAGCGTATTTCAAGTGTTAGCAGCACTCACCCCTGCATTACATCAGTGGCAGGTGTGCAGTGTTCATATATAATTCATGTCTTCACATAGAGCTTATGGCTTTCACCCTGGGCCCCACAATTTTGAGCCTTGGCCCAAAGTATAACCAATGTCTTACCAATTTACAAATTCATCACTGGAAAAGTATAAAACTGAGATCTCTGCCAGCTCCAAGGCTGCTGACATATTATCTATGGCTCTAGGGAACATGAGGAAGCAAACCCCTAATTACAAACAATATAATAAAACAATTTAGGGCTATTAAAGTACATGAATCATTTTTATTTCCACTCATACCACTGCCCAGAGTCCCGATGCTTCACCTGCAGAGTTACAGCCACAAACTGATGGGAAGTTCACAGCAGGTCACACGATCTCTTACGTTCAGCATCCTCTTCCTTTGATGTTGTCTGTGTGTGTGTGTGTGTGTGTGTGTGTGTGTGAGCGTGTGTGTGTGTGTGATTTTAAAGAATTGAAGACGAACAAGTGAAGTGTAAAGAGCTAAAGCCACTGACACAGCACAGATCCTCTTCTTCTGATTAGTCTGGTTATCACTGCTGTAAGGGGGAGGATGGGTTGAATGGAAAAGAGAGGGGAAATGGAAGGGGGAGTTGGAAAAGAAGATTGTAAGATAGAAGATAAATGTAACAGAAAAGGAAAGAAATTGACTGGAATAAGAGAGAGCGGAACAGGAAAAAGGAAGGAAGCAAAGTTAAATATGTACATACAGTAAGACAGATGGAAAGAGAAAGAGATGCAAGTAAATTCAACCCAAAAAAGATATGTGTAAATGCATCCCAGAAAAAAAAATTCAGAACGGAAGGAAATCCAATTGTTAAACTGGAGCCAAGAGACGCATTCAAGCCAGATGTTGAAAATGCATCTGTCTCGCCAGGACACATACATAATATTTACTCCTCCCAAGAGCAACTACGTAACTGTGGAAATATCCTCTACATGGTCTTTCCACTGTGATAATGGCAGCTGAATTTACACTGAATTCACACTTGCACTAAAATTAGCCAGTGTTCTTTTGTCTTACAAAACAACTTCAGATGCATTATCACCTCCCTCTGGACTGGAGTAGAGCCGAACCTGATTTCATATAGCAGGGAAAAAAACTGTGATCATATTTGTATTCTGGCCAAGGGAGATGCGTGTATATCTATGTGTGGCTAAGAGTAAAGGCTCTGACCTACGTGCCGACTTGTACTGGTCGCACGGACTTGCATGCGGTACCAGTCATACTACCATTGAAGGTCTGCACCGGTCTGGCGCTCCATACATGCGCATTTCCAGATCCACACTCCTTTCCAGTTGCAGGCAGTAATGCACCATGATGTTGTCTGCCAACCGCTATAGAAATCAAGAAGAAGAAGAAGCATGCATAAATAGGCATTTTCATACCTCCCAAGCATTTGTGCCATTTCTCACCACAAGTTTAAAGTCATATGGCTGTCTTTGTGTTGTTTGACAGAAGAATTATACAATAAATGTCTCAACGCACAACCTCTCTTCAAAACAAGCATCCATTTTGTCGTCTGGAGCATGCGTAATCAGTGCGCTTGTTTTGCTTACAGTTTGTGTGGTCACAAATTTTGGGCTGCACATGGACCCCTCCAGACATGGGCGGATGACAACATTTACGCGGCCCAAAGCTGACCCTCGCGGAGACGCAGAAAATATGAATGCGGCTCAGGTGTCTCCAGCCTCTTTCTCTTTCCAGTCCCGATGTGTCTGTTCTGGTTTCCTGAAATCTTCCCAGAAGAGGAAGACACAGATTCAGACTGAAAGATTGATATGAGCCCTGTTGTGCCTTTCTGCCAGCTTTCATGTCTGCCTCTGAACCTAACTGCCTGAGCCCAACTGTCCCTGTCTGTCATGGGCTGAACTTTTCTTCCTGTCTGAGCCCGAGTTTCAACCTGCCTGCGTCTGACCTAGAGCCCAAATCTGCCACTTTTCTCAAAACAGAGCCTGGCAAAGGCAGACACACTGAGCTCAGCTCTTCCTTACTGTGGAAACGCAAAAGTGTCCAAATTTAACAATGAGACAAATGTGCAGCTGAGGAACCAACTAATTCCGACTTCTAGAGGCTACTTTATGTTAGTTTCAGTTTTAGTAAGACAATGGACGAAGTTATTTAAAATATGAAAACACATTGCCACATTTCTTTCCCATCATCCAGCTGCTGATACTTTCTCTGTCTGAAGTCTCTGATTTGCCAGTTGTTGAGGAAAAATCCAAGGTTCCAAGGAGGTTTGCTGTAGTGTTGTGAGTTTATTATAGCATGCCGGCACACTGGTGCACTGACGGACACAGAGCGGATCTGAGCCGGTGAGTGGACCAAGAGTCAAGACAGAAATACAGTTTTATACAGTAAGATCAAAGCAGTGATGTAAGAACAGAGGGAAACAAAAGGTAGGAAGGGGACATTTGCTATCGAACTCGCAGGGGACACCTAGTTGCCAAGATCAAAGGGTTAAATAGCGGAGGGGAAGGGGGTCCAGACTTAATCAATTTTGCAAGTCTGCAGGGAGGCCCCAGTGTGTTTTCTCTATCAGTCTGAAGAGGGCTCAATGTGTATTCTTCTTCACCTGTGGGTCCGTGTAAAAGGACAATTACAAACCCAGTTACCAGTAAACGTGGTCAAAAAATCGGTCTCCTCCAGGAGAATCTAACTGGAGGACTTAGGTTTCTCTAATTCCATACCCTGATTACGGAAACCAGGTTTCTTGTTTCCATGACGTTTAAGAAATCAGCTTACCAGAAAAAGTCGACCTCATTGAGTTCCCCTGCTCAAAAAATCACGTGACCCGCTCACCTGCCTACCCCGCTGCGTCTCATTTATAATCAGCCTCAGTGGATATCCAGAGGCCAGTTTTCTTTTCATGCCAGATCACCACAGTGATCATCCCATTTATTTTATGCTTAAACTGACAGTACACTTAAAATTATTTTTCTATCTCAAAACTAATGTGTATGCTTAAATGCCAGTCCAAACCACCACACATCCTCCCCTTGGTAGAGCCTATTTGTAACCTTAAAACATTAAACTGTAATCACTTGAACTTTTAAATGCAACTAATATAACAAACACGTAAAATTTATGTGATCCTTTTCAAAATATACTCAGCCGTGCTCAACAAACACAGTCATGGGTATTTTTTCTTGTACTTGGTTGCTGTGTATTTGCATGTGTTCATCCTTCCATGTTTGCCTTCCTTCCCTGTCGGTGTTTTTGCCAATAAAAGCTCAAGTCATTAACTACATACTTAATTGAGAGGGATAGAGGAAAGAGTAGGAAACTGGGGGAGAAAGTCTTTTTCTTTTCAAGAGCTCCTTGCTTCCTTTCTTCCTGGCAACTTAATGGAGCTTAACGCAATTAAATTTAACATTCACCAGTTTAATCCAACAGTGTAGCAACCGTTCTTTTTGTTTCCCTTTATTACCCCTTTCTCTCCCTTACTTTTCACTTCCATTTCCTTCCTTTTTCTTTCAGTCTTTCTATCTTGAGTTTCTTGCTAATTCTAATTCTTTCATCTCTAACTTGTTACACCCATCAACTGTTTTTTCCTCACTGGTTTATTCTCTCAATGGTGAGACAATCAAATCTCAGATAATTGCTGCAATTTTTGTTTCTTCAGCCATGTCCTGAGCTGTTCAATGGCCACCCTGGGGGAGTAGAGAAGTGGGTTGAAAAAAGGACTATGGCCAAATAATGAGCCATCATTGACAACAACTCCCATCCTTTACATGAGACCCTGAGTGCTCTAAAGGCCTGGACATGTCAGGATTTAAAATGGCAAAATTTTGTGGTGAAATATATTCATTCAAATGGAATCAACACAATCAGGGGATCCGCACGAGGAGGCAAAATTATTCTGTGCAGATATTCCATGAGTTTAACTTCAGTGAACTTTAAAAATTTGCGACATTGACCAAGAGCAAACTCTCTTGACAGTGCTGACCTTTATCAAAGCCTGTTAGAAGGAATGGCACTCACACTATAGAATGAATGTATCATATCAAATGCTACAATTCATACATTTTCTGTTTAGTCAATATATATATAAAAAATGTAAAAAGGCACAATAACACACATAGATTTCCACCCTCAAGTTAGAAAAAAAAAGAAACAAAACAAGTTGATGTTTTTTGTCACTTTTTGTTCTTCCCATATCCTCAAATGTCACCCCACTAAATAATAGCACATCATTACACAATACTCATTATTTTCTAAAAGCATTCATTTTCTTTTAAACTAATCCTACAATTCTCATTAGAGTTAATTTGGACTAAACATGAAACTAATTGTTTGGAAGACAGCAGCTACTGTTCACACCCTAAACCCCTCAGGGTGAGAAATAATATCATAGTTGGGTATGAGAGTGATAATTTTCTGCACGTCATCCACCTCAATCAAGCGCTTACAGGTTTAAAGACTGTAATCATAATAAGAGTAAATACATGAAGCAACACTGCCAATCATTGTTTGATTAGATCATTCACAAACAAGGTTAGCTGGAGATAAGGTAGTTAACTTTGTATGTGTGTATGTGTATTTGTATGCATGCCACGTGTATGGTTGCTTGTTTTTTTTTCCCTCTGTTAATTATAATTATTATCATATGACAATTCTATCATTACAATTACCATTATCACTTCTTCTGAAAGTTTTATATTTTCTTGAAAAATCAGTTTCTTTTTTTACTATCAGATAAACTGTACTTTAAGAAAATGCTTTATTACATTGTAAAGCTGTGTGACAGTAATGTGCAGAAAAGGCTGAGTGATAACGACTTGACATCTTTGCAGGCAGTAAAAATAATGTTCATCTATGTGACAGAAATCAGTCTAAAATCGCAATTTGGGCACTCTGAATTACTGTCCATCAAATTTCCATGTCTATAAAACTAATATTTTTGGCAAGGGGAACTAGCCATATGTTTCAGGCTTTAACAAAATACATTTCTGTAGTGAAGAGACAGGAAAGAAAATCTCTGAATGTGGAAAAAAAGGGAAGGAAAAGGAAGGAAGGAGGAGGAGAAAATATTGCCAATTTTGTGATTTAAATATGACTGACAGCCAACAGCCTCCCCAGTCTTTAGGAAAAAATAATCCCCATTCCAAAGCCTGCAGTCTTGAATTCTGATTGGCTGTATCACATTGAAACCATTTTTATACACCCAGAAAAGCTCCCATGACTGGATGGTCATCATCTGAATCTTAATTTGAATACTCATGTATGAGTAAAATTTACCTCCATAGATGCTTCTCGATACCTACCATTTAAAGGAACATGGAGCACAGAAAGCTAAGGAGAGAGTTGTTTCAGGAGATTATAAAGAAAATTATAGACAAGCATATTAAAGGTAAAGGCTATAGGACCATCTCCAAGCAGCTTGATGTTCCTTGAGTGATGTTCAGTTGCACATATTATTCAGAAGTATGAGGTCCACAGGACTGTAGCCAACCTCCCTGGACATGGCCGCAAGAGGAAAACTGATGACAAAATGAAGTCTATAATAATTCTAAGACTTCAAAATGAAGTCTAAATAATACGAATGGTAACCAAAGAGCCCAGAACAACTTCCAAAGAGATTAGAGGTGAACTCCAAGGTCAAGGTGCATCAGTGTCAGATCGCACCATCTGTCGCTGTTTGAGCCAAAGTGGACTTCACGGAAGACGACCGAGGAGGACACCACTGTTGAAAGCAAATTATAAAAAAGCGAGACCGGAATTTGCTAAAATGTATATTGACAAGCCTCAAAGCTTCTGGGAAAATGTCCTTTGGACAGATGAGACAAAATTGGAGCATTTTGACAAGTCACATCAGCTCTATGTTCACAGACGCAAAAATGAAGCATACAAAGAAAAGAACACTGATCCTATCGTGAAACATGGAGGAGGCTCGGTTATGTTCTGGGGCTGCTTTGCTGCATCTGGCACAGGGTGTCTTGAATCTGTGCAGGGTACAATGAAATCTCAAGACTATCAAGGCATTCTGGAGCGAAATGTGCTGCCCACTGTCAGAGAGCTTTGTCTCAGTCGCAGGTCATGGTTCCTCCAACAGGATAATGACCCACGACACACAGCTAAGAACACCCAAAGATGGCTAAGAGCAAAACACTGGACTAATTTGAAGTGGCCTTCTACGAGCCCTGATTTAAATCCTATGGAACATCTATGGAAGGAGCTGAAACATGCAGTCTGGAGAAGGCACCCTTCAAACCTGAGACAGCTGGAGCAGTTTGCTCACGAGTAGTGGGCCAAAATACCTGTTGACAGGTGCAGAAGTCTCATTGAGAGTTACAGAAATCGCTTGATTGCAGTGATTAAGACAAACAAAACACAACAAAATATTAGGTTAGTTAAGGGTACCATAATTTTTGTCGAGGCCATTTTCATTACTTTGTTTTTTAAAATGATTCTGTTGAACCACAATTCAAAAGCAATGTCTGATTTTCATTAGTTAATTTTCAGTAATTTTTTATTTATTATTACTTCAGTCAATTTCAAGTTATTTCAGTGACCATTGTGGGTTTTTCATTCTTTAAGGGAAGGGTACCAACAATTTTGTCCACGTGTGTGTGTGTATGTGTGTGTGTCACAGCTTCTTTTATTAAACTACAAAACACTTCAAAGCAATTTTACAAAAGGTTAGAGGATTTCACTTTCAGTGATAGTGGTCTTAAAATCACAGCAAAACACAGCACTTTGGGGCTTACTGCTTAAATGACCTGAGTCTGGGCCATTGTAAAAGCATTGTCTCCTTTGTAACCTAACTTTCCTGAGCTTCGATGGTCTTTTTATTGCTTCACCTACTTTTAGGATGCACACATTCACAAGAGGAGCTGAGGAGCTGCCAATTTCATAACCAGTAAATGGGAACATCAACTTTTTTTCCCCTCAATTCTTTCCCTCAACTCCAGTTTCTTCCAGGCACTGATGATGGGTAATATCTCAGAAAATGGCAGATGTAATACTTTTTGCACAAATGGGTAAATGACACAGACGGATGATCTAATTCCCCTGTAGAGAGCCATCTATAGTGATGAGAGTGATAATATTCACAATTCACATTACTGTTGAACAGGGCCCCTGTGACCATGAATACAGTTGGAATGATGTCTGGAAATTTGCTTTTATATTAATTTCCACCCTCCACTGTGTGTGTGTGTGTGTGTGTGTGTGTGTGTGTGTGTGTGTGTACAGTACGCAATAGGTAATTTTCTTAGTAAATGAGACTTTGATGTATATGTTTGTTATTGGTAGTTTTTTCTGCAGAGATATTACATTATAATACATTTTTTACAGTTTTGTACTCAAAGAGAGAGGTATTTACATTTTAGTGTGTGTATGTGTGTGGGAGGTGGAAAGAAAATCCATGATTATGAGAGCATGTGTGGGTGAGCATGTCTGCATGAATATATACATGATATGTTTTTCTACACAGCAAATTCAGTGAGAGCACATATTCTGAATTATGAGTACCAGTGGTGGAGGAAGCACTTAAATCCTTTACTTAAGTAAAATACCAATACAAGAATCTAAGGTAAAACATCTATATCCAAAATAAAATTACTCATTGTGCAGTTAGCTGACCCTTATGATTCAGCATGTGATGCTGATCACCAGCAGTCACCAGCAAGGGACGCTGTTCCGAGATGCCCTGCAGTCATTTACCAATATGTGTAATAGCTCAGATGCCATGTCAAACCATACATTTCAAGTTAGATACTGCATAAGAAAATATGCTGCTCTAAATTTTGGGAATTAAACTTAAGCCACACTTGTACATCAGTTAAATAGTATGTAAAGAATTATTTATGCTGTGAAAACGTGTCAAACTTTGTCTTAGTTATATAGTTTGTAAATGATTTGCTAACTCTAACTAAAATTAGGTTTGTACCATCAGTGTGAGGATTAGAAGATATATCAGACAACATTACCTTAACAATTAAGTCTATTTCCAGGGTGTATGAGATCAGTCTTTGGCTAAATTATTGTTAAAATGAATCATCGTGTTATTCATGAATCAGTCTATTTATAATGATGTTAATTACATTTTCTTTTCAAATGTTAGACTGGAAAAATGGAAAAAAAACTTAATACAGCACAATGAAATGACCCTGTGCAAGAATAAAATGGGACACTTGAATGTCTGTTCATGAGAAATATGTGATCACCCTTAGAAAGTAGCAATTACGTGAAGTTTCTCAGTTTCAAATATTCTATAATCGTCAAATCTATGACTTTAGTTTTACCTGATGATGTTATGTTTGAAGGTGGCAGATGGTTTCCATGGTTTTATAAATGTCATTACTGTCTAGTTTACAGTCCTAAAATTCACAGGGGCTGAGGCTCAGGCAAACCAACAGCTGGTCTAGTTTTTATCATGTAAATGATACGCTACACGCTGTCCCCTGCCATGGGCACACCGGTGTCAGCAAACATGCACCTTCTTGGAGTTGGAACAATCTGTTTGTAAGAACATGTGTTTTTATTTTGCCACCAACTGGATGTTTTTTTTTTATGGACTATTAAAGTAGTGCTGGGCGCTGCGAGACATAAACAATAAGGTGATCAGCCATTGTTAAGATACGTTGCCATGTGGGCCTAGCTGTTGCCATGCTTGATTGAATTAAACTTATCGCAGGAAAGAAATGGACCTTGGAGTGATTCAAATAAATACTATATTTCACAAAGCAAAATTTTGCCTTGTTTGTGTAATGTTTTTTTTAAATGATATGCACATTAATTTTAGGGTTAGGGTTTCCCTAAACGTTGCACTCAAGGTAAAAGGGCCTTAAGAGTTGTAACTGACGTTGTTGTAACTGACTATGATGCACAAACTTCAAGTATTCGAGAATGAACTTTCCTGCATTTTAATATATTTTCATTTAAGTCCCACAAAAATATTATATAGTAAGAGGAATGAGTGTAGGAAAACTGTTGATGTAATTTGTTATCCTACTGAACAATAGCCTATTTGATAGGCCACATTGCTGGGAGGCAAAAAATATTGAGGTTTTAAGTAGGACTGTATTCATATTCTACATGTTGGGTAGCAAGGTAGGTGATGCACAATAATTTTATCTATACACATAAGCAATACACTATATATCTTGCCTCTATACAAACCATTATATAACTCATATTAGGCTAAGTAGCAAACATATTTTAACATTTTTGTGATGGTAAAACTGATTCTAATCAGATGTTAATATTAAAAAATCTCTTTTTTTTAAAAAAGCCCACAATCTGAGGGCTGAGAGCCCACAATTTGGGGGCACTTAGTTCCCATTTGTGAACTAAAAACTGGTAATTTAATATTCAGACCAGGGAATTCATGTCTACACAATGTCCTCCTAATTGACAAAAACTACATTTACATTACATTTTTGTATGTGTTGACCAATATGAACCTGTAATGAACCTCCAGCACCATAAATACTCTCTCCGCAAACACAGTCAGGGTTGAACAAGACTTAACAAATACACATATTGATCAGGATATAATGGAATCGTTCTGCCTTTATAACACAAACATGCATTTCCTTTTCTTCCTCTGCTGGACTCCTTTATTGCCATCTCTCTTCATTTCGGTCTCCCTTTCTGTCTCCATCTGTCCTTCCTCTTTTTGTTTCCAGCCCCCCCTCCCTACTCTCATTGTTTTTCCCCTCAGAAATCCCCCTCGTCTGCATCCCCTCTCCCATTTCCACTCTTTCTCTTTCCCTTTTCCTCCCCTCTGCAGCTCTCCACCTCCCCATCTCCACCTCTTCTCCCATCTGTAATGGTAATGCAATGTTCTCTGTTCAGCTCATCAGCATCAGCAAGAGCAGCGCCCTCACTGGCGCTCGTTCCCTCCTTCCCTGAGTGTTTAATTGCATTAGCATAAGCACAGCCTTATGTGTGTGTGCGAGTGTGTGTCGGTGTGTGAGATTGGGAGTGCATGTAATTCATGGAATCTGACTAATTTGAGAACCAGGGGATTCTCTCTCACCATGTGTCTGTCTCCTCCAAGTGTAGCTGATGCTGTTTCTTCCTCTTTTTTTCCCCCTCCCTCCCACATTTTTTTTTTTCTTCTTCTCCCAAGTAGCGAGGCTTGGAGGACATAAATCAAGTGTTTTTGGCAACAAGAGCTGGCCGTGTCTTGCAAGAATGAGGGAGTGAACTTTTAGATGGGGAGAGTGGAGGGGAATAAGGCAGACGGAGAGAAAGAGGCAGGGAGGACGAAGAGAATGAAGTGGATTCCTTCAGTGTGAAGAAGAGGAACATGTCAGCTGTTGCCTGAAACATTCTTCACAATAGCTACCTTGAGGCGATGTAAAGAAATGTTCTTAATTATTCAGCCAACATAACTAAGTTTTGGCCATCATTCCTATCGATAATAATTAATAAACACATTTTGTTCATGTAGTTAATTGCTGAGTCTGTGAGGAGGCCAGCAAGGTTTTTTCCAGTCCAAAACATGTTTTTAATAACCTCCAGGTAAGCCATCTTGTTTGGAACATGAAACAAGGAGAGTAAATTAGCCTATTGTTTTTTGTAGTTTAAGTGCTGAAAACATTAAGAGAGGTGTGCTCTACTGCAACTACTGTTCAAGACGTCTTGACAAACATATGCATCATATTAAAGAGTTTCTGCAGAAAATAATGCAGAACTCTCTCATTCTGATAGAGGATAGATGCTGGACTTCTTTGACGGCTAAAAGTTCAATTTGGTTCAGTCTAAATGAGCTGGCTGTATTAGCATGGCTTTTGACATGTGTTATGAAAGCAAATTTCAAAAATCAAAATACCCATAGCTAATCCATCCGCATGCATTACCCGGGCACTGCTGCAGAATCACTCCACTGCAAAGAATGTGAGTTGACGCTAATCAACATTATATGCTGGCATTTGGACTAATCTCCTCCAGACTAGATGAAAGAGAAGAGAGATAAAGGGGCAGAGAAAGTTTCAGAGGGTTTTCTGAAAGGATCTGCAAGTCTAATCCCAATCCATTGTCCATCAGTTGGCATTTATTCGGACTCAGCTAATCAACACAAGGTCCCTCTCAGCATTCCCACAATATAATGTGCAGTTAAATCTACTGCAGAGGTCCTTCTGTTTTTCTTGCCTTTCTGTGAGATTGCTTTATAATTCTTCTCTGTCCAGGATGCGGCCATGTTTATGAACTGGATCTGCCAGTTTAGCCTGTTGTCATGTTTACTAATCCTCAAACTCAAGTTCCAGGGAATTTTTCTAAAATATATTTGAAATACTAATCCATTCATTCTCCATTCATTTGTATTCATGTTAGAAGCAGCCAATAACGGCAAACTGAATTCATCAGTAAAGGCATTTTTATTTGTTTAGCACATTTCATACAAAAAGGCAAAGTGCTTTGCATAATCATTAAAAACAAAAGAAAAGAAAGAAAATCAGCAAACAAAATCAAAATGATAATTAAAAGAATATAGACTTAAATTATAGAGATAAAGAATTAAAAGGCAAATATAGGTTAGGAGGGCAAGACCTAATGCAAGGACCGATTCAAGGTTCAGTCAAAGGCAGTCCAGAACATATGTTATCTCATTATACTATCTTTCTCAAGCCAACTGAGAGGTGCAGATTCTCAAATTTAGATTTTCAGACAAGTAGGAAGTCCAGTGATGGCACCAAACCTTTGACAAGTTTGACCGCTAAAATGATCCAACATCCTTCCCTCCTCATGGTCCTCTTGCAGTCCACTGCTTTTCGGATTTTTTTGTGGTGCATGTCGTATCCTGCCATTAGTATTAATGCTGGATTAGGCTAATCAACATAGTGCACCTCCATCAGGTTTTATTCTTTCTCCAGCCCCATACAATGCAACATGCACTCTAGATTTGCTGTGCTTCTCTTCTACCCCAAACCACGAAGGAGCATGTTTATCAACCTGCTGTCAGTGTAGTTTGTTGTCATGTAGAGTAATCCTTCTGCAGTTTAGATAAGAGGACAGGGTACCTGAAAGATATAACACTAATGTTTGCTTCAGCCATTTGTATTCACATTGACTGAGCTAATCAACAAGGGGTCCCTACTTCAATTTCTGTTCCTGTTTCGATAAATTTCTTCTTTAACAGTCTGCATGGCCCTTCTGAGAAAACAGGAAGGTATTCTCTCAGATTCTTTAAGATCATATTTTTTTTTTTCACTTTTTGTATTATTCTCTCTCCGTGAAGACTAGTAATTTGAAATACAAACCTTCCCAAAGAAATCTGAATTTGAGACTTACCCTAACCCTAACCACTACCTGAGTAACCCTAACCCTTATTCATCCCTCTCCAAACCTAACCTTACCCTAACCTTAAACCACCCTAAAATTTTATGATTTACGTTATGAGGACTGGGAAGGCGGGTCCCCGCAATGTGAATTTGTGAACAGATTTATGTCCCCACAACATGAATTATACATGTCCACACACACACACACACACACACACACACACACACACACACTCGATTCCTGTAAACTGAGCTCTTAAGCAGGCTGTCTGTCTCCTTCTCTGTTTCAGGTTTTTGTACGTTGATGGAGACAGAAACCATGACACACACCAGTGGTGGAAAGTAACTAAGTACATTTACTCAAGTACTGGATTTTACTGTACTTTTTTAGAGAATTTCTCAACAAAAATAAAAAATAAATACAAAATTTAAATTTAGCAGAACTTTGTCTTTTCTTCTTCCCTCTCCAATTAATAATTTCATGACCCCTCAGATTGATCTGGTGACCCTTTGGAAGGGACCAACACCTAGGTTAGGAATCAATGTAACATATATCAGTCCAGGACCAATTTCTCTGCAGTACTTTTTACTTTGATTCGCTCGTACTTTTACTTATATTGAATGCATGACTTTGACTTGTAATAGAGTATTTTTGTATTTTGCTATTGATACTTTGACTAAAGTCAGGGATCTGAATATTTCTTCCACCACTGACACATGCACACACACACACACACACACACTGAACACAAAAAATGAAAATACAGTCCTTACAAACAAGAATCAGAACCATGACAAACAACTCCTTTTGTGTCTTCATCTCTCTCTGATTGTTTACTGCAATGAAACAGATGGAGAGAACGATGTAAAGGCCTTATCACTCTCTCTCTTTCACACACACATACACACACACACACTTTTACTGAGCCAAAGCAAGGTAGCAGGTCTGCATTTCAAATGTGCAATAAAACACGGACGTGAACCTGCAAGTTTAAATGAGACTAAAGATTTCTTTATTCACAGTGATGCCTATGAGAACAACGGTCAGTCAGTCTCATATCGGATTGATTATTTGCCTTTGCAGTTTGTTTTCTGGGGTCAGACACAAGTGTAACTTGGTGCAACTTGTCACAGTACAGAGAGAGAAAGCTGCACTCTTCACATTTATTCAATTGGCATACAAACCTCACAATAGGTGTGACTCAGGACATGAGCCCGGTCCCTGGTGTCGCCTGAAGTCTATATGTCCAGCAATCTCCCACCCAACCAACACAGTGCCCAAATTCAAACCTGTCCAGAAAGAGTTCCTCACAAAATTCCAAAACAAACATCCGCAGTTCAGATAAAAACATACAATCTGTGCTGTGGGAAACATTCTTGTAGAAGTTTGTTTTTGTTTGTCACCATGTGCATGATTACTATATTAGATGTCTAAGGGTAAATACCACATGTAGGTGAGTCTGTGGGGTTGATTCATGGGCTGTGCTCTGTAGCAGAATCAAACTCATCATTCACTGACCACAGATATTTGGGTTATTTAGGGTCAGCAGTTGCCATCTTCAGCAGACGAAATTGGCAATGTGGATGTTTTTCAGTCTCAAATGGTTTTAATTATTATGACAGCTTGGGGGAAAAAAACTAATTTTAACATTTTTGTCCAACCTCCTTAGGCTGGATTTGAAAGTGTAATTTTATTAAATCCAGAGGGAATTACCTGCCAGTTTATAGTCATGAAACAACAGCAAACTTGTAATGATTTATTGCATTATAATCGGATAAAATGCATTATTTAATAAATACTTGAAACATAGGAAATTTAATGGAATTTCAGCTAGGAAAGTTATGCAGTGGGTATCCAGCCCAGCAGCACACTGCAGGCAGACACCGACCTTTAGCGGTCCCTGGTCGGGTCCATTGTCTGCATGCTGCTCAGAAAGTGAATGCAAGGATTTAATGGAGATCAATTAAAGTGAAATTAATTTCATGGAGCAAAGTGTGGATTTTGTCCCAGCTGATCAAAGAACAGAACAGTCAGTGAGGCCTGGGTTTGGTATTTAATTATATTATAATAATGTTACAGGTGATGTGCCACCACAGAAGTGGCGACTTGTTGCCCTCAACCTGGATTTGTCTGCACTCCACACAAAACCTTCCTCCAATTAAAACAAAAAATAAAGAAAAAAGTAGAATACAGTAACAAAGAAAGAGAGAACAATGTGCTGAGATAGAGATGGTATACATGTCTTCATGAAACGGTGGTCCAGAGAAACACAGGGTGCAGAGAGAAAGAGGGGAAAAATAACAGGATGAAGAAAGAAAAGAAAAATAAGATTTGGTACGATTGCAGTGTTGTAAAGAGTGGAGGGGCAAAACAGTGTTGAAAGAGGAATAGAAGCTTAGAATAGTGTTGGAATATATATATATATATATATATATATATATATATATATATATATATATAGAGAGAGAGAGAGAGAGAGAGAGAGAGAGAGAGAGAGAGAGAGAGAGTCCCCTGGAGTGTTTCTGCTGACACACTGAATGACCACAGTGACGGAGAGGCAGATTGAATTCTCCAAAATGGCCTCTCCCCTGCAGTTCACTTCCACCCCCGGGTCAACCGTAAAAGCAGCCGAGGCATAAAATATCTGGAAATTGATTTGCATTCAGGAAAAAATGGAGCTCCTTATCATTTCCTTTCTCACAGGGCGGCACGGATGACGAGTTTAACAGAGGACATGCAGGGAGTGCAAAACGAGGACCAAATTCAGGATTTCTTTGAGAAGTGTTTATGTGTGTGTATGTGTGTGTGTGTGTGTGTGTGTGTTTGGATCTCAGTGTAAGGCATAGGTCTGAGTGTGTCTTTTGATATGACAGTTTTCACTAACAGAAAGGCCCCCGTCCTCTTGCGACCCTGCCTAAACAGCCTTCGGAGCGGAGGGAAATCTCAACATCCCGTTGCTGCTCTTTTATCACTCATTGAATTTTTCACATCAAACATGACCTGCAAGTCACGCCTGCATTTGCAACACTCATACGCATTAGAAGTTGGCTGGCAGACAGCTGACACAGAGCTGAAAAGAAAGCTCACAGGCTACAGCTTCATCTGAGTTCACTGTACACAGTAAGTTACTCAAGTTCAGAGGGTATGTCACACTGTAAAAATACTTTAAGTCTGTTCAAGGTGGAGCTAATTTTAACTACTTCGTATACTGCTGGATAGTTTGATCATATCTGAATCCTGCTAATAAAAGCTGTCGGATAAACATTGTCGAAATATGTTTCCCTTCTTAAATTTACTAGAAGTTGAGTAAAAGTATAATAGCATAAATGGAAATATTCAAGTAAAGTATAAATACCTCAAAATTGTGCTTAAGACGATACTTGAACGGAATTCTAATGTAATTTCATGTTTTATATCTAAACATCATAGTAAATATTGTATATACTATTTTATATATATATAAATATGAGAGTAATATATATAATATACCTTGCTTAATGGTAAAACCAGTCCCTGTTGTTAAACACGGTGAGAGGGCAAAAGTTTAGCAAGAGAAAACCATGTTGGCAGTTGAACAGGACATCTCCAAAGGTCAGACTCTATACCCTACACCCCATGACACAGATTTAAGAAATAAGTGAAAATCACGCTCAGACAGCAAGAACTGTGCTGCTACAATAAAAGGATTCCCCAAGTGCCTCTGACCCTCCCTGAGAAAGGCAACATATTTTCTTTCACAAAGGGATTTTGCAAGCAACCAATCTCCAATTGTACCCTGTACTACGGGGGGGTGTAACAATTCTCCAATCTGAAAACATTGCACCAGAATTTGTGTCTATGATATCTCTTCACTGATTCTAACACCTTGAAAATTGGCCAAAGCTGAGTGCAACTCAGAGCTCAATTGATTCAGACGTCTCTCTACAGGAGAAAGCTTGATATGGCGGGCGCATCTGGTTCTTGTTGCAGCTCTTCATAATGTCATTTACTCTGCATTTGTTTCTCTCCAGCTGAGTTCATAAGGTCATCTCTGCCAGCGTTGTCATGCCGGTGACTGCTCATGTAACTTGTCACCCTGCTCCTCGTTCAGAAAACCACTTCTTCGTGCTCTGCTGCCCACTGATTTGTCAACCAGTGAACAGCAAATATACAATGCAGCGAACAGCAATGAAGTTGCGAGTCTTGTCACATTCTGAGTTTTATAGCATGCCTAATAAAAGCGTATCATTGTAGACAACTTACTGAATGCAAGTGGAATATCAAGGCAGCAGTGCCAATCTGTCAACCCAGCAATGGTCTGTACCATATAGGAGAAAAGAAAAATGCCACCAGAGGCAATGAAAATGTTACCCAAATGCTCTCCCGTGATCCACTCCCAAGTTGTTCTGCACAGTTAAGTGAGTCAGATGGCTTAACAAGTCCATTTTCAATCCAAATGTTGTGCAAATTCTAACCAAAATTACAAAATGAATGACTGAAAAAAAAAGGGGGGGAATTAATGTGTTTCCATCCACTATTGTTGTTACAGTCTCCTCATTGCTCCACACAGATCAGATTTTCTTATTCTTTTTACTGAAAGCTTGAGTGATGTTTAAGTTCCGCAGTTTTTTTTTTAAAATCGAAAATGTGTAAAAATCGACAGGTAGATGGAAACGCACTTACAGTCTGTACAACATGACAGCCCTCTCTGCTTAGACTCTCAAGTTATATAAGGCATGGTCAAACTCAACTAACTGAAGCTATACATATTAAATATTTACAAGTTACTACTAGTACTACTGATGCTGTACTTACAGAATAACCAAAAAGTTTCATAATGTTTGAACCCCATCATGTTACAATGACTCACTACGAGTACATGAAATGTATAATAATAGCACCACAGTGGCACAGGACACACCCAATAAAAAGATATATACCAAATAAAAGCCACTGTAAAGAAATACAATTCCTATTTATGAAATAAATGCTACCTCGTGCCACAGCTGAATCCCTTCAGAGAAGTGAGTCAAATAGAGAGAATTCACCCTGTTCTTGACATCTATCACATATACTCAATGAAGAGCAGAGAGCTGCTGATTCCTTGTCATAAAGTCTGAGTGTAGGTGGCTCAGGAGGCCAAGTAAAAAAATCCAGTGTTTTATGGTATTCACTTAGAAAATCACCATGGCAACAGCCCTTTACTTAACTTACAGGTACCAAATCTAATAGTTCTATATCTTTTTATCTGACCAGTCAATCAAAATCACACTGTACGTGTAGCTACCTGTAATCTTTCTGTGTAAGGGTTATGCAGGGAATTGTCATAATTGTTACCATTGTGTACAGTTGTATTGTCCCTGTAATTGAAGTTTAGTGTTAAACTAAATATGGTAACATTTTCAACTTCACGGATCTCATTTCCAAGGTGGAGATGATCCACAACCTGCAGTGAAACAAGACCATAGTCTGTTATATGGTGTTTTGGTTTCCTATTTATTTGTCTTTGTTAATCACTTAATAAAGAGGAAGCATAATGAGAAAAATAACATTTTAATTGTGCTCGCTTACACTGAAAGTTGCAGGTGTAAAATGTTTTAAATTGCTAATTATTTGAATATGGGTGTGTTATGTTATGCATGTACGTACGTACATACATGTTGCAATTGAAGCACTAAAATGGTAAAATCGCTACTGAAGTGGGTTGAAAGCAGTTGAAATCGGTCAAAGTGTAAGAGCTGAACGCAGGTAAACTGTCAGCTGAGGAATAAGAGATGAAAGCAGTTGAAATGTCAGTTGACAAATGCAATTGATATTTAATTTGAAGTGCCAGAGATAAGTGTGTGGACAATAAAAAGTGTCAGTTGGTATGTCAGAAGTGAAAGCAGTTGAAGTGTCAGCTTAAGTGTTTGAATTGTCAGTTGAAGAGTCAAAATTAGTTTAAATAAGCTTGAAAGCAGTTGAAATGTCAGATGAAATGTAAGTGCTGAAAACAGTTGAACTATCAGTTTTGAGAGATAGAGATTAAATCACCTGGATTTATCAGATGAAAGCAGTTGAAAAAAAAACACACACAAAAAAACAAGTGGTTCATTCAGTATAAAAGAACTATAGAACATATTCAAAGTGATTTTAAAGGCCATGCACACTCACACAGGTGGTTCTGATGGAGAGGCTGATTATCGCGCAAAGAGGCTGATTAGGCGCCGCCACACGACTGTGTGGGGGTGCACAGACAATGCTTGATTGACATCTACCTGACTCTCTCCAGTTAGTTTGGTTCCACCTTTGGGTGGAATGGCTGACTCATTCATTTGTTTTATATAATATCACTTCAGCAAGTCTGCAGCACAGCTCGTCTCTTCAGCTTCTACCTGTGAGGAGGTCTAATCAGCCGCAATAACTGACATCACCTGTGTGGGTGTCCAGCGCGTTCGAATAAGCTCATTAGCTACTTTGTTGTAACAATGCAGCCCGGTCCTGTTTGTCATTAGAACGGTTTTTACCCCGCACCATGCTGTGGTCTGAGCAGGCAAGCAGGCAATCTGCTCGTCAGCACTGATTGCTGCTGCTGCAAATCTGCCTGACTTCTGGATTTGCCTCAGGACTGGCTTAAGTATGTTGTGGCATGTTTGCCAGCAATCGAGCCAGATGGCTCATTTAGTCCCAGTAAACGGATGTGATGATTAATGCTGGTAATGATCAGGAATTATTCAGTGCAGTCAAACTGCTCTAGAGTAGAAGACGCTCCTTTATTTCCTGTTGCACAGAGCATACGATACCGATGTTCCTATGTAGTCACTGTAAAAAGATCATTTGAACGACTTGAGTCTACAGCTATACTAACAGTTCTATGAGGCTGTACTTAGGCACAGTGGTGCTTTGAGCCAAATATGCTATAAAGTAAACAGGTTAACATGCTCCCAATGACAATGCTAACAGTAAATGTATTGACGTATTGTATACATTTAAATGTTGACCTGATGATCGCAACCTGCTGGTGCTGCTAGAAGAAAAAGTCAGGGGATAATCAAAATCAGTGAGATTCACTCCTCTGGGGAACATAAGCATCCACACAAAATGTCAAGGCATTCCAGCAATCCATCCAATAGTTATTGAGATATTTCAGTTTGGACAAAGGTGATGGACCGACAGACCGACTGACCAACAGAACAACATCCTTAGATCCACACAGCTAGAATGGCAAAAAATTAAGTCTCAGACATTTCAAATATGAAAAGGCCACTTTATTTTAAAGACTTATGCCACATTTAGTGTGTGAAGTAGCCTACGTCTTGTACCCTGGTTTGCTCTGGTGATAAGTCTGACCTCACTGGCATTCTGCACCAGAGCTGCAGGGTGAAGTGTTTGTTCAGCAAAACTTGAAGTTCACACCTGGCTAAAAATGTACCCTTTATGTGGGGTGGAGTTACATGGGGTGTATTTGTTCCTAGGTGTCTCTAACGTGTATCAGTGTTGTAATTTAGCTTCACCAGCATTCAAATGAATTAGTTCCAACCTGGCCAAATGGAAATATTAATGAATAATATAAAACACTACAAGTTTTACTTGTTACTGTGCTCTTAAAACACAGAAGAACAAAAACACAAAGAATACAGTGCTTACTTTGGTAACACTTGACAACTCCTGACAACAAGCCTTTGCTCGAAATCCCATCTCAAACATGAGGAAAACTTCCTTTTTTGGGTGGCCTTTTGCTCTAGATATCATCCACCTTCTTGAGTGTCGTCTTGCCCTCCACCTGACCCTGCCAATCTCCAACACATGAGCAGCTTTCTCCTGACCTGGGGGGTCAAGGAATCAGGTGTCGGAGGTCAAGCAGAGAGGGGATGGGTCACGATCCCAAGAGCTTCATACTTTTACTGAGAGGGTCATCGCACAGCCATTGAAGTTAAAGCTCTTGATACATTCTTGTTCAACTTTGAGGTTTAAACAAGCCAAATTACCACAGTGCTTTATTTTCAATGACACAGTTTGTTTTGAAACTTAGAATTGGAGAGCCACCTCCAATTCAAAAGAATTGTGTGTGAAGGGAAAATAGCAGTATAAGTTTATTTTATGTCCTTTCTTATTGCCATCAATACTCATGAAATGACTGACCCCCCACCCCCCTCCAACTGTGTCTGTGTTTACCACATTCAGAAGTCACTACTTTCTGTTCGACTGCAGGTTTGCCCAGCCTCCCAGCAGTTATGGTCTCCCACTGTTATTAAACAGTGGGGGGCAGTGGGAAAAATAACATAAAATGAAATAAAATAAAGTGAAAACAGTTCACACAGAGGCACAGCTGCAGTAATGAATGCAATTCTTGATTTTAAAGTAACTTCTATATTCTTCTGACATGACTTTCCAACATTACAGTCATTACCTCCTGCTACAACTGAATAATAGAAGATGTTCAACCTGTAAAGTCATTTTACAGCACATGGAGGTATGTTGGAAATATATAAAGTATACTGTGTATAAAAATGTGTTAATTAACAACATGTGATTCTGTAGGCATTATGCTTCTTTCAAACATATCTGTTGTTGAGATTGTCAGGCAGAGACAGCGTTACTACCTGTACATTGAAAGACTTTTGTTCACTGTAACTGTTTCTCCTTTCTGTTCATACAGACATCAGCAACAGCTTATATCAGACTTCAGTTCGACAAATCAAGTGGATATTTTCCAAATTTAAACTCTTTTTGGTATAAAATTCCCTCTTTACAAGGAAACACTTTTTGTTGAAGCTCTTCACTTTTGTATTTAAAAGACTGCAACTTTGAGACCCACTTGATTTGACTCAGACTGCTGAAACTTTATATTAGACTTTGCTGAACTTTGGAATCTAATTTTCTAATGTTCTAATTTTAGGCCTGCGGATTTTGTCCCCACGCCTCTTACACTGAAATCATTTTAGGAATGTATCTCTTTAAAGCCAGTAAGGATAGGAGGTATAGAGATATACTGTATATTTTCGTCTAATCGGCATGTATTAATATACACACAGCACACGTCATACAGATATGTTACTCGGCTGTTGGAACTCTCCATCAGAACAGACATATTGTTTCACTGACTTAGTCATTTTGTAAGTTCACCCCGAATCTAACCCTGACCACAGGACACCTAACAATATACCCCACATTCATACAAATGCTCACACACCCCCATAGAAGGTCAGAAGGTCATGTATTGTGTCTTGCCTTTGGTATGCCCCCCCAGGTAATTCGGCTATCAGTCAGCTGCGATCTAAGCGACACAGTGGCTAACAACCCAATCACGGCCGGATTGGCATTCCTCCTGTCCTAGTGCATGAATAGACAACTAATTTGTTCTTTTGTGTGAATGAGGTGTTGGGTATTATTTAGCTGTGGGTGGCTGTTTAAGAGTTTTGGAGATCAATACGAACATGAAGAAATGAGTGAGTGCTGCACAAAAATGTGTTTTATGTGCAGCAAGTATTGCCAGATTGGCAATGTTTCTTGTTTCTACAACAAAAGTTGGGCTGTATTCCAATCCTTTCCTCTTTAATAGAAAATGACACGGCACTGAGTTCAGTAGGCTCGGCATGCAATAACTGATAACTGATAACCAAATGCTATTTCATTTTACTACCACTTTGGGCACAGTTCTGTGATCAAACACTTTTAAAGGCTTAGAGCTGTTCATATAAGTGGTTTTGAGTTTGCATAGTACTGCTAAAAAGCCTGGAAGTGCGTCCTTGGACCAATTATTTTTTGTCTTGCCTTAAATTTAGCTACATAATGAAGACATGTGGACAAAAACCTGAATGAAACCCAAAAAGGTGGCTACTTTTTGTCAGTCACTCCTGGTAACACTGGTCCTGCAGAATCATTTTATTGAAAAGAAAAGACCCCAGTTGTCAGTGATGCTTCGCAGTTGGGTGTGCGCTTTGGTGTTTAAATTATTACTCACAATGCTTAAAACTGATACAATCATGAATTTATGGCGACTATGATTTGTTTCCAATTTCAAATCAAGTCAAATTTTATTTATATAGCCCAAAATCACAAATCATAATTTGCCTCAGGGGACAGTCTGTACAACATACGAAACCCTCTGTACTCAGATCCTGGATTCGGATAAGCATTTGGATAGGAAGGAAAATTTCTTGTTAAAAAAAGAATCTAAAACTACTACTAATATTTCTACCAGGAGGTGTTTATTGGTACCAAATAATGACAATAACTAGCTCACTCTCGTGGTTAGTAATATGTTCATACAACCATCATCATAAAGGGGTTGGTATGCTTCAAAGTGCTTGTTGGAGACACAAACTCAGTTGTTTCATCAAATGTCCCAAAAGAACATTTGTTTATGGTCAAGTGACAACGGCCTCTGGTGGCTGTTAATTATGAAAGGATCAAAGGAGCAAGTCAGGTGATGTTGTTTTAAAGCGTCAAAGTGCGGGTAGGGAGGAGGTTGAGGTGGATGGAAGGCTCCACAAAACAGAGTCTGTAGGCGCTCATTTTTAAACCAACAACGTTGCCTTTTTTTCAGAGCATGACACCATCGTTCACTAACCTTAACCATATGGTATTATTGTAGCCATGAAGACAAAGGTCCTCTAACCTTAACAAAGTAGTCATTTTAACCCAAACCACAATCTTTTCCTAAAACTAACAAAGTTGTTTTTGTGTGTGAACCTAACCAAACCATAACCATATAGAGTTGTTGGATCATAAAATGGATCTATTATTTAATGGTTTTGGAAGGCACAAAAAAACAAAATGTTGTTTTGCTGATAGTGGCATTAGATCAGAAAAGACTTGCCTGAATATGTCTTTCTAGCGGCCTTTTTCAACAAAATTAACCATTTTGTAGTTTAATTTGGAGGATCTGCTGGCTCGTCAGGTTGTCAAACAAGGTCTGAAACCTCCTCTCCCCCCCAACACTTTTTCAATGTCAAATTTGGGGGGCTGCATTTGACCATTTGCATAACTTTTCGTAACCGACAACCCTTCATACATGCTCACTTTTTGCAGCGATTGGCCAGCTGTGTGGAGCATCCAGATGTGAAAGTTGGCAGAGTTTAACCTTGTCTCTCAATCTTTAATTCTTTACACACCTACTTCTGTAACTTTTGCAACACTATGGATGTAGTGATGAGTGGAGACTCGTTGAAAGTGTGCACTATTATCTCAATTTGTACGACTCATCACATTCAGACGGAGATACAAAAAAAGTAGTTTCAGTGTAGTCGGACAACACGTTGTACAAACTTGTTCGATTTGAACATACTGAGCCCTTAAACCCCAAAATATTCTCTTCATATACATGCTTTGATAAATATGGGCCCCAAGTGGCTGTACACTTCTTCCAAATCATGTTTTTCTGAAAAATATATGAACACAATTCATGTGTGAAAAGGATGAACTTTTATGTTGTATGCTTGTTGTATGGTTGTGCACGATGTTGCTCCCAGGCTTTTACTGTAACACACTCTAAGGCAAGTTAATATTACACAATCTTGGTCACCCCTTCGGTGGCTGAGTGAGACCTTTTGATTTAATTTACATATTTTATTTAATCAATTTTAGCTCCCAGTTATGTAGTCATGTCTCGGATTTGCTAACTTCCTCCCCTTCCCCATTTCTGATCTCACAAATCATGGATGCATTCAGAGATGTATATATCATTATCAGTTGTTTGTTTTTCTTTCTCTTTTCCTTCCTCTTGAGATAAGAAGAACTGGCAACTCTTAACAGCTTCTACTTCCAACATCTGAACCACCAGTCATACTACATAACACAAGTGTATTATAATCTTTGTCATATGGCCAGACAGCTAACAGCTTTGATAACAACAATAGGCTTTGCATTTTGCAACGCAGGTGGATAACAGTCTGTTTCATGTAAACCTGAAGGGGAGGCTAGTCATTTTTTGTTTCCTGTAATTCAAGGGAGATGGAATCTTTTTTGCATTTAAATATTTGTTTATTTCAATCTGTGGACAAATGTTTGCTGTTTTGATAAAACAAAACCTGATGAAACTTGCAGGCACATTTCTTGTCTTTACAAGTGATCTGTCTCTGCTTAGTCGCCTCTGTTTTTAACACTTGTTCTTCTTTGGTATATATTTTTCTCTCTGTGTTTGTTTTTGAGTCTTTTGTCTGTGGTGACCCTGAGGTGCTAAACACACCAACATTTTAGATATAAATTGACAAAACAGAAAAAACAATGGCATTTCAGAAAACTTAACTGAATCAAATGATAGTGTTATTTCTGAACAACATTTCAAGGAATGAAAACAAACCAAATGTACTTTTCACGCCCAGTCTTACATGTAAGATTATATGAGAGTGAGTTTATCGACATATATTTAGATTTAAGAATGAGAAAGTATCTGCTCTCCCTGAACTGTTGTCGTGTTGTCTCAAATTACATTGCCTTTCCTGTTAATTTTGTAATCTGTACAGTGTTGTGTTTTGCACAGAAGGGCCACTGTATGCTCCTCTCTCTGTCTCTCTCTTTCGCTGTGCTTTATTTGCACGCTTGTATCCATTCTGTATTCATTATGTGCTCTCTGCAGAGAGCATAGTGCTGCATCTGCCTTTGTGCATATTAGCAAACATGCATATATGCATTTATTTCTGTATGAAAGTGTGGACATTCACATACACATGGATGTACACAGACCTTTTGGATTTTGGTTATTTTAACATTGTAAGTAACTTTTAATAAAACACAACTGCTTGCAACAATTAGCCACAATCTATAGAGCTTTAAAGGTTCAAACTCCCACCTCTTACATGTTTTATCAATAAACGATCAAATCATTTTATAAAAAAAATAATCTGAATGTGTCATTCATAGGTGGAGGAAATTGTGCATCAGCTGCTGCTCCACAACCTCCCTTGAGTGCTCGGTGTGATCGATATGTGGTGACTTGGACGACTGCTGGACATGAATTACATCAACTTCACATTAATCACACTGTAATGAACAGTCATGCTGTTTGATCGGCATTGGCAACCTGGGAGGCACTTTTTCTATCAGGATGAAAATAGTTTATCATTAGATGAAGGTGATCACACAGAAATGCTAATTCAGCAAAAGTTATCTCCAACAAACTGTTTCAATTTACTTGGGTTTTTTTACATTTAGTTAGTATTCTTCATTATGGTAGTTTAGTCAGGGAAGAGATGACCAGTAGGGGAAAGTAACTAAGTGCATTTACTTAAGTACTGCACTTAAGTAGAATTCTGCCAATGTAGATTAAAAAAAGCAGCATAACATTTCCATTTTATGCTACTTTATACTTCTACTCCACTACATTTCAATGTGGGGTATAAACTCTTTACTCCACTACAATTATGTGGCCGCTTCAGTTACTGGTTACTTCGTATATTTTTATATAGAAAAAATATGTGATCAGTTAATGAAATATGATGCATTGTTATATTTCATCTGCAGCATTAAATGCAGCTTACGCAGTAATGCATGCAATAATAATGCATGCAGTAATGTATTTTATATACATATACACACACACACACACACACACACACACAAGTATAAAACACAAATTAATAGCCCCAGCTTTTATTTGCTTCAATCACTGAACTCAACCTGCCTATATTTGGGACAGGCTTCTGTATGGGATAGGCCTTTCATTCTTTTTGCACAAAATTTTATTTTTTATTTATGTTTATTTAAACCAGTATGAATAGTATTTGTATACGAAAAGAGGTGAAAACTATTCAGAGAAAGGTTGAACACTCATTTTGTAGTCAGGAAAGTAATGAAAACAAGCATACCCAACAACATGGTGCAGAAAGAAGAGAAATATTCTTTATATCAGTTAGCAGACAGTGAGCAATAGACTTCGCATGACCATAATCACAATTTTGATTATTTTTTTATAAAAAAATGTTTTGATTCTTTTGATTGGTGGACCCTTACGGACTAAAGGGATATAAATAATCGAGAAATGGATACATATTCTGACTTTATGACCTCTTCAAAGGTAGGGAGTCACCCCTTTTTTCAGTCTCTCTTGTTTACCATGCCTGTAAATCTGAATGAATTATACTCTGTTGCTCATGAATCTAAGCAATCTAACGATGTGTACTATGTCCATATTGACAAATTGTATGCACGATCTAAGCATCTTAAAGCTAGCTCAAACAGGCGACCCTGTGGGCTTGAAGATATGGAAGTTCTATGGCATTGGCCCTATCAGTGAAATCAGTAAAATACTGCTTGTCCCGATCTATGACTACAATATTGCAGCTATGAAAACACAAAGCAAACAGTGGTCACTGAACAGTCATCAGGGTCGACTATTTACTATAAAAGTAAAATGCACACGAAGAGAGCTTATGATGTAGACGAGCTTGTTCTGCTACATCATAACCAAAACTGGCAGAAAGGGCTTTTTAGTCTAAGAAAGTAGGAATAATACAGACAAAAAAATATATATATAAATTTCTGAGAGTGAGATATGGACTAACTGAAAAACAAAGTATCAAATACCACATTTAAGAAAGAAACCAGGAAAGTAAAATGTCAAGAAAGGATGCCTGTGACTTACATTTGAGAAAAAAAAAAAAAAAAAAACACTCAACAACAAAACATTAAATCAGATTGATCAGTCCAACACTAAACTCGTTTGACTTTGGTATTTCAATTAGTAATTAAATCCTACAGTTACTATTTTCATATTCTTACACCAGTGCAGCAGTGTCACATCCCTTTACTGAAATGCCACAGTCCTGAATCAGTGCCAGCATGTTTTGAAGTTGCTTTGGCAATTTGTGGTAGCTCATCCAGCAATGTTCATCTTTTCGGCAGTTTCTTTATTTACCTGTGGCTACCCCACAGCATCGCTCAAAGGCAAAATCTCTAGGAATGCTCAGCCACAGTCATTTTGTTTTACGCAATAGCAATTCATTCTCTATTGGGCAACAGAGGGTTGCACATATTCAACTAGTTATTCTGAAAGCAATTATTATGATTGAAAAACTGAAGCCATTTTGATGTTTCCACCCATGCAAAAAATGTCTAATGCCACTTCATGAGGTCCACCCCTGCAATAGTTTCAGGAAATCCAGCATTTATACTGCAAGAAAGAAAAATCATGTTGTTCTTAAGTGGCTTTCTTAAGTAATTTAAGAAAATTAGCTGTTTAACAATTTTGTTGCACCAGCAATTCCTCTTAGGTATTAATGAACAAGTTAAAATGTGATACGAAATAAATACCTAAACGAATGCAAAATAACTTTTCACTTTCATATTTTTTTTTATTGGCAAATTCCGGCATGGAAAATTCTACAGTTGCGTAGTTGTCATGAAACTCCTCTCACTCTGACAGCTGCCTGAGGGTCTTTATGCAGACCGCTGTCCAGTATCATCCTCTGCTGCAGCTGACAGCGTAGCATCACTGACTGTATAATATTCTCTTGTCCATGTCCGTGACTGTCAAATTCCTTTAACAAACCTCCTATTTATGTTACAGACCTCCCGTTTTTATAATCCAATGTCATGTCAAACATTTACGTGTTTATGTCTGTCACAGGATGGAGCGGCTCTGATGACCCATCGGTTGCCACTGTATATTGTTTCCCCTAATATACTGATGCTTTTAAATGTGTTCTGTTTTTGTCTGCTGATTTCCAACAGCAGGCTTTGAAGCACTGCGCTGTAAGGTTCTAAATTTTACTGTTTGGTGCCGTTTTTTTGAACAAAACTTGCACAAAAACCAAGCAGAACATTTAGCATAATATAGAGTAATTTAGGGGCATTGATTAGGCTAATGATCACATTTCACAAGCACTTACCTCCTGGTGAACAGGTGACATTCATCAAGTTGAAACTAGCCATTTATGATAAATTGCAATAAACAACCCAACAAATAAAGGGACAGATAGATATTTAGCGTAAATCCAAAAAGAGACACAGTATGAATGTAGAATTTTTTCATATTTCAACCATGGTACTGATAATCTGTCCTTCAACAGCTCAATTCTCCCCACCATTCAATATGCCCGTGGACATAAGCACACGTAGATTAGATCCTCAAATTTTTTTTTTTTGGATCCTGATTTAAATCCACATAGTTGCAACTGAGTGGGGAAAGAATGAGTTAACCGGTTTCTCAGTTTGAGCATTCAGGTTTATATTTTTCCACTTATGTTGTTTAATATTTGGCTTGGATATTACCTATTTTTGAACTCCAGTGCTCCTGAAGCTGGTTCAGGTCTGTCCCCATGTGGGCCGACTAACAGTAAAACAGTGATCATATTCATGGGTCGTGGTCATTTTGAATCAAGCTTAAGGGGAAAACATGGTTAAAAGAATTATTGTTCAGTCACCATGAGTCAAGAGGGCTGTTTAGTTTTTATTAAAATGGGTTCCAGAGTGTGATTTAATGTAAGGCTTTGGATGAGAGAGTTTGGAGAGTGTAAGGATCCCCATTCATGCACTCCCCCTTTTCCCTTATCTGGTCTGCAGGGATACAGCCAGTTTTAATATCTGCCCCTTTCGCTACCTTTAGTGCTCAGGTCTATTTCTGGTGAATGTGTGTGTGTGTGTGTGTGTGTGTGTGTGTGTGTGTGTGTGTGTGTGTGTGTGTGTGTGCGCGTGCGCATATTCACTTTGTGTGTGTTTCTGCTTGTATGTGTGCTTGGATGTATGTCTGAGGCCCCATATAACTCGTTTTGTGTGTATGTGCCTGTGTTTGCGCGTGTGTACTCCCCATGCAGCCGACCCTGTGTAAGATGGATGTTAGGTGCTGAAGAGCATTTTTTTCCTCTCTGTGGGGGGAGACCTTACATATAATAACCTAGAACCTTTCAGCGCTCCCTCTCTCTGTCTCCCTCCATCACTCAGTGTGTAACTTTCTCTTGCTCTCTCTCTTACTTCCAGCATGCAGCTGTCTGTCTCTACACTGCTTGTAGCTCAAAGCTGTCCTTTTCTATTTAAGTCCTCTGTGTCTCTCTCTCGGCATTCAACTCTTTACGATTGTGTTTGGATGGGATATGTGCTTGTTTGTCAGTTTGCCTTTTGTGTTATTGTGTTTCTTGCTGTATGATGCCACCAGGTAAGATAGAAGTGAGAATATACTGTAATGAGTGTTGGGCTTTGGTTAGATCTGTATTTGCATATGGGAACCACATCAAAGAGCTATACAAAGGTCTCATTCAAGGATAACAATATAATGAAAATGAGGACAGCCAAGAACTACTGTACAGTCAAGATGATTTTATTGAGCGCATACATTCATTAGAGTGGCCTTCGGTGCTATGTACTGATGTTGATGACGCTTGGGAGCACTTGTTTCCTAAAGGTGGAGGATAAGGTTGCTCCTATTAAAATAATAAGGGTAAAACAGAGATCTGAACCATGGATGAACAGTGATATTCTAGGCGCTATTTACAAGAGAAACAAATCATTTTTAGATTTTAGTAAGTCCAAAGATCAGGCTGACAAGGATAATCACAAGAAACATGGTGCAAATATGATCAGAGAGAGTAAAGGGGCATTTTTTTCCTGTGATAAAATAACTGAACAAAAATCCAATCTAAATTAAACTTTGGCAGTCTCTGAAAGAAATTAGATACAGGAAAAGGCTCAAAACTAAGGCAAACAATATTTGTCTCAACATTAATGGTGAGCTTTCCTCTGATCAATCCAAGGTTGCAGATAGGTTTAATACTTTTGTTTTTTAACCTCTGTAGCCAAACTACTAGCCATGACAATAATACATGGGCAAATTAACAGCTACCTTTGTAAAATGTGTTGTATGAAATTCAATCTAGTGTCAGATTCTCACTCAACAGATACATGTTTATTATTTTTATCCGACTATAAGTCCTTTGGTTTTTCTGTTATACTTTAATGACTTGAAATATGTTTGCAAATGTAATCTTTTTTCTCTATGCGGATGACTCAGCTCTGTTGGTTTTCCACAAGGACTACAACATTGTTGAGAGCCAACTGAACGTGATGAATTGAAAAACATCAGTAGTTGTCTGTCTGAAAGTACATTTTCTTTGCATCTAGGGAAAACTGAATCCATATTATTTGGTTCAAAAATAAAGTTCAGAGCTCAGTTTTACAGTTGGAGACACTGATGCTGCCAAAACATGCTAAATGCTTGGGCTGTGAGTTGGACAGATCCCTGAGTGGAGAGATTATGGGACAAATAGTTATTACCAAGGTGAATGAGAAAATCACATTTTGTGCACGTAAGGCCCAATATTTGGATAAGGAAACCCTGGAAATGTTAGCCTCACTTTTAATACAGCCACATTATGATCATACCGATACTACATAGTGCAGTAGCACCCCAAAGGGGATTAAAACTTAACTTAATACCGCTCAAAATAAACTAATCAGGGTGATATTGAACCTTAACCTCATGTCTTAAGTTGGCATTTACCAATTCAAGGAATGGTTGACGGTTGAATATAGCGTAAGGCAGCTGAAATTGAGACTTACACATAAGATTGTGCAAGGTAATGGGCCATGGTATTTTAAGAAATATTTTAGGGACTCACATTGCTATTTAACCATAGGCATTATCCATAAGCAACCGTGTTGATAATAATAATCACTGTTTTGTTTATCTTAAAATATTGTTGCAGGTCAGTGATGATTGGACTAATTAGAATAAATATTAAACTGTTCATCTCGATGTATAGGATGTTTAAAACTGCAGAATATACACAGTAAACATAAACCTTTGCAGAATAGCTAAAAAGACCTGCTGATGATGGTAACAATTTATTTTGACGCAACTGGAACGTCCAGTGATGACGAATGAGCCAAATTATTTGAATGAGAAACTCCTTAAAGAACTCCCTATGTGGTTGAAACAAACAGCACAAAATCATCAAGCTTTAAGGACGCACATCCTCCTACCTCCTTAGGTTTACACCCCTTCCTGCCTTGATGAGGTTGTTGTAATGATGCTCTTCTTGTAATAACCGTCTACCGCCCAGTGCCATTTTACATTTCCTGTTCTAAACAGTAGGTGTCTGATTGCTCTTCCCTGTGAGAAATCTGCAGGAAAGAAGGAAGTAAGTGTTTAATGTTTCAGGTAGCAGTACTTAGCAACATAAGCAACTACGGCTGAACACGTAAAACATAAATGACTCAAATGTCATTAACAGAAAATCTAAGGTTTTGTTTAACTTGAACACTTGAGTCTTTGCATCATCATGTGAATCTGTGTCGGCTGGTTTCATCTTTGTGTCTTTTATCTAAGTTTGTACGCATGAAACAGTACACTGTGGTGTTTTAATGTTTTGATCCCACTAAAATTTCAGAGTTTTTCAGTTCTGAGCCTCTTGATATTACAAGGATGCACTGGTTTAAAAAAAAAAAAAAAAAAAAAACACTCAAGAACCAGTCACACAGGACTTCAGGAATGTTGGAGGTTTTTCGCTTCTTTCTCTCCGAGACGACAGGTAGACATGGGGAAGAAAATTAAACTTTGATGGATGACTTGGGTTAGTGATTTTCAAACTTTTCCTCTTCACTCAAACACACACACATTCAGGAGGCAGACCAAACAAACATAAAGCAAACACTCTCATCTCAAAAAGTTGATCAAAATACCTCTTTTATAGCCAAGAGACACTGATAACTAGCTTTTCTACTAATGCAACCCACCGTCTCATTGTTTAGATATTCTTCTTAGAATTGTCCTTAAGGGTGCTGTCACACCTAACCTTTTGGTTCGATTCAATCAAACTCTGGTGTGTTTGCCCATCAAGTTTGTTTACGGTGGTGTATAAGCTGTCAATCAACCAGTGGGGCGGGCTTAACAACAGGACCAAGACCGCCTGCAAAGAAGGGTATGGCCTTACATTAAAAGACCCCTCTGTTTCATCCTCTTTCTACCTGGTCGTCGTTTTTTCTCATAAACTTGACAAATATTATAATCAGTTCTTTCTTAATGACCTCTTTGTGACACCAGAGAGCAGTAATAAACACATCAGGTTCCGTGAGGTGCTGAATTACCTGCTGTCAGTCACCAGAAATTGATTTTCCTCTGTGGGTCCATGTAGCACTGATGATGTAGGATGACAGTCGTCAGTCGACAGTCAGTTTAAGTTAGTGTGAACATGAACTGGACCAGAAATCAAAAGGAAACAAGAGACCATTTATTTTCTTGATCTGGACCAAATTAACTTCAGATCACTGTCCTTTAGCATGATATGTTTACATGGTTTTTCTACTTCCTGCAGAGGAGAATGATTTATAGTAGCTCTCTAATGGTAAACTAAATCGGGAAGGTCAGAGGTTAGACCCAAACAGCTCTTAACATACACCCTGAGCAAAACACTCAACTGCAGCAAAATGTCCGATATTTAAACGTAACAAAACTAGCTTAGCATTACAAATTCCAACCACATAACAGCTCTGAAGTCTAACCAGTGTTTAGTGCGGCTCTCGTTCCCTCCCACTGGTCGCCCTCTCGCCAAACCCAGATGTCGCTTTAGGTGAGGAGGAATACTTGTGAAGCTGTTGAGCAGGTTCACAGCGGATGTCCACCCACTGCAAATGGAGCACAGAAAATATGTAACAGCTGGATGAGGAGATTCATAGCTCCCTCAAGACATAAAGGAGCTTTGGAACACATTCATCTTGTCTGTATGTTTATCCGACTGCCTGTCTGTGTGTCTGTATGTCTCTCCCGCTGTGTCCCTCTCTAATTATCTGTCTGTCTTTGCCTCTTCCCTCCTTTTTACTTTATTTTTCCCTCCTGCTCTGATGCAGCACATCACTAGCCTTTGCATGCTACTGAGTGTTCTTCAGCTGTGGTAAATTTCCTATTTACATGCTCAGCACGCCAGCGATAATCTCACATCCCAAAAGGTTTAGTCTTGCAATAATCTTTGCTTCTTATGTTTTTTTGTTTTTTACACACAGTCACATGAATAAACCTGAACACATACATTCATGGAGATGTAGATCCCAGTTTACATTTCTTGTACAGCTGTGGCGGTTGAGCATGGTCGAGTTTCAACTTCTAACCAAGATGATCTCTCTTCTGTGAAGTGACACGTTGCTTTTTGCATAAAAAAAAATCTTGATCCTCAAACAATCAAAATGATCCCAGTGGACTAATACCACGTAGACATGGTTTGAATAATCTATTTGACCATTTAAGAAAAACATACCGTCTGTCAGCTCTCACAGTTTCATTATGAGCAAAAGCATTTTTGTTATTTGACAGTTTGCTAATGTTTGAAATCTAATGTTCTGCAGTTCCTTTCACACTCAATGTGATATAATATAAACATCTTTTTAGGAGTAATGATAAATAAGTAAAGTTGATGATGTCCCATCAGTTTTCTTACAGGGTATGCAGTAGTTGCTTATGAAATCAATCCAACACATATGTTTCTTGTGCCTGTCGTATTTGAAATGTGACAAATGTATCCACTGAACCCTTTCTAAATGGCTTTTATGTAAGGTCAGAATGTGTGTGTGTGGGTGGTTATGTGTGTGTGTATTGGTGTGTGTAATCTGCTGTGAAGGGCAAGCAGAGACAATAAGCATGCATATCGCTTATGGTGGACACAGTGATTAAATTAAGTAGAACAATAAAGCAACAAGTTGCTGGATCCTCCAGATGTGTTCAAAACGGAAAGAAAGGGAACAGAAAAATCTTAAAAAATAATATTTATAAGGACAAATCAGGATTAGATTCTTCTCAACATTACTATGCATTATGTATTTATTTTTGGGGTTATATTGTATTTTGGGGGTGGTATAGAGCTGTGGGATGGTTATTCCTATGTCAAGGATATGGCAGGGGAAGATTTTTGTTCTTCTTTATTTAATTTTTTATCAAACAATGTCACATCAGTAGATTAGATATTTACACATCATTAATATGCAACTAAAGTTCAAATTTTCAAAGTAACCTCCTCAATCTCCGTAGTGTGCCACAGGAGAGAGAGGGTGTGTGTGTGTGTGTGTGTGTGTGTGTGTGTGTGTGCGTGCCTCCTCGGGGGAGTACGTGGGTGTGGAGTAGGAAGCAGAGGAGACAACCCCAATGTAGCACTAATGATTCATAAGGACCTGGCCAAGCCCCCTGGGAATCCACCACAGGTAGACTTCAAACACCAGAGAGGCAGAGCAGCAGAGGAAGAGGCAGACAAAGAGCGATGATAAATTACAAAGAATGAAAGAAATGAACAAAGTACTAGTTAGCAACATGTTATTGATGTGTTTTTGACGCTTTGAAATTGAAACTACAGGGATGGTGGTGTGATTCTTGAGGACAGAACACAGATGAGACTCTGCAATCAAACTCAGTTTACTTCTGATTTCATAATCTCTGTATCTTGTGCAGGTGTTTTACATTTTCCCCCCTAAATGTAGATGCATACACATAAAACCATTCCAAACAGCACGCTCACGCACGTTTGCCCAACTCTATTTTACAGGGAGATTGAAGGGCTTCTGTTACTTTTTCTAGAGTCCTCTCCCTAACAGAAATAAATGCCTTCAAGGTGATGACAAGCAAAATGGCTACCTTTTGGTGGTTGATCACCAATCTCAAGAATATTCAGTACAAAGACACAAACCCTCACAAAAACACAAAATGTGTCACAGGCTGTGAGCCTGAAATAGCCGCAGCAAGAGGGAGCTCTAAATTTCTTTACGTTTTTGTCCAATTATCAGAATAATGCTGAGAGAGATAGAGTGAGAGAGAGAGTGAGACAGAGAGAGAGTGAGAGAGTGAGACAGAGAGTGAGAGAGAGAGAATTGCTTCAGTATGTGAGGCTAATGATAGTTTGGTAGAATCAAGTGTTCCTTCTTGAAGTCCTTAACTTAAAACTCTCAGAAATGCTGTCTGTGTGAAAGAAAGAGAAACAGTGCAATGATGTTGCAAAGGGAAAGGAGAGCTACAGAGATGGAGAGAAAGAGGTGAGGAGAAAAAAGGTCAAAATGAAGGCAAAAAAAAGTCACGATTTCTAGAATCTTAAGCTCCTGATAGACATTCACCTCATTATGTAATTGTGATAGCAAAAAATAGTTAATTAACACCTTATTCTCATGTTTTAATAAATAGCCTATAGCTTATAAAAACCGAGTAACATTTCACATTCAGCACAGCACAAGTCTGAAGTGAATGTCTCCATATTAACGGTTGCAGCAGCACAGACAGTTTAAATGTTCTACGTTCTAAGATCGCTGTAATAAATGTAATCACGCAATTATCATTTTCTTATTCACAAAGAAGTCAAATCAATTTAATAAACCATAAAAATGCTGTTAATAAGCAGATTGTAAGTTGTTTAGGTAATTCTTGTCATGTCAGATCAGTCAAATTATTTCCCCCCTCATGGTGTGAAAAGAGGTAAAACCAAAATAAAATTGTACAACTACAGTAATCATCAGACCAGCAGCACCCCTTTGCTCCATTTTCCTTCCTGTCAGCTGCATGGAGGAAACACCTCACGACCAGCTTTATAACTGTCAAATATGTTTTAAAATCCATCAGCAATGCAATCTGTGCGAAAAAAGGAAAAAACACTCTACACCCTAACACTTTGATATGAACCTGAAATTCATCCCGTCTGAATAATAAAAAGCCACCGCTTTAACAGATAGATGAAGCCAGTCGATTTAGGTGTCCCATCTGGTAAGAGCTGAATATCCAACTACTACTAAATCCTTAATGTTGAAATTTAAATACCACTGAATTCAGAGCATTGAGATATTTTACTTTAAAAAACCATCTGAATTTAAATGGTTTGAAATCGCCTCTTTGAAATTTCAAAGTGATTTAAAATGTTGCAATTTCAAAAAATTTGATTTTAGGTAGTTTTGTTTGGGGGGGGGGTCTTTTTACAGAAAACTAAATCCAAGTGTCGATTAAGAAAAAAAAATCTAACAACTGGAATGGTTAAATTCAGACGCCAAAATCAATACATGTTATGATGAAAAATTCAGACTTGAAGCTCCAGAAAATGAACCTTGAACCTCTAAACAATCAAGCCTGAAAGGAATCTGACCTCAGTTATAAGATCCAAGCTTGGATTCTAAAATAAAAAACAAAAATTGTGCTTGAGATTGAAAAATTGAGCTTCAATTTTAGTGTCTGAATTCAAAATTGCATCACATTCAATAGTGGTTACAATTCACTGTCAGGTGTTGAGTTCCACATAAGATTCTGATTATTATACCTCTTATTCAAGTCAGTAATTTGTGAAAGCCCAAACTCCTCTTTTGTATTTCTCTGTCTGTTACAGAAAGAGAGACAGGAACAGTTAGTAAAAAGTAAATATCAACTTTTCCTTGCTGTGTGTGTCAGGGAAAGCACATGGCTGAGAGACTAACAAACAACAGAGATATTGAAATCTCTATATATTGAAACTAATTAAACATCGTGTCCACAATTTCTCCCCTCTTTGCCCTGCTCTCATTCTCCTCGTCTCCTGGCCTGCAAACAAACGGTATAATAAACAGAATAACAGCAAGCCCTGGGGACTAAACAAACAAACAAGAAAAAGCAAATCAACAAAGTACCTAATTATGAAGATTTGCATTGCTGCTCATTGGCGATGATTAGTCGAGGGATATTAATACTGACTACTGATTCTAGCTTGAAGCACAGGAAGAATATCCCAGAGAATATTCCAGAGTCAGTGCTTTAATAATGCCTCTGAGCAAACCTTCAGGATTGATGGACCATGTTTGTTTACGTCTGACACGCCCAATTTTAATATTTGATATTTGAAAGAAAGGCACATTGAAATACTAATATCACTGACATACCAATGCATTTTATGTTATTAAATATAAAATAAAGCTGAAAAGGAAATGGGATAACAGTGTAACACTGGATGTGGAAACAAACATTTGGCAATGCTGGTCAGGGTGAGGCTTATGAAACCACCATTGTGTAAACTTGTGTAAATAAATCACAGATTGAAACAGAGTGGGACACTTATGCAGGGGTGGCATTGAGTACGTTCTGCATGCACACACACACACATTCACACACAGTGGAATAGCATTAGTCTACCATTTCTGTCTCCACTACTCGTCTCTGCTTTAATCAACAATGTTACAGTATCTTACAGTTTCTTACATTCCTGTGTTTAAAATGTTTATTTAAAAGACGATCTGACCTTACAATCACAACACAATTGAGTGGCCCCATACAAATGTAATGTTGCACCTAGAAATGAGTCATTGTGTTTTGCTGACATCAGCTTTACTTCCTCATTGTTTGGAGACCCGCAGACCTCATTGCTGTATGTGTATAAATAATAATAATAATCTTCAATATTATTATTCTTCTCTAAGACGTATACCCCCAAGGTGTGGCTGCTGAGGTCTTACTGGACACGCTATTTGGACTTTATAATTACACTTCCTTAACTTCTGGCACAGTGCAATACATCTTTTAAACTTTTTATCCTATAACTATTATTACCTTCACACTTGCAAATTTGCTGAGATTTGCACACTTGCATGCACGCGTGTGCTTAAACAGGCATACTTTTGTTTTTTACTTACTCATACTTGTATTTGACACTTGTTTTTGAACTTGCATCTATCTATCTATCTATCTATCTATCTATCTATTTAGTCCCAATAGAGATACAAATATTTTGGTAGAAGCTCTTCATTTTAATACAAACTGGAATTAAACAATTAATGAAGGTGACAAAACAAATAAATATCATAAATTATTGTTATTCATATGTTAATTGGGCTCTGCATAGACAAATATATATCACTTTTGTGATGTGAGGTATGTTATTCTACAGAGTGAGGGTACTGAAGTCATTTAGACTCCCTGTTAGATCTTTTATGTACTGTTCAAATCTCCAATAACAAAAATCCAAATAGATGTATTTGGGATTTAGGAGGGCCAGTTCTGTGTAACAAGTCATGTCACCACCAATCAAAGATACAGATCAGAGTTTCACTCTGACAGAACCTCTGAAGGATGATCATAAATCCGTTCTGTTCAAATGGACATTTGTTCACTTTTCTAAGAGGCTGACATGATTTTACATCCTCCAGAGCTTTCCATTTACTAATGCCATCTGAGTAGGTGGACCAAAGCCATGAGTGTGTTTTGAAAGACCTTTGTCCTTGAACTGAACTTCCATTGACAACTTGCTTTTTCTTACCAGTGTACACAGAGCAGATAATCCCAAACACACACACACACACACACACAAACACACATAAAGAGATGGATAAGTCATTGGCTGTTGGCCTTAAGCTCACAAAAGAATGCCAGAGGGTATAGCAAGGGGCCAGAGATGACTCACTTTGTGAAGCTCTTTCTCTACCTCTACATTCATCTCACACACACACACACACGCACACACACACGCACACACACACACACACACACACACAGACACACACACACAGATAAACAACCAACCTCTCCTGGCTGTTTCATACTTCATAGCTTGTCCATTTAATCTGCGACCTGACTTCCCAAACTGTCGGTATGTGAAATGCTAGGAATGCCAAACAAACAGACATGCCTCAGCAAGACAAAAAAAAAAAGAAAAGACAAAAATGTGGAGAAAGAAGGAAAGTCAGGAGAGGAAAAAGAAAAGCAAGAAGATCAGAGAAAAGGAGATGGATCGTGACAGGGTGGAGAGGAGAAGATGAAAGGAGGGAGAGGGCAAAGTTAGACAGGACCGGAGACTGATTTGAGGGGTGCGATGGAAGACGAGTGTTGAACAAGAAAAGAAGGCTGAGGTGAAAAAACAGAGGGAGACGAGGGGCAGGTGGAGACAGGGAGGAGAAGGGGAAATGAAAGGATGTGAAGAGGTAGGAAAAGAAAGAAGAGGAGACAGATGGGTGGGAGGAGAAGGCGAGGAATGAAAGGGAAGAGGAGCGTGACGATAAGACGAAAGCCGGCAAACAAGGCGATGGAGAGCAGGGTAGGTCGGGACTGAGAGGAGGAGAAGCGGAGAAGAAGAAGGGCAAGGGGATGAACAAGAGGAATGGACAGATGGTGTGATAAGAGAAAGGGATAAAGAGAAGGACAGATAAGAGGAGGGGAAGAAAGTGGAAAAGGGGGCGAGAGGATGAGGAAAACAGGGAAAAGAGGTGAAAGACGGTGATAAAGGCAGGACAAAAAAGAAAAAAAGGTGACAGGAAAAAATGAGATGAAATATAAGAGGGCTCAATTAGAATCAGAGGAAAGGAAAAATGTGAAATATAAGAGAAGGGGGCACAAAATAGGTAAGGAGGAAGATGAGGAAATATGAAGCTAAAAAAGAGGATGTGTTGAATGAAAAAAGAAAAAGAAATCTAGGAGGAGGCTATTAGGGGGAAGAAATGAGGGTTGAGAAAGAGGACTTAGAAGAGAGGAGAGGAGGTGACGAAAGTAGACAAATACAAAGGAGGGGAGGAAGAGAAACATGTGGCGACACAACACAAAAAAAAGAGGAGGAGGAGAGGCTTATAAAGTTAACAAAGAAGGTGAAAAAGAAAAGCGAGGATATGAAAAGAGACAAAGGAAAGAGCATAGAAGGAGATTTTAGAGGAGGATTTTACATGTAGTCTCAGACACCAGCCTCCCCCTGCTGTGCTTTACCATCAAGATGTTTGTCATATCTGTCATCTGAACAATAACCACACGGCGCACAACCACAGGATCTGTGCGGCGAAACCTGGCGAATTCACACAGAAACAAACAAACAAACAGTCGGGAAGGGCTTTGATTTTTCCTGCTGATACTCACGCAGTACATACTTTACGACAGTAGGTGTTTTGAATGGATTTCCTGCCCTTGGAGCTGTTGAATCTACCTTGTATGTTTTTTTAGACTTAGACTTAGACAGGTTTTATTGGCATTCAATGTACAACCAGTGTACATTGAACGAAATTTCGTACCAAAGGCATAGCAACAGCATTGAAATAATAAAAATATACACCATAAAAATACAAATAAAAGACTATGTACAATATAATACAGACATATTACTAATAAAATACTAATACACATTATGAAGAGCATAGAACAAAAATAGCAAAACAAATAAGTAGACAAATAAGTAGTAGCCTGTGGAGTAATAATAGTGCAGGTCCAACAGGTCTAATTGTGCAAATCCACAGTGTACATCTTGGAGTGACAAGTTCTCTGGACCACAGAGTCCCAAGAACTGTCACCAGTGCACTAGAGAACACAGTCCTACAATAGTGCACGCTGCGGTAGAATAAAGGTGGGGATAATGTCATTGTCCAGTTATTTGTTCAACAACCTGATAACCTGGGGGGAAACAGCTGTTGCAGAATCTTGTGGTTCTGCAGCGGATGCTACAAATACACGCTTAAATATCTCAGGTTACAGGATCACAGAAAGGAAAAATCTCACCACTGAGGGTGTCATGTTTAGAATTGTACCTGAAGAGGCCACGTGGGGGCCATTTCAACGCTAGGGTAGAAAGGTGACACTCAGTGTTAAGACTTGGGTATGTGGTTCAGCTTAGACAGTTTTTCTTGCCCAATACCTGATCCAAGTCTGATCTTATTCAGTATCTGCTGACACCGGGTATGATCCAATACAGAGTTAGTTACACCTTTTTCACTATAGGAACTTAATGCACTAAGGAACTTTACTTCCACTCTTCTCCCCCCACGTTATGGGGGAGTTTCTGAGTATGTAAAAGTGTAAAAGTAAAAAGTGTAACAGTAAAAGACTAAAGAAACGATGGCATTTGATCCAGTTTATTTTAGTCCATGAGATCGAAACATCTCTAGTGTATTTACATACGTGTGTGCCTACACACTTACTTGTCTGTAACCATGGACATGCGTGTGTAAACCTGTTCATAACTGAGAGTGTGTGAGTGTGAGTATGAGTGTAAGAACAAACAGCACATTATCTCCGGGGAAATCTGAGACTTGGAGGGAGAAAAAAAAAGTCAATAAAGAGAAGAGCTCATTTATCCTCTGTGTGCATTGGTCAAGGACACCACAGGACACACCGACCAGCATCACACGAGGAGCGGAGTCACAGCTCGATAACCAAATACAGAGCTGGTGAAAACATGTCCTCAGCTGCAAACGCTGTCAGCATTTGTACAATTGAAACTTTTTTTTCTTATAATATTGATCGGTTGATATGTGTAATCAGCTGATGTCAGAATATATAATGGCATGCATGGAATTTAAAAGATCACACAATGTGTATCTGGATATTTCATACAAAAGTATTTGTGCTTTATTTACGATTACCATTGGTGTGTGGGTGGTTGTTGAATAGTTATTGCTGGAATGGAGGAATGTAGTTTGCAAAGGGGAAACTTTAATGTTGACAGAATATGGGAGTCATTTGATTTGGTTAAGGCATGTGGGCATATATAGTCTTTCAAAGCACTTCTCACAGATCATAGGAGCTCTATCAAGAGGAAGGATGTAGCCAATCCTGTTCCAAGACATTTCTATGACATGAAACATACTTTTTTAAAGGCATTACAATGATTAAGCTCTGGCAAAAAACGTTTATTTCCAGGAGGCATGATTTTGGACTTTTCAAATAGTTTGTTTTTATATTGGTGTTTTATAAGTTCTTGAATCTCATTGCTGATTCTCTTTTCATCTTATTTTATCTTAGCTTTCAAGATTCTTTCAGGCACTTAGGAACAATTATTCCATAATTAGTGATGATAACGTTGATTTTAGATAAGTTTTTAATTTTACTATTAACACACCTTTCTGAGTTAAGAAGATAAATTCAGAAAGGCCAAAGTGGCATTTTGTTTTGTAGTTTTGCATTCCAGAACCCTTTAAGGACTGTACAAGAGAAAAAACCCTATTAAAAATACCCATTACCTACTACATAATTCACAGCTGATTAATATTAACATGTTCAATAGCACCCAATTACACCTGCATCCAACCTTATGTGATTTCAGAATTGTTAAATGTGGGGGCAATGAAGCAGAAATTAACTCCATTCAAAGATTATTATAGCGTTTTATGTCAAGCAATGTCATTAATGATATAGTTATGTGAAAAAATACTATAGCAAACTTTCAGCTGTCAGTTACTGTTTCATTCACAGTAATTAGGCAAGCATTTGCCTTTATTCAAAACTGTCTGGCTGTTGCATGTGTATATTGGCACATATACATTATGTCCACATTTTAATTTGGGAATTTTGCAGTTTTTAATTAAGCTGTGTGGCAATTAATCTCTCTGTTTAAATTGTGATGGAATTCTAATGAGATTTTAGCTTAATTGCATAACACCCACTGAGAGAGAAAAATATGGAAGGGAGGAAATGGGTAGTAACTAATGTTGGGAGCCTGCTGATACAGTATCGATGAACACGCAGAAGCATATGTCATAAACTACTGTACCCGATCCTTGTGTTCCTCTTTTGAGAAATAAAAGGGGAGAGAGTTCATCAGCAGACTCCTCAGTGTCCCCCTCCCAAATACTGACAACAAGACACCTATTTGCACTGGTGGATTATAGGTGCTTTTGCTAGCTTTGGTGCCTCTTAACACTTTGAAAAATGGCATATAAGCAGACATAAGCACGTTTTCTAGTGAACATTTTAACATTTTCCACTCTGTTCTAACATTACAATATAATAAAGCATCAGCTGTAAGCGTCAGTTCTGGGTGGCCACAGTGGAGTTCTCACATCAGCACTGCTGTCAAATCTCTAACAGCAACATCTCCCAGTCCTACCTAACCAACTAGTTGCCTTCTTTTTCTTTTTGTTGTCTTGTGTAGCTGAACAATTCTTTGGTCTTGGCCAAATTTAAAAAAAAAACCGTCAGCAGTGTTTACTGTTTACTGTGTAATCTCCTGACAATTTTGTTTTGGATTTCTAGGTTAGGGTTCCACTGAACTTACCAAAAAGTATTTGTTTTACAATTTAGACTTTCATTGATTTGGAAGCTCTCATTTTGAACAGCTTACTTTTTGTCCAGCATTTATTTTGTGAGTTCAGAGGCATGTGCATACAGTACATTGTAAGTACACACGGGGGATATTATCTTCATGGTCAAATATAAAAGCTCATCGCATTAAAGACTGTTAATGAAATGTGTGAGCAAGAGAAAGGCTCTAATGTTGACCAAACTCAAGTCTAATGTCACAGATTTGATGAAACAGGTACCAGGTCAGGATATCTAGTAGGAGTAGTAAGGTGACTTAAAGCTTTGTCACACAAGAGTTGCAGTGGAATGAAAAAGAGTAAAAGAGAACAATAAAGACAAAGAAGAAAGAAGAATTGTTGAGCAAACCAGTTCATTGAAGGTGATATTGTGTGTAGTAGGGTTGGAAGTACTGGCTCTGAGATACAGTCAACTAACAAACAGTAATCCAGTGCCTCCCTCCTCCGACTGAAGTTCTAAGAGGTAAAAAACACAGATGCATACACACCTCCTGGGACGTATCCTTACAGCAGATGCAATACAAAAAGCCATTCCTTTACGTGTTTTATATCCCTTTACTGTCCTCTGACGGAAATTATTTTCTGTTGCACAGTATTACCTAAAGTGTAATAGCATTGCTGATGAAGAGTGCTCTCAGTGTACATACAATACAATTATTGTCCACACCTCGCTGCGATAATAGTGGATTGAAATTGACTTGTCTTCTGCTGTAATCTATTTTTCTGCGTGTGCACGAGTGTGACATTCAGATAGCAGCGCGAGGACGGAAAAGAGAAGCATGTGTGCGACTGTGCTTAAGTGTGTGTCCTTGCTTGGTAAGTGTACTCATCTAACAGATTGGTATTGCCTGCATCCTCTCCACCCTACTGTAATTTACCTGAACCAAATCAGACATCAGGTAGCGGCATTGTACTGAGACAGAAGTGTAATTGTCTTGTTTAATGAGCCTTGGCACTTTCTCTGTCTGTTCAAAAGCAAAGCCCTAAAATTAGCTCTACATTTAGCAAGCTGTAACAGGAAATAAAGTCACCCACTGAGGCCATTGAACCAAAGCAGCAATTTTTACCACACACACATTGAAATTGGGGTTGATAATATTATTCTTTTTTTTCTCTTTTTTTGTCATGCTGACAGCCTTTGTTCTTTTACTTCTTTTCCAATAATCTAATAAAACTCATAGTGACTCGTAGAAGCCCTTTTTTTTAGCATTTAGTACTTTTATTTTTGAAACTGAAAGTACATTTTGCTGAAATTACTTCTGTACTTGTACTTTTAATGGGATAACACTGTGGTATTGTTACTTTTATTCAAGTAATGATCTGAATATTTCCTCCACCACGGTTAAAATCCACCAACCAGCACCTCAAAAGCTCATTAACTGACACTGTGTTCTTCATTTGTTTCATCCATACAAATAACAAATAACTAAAAGTTGGGGTTTTATTTATTTCTTTGCTGGGAGCAGTAACTTCCTGAAGTCTCCAGGAAGCGAGATAAGTGTTCATTAGTGAGCTTTAGGGGTGCTGGATTTCTTGACACTTTTGGACTGAGTCAAGTCAAGTTAATTTATATAGTGCATTTCATACACATAAAGGCAATTTAATGTTCTGTACAGAGATGTACATAATTAACAGCTTCATAATTAACATACAGATGTACAGATCTGAGTGTATTATCAAATTTAAATGCTTTACTTTTTTATGCACAATTGTTTTAATTTTCCCATTTTTAGCATTCATTTCTATGAATTGCTGATCTACAATATCATTGATGGTGTTTTATTATAATAATATTGATTATTTGATCCAAAATATCTACAAATGTTCAATACCTATTCTTAAAAAATATATAATGATAGTGAAAACTCACCATAAAATAAAAGTTAATATATATAATAATCGTTGATAAATATAACTTGTAAATAAATATAACTAACACTTTCTATGATTTGGACATTCATTATTACCTCACACCTGTACTCATTTTCTGTTTGCAAGAAACTGTTATTCTGACTGAAAGAAAAAAAAAACTAAAATGTGTGCATTCATAATAACTCTAGAGAGGTTGTGATGACCGTTTATTCCCGCAACATCTTCCACCATGAGGTGAGTGGCGACCTTCACCCCTCTGAGTACAATCAACAACAGAGCACCTGTTTGTAACTGTGTGATATCAATCATTATGGGTCTGTTTCTCAATGGGCATGGAGAGAAATTAGTGAAAGGAAAACAGGAGGAAGTTGGAAAATATTGGATGATGGTAGAGAGTGTTAAAAAGAGAAATGGAAAAGAAAAGAGAGTTGAGGTACAGTTTGAATGGATTTCTCAGTTTTTCACTGGTTGTTTAAGAATGGAGAGAACATTAAAGATAATAGTGACAATAGTTAAATGAGAGTAATACAACATTAGACAGTGAGGTGTGTGTGTGTGTGTCTGGTGGGGTGTGTGTGTGTGTGTGTGTGTGTGTGTGTGTGTGTGTGTGTGTGTGTGGGGGGGGGGGGGGCTCCTTGGCGTGCAATTAATACCAATATCCCTGCTTCCGTCAGACCGTTAAGCGGATCAACCCACACAATTTAGCGCTGAGATGAGGCGAGGAGCATTCATTTGTGTGAAATAAACGACCTGGCTGTGTGACCACAGCTGCCACGTTACTCATGTGTGAATGTACCACCAAAGAAGAGATTTCCCCTTTTTAAGCCTGGCCTGAAATAACAGTAATGAGTTTTGCATTTGTTATTATCACTGAGATGCAGGGTATAACATGACTGTAGGTCAGTGCTCTCATTCTTGTTTATGATGCCATTCCTTGACTAGGGGGCAATATTTATGTGGTTTGCACAAAAAGCTGGAAAACAGCTAAAGCTCTCTCGATAAGCGCAACATTTGATTCATCCATTTCAATGCGGCAGCAGAGCGGCGGTGTCATTATGTAATAAATGCAAATGAAAGCAATCAAAAGCTTATGAGCTTATATAAGGTTAGATTGAAGTGGGCAGACCCTAACTGTGTAATTTTCCACTGGTGGAAGTGTGTATTTAAATGACTGTGAGGAGTGGTTTGTCCAATATATTGCCTTCAACATTTTAATTTTACTTCTGCCATATTTTAAAGCTGCACTGGGGAGAATGTGTGCAACTTATGATCAGCAGGAATCAGAAAGTGGGGCGGCAATAATAAAAGGAGTACTGTTTTTGGTAAAAAAAATAAATAAATAATTAACACAGAGCGGTAGGTGGTGGCTGCTGCAGTTGGTGGATGGCAGTGCCATCTTTCTTCTTTGCCCTAGCAAGTCTTTGGTTGATGATAGCTGGAAGCCCAATATTTTCTCAGCAGAGGGCCCCATATGCTGCATCCTCGTCTTAGAGAAGTTAGCCTTGTTGGCTCAATGCAACAAAGTTCTTTGTTTCCCCCACTAGCTGTTTAGCAGCCAGCTGGGTCAGTGTTTATCACTCAGGCTAGAGGTGCTGCGTGTTTAATTAGGAAGGCGCCGCCGCTGGTCCATTGCCAGCATGTGTTTCATGACACTACCGCAGTGCTACCTGAAGTTTCTCAATTTCTTGATCAATTCAACATAGTCTGGGTTTTATAAATAATCAGCTGCTGTACATTTCTACTGACACTGATTGTGCTCAGTATAGCTTTGAAGGCAGGTTCAAGCCCCGCTGTTGCATTCAATCAGAATTCCCCCACCCAGGCAGGCACATAAAGTTGCATAATTCTTGTTTGACAAATGTAAGAAAAGAAACAAACTCTTTTTATTTAAAAAAATAATAATTATGTTTTGAATGTTGCACAACCAACACAACCTGTCACAGAAGCATATTATTTATTTTACACGTGCCTCTTGGAGATATTTTACGACACTCTTGAAGTCATAAAGGGCCTTTGAAGTCTGCCCAATCCCATAAAAGCTTAACATCTGGTATGGGATAGTGGCATGGAAGAAAGCATCATAATGAAATGGTTGGTTTATAATGTCAGTGGTCTATATTTAGAAAAGAATTCTGGGTGGCAGGACCAGGCTTCGCAGGTGGAGGTGCACATGGACCAACAGGGTTTCTCTCAAGGTTACCCATCAAAATGACACATCATTGACACACGCACTCATTCACATGCATCTGTTACTCTGGAATTTTTAGGTCACACACATCCACAGAATTAGGAGAATGCTTGCTCCTGTGTGGAAGTCCATAAAATTTGCTGTGACGTGGTCTCAGTCTTTAACCATTTATTAATCTGCACACGGGGTAGATGCTGTAAATGTTGCATGCTGTTATGGATTGGATTATGAAACTGAATAAACTGTAGCTGAAGCCTGATTGGCCTAATATACTTAATCTCGTGGTTCAGGAATGTTAGGCCAAAACAATTACCCAGGGTGCACTGTAGTTTTCAAACCAGACCCGTTCAGGTGGCTTCTTTCCAGAAAGTTAGCCACAGAAAAATCACTCTTAGCATGTGTCGTGTTTGTGGAAACTTTACATTAGTAATGATACATTTGTTTAATTTAGTTTAGTTTTAAGGGGCTTACTAAACAGAATGATGAAAAATGAAAACCCCCAAATAGTCGGACTTTGTAACATGTTTAACTAATTGTGAGAAATGTCCATTAATGGTACAGTATTTATTTTTATTTTTTTACCAAAACTGAATATTACCATGGGATAAAATAATTTCTGGTTATAAACAGTTTTCAGTGTCAGTGTTCTTTATACAAGATCTTTATTTGTCATAAGTTTATCGTAATACTATAAAACAATATGGGATACTGATGCAGGACTACAGCTGCTGTTGAGATGCAGCTTTCTCTACACGGCCAGTGTACACAAGGTGTCAGATTGCATTAGTTTTAGCAATGTACAAACTGCCAACTGAGTGACGTGACAACTCTCCAAGAGATTACGATTTGAGGGAAACATAATGCAGCGCAGACTATCATCATAATCATCATTGCTTGTAGCAAATACAGAATTATTAATGTTTTTTATTTTTTCTGTTCAGGCACTCACAGAACTGGGTTAAAGGGATAGGGTGATACGGGGTTAAGGTTTATATTTACTGTATATTGAAAGTCACGTGAGTTAAACTTGCAGGTATATTTAGAGAAAAGGTTAATTCCCAGGTCATAAATGACTCTTCTAGCATCTTTCTTTCCCTGCCTGGAAACAAACACATAAAGGCGTAACTTGGGTGCACGAATCAATGGCCTTGATCTGATGCTTATGACATTTGAAGAGTGGCCAGTCTCTGTAGTTTAATGGTTAAGGTTGCACATCTGTCAAGTCTGCCTCCTACTCAAGCCAGCTATAGATCAGGTGCACATTCACTGTGTAGTCTATTGTAAAAACTATGCCGCTGAATCACTAACTGGGTCAATGTTACAGCATATTTAACTTTCCTGGTATTATGTTTTGGCTCCCTGCCGTATTTGTCTTTGTGCACAACTTTTCTGCAGAGGGTTCTGAAGGAGTGAGATGAAAGGGAAGACGGAGAGGCACTGAGGGATGGAGGATAACTGATTATCTGGAGTAACCCTGTCAAAGCCATTGAATTTCTGCCTGCTCACCATTGGATGCTCTGAATAAGAACACAATCTGAAGGTGTATTTAGAGACACAAAACTGTCAATTTTATGTTAGTTGTGCCTAAGAGAACAGCCTAAAAGTTGGGCAATCTTAAATGCGAAGATCAACGTCGTGCTTATTCAAAAATAGGTGAGTCTGCCAACAGCGTTATTGATGTGTTATTTATTTAAGGGCAGGAATGCGTTTCTCAGGCTATGTATGGCTCTTTCAGCATCTTCCTTTTCTATTAGGAAACAGACACAACTAAAGTGGTAATTCAGTCATCAATCATTGCTTCTGTTGTGACATTTTAAACATTGCCAGTTTGGGGAACCTCTTTTTGCATGTTGTTTTTACATAATATATGCCATTTACCTATTTTAATACCCCTGGGTCATGAATTACTGGGTATTTATCTTTCCTCATTTATGTTTTGGCTTGCTGTTATCTTAGTCTTGGCCAAAACCACTTTCATGCTGCCTTTATGTTGTCAAAAGTGACAGTGGCTGCAGTAATGTGAGGAAATAGTTGATGCTGTAAAACTGAGCAGATCAAGACAGTGTATGAGACACTTGACAGTTTAGATGTTTTTATTTTTATTTTACTGTAGACACTCTGAAAGATTGAAATACACTGCTGCTTTTTGTGAAAGCCTTAACAAGACACAGAGTAGATCTCGGGTCTCTTATTTGATATTTCCTCGCTCCTCACTTGCAGACATTCTGGTCCAGCATTTTGAAGGTCGTCATTTTGCTCCGAGGAGCGAGGAGGGAGGAGAGATCACCGAGGAGCCATGAGCGAGGATACACAAGAGCAGCCTTCCTGGAGACTCTCCACTGAATGCCATGACGTTAATTACTCCGCCCCTACATCTGGCAAATTTGAATGAAAGGGCAGAGAACCAGAACAAGTCTAAGTGCCCATTATTTTATGCTTTTTGATATAAAAAAAAGATAAATCTCACTAACAGCACCCTCCTAACATGTGTATAATGTCTGTTGTACAGCATTTATATACTTATTTATCAGACCTGTGATAGAAAATGTCATGTTATGGCGGTAACAAATTTACAAGCATTCACGTGGCTGCCACATCTGCTCATTTCAAGAACCAAAACCGTCAAAGATATAAACCATCTATTTGCCTATCGTTAATTGTTTTGCATGTTATGTGAGTGAAATACTTTGTCGTGCAATGGCTTGTAGGTTGACTGTAATTATTATGTATCTCGCTTGTTGTAAGTGGTCGCACTGAGGCTTTTCCCTTCGCTTTGCATGTGAGGCTTGCATGAGTCAAATGCCATGTGAGAATAAACCCAGCTCCTAACATATTGACTTTGAATAATGAAGTTCCAACCACGCAGGTGAATGATGAGCCGTCCTCTGCCTGTCTACCCACCCACCAAGAGACAACGTGCCTCCAGGAGGGCTTTAATGGCCTTTATAAAGGAGGAGGCAGAAAAGGAGGAAGAACGATTTGAAGCTTTGCAAGCCAACGCAAAAACATATTTGGATTTTATATGACCTGTAGTCAGCCATGATGTCCTTGTGACCATCAAGGTACACAGTAAGGACTGGCACGTGGGGATTGAGCTGTGCATGTATTGGTGTCTCCGAATCCATGTGAAAAATATTGGAAACTGCATTACTTCCCACACTTCTTTTCTTCTATAAATAACAATTATCTGAACCACATGGACCATAACATGTGTTTGACACGGACAAAATATTCAGAGGATATGGTATACGCTTTCTTTTGTCTACCTGGCTGAGATAGGCTAAATTCCAGCTTTGTGTCTAGGCTTGTGCATGCACTGTAGCTGTGTTTGGCAAAATCCCAAAATGTCTGATGAGACAACCTACAGCTATCAATATGTTTGCTGTATTTAATAAGAATAATACACTTTATTTATAAAGCACTTTTCAAAACAAAGTTACAAAGTGCTGTTACAAGGTTAAAACAGGATTCAAATTTTATGACTGAGGCAATGAAATGAGACACTTCAAAATAAACGATAAAATGAATTAAAATAATGAAGATAAAATGAAATCCAACAATAAAGATAAGAACAGAAACCCTTATAATAAAACAGATAAGACATGTTGGCAATAAAACCCAGTGGTGGTAGCATTAATAAAAGGCATTTTTTAAAAGATACGTTTTGAGAAGTGATTTAAAAGATGTCACTGATTCTGCAAGCCTCAAATCCTCAGGCGTGGAGTTCTAGAGCTGAGGGGCCTTGACTGAAAAAGCCCTGTCACCTTTGGTCTTGAGCCGGGACTTAGGAGCAGCCAGCAGAGGCCTGCCCGAGGATCTGAGGCTGCGCTCAGGCTCATAGGGGAGCAGAAAATCAGCCATGTAACTGGGAGCTAAACCCTGAAGTACTTTGAAGGTAATCAGTAAAATCAATTCTAAAACGTACTAGTAACCAGTGAAGAGAGGCTGAAACAGGGCTGATTCTTGTCTTCCAATGTTTGTTAAAAGCTGCATTTTGTACGAGCTGGGGGACTCATTAGAGCTTCTCTGTTGAGCCAGCAAACAATGTAACGTTTTCAGTTTTAGAGTGTAAAGAGTTATTTCCGTCTGCAATCAATAATAAAAACTAGTTCATATGTACTGGTACTGATGCTGTGCTGCTGTAATAAGAAACAGGGTGCACTTCACATGGCGCTTCAAAGGAAAGGACATCTCTTTTCTCTAAAAACATATTTCCTGGTTTCCTTGCCTCCATGCATCCTCGGTGGTTCGGGAAGCCGAAAAGTACTAGTCTGAAGACAACGTCCAAGGTAATAAGGTGTCTGTTAAGAACAGCCTGGAGTCTTATGCTTTCAACATGAGGTCGACTGTGGAGAATGGAAAGCTTGCCGTCAGGGCTGTACTTCAAACCCACCCCATTGTGAACCTCATGGTGGTGCTAGAGGAAAGGTCAGTAAGTAATTAGGATTCATTGCCTGGGAACCATGGATCTATTGGTTCCCTGATCAGTTAATGTTTCTTCTGATATTTTGTGTTTTGCTCCTCAGGGCCACCGTATAGGGACCTTAAGTACAGCACAAAAAGTTGACTGTAGATGTGAGGTTTTTGGGGTTTTTTTTAATGGCAGCGCCGGCGTGTTTCATTTAATGGGTCCAACGTCCGTCCTTCAACTCACAGTGGACGTTGCACTCATGCTATCACCTGAAACGCTCGAATGAACTCAATCTAAAAAGTGAGACTTCTGTGTCAACTGTTATACATTTATTTATTTTAGAGGCAGTGATGCATAGTTAATTTCAAAGTCAAACAGCTGAAAGTCAGCGTTAAATGGTTTTACTTTTTAAGGTCGCCTAGTATATGGTTCACTATTACTTACAGCTTAAAACAAGATGAAAATAAGGGCGTTTTCACACCTAGTTTGTTTGCTCTGGTCCGAATCAGTTGATGAGTTTGTAAACTTCGAGCGTTTTCCCCTCAGCTAGGTTTCTTTACCTACTGAAAAATGGGAACCGAAATGCATCACTACAAACCAAGTGAGAACATTCACTCCGCTTATTGGTCTGATGTGTCTGGGGCAGGAGCAAGAAAGTAAATACAGGAAGCAGGTCCTGTGTTCTGGACTAGTGCATATTTCTGTGAGGGAGACGCTGCTTTGCAATTTTAATATGGAGCAACGGCAGAGTTGGCATTTGCTCATAACCCTGGTAATTATCTGGGCAATATACCAGGCAAAACTATACAAGCAGCATGCACTTCGAGGAAACGTCTTAAATACTTTACTGCTTCTCACTTTGCAAAGAAGACTTGCTTCAGAATGCAAAGCAGAGCCATCGGGCTCAAACTTGTGGTGCACACGTGGTAGTTGGGTCAGATGGAGGTCGGACAGCGTTCCCGTGCTCTTGGGGGATGATCTTGATTGAGATTTTTATATAAGAATTCCTTACTACCAAAACGTAGGCAGTCAGGCAGGGACAGGTACAAATCAGGATGCAGGATCTGGGGCCTCATTTATAACCCTAACGTATGCACAAAACGAGGCCTGAAAGAGCCGTACGCCACTTCCAATGCAAAGGTTGGATCAATAAAAATGGGAGACTGTGCGCACTTGTACAGAAACTCTGACCCATGCGTACAAACATCAACCCAGATAGTGATGTGTTGAATTGAAGCCAGATTTTCAAAATTAAATGTGTGAGAGGCATAATGATGCCTCACACACAATTAATGTTTAATTTAATGTTTCATTTCACTTCATATCACACGGTACTTATGTATCCACTTCATCATGAACATTCCAACCAGCATGTTATTGCTGTTATGTGTTATTTCTGCTTGTGCTAGTGAGTCATAACTACTCCATGTATATAATCCAACTCAAATCTGAAATCAGATTCCGCTCAATATCTCATTAGCGCTGTCTCACCGTCACACAGGGCCGACTGTACGCTGCTGACACTCGTGGTCAGTTGTGGAGCACTGCAGCGGCTGAAATGTTACAATGATAATATAATAAATACAGGTCATATTTTGTAATATTGTGCATATGTTACCAAGTAAGTTTTTAGTTTTTATAAGGGTTTGTGTGTAAAATATCTGCGTGAACACAGCGTGCTGTCAGGTGCACAGAGCGCCCTGAAGACACAGCAATGGCTGCCACACACACTCTGCCTTCTCCAGTCACCTCACCTGGCCAGCACATCTTCACCACCTGCACATACGGATTGTGAAAAAAAGCAAAGTTTGAAAATAGAGCCAATGACAGCTCTCGCACAATGAGTATGCTCCATATCCTCATTATGAATCCTAATCATAATGTAAGCCAAGTTCACCGTAACAAAACTTAAATAAATAAAGTGTGTTCACATGTCAAACTTACATTTTCAAATGATATCCCAGGCTGGGGATACCACTGATTCTCGTGATCATTTTGGCGAAGTGTGAAGCAATCAGTCTGGTTGCTGTAAACATATAAATACTGTGGTGACAATCGTGGATAATGCTGCACAATGGCACTGCAAGAGGTTGCTAGAAGTTATTGCCGTAATGAACCATTGATCAGCAGGCTGATTTCTACACATCTACATTCATGAGGTGCTTGCATTGACCATTTATGGTTGAATGTGGGCGTGTACAGGGCGGTATATGAGGCTGATCCTCGTGCGCACATTTCCAGGTGGACTGTGATTTATAAAGGGAACATTGCCTGCAGGTGCGCAGTGGGCTGGTACGAGTAGTGACTGACTGACGGGGAAGTGCAGACAAATGAGGCCTATAAGGAACAGGTGAAGACAATTACAAAACACAAAGGCAGGAAGTGAAGTGACAGAAACAAGAGGAAATGATACTACTACAAAATAAAACAGGAAGCAATGCATGGATAACAAGACTACTAAAATATAAAATAGAACATGGCAAACTCTTAGTCCTTAAAGTCCTTAGAATGTCCCTCCTGAATCACAGTTAAATAGTGCCTTCAATCACATGTTTCAGTAGTAATCCACCACTTTAGTTTGGACTAAAATATCACAACAACTATTAAATGGATTATCAAGAGAATCTCTATGGACATTAGGGATACAGGAACATGCATCAATTGTGCAACACACTCATCAACAAACTCAAAAAAAAAAAAAAAAAAAACAATCTAACATTCTTTAATTTCCTTAAGAGAATGGATTTTGAGCTGATGATGTGTTACAGAAGTCTGCAACAGAAAATGATACACTACTTCTGTTTTCAGACTCCAGCTGTAAAACCTGGTTAAATACAATGGATTTTTCTGAGCTCTATATCTGTGATTGGTGTTGGCAGGACTTTTTACGCAGCACTACCCCTCCCTATAGTCTATTTGTATTTCTGTCATTGGAGTTTTGTAACAGTTTGTCCATAGAGGTCTAAGTTTGACCTCACTGGGGTCTAACTGACCCTAAACATAAGTAACATCATATAGTAACAATACATATTGTGTTTTAATAAGATCCGGAGAAAAGGAATGAATACAAGGAAAAAAGGTTAATTTTGCAATTATTATTTTTTACACGTAAGGGGTCTGTGGGACTACAAACAATGAAAAAGTAAAGCCAATGTCAACAAAACACAAGGGTTAAAAAGTCAGCATAAATGCACACACACACACACAGGTGTGTGCGCAGTAATACAGAGAAAAATACAGAATATACGTAATTTACTTGTGAGTTTAAATTTAGGAAACAAGACATGCTACAGCAGCTGTCGTGTCACACATAAACACACACAAAGGCAGACATTGCACACACACACTCAGCAGTGTCTTGTGATTTCAATATGTATTTGATGTAATAGACTTTATAGAGACCGATCGGAGAGTGAGGATGTGGGTAATAGAAAAAGGAAGAGTAATATAAGAGAAGGGAGGCAGAGGGATCAACACAACATAAAGACAAGCACACAAACCACTGGCAGAGGACGAGTGAAACTGCGTGATTGACAGCAGCAGGTTTGGAACATTGAGCCAAGTGTGATCTCATACAGAGCTTCTGTGTAAGAAACTGGGCTCAAAGCCAGAGCTACATCAAATAATAGGAGCTAAATGTGATCAGGGTTATTACCAAACACAAGAGAGGGTTTTTCCACCTGACAGGATTCTTTAGGTAGTGTTGCATAAGACTTCAGTTAGATAATGCACATGGAATTTCTTTTCAGATTCCTTCCTGTGACTGTCATCGCCACTGCTATGAGCCTGCTTTTACACGCAGTTGGCTAATATCTTATAAATATCTGGTAAAGTTTTGTTGTTTCTTTTCTTTTTTTGACAAAATACGAACTTACTGTCAATTACAGTCAAATCAAGTTTTGTGTCACTTAACAGCAAAAAACTTTTTCTGTTCCTTAACATTAACATTTGTGAAATTTTCTGTCAAAATAATCAGTGCTGAAAGAAGTATTCTGATCCTTGTGAAAGTAGAAATACCACAATGTAAAAATACTCGGTGAGAAACATTCCAAATATTACTCAACTAAAAGTACAGAAGAATTTTGAGCAAAAGAATCCAAAGTAAAAGTTAAAAAAATTAATTTCGGGACCTCCGAGGATCTCTTATTAGTTTAGTTACAGGAAAAGTTACAACTTTATTATTCTTCTTGGTAATCTTAAATAAATCCCAGCAGAACTTTGCATTACGTGAACAGCTTTAACAACTTGAGCAGGTTAAATGAGCCACATAATTGACAAACACCCATGTGGGTGCACATGGTCTTTAATCTACAAAAATGCTTTATATATTATATAAATTGATCATACTTGGTATATAAAGTCAAAGTAACTTGTAACTATAGTTGGTACCATAAATTGAAGATACTCGAGTAGTGCAAGTACCTCAAAATTGTACTTAAGTTCTTGAGTACATGTACTTGTTCCACCACTGAAAAAAGCAGCCGTGTTTGGACACCTCACCTGCACAATAGAGTAAATCATAAAAATGCTCAGGCCCAAACACTATCTGGAGAATTTGATAAGCCCAACTTTAACAGACTAACAGATGGTTCCATGTACAGGTGCTACCTGCACATCTAGGTGCACTTCAATAACCACTGCAAACAAAACAAATGCCCATTCTGATTAATCAGTCATTAAGTAATACATGCAAATTATTTAAGCTTTACTACAAAAAGGCATCTTTGTAAAGACGTTTAGTTACTGACTCATTTAAGCTACAAATGTTCACATTGAAGTGCAAACCACTGAGCTATTTAACATATTGTTATTGTTTTTTACCAACTGTCACTAAATAATAATCAGATTTTTGTGAAAAGTTTAAGTGGAAACTACTCACTGCATTTAATAAACCGTTAAACTAACGTGCGGCACATGGTGTTATAAAATCCTATCTTCACCTGGATTTTGTGTATTTATTTATTTTATTTTTTCGAAATGTACTTTGAAGATTGAATGATTAATGTCACAGAACTGATGAATCTAGCAAAAACTAATCAGACTCAGAAGATTAAAAAAAAGTCTAAAACAAAGACGAACCAAAACAGAAGAGTTGGCAACAAGAGCAGACACTGCCATATATCTTGTCAGTCAATCAGCAATCAGACTTCATTGTGGACACAGCATGGTGCCAAGAGCAAAGAAAGAAGTCTTCTGTAAGTAGTTTCTTTGCTGTTTTCTGTTCTGTCCTCTGCTTCTCTGAGTGCCTTTATTGTGGTTTCATAATCAGATTTTTAATGTTGCTGCCTGTTTTCTGTATTGTTCTCAGTGTCTCTATGAAGTCAGTTGGGAGGAATCGGTGTAAAATGCTATTTAAGTACTTTTGATATGATTTAGAAGCCTTTCAGATATACAAACCTTTTATCTTTCCACTTTTAATTCCTCTGTCATTGTTTTGCAATCTCTGGGTATGTACGTGCAAACTTCTGTTCAAACATCACTGTGTCAGTTGCTTTGTTTGTATTTGTCAGATTTTGTTATGTGCTTGCACAGGTGAGCACATGAATGTGTAATTATGTAGTGTAGAGAACACGAGGCATCAACCAATGCCACATAGTGGGCCTTTATTCAAATGTACACAGCTCAGCAGGAAAATGCATACAAAACAGCAGCAGAAATGTTTTATATTTGGACTTGTTTAGTATGAAAATTAAGCTTAGTGTGCAGTAAAACTGTCTAAAGCTTTCAGCTTGCTCCTCTTTTCATAATTCACGTACCTGGGTGGTCCCTTTAAGAACGTAAACTTTGATTGATGGCATTGAGGCAGGCGTTATACTCTTAAACTCATGTTAAATGTAAAATCAAGCAGTGACTGTTGCTTTAAGTGTCATGAATATAAACATAATCTGTTGTGAATGTCATTCTATCATCATTTCTGTATCACACCTGCTGTATATAAGTAGATGGCAAACAACTTACTCACCATAAATAAGAAGAAAAGTGGATGGAAGGTTGATCTTCGATAATTTCTAAGAGCGTCTTAAATATTGATGCTTTTTTAAGTCTCTACAGCTTAAGAATGTCCATATAATGGATTTTAAGATCATCTAAGCCTTAAGAAGCTGTCGGGAAATGGGGCCCGGACCTTTTTGTCAAAAACGGTTTCAACCTAAGATTAAAATGATACCATTTATCGATCATTTTGAGTTCTGTGGGAGAGGACATCCACATATCGATCCCCCAAACTGAGACAGATGTCTGTCCAAAGGAAGTTTTATGAAAGGGCATCTTACAATTCCCACAGATGCACTTTGAGCTACTTGCAAATGCGCTTCCATATGTCTTTGCACATTGTGTGCACATGCATGTAAATGTGTGTTCTTGTGCTTTTTGTATTGTGACTACTTGCTTGAGTTTTTGGATCATTGCTGGTAGCACTTCTTCACAGAGCTATATTGACTATAAATCAGAGGTACGTGAGCATCACCACCCATACAGTTTGTTATGGTTTGAAGTTGGACCCTTTTTTTACAATTATGGGGACATCTTACAGCATACAATAGACAATTCTGTGCTTCCATTTTTGTGTCAACAGTTTGGGGAGGGACCTTGTGACACTGCCACGATGGTAAGAGGAAAGGTATACAGTATATCAATTAGATGTTTTTTTATTCTAAAAACCCTTGCAAGGTTAAACTTCTGGTGTACCCTATCCTTGTCACCCATGCATTTACTTGTTTGTCACACATAGTTTCATATAACACTGGTCAGGTTATCTGTTAATCCAAGATCACAGGCGTAAAGAGGCATTTCGGTTGGATTAGTCTTGTGGACATTCAAGTGGACATTACTTTGGGGCTTGCTTTCTCAATACATTGTATGAAGCATGTATTGTATATAAGATTCCATTTGTACATTCCCTTGTTGTTGTAAGGGTGATTTAAAGGCACCCAAATTCTTTGAATTTTCCCATTAATCCAGATCTTGTTAAATAGATCACAGTAGCACTTATTGTCTGTTGTGACTAGGTTTAATACTTAAGCTGAGTGTTATAACCTCTCCTGTTTCAACATGACAATTCCCCCATTCACAAAGTCAGGTCCATAGAAAAAGGGTTTTCCCAGTTTGATGTGTAAGACCTTGTTTGGCTGACACAGAGCCCTGACCTAAACCCATCCAACAGCTTTTGTGATGAACTACAATAATGACTGTGAGCCAGCAACCCCCAGACAAGAACTCTGATACATTCAACGCCAATGTTTTTTAATATCCAATGCAACACTTTTTAATATTCTCACTTGCTACAATATTTGCACATGGTAACTAAAGTATTGTCAGGGTGAGGGAAAGAGCGTGGTTATAGTTAATCCAAATGCGGCATGACACAAAGTCTGGTTTCCTGCGTGAAAGTCACATTTGCTATACGCCCATCCACCACCCTGACCACCACCACGCTACATAAAGGATGTACTGCTTCCAGTGTTGGCGGTTAATGTTGGCACCACACGTAGATGGTGAGGCACAGAATTGTCCAACATGGACGTTTTTCCCTGGAGTCAGGCCTTGTCGACTGACCTCACAAAGGTTCCCTGCAGCCAGGTTCCGAAATCTAGTGGACACCCTGAAACCAGAAGAGCGAAGGCTGTTGTAGCAGCAGATTAAAGGCCATTTGATTTTGGAAAGAGATGTTGACATATGAGTGTGGCCTTCAGTTGAAATAAATATGTGTATTTGTTGATGTAACTTCCATTCACGGGCTTCACCCTGCTCCCCCCTCCACCTGCACTACCTCGCATTTAACTCCCATCCCCCACAACCCTCCCTCCCCCCCTCCTCTCTTGCTGGCACATCAATAGGAAATCGATGGCTGTCTGGGAGAGAAGGTGCGAGAGGTGGCTGCAGCAAAGCTATTGCTCCACCTGCTGAATGCAGCGTGCCCGGAATACCAAAAACTGGGTAAAGACAGAAAGAGAGGGAGGGGGAGAAGAAAAGATAAGAGTGGAAGAGTTGTGGGTGAGAGAGAGAGAGAGAGAGAGAGAGGTAGTCGCTGCAAAGCTTTCTCCCCATGTGGAAAAGACAAAAACGGAGAGAGAGCTTATTGACTGGAGAGGATATACTGTACAAGGAGTAGAGATTATCTTTCCCCCAGAAGACTTCAAGTCTCCATGTCTCTTTCCCACTGTTTGTCTTTCAGTCCCTCTCGCTCGCTCATCTCCACAGCTGATGGGGGGTTTCAAAATTGGATTGCAGTGATCCCTGCATGATACCATCTTTCTCTTTCTGTCACAAAAAGAGAGGGATGCTGGAAGAGATGGAAGGTGGAGAGGAGGCAGTGGCTGATAGAGAGGTGGAAGACATGAAGAGATAAAGGGTAGCTAAGGGGAGAAGGCCAGATAGGAAGGGAAGGAGAAAGAAAGGGGAAGAAGAAAAATGTAAGGGAGAAAAAATTAAAAAAACGGGTTAATAAAATAAGACGGGGAAAGGCTGGAGAGTGAATCAAAGGAGATAAGTAAGAAGAGAAGGATGGGGAGGGAGGGGTGAGGAAGGTAAAGACAAGGGCAGATAGAGGGTGGAAAAGAGGGAGAAGTATAAAGTAAAGACGGTGAAGATGAAGGGGTGGTGTAGAAAAGGAAGAGAATGTGGAATGACAGAGGAAAGAGGCGAAGGAAGGGGTTGGGAGAGAAGGTAGGACAGGAAGGAAGGGAGACAGACTGAGCAGAAAGTTTCAGGAAATGGATGGACAAACAATGATTGATGAGAGGGAAACTGAATGTGGAAGGAGTATAAGAAAGGAAGTAATGAGACAGAGACAAAAGGACGCAAATAGGGGGAAAAGAGAGAAAGGGGGTAAGGGAGTAAAGAAAATGGAGATAAGGGGAACATAGGGATGCAGGTTTTGAAAGGAGAAGAGAAAGACAAGCAAGGGAGAAGATGGATGGATGCAGGGAGAGACAGACCTGCGGGAATGATGGGAAAAAAGAACAGACAGAGAGAGAGAAAGAGCAAAGCAGCATACTGCAGCAGTATCATCTGATTTTCCACCCGCGTGCAGTCAGACCTCGAGTTTTAATTTGTTTTTCTGCAGAATTCTCAAAAGACACGACCAGAGTTGGGAGGATTACAACCATGCAAGCATATCAATTGGCCTGCATGACGTTAATGATGAGGGAGAGAGAAAGTTTAGAGAGCTCTAATGTAGCGTCACTATTTTACAGTAATGACAGACTCAAAAACAAACCAAGTGGATGGAATGGACTTGGTCTGATGGGACTAATGGAAACTTGCTGAAACTTTAGGAAACGAGCACAGTGAAGGTTGTCTCTCATTTTCTTTTTTTCAGATCACCAGATGTGAGTCTTGTTGATATGCTACACATCAGTAGACATCAAGGGGATAACGTTTCATGGGAAACTTGAAAGCACATATCAAATTATGAGCTGCTTCTTTTGATCTAGTTTACCAATGCACAGGAGGTGCTGCGGCGATCCATGTGTGTTATACTAAGGTGAATGTCCGTGCAGAAACCTGAGCTGCATGATATAGAAAAAGTGCCTCTGGCTCAGAACAGGTATGACATCCATGTCTGTGTTTAACAAGTAGATCATCAATAATGTAACTGAACTACTTCTACTCCTTCTTTACCCAATCAGCAGTGATCACAGACTTACACCTGCAGTACGCTGACACTGCACTTACACTTTAGCTCGCAACATCTCACTCAATAATTTACAACTTCACCTCCAATCTGAACAAGACGAGGCCAAAGGGAAGCTTAACCCCGCTGGCTTAAAATGGCCCCGTCAGCAGTTCAGATGTATTAACAATCACGGGGTATGTCAGAGCTACAGGGAATCCAAATTTCATTTCTAGGAGCAAGACATTTCTGCTATCCCACCCTCATGTTTCACTGCAGTAACTGATTTTTTTATTTTTATTTTTCTCTGTAAGAACAGGATGTAACTCCTGATATGCATCATTTGATGAGCATTACTTGATGCTTCAAGGGGGAATTGCAGAATCAGCAGCTTTGACATCTGTCTTTCACCACTGGCACTGCTTGGAGTTGCTGTATCTCACTCACTTCCTGTTACATGCTCTGCGTTGCATGTCATTCCCCAACGATCTCTCCCCTCCCTTCCCTGACATCTCTTTACTGTGGACTCTCTAATAGAAATAAAATGCCCAAAAAACCTTTTGAAAACATCACACAGCTCCCTCTGGCACTTACGGCTTTATTCTACTTTTTTGTCCTAACTCCTCAAGTGCTTTTCATTATACTAACTTTTCATTATCCAAACACGTATATGCACCTTGAGGAGATGAGGGGTGAGGAGAAAGGAGACTTCTGTAGGAGCTTAGAGCGAGGAAACACAGGTGTAACCTCCCCCTGCTCACCTGTTCCCACTGTCCTTCATCAGCCCTGCAGTATTTATACCGGCTCATTTCCACTCATTCCCTGCCAGATTGTCTACTGTGTTTGCAACTTAGCGGTCCAGCCTCTGTTCTGCCTGCTTGACCCCTGTTTGGATAAGTTTTGATCTGCCTTTCTTGTTTTGACTTTTGCCTGGTTTTGACCATGAGTAAACATGAACCTCTACATAATCTGCTTGAGTCATGCATATAGGTTCAAACCTGGTGATCTACTGAGCCTTTATATTTTTTTCACATATGTAGTAGTCCTCCCTAACACCTGGAAACACACTGGTGTGGAAACACAGTTGAGACCCTTTTTAAGTCTGCAAATCTCTGTATTTATTTATTTTTAAGCAGTTTTTTGCTTACTTTCTGTCTGTTTTCTGTCTGCTTTTTAACAATTTGGAAACTCTGTTTAGCTTTTCAACACAGTCCATGTCACTGCTAACTACTGTTATACAGCCATGTGCTAGTATGGGGACTAACAGCAGTATATGGTCAAAAAATCCCTAACAAAGCTCTGCAGTATTTTACAGTGCAAAGTAACAGGTAATAAGTGTCACTTTTGTCTTTGAACTATTTTTTGTTTATTTATGTATTTATTTATTATTAACCAAGATTCCATTACATGGAAAAGGTCAGTTCTTTGTTGCATGGACTGTGCTACCTTATACTATACTGTATGTCACAGAAATTAATCAAAAATGCTGCAATATTCAGTAGGCAAGTAGAACAAAAGAAACTAAAGTAATTCTAACCGTGTGTATGTGTGTATGTATGTGTGTTTGTGTGTGTGTACGTATGTATATGTATATGTATATATATATAAAAATACAGCGGTGCAAGTCAACCCCATCTTCTGCATTTGGCCACAGTTTTTTGTCCACATCACACTTCATGTTGTCTCACCTGACACAAGACTTTCACAGAGGTCATCAAGGAATGAAAATTAGCACTCATTGTTGTATGTCTACATTGGGAGTTTTTGCATTTTTATTTTTATTTCTTTTTAGATGTAGATGTAGCAGAATGAAACATTGTAGTCTAATTTACAGTAATTTTATCTAACATTAGGTTTTTAATGTAAATGTTACAGTTATGACAATAGCATGTGAACGTGTGTAAATACAAAGAGCTTTTGGTGGTGGTTAAGTTTGATTGACAAAAAAATCATGAATTTTTAAAGATGTGGTCATTGACTAGATTTTGTGTCAAAGCAATGCAAAGTGACCACATTTCAGCATTTCTGCAGAATGTTTGCACAGCCAGTAGTGTGCTGCAGTTTACTTCCTAGGGCTTCAGTGGAGATAGGAAATAAGAATGATGAACAGCTGAGGTTATGTTGGCACATTACCATACAACATTCCTTGTGTAGCTTCCCTGTTAGTTGACTAAAAATGTCTGCTGTTAAGCAGCAAACCACACCAGTGAGAATCATTCTCACTCGATGGGGCTAAAACCACCATTCATTTGAATCCTGATGTGACACCCTCACATTCAGTGCAGATACATCTTTGTCTCCCCTGGGAGAGTGTGTGTGTGTGTGTGTGTGTTTGTGTGTGTGTGTGTGTGTGTGTGTGTGTGAGAGTTAAGGCACTCGAGGGAGACAGAAGGCCCTTCATTAGCCATCTAATTATTGTGAGATGTGTGACAGAGGGAAAAGAGATAAACAGAGCTTTCAGTGCCTTTTCAAAACATGCTACTCCACTGTTTGTGTAAATAATCCCATGTACATCCATCATAAAGTTTACATATGTACATGAAAGACACTGTCATTCATTCTTTGTAACAAATGGTCCTTCTCAATGGTCTCAGTTTTTAGGATGTACAAGCAATGTCTATTGTCTTAAAGGTCAACAACCATAAGTCTTCATAAAAAAAACTCTACTTAACTACTTCTGGGAAACAGGCTGTAAAGAAGGATATAATCTATCTGGGCAGGAATCTTGGAGATAGCTTCCTTCCTCAGTGGAAAAATGATTTCTTCCTTCAACGACATCATCTGAATGGCACTGGAGAGATAAGTGTGAATGACAAAGGGAGGAAGTGGACAGCCAAACTTGTTTGAATCATCTCTTCAGTTTCCTGTCTCGACAGGGAGGGAAAGGAGTGATGCTATGAAACTGGATTCACTATGGAGCCCAGAGTTCAGGCCTGCCCATCGACTCTCTCATTTTGTGAGGAGCAACACATAGGCAGCACCACTGGAATGGGTGATGATGATGGGGGAAGTAGGAGTTGAGAGAGCCATTCACATTTCTCTCCCAAGCACAGTAGAGGGAGTCAGTAGAGGAAGAGACTGAGAGGATGAAAGACTGTGAAAGACATTTCTTGTTGATCTTATAGGGTTGTCATTGCGGGGAATGTCTTTGCTTACAGGCAGACATGGTGAAGGCAGAGCCTGAGAGGGTGCAAAGATTAAAACCATGCATTTATTAAGAGAGCCTGATATTGCCTGGTTAAAGTGGTGAATGTCAGGGCACCAATATAGTCGAATATCTCTGGAAACTCCTGCCCCCCCACATCTTCCCGACATCGGACGTCGACATTTTCTGCACCTTTCCAAATCTGAAATTCACACTTGTCAGGTCACAGTGACAGGTGTGTGGGAGAGTAAGCAGGATTTGAGCAAGCTATTTTGCCATTATGTGTGTGAACAACTACAAAACTATAAAAACTTTCGTCTTTGGTCATTCGTAAGAACTTGTTATTTCCTTGCATTACCAGGACCATAGCCTTGCTGTAAATCTGTCCTGGTGGCCAACCACTGTATTTCAAATAAAAAATCCCCCGCAGTCCAAAGAGCATTGTCATCATAGACATAGTCATAAAAGAGACATCTGAAAAACTGAGGGCAGGACATCTCGAACTGCAAACTAGGTCAATTATTAATCTTTCCATAAAGACATAACCTTTTGTACGGAGCTTTCAGAGGCTAGAAAAGCTATTTTTATTTGTCTGAGGTCATCCCAATCTCTCATCTCAGTCTCTAGAAAAACAGAATGTGCATTAGGGCCACACAAGCAAAGCAAACCAGAAAGAGAGAACACTTTCTTGGCTCATGCACTGATGTGCAACTTTTATTGGAATGAATTGGTGCCATCTTGTAGTCCAATATCTAGTTCCAAAATAAATCTCTGATTAAAACTCACCGGAAGTTGAATCTCATCAGAATTTAAATCATGCTAACTCAACTTGCAGAGGGCAAAATTCATATTGTTGTCATCTCTGGCTAAATTAGACAGGGAACAAACAGGAACCTTTATTCCCCACAGCCAGATTTTGCAATACCATTGATGGTACTATGAGTTGGAGTATATTTTGGCAAAGGGTTTATAGTTTAGAGTCAACCCAACAAATCTTGTTTTAAAAGGAAGTACATTATATTAAGGAAGTGAAGATGCCATTTTATTGGTCCTCGAAAAAAGTCTCGATAGCAGTCAAAACCTAGGGAATACAAGATTTAGTGTGAAGTTACTTACAAATCCAGACCTACATAAATGGATATTACGTTGCCCAATATGACCATAATTCAAAGGGATACTTGGCTAAAAAATATTCAACTGTTTGTCCACAGCTACTGGGCCAATCAGAGCTGGCAGTCAATGCTGAACCCTCCTTACCCCAGCAGCTACTGCCTCCAGGTCTCACAGCAGTAAAAAAGTTTACGTTCTTCCATTCTCTGCTATCCTCCCTCATTTTAAAGGGGTTAAAAAAGTTAATAACGCCAAATGTTCCATCACCACTGCAGCAAAATCAGTTTATATTGCTGCTGCGAAAATGACAGTAATCTGCACCGTCCAATGCTATAACCTTTAGCAGCCTGCAAGACTTTATCATGGAAAACGGGACTGGAAATGTGTGTGAGTGTGTGTTTGTGTGTTTGTGTGTGTGTGTGTGTGTGTGTGTGGTTGTGTGTGTGTGTGTGTGTGTGTGTGTGTGTGTGTGAGAGGGAGAGAGGGAGAGAGAGAGAGAGAGAGAGTAAAAGAGAGAAGGCGAGAGCATGTGAGAGCTTGTGTTTCAAGGTGAAAAATGCAAACAGACAGCCTGACTGAATTAGTTTCCTAGACTACAGTATATGCCGTCGTAGAGCGCAAGCAACCACACACACAAACAAATAAACACACATACACCCAGAGCAGATGACTTTCAGAAATTTAACGAGGTGAATAGTGGGCAGTTTTTTTGTTTCTGCCCAATTTCCCCATCAAACATCTTATTAATTAAGGAGCATTTGCTCTAATGTGTCAACCTTTGCCCTAACAAGTCATGTATACATCCAGTTCATAGAAAAATAATTCAAAGCTAAATGTTTGCAATCCAGAATGACAAAATGTAGATAAAATCATGATTGCACTGTGTGCACATAAGAAGTAGGAAGCCATGGTAAACCCAATATTGTTTGTTCATGGGATTGTCATTTCACCTCATTGATGACAATGAAGTTAGATGAGCCAATAGGTGTACTATGATCACTAGAATATAAAATGCAGGTGGGTGACACATTATTAAGGATAAACCTGACATAAAGTGTCAGTAAAGTGGCCACCAGAACAGCTCCAGCATAGACTCTCCAAGTCTGTCAGCTCTCCTGAAGGAATGAAAACCATTCTTCCAAAACATATACCCTCATTTGGTGTTTTGATGATGGAAGATTGCTGTCGAACACTTCCCTTCAAAATGTCCCATACTGTCCTGCAAAGACAGAGAGGAGTAACTACAAGAGCAGGCAAGTTAAGAAAAAGAGGGCTTCAAATCTCCAGGCTGACCGGCAAACTGCGTAACACATAGAAATGCCACATTGCGGCTATCCCCCTTTGAATCTCTTCCTCTCTTCCTTTGGATTATAGTTGGCAATTAAAGAGGAAAATTCAGCATCTACCAACAAAAATTTCAGCTTTCTTGTCCATTTGAACCAGTTTGTAAATACATTTTATATCGTCAATTTGTTTATTTATATAGGAATTAAATGTAACATATTTCAAATAATGGTAGTCAACACAAACATATAAGGGGCTGGTCCCAAATACAGGTCAGAGCAAAAATAAATAAATAAATAACACAAGGGGTGGATAAACTCCTGGTGCCTGTTATATAATGGGCATGCCAACTAAGTGTGATGTACATATCCATCGCTTCGGAACAAAAGCTATTTTCAACACTGTGTTGTTCAGGATTATTGTCTGTTTTGCTAGGGGTCTTGCTCTTTATTTACTATCATTATTTATATTAAAATAAATAGAATAAACTCTTTCAGTTTAATAGATTTAAACATGTGATTTAAAGTTACCACACTAAACCATATGAATTAAAGTTGAGGGCTAAAATTGGCAGTCCTGTGTCACTGCTGTGCTATCTTCAGCTTGGTTTTTATTCTGTATCATGATTGGATTTAGCTACATGTTTTAATTAATGACAACATTTATTATCAAGACGTCAATCTCATCGAAACAGATATCTTTCGATTTCAGATAAATTGCAGATAAAAGCAAAAAGTTAGTAAGTTAATGTAGCCTTATCTAATGGCTGTCTCAGTTCTGTTTCTCTGTGACACTTCCAGGTGACCAAGCCAGAGGGGAGTGTTCTGTTGTTTGCCTTACTTTTAAGATGTTTTTGTGGTTACATAAATTATTCTACATTTCTATGGCAGAATCATTCGGTAAAACATAGGCTACTTAATATTCATAAGATTCTGGTAGAATTTCAGTTTTTTTTTTTTTTTTTGTCTTTTGATGTATGGCTTATGGAGCAGCATATAGTAGGTGTTCAATAGGGTTGACATGTGGAGGCTGTGAAGGCTCAGTGCTGTGTAGCACAAAGCGTTTGAACTGTAGTGAGCTAATGATGTTCACCAGCTAGGAGTCAAAGAATTATTGCTGATTGTTATCATGACATTATGATAAGAGTGCCGCCCAAGTATTAGTCCTGATTAAAAATCTATCATAAGGCTGCACATACAACAAAATGCACTTCAGCAGTGAATCCTGCTTGTGTGTCGCGATAGCCCAAAAACACACTCAATGAAATCACTGCAACAGGAAGCATTGGCTTTTATGGACTTTTATAAGATTTGTTTACCACTGCCTTATACTGTTTTATTGATTTGGCATAAAGTTAAATTACTTAAAGCATGCCAGGTAAAAGCAGGGAGGTAAAAGGTCCAAAAAGACACATTTTAGAAAGAGCTTGTTTATTGACTGTAATCACTGCAATCAAAGCGAATAAAAACAGATGGCTGCAAAGCCTTGATGGTGATTTCTTTCCATCTCATCTTTCCATTTTGATGTGCTTTCTACTTTCTCCTTCTGCTTGCTTTGTTAGTCTTCCTTTCCCTTTCAACCCTTCATCTCTCTTTCCAAGTCTCCCCTTCTTCGCATCTCTCACTCTCAGTAGAGGACAGTCACGTTGTCAGGCTTGACTGCCTACCTAGCTGGTAACAGCTCTTCACACCAATATGCCACTCAAAAGGTATGTAAAGAAATACAGAGCAAAAACAGAAGAGACAGAGAGAGAGAGGAGGGCATGGAGAGAGACAAGGGAACCAAAAGACAGAGTGAGACGACAGAAAGGGCCGGGGGAGAAATATGAGTGAAGGACTGAAAATGAAAGATGACCCACGGGAATGAAACCAAGAGAGTAGGAGAGAGGAATGAAGACAAAAAAAGACACAAACACAGACAGAGGGATGGACGGAGGTCACATGACAGCAGCACAGTGACAGTATGTCAAGTATGAGCTCAAGTGAATATCTGAAGGCTGTCATTCCAAAATGATACAATAGAAAACTCTTGCTACCTCAGCCTGCTCGGTCTGTATTTCCAGATAGATCTATCAAATATATGTAGTCAGGAAGCTCCGGGAAATCACGCTGTTGTCTGGAGGGATAGTGAAGAGGAGCACGACGCGAGCACAACACCACGAATCTGCAGCCAGAGGCAGACGGTGTGGTGTCTCTTCAACGGTTAATTATTACAATGACGAAAGGAAAATAAACAATTCAAAATAAACTGGTGGAGCTGTTTATGTGATTGCATTAATCTGATGCCATTATAGTCGTGATACTGTTGTATCTCACTCATCAAAGTTGCAGCACTTCTTAAGTCAGAGGCATATGTGTCCTGCTGCCTTCAGATGGCTGCAGGGATTTAATGAATTATAGGAGAAACTTTTCATACATCGTAAAGCAGCTGTTGACAGATTTGTTTGTAAATTATTTGTGTTTTGTGCTGTTCTGTATGTATTTTATTGCTGAGTTTTACTTAATTTAAAGCCCCATCTAGGGACTGGCATTGCATATTAGCTTATCCCTAGAAATGCTTCAGTATGTGGCATTGGTTTATGCTATATACTTATCCCTATAGAAATAAACAATAACTCCTGTATAAGTCACTCATATTCATTTAACAGACTTCTCTACTTGCGTTCCTGCTTAATATTTGAATTTATTGGTTGAAGAGTGCCTAATTTACATTTCAAGCATCATTCAGTTATTGCGGTGCATTTGCTGCAAGTATTTAGTTTGTTCTTGTTGATAAGATCGCCAAATTGGCAGCAGAGTTACTTCTCAGTTCAGTCCAAGACCCAATTTCCACTAAAATACCAACAACTCACTTTGTGCTGCCTCATTTGAATGAACCTCCAACCCGTTTGTTCCCTTTCCTTCCAGCTGTGCACCTGGATGCCAGAATACCACACAGACAAATAAAGAGACCAGGAAAATATGTGTCAGAAAATAATGGATTCATTCCTTACTACTTAATTACTATTAATTCCAATTGTAATATTAAAAGAGCATTAGATTTTATTCATTAAATTATTTTAAAAAAAAATCTTCCACACTTACAGGATTTATTGGTCTTATCTTTTTTGGTTCTATTTTCTTAAAACAGTTTTGTTTTATGGTTTTGACTTTGATTTAGGGTTCAGATTGGATTAAGATGACAGTAGAGTTGAGATTAGAAGATTGGTTTTGTAGTGGGTTGAGGTACAAAGGGAGACTGTGAAGAACATAAACATGAAGGATCTGTGTCATCTCTACAACCAGAGGCTGCTGATCTCTCCAGGCTGCTGAAGCGTATTACGAACTGAACACTGAAGTCCTCTTCAGGATCACTGAGAGTTTCTGACAGCGGCAGCTGAAATCTGAAAGTTTTCAACAGTGCAGCTAGATTGTGCCTAAGGCGTCAGAGAGAGAGAAATGAACCAAATTGAGTCCTCTGGAATTAATTTGGATTTTGCCAAGCAGTCAGACATTAATGCATGTCCCTTATACAACTTGAACTCAACTCTCTCTCTCTCTCTCTCTCTCTCTCTCTCTCTCTCTCGCCTGTTGAGGGAAGATAATTAAAAACACATTCAAATGAGCCAAAGATGGAAATTTAGTGTCAAACTGAACAAATCTAAACACACACACACATACACACATACATATAGAAAGGACAGACAAGGCCCAGATCCCACCAGACACTGATGTAATCAGTGACCTTTGGATGTGTCCACATTTACATTTACACACAAGGCAGGGGTGAATTCATTTGCCGTTTTAGACAAGAGGGAAGCAGAGAGTGAAAGAGAGAGGGGGAACAACAACAGAGGTGATGGATAGAGGCACGAGGGAGGGCGGCGTTGGTACAGACAATCTGAGCCAGGAAAGCTAAAAGAAACACACAGTAAGTAAGAAGTGCTGGAAAAAAAGGGTTAGGGTTAGTGAAAATGAAAGTGAAATAATATGGGATCGAAATGTCTTCCTCCTGGTGATCACGGACAATATTCTTTTATGTTTTTTTTTTTATTCTTTGTTTCTTTGTTTTTCCAAATGTTCACCTCCAAACCTTGTCTTGGGAAGCTTTAAAGAATTTGACTTTGTAATGACTGCCAAATCAATAAAGTGAAAGAGGGGGTACAGAGGGAATTACTGTGTAAAGTTGAGAAAGGGCCTACTGGGACGACACTCATCTCCCAATTCAATTCTATCACGGTATGTGGGTTCTGATGCGATTCGATATTCCAACTTATTGCGATTTTTGAATCATACACTTCTACTGACTGTATATGATGAAGCATATTTCCAAAGATAATGCACATCACATATCAGTCAGTCTTACTGACTTTTATTTCAGCAGCATCATTGCTATACTGCATAGAAAATTGTAGGATAGAATTAATAAAAAATACATACTTTTTGAAGTAAACTTAAACTTCTACATTGAGCTGTCCCTGCTCATCAAGCTAGTGACATAAGAAAATAATAAAAAAAAGAAGATTTTGACTGCCCAGAATAACACAGTATATGATAAATTATTGCTCCTTTTGGTGTGTGAGGGTGTCACAGTGGACAGGTGAAGTTCTGTGTGTCAGCAGCTATTGTGCTGTCAGTGCTTCAGTGAGTGACACAATGGATGAGTGTGAGGCAGCAGTGTTACAGTCTGTGTGGTTTTGAATTCTAGTCTGGAGCTACTTTGGGCATTTCGTGTTGGAGAAGGCGCATGAGTCTGTGTTGTGTTTGTCCGTCAGAAGTTCTGTCATAAATGTACATTTTTATCCCGTTTTAAGCCACATTTTAAACTTTCACGTCTAGATCCTGGTTGTTATATGTTTTTCACAGGGTAAAGGATTTATCAGACGCTTGGATTTTAAATTAAGTCTCCTGGTCTGGAAAGATGAGCTAGCAGTTACCTGGATGTAACTCGAGTACTATGAGTGTGTGCAGAGCCGCAATTATATCAATTCAGGCATTAAAAAAATTGTTTAACAAAAAAAACATGATACTTTGATACTTTTGATGTGTTAGTGTATGCGGCTTGTATGTGTACTGTACACTGAAAAAGAAACAAAATTACTTTCAGTGCTTGAGACTATGAGGTCGCCACAACAATTGTACACTGGATGCTTTTCCCATTTTATCCTCTCGTCTCTGCACATTGATAAAGTACATTCATAAAGCTCCAGGATAAGCACTTAACCCATTCTTAACTCGCCTTGAAACATCTTCAACGAGTATTTGCATCTATTTTCGCCCTCCCGTGTCTTTAAATGAGCTGTATATGCACTTGCATTTTGTTGTTACTGTACTAATTCATTTTTACAATACATTCAGTCTAACTCTTGTTTATGGAATCGCACCTTTAGTGATTTGTAGTCACTATCATTGAATGTGTTGTTTTATCAATTTCACAATTGCTTCCCATTAAAACCTCAACAGCCATCTGCTCCTTCAACCTTGATTGGAAGCATGTTTAGCACGTTGCATATGGCAGAAGAGCCACCCTGGGAAAATGTCCTCTGAGAAGTAGTTTTGTCGATACTAAAAAAAATTTGTTATAACAGCAAGAACTGAAATACTGCAGAAGCTACTTGATCTTAGAATACAGATAGAACACCTCAGGACAAAGTTTTACTTTTCAGACAGGGAGGCAAAATTAATCTTCAATGAGAGATTGCATTGAGTTTCACTCACTTTGGCCTTCAATACAAAAAATAAATAGTTCTGACTTTTGTTTGGTGACACTGTCAGGGTAGAAATCTTTTTAAGACTTTTAAACAGTCAACTCTACATCCCTCCTGACAAGCATTTAACCTAATCAAGATGGCACAAATTAAAACACACGACAAGACTATATTATTCCATCTAATACATCTAATCCATTTACACCACACGCAGTCATTTTCAGTCACTTACAGAAACAGTACTTCTTAATCTCTTATTCAACACTGACATCTCAGCTTTTAATAACTCAACTCCTTTTCCCACCATCATTTGTCTCTCCTTTTAAGGAGTGGTGGGCCTGCGACTGTTCCTGACTTGTCAGCTGTGATTTACCGCACCATTATAGGACCCGGGTATAAAACACAGAGCTGATAACAAATGCATGGAAAATAAAAATCTGCAGGTGTTTGCACTGGTGGGTTTGTGTGCTTCTCCAGGCGAAAAATCAGACAGAGTTCCCAAGATCATTTCTCTTCTTCTTTGACGATGCCACCAATCTCTTTCTCTCCCTACATCTCTCTTGACGCCATCTCTTTTTTCCACCTCAATCTTTCACTGTTTCTCTCTTCCTTGCACTCTGTTCTCTCTCTCTCCAAAAGCAATGTGCATTCTTCATTGTATGATTAAGAGGAAGCAACAGTCAAAAATAGACCTAGGCCCCACTGAAAAACCACATAGATAATGCATTTGCCAGAGGGAAAAACAATAAAACATTGTGAAGGTATCTTAGTCAGTATGTGTCATTGTATGCACTCTGTATATTATATTGGGAGGTAATGTGAGGGCATGGCGACATTTAACTCAAACTCAGCATATTCATCTTTTCAGTGTGTGACATAATGTGAACTAACTCATAAATAGTTCCACAAAGTTCTAGTGTTGTGTGTCTTTAGTATATTCAGGTCTGGACCTCTAAACATATCAAACTTTTCACTTTATAAAGTCTTTTGACCCTTTTAGACCACAGGGCACGCAGATAGGATGTGCGGGTGCTGAGTGAAGGTAAAGCAATTTATGCTTCATTATTCCAAAATATGAAGCTATGGGCCACACAGCTAGCATCAGACACCCTCTCCTCATTTTAGAGTCTGCTAAAATGTTCCTCTTTGATAAAGCTTATAGTTAGGGCTGGCTCAGGTGAGCCATCCCTTAGTTATGCTGCTATAGGCCTAGACTCCCGAGGGATTTCCCACAATGCACTGAGCTTCTCTCTCCATTAATGCATGTTACTAACTCCTCATCTTCCCGTTAGTTTTCATGCTATTTTGCTTTTTTTCATCAAGTGTTTAACTACTTACTTTAGTAATTGTGTTAATGCTACAGTATGTGTGTATTATTTCAGTAAATAAACTAAAATCCATCAACTATAAATATTGTATCATGACAGTAGCAGAAATAAGAAAAGACCTGGAGACAATTCAAGTATTTAAATCGATAAAAAATAAATAAATAAATATTAACAACAGGCACTAAAAGTTGTCTAACTATCAACCAAACTGCAGCCAGTCTTACAGAACTCTGATGCCAACCAGGATTACTATCCACAGGCTAACAGGGCAACAAGAACTGAGTCTTCTGTCTGAATGTGGGAGCTTCGGGGCTCGTCAGATTCATTCATTTACCAGTCGGCCTCTTTGTTATTCTTCGGCATACAGGCTGCAGTTTGGGCAGAGGGGAGGCAGCGAGTCTGTCCGACAGCTAGCACCAGCAGCACCCAAGTGGAGTCAGGTCCATTAGAGTCGAGTCGATTATACTGGTTTGTAGTCCCGAACAATCTCAGCAGCGAGCACATATGGTGCAGTACACCCCGAGGGGAAGACATGTCTTACGGTCACTACGTGAACTGTCTAAATGGTTTTAGACCTTAACACTCAGTGAGTTCGTAACACTTGTAATGTTTCCATTTTGACCACTGGCAGTTATCTTGGTGACATTAACTGTAAAAGACGAGGAAACAGTAGAAGGCCAGAGTGTTTGTCAGTGTCAGGCTACGCCGTTTGTGTAGACGTAATACCAGTGCAGACCTGGTACATCTGGAAATCAAATAAATCATCAGTACAAAAGACTGTTTGTTTGGTTCTCTGGCAGCTCTGCTGATAAAGTAGATTGGAATCCCATCATTTAAATTTTTAACTTTTAATACAATATAATTGTATTGAATAATTAATATTGATATAATTTATTTTTTTTTTAAAGAAAAAAACAACAACAACAACAAAAAAAACTCTGCAATCGAAATGGTCCACTGGTATTTTTGCTTCTTGTGATGTAATTTCTTCAAATGCTTCCTATCACTAAAATATGTACAACCTAAGCTAAAAGGTTATGTAACTCAATAAACCATAATATACAATTAAACAAAATACAAATACAAAAATCGGAAATTGTTTTCATCAAATTCTACTAAATAAACACAAAAAGTATTGATCCAAAATAATTCTATGGTTTTTATTTTAGATCAATTTAAAAAAGGAGCATGCACTGACCATGCCATGACCACAGGGAGGTCCGTTTTCAAAAGGGTTAATGGAGCCCCTCTTACCAATATATCACTGACTAAAAATAATCAGGTCAATGACTGTACGCCAGAGATCCTCAATTTGGTATCATTAAGTACCTTTCTTTCTTAGAGTGCTTCTTATTTCATGACAATCAATACAGCCTTAAATCATAGGAGTCTTAGATCTGCATTGCTGCAGAGAGGTGCTTGCAAATCATCAAGGTGTTAAAAAATGTTGATGGGGAGGAAAATTACACTGAGGAGGTGGTGGATAGTGATGGTGCCAAGCCAGTTTAATTTTGGGATCTCTTTTCACACTATGCCATTAAAAAAATTCCAAATAAATTAAAAATACTACTTCTGTACATGTGTACATTTTGTGACAAAAATAAATCAGATGCTATGATTGAAGTGAAGATTAAAAGACTGGAAACTGGGTATGTGATGAAGAAGGGGTGCATCTTCAAAGGAGTATCACCCCAAAAACATTCCTGTGATCTTAGACAGTTCACAGTACAGGTCTTCCAGAGCTGAAAACAAGCTGTGGGCAAGAGTCCTATTGTTTTTTTTTTTTTTTTATTTTCTCTCCAGGAAACACATCCTGTCACTGGTTTACTTCCAGTTCATAAAATACCATCTTAATGGCATCCATGTGTTAAATTTACAGGAAAATAGATGCATTTCCTGGTTTTGTGACTGTAAGCAAGTACGAGTAAGAGCAGGTCACTGGCAAAAAAATAAATAAATAAAATTGCAAAGGCTTTGTTAGGTGGCCTTTTTTCTTTCTCACAGAAAACCTTATGATGGAACAGTGGGGAACACTACAGTGAAGAAAAAGTGGTAAAAAAAAAAAAAAAAAAAAACACAACATCAGTCTTGTTGTAGAAATGACAAAAAAACTTCAAGAGAAAACCCTGATGTGTCCCTGTAATGAGCCCACTGCATCCAGAGGCAATGCTCTAAAGCCACAGATCGATGGCGGAGGAGATGGGTCTGACAAGGTTGACTCACTGGGGTTAAGACAATCACAGCATTTTTCAATCTGCAGGCCAGAGCTCACTGATCTTTACAATGAAACAGGGACTTCTGCTCCTTCAGAGTTATTTGATACTTGAATAATTGTTTCAGCTTTTTTTCCTCTCTTCTGTTTCTGTCATAGAACTGCTGTACTACTGTGGCAATCTTTTTTCACAGGAATCATTTTGACTGCCGTGGTCATGAAATAAGATGGCACCAAGTTTTTTGTTTGTTTTTCTCTGTTTTGCCTTTTACACTGAACACAATCTCTGTAAAAAAAAAAATGACATCTGTCAACTGCAGAAGTTCCACCACTTACCTGCAGGTAACCAGTTTTCGTCAGTCCTCTCATCACCATCAGAGAAAGAATCATGTCATACTGTATGCTGCCTCAATGGGATTACAAATTGATGAAAAATCTCTTTTGTGGTTTTGAGTAAAATCTGTTGAATGGATTGCTATTAGATTGTAACGCCCCCCTTTGGGCTGATCCTCTTCATCCTTTAACTTTTCATCATTCATCATCATTCTTTTCACAAGCAGGTCAGCATTTAAATTTGGTTTGTGATCAAATCAGCTGTACTTTGTGTTAAGTGTTCAAGAGTTCATTTTTGCATGCTAATACTCTACACTAAAATAGTGGACATGGTAAGCATTGCATGCTGGACATCAGTTTGTTAGCATTATTAATATGAGCATGTTATTGTGATGGTGATGATGTTAGCATTTAGCTCACAGCAGCACTGTGCCTATAAGTAGAGCCTCACACGGTGGCAGACTCTTAGTCTTAGTTTTCCTGCTGCTTGTGGTGCTGCTTTCCGGTAGAAAATGGAACAATGTTCTCCTTTTTTCTTCTGTATTGTGATGCAACTTGAAACAAAAAAAGGCATGCTGCTTTTAAAATCCAAGTGTCAGAGAGTCAGTAGCAATTTCAAACTTTGGCTTGCAGTTTGCTGTGGACTTCTGGATTAATGGAAGACAGGTGCAAGGCAGATACATGGCCACATATGATTGCTATGTAGACCCAATTAAATAATGACTCTTTCCTCTAAAACCCAGGGACATGCCTTCAATTATATCAGAACTTCAGGTAGTCTAAGAATAATCACTGACATGGATATCAGCAGTATATCCATAAAACATCCAAGTCTATTTACATGAAAGATCGTCTCTCAACCTCTATCTCCTCGTCTAAAGGACCACTCTCTTCTCTTACAGCTGCTTGGTGTATTGCAGCACCTCACTATGAAAGGTTTCTTGGAAATGCCAAGATGTGATTCTGGGAGTGTTTCTGTCAACAGGTCAGGGTGCAACATTAACAACCAGAGGCGGCGTAGCATAAAAAATGCATGGATATGAGTCATGTTTTTGTTCATTTTTCCTTCTCATGCATTTTGTATACTGCAGGAGTCACTCGTTGTCTGAAACAATTTTTCTCTGAGGGACAATAAGATATACCTTATCTAATCTAATCCTCTTTGCTTCACTTAATCTTTACTGTGCTGCTTCATGCTGTTTCATATTTGTTTGTGTGTGAGTGCACACAGTGGCATAAGAGGTTCAAGAGGGACCATGTTTGAGCAACTGCTGTCGGGCCTCTATAACAACTCACTCCCCCTCAACCCACCTGACCCATGTCACAAAATGGTTGGAAGGCAATTCAGTTTTATGACAAGTGCACAATTCTTGTCATGATCATTTTTATCTGTGAGTATAAAACTGAAAGCTGTTCGGGGATATTGTTGTATTAGGAGGTCGAAGATGGTGCCTTTGTGTGCCCTACCATGTTATCCACTCCAAAGAAACAATAGAGTCAATAGTGAGAGTCAAATCTCTTTCCTCTTTGTTAACCCTCGTCTTAACTTGAAATTGGCTTTACTTCCTCACTGTTTGTTGTCCCACTGCTGTATGTGTAATACTAATATGAATGATTAGTAAATGTATATATAGAAAAGTATTGAAGTGGTAACTCGTCACTTTGTGAGGTTAGGAAAGCTTTATACTTTATATGGGCTATGCACAAACAAATAGACAGTATATTCCTCTTGTAAACTTTGGAATACATTATTTATTTATTTCTTCTGATACCAGCCAACAATCCTGAGACTACTTAGATTTAAAACTCTCTCTGCACTAATTGGATCCATGGATGGTTTAACACTTTAATTTGAAGTTATTGGCATTATCTTATAATCATAAAAGTCTTTTTTATAATCTTACCATGACAACTAACAAGTAATCCTCCCTCCTACTGTAGCTCCTTTCATGACAAAATGCATACATTATAATAAAACATTGTATACCAAATAATGAAACATTTTGTGTTCTGCTTCTGTATGTATGAACCGATATATATTATTTGCCAAACATAATTCACAGTCAAATACATACAGTATTTTATCCTACGTACAGTAGTGAGGTTAGAGCTTGGAGAGATTGAAGTCAATATTGTGATGGAAATCTTAGAGCTGGTTCACTCTAACAAGAAGTTTCAGGAGACCTGGATGTCTTACACAGGAATATTTATTGACGCTCGATCGAAGAGAAAAGGGAAACACCACGTGTGAATCACAGCGTACTGCTAGCCAAATCTGAAGATGGTGTCCTGAAGCTCAGTATTTAACCCTCCCCAGAACTGATAAGTTCCGCTATATCCAGATAGGGTTATTCCTAACTCAGTCTGTCATGTGTGATGACTCTATTAGATATCAGATCCAAACAAGGAAAGACGTCAACCATTGCTGTCCTAGCAACAGCATAGCCTCTCTACAGTCTTTCTTATCCAGCGTCAACAACCAGGCTCCAGCCTGTTGTGTCTAAACCTGAATACAGAAGATATCTAGCAGATCTTGGTTTACCAGAGGCCAGAGCCAACTCGGCCTTGTCAGGCACACAGAGTGAGACAGGCGAACAGAGACAGACAGCTGACCTGACCTGTGAAGCACTGTCTTAAGTTACCTTTAACCTACAAGAGGGAAGTTTAACATACAAGAAGGAAAATTCCTTCACAAATATTAGACTTCTTATGAACAATATGTTATTAACGCCTATACCATAAAACCAATTACACTTGGGAAGGGTAATACTGAGTAAAAAGGTCAGTCAACACTGATCAAAGACAAAAATCCATTGTATTTAACCAGGTTTAACAGCTGTGGATCCAAAACAGAAGTGATGCATCATTTTCTGTGGCAAACGTCATCAGTTTAAAATCATCATTTATGGAAAGCAGTGTTGGTGTTTGTTAATTTATCATACTGCAGTCATTGAAGTTATTACTGAACTGAATATTGTAAAGTAATTAAATTCAAACTCATCAGCTTGTGAATTTCCCCTGAGCCACATCAGGGAATCTGGATTTCAGACAACTATTGTTGAATCCCCTGTTTTTATTTTTATCCTTTAGCATTCCAGTGTTTCGTGAAGTAAAAGTCTCTTTGAGAGCTTCTTTTTCATTTGACTTAGTTTTTTATATTTACTTTTATCTCACCAGTACAAATTTGAATATTGTTGTTTCTTTTCTTCATGTGTATTTGCAGTGGATTTTATCTCTGTTATTTGTTCTTTCTCTTACTGCTTTCACTTGAAAATCTTTATCACTTTAACCACTTTGAAATAAACTACTGTAAACTTTGGAATTGTTCTTTTCTCCTACTACTTCAATTTTGAGCTTCCTCTGCACTAAATGGATCCATGGATGGCTTAAGGCTTTAATTTGAACGTATTTGAAATTGTTTTCGCATTTTGGCACCTGAAAATGTCTTCTAATTTCACCATGACAAATATTCTCTCCCTCCTCCTTTCATTCTTTCAAGGTTATCCTCTGTTGCTCAAAGGGTAAAGCAGCAGGGCTTTGTCAATTGCATGTTTCTTACGTAAGAGAGACACCTCAGTGGTGCTCTTACGTAAGAAACATATCATCGACCGGGCCAAATGAATTTTCTCTCCCTCCCCGGTCTCAGAGGTGCTTTACCCAGCAGGGGAGACGGGTTCAAAAACGAGAGAGAGAGGGAGACTGATAGAGAGAGAGTATCCCAGCGCAGGAGAATATCCTGGTACTGGTTTGTCTGGCTTAAAAAACAAGTTCTTATCACGGAGAAACCAGACAGATGGCACTGACAACTGGCAGAAAGACACACGGACCGACAGAAAGAGAAATAAAGACAGGCAAGAAAGGAAGGATGAAAGAAAGAAGGGAGAAAAAGAAGGAAGGAAGGAGACAGCAAAGTGTTAGATGGACAGACAGGCAGACAGAGTGAACGCCAGGGGTATGGGTCTCAGAGATAAAAACCCACTGGACATTGCTACTTGGACCGATAGGAGGGTTTTCTCACTCCCTCTGTCTCTCTCAGTCCCCCTCCCTCCATTCCTCCCCATCTCCCTCCCTTTGCCTCCTCTAAGCCCCTGCAGCTATACGCTTGCTTGCGCAGACCATCTGGGAGAAGGGGGATTGTTTTTTGCCAGCTTCCTACACTGACTGATCTGGCGGCTTTGGAAAGCCCTACTCCCCCTGCTTCAAACACAATAAACAGAATGGATGAATGTATGCCATTGTACTGTATCTCAAGGGGGGTTGGGGGCAGAGAGAGAGGAGGTTAGAGACAGTGGGGTTTTAGAGCCAGAGTGATAGCAACAGAGGGATAGAGGGGCTGCGGAGGACAAGCTGAGACATTGAGTGACAGGTGCAGTAAGACAGAGCACCACTTCACTGCTCTGTGTTGCAATGTAACAGAGTCATTTCCTCAGTCAAAAATTGAAATAAATAAATGGGCAATTAACAAAGATGCGCTCACTGATTATTGATTATTGCACCCAGACCAGCGACTTTTGTTGACCTTTGTGTCATGCAGCTTCTACTGTAGACAAGGATTCAGTGTCACAACCGAGTGTGAAAACGAGAAGACTTGCTCATATATATTAACCCCGTCGCTAATTGTCCAGGAGCTCCAGGTGCTTTTAAGTTGAACGTAATGTAATTTAATCAAATTGATGAAAAAGCAAAATGGATAAAAGGAATTTTAGGATGAGGCTACAAAATCAGAAATGATGAGAATTATAAAGTATGATTATCCAAATTAGTGGTGGATCAGTATGAAGAGTTTATTGCAACTTTTTTTATTTTGTTCATGGATTATTGCAAAAAAAAAAAAAATGTATTTCTATTTATCCTATTCTTTAAGTGTCTTTCATTATACTGCTTTGATGGATGTGAACTGATCATTTTCAGGGTTATAAACAGTCTACTCAATTCACAGATACAATACACTACAGTGCATGTGCACCATCGGGTAATTTATTTTGTTCAGAATTGATACGATATCCCTGTAAAACTAAAACCGGATGTTTCATGACAAGGCCACAGAGAAATAACACCTGATTCCTGCCGCTGACTGATAAAGCCATAGGTGTGCTGTCTCACCCTGATACCAGGGCTGCACACCTGAATCTCATTTTGACAGGAGATTGTGCCTGGTGGGGATGAACATATATCATTTTTCGGAGATGGGATGCTTTCAGAGGGGTGTGGAGACGTGAATGAGGTGATGAGCTTAGTGGAGGAGAAGCCTTTAAATTTTAACACATCACACTCTCACTGACTGTGTGACGGAGGTCTCATGCAAGGAGTAAGCCTGCCCTCTGCTGCATGTGTTTTGTAGTAACACATGAAAGTTTTCCAGCAGGTGCATTTCTTAGTTAACAAAAACAACCAAAATGTCAACTGACTATATATATATATATATATATTATTATGAGCTTTTACTAAACAGCTGAAATGTCAATTTTAAGTAAAAAATAAATTGAAATAAAGTACTTTTTTTATTACATAAATAGAAGGCATTTGTTTTAAGATGATTAATAAAATAATATTGAAAAACAGAGATCAAAACAAAAGACATGACATCTTATAATATGCAGTGCAATCTGTGTAGTAATACATAAAACCTGCTGATCTGTGTTTTTGGTGCAATAGCACAAGAGTTTCTTCTTCTTGTGGTTTTCCACAAACACAAAAAAAAAAACTATTATTTCCTGTTCACTTCGATCATACTTTGAGTGAGTTTCGAGTTACTTTGTTGACTCACCATTGCCAGTATTAGCAATAATGTTAATACTACTCAGTGTTTTGATGGAGCGTGTTTACATGGGAGGCAGCACAGCCAGCAGAGAGTGCTGCTGGCCCTTTAAGACTCTCTCTGTCGCCTTGGTTACAGTCAGGAAGTAGCAGGGTATCTGTAGCATGTCAACACCTGCGACCTGAACCACTTCACTCTCACTGTTCTTTTATTTTTTTTTTTCCACCGTCGACTTTTCCAAACCGTGAGCGCTCTCTGGTAAAGAAACGTAAGTACTGACCCGACACAGAGTCCGTGCGTGGACTCTTTCCACCCCTGTCTCACCAATACCGCCGACTCATCTGTTAGCTGTCGAGCTATCTTCGGTCTCTGGACCGCGCTGGCTCTGCGGCAACTTCGTGTGATGCCGGCTGCGTTAGTGCGTCCTGTGCGGTCGGTTGGCAGCATCACGGATGTCCAGCCGTCGGTGTCGCCGGTCAGTTGAACTGCGTGTGCCCGTCCGTCTGCTCAACCGCGTCGCTGTCCGTGGTGCTAGCAGAGCGAAGACGAGCCAGCTGTGGAGAGCATAATAATGTTACATCTTAGATTCAGCACATGGACAACAGTCTATAGTCAGAAAAGTTCATTCTGTTTGGTTGTCTACTGACAGAAATGTACAGACTACAGTGAGCATGAAAGGTTAGTACAATTCCTGATGTCCAGTCTGGTTTAAACTAGCAGCATTTCATTTCCATTTAATTTGCGCGGTTGTCATTTGAAAACTACACACCCACTTCATCTCCTGTCTACTGTAGCCCTGTTACTGCTGGACACAAGGTGTCCTCTACTTCTACTTCGCCAAAGTCCACTCTCGGTGTATGTGACCTGGGGGTGTTCAGGTTTCCGCATCACACTTGATGTGTAACTTGCACACTGGACCGTGGTTTGTCACAGATCCTGCCATGGTCTGAGAGGCGAGCGAGTAATTAAAAAGGAGGAAGCATCGGGAACACACAAACACACATCTGCAGGGGTATGCACACATGGTAGCATGCACAAACAAATATGCAAGGGCAGGTTGCTCAGGGTGAATCTGTGGGGAACTGTAAGCTGGACAGATAAATCAACAATGAGACCTTGGTAGGTCGCAGGCGTTTTAATCCATGCAAAAACAGATTTCATGAGTACAGCCAGTTGCAGTTGAACTTAAAGATCATTTTTCTAAATTTAAGTACGGTGTGTAATTTAAATCAAGTGTGTAACTCTGTGTATATGTCTTTCCAGAAGATGAGTGGGAGCACTGACGACATCAAGCCTGTGAACTGCACAATCAAACCTCCGGTCTACCTGCAGATTGGAGACACCAAAACAGACCCATCTCACTCCGGTGTTTGTGTTGTAGATGTCGCCCTCCCCTTTGGAAAGCCTGTCAATGTGAGATACTGCTTACCACAGGAAGCTGTTGATTTAGTGCAAAGTACCTGTGGTATCCGTGCCAACCCACATTCAGCATTATTTTGCCTGTAGCCTGTGGTATTAAAAAAAGGGTTAACCTCAATTATTGACACATCCTCTTCTTTACATTGCTAAATGCTTAATTTTATCATTATTCAAAGGACACCTTATTATGAGATTAGGTTGTACCCACGCATTTATTCATTCAAACTACTGTAGGTGGATTAAAACTGATTTCGCGGTATTTGGAATAGTGGCCAGGGATGAGCAGGTAACTACGTGTCACAGCAATATTAAAATAATAGTCTTCAAATCAAGTCTCATTCAAAAAAAACACATAACTTGATCCCTTGAGTCTTTTCATCACTTGTGTGCTGATGAGGTTTCATTTTCTGTTTGTGCAGATCCTGGCAATCAAGTGTCCTATTGTAGGTCAATGCACTGCATGTCACTAAAGAAATATGTGCAATCTTTTCAGAGTTTAATTTTCTTGGCCCCCAGCATGCAGTTAAAATAAATCCTCAAAGTACCATTTTCCCTCAACCTTAATTTTATTCAACATCCATGGTTCTGGTGTCTCCCGGCAGCACTGTCTAATTAAGCAGAAAATACACACACATACAAACAAAACATTTGTTTAAATATAAAGCTGTATTCCTGTTTTAAGAGAGACTTCAAACATTTTGGGCATTGACCTACTTTTTAGCATTTAGTCCTAATTAAAAATCATCTTTAATGCAGAGTGACTCCTCATTAGCTCAACGCTTCAAAGGCGTCTGCCTGGAGCACGTTTATGCATGAAGGAATTATCTCTACCAAGTGTTTTGATGGGACTGTCTTTAGGTTTAAATGTTAATACTGTGGTTTGGCAGACTCTGTGTTTCTTAAACAGTAGGTTGAGACCCACTATGGACTGAAGGCAAGTTTCTGCTGAGAACCTATATGATTTAATGAGTCTCACAATGACTGTATTTTTAAGTTTGTTTCATCGAGCAGGTTACCAGAGAAAACTCCAAATTTACTTGTCTGCCCACTTAAATCTGATCCTAATAGCATAAGATAATAGCAAAATGGTAATGTAGCATGGGGATTCTATTTTTTTCTGACCACAATTTGTACAGAGTTTATAATACATGGCCATTGTCTGTCTTTCAGATTGAGGAAATCACCTTTAAAAACCACTACACAGCCTATGTGACTGTGCGTTTGTTGAGGAGGAACCCCGGGCAGGAGGCCCCTGCTAAGTGGTGCACTGCTCTGAGAGATCTTCCTCTGATGCACAACCCCCACACTGAGGGAGGCTCCCAAGACTACTTCTCTATTCATAGGACACAGGTGGACTGGAGTGTGTGTGTGTGTGTGTGTGTGGGCGGGTATTACTAATGTCATGGGGACTTAAATCTGTTTACACAGTCACATTGGGGACAAAATGCAAGTCCCCATAACGTAAATCATTCATTTTAGGGTGAATATTTGATTTAAGGTAAGGGTAAGGGTTAGGTTTAGGCAAGTAGTGGTTATGGTAAGGGTTAGGGTAAGTGTCCAAGGAATTAATGTAAGTCAATGTGGTGTCCCCGAAACTGATGGAAACACTACTGTGTGTTTGTGTGCTGGTTTGTGTGTGCATACGATACATCACCTTTAGAGTGGAGTCTCCTATGAAACAACACATGTAGGACTCTTGTGCCCTTAATGCACAAGGGAAGCAGTTGATGTCAGAGTATTCAGACAGAAAACAGCCTGTGTTAACACAATGCAAGGGGCTCCATTGGTGGTGGCATTTTGTTTCAGGTACCATCAACATGAAATTCACACGTTTGAAGGCTTAAGGCTCCATTTGAAAATGCATGTGTAGAAAATGATAGAATCTCAGGCACATCAAAACACCTAAAGTGCGTACATGAAAACTCAGAGTCCCCTCCACTCAAAAATATACTTGTTTGTTACTTGACTGTGATGTTGTTGATTTCACTGTGCGGAATGATGTATGTGCAGAGTTTGTTTTCACATTAATCTGCTTAAAGGGCAACGTTTCTCTGTGCTCACCTTAAATCTGAGGTTAACACCAGGACAGACCTGCAGGATTCTGTAACATCACAACTAGTTTGTAGGATTTCATTCTGGACCATGATTTGCTTCCAAACTGCACGTACACTGGGAATGAACTTTACAGTGAAGTAGGAGAAACATTGTGTCCAGCAGTTAAACTAAAATGAGCAATATTTGCATAATAATAGACTGCTCCGTTTCAAACAAATTATTATTCAAAGCTGTTTAACATGATCTGGAGGGTATCTTTAATGAAAGAATGACACCATAACTGCAAAAATGCAAATTCAATTCATGGCAATTTATGGTATTTTGAATACTGGTATCGTTACTAGGAAAATAAAATAGCAAAAGTAGGTCACCTAGGGGCTTATGTGAATAAAATATGATTTTTTTTGTTGAGGTGAAAACGTTACATATAGCCACTAATAAAATTCATAAATGTTATCATTTATATGTTGACACTGTTTGGGTGCAATAACTGTCTGTTCGTCTGGATTCTGCATTGGCAAAACCAAAATGAAAAAAAGTAAATCATTGTCCAGGCATAGAAGTCTATTGTTTGGGTAAAAATTACAAGTGAAAGGTAAATTTACTTGTCTGAAGGACAAGTGTCTCAAAAAGTTAATGTCAAGTTATACCTATACGGGACATGATGACGTGTGAAAAATGTGATATACTAGTGAACAGGTGTCCCTTGGCAGTGCTCAGATGTGTTTATTCCTAAGTAAGTGTGGGAAAAGTATGCCACTTGCTAACAGGCCATTAACAACAAAATGTTATGATGACAAATCGTTCCTGTTTTGGTGGTCCAATGTTGTGTTCAGCCAAAACTTTTCTATACAGGAACAATGCGGGCCACCATTTCTCTTATATCCTTGTGAGCATGAAATGACAACTAACTATTCTACGCGGCTGCAGCTCAACTTCACATCAGATCTGTAAACCAACAGATCCCACTAGGCATAAAACTAACACACCTGCCACAGCTTACTGCAGTTTATTTTACCTCTCAGCTGGCGTTGGATGCGAGCCAGCCAACTCTGCAAGAATGGTTCAGTTGTATTGGATTGTAATGTTGATATGTGGAGACAATACATGCTGAGTTATTTTTCATTTCTTCTGTTTATTTTTTGTTTATTCTCTATGTAAATAGAGCCAGATGGTGAATGGTGATTTATTTTTTGTTTACTTCAGATGGTGCTCAGAGTCTGACATAGTTTAAATGGTAATTGTGATAGTGTAAATTATCTTTATTCTGTTTATGGGTTTTTGTTGTCATATTTAGCCTGAAGGGATGTTCAGTGTATTCTGTCACTGCAGTAATTCTCTGTATGGGGACTTGAACCCCTTCAGGAACGGAAAGAAACTGTCATACGATTATTTTAAAAACCCAAACCCACATATTTCCCCATTAAACTCCTCTGGTGCCCTGCATTGCCAATGTTCTGTATTTTGATTGGAGAGCAGCAGGGTGCAGCTCTTCCGCCTCATCTATCAGCTACTTCTGATTTTACAAACAACCTTTACCATACACTACATGCTGCAGCTATCCATCTAATGTAATCTCATGCAGCCAAAAAGAGCAGGTTGTAGTTCAAAATATAGAACATTTGATAGCAAAATGACATGATTAAGCACATATTGTTGACTAATATCATGAACAGTGTTTATTGACCCTGATCGGACTTTTAAAACTGAAACTGATGTTGCTTCAAGACTGCTTCTCTTCCCTTCATTGATTGTTCTCTGTTAGAGTATGTAATTTAGAGAACTCAGATATCAATAAAATTTGCTTAGTGTCTGTGGTTGCCATGGCCACACACCAAGTCACAGCAGCAAGTTGAAAAAAGTCATCGAATCAGATGGCAGCCTCAAATAATCATGTGTGTTCACGAGAGCAGCAGCCACCCTTTCCGTACTTGCCGCTACTGCCATTGTATTCAGTTAGCCTCGTGATAATTTCAACTGGCTACCCAGAGGTGCGGAAATAGCCTGTAGTTCTTCCTTTTCCCCCAACTACGTCAAAATGGCAGCGCTGGAGAACAGATTTTGCAGCTGCGCCTCATAGACACAGAGAACATCAGCAACAAATGCAGCCGCTTTACACTACATCCCATACTCAGATACTGATGGAAATAAGGTTGAAAATCTGCGACATTTCCCTTTAACAATCAACTTGTATTTATTTCAAATGAACATTGTTGTTTTTATGCTTGTGTTGCTCATTTAATATTTGTCGGGGTTTACTTATGTTATTCTTTATCGTCATCTGTATAGATGCAAGTGGAGCCGGATCACGTGGTGTCTGTGAGACTGATCCTGAGACAGCCATCCTCTGCCTGGCTAACCTTCAGCCTCGAAGAGATCAAAATTTACCCTCATATAGAGCCGGTGAGCTTTGTTTTTGTTATTTCTTGACAGAAAATATATACAGAACTTTTTGACAATCGAAGTAAAAGTAACATTAGTCACAAACTCAATGAGATAGTAAAGGTAGAATAATGTACTTAATGAGGTCTAAATGCCACTGAGAGTGGAGGTACTTATTCAGTAAAGTAGCAGCTCCTCTAGCTTTTATGTACGCAGCATCAGTATAATATTCCAGGGACTGTTTGATTTGTAGTGTAATTACACTTTAGATCATTGGGATGTTGTGGCATGCAAAGCCATCTACATTGTCATTATTGATACTACCACCAGATGGTGCCAAAGTAAGGACTTTTCAAATCCTACACTTCATGGATTTAACAAACACACATTTAAAATCAAGCTAATGAAATTATTGCAGCATGGTGATGGAAACATTAGACTTAACTGCACAATTTAAATGATATTTCAGGACCCAGAGAAGGAGGTTTCTGACTGGCTGTCTGACCTGACCCTGGTGGACCAACACCCTGACTTGGAGGTACACATTTACTTTTGTTTGTGTGTGTGTCTGACTGTTTCTGTTTGTGTAAACCAACTAGACCTAAGTAACTATAGCTAAGGACAATGAGGTCATGTCTTCAGTATTTTTTCTAGCAATTTGGGGGTTTTAGGAGCCTGGGGAGAATTTACAATATACTGCACTGCATATTTTATAGGCCGATTCCAGTATTTTTTTTTTTACTTTTAGGCTAATAAATAAATAAAGGATACAGAAATGTTTTCATAGGAGTGTGCATAATTTATGACCAGTGAAAACCATGTGTCTCCAAATTCTCTCTTAGGGCCTCCCAGATCCCCAGACTGTTTCCTCCAGTATCCAGCAGATGTGGGCCCTGACTGAGGTGATGCAGACCAACCAGACAACAGCCTCTATTGGACGATATGATGTAAGTCTGAAGTACACAGATCACCAGTGCTTCCAGCTAGCCTGATGCTGCGCCTACTTTTCAGTTGACACAGAGGCAGCTTGGTGTGAATCGTGTCAACTGAAGTAAAGAGTAGTAATTTGGGTGCAAGATAAATCGTGGTGCACCTTGCAATCGTCCCACTGGGGCGGGGGGTCCTCACTGAAGGCAACAATGGAGAAATAGGTATAAACTTTAAATCTTTCTGACACATCCCCCCAAGTACAAAATGTTCGTGTGATTATTTTTTTAATTTATTTTCCCCAAAACCTATGTAGGGAAAAAACACCCTCAGAAGAAATGACTTCAGCATACAGTGTTGTGATTAAAGATTATTTATATAAGTTGTTGACAACAGCACTGATAGTTGCGTCAATGTTTGTTTCCATACTTTTGGGGATTTTGGCGTTTGTACATCTAAAATTTGAATGTCATCTAAAAGATGACATTCAAAACTTTAGTCCCACCTACAAAGATTCAGACTGGCTGAGTTGCTTCTCAAACCAGGGAAACAACTATTCATAAAGTAACGCCAGACCTCTACATAACTCAACACCTTGCACCATCAATAATATTGTATTTTATCCATTTAAAGGTGCATACAAAAATTATATTTACATTCAGTGTTGCTCACCAAGACCCATTGTGTGTATCCCTGAGGTCTAACAAACGTGATGAGTGCATTTCCTTCCTCATAAATCACAAAGTTTAAAACCAGCTATCTTTACATCCATTTTCTCTGCCTTTTTTGGCAAATTGCTGCATATCTTAGTGCATTAACGCCACCTTTAGTCCAGTGGATATTGTCTTTTGTTTTTTAGTTTTTTTTTTTCAAAAGTAATTGGCTGTTCCAATTGCTATACCATACAAGTCCTACTGTCCAACCAAAATGTGTTTTCAATTATTTTGGTTGATTGTTGTCTTGTCAGTTTAAAGTTGGGCAGAGTCTGATAAATCACCTAATTCCTCATGTTAAAAAATGTTAGGTGTTTTTATTTGCAATAGGTGAAACACATTCAACATCAGTGAGATGCTAATCAAGCATGTCCTGTACAAGCTCATATGGTCCTAAAAAGAGATCTTAACAAGAAACTAATAAAGTTTAAAAAAAAAAAATCCTGTTTCTATGTTTTTGTTGCCTCTGTTACAGGTGGACGGATGCTACGATATCAACTTGCTCTCCCTGATGTAACACGGCCATTGTGTTCTTACATGAATATGGAGCTCACTTAATGGGAGCTTTGAGGACCACAGTTCATTATAAGAAGGAGTAATGACAAAGACTTAAAACAATGTATATTGTCTTGTGGAGAAATTAAAAAAAAATTATGTTTTCTTTTTTTTTTTTAACTTTAACAGTGGATAATGAAATAATCATGATTAATGTATCGTGACATGTTTTTTTTTTTTATTTTCCTGTTATGACACTATTCAAACATTGCTATACACCTGAGCTTGTACTAGCACATGTGGTTACATATACATTTATTTTTTTATTATTTTCTGTGAAAAGTATGAAATTACAGTATTAACTGCTCTTACATCTTTACTGAAGAAGTTATTATTTGAGCTAGATGTACACTTACTCAGCAATACTGCTCAAATCCTGCATACAATGTGGCATTGTAAGACTTATAGTGTTATTGTCTACCATCGATATTTAGCATTCTACTGTAACCTACTGCAACCATTAGATGATTTAATCCCGTAATTGGTTGACTTGTGTTGAGGTCCTTGGAAGACAAGCTGCAGGAGGTTTTAATGAGTCCCATTCATTGTGAAAACAGACAGTCAATCATCCATGTGGGGCTCAGACAGGACTTTGAATGTATAAAAATATAGAAAACAAGGGAAAGAGTACTGTATATTGTATATGTAATGCTGTCCACTGTGGAACACTTGGTGGCAGCATGGGATTATTTAAGAGGTGTGTGTATATGCGTTGTTAGCTTCTATCTTTGTGAGGACCAGTTTAAGTTAAGACCATATGAGGACATTTTTGAAAAGTGAAGACATTTTGTTCAGTCCCCACTTCTTCAAGGGGCTGTTGAGGGGACATTTTTACTTTTTGTGTTGAGGTCAGGTTTGGTTTAGGTTAAGATTACAGTTAATGTAAGCCATGAAGTTGTGATGGTTGCGATAAGGGTTTAGGAGCTAAGAAATACATTGTGTCACTGAGGGTCCTCACAAGTGTTGAAGTACAAAAGTGTGTGTATGTGTGAGTTTGAATGAAGACTGACAACACTAGGCACAAGTGTACTTTCTGATTTTGTGTTATTTGCAAATCTGGTTGGCACAAGTCAATAAAACTAATATTCTTGTCTTTGCTGTGTAGTGCGTGACTGAGCACTTATCAGACAATATTAACTCTGGGATTCATCAGGGAATATGGTACATGGACTCTATTTAGCAGCTGCTACTGGAAAAAAAGCTCCCAGTGGTGCTTCTTACAATATAGCAGCCAGTGTTCTTATTTTACTTAAAGTTCAGAAAAATATTGTAGTCTCCCAGAGGTTCCCTCAGCAAGTGTATTTTTTCGTCTTCTTGTTGTTTAACTTGGAAGAAAACAGCCTCATCTCAACATTCAGATTTGTGAGTTAGTGGTGATATCACTTCACAGACATCCTGACAACTGACAGTCACAGTAAATACCTGCAAGCATGTTACACATTTGATAAAACCCCACATACTGTACATTAGAACAACAGAGGATAAACGTCCTATACAATCCCTTGTACATACTTTAGATCCTGTAACTAAGAGACATTCATGTTGAAATCTTTATAGCAGTTTCACATTTTTAATCTGAATATTTGTAGTTGCAAATTCTTTTTCTTAATTTAGTTTAATTAACTGGGCTTGGTGGTCTTTCAAGGTGTGCTTATTTTACAATGCAATTTACCCTTGCTCCTCTCACAGCAATGTTAAGGCTGACTTATTGAAGCAACAGAAATGATTCTGTCCCGTGTTTCAGGCTGAATAGAACATCAGTCTGAGCCTGACAGTTAATACCTGATTTGCACTCTTCTTGGCTTCGTTATTACATCCTTGCCACTAAGTCTGTCAACCAGGATGAAAGTGAATGGTATATGGGATTTTTCAGTTGACTGCACTGGAAACCATACTTAGGTGATTCCTTATATTTAAAGGACTTGGATTGTTCATTATTAATTTGTCATTTAATCCACATACATTGATTGCGGCATTTTATTTCCAGTAGTGGAATTTGCGCAAGTAAAAGTAGCACTACCACACAATAAAATTACTCCATTACAAGTAAAAGTCTTGCATTCAAAATTTTACTTAAAAAGTGCATAACAAACAAGTAAAAGAAAAAGTACCTGTCAGTGCTGTATTGTAATATTATTGGATCATTTTTATTGATCTATTACCATATAAGCAGTAGCTAGTCCAGGTGGGGTGCCTTTTAAAAAGTTTATTTATATAGCACCATTCAACAACAGAATGTCATCAAGGGCTTCAAAGTAAAAAGTAAAGCACCAAACATAAAATAACAACCTTATATACTTGTTTAATCACAATGTATTATATTTTAAAAACTGATCCAGATGATCAGTATCTAAAATATAATACATTTTTTGTATAAATTTGAAATCTGAAAAGCAACTGTAGTGGAGCACAAAAGCACAATATTTCCCTCAATTAAAAAGAAATGTAGTCGAGTCGAAGTAGAGAGCAGCGTACAATGGAAATACTCAAGTAAAATACAAGTACCTTAAAAACTGTAATTACGTACAGAGGCCAGAGTGATTACAACAAATCTGTCGCTCAACTGGGGCTGACCGATACTCTGACTGGGCTTTCCTGGCTTTGCTCACAATCACCAATTCCTGCAGTTGTACCGCCAGCAGAATCTTGTTTTTTGGCAAAGTAGTTAGTTAGTCCTCCAAGGCACCGTCTTTTCCCCGGGCGCTGCTCTGTGCCAGAGGCTCTCCATCTGGGGAACAAGTTTCAAGCCCTGGAGCCCACAATTGATGTCCTGGATGAGCAGGAATCCCCCCCCCCCTCTGTGCGAAAAACCCAAATCCGCCGTGCCATTGATTGCACCGTGACCAGCCTCCTCTCTAACCATGCCTGGGCAGTCTGGCTGACACCCAAACAAACATGCCACTACAGCGGCTCGCACCCCCCCCCCACACCCGATAGTCGAGCACTAGGCGGGGCCTCCACCTGCTCCTCTGTCAGTGTGCACCCTGGGACGTCCGCCCAAGCAGCTGTTGAGGACAATTACACCAACTATTCCTCTGCGCTTGTTGTTGGGTCATCCTGGGTCTGTCATGTTCAGATCAGCAGGTTCCGCTCCTCCTGTTAACACCACCGCCCTACATCTGCCACGCCATCGCCCGTCTGTCTCGACTGTTGTGGTGCACGTGGGCACGGGGCGACCTTAAGATGCCGCAATCGGATGAACTTTGAGAGGATTCTCTCTGACTCAGGGACAGTGTTTTAAACACCAGCATAATTCCAGGCCCGCTGCTCTCCCCCCGTTTTGGCGATGTGAAGTTCAGCCAACTAAGGCAACTGCTCGTTTGGCTTAGAAGCTACTGCTGTACCAGAAACATCCCCTACCTGGACAACTTCACCACCTTCATCAAACTCACACTTCATTCCTGCGAAGCTTTCATCGTGTGACATGCACTGACATTTCCTATTAAAGCAGTATTTAACAATAGACCAAAGACAAGCAAGACAGACTCAGAGAGGTCTACTAGCAGTCTTTCTGTGTCTGACCCTGCTGACACTTCTCCTTGCACTCTGAAACTTGTGCTAATAATGTTAGATCTCCAGCTAAAAAGACTTGCACTGTTAATAACATCATTACTGCTCACAAACTGGACTATATTTTAACTAACAGAAACCTGGTTTAAACTGGTAATACAGAGCTGACTGAAACATCACCTGATAACTACAATTTTGTACATTGCACTTGGACTAATAGGAATGGCGGGCAGGGGGGTGTTGTTTTATATAATGATATTTTTCCAATCTGTATGTCCTGTTGTACTCCGACTTACTGTAAATCGTTATCCTAAATGGGGACAGGCTTTCTTAGAATTTGGTGAACTTTTAATTACATATATTTTTTGGTGATATTCAAAAATATATGTAATTAAAATTATTCATGTTGATAACAGCAACAACAGCAAAACAATTCATCAGTTTATAAGAATTATGAATCATTTGATTACAATATGTCACCGGGTCCACCCATACAAAGGCTCACAAACCTGACCTTGTCTTTTCTAAAGATCTTGATGCTGCAATAACAGCTATTCTAGATGTTGCGATTTCTGTCCATCACTGCATATTTACTTTATTCTTATTATATTTTCTTTTAAGGAAGTCTCTTTTGTATTACAGATAATATATAGATCTACATTCTCACCTGTTAGCTCCAGAGATCGAAAAGAAGTAATTCCGCGCCTTAAGTATTGCATCTGTTCTCTTGATTCCATCCCTACCAATGAATGACATAAAAAATATTATTAATAGCTCCCTGCAGACTGACATTTTCCCTGCTTCTCTCAAACATGCTGTAATCTCACCTCTGTTGAAGAAAAACAACCTCGATCCATCTGTAATTAATAATTACAGACCATTTTCAAATCATGCTGCTTATCTTGGCAGGTAAGAGCCCAGACTCCCTTAAAAAAAATCACAGATTTTTGGGAGTTGTTAAAGCTTGAGTTCGGGACTTTTACATATAAATAAACATCTGTTACATTCGAGTGAGTTCACACAATGCTGACTGGCAACCCGGCTCCTAGTCAGACAGCTATTATACATTGTAAGCATGCATCGACTGTTTGTGTAATTATTCCTACTGCTAGAAGGACGAGGCAAAAGTTACGCACTCCAGTTTAAAGTTAGGGGAAACTTATAAACCTTTGAGAAAATGCTGTCACATTAAAATATTTACCTGGCCACAAGTTTCAATGTGGATGACAAGCAACTGAAGGGGCAAGCAGCCACAGAAGAAAGTGGTATAGTATCCAATGTCTCTTGAAGAGACAATAGACAATATACAGTAGGTGTTTCCCACTGCTTGTCCTCGACTCAAGCATCTTGGCTGTGTTAACAGCTGCTGAACAATGTACCATGGCATTACATTAATAAATGTTTGAGCTTAAATACAGACACATGTAATACCTCTTCATGATCAGTATTATCATTAATGCTGAGTGTACACCTTCCAAGTCCTGCCTGCAAAAGTCTTGTCTGATTTTTCTTTAGTTCTATTAGTGCTCTTGGTCATCAGACAACTCAAGCTGTTTGCCAGCAGGAATTATGAGACTGGCACCTGGAACAGGTCTCTTTCTTCTATTCTTCCTCCCCTGGTAGAATCCTGTGAATTACCGATCAAACTAATTAAAATTGGCTGTATAAAATACAATAATCCTCCTAACAAATCTCAAAATCGTCCTTAAAAAATAGGTCAAGAGATAGAGAATTTCAGTTCTATTTCTTAATAAACAAGTCTAATTACAGTGATAGCTTATGTCTTAGTTCATGTGAGGGTCAGTAATGAGCAATGGATACACTGTATGTATGATTATCATACCTTTGCATTTCCCTCTGTACACTTGAGACTGCTTGATGTTGGGCTGTTGGTGCACTGGTGGTTGGTGGCTGGAGAATAAAGATAACTTAAGTTACAATAAAGTTATTTCAAGTGCAAACAAATGACAGAATAGGTCGCACACTCCAGTTCCGATGCATAGTCAATGTTTCATTGATTACGATGCTAACGTCATTTCCGGCTTGCACGCACAGCTGTCTTGATATATCTAGTGCATATCTATGACTCCAGCATGCTTCAGAGATGCTCCAGTTTGACTTCCTCTGGATGGTCAGTGGGCAACATGCTGATCGGCTCAGGCGTAAAAACAGGGTCAAAATTGGTGCTTGTAACTTCAGTGTTACATACACAGATAGGATATTTGTGTGTTCGTCTCTCAGACTTTGTGAAACCTCACTGTTGAATATATCAGTGCATACATTTTCATTACACATGCACAAAATGTTTCTACAGTTGCAAAACTTCATTACTCATTCACAAACTTGAATTTATGAGAACATTTTTTATTTTTACAAATTCAAAATCATTTCACAGGCTCAAAATATGAATGATCATTTGCTTCCATAGAAATCCTGTACAGTGGTAAATTACCCAAATGCCGCAAGGGAAGTTGAACAACACTGATTCCCAAATCGAATGACCAAAAGAGGCTGACTTTCCTAATCAATGGTGACATATTACTATGGTTTCCATTATCTTAAGGGCCCCCTTGAGTTTCTTGGGTATGACTGAAGCTTGTGCCTGAACGAGTTTCACTGAATCCCACCGGTTGCTCGGAAAACTTGGCTACACTAGAGCATCAGAAAACTAAACAAGTGAGAAAAGAAACCACAGAGGTTTGTATTGAAGGCCTTTGCAAAGTCAATGAACCAGTGTCCCATGACCACATTCTGCAAGTCCTGAACATGAAAGGAGTCGATTAGCTGATAAGAGTACTCATCAGCGACTCCTACAAGGGCTGTTATACTAAAGTGAGAACCGAGGCAGGCAAAACCTAAAGGATCAGGTTGCGGAATGGGATCCAAAAAATGTGAACCCTTGTCTCCTCTGCTCTTCAACTTGGCAACTGACACACTCCTCTGCATGCTAGAGAAGCTCACGGCTCCAGGAACCTGGCAATCCGGGAAAGATTCTGCTCGATGTCTGGACTCGGAGTAAACCAAACCAAGTGCCAGGACCCAATAATGGTGAGAGATATCAAGGTCCTACGGGTATCACTAAGGTGAACAGACCATCAACCCAGCATTACTGATCTGTTTGTCAGTGGCTTCCACATTGGAGCGAGGGGGAAAATGGCACAAAAGCAAATACATGATTGTGGAACAGATTGGCAATAATAAGGCCTGAGGCTTCGGCCGCCAATGAAATACCACTACTCTTATCATGTTTTTCACTTACCAAGACAAGGGTTTACAATAGTAACTGTTCAAAATAAAAAGTGTTAATACACAGTTTTGGTGGTGGTTGTGTTTGAATGAAAAACAGTTCATGAATTTTGAAAGATGTGGTCACTGAATGCATTTTGTGTTAAAGAAATTAGTTTTTCACATTTTAATCTGCACTGGCTGCTGTGGAAGAGTTTTGAACAGTGAAGGCTGTATTAAGTAAAGAATAAAAGCTGTGAGATATAAATGTTATAAAAGAGTGTGTGTGTGTGGGTGTATGTGTGTGTGAGTGTATTTGTTTGTTATTTTGCAGGAGGGAGGCTGAACTTCACATTTAATAGACTTTTACCTCCCACTTTTTCAGCCTACCTGATTAAAGAGGAACTAACATTTTCTATATGTACTGGTCCATGGCAGTAAATAACCAAATGCAGATTCACACATTCCTATGCAATCATGACCTTGTGACCTGTTGCAGCTGCTTACAGATCACTTGTTGGCTTTGGAATGCATTTCTCCAATGTTCTGCAAGACTTACTGTATTAAACTGAAAAAAATACTGTATTCATAGTGTTTCTAACCATCTTGTATTACCTCTTTCAATGGTTGTTTTTGTCAGCGTCTGTTTCATGTATTTCTGCTGGTCACCGTTATAGGATGATAGAGGACATACATTACCTGTGCATCTCTTAATTTGGATAAAATTAGTTGAATACATTTTGGAATTTTGGCAAGTGATAATCTAGAAAGTGTATTAGGATGAGAATTATTTTATTCACTAGTTTAGCATTCTGTATTTGAGGAGTGCGGAACAAGTTGGAAAGCACCACAACACATTCTGACAAGCTGATTGTACATTAATGTAATGTGTGCAGCAGCAGTAACATGTAGACACTACATGTTAGCAGCATTAGATGCACCAACCAGTATGCGTTTGTTGATCTGCCAGTGCAGAGGAAGAAAGACAGTAATGTCATCAGTTTGTGGTAACTGTGATGACCCCTGGTGTCATCTTGGGGTTTGACCTGCTGCTAAGCTGTATCTGTGTTTGCTCTGCAGGTGGTGGATTAGTGTGATCTGGGTTCCTAGGTTACGTGAGTCCTGACTGCAGTCTAATCACTCTCTCTGCTCCCGTCCACAGGCACGTCACGTTCTGGTTTGGTTATGTTGCCTTAGTTTATCTTTGTTTCATCTTGTACTTTACAACACTCACCACCTTCACTCATGTACATTACTCGCCTCTGACACACCATGTTGTGAATATTGAATGTGGCTCTTTAACTTGATTTCATAAAATATCCTTTGTTAAACGTTACACTTGGTGTGTCTCCCTTTTGTTGTGGCCACTTGAGCCAGGTCACAACATAACACATGTGGTACTCTTATCAACAACTGATATTTGGAGCTATTTCAGGGGATGAACACCATGTAAAAATATGATATAAAGCAAAATACTCCCTCATGTGGTCTTGATGATGGCAATGTTTGTGTTGTAATCTGGCCTTTGCCCACCCTGAAGTTTAACCTCTGCTTCAAACATGTTAACACACCTTGTCAAGAAACCCTTAAATGGTTAAAGTTCAGTAATCTGTGTACCTGGAAGTTTTCTTTGGTGTATGGGGAAGTAATTGTGGAATTTTCACTGGATGATTTTGTGACCAGTACTTCTTGGGAGAAAATTGAAAAGTTTCATTCCAAACTTTCCCTTAGTTGTTCAACTGGGGTGAGATCTGGTGACTGTGAAACCCAAACATAAGAATCAAATCATTATATACATATATTCAGTGCTACTTAAAATCATTCACCTTGTACAGACAAAAGCAATACCTACTTGACTTGTACATAAAATGCTGCAGCACCACTTTAAAATCTACATACTACATACTACACCACTGTGAGAAATATGTAATTAACACACGCCCGCTCTTGTCTTATTAAGATATTCAGTACATATTGAAGTTAAGATTATAGCCTATATCTATCCATTTTTAGTTTGCTTATTGTATTCTAGTTTTATTTAATCTATTTTAGTTGTATATAATTTGTATGTCATTTAGTAACCCTTCAATCCCTGTATAGAAGCATCTGCATTTTTATCCACTAATTTATTATTTTTCCTTTAATTTGTCACCAATCTGTATGTCTATACTGAGTGTACTAAATGGATCTCCATTTTCCATTTTTTTCTCATTCATTATTGCTGTCATATAACCATTATATATGACATTCGGCTATACAAGTCCTTGACTTGACTTCAATGCATAGCTCCCAGCAGAGTTGCAAACCGGAGGGAAGGTTGCGAAAAGTAAATGGATGAAGTCAGAGAAAGAAGGAAATGGATTTAAAATTGGAGGGAAAACGGACAGGAGACTGTCACCTCCCCACAACACACATACAATTTAGCAGCTACAAAACTGTGTAAACCACAAATCAGCAGAGCCAGCTGCCTACTCAAATGCACTCAAAATGCACATAGATATTCATACATCCGGCGCCTCTTATTCCCCCTTGCATATTGATGCATTCGAAACATTTGTCAGAGAGCAAGACAATGCTCTAACAAATGTGCAAGACTAAGAAAGACAATTAGAGACAGACAGACAGACAGACTGACACAACAGATGGGAGGATCTGTACCTGCGGCAGCGGGATGATGAATCTGTTTGTTTTTCTTTCTAACACAGCACACAAATCTCCCACAACCACAGCTCTCAGCCCAGAAGCCCCCATCTTCTCTTCTCCCCTTCCCTCCCTCTCTACCTTCTCCACATTAGAGGCGTCTGCAGTTAGACTTGGACACACAGCCCTCTCCTTATCGACCGGGTGTCCTTCAAGTATGTGATAGAACAATACAGAAACAACAGTAGAAGTTAATCTTGACTGCGGAGCTGTGTCTGACAAGTATGAACAGTCGCTGTTTATTTAGAGTGCGCATATTTTAACATGCTTCATCATTCTGACGGACCTTACCAGCTGAAGGGCCAGTAAGCATTCTGTTGTTGACCACATGACTCTGTTTAGGGGCTAAAATGTAATCAAAAAGATTCAAACCAAACTTGGCAGTAAAATTTCCACTCATCTTGTTCATTGTTGTTTCAGTCTACTATTATGTCTTAGGTTCCTGACTTAGACTACTTCTGCCTTTACAACATTCAGCAACAAAACTGTCCATCAAGGCCACTTGAATGCTGGTGTTACATCTGTGTCTGTGCTGCCCCTGTTGTTGCTCTCCTCCCCTCCTTGTGTTTCTCCTCCCTCCTAGGGGCGGGTCCCAGACTCTGGCAGCTACTGCAGGGCACACCTGAAGCTCATCACTCATCAACCTCAGCTCAAATACACCGGCTCTGCATTCACTCATCGCCAGATCTTTACAGTTTTTCATGTGGTAACTTATCCGGCTCCTCTTTTGCTTCCCTCGTGATTTTTTCGTGACTCTCCAGTGTTTTTTTTTGCTCCCCTAGCTTCTCCATGTTTCCTGGCCTGTTTTGACCCTCTCCTCCTGTATCCTCAGACCTCCTGCCCTGCGTAGCCCAGCTGCTCTCGACCCGCTCCTCACCTGGACCCTCTCCCCTTCGTCGTCTACCTCGAGTCCCCGCTTCCCCAGCAAATTGGTCCCCTGCTCGTCTGTCCCACCTTCCCCTATACTGAAATAAACCCTGTGCATGTGAATCTTCAGCGTCCGTTCATTGGTCCTTTTAAACCACCGCTGTCACAGCTGGAAGCTTCTCAGTGTCTTCCATCACAAAACAACAGGTCTTTTTTTGTTGTTTTTTTTTAAATATATATATATATATATATATATATATATATCTAATTACCATCACATCTACAAACGACTGTGGTCTTTTGATAAGAGACTTTTACCTTTCATCCCATGAATGTGTTCAATTCCTCCTGCATTAATAATTAGATATAAAGATTGCAACATCACACTTTTAGGAGTATAAGTAGTAACAGTTGAGGGGTTGAACTGCGACCAAAGTAAATGTTTTGTAATCAAGTTCACTACATTTGTATGTCATTTATTTTCTGACCTTGGTAACCGAATAGAAATTCCAACACTGGGCTGCACATACGAGCTCTCCTTTATTTACAGATTGCTTCTTGTCCAGGAGCTGACTGGGTAATGAGCTGCTGTCATTGTAAATAAAGGGCAAATTATTTGCATATTGCAAACCACAGCGCACATTTAAGCTGTTTTCTTATTAAATCTGGCCCTGAGTACTGATACTGAAACTACATTGCATCTACGACCAACTGGAATCCTAAAAATAATATACAGACATTACTTAAAAATTACTTAAAAAACAAAACAAAGCCCCTAATCTTTGGAACGCACTTGTCTGCTGAGTAGAGGTTAAAGATTTTCTGTCCTAGAGGCCAAAATCCTTAAACTCCACCTTCACACCCTGACATTCCAGTAATCCTAAATTTACTTGGACTGAAGAGCCTTGAAGCGAGTATGAACCATTAGTGTAATGATATCCCCAACAGGAGCATTTTAGTCGGACTTTTGTTTTGTTGTGTCTTCAAATAGGAAACTCCCTGTACGCTTCCAATCACTCTGGTCTGTCCTTTCTCCTGTTGGGTGCAGTTTGTGTGTTATTGATGGTGAGTTTCAGGGTATATTTAATAACGTAAATGACATTTCAACAGTTTAGACAAGGGTGCACTTTGCGCCTGACAGGGGGAACAATGTATGGTATTGGACTGAAAATAAATTAGTTTTGTTGGGTTGTGAAACTTTGCCTCCCTGATTAGCTCCCGCTCCCATATCTCTCTCACTGCCTCTTGTCATTTTACTCAACATGTTCTCGAGCTTTCAACCTCCACCCGTCACTGCCAATTCTCCCCCTGCCCTCCGCGTTCAAAATCTGATTTTGTCCTCGCAATATTGCGTCACTCTCCGTGTTCACTCCGTGAGTGATGAGCGATGAGCCTCTGAAGCTCTTCACCCCAACGCCATGAATCATTTATTCAGATGAGTCTGTGACAGCAGTGTCATAGCCTCTCTCTAATACCTGACAGCAAGAAAAAAAATGCTTCATGCTGTGAATGGAATACTTTGTGCAGCTCTATCCACCTCAGGACAAGATGAGCTTACATGGAGAAATATTTTTTTTTTAGAAAAGGTGGTTCTTAGTGTTACTCACTAACTCAGGAGAGATAGTTTAGGCTGAAAGTTAGGCTTTTTTGAATTTTTTTTAATTCAGGTGTTTGGCAGGTTCAGAAAAAGCTGACTGTAGTTCACGTTGCAAACAGTGGTCCAGGGTCCACTCTATGCAAACTGTGCGACAGTCGACAGCAGGCGTGAACAGGTGGGGAGTCAAAGACCTACCAGCACCTCTAAAGCTCACTGATTAACACATTATATCTTGTTTGTTTAATCAAAAACTGTTGAGTAAAAATGTCAGGTTGTGTTTTAACAGGCCTTGACAGACTGGCCATCTGGAGCACCAGGAGTCAGCCTCTCTCTCCCAGCCAATTACTTTTGGTCCAGTCCATTCTAACTTTACCTGGGCCCTGCCCCTATCCCACCGCGTTTGGCCAATAAATATATGGCTAAAGTGTCGAGTGGAGCAAACTAGAAAAAAGAGAGAGTCAGAGAGGTTGAAACTGAGACATAAGATGTTGAAGTCCCTTGAAGCTGATGCAGCCAAATGTTTCAAAATAACATTATTAAATTAATGCCATAAGCAGTCAGCCGTCTCAGCCTGGTGAGCCTGAAGGCGGCAGAGAGCAGACAGAGCAGACAGAGCAGCACAGTGAGCCCAGCGACAGCAGATCGACTGTTAGTCAAGGTTCTGCAGCTGAAGCGGTCAGACAGAAGACAGCAGATACGATAAGCCAGGTTTGACTAGCTGGCTGCCTTTTGTTGAAACGTCTTCATCTTCGTCTTCACCAATCACAGGCCAGACGGGGTGGGACATGAAAAAAAGGTTAATGTGCTAAAGCAAACCTTCACAATGTTGAACTCACTTTTATGCATGAAGGGTTGAGATTATTGACAAGTTAGTGCTTAGCATTAATAAATTAGAGACTAACCACCAATGTAGACCAGTCCTCTTGGACAAGGATTTAATGAAGGAATGTTTTTAAATTTGCAACATATTATCCCTGTAAAATGTCAAATTATCATATTCACACTTCTGTTTTTGTATGTATTGAACATATACCTGCACTTCTAAAGCTCACTAATCAAAACATGTTATGGTAGGTGGATTTTCTTACCTTTGGACCATTGGGGAAGGTAACTGAGAACTACTCAAGTACAATTTTGAGGTACTTACTTGAGTATTTGCATTTTATGTTTTTTTAATTTTTTAAACAGAACCATGATCAGCATGTGCCCTCTCATTTCAGTGGTTAATTAATGTATAAGAGTTTTACAAGTTGTGGTAATAAAGTGACATTTGAGTGTTTAATCTGAATGGACAATATTTTGTTTTTTTCTGTCCAGATAGTCACTCAGCAAGCACAGTACATTTTCAGATAAACTGACAGAAAGTTTGTCAGTTAAAATTGGCTGTGTTATTCATCAAAAATTCATCGAGACCTATAATTATTAAAATATAAAAAATATATTCACTTAAATTTCTGAAGAAAATTAAGTGAAAAGAGATAGTTTCACTTTCACTTATGAGCCAAATATTAGTTTGCAATATATTTTTTCAATGTCTCCATCCCTCTTTGCCTAATGGGTATCTGACAAAGTCATTTATATCCCAGTTTGACATTTGTATGTGATGTATTATTTGGACAGGAGCGTCTCTGTTTTAGATATATTAATAATACACTAGCTATCAAACATTTGTTTGCAAAGCCCCTCAGTGTAACACAGCTTTCTGCCGAGGCTAAGTAATACATAATTAAAATGATGAACGTAATAATGTTGTCTTGCTCCAGGGCTGTACACATGCAGCAAATACTTCCTTCTCATAATTGGAACGGAAGTGATTGTTTTTGTTTCCAGGGTGTGTGATTTGCGTCAAAGCTGATTCATATAGTTTGCTGTTGCTGTTTCTTTGTTTATTTTTTAGCGAGGGGAAATGCAAATACCCTCCAGATTAATATGCAAGCCAATCTGAAGGAATAATAAACTCTTAATGGAGAAAAAACTCAATTTAAACTTTCTAAGAAATGGTCCTGGGGGTATGTCAATAAAAGCCTTCACCTGAGTTTTTTGACCCCCTCTGCAAACATGAGTTATAGAGGCTGTAAAAAAATGAAATTAAAATAAGTCATGACTTATGGGCTCAGAACATTTTGGAGTTTATGTATTAATATTATTCCAGTGTGTGATTCAGAAGAGAAAAAAATGCTTGTCATGATTAGTAGCCCCATTCCTGCAAAGGCTAATTTAAGTACTCCAAAACATACTTCCACAAATAACGCCAGCGCCATTTCAGCAAAATAAAGGCTATATTTGGGTTATGCTTCGAAACAGAAAACTCTGCGCACGTCCCAAGCCATTTCAAGTTCAGCCAAAGTCATCCAAGAATAAAGATCATCACATTTCCTCCAAACTTCTTACCTCAGCTGAATCCACCTCAGTGTCTCAGGATGGTTTCAGTTCCACCCGTCGCTCCGCTGTGCCTCCTCTGTGTTCCTGCTGAAATCCCATTAGCCTGCAGGATGGAACGATGCACATTAGCAACCATATATACGGAGCATGCAGGTGTTGAATCTTGTGAACGCTGAATATGGAACGATTGTAATTACTAACCACATATAATAGATAAGCAGGTGTTATATATATATAATTATTCTCTTTTTTATGGTTCTGTCAGAATTGATGAGACTATTTGCATCTTTCTTATTTATCAGCAGCAATGACCAACTGCTGATGCCTAGATGGTTGCAAATGTGCTCGTTGACTCTGACACAATATTAATTCTCACAGCTAAATGGGGCTATTTGTATAACGAAGGGATAGAGCACGCAGAACCGTGAGAAGGTATGAACACACTCAAGGGTGACTGCTGGTGAGACTGGGAAAAGCACGGCAAAGAAAAAAACCCTTTTTCACTCATTCATTCCGAGCTGCAGGGTGGAAAACAACACAAGGGCAATAAATGGTAAACGTCAGTCTGTGTGTTTGAAAGATGGAGATTTAGGGAGAAGGAGAGAGAGAGAAACCACCTGGTGTGTTCATTCCAACTAGCACAGATAATGTGAGCGAACAAGATAAACACTTGAAAGAAAAAATAGTCAATTATTGCCCAAACGCTTCATCCATCTGTCAGAGGCAAGTTTGAGAGAGACAAAGACATCCCAGTGCATTTCATGCCCCGCTAGACTCAACAAGTCCCAAAAGACAAAATAGGTTGTTAGGTTTTTTTATTCACCCCTGAGGGGAATTTACTTGTTACAGCGTAAGAAACCGATAAAGAACTATTTGAATGAAATAAACAAGAAAAATAAAATAAGAAATGAAAGCAAATAGAGAGATGACAGGCAGTAATAACAGGAAGTCACAAACAGCCTGAGACAGATACCACAAAAGATAACAAACACCCGTTTTGTACATTACTGCACACACACCAGTATTCTCCCTACACGTGTGTTTAGATGGAATAAAGTACATTTTAGATGTGTTGCATGTAAAGCAAAACAAACTTTAGTCATAAAAACCTTGAACGTCTGCACTGAGATCGGTCTAAGTCTGCACATGGTGCTTATTAGCTAATATCTACAGCTAACATCTGTCTGTACATTGGCGTCATCATTCACAGAACCACAAAAGATCAGTTGTTGGGCAAAATCCGCGATTGAACAAATATAGACCAGGCTGGATAGACGGGGCAGACAAGCTTATTAACCACCAAGCCATCCTGTTCCCTGCAGGTTGGAGATGACAAACAAGTCAGATCTGCTGACGCACATACAGCTCAAGTGTTCCAGGACTCCACTTTCCTTGTAGTTCCCACACACACAGACACACACACAGACACACACACACACAGACACACAGACACACACCCACACGCGCACGCACACAGGCAAGAATTAGAAAACAGCAACTACCTATGTTTCTCTTCCCTTTGGGAGTTGGACAGAAACCACACCCAAACACATAGTGCACACACAAGTATGTACATAGCTGATGAAAACCACAGCTTCCAAGGGTATCACACCTAAAAACACACAGGATACATGAACGGCCGTTTCTCTCCATCCACAGTTAGGAGTTCAACTTATTTCCTATGTATCACTGAATCTGCAAACAGGTTTTTTTATTCTATTTTTTCCCCTTATTAAAGTGAATTTAAATCAATCAAAAAGTGACATTAAAGTTGAAAACTTAAACAAACTGGGTATTCCACACATTGACCAGAAGGGACACTGGTTACCACTAGATGGAGCTGCTGTTACACACACCGCCTGCACTCCCAGCCTCATGTTCTCACACTGAGCTGGGTTTGTTTTGTCTTTTTTGTTATCTACTTTTTTTTAAGGGATAAACTCTTTACTTTCCGATCACCATAATCAAGTAATGCTACAATATGCCATAAGGCAGACAATGTACATTGGGCCTCAGTCTTAACTTAATAAGCGATATTGCTGTGTCAGAGCGTTGGTGAGGGTCTTATGAAAGAGGCTTTGGACCAGAATCCAATTTCCAAAGCTCTGATGGACTGTCAGAGCGATGCTAATTGCGCTCTCTCCCACCAATAGACAGAACAAAGACTGGCAATCAAAGTCTACTTTTGTCACACTCATTAGCCTAGTTACTGCCCATTTATTGTAGATGGGTTTTCACCACTTAAAGCGTCACAGCTGAGCATTAACAACATTATGTGTGGCTGCTATAAATACTCCCACAGTCGAGGATGAAATTGGATGCAACAGGAATGTTTTGACTCCTGGAAACTGCTGCCGCATCATTTTATTTAGCCCCACCTGCCTGAATCTATTCAGCAGCCAGGTACATTTGGGATCAGGAATAAGCTGTTGAGTTTGGATGATGATGCATGAATACAGCAAAACAAACAGTAATGGGATCCTTCACAACGTGTAATGCCGTCCAAAATGAACGGTTTACACTCTCCAACAATTCAAATATGCAAGGAAAGCATGAAGAATGGCGAGATTAGTTTTACTCTAAGCCTCTCACAGGGGGAGAAGCACATCAGGAGGATGTCATGAGGCAGCAGTTTCTGCTGCATGCGTGCTCTGCAGTGAAACCCCTCAACGTGCACCAACACCTGTGACCACAGATGCAGCCATTATTTTCCCATTATCCACAGTACTGTACAAGGTGCATGATCCTACATGTACGTGTGTGTTGTACACAAGGTGGGTGCATACAATCTATCTTCTTTTTTTACATTTAAAGCAATTTGATGTAATTGGAGGATTATCAGGTAGAATTGTTGAGAAAAACAGGCCACATCTTTAACAAAGGGGCAATCAGTACACACATGTACACAAAGTACTACTAATACTTTAATGTAAAGTCCTTTAGCCATTAAGGGACCACTGCATTTCAACTCAGAAGAGTCTTTGTCATGGCAAATTGAAAGTAGAACAATCCAGTTTTACAGTGTGTATTTGTCACATGATAAAGTCACAGGAAATATTTAAGGAAACCCCACACAACGATAGAAAACATGCGCACATGGAAATAAATAAATATATATCATTTTTCTATGCCACCAAGGCTGATAAACCAGTTACAGTCTACAGAAGTTCACAGCATATACATCCTTAAATATGTTATGTGTTAATGAATTCCTTAAGTAGAATTTTGAGGTACTTATACTTGAGTATATCCATTTTACGGTACTTTATACTTCTACTCTGCTACATTTAAGAAGCAACTGTACTTTTTAGTTCTCTACAGCTGTAGTTACTGGTTACTTTACAGATGATCATCCATACAAAAGATATGATCAGTGAATAAATGATGTATTATAGTTTAAACTATTGAAATTAAAATTAGCTCCACGTTGACCAGCTACAACTATAAAATGCTTCTTACACATTAATGCATCAGTAATATAATATAAAATGATATATCACTCACAGGGACATTTTTCTGCAGAAGTACTTTTAGTTTTGACAATTTAAGTTAATGTTGCTGATGATATTTATGTACTTTGACTAAAGTAACATTTTCAATGTTGGACATGTTTATTATTTTATACTGGCATTTCTACTTTTACTTAAACAAATGATCTGAATCCTTCCTCCACCACTGAGGAATTCATTCTCAGATATAGATGTGAAGATTCCTGTTATACACTCCGTCAACAAGAAAGTTCATGTGTTATCAATGAAGCCCACATGCTGCAGGAGCATTAACTGTGGAGAACTGGAAGTTTTATTTCCTTGTGTGTGTGTGTGTGTGTGTGTGTGTGTGTGTGTGTGAAGTGGCCTTCACTGCACTTCATCAAAGTGCAGAGCAGTCACTGTTGTAACGGCTCTGCTGCACATCATTGCTCTCGGGGTGAGGGCACCACAATGTGACCAAGAAGAGGATAAAAAGGACAAAGGACAGCAGATGTGCATCAGCCGAGGGGATTCACAATGCATGGCCCTGACCTTACCTCAGCCCTGGAAGCACCATTCAGACCCAACCCTAGTAAACTTAAAATCATATGATTCCTGCTTAAGAAAGCCAGTGGTGGTTTATTTCTCCTTACCCGGAAGAACAGAGCGCCCTACAATCATCAAAAACCATCTGGAAAAGTAGAACTCCACTGATCCATGTATGCCTAAATTATCTGATTGATTGATTTACTCTACACTGATCTGTAAATCCCAAAGCGGGCTCTTTTTCTTTGCATTCCTCATTTATCTTTGTCTCAGTCCCTCATCACTGCCACAGCCAGCAGGGGCTTCTGGTTTGCTGACACATTAGAGAGATAAGTGTGTGTGTGTGTGTGTGTGTGTGTGTGTGTGTCTGTCCGTCCCCCCCCCCCGGGCTTCCTAATGTGGTGTGCCTCCCTCCACACAGCTTTAGGGATGGGATCATTCAGTTGATTGACTTTGTGTTTATGTTGACTTCCATTGGGATCTGCCGCAAATAGAGATCATAATTGACTATCTCGTTCTGGGAAAATGAGCTCAGTTACCATTTAAGTGGTTGTGGTGGGTGAGTGGTGGTGGACGGATCGTAGTTGTATGTGTGATGGTGGCAGTTAGCATGGCACACTCGATATCGAACACTAATGTGATTTGTGAGTCCCAAAAGTGTTCCAGTCCTTCATAAGAGAAGGAGAAGACGAGCAGAATACCAGACTTGCACTGTTGCACATTTAGATACGACAGATTCCATATGTTGCATGTCTCGAGAGATCTAAGCAGAGATCCTGAAGAATATTACACTTCATCCACGAGGTGGTGAATTTTATCTAGAAAAGTCTAGAAAATACAAACTATCCTCAACCAGTCCTCTCCTAGAAATGACTTTTCTATATAACACATTTACAACAATCCGGATTGTTTCATACAAACATAATGAGGAAATTGTTGTTAATTAAAGTGTCTGTCAAGTCTCAAAATCAGTATGAGTACAATATCCTATCTTACACAACACAATATCCTCTTGCAGCAACTAAGATTAGATAATCCTCTATTGAGACACAGACAAGAGGCCGGTCTAGACTGACAGGGTGCCGTGGAATTGACAGTTGGACAGCTTAGTGTAGATTAGAAGAGAAAGAAGAAGGTGAGGAGAGGTTCAGGAGAAGTTTATTTTATCCCAATTTACTACAAACATGGGATGAACCAGACAATGAAGGTTTTGGAGAAGAAAGCCCTGAGTGGAATCGAACTGTCGCGTATCATAGAGTTTGCAGATTTTCTGGAAAAGGTGTTCAGTGCATGTATGAACGAATATTCAACACCCACTCTTCAAACCAAACTGGCTACGCTGAATCATCATTGTCACTAACCGAATCAGTAGCTTTGAGCAGTGGCGGTCATCACTTGTGAAACACAGTACTTTAGTTCCTCATTTAAATGTTATTGAAAGACTCTTAAAGCCACAGAAACCAGAAATCATAATATGATATATTCTGTTGCAAAGAGATGATTTCGAGAAAGTCGAAAGGTCTCATATCTTTAGTTACATTATAATCTGTGATCATAGTGCTGTCACATCATAAAACAGATTTATTTTTTCAACAGTGATGTTTAACAGTTTTGAAAGGCACAGACAAAGGATGTCATCCGGCTAATGGCAACAGATCAAAAAAAGGCTTCTACAGGTTTCTCTGGAAGGCATGTTATGTATGTATTGAAGTTCAATTGAACGGCCAATTCAACTGAACAAAACGATTCCAATCAGCAAAGTGATTCATAATTTCCAGGTTTTTTTTTTTGGAACCATACAGAGAAATCTTTTACCAGACCTTTCTTTGTGGAGGCACAGAGTTATTCTGTTTAAAAAACGGGTTATACCTCATTTGAGGTGGCAAAATAGACACTTGCATCTTTCTCCTGAAATACTCCTCCTCGCTCACTTCCTCAGTAAAACCACTTGTAGAGATGGCAGCCAATTTAAATGCATATCAATGTGGGTTAGATGGCCACGAATGATATGGTGCAGTTCGGCATGTGGTAAAACTGGTTAATCCGTTTCCTTCGCTGTTTCAGAGGAAGCAGTCGGGAGGCGATGCATAATCAATCACTATCCTGCTTTGTAATTCTGAAGCACAAGCCAAGCTCCTCATATCTCCACCATATTAAAATGCAACGACGTGAGAAGGAGTATGTGAGCCAACACAGCATGGGGCACTGCATCTGCTGGTGTGAATAGCTGCAGACTGATCGAAACCATCGAGAGAAGAGATCTAATCAGACACCCCTGCAGTGTGTGTGTGTGAGACGGAGAGTGTGTGTGTGTATGGTATTTGGAGATCTATCTTTGCATATATGCTGCTGCTGCTGCCGCTGCCGTGTGTGTGTGTGTGGGTCTCAAATACAGCACAATCAGCTCTCCTCTGCTATCACGAGCCTGCTGTCAGATCACACAGATCTTAATGAGAGAGTATCTCTGCCCTGAATGTTAAATCCCCCATTTACCGCAAGTCGGGGTGCAGAACCTCGAACATCCTGGTGGAAGTTGCAGAGTGATTTTGACAGTGATTTTCCCCGCCTGACTTACGATGGGAGGGGGAAAAGAGAAAGTAACAGAAAGAGACAGAGAGAGAGAATGTGTGTGTTCGTGTGTGTGCGTGTGCGTGTGGGTGTGTGTGTGTGTGTGTGTGTGTGTGTGTGTGTGTGTGTGTGTGAAACTCGCGTGAAATCTTATTTGTTGGAAAGGCTGCAACTCACCATAAGCGATTTACTTGCTGTTTATCCTTTCCTTTCACTCCGTGTCACAGCTCTCCTTTGAATGCGTGTCTAATCCTCAACTTTTTATTGATTCCATTTCAGCAGACAAAATAATCTGACTAACACCAAACCATATTTGAATCAAAAAGAAAGAGAGCAAGAGAAAGATGACATTTGTTTCCTGGAACGTGTTATAGCTAAAAACACCTGTAGCCCAGTCTAATAATATAAGAGAAATAAGTATGTAAACAAATAGAGATAAAGTATTACATTAAAACCAGTTAAGTGGATTGTATAATACAAATTTTAGTAAATAAAAAAAAAATTGCTATAGGCGTATAAATAAATCTTTGTCATTGTGTTAATATAGTGAATTGAAATTCAAATACTTTGTTTACCGTACACATATGGGTAGCATGGTTAGTTCACAACTTAATCCTAGAGGGAACTGAGAAATGCCAGACCCGAAACCAGCCGGGAGACACAGACCCGATTGGCACAATTTCACAGATGATTGCTATTAACAAGTTAATGTGAATTCACAAGTTGTCAAAACAAAGCTTTGTGTTTTACCTAATGTAATGTAATGTTAGTGGCCTTCTCCCCTGTGTCTGGCCATGACACATATAATCAAGTTTCTACGCTAAGAAAGTTGGTAAAATACATCCAGGTTTTCTGTCTGGCCAATCCAATCATTATTTCATCTTAAAAGTCCACTTGCTGTCTTGGTGACAGATGACAAACACAATATTTTATAGCTTATATATAATATTCTAATATATATTTTGTTATAGAGCATCTTTGCTTTCTCATCCCAGTGTATGGGTCCTAGGGTTCGGGTGGACCCATGAAGACCTCTAGGCGTTAGGTTGTTCATCTTGACATTTAGTTAATTCCACTGGTTGTTACCAACTTTTCAGCCCAATCAGAAAGGTAGAAGGAGCGGGATGTAAAGGTGACGCTGTGGACTAAAGCCACAGTCGAGTGAGATGAGAAAACAACAAGATTGTGTCTCTGCAGACCGCAGACTTGAGAGGGTGGGGTAACTGTCCATCATTTTTTAATTTGGCCAATAAGATGCTTATAACCCTCTGTCAGTCAAAAACTAATTCGACCAATACACCGCCTGAACCAGTTGTCAAGCAGCTCTTAGCGGCGTGGCATATTTTGTAATGTTAATTCCGTAATCAATCGTTACGTAGATTACGTCGGGCGTCCAAAAAGTTTCATTAAACACTGTTGTGTTTTCATGGTTAATCATCGTTGTTTGAATGCTTGTTAAAATAATTTCAGGAGTAATCATTATGTTACTGAAGCAACTCAACTTGAATAGGTGAAACCTCTGTTACATAAATTAGACAGTAGGGCTAAGACTATGGACGTATTAATATGACACATTAACCTGGTGGTGACATTTCATAATCAGGATCAGGAAAAAAAAATCTTATGTATAATAAAAGGTTGTGCCCTGTGCCTTTTTTCAGTTTACAACTAATACTTCATTAAATTCCATTTATACCGTGATATTAGGGCTGTTAAGTATTAGCTGACAGCTGGTTGTTTGGAAAAATAATAATTAATACATCCACGGTACAGGCTTTACAACATACAGCCCACGGATGTAATACAACCTAATAAAAGTGATGGGTGACAGCCATCAGGAATCCGGCAGATCTGTCATTTGAGTGTGCCGGGCGCCGCAGTCGAGCACGGTCCCGCAGGTCTGATGCACGTAATGATGCAGAGGAAAATAACTCTGGATTCGGCTATCCTACAACTTTACAACTTTTAGGACCTACTGATTTAAATAAGGGCTATTCAAGTGTTTGAACTGGGAAGTTGATGTACATAAAAAAATAACAAATAACCGCTGAGTTACAAATCTATGGAAAAAAGTATTTTTGGGCCCAGTGGCATCACGTGACAGACATGGAAGTTGTAATTCCACTGTTTGGCCGCTATTTCAACTTGGCTTCAAAGTCTGGTTCACTTCCCGGGGGGTTCGGGGGAGGCAGAGTACACAAACAGCTCACCCTCCACGGTTCAGGCTACTCTTTACCTCCAAACTGTACTTCAGTACATATATTTTCTGTAAACCTGTTTTGTTGTCACATTAAACTGCAGGTCACTGTTTGACTGTTTACCTGCTGTGTGTTTAGTGCCGTCAGTTGTAAACTCTATTAGCTCTGTTGGCCAAACACACTGCAGGAGTCTGCTGCCGCTCCGTCCCGCTGACTCATGGGTTGGGTGCTACACATCATTACACAATGTCCCGACAGACGCACTTGACTTAAGCAAAAAGTTTAATTTTAGAATGGGCCGCCGCATTCTGTTTCGAAAGACGGAAACAATAACCATCTGTTTAATTTATATCCAATTTTGGCAGGACTGCCACCGAGGTTTGTCACTTCTGTTAAGTGTCTTAATATCTTTCTGTGGTTATTTTGCTGCGACACTTCTCAGGGCGCTAACCTTGCCAGACTGCCAAAGACACAGCTGCGCCCTCTGGATTCAACACACAAATTGGACTGAGGGTTGTGTGGGAACTGGAGTGGACTTTTAAAATGTCATCTTGAGCTGCATCTTTCATTGTATTCCCAGAAAAAGGCAGGGCAGGGAGTGGAGGTGTGTGTGTGTGTGTGTGTGTGTGTGTGTGTGTGTTGACTGTATTGCGGGGTTCCCGCTCTCTGCTGTTGCTGTCTGATACTCCTTTCTTTTTTTCAGCAGGCAACCAGGGCAACTCGTGAAAGCAGCCAACTGACAGCACTGTGTTACTCACTATCTCACCACCTCGCCATCCCTGTCATCCTGTCCGACTTTTCCTCAGACTCTGGATGTGCATCTCTCTGCCTCTCTCTAGGCCAACTGTCTCTGCTGCTCCCGCCACGTGCTCGTCCCCGTGCATCTCTCTGCTGTCTCCGCTTTCATCTGCCTTTGTGTCTCAGTGTATTTTTCTGCGGTCATGTCAGTTTGTCTCAATCATTCGATGCTTTTGTTGCTAAACTTAAAAAAATAACACATGCTAATTGACAACATCAAGCCATAGCATGTGACTGATGCATTTAACGTAGAAAATCAGTTTAACCAAATTGTGGAAGCGTCACACTGTTAGAATCAGTGAAAGAAATCCAGTGAAAGTTTTTTCTCCTCTATTAAAAATAATCTGGTTGATTTTTGTTAACATCCATGGTTGCAGCACAAACAGGGACTTTTAGCAGCTGATGCAATGTGACTTTCCTTGGCAAAGATTTTCCTAAATGAACAACATAGAACAACTATAGAAGAAACTAACGTGTAGGCAACAGCTAACTCCCTGGCTCCATGGCAACATTACCCCACATGTCCACAGGGTCAGGCTCAGCCGGAGACGATCAGCCGTCATTCTAGCCACAAAGATAGATGAGACATCTACAAAGAATTGATTATCAATGAGCTGCAAACATGTTTTTAATATGCTTCTAAAACACGAAACTGCTCAAAACAGTTTGGGATTTGTGACTTCTGAATGTTTCAGAACGTTCCACTTCTGAAACAGCGCTGACATTGAAACAGTGATGTGACGTGACAAGCCCTCACCCCTGAAACACTGACATTCAACATGTGTCGAAACCCTGTGGACATACAAAAGGTTTCCTGGAACATGTAGGGTAGCACTCACGTGCCCAAGATGGCATTTCTGTGTGGCTTGTCCTGCCATGACACACAGTGACGATACGATCTACCTGTAAATAAAGAGTAAAAACTGAGCTGAGGGTTTAAGTAGCAGTCAGCAGTTTATACATTCAAACCATATAAACTCATGTTTCTATGAATCTATGCCAATCACAAGCGATTACAAAACTGCAAACATGTTATATAAATGTGTCTCCCTTGGTACCCATCTCTCCTTCACTCTGTCTGAATTTGTCTTGTTCACTTGTACTCTCTTCCTCTGCCCCCCCCATCCCTCACACCCTGCGTTACACTCAACAAGGCTCACTTGACCCAATAACTTTCTTTGATATGTAAAGATATAGTTCAGCAGATCTCAAATTCAAATGTTTCATAATTCAGCAGCAGCCAGTACTTTTCTTCTTCTTTTTTTTGCTACTTGTTTCAAATCTGAGTCACTTGTTGGCAGGTTTTGACCTATATTTGGTCTCTAACACATTTCTACGCCATCACTCCAATTTCTCTCATGTCTTCTCTTCTACTATATGTTGTTGTTTGTCTCCACTCTGTAACAAACATGTCCCTTTATAGTTTCAAGGGTACCTTGCAACTCTTTTTGCTTGTCTCTCTGCAAATATATCTCTCAGTATAGTTCTCTCTCATTCTCTTTTTTGTTTTTAACCTCACTTTCTTTTAGCCATTTTGACTTAATGTATTTTTTATTAAATTCTTTGTTTTTAATCCAAGTGAAATACTTTTTTCTGGATCTTCTGAGAGTGTATGTTGTCAGCTGAAGAGCAGTTCTACTGAAGCTGGTAATGATTTGGTGTTTTGTCTGTAGGGAAGCCCAGCCCATATTATAAAAGTGAGAACCAGGAGACAGCATGTCACTGGTTTGTAATTTGATCTGACTGACATCAGCCTTACTGTTTACTGTTCGCTGTCCTGCATCTGTATCAGAGCTGGATTAATTTACTGCTAAAGCTAACACAACATCCCCATACCGCTGCAGCTTCACATTAAAATACTTTAGCTGGAGAAACACTGTGTGGCTTTTATTGTGAAGCAGCCACAGGAAGCACTGAGGTTAGTGCTGCGTTTGTACATCCAAAATACATTTAGAAAAGGAGACAGCGTTGATTTAGTTCACTTAAAGAGTCAACAGCAGCCATAGTCAGCTTTTGGATGAAGAGCTGCACCTCCAACTCTTCCTCAACTCCTTTCACCGTGTCCTGCTGTTGTGTGCAGCATGAAATCAGATGAAGGTTGTAATCATGATTGACTGACTTTAAACAGCCATTAGTTTGTTTGAATGCACTGTAAACATATACACCTGCTGCTCTAACGTTGGATTTCAGATAAAGTAGCAGCTCAACCACTGGGACCAGAGGTGTCGCCAAATCAACCAGGACTGAAATCATAGGGATAACAACTAGAACACTAGAACCGCCAACATTCTGATACCCTGTTAATCGCAGGAGGGGTCATTTCTACCCCCTGCCGCAACAGTGTCAGCAATCGCAAAGATGTAATTTCTTAAGACAGTTAAGTAATTCATTTTCATGTATTTTTTAAATAATAAGTACGACTTGACAAAATAACTACTTACAATTCAGTTTATGGGGGTTTATTAGGTTTAAAATAGTCACATTTTAAAATAGGGCAACATTCATCAATTAACCGTAGGCTGTAACAAACAACAAAACATTTAACACATTTAAACAATTTAATTATTGTAGAAGAAAAACATTAAGTTAAAGCTAAAAATGACTTTTGGATAATAATGTGTTGTTTTAGTTAGGCTTATGCCTCTGGGAATAAAGGGCCGGAGTGCTTTCTCTCAGTCACTCGCTCAGAAAACACACACACGCGCACACAGTAACATCATGATCCCTATAAGAGTAGGTAGTTATAGGCTGCATTAGCGCATGTTATGATTTCACTTGTGAATATGAATGGTATTTGAGTTTGAGATGTAGATAGCCTATTTGAAGTTACCAGAACCTGGGGCCCTTTTCTGGACCTCAGCTCCTGACAGGCTTCCCTGTCAGGTGAAAATGACGGGTTATTGATCTCCGCCCTTATCTCTCCCTCATCTGATTCTCCCTCGGTCACGTCCTGGAGCATTGCCGGAACTTCTTCGCCATTCATCCTCCTTCTTCTGCTCAGGTTCATGTTTCCACATCCAAATCTCGTAGGCATAGCTAGCTCGTGATATGACAGTCTGCTTATCAAAATGATACAACGGGCATTGCTACACAACCAGACCGGTGGTGCGTGGACAGCGGCTGGTTGCAGCTGCAATGACTCCATGCGGCAGTTGGAGGTAAAAGTGCTAAAAAAAAATTTCTGTTTATCCCCAAACCCCCATAATTCAGTAGATGATTAATAACACAATTTTACGAAAAGTCAGGAAGAGAGAAATGTAGGAGTTTTATTTTAACAGAGTTACATGCATTTGAAAAAAATGACCCCCTTGGCGCTTCTAGTGTTATACCAACTCACATCATCCTGTCTCCATACATATGTTATCCCCACATTTCTCCATGAATTCCTCCTTTTCCCTTGGCTATGCTACCCCCCCCCCCCCCCCTTGTCTATATGATTTTGACTTATGTCTTTTAAAGGTTTCGACTGGCCATGGCAGCTCTGCTGATGCAAAAGGATCTTGTGCGCATTAAGTACTGTTGCCTCCTGCATCTTTCAAAGAATCCAAAACCACTTTGAAGTGCCCCTTATCGATCTGCTCCTCTGAAGTGAGGGCCCCTTAAGGTTGAGAGGATGGTGAAAGTAAAGAGAGAGGGGGGAAGAGAGAGAGACAGACAGACAGACAGAGACACTAAAAGAGATGGAAGGAAGACAAAATATTCAGACCAGACCTCCACTGGACCTCACTGCCACCTGGAAACAAATATAGCTTTGTTTCTGTGCTGGGATGCCCACAGACAGATCAGCAATCATATATACACACTGAAACCCACTCACAGACAGGGTTTACATGTGCAGTATAAGGGTTGGATGTTTTCCTGTGATTTTAAAATTATTATGCTTCCCAAAAGTATATATTTTAAACACAGAACTGAGATTTTATATTCCATATTCATTATGATATGTGATCATACTTTGAGTAGGATATTTTGAGTAGGATATTTGAGTAGGATAACATACAGAATGGCTTTATCCTCTACATCTTTAACTTTATATGGAAGCATATGAACATCTGTATAGTGTTGACTTTATTGGTTATTACTGTGTGTGATATCATGGCCAGCTGCATGCACTTTCAGTATAGTGTCACAGTGGTTTGAATGCAGCTCTGCACTCAGATTTTGAAGTCTAAATGTGTAATTAAGCTACTTGCTGCAGAGTCTTTGGGGATTTTACACTCTTTGGTGTTCACACTTATTCTTAAAGTATTTTGCGACCCAACCGGACTGTAAACTACCATGAACTGAAAAAAGTTGATCCTGTTGAATTACCCTAATAACAGCATTTCAAAGTCAAACTTCAGTGCAAAGCTATGACAGTTGGATGGTAGCATGAATGAGGTTTGAAGATGGAGTCTTTGTTTTTTATCATGCAAAAGTCATGTTGCGGTCGTATATTTGTTTTGGTGTTTTATTTGACAGATCTCTCTCCTCCCCTCTGCTTAGTGTGTGATGAGCTACAGGTGGTGTCTTATGATTGGACTGTTTGATGAAACTGGAGAGCTGATGACATCCTTCAATATTTAAACCCCAGCTGACAGCAATCTGTGTTCTTTCATGTCTTCCAACAGTCAACACTTGATGCCAGCAGTTAGTTTATTTTTCTTTCTTTTTTTTTTGTAATAGAGATTCTGTAAGTAGAGTGGCAGCTGAAGGCTTTTATCAGGCAGTTTTGTGTTGACTTTAGCAAGCAAATGTGGGGATAGTTGTGATTCTGCCCATTTGTAAACAGCAAGTTGGTTGTAAATAATTCAGTGTAAAATTTGAGCACTGTGTATTGCAGTAGTAGTTTTGGTAGGAAGCCCGTTTTTTTGAACTTTTTCTTGTTTTTCAGTTAAGAAACATTCAGACTGAAAACATCCCTTTGTTAAAACAGAACAGGGGGCTGCGCGGGTGGGGGTGTGTTGTTACTCAGATACTACTGAGACAATGAAATACCACATAACTGTTTGTAACATTCACAGACCGGATTTTACAACCCTGGAAAGTTCTTTAAGCAGCAACTATTATTAATAATACTTTTGTCACATTGATCCCGGCATAAACAATAGAAATGTGGCGCTCTTGTTACAAAGTAATGTACCAGGAACGTGTGCTCTCCTGTATTTGATTGGCCAACGCAGCGCCTTGCCAGATGATGAGAAGTTGAGCTCGGTTCAACATTTTTTCCGGTAATCCCTGCATTGTTTTGCAGGAGAACTCTGTGTTTGCAACCCCCGCTGCTCCAACAGCCGGACTGGCTCCATTCAAATAAATAAAGAGGACTGTGTGTTTTTTCACACAGAGCTTGAGTCGGCCTTAAGGGTTTAAGTTAGAAGTATATAATTTATTTAAAACTGTTGCTTTCTGTTCGGATAGGTTACGGCCTTCTATAAATTAATTTGTGTTTGCTTTTTCGTGCATTATACATCTCTGAACCTTATAAATAATAAGTATAAATACAAAACTACTACTTTGAGCTTCGATTGTGCGGCTCAGAGTTTAACTGCTTCTTTTGTCAAAGTTTCCCTAGACAGGGGACATACTGTAACAGTCATCAATACATGAACATGTGAATAAATGTGTGAAACACCCAAACACATGGATGCCGAAATCCTGGATCCCTGCAGGTATTTTTGAAGAGAGAAGGCAATCGATTTTGGCCAAAAATGATGGTGATTACTGGGATCTCAATTCTCAGTATTCAACCCCAAAGCTCCTTTAAGACCTTGTTAATCTGATGATTAATATGTATAGGGGTAGCAGGCTGCTGCACTGAGTAGGGAGACCGTCAAAGCACCCCAAAACGTCTACCCTGCTGAAGTGTCTGAGAGCAAGTTTTTATATCTTTGAGGATGCAGTTTGTAGCAAAAGTCTGACCACTCTGAGGATGGAGTAAAACAAAAAGGAGCATCCAAACTGCTTGCACAGGATACAGGAGGTCACGGTGATTGTAATCGTCCTTCCTCGCGTACTGCAGCTCCGCTCTGATTCGTTCAGGTGAGGATGAGAGGATGTGCTCTGAGGATGGTGAGAACAGCCCTGGGCAAAACATGGCCAAAGCTTCAGCTCCGGAGTATGGGGGCGGAAAAAGAAAAAGTAATCCCTTTCTCTGTGTCTCGATTTCTCCTCAGCCTACTCATGAAATCGTCTTCCCGCAGAGGAACAAGCCGGGGTCGCTGTGAATGACCTCAGCACCTGTATCTGACGGCACAACAGTGTGGTTGTGCATTTAAGCATTCACAAGTGCACGGTTTTGTGTGTGTATTTATCTGTGTGTGCAACCATTTATGCCAGAGTGCATCTGTATACTCTCTGTGTGTATCTGGGGGTTCTGTGAGTAAAGCTGATGAATAATGAACACCGTTGTGTAATCTAAAAAAATAACAAAAAAAAAAGGATGTCAAGGTGATTACAAGAAAAAAAATCCAAAGTTTTGATGCTAACAACAGCCACACAACAGTGTCCTTGACGCAGACACAATCCCCACTATTTCTCGCTCTGGATAACAGCGCTACAGCAGGTAAAGGCCTAAAATTACGGTTTAGTTAACATCCCACATTTGTATATTGTGGAATCTGTTTATGCTCAGACATTTAAAACACATACATTTCGATGCAAAGAACATAAAGAACATAAGCAGCACAGATTGTAGGTGCCAAGTGCCGCAAGTGACATATACTTGATATACACTCGGATGGGTTGGCTCCCACTCACTTGGCACCACCTATAAAAAAAAAACCTACCACTAGTTTGTTTTTTTTTGGCCCCAGTCAATATATTTTCACCTCTCTCCCTCATTTATGTACACATTCATAGACTGAGAGTGCCTCGTACTGTATGTGAGTGTAAGGGAGTAGACCAAAACTAGGATACACCAGGCCTCTCTCTGGAGAACCATCATTCAGTTAGGGTTTCTTCATTTCCTTAAGTCCTCGATCCTCAGACTCGAGTCGTAATCCAAAAGACAAAGACTCAAAGACACTTTCTGCCTCAGTCGTATGAGGTTGCTGTCTTCTGCCAACAGTCAATGTAGGTTTCTTTTACCAGTGACCTCAATCGTTCCCAAACCAAGTAGTTTTAGTTCCCCAAACTCAACCAATAGGTGTAAAACCAAGGTCACTAATAGTCGGGCCGTGGTTAAATACCTGGACCTATCACCGATAAGTTAATGATAATTATTACATTTTGACGGAGCGTTTCTATTTTAACCGGCACAGCTTTACTAGCCTTTAAAGCACTGCTTTGACACCCAGGAAGCTCACAGACCAATTGCATGCCTTGTAAATCATCTCACATGATGCTACTCAGCCAATCAAATCTGTGCATTCTGATAAGCATAGCAACTGGAGTCAGTGAGTGGGATATACCCACCCAGACACACACACACACACACACACACACACACACACACACACACACACACACACACACACACACAAACACAAACAGGGGAGAGACGAGAGGCAACAGTTGGAGAAATAAGTGAGTCAGAAAAGTAACTTCAAATGCAGGAATAAGAGAAAAGTAGACAGAGAAAACAGAGCTTCGACTCGTAAAGGGACAGACTCTTTGTCCAGACTTGATGAAGATGTGAAATGGAGTTAACAAAAAAGAAGAAAGGGGGGAACCCAAGCTACATTCAATTTATCTAAAATTAAGTACTTTATTTTTAAATTGCAGCCCTTATTTTACTTTAAATGAGAAAAGAACATTTATTTCATTTTAAAGTACTTATTATTAATAATCCCTCCAGTTCAATGTGAAAACTGATAATAAATATTTTTGAAATATTAATTAAACTACTTAGCTACTTCAGTATATATGGCTCTGAATCATAACACAAGTTAGACATTATGATGTACTGGACCTTTGCGTGAGGCAATTTTCTCTACTTGACCTCTTTGAATTTTGAATGAATACTTGTATAGAAAATCAGAAAACACTTAAGTGATTTGTTTTTGTAAGCCCTGTTGTTTATTTCAAGGGTGCAAGCAAAAAGAGAATTCAACTCTGAGATCAATAAAAGTGCACACGTTATCCTCCAGGATCAAGGTAAAGAGTAATTATATAAGGAGGGGAAATATTAGAGGGAAAATGAAATATGCGATAAGAAAAGCTCTTAGGAATTACACAATACAGGCTGTAAGTTGCAACGGTCTGGATCACAATTAATTTAATACTCTTGAGTTCAGAAGCAAACCTAGAAACCTTAAGCTGTATAAACTTCAAATTTAGTCCAACCTTGCCTCAGGCATTTCATTCGGCACAACGCCTGAATTCCAAAACGTGTGTTTTTCTCTCGCACACGTAGAGGAAAAACCTCAAATACATTGAGTTGTCATGCTTGGAATGTGGATGTAATTACACACATAGAAATATCCCAGCATGAGGTTCTGATTGAGAGTGAGTGGATTCCTATCATGGGCTCATTACGTTGAGGGCGTTGGTCTGTGAAAGTGATTGGGCTTAATTGGGCAATTGCAAGTGATTAGTTGGAAGAATAAAGGGAGGCTCGGCTCGGGTGAAATGACTTGGCTATTAGAGACAAGCCATAAAGGAGGCCGCGTGTACGTAATGCGCACACACTCAAAGACAAACGTCAATACATACATCTCCCTTCACACACTAAGATAAATACATATTCACAAACAAAACACAATAATGAACAAACTCATGTGGAATACATGACTTGTACACAAAGAGGCAGAGACTAAAGTTGGCATGCACCCTGAAACCACAACCACCCATACATACACATACATACACACACACACACACACACACACACACACACACACACACAGAGAAAGCTGTATACTCCCGACGTTATTATTCAACAGTCGTTCAGAAAGCTGCTCTGAGACTTCCTCCATTAACTTGTAATTGTTTCAGGGCTTGGAGAGGGATAAGTATTGGATGTAATTAAATCTGACCTTTCCCCAAAGCTGTTTAACCCTTTCTTTGTAAGTATGTGTGTGTGTGTTGGTCTGTGTGTGTGTGTTTCTATGTACATACTGCCAAGATAATGCATGTTTAATTAAATGACAATCAATGCACAATCCGTGAATTTCTGCCTTGAGGCGGCATTTGGATGTTTGTGTGTGTGTTTGTCAACCCTTGTGTGTGTGTGGGTGTGTGTGTGTGTGTGTGTGTGTGTGTGTGTGTGTGTGTGTATTCTGTATATACAGAATATTCTGCATTAAAAATGTAATAATCATGCACAAATTGTACAGCTGACAGTACTAACACAAAGTATTGAGGAACATCACCGACTGAGACTGGTGAGTAAACCAAGTGTTAAATTCAAATGAAACCATTAGGATAAGTGATACTCCTCCAATTACCATCTCTGTTGAATACAGAGGTAAAGACAATTATTTTTCTCTAAGGACAATGCACATTCAACATAATATCTGTAAAATGTGCCAGTGTTAGCCGCTGATTTTCAACTTCAGTCCACTGGCAAGATGTGACAGGTGTGCCAGCTTGAGACTACACAAACTTTTTGTCTGGTTAAAATGGTCACTGTGTTAGATTAGGCAATTATAGAGTCATAAATTCTGCTGTGAGACAGACTGACATCGATCCCCGGCCAATTATAGCCTGCCGTCTTCCACGACCAGTATGATGTCATTGGGAAGGAGATGCAAAGAATTCTGGGAAGGACATAAAAATGTGGTAATGCATTACATTAGCGCACATCTGTATCTGGACAATACTTTGCAAAATTCCTGCAAAGTTTTTTTCATTTTCCGTATTGTAAATATGTATCTTCCTATTTTACAGTTATGTTTATGTTTCTTGACTTTTTGCACCACTTGTCTTGTCTCTACATCTACTATCTTATTTCTCTGAGTTTTATTGTCATGCACCAATACACCACAGCAAATTCCTTGTATGTGAAAACTTACTTGGCAATAAACTTGATTCTGATTCTTATTTATTCTTTACAGGCTGTTTTGTGTTCTGTGCATGGAGGAAGAGATGAGAGGCAAAGATACTGCGGGATGTGAAAGGATTGGGTGTATGCCGGTGCTCTAAAGGCAACAGGAAGTTAGTTATTGTAGTTACTGTGTTTACATGGTGCACAGTTGGAGCTGCAGCAGTGGCATTGACACCCAGCTCAGAGAGGCAGTTAAGGTACTTTTAAACCCTAGGACCTGAAAGCTGCAATTTGCGTCAAAACTCACTCCCCTTCTCTGAGTCATAACAGAGTAAAATCTGAACACACGGATATGATAGAGATATATTTGGATTCAATGTAACTTGTCTGAGAATTGTCATGTTTTTAGGTTTTCTTCAGTATCAAAGAAGTCCAGTGATAGCTGTCTTTACATCTATGGATTCACTGCAAACAGGAACTGCTAATAACTAATTCAGTATATGTTTAATGGTGCCAAAATCAATCATACAATCCATTGACTGATGTAAGCCAATTAGCACAAAGTCGTGAGACAATAGACAATAAAGATAATAAAATAGTAATTCAGTCAGGACCACTATGACAAAGAAACTTGATCTACATGCAGTAGATATATTTGCAGTTAGATGTATTTGGTGGTATGCTCTGTTCTGGGATCTTCCTGCCCTCCATACGCACACGTGGAAAGCCTAAGGCAGGGAGAGCAGCAGCAAGAACCCCCCAGTGGGTACAGAACAGAGCAGGCATCAATGACAACAGAAATGACATTGATAAGTCAGACACAGCATGAAGAGAGGAGCTGGGGTGGAGGTGGGTTATGAAGCGGCTTGCAGAGGAAGCAGCCATGATAGGCGGCTGAAGCAGCTTAAATAGGGCGCCCTGAATGAGATTGCCAATAGAGGTGTAGAAGGGAATCAGCTGATCCATCAGCTGATGTGGCTCCTGGATTGCATTGGTCACCTGATGTAGCTGAGGTATTGAGCTGAGCTTGACTCCGTGGCCTGCCTGAACTGCTGATGCTCAATTTATGTCCATATATGCCCAAGTCATGCAAAGAAGACCATCTGGCAGCAGGCAAACAACATGCGAGTTGGCGTATTCATGTCCATCTAAAGATCTACAGTGATGTGATAATGGCAGCTCTGTTTGGATTTGTGCTACTTAGCATTCCTGTGCTTGTTCATTTTGTTGTGTTTCGCAATTGTACCCCATCAGCAGGTACATCATGCGTGACCAGACTCTCCTCCACACCCACTCCCCTCGATCCAGATAACATATAGCACATGTAATACCAGGTGGATATGGAGCTTTTGTTTCTTGTAGCTGGCCACAACTCATCTCTCTGTCTCCCCTTTTTGCTAAGCACCTGGCTTTCTCAACCTCCATTTCATTTTTTCTCGGCTGTTTGACTGGTGACGAGGCTTTCCTCTGTTTGCATTGTGACTAAACACTTTCACTGTCCTTTTTGGAGTTGAGTCAAATCCTAAAATGTGTACCAAACTGCAGGATGTGCTGAACAATATCTACTGGTGCAGAACAAGCAAGCAAGTGAATGAAGCCACAGCACCAACACAGCTAAACCTGTACTGGGCCTAAGCAACCTTATGATCTGCATTTTGATATATCACAGCTATACAGAAAACGGACTCCAGGGACTAGATAGGAACAATCCGAATTATTATTTAGCCTCATTCAATTAGAAACCATAAATAAATAAAATAATCCTGGCTAATGGGCAATCTAAAACAGCCACCAGCAAGATGTGTAAAACCATGCATGTTTATGTGGTTATTCAGTGGCATGAGGATTCATTTGCGTGTGTGTTTTTTTTCTTTTTTTCACAATGAGGACGTAGAGAGTCTCTGGAGACTCTGCTGACGAAATGATCGGCTGATGAGCGTCCCCTCCTCTCATGTTATTAGAATAAGAATTGGATTCTCCATGTGTTGGGGGCTTCTGTATTGCTTCCTTGATTGCATTGCACTCCTCCGTCACGAAGGTGTCCCGGGGGTTGCAAATCAACATGCAGCAGAACTCTTTCTGTTCTGGTCACAAGCAAAGAATCAAGGTTCGTCATGTGCATGTATGCTCGTGTGAGTGTGTGTAATAGGGAAATTAGAGTGAGGCGGAAGTGTGCACATCCCCTTAGAGAATTACCATTGGCATTGCCATTGCCATGTGCTCTATGTGACTGTGAGGAGGCGTGTGATTTAGAAAGATCAAGCAAAATAATGAGGAAAAGGGGACAAGAAAGAATTGAAGTGACTGAACGAACCCACATGTGTGAAGCTCCACTAAATAAAAGAACACACCAAACCATGGGAAGCCTTAGTAAATCTGTTCAAGAGGGATTTTGTTTGTAATTGTGCTTATCTGTGTGCAGAATTCACGACAGCACACTTTACTGAAGCATGAACAAAACCCTTTTGCCACATCTCATATGTGTGTGTAACACGACATTTAGACACATCACACAATGAATGCAAGCCTGACATATTGCTTTGTGTGTTCATCTGTGTGTTTGTATTCTTGCGACATGCTTCAATGCACACCAACCACATGTTCACACCATAAAATACAAGCCGCTCTAAATCTTCCTTATTGATCTGACATGGCTTAAATATATAGCGAGACAATCGATCGCTCTCAAAAGACGGAGTGTATCGTCAAGCTGAAAGCTGGTAGGTGGAACACCATTCTTCTTGCTGGTTTTCAGCACAAATACACCTCAAAAAGCTCAAAAGATATTTGATAGGGGATTAAAACTGCAGCATTGAGCTCCGCATTTTCTAAATCAGTTTTTCTTTTCCTTTTCAGATACATGTGTTGAAGCTTGACAAAAGACAATTTATGTGTTCTGCACAATCTCTTTATATCATGAAATGGGAATGTTAAATGCATTGTTTCTATATTTTCCTTAAATCTATTATTACCACTACTTTGGGGGAAATGTGTTGAGCCTGTCAATTTTTGCACTGCTGAACTTGAAATACTCATTTTCGAACAAGAAGAAGGTTATTTCTCAATCAATCAATCAAATTTTGTATTTGTAAAGCACCTTTATACAGGTTAGTGCAGTTCAGAGTGCGTTACAGAGGACTGACAAGCTGTGCTACTTAGTAAGGATTGCTGGCTTCTTCAATCAGAAGCATAGTATGTCTATAAAAGGTGGACGACGCGTTTCCACTTCCTCCCAATGAAGTCAAAATATCCCAGATACGGGCACTACCATCTAGTGCCGGTGACATAATTTGGAGCCAGAATTTGCGCAGTAGTGATTGGGCGGTGGAGCCGCGGTATGGAGGTCCCGCCCCGACACCCACCCAACCGCAATCGTTATCACAGCTTCAAATAACAAATTAAAACCAAACTTATGACTAAAATGAACACTTGAACCAATATCAGCATTAAACTAACTACCTAATATTACAAAAAACATCTTTGGGAAAAAATACTCGACTTTTTTGTTTGTTCCAATCCCCCTCCACTAACATGGAGGGGGCAGGGTTTGTGACCTATACAGTCTATGATCAGAACACACTGGAGCAGAGCTGTTGTGAAACATTAAAAGCCAGGAAAAATAAGCAGGAGGCCACTGAGGGAAACAGAAAGGTCAAGTTGTGTGAAAAACATCAGGTTGTTGTGTTGTGGTGATGAACAGGCCCACAACTTCACCATTTTGGTTTACTCTCACTGCTCTTTTAGTGTCGTTTTTGGCTGCAGCATGCAGCGGTTTTCAGTGAAACAGTTCTAAAAATCTACTGAACACTACCTGCTCAGCAGCAAACTGCAGACATACACAGTTAGAGACTAGCTGGTGAACATAGTGGAGCTTTTAGCAGCTAAAGAGCCAGATAGTTCCCTCAGGAGGTGGTGGAGACCAAAAACAGAGCTCATGCACCATATCAACTTAAAAGTTGATGATATGTCATTGTCATGTTCACAGCTTGTTTCTGTTGATAACAAGTGGACAAAAAAGTCAGTTATTGGAGGCAGAAAATTGCAGTCCAAATACGCAATTTTCAGCAGTACTGGTCAACTAAATTGTCTTAACTACCTTATTAACATCATCTCCAATAAAGCAATGTGCTGACCCTGTTATTTAGCATATTTAGAGTCTCTTTTATCAGTGACTTAAGAAAATTCAGCACTCAAATGCTTTAGAACTTTAGCACATTTTAGAGACTCTCTTTCCATCTCTCTAATCAGACCATTGATCCCTAACCTGTCTCCTTTTTTCCCTGGTGTCATTGGTGGTAATGGGTATTGAAATAGACATTGATGGGGTCCAAATTAAAGTGTCTCAGGAAAGTGGAATTTCTAACTTCCGTCTCAGCTCGGCACTGTGATGTGTGACTTGGCCGCAGGAATTCCTCTGTGTTTTTTTCCCCACTTTTCTTGCAGTCTGGCTTCTTCTGCTCCCTCCCTCAGGCACTTCCCTGCCACTGACTTCTAAAAGGCAGGCACTCGATGACCAGAGTCCATGAACTGTGAAAGCATTAGGTGGTTCAGCCTCAGCTTGGATAGAACGTGTGTGTGTGTGTGTGTGTGTCTGTGTCTGGCTGTCTGTGCTGATCTGTGTCTGTTTGCACAAGTGTTTACATCTGAGTGAATGTCCGTTTGTGTGTGTCTGCAGGGATGTGGGTTCCTGTAATGTTGAATGAATCAAATGGTCTTTCAACATTAACATTTTTTTGATTTATTTGAAAAAAGCAGGAGAAGAGCTATATTTAGCTTGGCCACAGGCCAATATTTCAATAAATCTGTTCATATTGGACAATTCTGCAGCACATGATTTACGCCCAAAGCTGAGGTTCAGTGGCTGGAAGAGATGCACTCTTTATTTAGCAAGGGGGACATTAAAAGTATAACCGTATAAAAATTATTTCAATTCAAGAACTAATGTCAGGGTTAGGCTGCCTGTCCGTCTTGGAAACGGGATCCCTGCTGTGAATTTTTCCTTATCTGAATTGAGGGTGCAAGGATAGAGAGAGATGTATACTGTACAGACCATAGACTGTATATAAAGTTGGACGACGCATCTCCACTTCATCCCGCTGTGCATAAATGAAGCCAGAGAGAGTGCTGCCACCTTGTGCAGGTGACGTCATTTGGAACCAGAGTCTGCGCAGTCGGGATCGGGGAGTGGAGCCACCGGGTGCCACAGTATCGAGGTGCCGCCCATACACCCGCCAATTTGTACTGTTTACTGCAGAACAACCACTTTAGTCGGTTTTAAAGAGAAAATCATGCTTACTGAAAGTTAGTAAGCTAAAGGTACACTCCTCTCGACGTTCCTAGGTGCCTCAGTGACTACTTCAGTCAGAGCAGCTGTCAATCATGACATCACACCCCCTTTTTAGAACATCAAATAACTAATTAAAACCACACTTGTCAGAAAAAACTCTTGAAGATACATCAGCATGATAAGAACTACTTAAAATGACAGAAAACCTCTTTGGGAAAGATGTATTTGACGTGTACTTTGATTTTCTTAGTTTGGTCCATTCCCCCTCCACTAACATGGAGAGGGCAGGGTTTGTGACCTATACAGTCTATGATCAGAACACACTGGAGCAGAGCTGCTGTGAAACATTAAAAGTCAGGAAAAATAAGCAGGAGTCCACTGAGGGGAAAGAGAAAGGTCAAGTTGTGTGAAAAACATCAGGTTGTTGCATAGCTGTTCCTTTGCTGTGTGTTCGACCGCAGCAGGCAGCTGTTTTCAGTCCTAAAAACCTACTGTACACTTCCTGCTCAGCAGCAAACAGCAGACAGACACAGTTAGAGACTAGCTGGTGAACATAGTGGAGCTTTTAGCAGCTAAAGTGCCAGATAGTTCCCTCGGGAGTTGGTGGAGACCAAAAACAGAGCTCATATCAACAGAGATTGTTGATAAATTTAATCAGGAAGTTAAGGAAAGGAGGAAGAAAAAGGCTCAGTTGATTTACACCTTTTCAGTAACACACATAAAGACAGCATTTGATCACCATCACACTGAAGAAAACAACATAAACACAAAAAACTGATCAGTAGCATATGCAGTACATAAAACTCACAACAATGGCTGCCCAGCAAGGATGTCACAGTTTAAGGCAGAGGAGGGCTGGACTCAGTTTTAGGGTTCATTATGTGTCCCTTCGAGACAGAGACAGAAGGGATGGGTGGACCGTCGTTGGCAGTCCAGTGTATGTGTGTTTGTGTTTGTGGACAGCTGCCACCACGTCAGGGATGGAGGGAGGTTTGGTGAAGTGCATGGCCGATTCCACGGCAGATCATTCGCACGACGATCACGTCTTCAGTGGGAAGGCCACTTGGCTGCTCGCAGGGCTTCATTCCTGCAGCTCTCTCTCTCCCTCTCTTTCTCTCTCTCTATCTCTCTGAATGTCTTTCAGCTTCTTTCGGCTTTCATCTGTTGTTCTCTTTCACACGTCTTTCTTTTCTGTCTCAACACATTTTCTCCGTGGTCTCTGTCCAACTCTGTCACTGTCTCTGTCTCATCAGCTTTCTTTGTCACACATCATTGTCCCTCCAGCCCCAGTGACACATATTCAGCTCTCTCATTTGCTTCTGTTTGGCACTGTTTCTCTTGCATTCACGCGTTCTCTTCTTCCTTCCTTTCATTCTTCTCATTCATTTTGTCAACTTGCTGACGCCATTTTTACCATTACAGACATATAAAGGAGATATTAATTTTTTTTCCATATACAATAAAACAAAAAAGCATCAAAATCGATATCTGTAAAAATGTCTTTCTTTTGTCAGTCACAGACTTCAGTGAGCCATTATTCTGCCACCATTATCCCTTTGTGATGTTAATCATTTTGGAAGAGAGGTCGCGATTAGCTTTTGCATTTGGGTATAAAGTAGTTAAGGCAATTATTTTCCGAGACGTTGCACAGAAAAAAAAGACTGCATTTTTTCATAAATCATCAGTCTAATTTATTTTGAGGGAATAAACCATCGAGTAATGTGATCCTTTTTTTGCCATGCTGCTCTTGGCAGTGTTTTGCTGGTCACATTTTATTGAGACCTAGAGTTGTGCTGCCTGCTATTGTCATTAAGTCTGGGAGAGATGGATAGAGGAGACAAAGGGAAATGGAAGACTTGGTAAGGTAATGGTTTGTGTTTGTCTTTCTCATTTGTGCACACCAGGTTCAGTGCTGCTTCAAGGACCAAAGTATGGATGAATGTGAGTTGTCAACGGTAATAATCAATTATTTTGTAGTCATATGCTAGCACATTATTCCTGCGAGTTACATCACAGTTTCACATCCACACTGTGGAGGTTGGAAAGAAGCAGTAGATTATTGTTATTTTTTCCCAAAACCTCTGTCATATCTAGACATTCAACAATTCAATATTAGCCAATAAAGTCAAAGTCAACTTTCAGTCACAGGCCGCCATATCTATTCAACTGTTGATCACCGATACAAATACAAGCAGACGTGCAGAGATGATGTGTCACCTTATGTGACTGCCAAGTTTCTTTCTGTGAAAACAAAAAACAAAGAAACATGGCGGACATTCCTTTGAAAAAAGGAAAATTGAATATTTTAAGATACTCATAGCTTTAACATGCATTTTGATGACATTTTTCCAGCGACACATGCATTTTGATTTCACAGTCTTCATTCAGTGAATGTACATGATCTTTAGTTTGTTAGTTATTACGAAGATTCTGCAACATTTTCTATCGTTGCTAGAGTGCTTGTTAAGGACGCTGCTATTAATAAAAAACACATAGCTTGCATATTGTTTGAATCATATTTTTAACATATATCAACACAAAAACTCATACATAAACTAACATTATGATGGTAACAAAGGTAATTAAACGCCATCAGTTTTAATAATTTCTCCTTCAATTCGGAGAAATACATTATCTTTGTCTGTTTTTGAATGCGGAAGGCTACAGAAGAGCATTGTGTTGTGGGCAGAGCGCTTCAGTCAATTTCAAATTGCCGGTCAGCTGCAATCCAGCTGCAAACCGAAACCAAATTCCACCATCTCGGTTAAGAAAAGACATTTTATAGCCTGTGATTGTAAAATTTGAAGTTGCTATATTTCCAAGAATATATGGCTGAAGATAGTTAATATTACATCATCTTTCTTAAAACACAGTCTTTCAGAATTAATATTGAGCTACGTCATCCAATAAAGCACTCCAACATGTTGGAGACGTCCCTGCTCGTCTATTCCTATTGGTAATCAGTCATGTGAATTGATGATAAATGCCTTTCCGAACCTACTAGTAGGTGTAGTGGGCCCCTTCTAACCCACGATAACACCCATTCAATCGAGTGATAACATTCGAAGCGGGTGCCCATGTACATAAAAACAAACATAAAACAGTTATTTGTATTATCAATGATTCTTTTTCTTTAAACTTGACCTGTTGTGGAGCAGCTGGAATGCTAAAATTGACTTTTGTTGCTTTTCATCTCAGTTTCTTATCAATTTTTCTTCAGCCACAATCCAGTCGATCTATCTGACGAAACAATTTTCTTTGATAGGAGAAGGGTGTCTTCAGGCTATTTTGTTTTCCATTTGAAACATGAATGTGGGATATCAAACAGTCTGCAGAATTTGTTGGCATCTGTTTTGAGCTTGTTAACCTTTCTTTCAGATAGATGGTCGATGGAGATTATTTTGCAATTATTGTTATTGCTCAGAAACAAAAAAAAAAAACAACAACCATGGATAGTATTGTTGGGATGCTTGATTAGAGTCAGTAGACATCCTTTCATGCTTGGCAGGGGGGTAAAAGACACACAATTATTAGTTGAGCTTTGACTTGTAGATGAGCGCATAATAATTTAGGAAAAGTGTTGCAACAGTTAAATTACCATATCAGTTTTAAAGCCACATCTACTCATTTATTCACGTTTATTAAATAAATTCCAGTTTGAATTGTTCACTTCTAAATTAGGTTCTGTGAAATTGATTGGGATTGTAAATGCCATCACTATTGAAATTGGAATAATGATGACAGAGTGGGACATTTTCAATGTTTTCAATGGACTCTCTTGTAATTACTCATGCTTTTTACATGCACAATCAGGCATAGAGCTGTTACTTTAAAGTTGTTCTCAGAACAAATACAGACAGCAAGCTGTGGGGCTGTTTTGCTGGTTTTAAAAATACAAATACACCTGCCCAAAAAAAAAAGTCTAGTCAATTTCCTAGACATGGGAAGTACAACTCAGCCCATGAAAGCAGTTAAATTATGACTTCTGTGTTCGTATTAAATGAACTGGAAAGTACATTTTCTCTAAAAGAAGAACAAACAACTGCACTTAAATTTTATGTTGATAAGAAATATGTGTTTGCTGAACTTCTGACAGGACGTACCGTCCGACCAGACAGCGTTTTATTCGCTCTGATTGGTTGTCCCGCTCGTCAATAACGCCCCTTGGAAATAAAAAATGAACTGAGAGGCTCCAGACTAATACGCATTTGCGAATTAGCCTGACGATGCCAGGCTACTGAACTACTGCGCTCAAGTACAATTTTGAGGTACCTGTATCGATTTCTGCACCCTAAGGCCGTGATCAGACTGAGCACTAAAACGTGAGGCGCACCGCACTGCCTTTTCTCAATGGTCTCATGAACGGTCTCATTTTTTAAATGTTGCTTGGCAACCACTAAGTCACCTGGCCTTAGCCTAACCATTAGTTTGCTTTGAAGTAAGCGCATAGATCTGTACCTTTTATTTTTTTAAATAGTTAGATAGCTAGCTAGTTACCTTAACTAGAGAATAAAAATCTGCATTAAAAAAGGACAGGTGGACACAGGGAAACAGAGATCCGTGTGGGTACATAAGATCCTCAGAGAGAGGAGAAATACACAGTGTTAATACACAGGTTGCAAAAAAAACCCCAAAAAAACATGCAATCTCTCTTATTGCACCTCCATCATTAACAAACCCAACAACTCGACTGCTCCCCGCCCCCCAACCATCCGCCCCATCTCAGAGCACATTTCTCACTGTGTCCACAATCATCACAGCGCTTTATTTGTTGTGTTTGTTTTATTTATCCAGCTGCCGTGTGTGCCATTGTTTAGCCTGCTGGCGATGTCTTTGGACATCCATACGTCTCGGAAACGGATAATACCTGCCAAAATCTAATTTGCCCTAACCCCCACCACCACCCCTACCTCTCCGCCTTGTCAGACCTTGTAGGCAGATCCTTTTGGGTCTGCAGATAATAAACTGTATATCTGATCTGTGCTGCTGCTGTGGAAGAGATGGATTATGGAGGCAGAGGGAAAAGGGGGAAAAAGTCATGGAAAAAAGCAAACAGAATGAGAGGAAGACGAGGGGAGATGTTATATAAAGTGTGTAAAAAGGCAGCAACTGAGAAACGGAGGTCTCACAGGAACCACAGTGTGTGTGAGTGTTTGTTTGAGTGATATTCCAAGAAGTGCTTATAGGAGTGTGTGTTTATGTGTTCGTGACTGTGAGGTGTTTGTGTTTTTCCGTGGGATTTCTGACTATAAATTATTAACTTATACGTAATGAATTGATGAAGATCTATTTGTGTTTGCATGTGCTTCTCTGAAGATGTGTTTATAAAAACTGTGTGCATGAGGAGGAGTGAGTGTTTGACTGTGTGCAGCTATCAGTCTGAACAAGAAGGGATCATTCTTGACGCTGTCTTTCTCTCTCTGTGTGCATGTGTGTGCTTGCCTCTAGGTGTGTGTGGCAAACCAGGCTAAACATTATGCACTTTAATGATGCTTTTTGTGTGTTTTTTTTTATACAGGATGAAAAGTGCGCACACGTGTGTGTAATATCCCTCTAAGCAACACTTTGATGTGTATTTGCAGATATATAGATGAGTATCTGTATATCTCTGGATACTTGCCTGTAGACTGTAAATCACGGTGTGTGTATGTGTGTGTGTGTGTGTGTTTGGTGGGGGGCATGTTTTAATAGACACAGGACCATGTAACATACAATTTTGTGTGTGTATGTGTGTGTTTTACTTGGATTAATATATATACAGGGAGTGAAAACAGTTTGTATGTCTGAGTGTGTGTGTGTGTGTGTGTGTGTGTGTGTGTGTGTGTGGGTGTGTGTGTGTGTGTGTGTGTGTTTGTGTGTGTGGGTTCAGGATTCCTTTTGAATAATGCAGGAGTGTGTTTGGCAAACATATTAGCTATTCAATCATGTGCTGCAATATGCTTTTTTTCCCCATAATTATACTCACTTAAGGATACTCAGTTTGCAGTTGTTTTGTTTATGCCTTGGGTCAGTCTGTCTGTCTTAATACTTCACAGACAGGTTGTTGTCTCTACTCTCAGTTTATAAAACCAAATTAAAGCAGCTGATCAACTGTCATCATTTGTTTTTATTTTTGCCTCAGTTTTTATCCCTCTATCGAAGCTGGAGCAATTTTTTTACTCGCTCCAGCTGAGTGAAGCCTTCGAGGCAAACTCTTCCTTCATACTTAGAACAAATCCCTGCCTGCCAGTTTAACATCAAGCCCCGATCCTATAGACATTTTTCCACATTTTCTGCACAGAAACGTGCAATTTAAACCACACACTCGTGTATATTGCATCTATTGTGTGTAATACACAGATTTCTCAAACTGTCACAAAACTGTCAAGTGTGTCAAAGCCAATTTGTTTTCTACATTGTGTGATTTCCCCGTTTTTTGTATTAACAAGACTAAGAGTCTAAAGCCATGCTGGCAGCTCTGTGAGGCTGTACTTGGGCACAATGTTTTTTTTTGAGATATCAGTGCTAACATCAGCATGCTAAAATGTTTAAAATGATAACATGCTGATATTTTCATGTTGTTATGACCCTGAGGTCGTATGAACAACTCTTATGTATTTGTGTATGTGCTTTAATCTCCTTGTTCACTTGTTGTGGACCTCTCTCTCTCTCTCTCTCTCTCTCTCTCTCTCTCTCTGTTGCGGTGGCTGTGTGTGATGGTTTGCAGGTGAGTTTGGCTTCTTGACTGAGTGAATGATTGACTGAGAGTGTGTAAGTGTGTTCCAGCGAGCTGATTGGTTCCAGCCTCCAAGCTTGCTGTTTAAAAGGCCGGCTTCCCCCAGCTCCTGTGCTCTCTTTGTCTTGCCACTTCCAGACAGAATATTACTGTGTGAAATGCAGTAAGATCAACTGATGTAACAGCGTGGGTTCGGTAGGGGTGGATAACTTTTGTGTTTAACCCTCTTTTCTTCCTCCTGTTTTTAAATTAGGATTTAGGTTAGTAACTTGTCTTTTTGTTTCTGCTCACCTTTTAGGTTCCTTTTGTTTGTTGTTTTGCTGTTAGTCCATACTGAAGCTAAAAAAGAGTTTTAATAAACCTGCAAATCCTTTGTTACTGGTGGTTCCTGGGAACTGGGAAGAGGGGAGTCTCATTTCTCGTGTTGATACCGGGTTTCCCCTGGGTCAGGAAAGTACTCCCACATCTCTTTTTTTTCCCCATCCACTTATTTCAACTGCAACGTTGACAAATTACTCTCATTACACATACTGAAAACTGGAGATTTTCTCATTCAGGTTGTGTTGACGATGAGCGTGGAGATGGTGACCTTTCCTCCCCATAGGCCCTGATCTCAAACATACAGATTTGTTTCGTTCCGTTTTGCTCATGTTTTCTTCCTGTTTCTGTTGTCTCAGTTCCCTCTCTCCACCGTTTCCAAATATTTTCATTCATGTACTCCTGCCGTGTAGTTGATGTTACCCAGCTTCATCCTCCCACTGACGTCATGCATCAAACAGAATTTAGGATGATTTGCGTACTCTTCCCCCATTTCATGTAGAGGCGGCTGCATCGGGAGGGATGCAAGCTAAAAAAGGAGTTCTGTGAGGAAGTGTCACAGCCACAGGCAGGGTAACATGAGGAGAGGTGATTTCTATTTTTGTTGCTTTTTAAAGAGTGCTATCTGTTAGTGTAGATTAGGACTTTTATTTATTTGTGAGTATATCCATGTTGTGTTATTCTTGGGTTTTATCAGGGTGTAGTCCCTTTTCATAGCAAACATTTACACATTACAAAGCAACCTTGTCTCCTAGAAATGACATGAGTATATCACTAAATTGCTTTCAAAATGTCGTTGTGGTGACAGTAATCGCTGCCTGGATTATGTTCAGAGACATTTCTTTCATATTCATATGGAGAAAGCTAAGAGGAGAGCTGATTAATTTAGTGCTCAGTATTATAACCAGGCATTCATCACTATCAAATTAGAAACCCCAATTTATTTCAATAGATTTTACCTAGGCTATATCTACTTTTTACAGAATAGTTTAATGTACAAGTTTGCCATGTGCAAGACATCAAGATAAAACCTAAAGCTGCTCAAGGACACTTTTAAAGCACCCATGAGATTATTACTGGGGCATGGGGACATTTTCTGATATATAGCTGTAACTTCTTCTACTTTGAAGAATAATTTAGTTTAGATGGAAAATCTCAAGAGAATCAATCACTGATTCACTTTAAATCAACAAACTCAAAAGCATGTCAAAGAACAAAAGGCAAACAACTTAATAGAGACACAAAACATGTACAAAGACAAAAAACTAACAAGGACACAAAAAAAATTACTACAGAGGGATGGAAAATTACTACAAAGAGACCAAAACAAGTACAATGAGAAGCAAAACTATGGACAATTACCACAAAGAGACCACAAAGTGATGCAGAACAAGTACAAAGAGAGGCAACATTTGGTCTCTTGCTCCTATGTAGGAATGTTGAGGGGCCTTTCACATGTTTCACTGTGCCCAGGGTCCCATTGTGTCATAATCTGTCCATGACAAGGGGATTGTTTTTCCACGCAGTCTGTCTGAATGCAGTCTAAATGCTAGCGTTTGACTTTTCCCCTGGTGTTAAAAAGAATAGGAGATGATTATTGCTTCACTTTCTTTGTGGTACCAAACACAAGTCCATTAAATCAAACATCAAATCATTTCTTCTTGACACACTGTCAATTTCCCATTGTTAAGTAGCTCTAATATTGCCATGATACATACTGTAAACCCACTAAGTACTTTGAAGAAAATTAGTAATTTGAACCTTGTTAAAAGCTGACACATTCTCAGTCTCTTTCCTTTCCACAGACCTGTTTTGTATTAGTCACACGTCTGAGTTGAACCTTAATCTCTATTAGTAGATTCTTTTCTTGACATTATCCCCACGTTGACATGGTCCTTTGCTCATCCAGAATAATGCAGGATTTCAGATTTTCCACTTGAAATTCACCCCAATTTAGTTAAAGCGGTAAAGTAGCTTTTTTCATTTTGGTTGGATTTGCATTCATTTTGAGGGGGAAGATTGGAGAAGCCGACACACAGCTATAAAACACAGCGACGACATGAGTGAAACTATATTGCAGGGAAATTAACAATGATATACACCAGTTCCTCTGCTGTGTGAGGACTTTCCATCAGAGCACCGTGCAAGCCCGACCAGAGCCTGGCCCAAAACCTGAAGACAGTGTTTTAATCAAATGTCTGTCCGTCTTTGTGTCTCACACGAACACATAAACATGAGCAGAGGTAATGTTATCGCTCTCAACTAAACACACCTCACATGGTAACACAGTAACCGTAAAACAGCAAGCAAATGCTTAGTGACTCAAAACTGACTCAACAGCTTGCCTTGATGCGAGAAACACACAAATTAGTTACTTATTTTACAGACTTGTGTGTTTGCGTGTACAACATAACAACAAAAAAGGCATTATAATGCATCTTTACCAATAAATGATTTTGGAAGTAAAACTTGTAACAGTTAATGTTTAATGGTTATTATAATTGAACCTGAACCAAACCCTCAGTATGGATGGGAAAATGGGGCTGAACCATGATTTATCTGGTGCATTTTAACCATCAGAGTCAGCAAAGTAGAAGCAAACAGTTTCAAACCGTTTCATCTTTTACAGTTTCGATTTGCTTTATATTTATTTATTTACAAAGCAGAAGAACAACAAGCGCACGCTGGTCACAAGATGATCACAGTCCAACATCTTTCAAACAGGCAGGTAGAGAAATAATTCAAACAACACTGTCAGAGAGAAGCTGCATATAAAACCGGTTTAAAAAGGTATGGCAATACATAAACTAAAGATAAAAAAATACAAAGACAAAAAAAATTCTTAATTTGAACAAATAATTAATTAAAATAACATAAAATAAATTATCTTGTTTCCCACGGAGAAATACTCTCAAAGGACTTCCTCAAGACAGCAACAAGAGCCATATAATGCTCAACGTCTGATCTACAAATCAAAACAAAAGCTGATAATGATGTTGGTAAATGTGGAACCTAAAGTAGCTGTGGGCCTTCTGTGACACTGCAAGCAGATGCCTGTGAGCCACTGCTTTGCCAGATTTCCCAATCATGCAACAAATAACTTACTGTAATGCAGCAAGTCCACGCAAGGCTAAGCCAGAGCAGAGTGAAAATGTTGGCGATGTTGAAGCAAGAAAACACAGGTAGCAAGTGCAGCTGGGTCGATCCAGGAGGCATTTGAGAGGTGCAGGGAAAAAAAAGGTCTATGTGCACATTGTGATCAGGGATAATGCACGTAATGTTGCTAAGGGTTACGGAGGTGTGTGGGTTTCCTCACCTGGGCTGCATGGTGCACACTTTACAACTTCCTGTGCGTATTCAGCCAAAGAAGTGTCTCTGACACTGTTCCAATCGAGAGAGTAATAAGATAAATATTATCAGTTATGGTATCGTATCTGCCAACATCTCGCAGCTCTAGTTAAAATAGCGACTTTGTCACCATGGTTACAATAACCACTTGGTGATCGAAGCCAACAGGGCATACCATTCCCTCCCCCAACATTTATTTACTCATTTAAATAATTTATCAATTAGTGATATACACCAGTTGTCTTCATATTTCGTACTTGCCTTGGGTTTCTTTTCTTAATAACTTATGTCATAATAAACTTGCCTTTCCTTGCCTAATTTTTTCCGCTTAATTCAATTTTAATTGTATTCTATTGTTAGGGTGAGAATTGACTGGCCTGTAGTTTGGTTTGCTGGCTTATCCACATCATTCTATATGTGGCACTCCTACGCACAGAAACACACTCACACAGACATGGCTGTGGCTGATAAAGTGTGTTTAAAAGCCTGTGGTGGACTTTCAGAAAAAGAGAGAAATAGAGAGAGAGAGAGAGAGAGATGACAAAAAAAACCTTGACTCCTCAGTGTGATTAATAGCTGTAATATAAATACTCATATTACCACAGCTGTACGTGACATGCCTGCATGCACACACACACACTCTGCCATAACCATACATAAACAGAGGCATTTCACATACCTACACACAGATGCACAGCTCGCAGGCATAACTTCACATATAATATTGCATACAGCCACTGCAAATCTCTCTCTGTCTGTCACACACACACACACACACACACACACACACACACACACAAAAGATGCATAAAAGTGAACGGCTTTAAGCCGTAAGTTTAAGCCTGTATTTCCATTCATTTTTAGCCCTGCAAGGGGCTCTATCCACCTCTCTGGTCTAGACTAATACATCTCAACAACTATTGGATGATATTTTGTACAGACATTCATGATCCTCAGAGGATGATCATCTTGACTTTGGTGACCCTCTGATCTGCCATTGTTGCAAGAGGAAAATTCAGAGTTTTCACTCACTCAGTGAAATATCTAAACATCTACAGGAGGGATTCCCATGAATGCCTTCAAGGTCCTTATGAAAGGTCTATTCCAGTGACTCTGGTGATCTTGTGACTTTTCCTTTAGTGCCAACAGCAGGGTGACATTTTTAGTTCTAACTGAAATGTCTGGACAACTATGGGATGGATTGCCATGGAATTTAGTACCGGCATTCATGGTTTCCAGATGATGAATCCTACTCACTTTGGTGACTTCTTGACTTTGCCTCCACTGTTCAAGATGGTGAACATGGTAAACATTATAGCTTCTAAACATCAGCATGTTAGCATTATAATTATTTTGTGCAGAAGCTTAGTAAAACTTCAATAAAATAGAACTGAATTTTACACATTAAACACATGATTAAACACACACACACCGACAGAGGGGGGTGGGGGGGTTCCTTTCTGTCGTCTATGTTTGCAGTCAGATGTCAACTCTTGGCTTGAGGTCTACTTTGACAAAGATAGATGGACCTACAGTGGCAGCACTAAGTCTGTTTGTGTCCGTGTGTGTCTGTGTGCATACATGCGTGTGTCCACTGGAAATGTTGTGATTTTTGAGAAGGAAATAGACTGATGGCGAGAGTGATGGATTGAATAAATGTACATCCACAAGTGTGTGTGACCGGAGTGACAGATGGAGCAGGGAGTTGCAGTGACCTTGCAGGACGATAGCTGTGCACACGTCCTAGTTCCCATACAACCGACAAACCAATGTGCTCGTTCTTTCTCACACAAACACATGCTGAAAGAGACAAGTTGTCACACATGGTGTGAAATGTCACCAGGAAAACCTCACCCCACGGGCAACTCCTCCGCCAAGTGTCACCTGTGACATTCAGTCAAAATTTTTAAACACTATGGGCAAGAGTTGGGAATAAAATGTAACTGCAGCATGTGCCTTCCAAACCCTGCCTTGTGTGCATGTTACGTGTCTTTTTGAATTTGTTTGACATTAGTGAAGGAAAGAAAAGTGAAACAATTCTGCTGTGGTATGTACACTTCATAATAACCCCCAGGAGGAGAGTTAACACAACATAGAGGAAAAAAGAAAAAAAAAAGAAATAAATGCTTTCAATGCCAAACAAGCATGTAATATTTGGAGATGACCGGCTGTATTGACACATGGGCTCCCTTTGACATTATGCAGACTTTGTACCAGGGAGCTGGCCGTTTAAATTCTGCTTAAAGTCCGCTCCAACTGATTGAGATGTTTGTGTTCACACATACAGCTGGTCCGGACAATTTACAGTTAATTTCAGGGTTATAGTGCCTGTGTGAAAGGTTTTATGTACACAGGCATGTACCTTTTTAAATTTTATCTAAACCCCTAATGATTCAACCAGGAGAGTTTCATGTCCATCCAAGGTATAGATGAGTTCCAACTGTGAGTCATGTTTCTGAGTGAGTCTCTCTATGGAAATAATGAAGGGTGCCCAAAATAGCTCATCCCACTTCACATCTCTATATGTTTGTATACTCTTCTACCCAAGGTTAGATGAAAAGATTAATGTCTTATCTTTGCATACAGTATTAAGCCTAACTTATCAGAAAAGCCATAATTAACTGCTGATAATAACACATAAAACTATACAGACAGAAAGCAGAAAAAACATTTCCCTCATTTTACCATTTAATTTCCAGGCTGATGTGTTTCAGCAAGCAGGCGTATTTTATTATGAATATGTTTGTCTTGAAAAAGAGCCATCATAATTAATTTACAGCCCTGGCTTCTTATTGATGCCCATATGTAGTCACATAGTGTTGATACAATGTCAATAACAATTTAAAATTGTTTCACATAATGTATTGGATTGCATTACAATGCGCAGCGTTTTCATTTCTTGTCACTCGGTGTGTCTCTCCAGCTATAACTATAATGGACTGCAGTTAGGACAGAAATAATAAGATTGGCTAATGTGAGCCAGGAGACTCTGGATCTGCCAGTTCTGCCTCCTTCCTAACCCTCTATCGGCTAACTGGAGGTTTCAAAAGGGAAAGTAATTAATAGGCAGCAGTGGCACATTTGTCCTCCTTCATTTCATCAACTGTCAGACAAGGGAAGAGGTTGGCGTAGGGCCCCTCTGTTGATACACTGAGTAATTGTTTTTGAGGGCACCCTGAATTCAATTAGTTTTTTACATAATTATTTATTCCTCCACTGGAACAAAATCATCTCTTTTATGGCAGTTCAGCATCAACCAACTAGTGTGGCTCAATTGGAGATGAAGGGGTTAACTTACTCCAGCCATGAAATATATATTGAATGTGGACATTAAGATATAAATTGAAATGCTTTCCGCGGTATCAGAGCGCACCTATGACACACAGGCAAACTTGACAAGTGTACTTTAGTCAACTGTAACTGTCACACGATCAAACTTAGACGATACCATGGACACCATGTTTAACGCCACGTTTAACTACATCATCGTCAATTTTTACCCTTTTAGTTCCCAAAAATAAAAGGATGTGTTGCTGCCTTTTCATCTTTAATGTTAGCTAGCTGTAGAGAAAAAGGCCTGCCGGCAGCGCTTAAGATGGAATGTTTTCATGCACTGTTACTCAATGCACGGGTTTATGTTGTGAATCAATCAACACACCTTAAATGTCAATATGACAACTTTGACAGTTCCATTTGTTTTTAATGGCTCTCTTGCATGATATCGGCTTTAGTGCTGACTGGATCTTTAAGAGATGCTTAAAAATATACATATGAATATACATATGAATTTCAACCGGATGATATGAACTGCAAATATACTATTTCCTCACAGTGGCGGAGCGTCGTTCCAGTGCGCTCCGGCAGCACTGCACCTCTGAATGCTCTACCATCTAAGCTCCTTTTCCTATACAAACGTTCCTTTTACCTGTGAGGAAAAAAATACAGTTTTTGTGGTCTATTCAATTTCTTTATGTTTTATAGAAGAAAACAAAATCAAAAGACGTCAGTACCACTGAGGGTGATATCTTTTAAGGCGGCATGCACTGTCGTATAATGAAACTTTGGAAGATGGACTGCATAGCCTAAGGCCAATAACACACCACTGATAGAGTGAGGTGAGCTACCACTGGTGAGCAACAGCCATTGTTGGGCCGAGTAAAGAGAATACCCTGTGGGCAATGCATCTCTCGGACTGCATGGGAGTTATAGAAGCAATACTAAGTAAGCCTGTGGGTTTGTGATTAATCAGCGTGATAGCAGAGGACAGTGCAGCAAAATCACCAGGGGGGGAATGATCAACAGCTGACAGGGCTGCTTCTCTTTGTCACTGATGGGATATTAAACAGAGTAGTTCCCAGAATAATAGTGAAGGTGAAGGAAGGTGGACGGTCCTGGAAGAATCCAGTTACCCTGTTTGTTTTGGAAAGGCTTTCTTGCAAATTAAAAATAACTAATCTGACATCGGCAACAGACCAACACAGAATATGGCCCGGCGGCCCACCAGCACAAGACATATATAACTTCTACTAATGTAGCTTATAGGTATGTCAACATCACCTGGATCCTATTAACAAGTTTTATTCTAGCATAACCCAATTCCAAAGTGATGCATTCATCATAAACTAATCTTGAGGCCCCGGTGTTGTTAAAGGCTCCCAAGGTAAAATGTGGTTTTAAAGCGTCGGTTATTTCAGTTTACCTTGTGCTTACATGGTGCATATAGCTAAATAAATCAGCGCTTAATGCAGGTATAACAAACTAATTTCTAATTAATACATACACAATGAACAGAGTGGGGGAGAAACAGGTTGGTCCAAAGGGGCCCCCAGCTCATTTTTGCCCCAGAGGCCAATAGAGGAGAGGAATGAAGAGGAATAAAACAACTGCAAGATCACTTTTCAGCAGCAAACAAAAACTGAAGGTGCTGTGGCTAGTAGTTTGTTCTCATTATAACATACTACCCAGTGCCCATCAGTACATTATGTATTTTCCTTGAGCATCTTGGAATTTCTCTTCCTGTTTAGGATGCCTGGGAAACACCCAGTCAAATGATCATGCCCTTATGATTCTGTTATGACCCTTGATAACCTCTTTTCAGCACAGCTATGCTTAACTTCAGCTTGAGAAGGGTTATAATCAGCCATAATAACTATAAACACCTGTGTGGGGGGGCAGATGTTGGTTATTAACATTGTTTTTTGGAAGATTTTTGCAGTTTGCAAAACTGCCTGCTTCATGCTACAATCAAGGACCAGGAGGTCGATGAAATTGTCTTTATCCTCTGTTTTACTCAGAGTCTGTGACAGGAAGAGAGAGTGACGGTGAGAATAGAAGAGTAATGGAGAGATGGCGGAGTCAGAAAGAAATTAAGTCAGAGAAAGAGCATGATGGTCAGAAAGACAAAAAGAGTGAGAAAGAGATATCGCTTTAGGCAAATCAAAATATTTAAAAAAATGGAGACGACGGGTGAAGGCGAGAGAGTGGCAGTCCTTTGGCAGAGTGCTTGGCTGTGAGTTTAGTCCGTCTGAATCTCCAGGGAGTGAGAGAAAAGAGGAAGAGGGATGAAACAGGACAGGACCATCCAGCCATCTCATCAAAAGCTGACACACTAACTGTTCAGTGAGGACTCCATAAAAGGATCAAGGGAAGAGATCTTGACATGGTGCCTGTGACTTGCAGAAGCCTTCGGTTCATCCACGTCAAGCAACATCTCGGACCGGAATAACTTTAAAATAAAAAGTCAACTTTTCAGACGTTGAAACATTTTTTACAGGCATGGACCCACAACAATTTGTGCAGGGAGCAATGTCAGCTGGCCATGACGTATACTGAAAGAGTCTAAAATCAGAGAGCAAGAAGGAGCAACAGCACAAAGGAGCCTGAAGTGCAGGCTTTGGTTGATCAGTCGATAAGTAGTTACAGGAGAATACACATGAAAACAAAAGGTTGCAAACCAGAAACACAGCTTGCTGCCAGGTGACTGCAGAGACATACCCGCTAGCACATCTGGTTGTCTTTGAAGCATTGTTGGATGATGCAGGCTGACCTGACATTCACACTGCTAGCAGGGATGATGCAGGCGGAGCTGATGGGACCTAACAATGGTAGACAACAGAAGTGAGTCACCGCTGCAGCGAGTGTCAGTGTGACTGGATATTTGTGTCAATTTCTGGTGTGGACAGAAGCAGAGAGGCTTTTTTATGGACGTGCAGACTGATAGATCATCAAGAAAGAGTAGGTTTGCTGGTTAATGAGCAAAATGGCTTCAGAAGAAACATGTATCAATCATATACTGTACATACAGTTTACTAGCTTTTAACTTCAGGTGTAGATGGAAATTTCTTTTTGTATATTTTTAGGTCTCACCTGGGAACAGCTGTATAAATTATGAGTGCACAAACTGTAAGAAGAAACATGCCATTTTATAAGCAAATAATTGATGTATATGAACGATTGTTTTCCCTTGTATACAGGTAGGGGTTAAATTATCACCCACCACCACAAAGACCTGGGATTTGGATTCCCATTTGCAGTAACAAACAGACTGCTGAAAGAGTCTGAAATCCATCCACCACATATCGGCAGGTGAAAAGAAGCCACTGGCGTCACATGTGTCATGTCTGTCCTCCAGTGGCCAGTTCGGTCTGCACTGACAGACTGCATCGGGAAATTGATGTTCCAAACTGGATGAAAAATGGATTAACTCTACAGAAAATGTCGTAACAATTAATAAAATACCTAAAAAGATTTTTTGTAAATATCAAGATGCATTTAAGTGCTATTTTGCTCTGAGATTTTGCACAGCCATATAAGACCTCCTCCTGAAAAATGCATTGACCTTGTCTTGAACCTCCTGTAGACTCATGCGTCACCGTTAATCAAATATGCTAATTTCTTTGAACAAACAAATCAATTGTAGATTGATTGTTAATTTGAGCTCTTGTTTAGCTGCAGCTCTCCTGCCATCTTCTCTCTCCTGCTTTGTCTCACAGTGGCTCTGGTCAATTAGAGGTCAGAAATAGAACCCTTTCCCACCAATATCTTGTCAGTTGTTTCAGTAAGTGAACGGTCAATATCAATTTATCCCACATTATGAATTCAGAAAATAAAACCAACAACATTTAATTTATTTTTTCTTAAGTAGAACTGCTTACTTCAGAAAAAGTACTGTGCTCAGTCTGTAAGTCCGTCAGTTGGTCGGTCGGTTCACCACTTTGGTCCGGACTGAAATATCTCAGCAACTATTGGATGCATTGTCATGAAATTTGGTTCAGACGTTCATGTTCCCCTCATGATGAACCGTTATAACTTTGGTGATCCTCTGACTGTTCACGGTCCCATCATCAGGTAAACATTTTAATGTGTTTAACACCTGCAAAACGAATGCCATTCCCATCAGCCTCAACTGCACTTTGTGTTGAGCGCTAATTAGCAAATGTCAGCATACTAATATGCTAAACTAAGATGGTGAATAAGATAAATATTATATATTTTATATATATTACATGCTCTAACACACTTCAGCACCAACTATTTCTGCAAAACTCAGTAAAGTTAAACAATTGACGTATCGAAAAGAAAGTGAAGCTGGCTGCCCTGATCTGTTGACAGGCATGAGAAAAAAATACGTTAATTAAAAACCACAAGTAGGGAATGTGAGATTCAAACCAACAGAGCTGTGGTTGTTAAACATGGTTATTAACCATTAGGCTTTTGTTGGTCACATAAGTTCAAACACAGATGAGGCTGCACGATCATCAGCTTTTTATTTTAATAGAAAAGATTTTTTTATCTGCATATCAATCTGGATCAATCTGGAAAAAGTGGTCAAAGTCAGTTTAAGTAGAGATAGCAGGACAAAGAAAATACTGGCGAAAATGTCGTTTGGGGAAGTACCCTGTTGAAGAACAAGAAGGATAAGACTGAGAACAAGAAGATAGAAAAATAATAAAACTTCGAGACAGAGATAAAGAGATGAATGGAGCAGAGTGCTGCTGGCGGATAAATCTTCAGGGCTTAATTATTGTCTGCATCAGACATTATTTTCTCCCTCGTATTATTCTATCCATCAGGAGGATGGTACGCAGCCGGGAGAATAAAAGAATAATTCCTCCTTGCCACATTCAGAATAAAACTTGTATCACTGTAGGAAGCGAAGAGCTGTTGTTAATTCTATATTTTAACTTCAGCCAGTTATAGAAATAATCTAAAACTGTACTGTCCATTGATAACGTAGTAATTTGCAATTAGTCAATGTAAGATTGGCTATATAGATATATTTGATTAAATTAGAAATAAACTGTTTTCTGACCCTGATCCCTGCTTTACCACTCTTTGACATCCTTTTTTATCCCTCTTCATTTTTTTTGTTTTTTGTATTAAAATTTGAAAGCTTTTCGTGCTTTTTACCCCTTAGGTGAAGCTGTGAGCATGAATCAAGATAGTCGCTTTGGAACGCAACTGGTTTGGAGATAGCAGCTCGTAGCTCAGACCGAAACCACACTCCATCTCAATATTGTCTGTTTACCCCCAACTTTATCTTCATTACTTGTCGCAGCATGGATTCGCTGATAAGATGTATGGAAGTGATACACAGCATGATACAATTCTGTGACAAGATACACTAGGGTTTCTTTCCTTCTTTGGTGGCTTTTGGATTAGATTGTGATTGTTTGGCTATGGGTGATATTATGCTCTGTACTCTGTTTCACTTAATCGGCTACTGTGTTTCATGAGCACAGTTAAAGTGATGTCAAACAATGCTGCCAACTTTAACATGTAGGCCCAGCAGGTGTGCGAGCAGTACTTCATTTTAAAGAGAAAAATCCCAAAGAGCTCATTATAGACCACAGCCAGCATCTGAATGGGCTTTTGGCGGAAACTGTAACATTCACCAGTTTGTGGACAAGAGGAACACGCAGGTGAGAATGCTGTTCATTGATTTCTAGTTTGGCATTCAGTACCACTGTGCCCTCCAAACTCGTCAGCAAGCTCAGCGATCTGAGGCTCAACACCGCCCTCTGTGATTGGATCCTGGACTTCCTGACTGGCAGACTGCCACATCTCCGCCATGACACTCGCCACCGGCGCCCCTCAGGGCTGCGTGCTCAGCCCTCTCCTGCACTCCCTGTTCACACACGACTTTGTGGCCGCCCGTAGCTCCAACACCATCATCAGGTTTGCGGACGACACGGACGTCATTGGCCTGATCACCGGCGACGCTGAGACGGCCCACGAGAGGTGGTCAGAGCCCTGACATCTTGGTGCAGGGACAACAACTGCCATCTCAATGCCAGCAAAACAAAAGAAGCTGATTGTGGATAACAGGAAGTGGCAGAGAGAGGGATACGCCCCCATCTCCACTAATGGGACAATGGTGGAGAGAGTAGGCTCCTTGCTGCAGCTCCATCTGCGACTACTAAGTTACTGCTGTTTTTAGAAAGCCACCATGATCCTATCCCTTTCTTGTGTGTGTGTGTGTGTGTGTGTGTGTGTGTATCCATCTACTTTTAATGGATCGTTTTTTTTTCTTGTCCCAACAGATTTATTCCTGTGTTTATACATTTTAGGTTTTTCTTTACACAATTAAACATTTAGATTCCCCTGCCTCAGAAACTCTATAATACAGTATATCCACCTGCTTACCTTCAGAAACACATTCAGTGACATGCTCCTCTGCTGTGGAGCATCAGTCCTCTGAAGACAAATTAAAGCCCATGGGACCGCTGCAGAGAGCCCATATGAGTGCTTTCCCAACTTGTAAAAGTCAGTAAACATAAGCTTCAGAACAGAGTTAAAATTTCCTGTGTTTTTCTTTCTCTCGCCTGCTCTCATGAAAAGGAGAAAACACTCAGTGGCAGGGCGTATTTCAGTGTGGGTGCATGTGAATGTGAATAAATATGAGAGCGAGTTGTCTTTATATTAGTGCATTATCAACCAGAGAGCTGCGAGGCAGGAAAAAGTAAAAGAGGATGTGGTCGGATGAGAAGATGTAAAGAAGATGAGGGAGAGAGCTTTTGGGGGGGGGGCTTTCATAAACAGAATATGATTATAAAGAAGATAAGGAAAGTACAAGAAGGGACACAGGGAAAGGAAGAAGAGAGGGATATGTAAGACAAAAAGTGGAAGAAGGGAAGATGTTTGGAAATGTCTCACGGTCAATGCGTGGAGTTGGCAGCTCCTCCACAAGTAAGTCTATTTCGCTCGATTTTTATTTTGGATGACTGCCAGAATCACGCTGTCCTTGCCCCCTCCCCTCCATCCCAAGAATTGGTGACTGAGAATTGAAACTGAAAACCACTATCACTGAAAAAAAGAGTAACATGCAGAAAGAAATTTGGATGATTGTCATTTTAAAAAAAAACAAAAAAAAACACAATTTGAGGATTGTCATTTATTGAAGCATTTTAAAAATGAAATAAGAGAAGCTTCTAAGTGCTTTGCCCAAAAGTTAACAAGTGTGTTACATTCATTCTTTATAGGAAGCTTAGGTTTTTTATATAATGCCTGCTTTATATTTTTTTGTGGAACTTTTTCCAATATAACTGTTTCAGTGCCAATGTTTCCTTTATCACTTCAGTTTTCAATGTCCAATTTATTATTTAGATGACAAAATCTTATATCTCATAATCCCAGAGCTGTGCTCTGATAAAAATGATTAGTTCAACTACATCAATGCTGTAAAAGAAAGTCTCTCATTTTTATTTTAAAAGGAGGTTAAAATGTAAGGTTTTATCCTGCGGGGACCATAAATATCAACATTTAATAGCAATCCATCCAATATTTCAGTCTGGACCAAAGCAGGGAACCAGCCGAGTTACAGACCGACACCAACAATTCCATCTCCATAGCCGAGCTGCTAGCATAGCTAAAAAGCAAAGGCATGGTTATTCTGACTATATGTCCCTAGTTTGGGTCAAATTCCCCAAATGCTGGGTCCTACGCTTCCAGTAATGTAAATTCATAGCATCCCTTCACACCCACTCATGTCTTTCAAACTCCACACCCCCACTTTGTAACAGGATTTCTGCTTTAATCTCCAAACTCAAGATAAAATAGCCCTGATAACATCGCTCCAGTTATTTTTTTTTCAGACCTTGTGAAGTTCCCTCGAGAGCCACAGAAGACATCATACGAGTGTTTTCACAGACTGAGCAGAATCCCCCTTGACAATTAAACTGATCTTAAAGTGCAAAAATCGGTGGAGTTTCCATTTTGGGGAAAAAAAAGAGTCTCCGGCCAATCACAGACCTCCGCTGGTGTCGACACCTAGAACGGCAACACTGAAGCAGCTGTGACACACCTGGTAATAAGGAGCTAACAGAGCAGCATCAGGAGAGATGAGAGCTGCTCACCGTAGCGGCGGCAGCAGAGCCAGAGGCTCACATGCACTGTGCGTCTGCACAGAGAGCGGGACAGAAGGTGGAGCGTCACATCAAAGAGGAGCAGCCAGGCCTCCTTGACCGCAGGTAATCACCTCGTCTGTGGTGGCGCTGTCAGCCGCTGCAGCGAGGCGCAGTCCGAGTTGGAGCACCGCACGTGTTGGTGCGGCCAGAGTGAAACCCCAGAGTGAGTCAGATGAATTTGCGCTTGATGCAAAGGTTTAACAGGAGTCCTACAGTAGATACCTGCAGATCTCAGCCGCTGATATAACAGCCATGACGTTAGACAGATGTATTGTACATGATCAGGCCCTTTTCTGTGCAGTTGGCATTAGATGACTGATCCTCTTTCCAAGTATTTTCATGATTCTCTCTTCTTAACTATCTCTACTTTCCTGGATGAAAAACAAGGATGTTTAAAGGCCCGAAAACCTATTTTGACAATCAATCAGTTTCTTATTAAAGATGGAGTCTTACATGAAAACAAAATCTTTGGCCAAAGGTCATATTTGACATTACAGATTTCATTAGAGATGTAATCTGGTGTTTGTTCGTGAACACACTCGAATCTCAAATAGTGATAGCGGGGTTGTTTGCGTATGCTTCCAGGCTGCAGTCAATCAAATGTGATCAAAACACAGCAACACAGTGTTGACAAAGCAGGTTAGTTTTGGAGTGTTGAACTACAACAGTTTATCCAAAATTTAATGTTGTACAGAAATGCTTAACATTTAAAACCATGTTTTCAGGACCATTGAGGATTTCAGCTTAAAATCAGGTTAGAAAGTGATCAATCATCTGCTTATTGTGTTGTTGAAAGTCTTCAGTGAACTAGTGTCCATTGTAGGAAATTGTTTAAATAAACTTGGGGAAGTACAAAGCCAGGTTGACAACTACCCCCAGAGAGATTTTGGCTCTGGGAGGAGAGCCATTTACCAGTCGATTCACTAGAATGACCAAAAATAGATTAAAACTCCGAAAAAGATTGCTCTGTGCATGGCTTACTACTAAACAAGTCAGGCAGAAATCCAAAAACATCCAAAACTGCTCCATGCTGCTAGATCATTAATGACCCCCCTACTGTTCCTCTCCTCCCACTCAGACAATCAAGTTCACCGGGAGTCACTGAAATACCAAATACAGAAAACACTGTGTGCTCATCACAGATGCCTCTTTGCCAGTGCAAAGTCACACCATCTGCCACGGTGAAAATAAAGACGCCTGAGGAGTTTGGGGAGAAGCAGAACAAAAAAAAAATTTAAATATGTGGGGTAAAATAAAAACCTACTCCTGCAAATAAAGGACAGCAGGGTAAAAATGCATGTAATGGGAGGAAAAGGTCTGACAGAGAACACATTCAGTCACACTTGTTGTGATTACAGCCTGCACATGTGCCAAGTTCAAGACGTCTTGTGTCAACCAAGGGGCAGAGGGAGTCCTCTTTAACAGGCCACGGGCTCGTACCACCGCCTGATAAGAGCAAATTAGACCTCAGCAGACTTCAAAGGCAGTCTTATTAGCTGCTTGGTGTCATTATGTTATGTAGTGCATCAGCTATAGCGAGCCTAGGTCTGCGGGCAAATCTGCTCACATGGTGATTATTGTGTTAGATAATGATGTGCCATGGAGTGACATCAAAGCCAGTCGACCAAAATACATATCATGCTGATAAAGCGGGTTCACTTAGCAAAACACACTGACTTCTTTTATATTTTAGCATTTTCAAAGTGTACAGTCAATGTTCAAGTTATTCCGAAAAAGTTTTATAATTATTTGTAGCAGTTCAGCTGCTCATATTTGTTGCAAATGGCTTTCTAAAAGTTTGCCTGAATGAGATAAACAGGCTGCAGCTGGACTGACTGACTGACTGACTGGTTGCTTGCTTGAATGGTTTAGTTATCGATCAAATCAAAATGGAAAGATTGAGAGATTATTTTTTGCAAAGTTACCTCACTGCTACATGCTGAAGCAGCTGGAGGCATGGGCTCTGACAGGATAATGGTCTGGAGACCGGCTGCATAATTAGAGACATGCACGTCAACTGCTTTAACCCCATAATGTGAATTTAAAAGCCACTTTAAAATGGTGCTGCTTAACAACAGTGAAACAACTATAGGCAGCTAAATGTCATTACAATAATATATAAATCCATAACAACAGTAAGGCACCACAATGTAAATGCAAATCCAAATGAAGTTTTATCTGAACACCCCTACCACCTTTTATTCTATTGACAAATATCGAGCCAAATGCCAATTGTGATGTGGGGCAACCCCTGAGAACCATGTAACTGATAAACATCTCTTTGTTTCAACAATTTGTTATTGCCAAAAAAATATATATATATATATATATATATATATATATATTATTTTGTTTTTAAGCAAGAAGTTGGGTAAAATAAATTGGATTTGGTAAATGGGGCATGCAGAGGTAGAGGACTGATCAGCAGACAGGAAGGATGAGTTGACGCATGCAGGATAAATAGGATAAAGCTAACAGAAATATTAATGCTGTAAATCATTAATTTGTTAAAGAGAAAAAAATATCTAAACAAAGTCAGGCTAGAAGCAATCCCTTTGTGTTTTTAGACACTCTTCTCACTCTTTGTAGCTGACATATTTGAGAGAAATTGCAAAATATTTCACTTCAAAGCAAAACCAGTAGTTTCTCAGCTTCATTCTGAATATTAAATATTAATCTGAAGCCATACTAGTAGTGTGTCTGTAAGTTGGTCCTTTAGTTTAGACTGAACTATATCAACAACTGATGGTTGTGATTCCAATTTGCCCAATTCTTTGGTTTATAAACTAATGACATTCCCATCAGCCTCAGCTGTACTATTACTTGTAAAATATACATTTTTACAACTGAGAGTTTATTGGAATATATTTCTATAAACTACAAAAACATATATAGACTTCAGGGCTCCAAGACTTTTACTCCACTGATGTGACCTACATGATTATAATAATCCGACTAGACCTAAAAATATTAACTTAAAAGGTTTTTTTTTTATTATTATTACTCTTAATCTTTTAGCTAGAACCATTTTTTTCAGCAAAGCACATGTACCAGCAACGTATAAAATGTTTGCCTGTACAGTTCCAAAGCCAGGAGGTGTCCAATGAAAAGCACAGTCCCACTTTGGCTGCAGAGCAGCTCCTATAGTCACTGATAAAGTGCCTTGCTCAAGGGTATTCTCACAGGCCATCTTCAGAGATGAGAACATTAATCATGTGCTTCTCTCTGTCAGATTTTCCCATGTGGCCCATCAGTTTGGACCTACAGCACTTATCATCACAAAGCAGCTTCTCCATGGTGCCTCATAAAACTTTCAATCGTTCATTAAAGTATAATGCATTCAAATTAAATCACCCAAAATAGCATCCCAACACCAAATGTTGCTTTGTAGAGGAACCACATTGTATGCAGACACTGGCTTTGCTTTTACCAACTGATGTAACTTGTTTTCAGTGGTTGAACATGGCGTGACACATTTCCACATATTTGAGAAAAATGTTGCCATATTTTTTAAGTCTGTCTGCTTTAAAAATGTGTGGACCGCATTCAAGAACTTAATGTGTTGTTAACACGTACCATAACTACATTCTTGGCAAGAAGCAGTTGATTTAAAAAGGTGTCATACAAACAGACAGATCGTTCATATACTGTCAGTGGAGAGTCTCTGGCAGCCATATGTGTTGAAGGGTTTTGTTCGAAGACCTTGGCGCCAGGAAACAGCCAAAATGAAGGATGAGTTTAAAATGGTGCCAGGTCTCTCTCTTTTCTATTGCAGGAGCTCAGGTGTTTTGGTCGGTTTTAGGTTGCTGGTTATGAGAGCAAGTCTGTGTGGATCTTTTGCAGTGGCGTAAGGTGGCTATGACGGGCCCAAGTGCACACTAGTTACTAGTCATGAAGCGTGTGCACAGACAATTAGGCATATACACAGTATATTTTACCAACAATGTGTATGATTTTACAGTCGAATGAGTTACTTGGGCTATTGTATTGGGAAAGTATAGAAGTCAAAGATCTGGCTACCAGAACCATGGATGGTGCTCTGACAAAGTGCTGATATGTGAAAACAAGCATCAGCGCCTGAGAGCACAGGAGCTGTCTATTTCACTGTGGTGCTGAAACGACCGCTGACTTTTAAAAGGGAGGCCTTTTTTGGTGCAATAACATCCCGATTGCACTCCTATTTTATATAAAAGACAGACAAGAGACAGAAGAGAGCTGCAACATTTAACAAAAACCATCAACACATCCCGAAAACTGGCAAGCTACACACAGTCTGCAAAAACCAAGCCAAATAATGATTTTACTGCCCAACAAACAGCCTAGTTCCTGCTATATATCTTACTTATAAAAATCAACTCTGCATTAACGACATCTATGAATATAGCCTGCCGATACAGTGTGTGTAGGGCCTGGACACCAGAATGTCACTTGTTTTCTGTTCAGCTAAAATCACCTTAATATCCTCTTATTATTCATAACGAGACTAACAATGTATCACCCAGGGGCAGTGGTAAGTGCCTGTATAATTCTCAACACCTATGACTTTTCTAAACTGTGTTTTAGTACCGCTGAGGGCCTATGGTTCGCCAACGCGAGGGCCTGGAAAACAGCCAAAGGAATCTAATTTAAGGAGCTTTGCTACCTTCTCCTCCTGTTCTTTTCTCTCGTCATTTTTTATGCCACTTTTATGTTTGAAATGTGTTGACTGTTGACTGCTGGCTGGGCTTGCAGGCGTTGTCTGCTTGTCAGTCTTGATGTTCAGATTTTGCCTCATCACGTGATCAAATGGGGACTTGACATTGGACAACACCAACACACGTGTTATCCGGCAATCATCATGCATATCTGTATGTGAGAAAAATACCAAAGAGAAATCTGAAATATTCATTTAGGTGAATAGGTTTAGATATCTGTGGGTGATATGATTAGGTGGACAACAATATACAAGGTGAGAAATGTAACTTCTCAGTAAAACAATGATTAGGTTTTCCAGTTTCGCTGATTGTGGTGTTATTTTTGGAATCTACACAGCAATCTGCTCTCTTTGGGTTACCTGTCTTCAACATTAATGATCCTGGATAACCGGTATCACAAAGCTGGTTTTTCAGAGCTCTGTTAACTCTTTCTCACACAGTTTTCCAATCGAGCCAGAAGAGTAGAGTTTTTTTTTTTTTTTTTTTTTTTTTTTTTAAATTACAACCAACATATTCAGACCCATGAGCAGAGTAATTAATGACATCAGATGAAACGATGATACCTGTGGCGAATTTTAGTTACAGTGGCAGCAAAAAGTGATATTTAGTGAGGTGAAATGTAAACGATATCACATAACATTACTAGAATAGAACAAAAAGAACCAAATTGCAGTAATGCTATAAATAAATGTGGGAATTAGTATAATTTTTTATATGTTCAGTTACACAGAGTAAGTAGGTTTTTTTTTTTTTGTCTGAAGCTGAACAAATTATCGTGAATAATGTGATGCATATAAAAAGGGTAGAAGTATTGTACGACTATTTATGCTACCAAAGCAGAGAGGAGAAGAGCTTGATGAGGTGTGTCTGACCAAAATGTTGCTTTTATTACTGGGAGCAAAATAACAGTGGGTTTAGTTTTTATTTCCAGTTATCAAATCTCTCTGTGAAAAGTGAATCACTGTTGTGTGTGTTTGGAGTTCACCCATGTGTTCGTGCTCCTGTGACTGATCCTCATTTGCAGAGTGATCAAACAGACAAACAAAAAAACAAATGCTCTCTTGCTCCAGGCTCGGGTTGACTGTAGTCAATATTCATATCGACATTAGTGTCATGTTGTCTCATTTGCTTCCCCATTTAAATTTAGCATCAAACTGTTTGTAGGAGATTGGAGAGCGTGAGGCACAGACATGCAGCGGAATCTGATCTGTATATTTATCAGGTGTCAGTGATCAGAGAGAACAAGGCAGGCTTCAATGCTACAGAGGGGTTTCACAAAGTGTGACGTTTCACTGGAGCTCAAAAGTACTTCTACAGGCGTTCAGACAAAAAGTTACAAAGAACTAGAAATGAAATGATCCAACAGTGTATACAAGTACAGCTGAAAGGGATGATCAAAATAGTTAATAGTCAACACATTTTTCATCAGTTGACTATTAACTATTTTGATTGGTTTTCATGCTAAAACATTTCATAGTTCCAGTCTGAGGATTTTCCTTTTAATTATTTTAATTCATTTTTAATAATATTGTGGTCTGGATGGTTGGTTGAATAAAACAAACATTGTGATGTGTCACTTTAGGTTTTTGTTACTGTTTTCTGAATTTTTACAAACCATTTTTCTACTTTGAGTACTTTTATTTTAAATACTTTAAGTACATTTTCCTGATTATATTTACAACAGAGTATTTTTACAGTGAGGTATTGGTACTTTTGCTAAAGTCAAGGATCTGAATTCCTTCTCCACCACTGACACAAACAGGCTGGTAAATGAGGAAGATGGCGAACAGGGAATCACATAGTGTGAACAGCAGACACAGTGTCCGTAAACTGCGACGGACCAGACATACACGCAGACACAGAGTACAATACAAACAAAAGATGCTCAAAGGCAGTCACACACAGAGAGAAAGGATGGCATTAAAAGAGAAAAGCAAATGATAATCAGACAGTAACAGTCGGAGACAAGACGGTGACATAGGCTGGGAGACAAAAAGTCAAATAAGATGTACCCACGCATACAGAGGAAGTACACAACCGAAAAAACAAAAATAGAGAAAAAAACAAGCTCATGTAATGAGACAGATGTTTAACTGGACTTGTGGGACTTGAGTTAACATAGCAGAGGAAGAAATATTCAGATATTTTACATAAAAGTGATATTTTACACTAACAAGTTATCAAATGACAAAGTGAAAACAGTGACTACATTTACATCTACAAAATATTCTGGTTTTCTGCTCTTATTCTGAAAAAGATATACTATTAAACTCTGTACATTGATAATGAAAATAAATAGTGCCCTTATATTTCCGTTTACATGCAACCGTGCATATTCTGACAAACATAAAACGCCCCCATGACGTACATCCTACGACGACGCGGTCAAAACCTGTGGATATCAAAGTTTTTTAAAGTGTTTAAAAGTAGGTGTGTTTTTCCTTCCGAGCAGGAATGTGGGCTCTTCTTTTGGACATGTATTTGTACCCCAGCCTTACAAACTGCTTGTTAGTTGGTTTGTTTACAACACACAGAGGTGACCATAAAGAATGTTCCTAAAACTAGAATAATTCTGGTATATCCCACATGTCTTATTTGGAAAATGCTAATTCCAGAATAAGGCCTAATTGGGAATATCTAAACGGAATAACTGTTTACATGACCCGTAGGGAATTAGGAACATTGTCATATACTGAATAATAGTTGAATATAAAGTGCATGTAAACTTAGTCAATGTGAAAGGTTTCTCTGGTAGTTATGAACCTACAGAGAATTAACAGGTGAATCTGCAGCTCCCCTTGACTTCATGGGGCTTTATTGTGAGTTTCAGCTCATTGTTTAGCTCTCCGCCCCATAACTCTACGGTTTGGTTCACTCCCACAGTGTTGTTTTCAGAGAAAAAGCCATACACTGTACACAGCAAACTGCAGACAGACACAGTTAGAGCCTAGCTGGTGAACATAGTGGAGCATTTAGCAGTTAAAGAGCCAGATATTTCCCTCCGGAGTTGGCGGAAACCAAAAACAGAGCTAAAAGAGAATGAATATTGAACTTACATTCACCAGGTGGAAACAAACACGATTCCAGATTTATGATCATGTCGCTCTGTAACGGCTGGATGTGGAAATAAGTTCATCACATCAAGTTAAAAGGTGAAGATGTGTCAATGTTGTGTTAACTACTGGTTTCTGTTGAAAACAAGTGGATAACTACATTAGCAAGTGCAGGTTTAAATAAGAATATCACAATGTAAAATCACTCCATCCCAAGTAAAAGACCTGCATTTAAAATCCTACTTAAGTAAAAGTGCAGAAGTGTTATCAGCTTCATGTAGTTAAAGTGTCAGCAGTAAAATGTCCCCTGCGACTGATTTTATTCTATTGTTAATGCTGATGCATCAGTGTGTGAGCAGCATTTTACTGTTGTAGCTGCTTGTGAAGTAGTTTTAATTACTTTATATACAGCTAGCTAGTTTGGTCCAGTAGTTCCCAACCTAGGGGTGGGGCCCCTCCAAAGGGCCACCAGATAAATCTGTGCGGTCGTGAAATGAATAATGGGAGAAGAAAGGAAACCAAACAAATATGTTTTCAGTCTTTGATTTTTAGTTAAATATATTATTGAAAAGAAACCATGTGAAACATTTTGAGTGGAAATGTCTCTTTGGTGGAACTGCTAACAACTCAGAGACTGAGGCTGATCTGAAACATGACAAGGAGACACAACTACATACTTATTTTATAAAACAGCTTACCAGACGAAAAGGTTGTGAAGCTTTGGTTTAATCTTTAAAAATGCATTGTGTTTGATTACATTACAATATTTATTTAAATGTAAAACTTTAATCTGAAAAGTAACCAGTAGGCCAGGCTGTTCGATGAATATAGTGGGGTAAAAGATACAATATTTGCCTATGAACTGTTGTCGAGTACAAGTATAAAGAAGCATAAAAGGGAAATAGTCAAGTTAAGTACTTTAAATTTCTTCAGTTCTGAAGTCTAGTACTTCAGTAAATGTTTTTTCCCCACCACTTTTTGAACAGTTGATTCCAAACAGTGCGTAATGATTTCGTCAATCTTTCAACCTACCACTGGGTTGTATTTACAACGCCTATGAAAGCTTTCAGGAGGGAACTCTTTGCTAAGTAACATTTACAAACACAGTTCACAGTTTTTCAGTGCTTCAGAAAGCCAAATTTCCCACACCAAACATTTGCTCACTTACCAATTCTCAGCATGGACCATGCTGTGCAGGAGTTACAAGGCGTGGCGGCTGAACACTTCCTACTTTTATGCTCTATCTGATGTCATCAATGATGTCATGGGATAAACCAAGTATGCGGGGGGATCTGTTTTAGGTTTGAATATGTTATGTTGTTTAATATGTTTGTTTTGTTAGGATTATAGAGTTTTCTTGCCAAAATGGTTAGAAATATTAAAGTCTTGTTTGTACTGTTGATATTTATTGAGACAAGTAACATTTTGTTTTATGTGAAAGAGACTGCGACAACCCTGAATGAAGTATGGCTCTGCCTAAGCTGATTGTCAAGTGTCTTGAAAGGCCTATTTAAGGAGTTGTTCCCTCTCAGCTGAGAGAGGGGTATGTTCATGTGGTGGTGTATTGGATGAGTTAAGCACAAGTTAAGCACAAGTTAAGCACAAGTTAAGCACAAGTTAAGCACAAGTTAAGCACAAGTTAAGCACAAGTTAAGCACAAGTTAAGCACAAGTTAAGCACAAGTTAAGCACAAGTTAAGCACAAGTTAAGCCAGTTTTTGTATCACCATAATTGCTTGTGCATTATGGTGGGACAGTGTGAATGAGTCTCCTTTTGGATTTTGAGCTGGCTTGCTAAAATCTTCCTTGACACTGACCAGGCATCCCGGTGCTGCTCGTTCCCAGGTCCCGTCACTGTTCAAACCACCTTTGTTATCTTTTCAATGTGCTCAGTATGTCCCTCAGGCGGGGCAGAGGAGACGAGCAACACGCTCATTTGCGCTGTAGAACAGGTAAACAGTGAAGAGAGAGGCCGTCAATCCCTCGGATCATTATTCATGAAACCTCCACTGTCACTGAGTTGGAAAACCCGTGCTGGATTACTGGCTGACCTGAATGACATCGTGAGTACAATTGACTTTTTCTATTGATTTTGCGGTTTCTTGTTTGTTTAATTGAACTGAACAAAAAGAAGAAAACAGTAGTATTGTGAATTTGTGTTGGAACTGTGATAATTGAATTTACTTTTTGGAACAGTGGAATATCCAAACTTATCTGAGTTACAGGTTAGTTGAAACATCCAGAACCAATTTTTGAGTTGGACTGTTCTTTAAATTTATTTTAAATCAGACTTTGGAACTTGAGGATTTCACACATTCACTGTCGCACAGATTTTACAATACATTATTATTGCCTTCAGAGTTGGTTGTTAGTGGTTCTTTAGTTTTTGCTTGGATTCTGCAGCTTATAGTTTATTCAATGTTGTTTATCTGTTTGTTTGCATCTCTTTTAACTAGAGGCGAGTCTCCCATGAGTCCATATTAAAAACCTTTTCAGAAATGCCATGTAGCACACGCACATGCTCAAACACATCATATAGACACATGATTCTAAATACCTGCGGGCACACACGTACACAAACTAAATTATTATAGAAATTTATACACAGTACATACACATACACGTATGTATGTGAACTAATGCACACACACTAACAGTGCAATAATATGTTGAGAGCCACAATAACAACTTACATTTTTTCAATCCATCAGTTATATAAGTCATGTTGTATTGAGTTCCATATTAATTGTCCTGTAGATGAATGTCAGTCTGCCCATTTCAGTTTCTATCCTTGGTAATGATTTATATGCAGTGGTGGGAAGAAACTGAGTAAATGTACTTAAGTACTTTCTTTAAGTACTATTTTGAGTTTTACTTGAGTAGATACATTTTCTGAACGGATTTCAATTGATTAAAATTATAAATATTTGTTTAACCATAATTTGCAGATTCAGATAATCAACAAATAAATTATATTGTATTATTATTGGTTAAGATAAGACTTTATTGATCTCTGGGGAGAAATTCGCAAGCTACCCAGCAGTATATAAAGTAATTCAAATGATTTACCAGCTGCAACATTAAAGTAATGAACACATTACTACCTCAATACTATAATGCAATATTACTTGAAGTATATTTTGATAAACTTTACAGTACTGCATATACTGTGTATATACTATTGCACTTTTGAATGCAGGACTTTTACTCGTAACAGATTATTTCTACACTGTGGTATTGCAACTTACTATAAGGAGAAAATCTGAGAACCGCTTCCACCACTGTTTTCTATCTCTATTCCTTATATTGACTTTGTGTTCATTTCTCACTAACTATCAGTATTGACATTTTTTTTAAAGAGTCAAACTATAACAGTACGCCCACCTTCTATTCTGACCTCCTCCCTTCAAGGTCTGTGCGGTACAAAAACGTAGCATTTTGTTCCCTCGAATAAAAGTTCCAAATATAACATTATTGTGTCTTTTATAGCAGAAAAACAACCTCATTGAATAGCTTGGGTCTTGTTTTACCTTCTCTCTGCCTCAGTCAGAAACACTCTGCAGGTCAGAGCCATGTAATTATTTGTTTCACATCGCCTCCTCACAGGATGGCTGTATACTGGCAATATAAAATCACAGGAAAAAAAGGCTTTGTTCCCACTCAATCATTTTGTACACTCCACAACTGATAGAGGGGACACTTAGCTTGAAGAACTGAAAATGGTCACTTCTAGTCGCTCTGTGTTTTTGGTCAATTGCGATCTGATTGAGTGTGTACTCACATAGGTCAATGGTGGTCAACATTTCCCATCTTCACGTCACTCTCGACAAAGTGTGTATACACGTTATATTCCAGGACCACAGGTATCTTGTGGCTTCGGAAAATATAGCCTTGAATATTGGTATTTGCAATGTTTCCAGTCTAGAAATTGATTTTGAGTCCTACCTGCGGCCTTTTACTGCATATCTCCTCTCCTCTCTCTCCCTAACTTTCCTCCCTCTGTCACTATCAGTAAAGATAAAAAAAGGGAAAAAAAGAAATCTTTAAAATTACTGATATTAAAACCTAATGTTAACCACTGATATATTAGAAATTGTTGTGGAATCAAACTTGGTGGGACCTTACAGCAATAGTTCTTGCCAGGAGAACATTCATTCATTCATTTTCTTGAAAAAAATATGTTCCTGGGTGTAGTGTGGGGCAAAAGCTGGATACATTATTAGTAGAAGGAATACAGAAAGAGTAGGTGGAGTTTGGGCAAGCTTCAGTAACGACTGATCACATGAGCTCATCTCATCCCTTTTACAGGCAGCAACAGGTGAAATGGAGAGAGAAAAGCTGACAGATATCTATTCTCCTCTGTGAGGACCTGTGGTTTTAAAATGAGAAAAAAAATATATATATATTCATATCCATGGGCTCAAATACGCTGTCAATGGTAGAATGAACAGGCAGCTGATGTATGTTGGTGCTGCAGCTGTTGGTTATAATTGTGCAAACAATTACTTAATAAATGTAAACTCTGCAGGTATGTTCCTCCTCTGCATATTTGAAGACTAATTTCTTCAAATATGTCTTTATAATGGGCAAATAAAAGTCTATTTGCAAAATATCCGTCCTCATTTATCGGGGGGGGGGGGGGAACTTAACAGTCTGCATGTTTTTATGTTTTTTAACAAATAATATAAAAGGATTGGCAGCTTAAGCTGTTTATCAAAATCAGGTCTGGACCATGTCCGGAGTTGTCCTTTCAGGAGATTGTCTGTGTCAGACGCATCTCCAAATACTGGTAATACTGTTACAGTTTAGGCGAGGGGTGGCGCCTGGCTAGAGTGCGCAGGAGGCAGGACATGCTGCAAAAAGTATGCTGCAGCCAGTTTGTTATTTAGTCGTAAGCAACCGAGCCTCTTGACTTTGTCTGACGAGCTGAGAGAAACACAAGTGAACAGATCTACTGAAAAACATGAAGGGTGTTTCTGCCTCTTCATTCTACACTATCATCCATCCAACCGTTTATCCTGTGGAGGGTTGAGGGGGGGTAGGGGGTGGGGGCGGCGGTCCGGAGCCGATACCCGCTGAAATTGGGCGAGGGGCAGGGTACATCCCGGACAGGTCACCAGTCAATCACAGGGATGACACAGAGAGACAGACTCCACAGAAAATGCCCCAGGCAGCCGACACGGTCGAAACCCAAAACCTTCTAACTGTGAAGCAACCATCAGTGTTTTTATTTATTTTTATTAAAAAATGTTTTTGACTCTCCAGAGGAAGCTTGTAATGTTGTTTCAGTTGGCAGTCATAACCATCATGATACTGTTACAGTAAATGTAATGTAGTTAGTGTAAACAAACATTTTCTCTGTTGTGTCTGTATTTATTTATTCATAATAACAGTGCAACAACACTGCCATCAAACAGGAAAACCCATCATTACCAATGCTATTGCCATCACTTGCATCCAGCATACTGGGAATAAAATATGGAACACTCCTACATACATCGGGTCGCAAGCGACCCTAAACGTTTTGGAGAAAAACTTTGCTAAAGACCTGAGGTATGCATTTAAGGGTTAATCACCTCAATCACCATTTGACCCCTTTATACAGTACCAGCACCAACCCCTGTGATTGAATCATGGCTTTGTGTCAGCATACATGCATGAAGGCTTTTCTTTTACTTCCTGCTTATTTTGACCAGAAGATAGCTGTACATTTTGAACACTGTAAGCTGTGGACTTATTTATCTTAACTCAAATTCTTTCTGGTGTTGGGGTGCAGCCCTGGGTGAATTCTCCTCTGTCTGACCTCCAGACACAGCCAGTTTGATTAGTCATGCGTGTCTGCTCAAGGCCGACCAGGCTATGAGTCATTAAGACATAAAAAACTTAACTTCCTGTGGACTTGAATTACAAGCTACCAAAAAGTTATATTTTTGAGATGTTTGTCTCTCACAAATAACACACATACACACACAAACACACACAGCTGTTCACGGGGTCCACAGAGCCCATTATTCAGTATAATTGGGTGGGTCTTAGGTTCTGTCTATGTGTAATCCCTGAGTGGATCCGAGTGGATCTGAACATGCTCTGTATCAGCTCTGATCACGTGATTTGCTATAATCTTTGAATCAGAAGAAAATGTTTCTAAATAAATGTATTCTGTAAAAGATATATTTTATTAAATGACAATTACTTCTTGGAATTTGATTAACAGATATTAAATTGGTTAGAACATCTTCTCTGTATGTCTCCCTGTTGGCTAAAGACTGCTTTATTGCTTGATTGTTGGTGAACACAGAACTTTCTATAACCTCTACAAATTAGTCTTTGAAGCATATAAACAAAATATTTGTCTACGTATGACTTTACTTTTATTCTTTGGACATTATTATTATTTTGCTGCTTGTTAACCTGTTTTGTGGAAATTGGTTTTACTTCCTTGTTGTTTTGGGTCCAACAATCCTACTGCTTTATGTATAAAATAATGGCAATAATAAATGCACAGTCAATATTTTTTTCCATTTTAATTTTGTTTCTTTTCTCTGAACTAATTAAAATCCAAAATTGTAGAAAAGTATTGATGCAGTAACTATTCCCTTTGCCACAAACCCATTTGATGAAGGTGACAGAATACTGAAATGACTAAAAAGCATCATTCTTACACCAAATGAAAAAATATGTTGTGTTTTATGGGTTATACATGAACTATCTGTGTATATATGTGTGTATATATATATATATAATATATATGTGTGTGTGTGTGTGTGTGTATGTGTATGTATTCATACAAAATCAATGTATTCACATTGGGTAGTATCTTTTCCTGTGGTCCATTTTGGATCAGGTCCAAATACCTAGTTCAGAATCAACTGGAGCTTCACCTCTGTATCTCTCTCTTGCCCTCATGTGTATTGTTTATTCTGACCTTACTCAATCCACCCAGACATCATTAGTTGAGGGAGTTCATCTTTACTATCCACACAATCAATAATTGAAACTGTGTGGTTGGATTCCTCAGCTTTCAGATGTTGCCCCCCTCCCAGAAGATGCTTTGGGAATGAGCCACACACAGTGATGGGCAACATTATACATGACACTTGGTTTAGATTATATTTTATTTAAAGAACAATGCTGATGTGGATAGTACTGATACTTTTACACCAGTGTGTACTTCCTCTATGTTGGAAATATTATTACTTTGAAACAGGAGGACCCTGTCATTGGTAACTTCACTTGAAATTGAATTTGAGATAACATATAATTGTTCACTAAATATAATGTAGGACCATGAAGGAAGCATGGATGATATTCACAAAAATGTTTGTTGAATATGTGAGGCTTTACAGTATAATTAGATTGACTTATGTGCTTAAATTAAATTTTATGTGGAACATAATTAGAAGCATCTTATCAGAGGTAAAGGCAACTCTGCTTCTACTGTGATTTGTTGTCTGTATTGTTAATCAAGTGAGAATCTGCCACATCTTTAATTTGCCAAGTAAACACTTCACTGCATATTTCTCTGATACTTTCTTGCATATTTCACCAACGCAGAGGTCATCTGATAATATCCTAACCATGTGGTTCTATATCTCAGTAATGCTTGGTTGCTTGTCTTTTCTGTCCTTCCTGCTCTGGGTGAAGAATCACTGAAGCTGCAGTGAAATTATTCAGAGAGAGTTCTTCAAATCCAGCTGTGAAAGAAACATTTAGCTGTCTGCAGGGTCAGTGCAAACATCGTGTGGTTGCTGATCCATACTGCATTGTTACATATTAATCATATTCAGAGGTATTCCTTGCGATTTTGTCTGCAAATACTGGTGAAACGGGATTTCTCCTGCAACTGTGCTGTTTAAAACACAGAAACAGGGAGTAAGCTACTAAATAATGTTATTGTCAATCTGAACCTGTCTGAACTTTAGCCAGCTAGCGGCGTGGCTCTAAAGGTGTGTTCAGAGAGAAAGTTCCTTGCGTCATTCATGCGTTTTTTTCTTGAAAAAATATGTTCCTGGGTGCAGTGTGGAGCAAAAGCTGGATACATTATTAGTAGAAGGAATACAGAAAGAGTAGGTGGAGTTTGGGCAAGCTTCAGTAACGACTGATCACATGAGCTCATCTCATCCCTTTTACAGGCAGCAACAGGTGAAATGGAGAGAGAAAAGCTGACAGATATCTATTCTCCTCTGTGAGGACCTGTGGTTTTAAAATAAGAAAAAAAAAATATATATATATATTCATATCCATGGGCTCAAATACGCTGTCAATGGTAGAATGAACAGGCAGCTGATGTATGTTGGTGCTGCAGCTGTTGGTTATAATTGTGCAAACAATTACTTAATAAATATAAACTCTGCAGGTATGTTCCTCCTCTGCATATTTGAAGACTAATTTCTTCAAATATGTCTTTATAATGGGCAAACAAAAGTCTGTTTGTATATAAATATCCGTCCTCATTTATCTGGTGGTGGTGGGGGGGGGGGGGTTAACAGTCCCTAAACGTTTAGACCCTAAACGTTTTGGAGAAAAACATGAGAAAATCAAAGTTTATCATTTCTGCCATTTTGACACTAGAACATTGTTAAAAAAAACTTCGCTAAAGACCTGAGGTATGCATTTAAGGGTTAATCACTTCAATCACCATTTGACCCCTTTATACAGCACCAGCACCAACCCTGTTTTTATTCGCCCAAAACAGCCAATGTGCTGTACCAACTGTACAGATGTTGGCCGTCAGCTCGCTATAAACTAACAAACCGACTGTGTGCTTGTGTTGTGCTCAGCCTCTGACTGAACTCAAAACCGGAACTCCAGTTCTTCTGTTATTTCCCGGGAAAATTCATGTCAAATCCTGTCTTTTCATTGTCTCTGTATGCAATCACGCCGCATCTAAAATATGCTTCAGGTTCTGTATAAACACACAGTACTGCAGCAGTGTGGGTCTGTGTTGGCCTGTCGGTCCACCACAACTATTTGATGGATTAATATGAGATTTTCTACAGATATTTAAGGTGATTAAGGTAATCTAGCGCTACCATCAGGTCAAAACTGGAAATCTGAGTTAATAACTAAATTCCTGCAGGAGTAATGACATTCCGCCACATCAGCTGTACTTGTGTAAAGTGCTCATTAGTGCTGATGTTCTAACACACCACACTAAGAAGATGAACATAGTATACATCACACCTGCTAAACATCAGCATGCTCACATTAGCATTTAGCCCAAAGCAACACTGTGGGTGAGTAGCCGAGAACTGTATACATCATTATTAGTATGTGCTTCCTACAAATAAAAAATAGCCACGAAATGTCAGTGAAAAGAACATATATTTTATTTATTTTTTAAAACACTTTCAGGAATCATTGTGTTAAGAGAACAATGGCAAAGGTTTCTTCATGAGTACCAATGAATTCATCATCATTACTTGTTTTTAAAACATATGGGAAAATGAAAGCTGTGAAAAAGATAAAAAGACAAAGTCTGCTTGACCCAGTCTGGTCTACTGTATGGGTGTTATTTGCAAAATCAATAACTCTTTATCAACAGATGGAGATGATTCATCTTTATCTTGTGCAATTAGAGCTCTACCACTTTCCTTCTTAAAGTTTTTAAGAAATGAAGAAAAACCAAGTTGTACTGTTATGTTGTTATGTTATCAGTGAATAAACTAAATAAAAACTAAATATCATAACCTTAGAAGTACAAGTTGTCATCTGACATTTTGAGCAGAAATGCCACTGGACAAGTGATTTGAGAAATTATTCACAAACCTGTTTATTGAAGTGAGTAAAAAGTTAAAAAAAATCATTATGAAAAGATTTTAAACCTTTAGAACTCATCTCAAAATTGACTTATTGATCTGAGCTGATGTTTGTAATTGAGTGGTTTTGATGCTGCTGAAAGGAATACAACTGCTGTCCGGTCCACATAATTAGCAGTCTTGTCTTCCATAGTCTCTGCAGGCCTTAGGGGGCCTTTATGAAGCTAATTGCTTCAGCTACAAAGGTGGCAGGTCCCGCCACCCTCCAGTAGTAACCAACTGTCAGTTAAAATGACCTGTGGGCACACACAAACACAGACAAACAAGTCAATACTGACACCATGAACTCATGAATGCATACTCAAACAAACACAAGAAAATAGATGCATACACACACTGACGTACGTGTACAGGCCCCAATAAAGACTGTGTGAGCCTCTGCTGGTCAGATCCCAAATCTGATCACAATCCGGCTGCATGTAAATCAGGGTTGGCCCTACTCCAGTTTGTTCACTGCCAAAACCATCAAAAGAAGAAGCAGTTTATTTGCATTCTAATATTTAGCAATAGTGGCTCGCTAACTTACAACTATCAGAAGGACACAAATGTGGATAAATTGTATTTATGAACTACGAGCGAGACAAAGTTTTATCGTCTTCACAGCTGTAATTCAAACTGCTCTTCGACCCATACAGAGCGACCAGTGGTTGAACTGATCAGGGAATCAGATTAAGACTACAATGGCTTGGTGCACCTTCTGCATGGCTGTATGTCGTGAAATGAGCCGCTTTTATACGTCAATAGGAAGCACAACAACTACATTTCCATGTTATTTTGGCTGCAATCACCAAAGGGGAGAGACCCAGTGGCCCCTTAAAGTTTATGTCGTGCCCATAAAGAGGCCTTGGTAAAATGAAGATGTTACGTACATGCGTCTTGGAGAGACAGAGGTGGGTTAAACTATCTTTCGTTCCCTCGTTGGATGCATTTACACTGAGCTTTTTCGAGATCAGATACTTATCTGATCAGCCCAAGATGAATAAGTTGACTTAGTTTAAATGGGGTAATACATAGACACACTGGACATTTACCTGCAGTGTGCAAACATAAAGATGCCTGCTCATGCTCAAACACAGGAATAGAACGACACGCACACGCACGAACATGCATGCACACGCACACACAGTAGTAAATGCCTCCAGCTCCCCACGCTCACTTGCTGGAATTGAAACTAGTGGTTTTTGCCAAAAGAATACTTTGAACAAAAAGAATGAGTAAACAACTTTTATTCCCTGAAACAGAGGGGAAAGGGTGTCAAGCTGGCCAGCGAGGCTGAATTCCCAGTGTAAAAGGAAACATTATTCTCTATATTCACACACAGTAGTGAATAAGCTTGCATTGTGAAAGATTCATGTTGAAAATAAGCCTAAGTTAACCATGCTAAAAGACAAATACAAGTATGCCACCATCCTTTTAGCCATCATATTAGTTTTAGTAATTTTTATTTACGCATTTCACATTATTATCACACATACCACAGACAAAGACGAGTGTAGGCAAAGATCCCTCCATAGCCCTTGATTATATGCATGTGCACAAGTACAGACCTTTTCCACCAAAATATTCAACATTATCTGCTTTTGACTTTTTATCTAGCTCCATCATCAGGCTAAAATTTGAATGTGTCCAATACTTTAATTAACCAAATACCTGCAGAACTAATGACATTCCCCTCAGCTGTACTTTGTGTTTAGTACTAAATAGCAGTAGACTTTTAGTCCTGTTATATTTATTTACAGCTTTTGTTCCCAAGTACTTCATATGTGTTGTGACCATGATTACAACACAATGGTTTCTTTGTCTGGTGTAGTCTTTTCATCGTCTTGAGATTGCTGACAACCAATCTTGATTAATCCTGGTGAAGAAAAAGTCATATAACCCCCGTAATACCGCAACACATGGATTTTACTGCAGTTTAGTCAAACTATGCCCTGAATTGAGGTTCTCGAAGATGATTTAGGAAATAGCACAATTCAGTCTATGATAATTTCATGAGATGAACCAAGTAGTTATCTTGTGTTGTTGTATTTTGTACAATGTGTAATATTTTAGTACTAACCAATAGTTTTAACCTAACATAATATCATCTAATTAGTGTACTTCAACAATATGAAATCAAAAAAAGATTGTCCTTTGTAACACTTATACAGACACACTTATACAGACAACTCCACTACTCTATAACATTACAGTTTTATGTTTCTCTGCTAAAGGTCTAAATCATTTGCCTCTGAGAGTGGGCGTGAAGAGGAAAAAAAGACAAACTAAACCCAAGTGAAGAACAAACATGTTCCACAAAATGGAGGGCAGAAAATGTCAAGCTGGTTAGTGTGGCTGAATTCTCACTACAAATACAAAATTGGAGTCAAAAAACACATAAAATCCCAACACAGAGTTTAGCCTGCAGTTGGTTCAGGCATACAGTAAGCTGAGAACAGATGATGCTTCTAATTGTGTGCATAGACTAATAAATTCTAATTTAATCATGATCCTTTTTTAAAATAAGTTATTTTATTTAATGTATATTAGTTTAAATTGCTAATTGACAGGAAAAGGCATTTATTTTTCTTCTTTCGTCCAATACAAACTCATCATAAACAGCTCATATATAGAACAGTTTTATTCCACAGGGGAGGGATGAACCAAGTTCCAATTTTCTGAGAGAGGGACCTGGACTGGAAGGACTTTGTCGCTATGGCATTCACAGAAGTGTGCTATTTTGCACATTTTAAGACACAAATCAGACCACTGGAGACACAATGCAATTCACACACACACACACACACACACACACACACACACAACTTCCCAAACACTTGACCTCCATGGAAAATTTCAGCATCATAAGTGGATGGTTGCAGTTGCTATAGGTTATAAAGTTATGCCTCACTGCCTCACTGACACCAGGGACATTACGATAGGTAGGCGTAACACACAAAGTTTTGTTCTGACAACTTGTAAATTAATGTTAAGTTGTTCATAGCAATCAGCTGTAAAAATCGGGTCTGTCTCTCCCGGCCAGTTTTGGGTCTGACATTTCTCAGTTCTGTGTGGGTCCTGGACCAGCTCTGGTTTGGGTTTTGGGTCCAGCATTTCTTGGTTCTGCATGGGTCCGGGTCCCAGCTTTCAAATAATAGATGAGTCTGGTCTGGTCTGGTCTGGTTTGGTAGTACATTTCTGGATCTTTTGGGGTTTGGGCAACATGAATGAACATGATCTACTGTATATACAGATATCTAAATTTAAAATAGCATAAAATAACATAAAATAACTAGGGCTGTCAAATTAACGCGTTCATTTATCACAAAAGCATCCCTCTGACACTGTGCGTTGCTCAATTCCAACCAGTCCTGCATCAGTTGAGTATGTAAATAGTTTAAAAGACTGTGGTTAATGTGGTCACCACTTAGAGCTGGAGTGCAGGACTTTTATATATAAATGAACGTCCGTTACATTCAAGCCCTCACCAAGCAAGTTCACACAAAGCTTATTAAGTGTCTCTCCGCCTGTCAGTCTCTCTGTAGTTCTTTACCGGCGTTTTAAATCTGGTGTCTGTGGCGACATTTCCTAGCCTGGGAACCAGACGAATCTGCCAGCTCATGTTTCATTTGCTCTGGCAGATACGTCTGGCCCCTATCCCATTCAGTCTGATTACTCCTGGGCAATTTTTCAGGCTAACCAATCACAAGCGTTCATCTAGTAGGAGGCGGGTTTAATACGATGACTGACAGAGATCGTTCAGGTATCTTTATAAATATCCAATATGGCGGCTCCCGTTTCCCGGCCAGCTAAGGCGGCAATATTCAACGGACTGGTCGGTAAACTTTGTCTGAAAAAAGAACAAAGAACTGCACTTAAACTTTATGTTGATAAGAAATATGTGTTTGCCGAACTTCTGACAAGACGTAACGTCCGACAGGATGGCGTCTCATTGCTCTGATTGGTTGTCTCCGACTGTTGATATCGCCCCTTGGAAATCAAAAATGAACTGAGAACTTGCAAATTAGTCTGGCTAGACATTTCCAGGCAGGCTCACCAGAAACCGATCGGCGGTGGCTCCCTGGAGCCGACAGCAGCGCACCAGCCAGAGTACGGGGTTGTAACTCCAGAGTTGACGAGAAGCACTAAGTTTGTTGATTAGATGCAAGAGGTGTCACTTGGTTTTATTTTTGTTGGCCAACTGTTGTATTGAATTTCAAGCTAGGTATTTGTTGCTTCCTGGGATCACTGCCAGAAAGGGGAGACAAAAGATCTGCACTCCAGCTTTAAGCACCCCATTGGTGCTGAGGTGATGAGATTATGTTAAATATAAAATAAATTAAAATAAAGAAAATGTATGGTGACATTTTAGGCTCTTATAGGCATATGTTCAATGACAAAAAGACATGTCTTTGGAAAATGATAAATTTCCAATGCTCCCTTTTAATATTTCTATTCTATGCCTTAGTATAGTATACACCCAGGAAATAATTCTGAAGGGCATTTTTCGAATTTGTGTCTGGGGCAATGTAAAAAGCAGTAAAAAAATAGTGTGGATAATATGGTCTTCATCTTCACATTAAAAATGTGACTTCTGGGAAGCATTATCCATCAATTTTGATTACGGTTGAGCACCAGGCATCATTGATGTAAAAACAGAGTCTGCCTCCCTTCGTCTTGTTGCAGTGCCATTTTCTGAATTGACTGTGTAACAAGATTGAACTATCTGAGGAGGCAAAACCACATCAGAGAATTATTACTACTAAGATTAACATGTTTCAAGGGGTCAAATTCAGGTATTGTTTCAGGTTTAGAGTAAATAATAGCCTGATGGGCTATTATTTAGAGCCTGTTGCAGGCCTCATTACATGACAAAATGTGTGTGTGTGTGTGTGTGTGTGTGTGTGTGTGAGAGAGAGAGAGAAAGGGAGAGAGAGAGAGAGAGAGAGAGAGATGAAAGAGACAGCCATCCACCGCAGTTAAAATGAGATCTCACATTATGCCTAGTCTTCAGGCACAAAATCTGAGTTGTCCTCATTTTCCTCACAAAAACAGGGTATAAGGAAGTCCTCAACAAAACAATATTGCGCTACTTCACATTCAGTGTCACATTTCCTCTGATCAAGAGGACGTCTTAACCGCCAAACTCCTGGAGTTCAGCGGCGTATGCGAGGAGCGGCAGTAATTGCCGTCAGGTTGTGTAGTGCTTTCATCAATGGGACAAATAAGACTATTGTCTGGTTTTAATGAGATGTCCCTCATTCTGTTGTTATGGACTGATATAATGCTTAATGGCTAATCAAAGAGTTGCTAGGCAACAGTGTGCGTAGATGGACTGTTTAAAAAGGCTGGTGGTTAGTGGACTGGATAATTAGATTGATCTCATTAAGAGGCCTGTAGGAATCATGATGACCTGTTTGCCTGTCTGAAGTGGGATGTGTGGGATTTGTATTTCTGCATACCTGTCATACTTGCCCCACTGTGCATGAGTACTAAGTGCAAGTTTGTCTGTTCATTACACATCAACTCAAGTCAATTTTATTTATATAGCTCAAAATCATAATTCATAGATTTTCCTCAAAGGGCTTTACAATCTTTACAGCATACATCACCCTCTGTGCTTAGATTTGGATAAAGAAACCTCCTAAAAAACCTTGGTCACAAAACCTCATCTCTACCACAAAGACCTGGAAAGCTGATAGATCACGCATACACACAAGAGGCAAAACTCAAGGACACTTCACACAGAGGGAGAGAGAGATGACAGGTGAGGTCCAGACCCAGATCCAAAATCTCTAGAATTAAGCCGTATAAGAGCCAAAAGAAGAAGGGGTATGGATAGCGGGCCAGGCCCGGTTGGAGCTCAAGGGCAACCACCGACCCGCTGGCCCACGAGGGGGACGAGGGACTTGGACAGACGGGAGAGGCCCAGGAGACGACAGGCAGGCAGTAAGCTTGTAAAGTAATTTATTACTTTCAAATGAAAGTAACTATATATAATGCATTACATTTTGGCTTAACTACTGCCTGAATTAGCTTAATGAAAAGCTGAAAAAAAGTTTTTCTTTAAAAATACACTTTTGGTATTGAAGTAATCCAAAACCAACAGAAGGTACTCAAGTAACGTTGCTTTAATATTATGATACTTGGATTAGGTTAATGACTAAAAAAAAAACTTCTTAAAGTAACCCTCCCAACCGTGCAAATCTGTCAGCCCTTCATTCAGGCAATCTGCCCTGCTTTTCTGTTTCCAGTGCTTTGAGCTCACAGTGTAGATACATTCACCCTAATTAATATGTAAATGTGGTGACATTTACCATAGAACTTTGTCTATTCAAGTGCTGGCATCTAATGACTACACACATCAAATGCTGCTTTGCGTTTTGTACATCAAATTCCCTTCTCAGTTATATGTAAATTTTTAGTGGGGCAGCAAATGAGGCGTCATGAAAATAATGTTGACTAATATCTACATGTAGATTAGAGTTTGAGCCACTTTGTCAGTTTGTTTGTCTGCATGCTCACAATGAGTAGAGAATCAGTGTGGGTATCGCATGAATATATGACTACACCCACACATATACATACAAACTGCATGCACACGTGCACAGTTGAACATATGACCCGCAGATTTAATCACCTCCCCTGATCATAAATTCCACACATAAAGATGCAAACATACACATTATTGTGTTAAGCACGGTTGAACCCGATGCTCTAAAGTAGCCAGGATTTACTTCACCCCTGCATGCAAGTCCGCTGGTTGCGGCAATTCTTTTTTTTATATATTGATCCACAAGGAGTCAAGGTCTCAATAGTTATGTATCATTCAGACTTCATACGTGTGATGACAGTTTCAAAAATTACTCTTCCATTCCAAAGAAATGTAAGCTTTAAAACCCTGCACCATCACACAGCTATTTTCAATTAAAGCCCTGAATTGTGTAGGGTTGGGCGGATAGATACCAAATAAAGATGCTGCAGATGCTACGTCGCGTTTTGAAAATCGATTCTAGCGTCAATAGGATTGATACTGAAAAAGGATCAATTTCTCTCCCCTGTGTTGTACCCATTTGTATTCTATCAAAGAGTAGCACTGTCTGTGAAAACCACTTTCCGTTGTTGTGAACACGTCTTAGTGCATGCACTCTTTGCTTCTCCACTGCTGTTTTCATGCTGGGTGCACTCATACAAAAAAACATACAGTCACTCACACACAGCGCATCTCAGGCAAAGAAAATGGATATAAAAAAATAATGGCTTCATTCATTCATGTAGCACATTCATTTAGGAAGCCTTTTTTTGTGACTTTGCTTTGTTTGCTACGTACATGCCTAAGTTGAGAAACCACACCTGTGTCTCGCAGGTGGCAGGTATAAATTTTACCACTCACCTTACAATAATTGCTAACCTTTGGCAAATCGTTTTGAGGTCATGAAAATATATTCAGATTTAGCCTATTGATGATGCGTCACCTCATAAATCATGACACACTGCTCTCTCCTACATGAAAGTACATAAGCCTCTTTTAATAATAAAAAAGCATCAGCATCAGTATCGGTTTCGGCCCTATATTACTTGGTATCGGACCAAAACCAAATTTTGTGGTACTGCCCACCCCCTCTGTAGTGTTCTGGCTGATAAGACCTGAGCTCAGGCCAAAGTAGGGGGGGGGGTCACCAAGGTCCATGTACTAAAACAATACAGTTGTTAAGGTTTCCAAACCACAGGTGCAACAACACAAACGGGAGAGTGAAAGAGATGTCAAGTAGCCTCAGTCTATACTCGCCTACGCAGTCCTGAAAAGAGGTCTAATTAGTAACTTAGTTAATAAGTGTAAATAATGCATGAAAACACTTGTGTGGATTGTAGGAGGGCTGGCTGGAAAGAGTCACATGTCTCTGTCTCAGCCTTTGATACAAAATTGTTGCTGTTGCTGCTTGCTTGTTCTAACTCAGGTCACAGTTGGCTATCATTTCTATCATGTAAGCACCAAAGGTTTCCATTTAGAAAGTATGGGTGATTAAACATCAAAACCAAACACATTAGAGAACCCTTAAGCCCTTACCCTTACAACTCCATAGCCTGCTTCCACATTAAGGAACAAGAGTTGCAGACTCAAACATTGATATTGCAGTTGAAAGCACAAATCAGGCAACCACAACATAGACAGAAGAAAAATGATTAGAAACGATAGCCGGTACGCACTTGATCTTATAAAAACTAGCTATGGAATGTTTTGGAAAGTGATTTCTGGTGAAGTGATTAAGTGTTCAATTAGATGTAAATGTGCTTAACATGCAGAAACACCTGTATGATTTTAAATGAGAGGGCAGTAGCTAATGTGCAACCATCAAAAGACAAACTGTCACTTAGTTGTGTAACATATTGTACAAAATAATGTCTGAGAGGAAGTTAAGTGCTTTCCGCTAATTCATAAAGCATGGCTCATAAGGCACTGTTAAAGCTTTTATCTCAACATTTAGATGACTTGCCCTTTACAACCCAGTCACATATAAAATGTTTCAGAAGTAACTCCAATGCATTACATATACATTTTCACAACAAACTTGAAACTTGGGATTGAAAAAAACTGATTGCATAATCGTATTATTATGGGATGTTAAAGATAATAAAGGTTACAAAATAGTAAGAGAAGAGGGAACTTCAGTCTTTTATGTTGAGATTCTCTGCCAGCATTCATTTTGTAGGAGTAGCTTTTAAAATATTTTAAGTAGTCACGAACCAATGTTGGAACAAACAGTTTGTGTGAAGTGGCAGCAGTTTACACAGCTATAGTTGAAACTAGAAGTCGTTCCTCTTTTTCATGTTTGTGTTGAAAAATCACATTAAAAAGTGACATCCAACCAAAAAAACTGATTCTTGCAAAACAATGTCACATTACCATCGTTATGGCAAATTGTATATGAGTCAGTATTCTGGAAAAAAAAACAAAAAAAAAAACAAAAATCTACTCTACTCCAATGCAACTTGGCAACTGCTGGACCAAAGAACTTAACATACACTGTAAAGGACATGAGTGCTCACCTATTACTGACTGACTTCTCATGACAGATTAAAAAATAAATAAATCACATGGGAAACTGATGCAACAGGCTGTAAATGGAGAAGACAAAGGATCTCTCTCTTTGTGCCTTTCTTTCTCTCTCTTCTACTCTTTCTCTACGAGTCTGTTGGAATTTAAAAGGCTCTTTGCAGACTTGCCATGCCATTAAAGTTGACTTAACCTCGACTTTTAGAGGAGACAAGACCAATTTAGACTTAAAAGTATAGTCACATCACAAATGCCACATCACATCACAAATGCCAAAGACAATTAAAGTCTTTATTCCCCCAATTTTTTACTTTACTTGGGACCTTGGCAGTGCTAGTTTATATTGAAAGCTCAGGATATTACAATAAAACAGCAAAATACAGGTCTTTTTCATCCATCACTGAAAACAACTGTCCATTTCTTATGTTTCTCACTCACAGAAGGCCTTGAACTTTACTAATGAACTGCGGTTGCTTAGACATGTTATGTTTTCCATCATGGAAAATTCAGGTATTTTTCAAACATGGATGCATTCATGGATAACCTTTGATGCTCTCCACAACCTATTGTTTATTAAGGGTCAGTATGGGTCAAATAAATATTATTTCAGTTTATTTTTTGGGTCAACTCTTTTGAGGCACTTAAGTATATCTGAAAGTTACAGTATAACAAAGAAGCTTTTATTATTTTAAATCCCATTCTGATTATTGTGATATTTTACGGGTATCCATACATGTCTTAGCAGGTATAAAAAAAATCTTTTTTTTAATTGCAGCAGACATCGTATACAGTTAAAGATACAGATTGTTAGCTTTTTGATTTGTTCTTGTTAACGTTTGTATTCAGACTTTTTAAAGACACTATAAAGAAAGTAACCTTGTCTTTATAACGCTTGTCTTCATGCCTTCATCGTCACATGTGAATGCACGCCTTTGAATCCTGGCTTAATATGTAAATTCATTTCCTCAAGATGACAAACTTCAAATAATAGCAGAAAAACAGGTTTCCCATTTCTGGGCAAAACAGAGCTGGAATAACAACAACAAAAAACCTTTAGTTTTAAAAAATGAAGCTGAGGGGGAAAATGAATAAATTCAAAAGATTTAATATTTACTGTTACGTTTTTTTTGCTGAATTAATTACCTAAGGGACAGGGTTTTATTTCTGGATTGCCTTGAGGTTTTTGGAAGACGAGTGATGTTATGCTTTTTATCAGCAGCTACACATTTTTATTGTGAACCCGCTGTAGTCAATCGTACTTCCACTAAGCCTGTCTTGTCAGCACTCCAGTAGTTTATATTAGTTTTCCTCTCTTTGTGTATTTCTATCTTCAACATTCAGCGCTAGTGACACTCATCAGGGACCTCTAACCTAGAGTTATGACAAAACCCATCAGATGTCACAGTATTGTGTGATACTTCTTGAACCTGAACCTCCTGCTCTTTCTGTGAGGTTTGTCCATACGAGTATTCAAGTTCAAGTATTCATTTCAACTTGATGAATGCCACCTGTAACTGTTCTGCTCCATTAGTGGACAAGTTTCATTCACAAACATATTGCCCATGAGTTAAAGGAAGAATTTCACATTCCTGCTGTCAGAAATCACCAGATGTAAAAAAAAAAAATTAGCAGCGTCTGTCCTCATATCATGTCAACCAAAACAATTAACTAGAAAATACTAGTACAGCAACCAACAAGTGCCATCATAGCGGAGCCGTACTGTGACAGAAATTACATGACATGAAGGTAGATGCTAAAAAACATCAGAGAGAGAAGAAGTATTCAGATCATTTGCTTAACGTATCAACACAACAACATCACAATACTGTACTCAAAATCTTACTTAAGTAAAAGTACACAAGTATTATCAGCAAAATGTACTGAAGTATCAAATAAGAAGTACAGTTTTATTCCTGTGACTGATATATGATTCTACATTTTAACATTATCAGTTTATTAATACTGATGCATTGATTTGTAAGCAGCATTTTACTGTTGTAGCTGTCGGAGGTTGAGCTTGTTTTGCCTGCTTTATATACAATTAAAGTAGCTGGTTTAGTCCAGTGGTTCCCAACCTAGGTATCGGGCCCCTCCAGAGGGTCTTAGGATAAATATGAGTGGTCATGAGATGATTAATGGGAGAGGGAAGAAGAAAAAACAAAGTTTTAATGCACAACACTGTTTTCAGCTTTTGGACTTTGTTTTGTGGAATTTCAGATAATACAACCTCTTTGGGCCTCAAACAGTTACTTAAATGAAAGGTTTAGTGGGAAAATCGTAAAATCTTGTGTTAAACCCCTCAAAGTAGATTGGCAGCTATGATAACTGTATAGTTTACAGAAAATTAATTTTACATCAGTTTATTTTATTTCTGTAACACATTTAAACTCCAAATTGAGTGAGATTGAGTCGTGATTCTCAAGTCAAACGTGTTCAACCATGAGTGATATTTTTTTTTGTGCACACTCTCTTTTCAACACATCTAGTTTTTTTATGTAACTTCAACCTCCAAACACGACTGACTTGATATTTTCTTCCCCTTGAAAAAAGAAGCACATCCCTGAATGCTAACGTTTAAGGAATTTAGATTTAAAAACGTCCTTTCAGATGGACAGTTAAGGGTTGTGGAGTGGGTATAAAATGAATTTCATCATATCTAAATCAAGAGCAAGGTATCACAGACTATAATCCTCACAGCTATAAAAATTAAATCCGATACATCTCTGACCTTCAGTTTCACAGGAACTCATTTAAGAAGACACTATGTTACTATGAAAGACTGATATATAATGGAAATAAAAACCTGTTACTGTTTGTGTAATAAAAAAAACTGAACTGAAATAACATGTATTTAATCCTTAAGATTACCATAAAGGAAAACCCTCATTCCTCACATTTATTGTCAGTATTTTTCCAGCAATAGCCATTCAATGCATTTACTGTATATTCTAAAATTACTTCCCTATTACTCTTTATTATTTGTGGCGGAGTCCACCATTCCCGCTAACAAGAGACCTTGCAGGATGTAATCCGGTGTTCCTATTTGTCTGTTTGATCTGATTGATATCACCCTCATTGTTCACTCTTATACAGCTGTATCAGAGCTGCATTAAAGCTGCCCTGTGGAGTTTTCTTGCAAACAAACAAAAGTTATGTTTACATTCAGTGTTCCTCATGATGACGCACTGTGTGTATCCTCGAGGTCTAGCATATGTGTCAAATGCATTTCTTTCCTCATAAAACATTTGCAAGTTGATTTTTAAAGTATTGGTTGTGTCAATATTTACGAGCTTGCAGCCTTCTTCTATGCCTTCGCTGGCGTGTTGCTGTATACATTGATCAGTGGAATAGTGTGACATCGCTGTTAGGACTGTGTATATCTCGTCACCAAGGTGTGCATCGTTGTATCGGCCATTTTGTTTGCATTCTGTGGAAACAAATCACATCCTCACGAGAAGAGACCGACTGACAATATGTTATATTTGGAATTCATAAGAACACGTAAACCAGTTTGATAGCAATATAATCTTCATCTGATAGAGTTAATTAATGTCACAATCATCCAAAAATCTGGCATATTTCTTACACGTTATATGATTATTTTTTTTTTACCAGCCCAACCCGTGATGTGGAACCACCCCTAGTTTGTCCTGTTGTGTAAACTGACCCAGTTATTCTGCAGTTGTCTTCAGCGTCACCGAGGACTCCCTGGCCCAGAATACTTCCTGCAGTAGGGGATTGGGGGGTGGCATGTGAGAGCAACAGAAGAAGTGACAATGAGAGAATAACTGAAAATAGGCAGATGAAGCATGGGTGTTAGTGAGAAAGAGCATTATCCGGTGAGAGAAATTGAGACACACACACACACACACTCACACACACACAAAGAGAGAAGGAGATAGAGGAAGAGTCTGATTGATGGTCTGTCTCTCAGGGCTCTGGTTAAAGGGGGATGGGGAGTTGGGGCTGTGGGCCTCAGCCACAGGAGCGTGTAATGACTGCTGAGGAATTTCAATGGCCCCAAACGCCTCTGAGATATCCACCACAACCTCCTCCTCTCTCTTGCTCCTCTCTCTTACCTATCTTTCTCTCTCTCTCTCTGACCTATCTTTCTCTGTTAAACTGTCCCTCTCCTCCCTTTCTATTGGACAGAATACAGAATACTTCTCCTATTCCCTGCTTCCGTTGTTCACGCTCTCTCAGTTCAGTTGTGGGTGAATTAGTTTGTCGCATGTGCACTCTCAGCGCACGGTTTCAACTCTAAACCATTCGTGAATGTGTGAATCCTGCACCTGACATTCTTGGTTTTCTGAGCGTGGGGTGAGCGTGAAGTAGTGGAGATTACCACATTACGGCTGTTTCACAGTTTGTCCGAATGGTTTTTGCAGTTTACAGATCTGACAGTTGAAATGAAGCTAGTCAAAGTCAGATTAAATTTATACGCATACCTCTGGTCCTTATACCATGTTACACCCTGTAATCATATTTAACATTGTTCTGGTGTCAGAATGTCAAAATCGATTAAAAAGATTATTAGTATATTTTATTTCTTTTCTTTTATCAACCAAATGATTAAATGATTAATTGAGAAAATTATCATCATTATTAATTTATAAAAATAATAATGATGAAAAATGTTTGAATGATAAAAATAATCTTTACCTCCAGTGTTAGAACAAATATCATCAGGAAGAAGAACCAAAAATCTTCTGCCACTCTTTAAATCCATCTCAGCTTTTTCTGTTATATTTCTAGACTAACTCTCTTGTCTAACACTCTTTACCTTTATCCCCCTTTCTTTGTCCCTCTGTTTATTTCTTGCCTTCTTTCTTCAGTCCAGTGGGAATTACTTAATGTCACACTGAAAGTTGATGACACACTGTTACTTCTAATGAGAAGGCTTGGCTGCCTTTCAGCAAACAAACACTTATAGGACACACAAAGTCACTGCAGGATTTCATTTGCTAAATGTCCATGCAACACTGACACCTGCTCCCTACTGAATCACAGTTTCATGTCCGCAGTTAAATCAGCGGGTCCATCTAGGCCTTCTTTATTGCTTTAAAAAAAAGATATAGTCCTACAACACAAAAATGAAAAGGACAAAGGGGCACAAGAGAGAACAGAAGTCCCAGGAGCCCAAAACAACAGTATAACAACGTATAACCACACATATGAAAAAAGTGCACCTGAATTATTTTAAGAAAAGATCAAATATGAATAGTGTAGCATAGCTTATTTGGCGGTGGCTGTGCCTTTGCAGCAGCGAGAGCTTAAGAAGATACATTAGTGGTGACACATGCGGGGAGTGTGTTTTTACTTCCCTGAGGCTGGTGTCTGTTTCCAGGCTCTTTATTTTCACATGAAATGCACCACTTCTCAGCCAAAGAATTTCACAAAACTACAACTATTGTTTGTGTGTCTGTTTGGCATACTTTAAATATAGGGATTCTCTTAATCCCCAGATTTCAGTAATTATCATTTGTAAATCATACACAGATTAGAAACACTTGAAAAGGATTGTAATGCTACACTGTGTTGAACTTGAGCATTGTTGAAATCCCATTTTCTTCTGCAAACTCCCCACACCACTGCTGCCTGTTAAACACACATTGTTCTCTTTTCACTGGATAAAAGGGAATGACCTGGCGGCAAGTATATAAATATGTTATTTTATTCTAATGCAGAATATAAACGTGTTTGTGCAGAGATCAATACTCTGCTAAAAGGATGCACTTTAATCCTCCACACCAAACAAGGAACAAGTATTATGCAAATGCAGTATATAGGCCAAAATACATTACATAATCATGAAAAAACATAGGTGTAAATAAACTGCCTGTTTAGAATCAGTTTTCCTTCCACCAGATATTTGTTTTTGGCTAAACATTTGGTTTTTACGTGTTTGTCTTTTAAACACACAGCCATGCTAGAAGCTCTGAGAGATGCATCTTCGAGGTGAATGGTAACATGTTGACATTTATCAGGTGTAATGTTTCCCATGTTCGCCATCTTGGTTTAGCGTATATGCAAATTATGATGGGGATTTCCTTTGTTTTGCACGTATCCGGTCAGAAACCAAAGTACTGGACAAATTAAAATATTGACCTGATGATGGCGCTAGATGAAAAGTCTGAGAATCTCCAAAGTAATTACACTTCATCCCGAGGGGAACATGCTTGTCTGGACCAAATTGAATGGCAATCCATCCAACAGTTGGGATATTTCAGTCTGGTTGAAGTGGTGGACTGACAAGCCAGCATCTCTGGAGCGGAAAGGTGTGAAGTAAACCTCTCCATAAAAATATGTTTTGCTGAGCCAGCGTGAGAGATAGACAAAGGAGGACACATTTTGATAAAACTGTCCTTTTTAAGAGAAACTCAACCTCGGCAAGCAAAGCCAGTGTGAAATGCTCTTAATAGCTCTCATGATTCCAAGCAGTGTTCCACTCCACTTCATCCAGTTCACTCTCTCCACTTTAACAAAAAAATGATTTACAAACTTTGACTTATTTTCTTCTTGTGTCTTCCTCGCATAACCCGTGGCCTCAGAAAGCCTACCGCTGCTGTGCCCTGTGCGTTCTCTCGACCTTCTATTGGTTTGTCTGCAGCCTACACTCTGTCAGAGGAGGTTAAAATAACTGGATGGAGCAATTACACAGCTAATAAGCTAGCTTCCTCCACTTTGGACTCTGATCTGTTGTGTGGGTGTATGAATGTAGGTATGTATTCCTGTTATACTGGTGGACGTGGGCTTGTGGGTAACTTTTCCAGTAGCCTGCATCATAAAGCACAATTATACATGTACTGTACCCGCTCCATCCCTCGCATGCACACACTCACTTTCATGAAGACATACAGACGCACCCCCTCCCTAACTCTGTGCGCCTGCCTTCCTTATCTCTAGCTCAATGTATTTATTACATTGTCTCTAAAACTACACCCACATGCACAAACACATCAACATAATGTCACTTATTTCACAGAGGTTTAAAAAAAAAAAGAGAGGATTATTTGCCCCTATACACACACACATGCAGACAAACATGCTACACTTGCCATACACTTGTTAAAGAATCCATCTGCTTGTATTCAGTCTATAAAAAAACCCACATGAACGTCGACATGGTGAGTTTGTGGGTGGGTGTGTGAGGCTTCTTAAAGCATGATGGGATTTATACTAACAGGCACAAGTTGTCACTCTATACCACGGATCCATAAGCTTAATGGGTGCATCACAGCAGCCATGACATGATCCCCTGCAAATACACACTATTTAATCAGGGTTATTGCACAGCACCACAGTGGGGAGTCCATTTTCATTTTAATAAACCTTTAAAAGCTTCTCAATTGTCATTTACTTTCCTGCTTCTCTGCTTTTATGGCTGTATAAGCTGCCGTTGAGTGTTTTATGAAGATGAACGAGCGTCATAAAAATGTGTTTAGGTTTTCTCGTCACTCTTATTGCCTTTCATGATTGTAATGGTGCTGGTAAGACACTGCTGTGATGTTGTCTATAAAATACACGTTAGTCAAGTCAATACCAGGCGTCCCCAGTGTACAAACGTACAGGCACACGCACTCACAAACACACACACACAGAACCCTCACATGGGCGTGGCAGCCATGGTGCTTTGTTGTTCTCATTATCTACTTTTAGGCCATCCAATTGTCTCTTTCACACACAAGCTTGAATTGTAATATCTGGAGTATTAACCTTAAACTTCAGTATTAATATACAGCACTCCAGATACATTTCAAGGGCATATGATATTGAATTTACATTTCAGGTGAGAATGAAACTCCTCTCAGTGTTTACATGATGTGCACAAGTTATTTTAAAAAACAATTAGAGCTACGTATAAGAACCTGTTTCCATTATTATTGTGATAATATATGCTGTTATACTGTATACACACACACACACACACATGTATATCTCTAATTGTTTTCTAAAACAACTATATATAGTTAATTAAAAGGTGGCATTCAGTTAGTCATTTACAAGTGAACAACAAGGCCTCCTTTGTATACTCAAAGAATATCATCCGGCAGTCATTTATATAAACTGAGAATAATATACCTGCCGACAAGACAGAATTTATTTTGATCATCCAGAGAAAATGTGTGGAGTAAAAAAGTCGGTTGTCATCTCAATGATCTCACTCCATAAACTGTGAGAAACAGCTCATACAAAAGCACAGAAAGTCCATTACTGTTGGATCCTATTGTTTCGGAGGGTTTAAATAATGAAGGTCTGGTGTGTGTACGGTGCATTAAAAAAACTAGAGACTGCAGATGAAACACATTTTTCTGCTGCTGCTTGCTACAGGCGTGTAACTTATTCTCCATCAGGGATGATAGCTCAGCCATCATTCTCCTTTCTCCCACCACCTCCACTGGGTCGCGGGGGCATCCCAGGACAGAGCTGGCCTTCTTAACCCGGAGTGACCCCTGCACTCCGAAAGACCTGAGTCTCCTCAGCAGATTTAGTCTGCTTTGGCCTTTCATACAGTATGTAGTGGATTTGTATTGTCAGTCCAGTCCAGTATATTATTCAGGTGAACACCCAGGTACTTGTAAGATTTCACCATCTCAGTGTCCATTCCCTGGATGTTCACTGGTACCTGGAAAGTCCACCGCCAGCTCTTTGGGTTTCCCTGCATTGTCTGCAGGTGTAGAGGTTGCAGAGGAAAGGAGCCAGGACTGTTCAATGTCCAAATGACTACTCCAAATGGTAGGCAGACTGTAGCGGTCCATTTATGGGCTCACCAGGAGGTGGAAATTGACAGGGACTAGCCTCTCCAGGGTCTTCCACCCTCCCCAGCTTCAGGTTCAGGTTCAAAATGTGCTCAATCATCCCGTACAGCTGGTCTGCACAGGGCCTCAGAAGCCCTGAGCTGGTCCCCCAAAAGCTAGAAGTTGGGTTCCTTGTAACCAGAGATGGTTTTAAGGCTCCTCCAGACTGGGTACGACACTCTCCACACAGAAGTTATACATCACTAAGTACTTCCCGCATAGATCACAGTATCAAAACAGTCCTTCAAAGCCTCATCAGCCTCATCCAGTCATCTTTTCACTGGGTGAGTGACAGCTGGCTGCCTGTGCATGACAGGTTTGTACACAGGCAGGAGGTGCACCAGGTGGTGATCAGATCTTCTCAGGGGAAGGAGAGTTGCATGGAAAATATTAACTATATTAATGATATTAGATGTGACAAATATCAGTGGAATTTTGTATGACGTTTTCTTACTTCTGAAACTTTACTTCGGCTGTCTATGCCTTTCAGGGCTTTCATTTTTTTAACCTGAAAATTTAGAGAGGACTGAGTGTGCGCCAAAGCCTAAATGCCATGAAAATAGCCTGCTAGGGTTGAGCAGATGAAAACAGAAGTGAACATGATCTGTTGACAACAGCGTGTGTGTGTGTGTGTGTGTGTGTGTGTGTTTTCACATCATGGAAACGACTTCCTTTCTACCCCCAAAAACTTTCTGCAGAATTCACCCTGATGCTTAATTGATCTGAAATTAATCTTAATGTGCTATATGTTGCATTTCTAATTTATCATTGTCAAACTCACTGATACCTTGCTGTAATTACTATAAACAAATGAAACCAAGGTTGAATGATTGATAGCTTCTGTCTCACACCACTGGGACTGTTAGTGTGTACTGTTTCTTCAAATTAAGACCATATTTGACATAAATCCTGTCTCCTTGATGTAATTTTATTTAAAAAGTTACAAGGACAGGAGATGACAACAGCTCCTTCAAACAGTGTTTGTGAATCAAAATATGGTAAAGCAGTAAATGTTAAAGTACAACCTCAATAACTTTTTATATGCAAAGAGAAAAGCCCCGTTTTCTCTCAAAAATGCATTTTCCCTTTGACTTGGGTAAAAGCAGATTTACAGATGGTCTGTCGTTGCTTGACATGCGCCAGATATTTTTAATTGACAGCTGATATTTTTCCTACACAACCAACTGCAAACTTAATGATTTTGTGTTGATCTTCATTGCACTGAAATAGTTAAACAGTTTTAGCACTTTAACCATAGGATGATGATGGATAACTTCTTTTCATTGACAAAATGACTCACTTCCTTCTCTCTTTGCAGAGCGCACAGTCCACTGTGTTTGTCTCCTACGTAAAAGTCTGACCTATCTACTTCTGATTCTTTTGTTTTATGAAAAATGCAGCTAAACACAAATTCTGCAAGCAATAAATTCAAGTTCAGGTTTATTTTGTTGAAGAAGATATTGAGGGAACATTGTGCATCGTGTAATACAAAACTGTGTTTTCTTTATTCTCCTGTAGACGTGTTTGGCAGGTGGTGTTCTGAAAAATCTGAAAATATCAGCTGTAGATTAAGATCATAAAGCTGATAATGATAATGTGTTGAAACCTTTACAGACACATGCTCAATTACAAAATACTTACAAATGGCTGAAAGAAACAACTGCTTGGCAGGCGGCTGTAGTTCCGACACAAGCAAACACACTACAAAACAGTTTGATTGATTAACCATTAAAAGTCTGTTTCTGTGGTTTGTTTCATGGGTGGTTGACTGTGTTGGCAGCATGTTAATATGTCAACCCTGATGGAGTCAAAGCCCAGCTCAACTGCTTAACAATCACCCATTTCCTCTACTAAAAGATGCCTTTTGTCCTCTTTGCACAGAAAGATTCAATTGAAGCAGTAGTTTTGTGTCACACTGAAGCAGACTGTTTCAGTGTCCACTAGAAGCGTTTGGATGTCAGAGCATCTGTTCTTCTGCAGCCACATTTGGTTGTTTCCCACTTTTCATGTTGTACAAGAATAAATACACATTCGCACACTTTGCTTTTGCCGAACAATGATAGACCTGCCCAGGCTTTACAGAAAGAGTAGAACAACTATTGTTACTTTTACTTAAGTAAACGATCTGAGGGCTTCTTCCACCACATGTTTAATTACATTAACCTTTTCTTTTAATGTGTGTCTTGGTGAAAAGCTCACATCCCCCCAGGAAAGCAGAAACAGATAATACATGCTGTCTATAGTCACAGACAGTTGGCTTATTTATTTTTTTGTGTTTGTTTTCTTGCTCCTGTTCATCTTACACGCATCGTATCCAAACACGCACACACACACCCTCTCACGCGCACACACACACACGTTTCCCCATGTGGTGTAGAAGCAGATTTATAGTCATGGCTGATACAGCCCTGAGCTGTTTCCAGGTGTTCTGTTCTTTCCATTTTTACAATTACTTACTTGGGTATTTAAAAACTGGCTCACCTACAGGTGCAACTTGGACCCTCCACTGCATTTGTTTAGTAAAGCTTGTGGATTCAGTTAAAGTGTGATGAGATCTGAGGAGGACAAGGAAGGATTTCTGTCATGAAGGATTAACAGTTAATGTTAAGTTTCCTCCAAACACCTCAGCAAACAGATGGAGGAGCACTGTTATCTGAGTGTGTTTGGACTGCTGCCCCTGTGTGTGTGTGTGTGTGTGTGTGTGTGTGTGTGTGTGTGTGTATGTGTTTGTTTGAGTGGGAGTGTGATAGTTTGGCTTTGCTATAACTACTGTTAAGTCTGATGTAGTCACTGTGTCAGCCTTGCCCAAATATGGACTTCCACCATTTATTTATTTTTTTTGAGAAAATGAATAGATAATAATGTGATATGGGGACATAGAAATTGATTATATTTTACACATTCAAACATCATTAGACCTGCTGTGTAGATTAACTGTCTCTGGGAGTATAACTGCATGTAAAGTATATCACACTGTAGATCACCACTCACACCCATGTGCTGATGCTAACTTGGTATTTTCCTCACCTTGTGCAAATGTGCTTTGCCCGTTCCTTTAGTGTTTTCATGCCCAGTGCAGTGAGCATGCTGCATTGGTCAGAGAAGACCCAAAACAAAACAGGAGGTTTATACAAATAAGGTAATACAAGGTGACGTGGAGGTATTTTAGTCAAAATTGTGCTGAGACTGAGTACCAGGACTGTTTTCCGCTAAATGTGACTCAAACAATAATTTTCTAATTCCATCTGCAAAGTTCTGCTGCGTGGCTGGTAGTGGGATTAACTAATAAACTGAGCGACTTGGGGCCAAATGAATAAAACTGTATTTACGCATAAAGACAGAACTGTACATATGCTTTTTTTTCTCAATCATTGTAGGTCTGGGCACTTGTAAACAAGCCTTATTTCTGCTCATACAGTTAGACATATGGGATTGGATGTAGACACGCCCTTAATTAACCAGTCAGTAATTCTCCAGTCATTATGCACGGCGGACTGAAACCAGTCAAGTTTCCACCCAAATTGAATGCAAATTTTAACCAAACTCTAAATTCTAAAATGTCAGTAAAATAAATGATATTCCTGACATTAAACACTGAGTGAAGTTTAGAAAGAATGAAGAACAGACATCAGTCAGTGTCAAACCTTCCTCATGACCATCGTCCTCCTCCTGCAGCCAGAGGAGGACGACCCGCTGGTGGAGGGAGACGGGGCTGGTTTGTCTCAGTAGTGAAGTTTACAAGAATTTGCCAAATTTTAGGATACCTGGCAAACTAAGACACAGTTAGACTACAGACAGACAGCTTTTGTTTTAGCTTGTTTGTAACAGTTAGATGTTAGTTGAACTAACTTGTGTAAAACGTAGCGGCAATGGATGAGAGATGTTTCTACATGTTAACATGTTTCTGCTTGTTGGACAGGTGTATTGATAAAGTCTTGGCTTTTTACTTTTTACGTTTTATTGCACGTACTCACGATAACGAGTGTAGTTGTCGCCAACTCCAGTTATCTGAGTTATCTTCACTTCACTATCCCCACCGACCTGTGTGCGTGTGTGTGTGTGTGTGTGCGTGCGTGTGTGTGTGTGTGGGTGAGTGTGTTTGTGTGGAGGAGCTAAGCCCAACACAGAGAGCAGAAGAGAGGCTGCAGCGTGATAATTATGGCAAAGCATTAAAAAGCACTGATAAAAGAACCGGAATGTTGGGTTCTATTAATATTGCGGTCTTTAATAATATAGACCTGGGGCCCGTTTAATAGAAAGAAGAAACACAAAAGAGGCAGAGTGCGGGGCACCAAGGCCACAGTAGCCGATGGGCACATACAATTTTCAGAAGGGCATCAAGCAAGAGGAGCAACAACGGTCATGGCCTTCATGGCCGCTGGTGAAATTCCTGCCTTGGATACAACCCAAAAAAATTGCAAGAAACATGCAAGTACATCAAATAAGCTGAACTGCTTCAAGTGCTACATTACTACTTCTTGGACACATGACAGGTGGATGGGTATGTATGTAGGTGTAAACACAGTATGTGTCTGTATGTTTAGGTTTACAGCACTGAATGTCTGTTTCAACGTAAGGAGAAACATCTGGACAGGTAACTCATGTGGAACAGCAAGTTAAAAACTTTTCTACTGAACAAGAATGTCAGCTGAGACCCTTAACAGCTGATGCAACAGTGGCAGCTGCTGCTGGAAGAACATGTCAAGATGGGAAAGTTTTCAATCTGGTTTATGATGAGGGGGTGGCTCAATCCGGTGAATTAGAGAAGAAGAAGAAAAACACAGCAAGGTTTATGATTTGGGGGAATTGGGAAAAAAGTACATTTGGATTTTATGAGGATTGAAATTGCACCCGGGAGAGTGGAACAGAAAGAGAAAGTGTAAGAGAAACTGTAGATTCAAGAGTAGTAAGTGGAATAAATCGTCTGTTTCTGTCACATTTTCCGATAAATCACAATTGTTCGGTATTGTTGTGATTTTTGAGAGAGAAAAAAGGAAACTAAAGTATAAACTGTGAATGATCTGTGTGCATAACGCACATGCATAGAGATGCAACACACTCAGACACCAAAGGCTATTGTTTAGCTCAAGGATGAGTAAAAGCAGTAACACTGTTGAGAAAACACACATCAACTGAGCAGTTGTGTATGTGTCTGTGGCAATTACATTTTTCATTGAAATACTTTAAACTGACTAATGCCCCTCACCTTTGAACATTTTGAGAATTACAGAGGATGTACTTTATTTGAAGTTACAAAATAATAAGTACGGAGGCAGGTAAGAGGTATATGAGGGAGAAACAATGGCTTTAGAGAAAATGTTTAGTTTAGTCCTTTTTTTAATGTTTTATTGATATTGTGTTCACTGGGCAAAACTATAAATGTAGGTATTGGAGATGAACAAGAAGTATTGTATTGTTTTGATTATCGTGTTGAATTTGAAAGGGAGTGTTTTAAATTTTAAAGTTATCCATTCACATGGAGCAAAAATTGGTAATATGATTTATTACTATTGTTATCATTGTGTAGATCTGTTTGTGTGTTTGTGTGTGTGTGTGTGTGTGTGTGTGTGTGTGTGGGGGGGGGGGGGTTGTGTTTTCTTTGTGTTAAATAAAAGAAGCCGTGAAAAAAAAAAAATACAACATGAAACAGAAAATAAGTCAGTTGGAGACAAAGTACAGACAGACACAGTAAAGACTTGAGCTCAGCCTTAATCAGTGTGCAATCATCACCTGTGTCTCCCTCTCTGCCGCCTTGCCCAGCACTACCAACACTCAGCACTACACTGCCAGTAAATTCACCACATCCCCTTGTTTGAGGCAAAACAACTCGTACTCCGGCAGGAAATGAAGGCATAGATCAAAAAGCTGGTGGGGAACAACATACCGTGGCAGCACTGCAGACATCTCATTTGGGTTAACAGAAACTGCAATATGGTTCAGTAGCAACACTAATGACTAGACTGATAGTGTTGAGTTTGATGGATGGGACCAAACTCGTACTGATTGGATTGGTATGCAACAATAGTCTGGATTCCACTGGTGGGCCAAACAGGGCTCGTACCCAGTGTTAACTCGTCATTTTTGTGACACACTTTCTCCCAAAAACAAAATAAATGGAAATCCTTTGACATCTTGTTGTTTACGAGCAATTTAGAAACAGGAATAGAATTTGTTTTGTGCCATTTACTTATTAGTTAGTGGTTTATTTTTATGGAACAAGTACAGACTGCACCTGCATGTGTACAGTATGTTTGTCTATCTGCAGCCCCAGTCGACAAAGAAGTACCTTAGATCTTTTACTTAAGTAAAAGTAGTAATACCACAGTGTAGAAATTATTTCAAAAGTCATGCATTCAACAGTTAGTAAAAGTATGACTTATAAGTATAAGCATAGAATATACTTAAAGTACCAAAAGTATTATTACTCATTATGCAAAATGCCCCATTACAGAATAATATACATTATTTTATTGGATTATAATAATTGATGCATTAAAATGTTCACCCCATTAATGTTGCAGCTGGTAAAGCTGGAGCAAATTTTAATTACTTCATATACTGCTAGGTAGCTTGTAAATTTCCCTTAGGATCAATTGAATTGAACCTAATAAAAAATAATTCAGCAGAAAATGAAAATACTTAAGTAATGTTTAATGTGTGTACAAATTCCAAAAGCAGTCCATCTAATAGTTGTTGAGATATTTCAGTCTGGACCAAAGTGACCAACAGACCTACATTGTCATCCACATAGCCACAAAAGTGAAATATTTATATGCATGGTATATCCTTGGTAGAACAATTGTCCCAAGCTTAGTCCTCAGTCAAGCATCTTGTGGAGAATTAAATTAGAATATTAAAAAAAGTCCTCCCATACAAAGATTTATCCAGACCCTCCACTACTGTACTGGCTCTCTGTAGCAGAATGTATTATTGCTTTTTATCATTTATTAGGAGCACTGGAACCCATTTTAGTGCTGACCTAGGTACGTACTTGGTGTTTTACAGAGTTGTATGTTAACCTAGTTGCGACTTGTTGGAAGTGGATGTCCTTTGCATCAGTACAACATGTTTGATTTTGAGTGTGTACAGACTTCAACCCACAGTGCACCATCTTCTGACTTGGTTTTCTGTGGTAGCATAGCAACAGTTGCTGCACTCAGGAGGGGTGTGCCAGCTCATCAAACACATACACATACACAGCTGTCCTCCTTGGTTTTCCTATAGTGGCTGGTACAAACAACATTATACACAGTAGGTTGGACGGATGATGAAAAACAGAGAACTGTAGCTGAAGGCCAGGATTACAGTGTTCACTGCATTTACACAGGTCTGTCATAAAGACACCATTTTGTGAAAACAGTTGAATCCTCAGTTTGTATTCAGGCCAGTGGTGGAATGTCACTAAGTACATTAATCAACAAAAAACAGAAATGCAATGTTAATTGTAACCTTCCTTTTAAATAGGCTTGATACAAGTTACAAATTACATACAAAAGTATACAAATCATTTACTACAGAGATACTGTCTTATTTTTTTACTGATGTTCAATTATAATTTCTTGTTAGGACTATTAATCATGAACAAAAATACAGATTAAATTATATTTTGTAACTAGAAAAACATAATTGGCATTATTTTTGGTTAGCCCTGAGTAGTGTTTGCAGGTGTACCTTTCATGCTGCATACAGCCCCAACTGCATTTTACCAATAAGGTAGTGCAGCCTGCACTTGGCTATGTAGCCTGAGAACCCAAAGGCTAAAAAAAAAACTGCAAAGCACTTGCCTCAAGACTGGCAGCTGCTCCTCATTCTGAGTTAAGACTAAACCATCTTTTTGTCTGTTAAAATGGTCACTATGTCAGATTAGGCAATTATAGAGTCTGCACGCCGTTTCCCAGCCAATCACAGCTTGCCATCTTTCACAACCTACATGAATTATTCAGGCAGGCAGAGGTGCTAGGGGCCGATCGGGAAACAAGAATGTAAGCAAACAATGGTGTTGGACATGTTGTGTATGATTCTGGTTGTCTTGGGTTTGGGAAAAGTGACTCAGATGAGTGCTTCAACATTTTAATCTACGTTTCTTTTCTCTCATCTGGACTGTTGCAGTGGGACAGTCAGAGGACACTGTTCAGTAACATAATCAACCTGAAACAATAAAAGGGGGGGCGACAATTATAGGATTTTGAAAAGTGAGGGGTTACATGCCCTCACATCTCTAGTGGAAATTACACCCTTGAAGATTAAACTAGCCAGATAAATATATTTTAAATTGATAGTTGAAATTAGCTTCCCATCAACCAGCTACAACATGCTGCTTACATGTTAATATATAAGTAATAATCACCAAATAATATAATATGTATTACTATAACATGGGGCCCATTCTGCTGCATAATGAGTACTTTCAATTTTGATACAAACTTGCTGATAATACTTCTTTACTTAGACTTAAAAGCAATTTTGAATGCAGTACTTTTATTGACTTTATTTGTCACTTGAGTCCTGCTACTTTGACTTCAGTAAAAGATCTAAATATTTCCACCTCTGGAAGAGGCATTTGGTTGCAGGTTGACACAGTGAAAGCTCCAGCAGACATCTATGTTATTAAATAATACCAAATGGATGCTTGAGGGAGTTTTGCTGCTGGCTACTACTGTTGCTGCATGATTATTTAAAGCTGTTTTGGAGTGGAGTGACTTAGAGTTGAATTACATTTCTCTGCTGTGACATTAAAGTTTTAGGACTGTGCATTGCCTTTTCATTGAAAATAACAAAAAAAAGATCCCAGCAGACATGCACCCTTTGATATTTGGCTGTCATGCCCGTCTATTTTCCTTTGTGCATCCATATTGTCTGCCATATGTATGTTGTGCTTTACCTTGAGTGGCATGTGTGATATTTTTGTCCATCTCCCTATATTGCTTGTCAGTTAACTTTCTACCTTTTTTTCTTACTGTATTTTTTTTCCCTGCTCCCTTCCTCCTCACTTCTCTCTTTCTTTCCTATAATTCACCCTGTACCTTCAGGAACCTCCTCTTTACCTTTTTGCTCTTTCTCATTTCCTTTCCTTCATTCAAACATGTTTTTCTGTGAATAAACGTGGCTTTCATTCTCAGCATTAATTGCTGAATGTGCATAATGTTGGCCATAGAGGGCAGTGCTCCCTGCTGAAAACAGCTTTCAAAGCTCACTCACCCTCCTCCATTTCTCTTTCTGCTCTGCTTATGTGATTTTTATCTTTTTTTCTCTGTATCCCTTGTAAATATGTTTGTCTTCTTCAGCTGACCGTGCTTGTTTTGTCTACTATCATTAATGCCTTGATTTCTTCCCCACTTTCACAACCTTTCACATTCTATCTTCCAGTGGTGGAGGAAGAATTCAGATCCTTTACTTAAGTAAAAATACAGCATTACAAGTAAATTATTGCTGCTGGTGATGATTATGTGTAGATCAGGCTGTAGTATATTTGGCTAGGGCTAGGGACATCCAAGTAACGGTTTAATGCGCCTCCTTAAATAATATTTTTTTACTAATGATCTAAAAGTCGTAATGGGTGTTTGTGCAAAGTACTATGATAGTATGTGTAGACTATGTAATATGAATTAATGGTAGTTGCAGTTGTTAGTTGTTATAATAAGGGTTGAATGTTATCTAATTGAAATTTCCCTCCATCAGTGTAGGGGGATGACTGTTGAAACTGGGATACAGTGATCCATGACTTTAGACGAATGAAGACCAGAGGCGTAAAGTGAGGGGTGGCCAATAGCCCATTCTCTGCTTCCTACCCCTCTACTTCAAGCGCCCTTGCTCCTACCACACTCATCTTCAAATTCAACTTTTATCGAGATCTCAACTTCACACCTGCAAAGTTTTGTGATTGCATTTAGTACGGTTGTGACTCTACTGTGTTGAGAAAATCTGTCCCCAGACATATAAACTCAGACACGCACACAGAATCACATGGTGAAAACAATATCAGTCACAAGCTGTCGCGGCCGGTATCAAGAGAGTAACAATCAACAAGTTATCTTTCCATAACTTTGGTTTGTACATGATGAAGTCCTTTTTTCCATTAACCAAACCCTTAGTCAGTTAAATAGTACAGGGAATTCATAGAATGTGAAATTACTGTTTTATTTAGGCCTAACATTTTATCACCATCAGTATCTAAATGTATTTTGGCCATTTACTATCAGCTGCAACAATGACGGCACTGTGGAAATTTTTCAAGTTACTTGAGGATACAGACTTTTATATCCGTCCTATTTTTTTGTCCGGAAATATTGAATACAGTCACATTAGGCCAGAGGTTAATGTGGACAGATGAGAAGCGTTAGCTGCAATCTGCCCCTAAAATCAGACTCCTTCTCAAAGATTCACAGACATGATACACATATTTTTAGATTCAATATAACTTCATTGTACATTTTCCTAGGATACCATTATCTCTAATGTCCATAAAGATCCATAAATATGCTAGTTAAAGTTAACAAATATAAGCTAAAAATATAGCTAACAACTGACAACATTATACTTCCTGTTTACTTCCTCTATTTTTTAGTTTTGTGCATATTTCATATTTGCACAGTTAGTGATTAACCATAAAGTACTGGAGTATGTGTATGTGTTATTGAGTTTAATACTTTGCTGCAGAAGTCAACACCACCAAAACCCACATTAATAATGTAAATGTATTAATTTGTATCACGCTCTCTTTTAAACAGAGTTACAAAATACACATGCAAATGCAATATTATTAAAAGTAAAACATGAAGAAATAAAATGTGGAGAAATAAACAAGAATGCAAAGCATTCACTTATAAATAATGGAGATATGGGAGAATAAATAAACTTAATGTAGTACAGAGAGCCGATGTGTGTTGTTTCTGGTTGAATTTGGCTCCTACACTGTATAACCTACAGTGCCATCATCACTGTACCTGTTTACATACTTTCTTTCTTTCCTTTAGTCGATCCCTCCCCTTGTGTCAGACCAGTGATGTGGGTCAGAGGGAAGGAGGACAGTAGCCTCAAGACAGACACATTGAATTGGGTTAATCCAGATGATCCATCATGATAGGCCAAACTAAAGCTTATCTTCTATAGACACAGAAATTGAAATGCCCTCAGGTGCAGACAAATGCTAAAAAAGCAGCTGAATTCTACAACTAACTACTGTTTCTGTCACTTTGAAAGACAATGGGACAGTCGTGACACCATTACCCGTGACACCATCCACCAGCTTCTCCTCCCCCACCTCAGAGGCCCCCTCCACCCCTACCTCAGTCAGGACTCTCTCCATCCTGGAGAGGGACGCTAACAGGCTGTTCAAGAGGCAGAATCCCCGCAAAGCAGCCGGGCCAGACTCTGTCTTTCCATCCACCCTGAAGAAAAGTGCTGATCAGCTCTCTCCGGTGTTCACAGACATCTTTAACGCCCCACTGGAGACAGCCTGCTTCAAAAACTCCACCATCATCCCCGCCCCTAAAAAACCAAGGACCACTAGTCTTAATGACTACAATCCCCGTCGCCCTGACCTCTGTGGTAACGAAGTCTTTGAGCCCCTTGTGCCGTCACACCTCAAATCCTATACTGCCCCTCTTCTGGACACCTTGCGGTCTGCCTACAGAGCTAACAGGTCTGCCGTAAACAGGGCCCTCCACTTCATCCTCCAACACCTGGACTCCTCAGGAACCTATGCCAGGATCCTGTTTGTGGATTACAGCTCTGCCTTTAACACCATCATCCCGGCTCTGCTATGAGACTAAAAACTCATCTCTGACTCCCGGACCATCAGAACTGGTTTCCCTCAAGGCCACGTCCTTTCCCCTCTACTCTTCTCCCTGTACACCAACAGCTGCACCTCCAGTCACCAGTCTGTCAAGCTCCTGAAGTTCGCGGACGACACAACCCTCATCGGGCTCATCTCTGGTGGGGATGAGTCTGCCTACAGGTGGGAGATTGATCATCTGGTGACCTGCTGCTGCCAGAACAACTTGGAGCTCAAAGCTCGCAAGACAGTGGAGATGGTTGTGGACTACAGAAAGAGCTCAGCCCCACTCACCCCCATCACTCCAGAGAGTCCGTCCGCTTCCTGGGTACCATCATCATCCAGGCCCAAGAGGGAGCTGAACATCAGCTCTCTCACCAAGAAAGCACAGCAGAGGATGTACTTTCTGCAGCAGCTGGAAGAGTTCAACCTGCCAAAGACGACAATGGTGCACTTCTACACTGCCATCATTGAGTCCACCCTCACCATCACCATCTGGTATGCTCTTGCCACTGCCAAGTACAAGGGCAGACTGCATCGATCATTAGCTCCGCCAAGAAGGTGATTGGCTGCAATCTGCCATCTCTCCAGGACCTGTATGCCTCCAGGACCCTGAGGCGAGCATGAATCATCGTGGCTGACCCCTTCACCCCAAAAAACAAACTGTTCCCCCTTTCACCACTAAATTCACCTTCCCCACTCTTTCCTGTCACTTATAACATCTCCTCTGAAAGTATTTAACAAAAACAACGTATTATTAACTACAGATTTCATGTTGTGGATATTAAAAATGGGAACAGTGTTACCACACATTGTAGCATTTTAATGAAATATGAGACTATGCTGCTAGTAATGCAGAAATAATTCAGGCTTTGTTTTCATGAAGCTGAATGCAGGTGCAAACTGAAGTGTGTGTGTGGCGTGGGGGTGGGCTTCAGAAAGATGAAATGAGCCTCGCTTGTCCCCATTAAAAGCTGCAGATTGTTTCCAAATGGGTCAGGAAGAGAGTCCAGCCAAGCTTCTCCTCAGGGAAAACTGTTCTTGTCCAGGACATGGACTCCCAAACCACAAATACACAACACCCTAAACGTGTTAGCAAAGATGCCTTCACTTGTTGCTTTTAAGTAGAATTATTGTTTAAGAAGTATGATTTTCACATATAAGTTATAGTTAAAAGTTATTCTCAAACACAGTGAAATGTCCACTGAAGGGCTACTTAATAATTTGTAACTTTAAATAATAATTCATGTGCTTTCCTTCACGCTGTATCACAACAAGACCAAGTTAGAAAGCTGACAAATTTAGTTAGATAATTATATTTAAATGGTTTCAATTGTTTCTAAGGTTTCATTTTACTAATTTCAGATTCAAGGCCTTTGCATTTCAGTTAGTCCATGTCTGTGTTTTGTCGTGAATATGCCCTCCTTACTTGCCTTGTTAAATGCAAATGTATTTTGTGAATGGGTTTTGTGGATGCATCAGTTGCGAGAACGTTTACTGTATATGTACTGCAATGTTTCAATACAGCCATTTATTGTCACATCCAGTATTTCTGAGTGACATTTTCTGATTGACCTTTTGAGCCTGCCAGTGTAGATGAGGGCCATCCACCTCCCTTTTTTATTTTCTCAATCCTCAGACAGTCCTTCAGGTCAGACCAATGTAATTGGCCCATTGATTGGTGACAAGTCTGATGCAAACCGGCACTGTACAGACAAACAGTTGAGTGACAGGCAGTGGAGATGATGCATAATGCATCCCTACATTAACCTCTGGGTATAACCACATAAACAGACTCACAGGCTGCTGGATACAAGCAAGACAGACATTATGAAGGGAGGCAGATGATAGGGCAAAAAAAGAGTGGGAGAGACAGAGAGGGAGACAGTGACAAAAATGACAGTGACAAAGGAAATAGTGTGGACATCAGGAAGAATATTTGTTTCTTTGGCTAGAACATATTTGGAATAAAAATGAAAAAATCAAATACGGGAATACAGACAGAGTGAGTGTAAATCTAATTAAATAAAATGCTTTTCCTATATACTTTATTTTGTTTGTCTATTTATTATGGACAACACACATAAACTTACACCAATATGATGTAAATGTGTCAGGTTAAGCCAAAAGGCTTTTTTTCATCTGCAGTCCTTGGGCACGTTGAAGTCATACATTTAAAGACATAAAGAAACAACACATACAGAAAGCAGAGTAAACAACATCAAATCACATAAGAGGATACAGAAAAAATTAATATAAACCTGGTAAAAACCATTAAAGGACATACATATAGAAGTGCATAATACAATCAGAAACTTATAGCAGACAAGACTGAACATCACAAAGAACCACAAAACTTTAATCATACAAACAAGTACTAAGAACACAGGAAGCATACACACATACATATATACTCCTAAAGAAGAAAAAAGCAGGCACATTAGGCAACCAGCATTAGAAATTATATTTGGCATGCAGACTTCATATACGCTAGATATACACACTAGGGGGTTTTCAAAGGGGTGTATAGGAGGCAAAGATCATGTCTGAGGTGAAAGGGACCGGTGCATGCAGGTGTTCAAATAACAACAGGGAGTAAGTTATGAGGTCAGCAGCTACAGCAGCAGCAGCAGCAGCAGTGGCTTTGACGCACAACTCATGGGGGCTATTATGGTACTTTAAAACCCGGAGCACCTGATTGCAGCAATTCAGACAAGAATCGCCCTCATCTGGTCACAACTCAGTCAAATCTTAACACACAGACTTGATGCATTATATACATCATTATATCCGGTGTGTCATAGTAGAAAAAAATGTTTGCTTGAGTCCACTTAGAAATAATAGAAAAAAAGATGCTCCTTATAAGACCAGAACTTGCCTGAGAATCATCAGGTTTTTAAGTTTTCTTTAGTATCAAAGTAATCCAGTGATAGTTGTCTGAACATCTATGTGACACTTCAAACGGGAACTGCTGATAGCTAACTCAGCATACTTTTAATGCCGTTATTTTGTGAAAATGTAAACATATATTTATAAATATAGATAGATAGATAGTTAGATATAAATAGGCAATTTGAAATATACCATTACATTTTCACACTAGAGTTGCCAGTTTTGCTCCAGAGAAGACTGCGGGAAAACATCGTGAATTTTCAATGTCAGGGCTGCTCTACTGATGTGTTTCTTCTTCTGTAGTCACACCAGCCGAGTGATTTGTTAACTGATCTTCCTTACTTCCCATGATTCAAACACAGGTGACAAACACAGGAAGTTCAAACCTCTGAAGTATTGTGATGTTGCGAGGGCCCCAGAGATTCACCAGAATGATGCAAAAGGGAAATATTTTTCGACTTGCTCCATCAAATTTAAATGCTGCATCCATCCAGTGGCTGGTTGATGATGATCATCAGCCTTGTGAGTCAACTGATTTAGAGACTGGACGGGGCTTTGAGCTGACAAGGCTTGGACAGTTTCTAAAAGCTTGTCACCAGATACCACAGTACTGCCTCCAAATCGAAGCACAGATGTAGCCTTGATAGAAGTGTAGATGTGTGCTATCTTCTTTAATGTTCCTCCTTTACCTCCATGCCAAATTAACGAAGTGATTTTCTGACAGCTGGAAAGGTAGTCGCCTACAGCTGATGGAGGAAGCACCCAAGTACATAGTGAACGTAAAGTTCAAAGAAAGCAGTTCTAGCAGTTTCCCATGATCTGAGATGCATTTAGCAGTGGTTTATTACTCTTAAAGGGCAAGGTGACCTGTCAGGTCACTCTGAGTTTCACATTCAACCTGAAGTGAAATATTTCTATCTTGAAAGAAGTGGTCTGTAATAATATGAAAAAGCCCAAACAAATGTAACATCACAGACTTCTCTGATGAGCAACAAAACATCTCTGCAATCTTTTTCTGAAGCACCAGAATCAATGTCAGTTAACACCCAGGGGAGGTTCAGGAGAACATCCAATGATAGGATTTCTCATGGAGGAATATTATTGCATCCCCGAAGGTTTCAGGACATATTTTGTGTCTGAACACCTTTGTCTGAAATATGGTTTTATGCCAGTGCTCCCTTTTTTTTTTTAAATGTATCGATAGTAATTGAAAACAGGTTATAAACCAAGCGTGATGTTTTATGAATCTTCATTTATCAGCTGATATGAAAGGAATTAGCCCTATTTGGGACTATCTCACTGTGTGAGATACAGTCCCAGATGTTTTTTTTTTCTTGCAATACCGAAAAATATTGGATAATAAAAACTTCAGCAGTTTCGAGTGCAAATGTATTCTTCATCAAAGTGCAAATAAGCAATATCACGTTTCAAAGATCTAGACAGAAAATGCCATCTTAAAGCTGCATAAGTTAATGTTTTAGTGTGATTATTAGGAGGAACTCTTTTATACTTGTATTTACCTATATTGTATTTAGTTCTATATGCTGCACATTTTAGATATATATTTTAGATAAGTCTGTCTTACCGTTTTCTGTTTCTGTCCGAACTTAATTTGGTCTCCACCAAAACCTGAGGGAAATATCTGGCTCTCATTGGCAGGTGTTGTGCAGGTAGTGCACAGTGGATTTATCAGAGCTTTCAAGGTTTATGAGGGCTGAGACTGAACCAAAACAGTAAATTCTCATAAAAGACACAAAAAAACTGGAGTTGGTGATGATTATCTGTGAGTTTGTCACTGTGACTGAACCCCTTCACATTACACATAATCAAGTGCAGCTTTAAATTAGGTTTATATCTATAGGTGTGGTCTATGCAATATGCAGTTATTGCAGTGTGACTACAAGAATGTTCCATATGCCAACTACAAAATAAACCTTTTTTTTTTCACAATAACATATTGTCAAGTTTGGTACAGTGTTCGGAAAGTGATAAAATGCCAGATGTCATGAGTAACAAATGACAACGAATCTACATTTTAGTGCTATGCACAAGAACTCTATGAGCCATACACACCATTAGTCATTCAGTATAGGCGTGTACGTCTGTGTTCGTGACAAACCTCTCTGACAGCAGAGTATTTTAATAAACGTCCTGTGGGGTAGGAGACTGAGGCTGGCAGCAAAGGCGAAGGCTCAAAGATTTTGGGGACAGCAGGTGTGAGTCAGCAGAAACATCTGAACCAAGGTAATGTCACAAAGTCACGAATTCGGGGGAGGCAGGAGGACCAGCTGAGCTGACTTAATGGTGGAGAGGGAACCCACATCTGGTCAATGTGTCACCGTTGGTTAGGTAACAGTGCCAAAGGCGGAAAGAAAAGTGACAATTTCTACAACTTTCCTACACAAACATTTGGGGTACAAGTTTTATCAACTTAGTTTTAAGACTTCCAAATAGCAAACAGCCTCAAACGTGGAATAAAGCCTATGTCATCAATGGAAATCTGTTTGACTTCTGTCTTTTTTCATTAAAACAAAAGCAAACCAATAAGCCTCAACACTGTGAGGTTATAAATTTCAACTTAATTTTTATCCACATATACTTCTTATTTGTCAAAACTCAATGCCGACATTACCCACAATGCAAATCGACTGCAGACATTTGGACAAACTGTCCGATCAGTGGAGGGTAGATACAAATGCCTGTCAGTTATTATTATTATTAGTAGTAGTAGTAGTATTATTATTAGTATTAGTATTATTATAATCATTATTATATATATTTTTTGTAATGTTAATCCTTATCTGTCCACTGACCAGTACTTCAGTGGACATCTTACCTTGCAGTAGTAACCTACAGGAAGGTACAGATACTACTGTATGTGTGTATGTTTGTGTGTATCTGCATTAAGGAAGCAAAGTCTGTGAGCTAGTTCAGGCAGTTCACTTGATGCCACTGCTACAATTACATGGCATACTCTTCTCACTGCCACATTTATTTGATGCAGCCTTCAAAGTGCTTTGCTCTATTCTTTTGCTGCATGCCTGCTGCCACACTGCTCACCTAGAAGCTCTGCTGTCACTTGCTGCATCTCCGCCCTCTCTATGACAACTATTAACTCTTGATTTGACTCTTTTGATTTACAAACTAGTTCTGACCGAGCGCAAACCATGAGTGAAATTTACCATGAAGAGGGGATTTTCACACTAAAGAGATTACAACTATGAAAGATATCCCCTTTATGTAACTGACTCAGAATGCTGACGCTTCACATTAACTTTCGCTGAACTTTGGGATGCATTTTTGCACAAACCTTTGCAGCCAATATGGATAGCAGGAACAATTACAGTTACCAGTGACTCTTTCAATGTACATATGGGCATGGGAGATTTGTTTGATAGGTACAGGAAACTCAAAATCAAAATAAACATCCCCCATGTTGTTTCTTTACCTAATGTTATTATCTTCATGTTCTGTTTCAACCTGAAAAACACTAATTATTTATTATTTATTTTATTAATCAGTATTTCATTCTTTCTTTACCTTCAAATGGTCTGCATATTACATCGCATGTACAAGTAGATATGGAAGAGAAGAGTGTCCTGTAACCTAAAACATGTGAACCTGTCCTTTAATGGAGAACAGTGAGTCCCTTCTCTCTGCACTCTGTAACCTGTAATCCTCCCTCATCTCTGCTCTAAATCTTTGTTGTGTTTTCTCTCACTCCGTCACTCCCTTTTATTTTTTTACTCCTTTATATTCTCGTCTGTCTCTCCCACTCCCTCACACACACACACACACCCACACACAAACACACACACACACACACACAGCCGATTCACAGCACATCGCCTATAATTATAACTAAATTATCATCACAATCAAAGGCTCCATTATCACTGTTATGACTATGGCCTCTTAATTTCTCCCTCTCCCTCTCTTTCTCTACACCTCTGTCCCTGTCGCATTCCCTCTCCCACTCCCACTCCCTTTCAGCTATTATCAGCTCAGAGTGATGCTCGCTGGTGGGAAAGACAGACAGATACAAAGGCGGAAGGAGAGGGGGAGAAAGAAAGATACCCCACCTCCCTCTCCGTCGTGCCCTTGCCTGGCAGATTGTGGCAGTAATGAATGTATGTGATTCCACGGCACTCGGCACTCCTGGCATTTTAATTGAATTTTTTATTCCTGTACTTCAAGAGAACTGGGAGGGACAGGGACAAGGATGAGTCAGTGTGTGTTTGTGTGTGTGTTCGTGAGCAGGTATGTGCCTGCTTCTCTTAAATATAGTCAGTCTGAAATCTGTAGAGGAGGAGTGACAGATGAGTCAGTGTGTGTTTGTACTGTGCACGAGTCCCCTGCTAGGCTTGTTTCAATTAATTGAACACTAAATATGGGATTAAAACAGTCTCATTAGTATTCACAAACAAATGTCAAATCTAAAGTGATTTGTATCTGTTAATCTGTATCTGAACCTAATTTACCACTCTTATATCATCATTTGTTAATCAATTTAGCATTTTTGAATGGCCAAGTATTTGTGAATGTATTCGTGTGGATTCTTTAAAAACATTTTTACACAAAATCCCCAAATGCAGGGAGCACATGACTCTTAAAATGTCACGTGACTTGTTAGCATCACAGGGTTGCTAACATGGCTGTAGACTCTGAGTCTGGTTTTAGTCTTCTGTGTGGGTGGTGTCTAGTCTTTTTAGGTGTTTGATAATGTCTGATCGCAGTTTAGCTCGCATTGTTTATGTGTGCAGGGTCCATGTGCATGCATACACAGGTACAGGTGTGTGTGTGTGTGTGTCTTGTCTCTGCTTGTGTGCTTATGAAAGACAAAAAAATTAATAAAGCAATAAGACAACAGCTCCTTGAGAAGCTTGAGGTTAAGCTCTGACCAGCGGAGTAAATCCCACCTTTAATTTTCCATATTCATGTCGGTGTTTATTAATGCTGCGAGACTGGCTGCTGGGCCTCAGACTAATTTGATGTGTCTGTGTGTGTGTGTGTGTGGAAGCAGGAGGGAGAGGTAGAACAGGTACGCTCCTCTTCATTTTCATAATTTCATTTTATTCTTGTTGAGCTCCACTTTCTGTTTCAGTCTTTAGATGTGGAAGGCGATAAACAGAGTTTTTTGTTTTTTGTCTTTCCTTTCAGTGCGCACTGCGGGGGGGGGGGGGGGGGGGTATCAGGGGGTGTTTGCATACGTGTCTCTTTATATTTATTCATTGGTGTTTTACTGTGAATAGCTGTTTACTGTCTGTGCCTTTATGTTCCTGCATGTGCTGGCATGTGGCTCGGTAAATTAATCGCTGTATTTATATGTACCAAAATGTCTGTGTGTGTACACACCTGCATCTGTGCTAATCAGTTGAATTTATTTACCCCTTCTTTCACAGCGTGTCAGTTCTTACTTCCTACATGCAAAATTACAAATACATCTGTGTGTGCTCTGTGAGTGTGAACATGTATATTGGCATCCCCATGTAAAAATATGATTTGAGGCAGCGATAAACATGCATGTGGTAAACAGATGGAGTATGTACTTTGTTGTATAAGCGAAATAGGGAATCCAATCCATAACAAGAAATACAGTTTGACCTTGCGGAGAAGCCTGATGTTTGTTGCTTATTTCCTTGAGTACAAATTACAGGGAGAAAGTGAAAATAAGAATCAACTTTTAAGCTTTTTCTGCTTTTTCTAAAAAAACCCACTGTACATTAGCTGTTCAGCAGCAAACAGCAGACAGACACAGTTAGAGGTGAACATAGTGGAGCTTTCAGCAGCTGAAGAGACAGATATTTCCCTCAGGAGTTGGTAGAGACCAAAAACAGAGCTAAAAGAGAGTGAATATTGGACTTACATTCATCAGGTGGCCACAAACACCACTCCAAATGAATGACAATGTTGTTCTGTAACTGCTGAGTGTTTATATTGATGACTGTTGGCTAACCAGTCTGCCACATCAATACTTTGTATTGTGATAATATGTCAGTGTTCGTTGCATTGCCACTAAGTGACCAAAAGCACAGTGCACAGTAGAGGCTTTCATTCCTTCTTTTATTTTGATGGACTGTGATCAACTGCAACTCCTTCACTGCACACGTGGTGGATGTCACAATATCAGTGGGATACCACAGACTGTATGAAAGCATATAATGAATGTTTACCACATTTGCTACTCAAACAAAATAGGGCAGCACATTATTAGTTTTCCACTGATTTCAGTGCAGTTTTTATGCACATTCAGAGGATGAATCCTACTGATGGGATCACCAAAGATGATACAGTTAGTTACTGTGACTCACTAAAATATCTGTAAAACAGTGTCTTCTTATTACCTCTTATACCCATGCAGGGTGTGGATTGGTTGCATGCTTGCTTATGTGTGACATCATCTGGGGCCCAAACACAGTACTAAGCTCATTCACATAGGCGTAAGCACTGAATGAAAGTAATGAAATACAGTGCCCTAAGCAGTTGTCGTCAACTCATCCGTGTTCAGAACATACAAGCCATTAAAATGATCTTCGGGAGAAAAGTCAGAGATGGTGTGGAGGGAAGTGCAAGAGGGGGAAAAGCGATTGAAAGCTGAAGGTACCCAGAGGAGAAGTAAAAGAGTAGAGGAGGAGGCGAAGAAACAACCGCATAAAGGGAGGAAGACCGGAGAGTGAAAGCATGTGAGAGGAGACAGAAAGCGATTAGTGTTAACAGGGGTTTTAAAATCCCTGCCTGTTTTGGGGCTCAGGGTTTCAAAATTGCACCCAAGTGGAATTACAGTGGGTTGATTCTCAAACCCTAAACAGTGTTGAATATCTATGCAATTTTTTCCAGAATATTAAATTGAATTGCAACCCCAAATTACTCCTGCTGGGAATCCCATGACCTCAAACTGCTATGTTAAAAGTGTGTTGAGACCCCTTATGTTCCCCCGGCGTTCACTCTGGAGATACTGGTGTGTGTGTGTGTGTTTATGTATGTGTGATTGTGTGTGTTTATAATCTGTGTTTATTTGCATCTGTGAGAGTGTTTGTGTGTGTGCTCATGTGTCTGTCTGATGATGTATGAAAACCTCTGTATTATGAAGCCCTTTTCAGACATGAAATATGTAACATTATTGGCTTAAACACTCTTTGCCACACTGTCTACATGTGTATCCCAACAAGACAACTCACTCAGATAACAATGTCATAAGAAAGCCCTAATAACCAGGAGCATTACAATATGTATCACTATTGTCTTTGAAGTAACTTTTATTAATTATATATATGTTTTTTGCTTTTTTGCATAAACCAAGATACAATCACAACAGAAAGAATGACTTCTCTTTACTACATTGATTGTGTTGACCTTACAGAGTAAAGGAATAAGAAGAAAATTCTGCAGTTGGCTTTATTTTCCTAGTCACCCCAGTAATGTAATTCAGAACAAACGTCTATATGTTCACTAGGCATACATGTATAGGTCAAGTCATGTCAATTTTATTTATTTAGCAACAAATCATCACATAAGTTACGTCACGACACTTTTCAAATCGAGCAGGTCTAGACCGTACTCCTTATAGGAAAAACTACATATATAGTAATACATCAGTGCTAGTCGAGACTGTTTTCTCATCCACATCACATCTAATGTCCTATCTTACAGTACACCTGGGAAAGAATCTTTGCATGCTTGATCCATCTCGTGCAATCTCCTGCAAGCATGTCAGGCGATCAAGACATGCATTTAGTTTCTTTCTGTGAATTTAACCTTGAGATGCTGCCGCCTTTACGTCACTGTAATCTCACATTCAATTCAGATGCATGATATGCTAAAAGTGTTAGAGAAATTGTTCAGGTCCGACCTGGTATATTCATATTTGAGGGTCTGTAGTGCATGTGTGGTAATACTGTAAATGCCTGTGAGTGTTTGAGTGTGTGTGTGTGTGTGTGTGTGTGTGTGTGTGTGTGTGCCCGTGCGCGCATATGTTGACCTTATGCGCACAGATGGGCATATTAAGTGCCTGTGGTTGTGTGTGCACGTGTGGGTGTGTGGGTGGGTGTGTGTGTGTGTGTGTGTGTGTGTGTGGGTGGGTGGGTATCTGTGTGTGTCTGTGTGTGTGTGTAAGCTTACAGAACTGCAGGAATAAGAATCTAAACAGAAGCAGAACTCGCTGGCGCTGCACTCGACTGTAGCCATAGCAACATGGGTTAAGGTGAATCTCATTGTTGCCGCAGTAATGATTTGAATAGCTCAGAGGGTCATGCCTGCGCTGTATCCATCGGGGAATTTGGGACGTATTGATGTTTACACGCAGTAATAGATCTCAGATTGTTATGTTGGAAGCAGGGGACTGGCAGGCTCAAGTGTTAAAGTAGGAATTTTAATGGAAAAGTTTGGCCCTCCACTGTAAAACCAATCTGTGTGGCGGAATGTTTTGACTCTCTATTTACAGACTCATGGAGCCTGTGAGACACTTTTGTAATGTTATGGTATCTAAAACAGGGTTTGATTTTGATGATCAGTGTTTTCTTAAATGACACATGTAAGTGCCTTAAGGCAGAAATGTTGTTGAGTTATTGAATTGCATGATGGTCTGAACAAAGGGTAAGCAAATCATAATTCTTAATAGTTTAATTTGTTTTGTTTTGTTTTGAAATCCTGAGATAGATTGGCTTAAACTGATGTTCACTTGGATTTTACATCCCAAACCATTCAATCGTTGTTTGTCGTGCTACGATAAAAAAAATACTGCTGACTTCATTTAACATTCAACAGGATCGTGTTGTGATAAGAGCAACTCAAAATATATGTCAGGTGACAGAAGCTTGAGAGAAAAATTGGATGGAAAGACAAACAAGCTGTTGCCCATGCTGCAAATCAGCCAGAGCCCCTCAAACCTTCAACATAATTTTAGTGATTTGTTTACTTTAAGTGGAATGAGCACAAATAATGACAGAAATTAACTGTGAAAAAGAGGTTCCACTCCAGAGAGAGGGGGAAGAAAAAAGGACTGAAGGAAAAGGGTGAGATGGAGAGTGAATAGGTATGAATCGATGATGGACACATCGCGTCTCGAGCCCTTATCTTTTATTAACTTGAGCTGCGGCTGAGAAAGACGAAACAGAGAAGAAGATACTGGAGGAAGGGAGAAGACGACACAGGAAATCGAGATAGGCACAGCTCAAGCAGACCAACCTGGGCTAATGGATAAAAGGCTGGAGCTATAAAAGAGTCACCGTGCCATTGGTTTGTTACAGATCTTCCTCCTTCTCTTTGCTTTCCCTGCTCCCTGGGAGTGTCTTACAGGAATCTGACAACTTATATGCAAAGATAATGACATTACCATGCATTCAATTAAATTAATTATACTACCAATGTTGGGGGAAAAAGTAATCCATTCAAAGGCACAACAAATTATGGATACACAAACGTACTGAAACAACAGTTTCAAGGCAGCACAAAGCAAGTTGTTGGCATTTTGGTGGACATCAGGTCATATGGCGTGTTATTATTATATGTATATTATTATTATGATATGATGTGATCATGTACTATGTGAAATTGGATTAATGTGATCATATAAATGCCCTCAAAGAACATATTTTTATTACTTAATTTTACCATTGTATGAATTAACTCTACAAAGAAAACCTGTGACCTTCTCATACGATCTAATGATATAGTGAAGAGATAAGTTTTCTTATCCGTACTCTCCCCATTTAGTTTGTTGTTGTCTTCTTTACTCGCCCTGCTCTACTCAATCAATATTGAGGCAAAGCAGGATCACTTTAAGAAACACTGTGACAAATTCACCAACAGGTGTTTTTCTGTGGTATTAAAATCCAGATCTACATATATTGGTTGTTTTCTTATTCTGTTGTGAAAATGACAAGTTCTAAATATGTGTGGGAGTCAGGTGTAATAATAGGGCAGCAAAGTGTTGTTGTGTGTGAGCTCTGCAATTTCATCAATTATAAAAGTTGCATACTGCCTGTGACACGGCATGTAACTATATCTCCCTTTTACTCTCTGACATTTGAAGTGAGGTTATAACTTGTGACCAAAAATGTGACACGTCACCTCCAAACATTCTCCAATCTCATTCAGATACAGTCACGCCGAGGTAAAGGAAGGATTGTCTTCCAAAAGTAATTTTTCCTGGAGGCCAGAGGATTTAAATGTGCTCACAAACAATTTTTCACATCGACAGACTGCTGCCGTAACTGTCCCCTCTATAATTTCTGTTGTCGCTCACAGGCACACACATACTTGTGTAAAAATCCAAAGGCCCTTGGTCTTATCTGTTGGGTAAACAGACACACAATGAAGCGCTCGACACTGAGCTGCATTGTCAGTGGCAGTGAGTCATTCTCCTGGAAACAGACCTTACAAAACAATGTCCATCTGTAATGATGAACTCTTCCTAAATGATTTTAGTCCCTGGCAACATTTTACTTTAACTCCCCCTGTTTACCATTTGTTAGCACTACATCAACATGTATTAAATGGTTTACTAATGTAATTTATTTGTACGCAGAGGAGGAGTTAAAGGTGCTGATAAATACATTAATAAACACTTATATCTGGTCACACCTACATTATAGTGTGTTATAAGCCTTTTATTCAATGTTTATATACTACTTGAACATGCTAAATAGGAGGGATTGAAACAAAGTTTTTCCCAGTTCCTGAGAAAAACATGGTAGTATGATGTGACAATCCCTAAAAATTTGGTTTTATGTCAGTGAAAGGTTTGATATGCTTTTGCCATAAAGATTGCCGGTATTGGATGAGTCTGCAAAACCCTGGACTACATTCAATCCCAACATTTATGAATGCACAGTGGCAACATTTTTAAGCTATTCAACACTACAGTATATGCACATATGAGGGAAATATCTGGCTCTTTAGCTTCTAAATGCTGCGTTATGTTCAATGTTGCTAACAGTATCTGCCCATTTGGTGCTGGACAGGTATTGTACAGGGGCTTTATCCAAGTTGTTTGGTTGAACTGATATTGGCCAACAATATCAAACATCACAAAGCCATATAATGGCAGAAAAGAGCAAAAAGAAACGCTACGCAACGTCAATTGTAATAAACCTAAACGGTAGGGGTGTGCCATATTGTATCGTTCACGATTAAACCAGGATCATTTTTAATACGATTTTAAAAAGATTATATCGTCTGTATGGGGGTATTCTGACTTGTTGACGTAATGACGTCATACCGTCACACACAGCAACAGCAAGCATGGCTAAAGGGGAAATTGCCAGCACAAGTTATCATACTTTCCTTAAGCTTGCCATAATTATTTACTTAACTAACGCCTTAATTCCACATAAATCAATAATGTCACATCTGCAACACGGTTTTGTTCCGTCCTCCACATGGCTTCATACCCACCAGTTGTTTTTCAAAAGTGGAGCGTTTTGCCTGCCCACTTTTGTTGACTCGTTGACTCAGATTATATTGATTTGGTCATTTTCCTTTGGTTTTTGTGCTTCTACCATGGAGTAGACTAAGTAGTTAAATGTTTTCTTTTTTTTTGTCTGTTTTTATGGTCGGTAGTCTGCACAGGGTGTTTTATTTTGAAAAAAATGAATGTGCAGTTAATTGATTTGAGGAAATATGCATATGCACATAAAGGAGAGGATTTTAATGTTTGTGAATTGACATGAGATTATTGTAAGCAAACCAAACAGTGGTTACATTCCCGCCTCTCCTTGCTGTTCTTCTTCTCTGGCTGTTTATCCCTGTTTCAATATGTTTCCTGTACTTTTGAAAAAAAGTGGAAATTATTCATGGAAAGAAAATCAACAAAAGGCCATTTCAAAGCTCTGTAATGTATGCAGGCATACATGTTGAGACCAAATTTTGCTGCCACTGCAGTTCCACATTGACTCTCCCAGGAACACCATTGAAAACACTGAAGGAAACAATATAGGGAATACTCCCCTTCGCAGGACTTGATGCACGCCTTTCAACACAGGAACCCAAGATTCAATAATTGACATTTTGCAGGAATAAATAAAACATATGAGTTGAAAGTATGAAGAGGGCAATTACTCCAGCTGGCCCACTGGTCTGGCAAAAAATAAGATGGGTCAAATGCAGATGGTAAATTTGCACACTGGGATCAATACAGTGAAGTGGGAGATAGAAAGGTTTAAAGATTGGATCTTTAGTGTAATGAAATAGGAATTATATGACTCTTTCAAATATGATGCCTTATATTTCATGCATTCACGGGCAAGAAAATAATTTCCCTCAAAAATTTGTAATTTGTGTAAAAAATTGATAGTTTGATCTAACCAAATTGTGCAATTTGTGATTTGTTAAGCTTTAAGTAAACTGCACTGGATTCTGCAGGTTTCCTAAAATAGACCTTCCACAATAAACCCTCTGTTCATTTACTTTTCAAAGAGCCAGACAGTGTAATGAGGCAGGGTAAGCCAGCATCATTGAAGTTCTTTCAATACGGCTGCATTGCTTAACTGGAGAGGGAAAGTTCACCATGGTGCAAAAAAAAAGAAAAATCCTGAAAATGGGCAGGCAGACCCTCCCAAGGGTACAGTGCAAGCATGGTTTACTTTCTTAATGATCTTTGTTGTTTTAGGAGTGATGTGTTCTTTTTAGAAGCAGGGACTGTTACACTAGCTGCTCAGGGCACAGCTTAATGTGTTTAGACTAAAAGTTTGTATTTAGCTTTTGGTATGTTCTGCAGCAGTGATTCCCAACCAGGGTCAGGTACCAGGGGGCACGTGGACATGTTGAAGAGTGTAGCTCAAGTAATTTGACAAAATAGATAAAATAATACATGTGCAGTATATACACATTGAATTAGTTGTAATACCTAAACACTACATGTTGTTACTGAGAGTGCATGAAACTATGTAGCAAACAAGTCAAGAGGTCTAAACAGTTAAACACTAAAACGCTGAAATAGCTCAACAGGGCCGTGGGGGTATGCCTGACAAAAAAGGTTGGGGGCCGCTGATCTTAAGCAGTGTCATTGTTTAAAGGGTTTTGTGAGTGTCAAACAGGAATATAGCATTAACAGCTCAGATCATCATAAACTCCCACCCTTCAAACAGGAGTTACTTTCTTATTTTAACCAGTCATCAAAAATTTTGTTTCCTCTGCGATGTTTTGTGTACGACAAAAGCTCAAACGCTAGGGGCATTCATTAAGGGCAGTACATATTCTTGCACATGAACAACATGTGTGACGCATTATGCTGCATTTGCTCACAAGCTCCAAATTCATAAGCAGTAAGCAAAAGCCTTGCCAGATATGTTCAACAATGGACTTTAGTTGAGAGCCAGTCTCCTAAAATAGGTCTTACACAATACCCCCATCCCATTTGCTTCAAAGAGCCAGACAGTGTAATGAGGGTACCGAAATTCTTTCAATAGAGCTGGAGTGGAAGTCCTGTGAGAGAGAGAGAGAGAGTTCCACATGATGAAACAAATCCTCCAAAATAAAGGGAGACAGCAAACCTTTAGGGAAGACTACAACCAGGGTGATCATTTTTCGTGGTTGATGCATTCGGATGTAACAACTGTGTCTTTGTGCATTCATGAGTTAATCAGAAAGTGTTGAATTATCTCAAAAAAATGAAAAGTAGTAGTCTGTGTAAAGGTAAAAAATTTCATCATGCTGGCTGCGCAGTTTACACAGATCTTGTTTTGACGTTGTTACTACCTCTGTTGTGGCTAAATGGCCGAACAACATTGTCCCCCCATTCCACAATAGTGCCTTTTAGACAGAAGGTGACTTGGAATAACAGCACATAATTACCGCTTTGAACAGACTGTGTAAAGGGGGCTTTAGTTTACAATTCCCCGAAACAGTCTACAAGGCATGCTGTATGTAAATCAATTTTCAAAATTAGACTGAAATGTGACAAGCTGTGTAAAACAACTTGAGTTTTTGGTGAAGACTTCAATATTTTCCTGTTGGTTGTCAGAAGATTTACAATAGACTAGGAACAATTTACTGTAATGAATGAATCAAAACAAGTCGGGCATTATTAAAAAAGGCCAAAATGGACTACTTTTAACACAATCATACTGCAATGCAATTTTTTTTTTTATTTCCAGTTTTATGCTAAGCTAAGACAACCGGAATTTGACTGTAGCCTAATGTAACAGGCATATATGAGAGTGATATCCATCTTCTCAACTAACACTGAACAAAATTAAAAAATCTAATCTAAGAAAATTGATGGGATGGACACAGTACTGTACTTGGGGCACCTGACAGAAAGTACACCTAATGAATATGTGTCCCTAATTGTTTATAATGTATTTTCAATAATTATAGACTGCTTGTACTTCTAATTATTGTATCAGAAATAGAAAAAGTTAAAGGTTACAATAATATTCTGCTTCAAAGCTAACCTTCATTCCGTGATTACTGACTGTAACTTCTGTGGGAGGCAGAGGCAGACCGGTTGAAACAGTAACAATCATCCCCCAGGAGAAATTCAAAACGTGGGGAAGGGCCTACAGTTTTCTCTTCTGAAAGAGGTGCACCTAACTCCTGGAAAAGGCTTTTGACTGTGGAGATGCTGCGAGCTGGCAGGGACAAGATAGTGCTTCTGACAGGATGTCAAAAATGCAAGGCTACTGCTGAAACCAAATGTCAATTTAACAGAGAAGTACAATTCTGAATGTTATTTAACACAGAGAATATGCCATTGCAAAGGTTAAGACTTTGCCACACACCAGCCCTGCTTACTTAATCATTTGCACGGCATTATCTACAGAAGCATAGAACAAGAAAAAAGTATTACAGAGTTTAACACTTTTAACACTTTTTGGCTGCGGCTTTGATTTCGAGGTGGACATTTCTTATAGAGCAGTTCTTGTACAGACGGAGATTGTGTGGGAGAAGGAACCGCAGATGGAGCAGGCTAGGGTTTTATGCGCGGTAAATTGTCTGCTAATGAGGGGCAGGCGACTACAAACAAATCTAGTCTCTGATTGAATTTGTGGATATACATGGCAGCTTTGGCAGAGAAGGACTGTGGTATTGATAAAAGAGAAAGCCGCTGTAGGAGAGAACAAGTTCTGAGATTATAGACAAATAGGTGTCAAGCTCCTCCCTGCATTGTGGTTACATTTCACATATGGTGTTTCTGAAGACCCAGAAGGAGGCGTTGAATTCTGGCAAAGTTACAGTTTCTGCCAATATGGTATCGCTAACTTTGAGAACTATGGAAAAATCCCCACAATCAACACATCTTTTGAACCACATAACAGAATCTTAACAAGATTTAAGTCTATTCTAGTATTTTTTTAATGTTATGTATTTTTTAAATAGAAATACATAACATTTTCATATAATATCCCTAACTCTTAAACTAGTAACATTAACAGAACAGGTTTTTTTTTTTTAACAATTTTCCCTAAATTAAAGCATAGATCCTAAGGAAATGGGTTATAATAATATGTACCTATAAAAATTTGGTTCCTGAGGGAATCAGGAATTGCTGTTACAGGGGGCAGGAACAGAGAACCCTGTGGTTAATGCTGGGACTGCAGTTCCCTGGATTCTGTGGGGTGTGATGTCAGCAGGAAGCGGGGCAGCTTGAGCCATCTCAGAAGTTTAGGAGGATGGGCCCGGGCAGTTTACATTACAGGCAAAGGAATTCGCGTTTTTTTCTAGGGACTGTATGTCATGATTCACACTGAGTGCTGATCTCACTTTGAAAGGAGAGGACAGAATGTCGGGTTCTGCTTTATTCAATCTTTTTTGAGGGAATGTTGTCCCCGGGTCTGGGAAACGCATGTAGAGAAGTGGCGCGCCCCTTTGCTGCAGCTTTACCATTGCACTTTGAAATAGCAGCGCTCATGTCGAACTTTTGGACATCGGTGGAGCTTTCTTGACTCAGGAGGTAATTAAAAAGCTCCTCCTGGATGAGGCCAGATGGAACTGAGATGTTGCAGGCGTATAGCACTTCCAGGATGCGTTGCACAGGTTAGCCAGCAAGTCATTTGCGGCTGATACGTGAGCGACTTCCAATTCATCCAATTCATCCTCTCGGGTTTTAGGGAATGACGCCAACTTTTTCCCCTGAGGACAGAGACTCTCGAAATCGGCGATGGCGTGAGACATAGTGACCAGCACCGCCAGGAGGTAAGATGGCAATCACGTGAGCAACGGGAGAGATGGGAAATTTTTGCAGCTTAAATAGAGCACCATATTTGGATGGCGTCTGGTAGATGATAAGGAGAGTGAGGCATGTAACTCGTGTGCAGCTTGAGTTGACTGCCTGAAGCTTGCTCCATTCGTGGTGGGATATGATGTTGCTCTCATGCATTTTTCCCATGAGCGTTCCATAGCTGCGAATCACAAAGTGTGAAGGCTATAATTAAGGATGCTAGATAGATTATACTAACAAGTTGGCACTTATAATGCTCTACTGTCCAACATCTAATAACTGATTTGTTTTATGTATGCATATCTAAAACCTGCTGCAGTTGTCCATACTGTATCTGCAGCAAATGCTAAAGTTGGCTGCATATTCCAGAACAATAGTAATAGTGATTAAAGCAGTAACTGTCTAGCCCTAGTGTGATGTGAAATTTAAGAAAGAAAACAAAGTAAGCCAATAATCAACAAGAATAAAGGCAGACATGTGCAGCTGGCTCATTAACAGCCACAGCTCATTAGGGCTGGCTTAATCAGAATTCAGAAACCATACTGGGCTCCCAACAAATTACCAATATTGCGACAGCATAATGAGAGCAAATACAAGGCGTCAGTGAAAAGCAAGTTTTTAACAATGAGCCTCATATGTCTAAGAAGCTACAGTGTACAGCACCGTCGTATTAAGACACTTTGCTCCACCACCCGTGATGTATTTAAGTGTTGACCTGTCAGCAGGTCTGTCAGTGGTGAAGCATGGTGCCTGAAGCTGAGCAAACCAGGAGCCACAGGCACTGGACAGGAACACTGTGAATGCAGCCAATGTGCAGTTTTAGATTAACAGTGGTTTTAATTTGTTTATTCTTTTTTGTCTTACTGCTCTCTGCTAGTGTACAGTAATTGTTGCCCAGCGTGACTTCCCTTCACCACACAGCAAGTGTGTTGTACCAGAAAACACACTGAACAAAGCGAGTTAGGCTGCCCCTGAATGTACAGGGTGACACATTTTGTTATACAGTATTACAGTAGTACAAATATTACTATTATAAATCCCATTAATTTGTTGTTATTGCATAGTAGTAACAAGACTAAAAGTTTTAGCCATATGCTATCAGCAGCATACTAACATGTTCACAATTATCTTTACCATGTTCAATATTAATTTAGGGTGTTAGCCTTAAAGCATTTGTTAATTAACATTACACACAAAGTGCAGCTCAGGCTGATGGGAATGTCATTACTTCTGCAAGTGTTTGGTCATAAACCAAATCACTGGACAAAATAACCTGACCTGATGATGGCCCTAGATGAAAAATCAGAGGATCAAGAAAGTTATTCGAATTCTGAAACAAAGTTCATGATCCATCCAATAGTTGTTGAGATATTTAACTAAAAAACACACACATGAACCTGATGATGGTACTTGCAGAAAAGAGGATCACCATCAGTAAAAATGTATCCTCTGGGGAACATGAATATCTGTACAAAATATAATGGAAATTACGCAATAATAAAATGTTACATAATATATCTTCACACAATATAGTAATCAGCATAGTGGCTGGTTGTTAGCAGGGTTGCTAAGAGGAATGTCACAAGGTTTAAAGAAGACAGATGGACTTTACTGGGGGAAATTACATTGTAATTAGTGCTTTGCCTGCTCACAGCTGTGGATCAGCTCAGCTACATGCATTAAATATCACCATAGAACTACATTTCTTTCAGCTTGGCCTGAAGAAAAGCAAAAAACATGTTCACATGCCAGAGATTGAGTGAGGGTTAATGGAGGATCCATGGAGACTGCGGCCAGCTAGACCAGTGAGGTGAAAACACAAAAACCTTCCAGCTCTGGGTGGTCTGTGTTAAAATGCAGCCAATAATATTCAGAGGTGGTATTGTATTTGGCTTTGCAGTTCCCCAAACCACCAGGCTTATCCTAACAAGGACACACAAACACAGACTCTATAGCAAACACAAGCAAACATAAATCCCAGCAGACAAAAAGAAAGGTCATCCTTGTTTTGAGAGAAAAGAGAGTGTTTTCTGAATTTACAGTAAGCCACACATATCAAAAGGCCTTGGGATGTTGCTATAGTTACAGCAACAAAGATCCCAAAGCTCCCGAGATCTGGAGGGCAGATTCTCCTCTTGGAGTTGGAACTTTTCTCTCTCTGTTTATCACACACGCTCAGCCCTATGGGAGGCCAAGGACTGCCTTGGGATGGCAGCAGAGTCCCCCTCTCTGCTTCTTGGAGACAATAGCCGGGCTATTATATTATGTAAATTTCAGGTCCTTCTGTCGGACTGCTGGCGATGATTAATTGCCATATAACCGCAAGCCACAGAGATGCAAGGTACGATGGGATTTTTTTTCTTTTTCCTGGCAGTGGCGGATGGAGCGTCAGCGATAGTATACTCAAATACCGGGGAAGTAATTTAAGAGGATTTGTGGCATTCACCAATTTTCTTGTATTACATTTCTATTGGAAGCGTATGGGTATTTTGGCAGTTTATCCAGTTCACTCTAGCAGCTGCCTCAGGGTCTTTCTGCAGGTCTCTGTCCACCTGAACATCCTCTTTTGCACCTGACAGATGTAACATGACATTGACAGGTGTATTATTAATATTTTCTAATTGTTAAGGGTCCCCTAATAAGACTACTGACACAGCTAAATGTGTCTCAAGGCTATACTGTCTTCTGATTTCTGACAGCAGAAATTGAGCTCCACGGAAGAGATTTACAACGAGTTTGTATAGTTAAAACAGTTTGATGAACCCAAATTGAAATACTAGTACAAACAGACGTCACAGACAAAAAGAGACAGATTTGTGAGAAGAAAAGGAACATCTTCTGAGGCCCGTTGTGTTGATACAATAGTAAATTGAGCTGTTACATCTGTTTCTATGCGATGACTGCATGAGCAGAGGTGGAAAAGAACGCCTCATATCTCTAAACACGTCCGTAATCTGACGCTGCTGTTTGCTCACAGATGATTCAATACGAGCGCAGACCTTCAGCGGCTTTACTCTGCGAGCGACGCCACGTGTGTGTGTGTGTGTGTGTGGGGGTGTGTGGGAGTGTGTGGGGGTGTGGGTGGGTGGGTGTGTGTGTGTGTGATCAACATCTGGTGAGAGACAGTCAGTATTTGGCTTTTTGTCTGTGTTCAGTGAGAGGAGAGCACAATCTGCAGTGTTGCCTGAGAAATGACAAGAGGACAGATGCAGGCATATGTCATGTAGGTTTGGAGGGGGCTTTCATATGGTAACCAGGCAAGGTGCCCGAGCGCTGGTTGGCTGCTCCTTGTACACGCGAGCATGCACTCATACTCATTCATATGTATGAACACATAAAAAAATACTCAGAGCTGGAATTTCATGCTCACATACACATGTAAGTTAGTCACCAGTATAAGATACGCAATAAATATGTATAAACATTCAAAAATAAAGGCTTTTTTGAAAGCATTACATCAGTATACACGTGTCTATCAGTATGTTGGCTTATTTGTGCCCCACTTATTGTTCTTTACTCTTTACAAATATTAAATATACACACAGAGACAGGTGGGGTGTACAGAGCTGTGCACACACCTACACAAGCGCAGTGAAATTAAAAGTAACCAACACAGAAGTCCAGCCATACCACAGAAAATGACTATTACAGTACTATGTAGGTTATTTAAAAAAAAAAAGTTGACTTACTTTAATATTGGTTCTCCCTCTTCATTTTTGCGATGTGTAATCATTCGTGTGTGTTAGTTTCAGCAGCAACTCGTCACACACATACATTGTGACGTTGTTGATGAACAGATGTCTCTCAGCAGTCGGTGGCTTGGTGACGGTGACCAATATCATTTGGCTCATTTAAAGTAATAAACATATTATGCAGGGGGCAGGCCCCCTGCCGTCTGTATGTCACTGCTGAACCATATACAAGACTTTGTGATCCACTTTGTGAAGGGGTTGTTTTCTGAGCTGTCCCTTGGTTTAAGAGGGGTGTCACAGTTTCTCACAGTGTCCAGCACTGTTAAAGACTGTCCTACAAAAGCACAGAGCAGTGAAGTTCAGGAAAAAGGGTTTAAAGTTTTAACAATAAAGTTGGTTTTAATGCCTTCATTTTATATATCAGGTTATACATTATTTCTGATTAAGTGGATGGGAAACAGGTTAAAAATCGTTTTATTTTCATCCAAATGGTTTGAAAGGTCTTTGAGGATTCTGGAAATCAATTCAGAACAGCATTAAGTGATGTTAAACCACTTAATGCTGAAACGGATGCTAAGCTGTGACTTGAATGTAAATTTATGAGAGGCTCAAACCAGAGTTAGCTCTGGCTTGGTGCCTCTTGGTCAGACAAATACACACATGCGTCTCAGTTCATTTTCAATTTCCAAGGGACGTTATCAACGTGTGCGACAACCAATCAGAGCAACAAAACGCTTTCCTGTCGGACAGTACGTCCTGTCAGAACTACGGCAAACACATAATTCTTATCAACATAAAGTTTAAGTGCAGTTGTTTGTTCTGCTTTTGGAGAAAATTTACCAACCAGTCCGTTGAATACTGCCGCTGTAGCTGGCCGGGGAACACGACAGCCATCTTATATATTTACAAAGATACCTGAACGGCGCTCTTCTCTGTCATTCATCATATTAAACTCGCCTCGTACTAGATAAACGTCTGTGATTGGTTAGCCCGATAAGACGGCAGAGTAATCAGTCTGAATGGGAGAGGGGCCAGACGGATCTGCCCGAGCAAATGAAACATGAGCTTGCAGATTCGTCTGGTTCCCAGGCTAATATTTGCTTTTAGTTGTTGGACTTTTTTCATCCACTAGCTGCTACCTTTGTCCACCTGCTGTTTGCTACTTGAGGAAAAGGAAATGTTTTCATCATACTTTCTGAAAATGGCTGCCTGATGCTGGAAACCAAATTGGTGAGAGCCGTGAGACTCAACAGTGAGCTAAAAGAAGTTAAAAGACTCCCTTCCACATTCAATGTAGCTCCTTTATCAAATGTTTGTGTAAAACACAGTTGGGTTTCTTTTTCTCTCCCTTTGCATTTCTCCTGTATTTGAAGGAAGCATATTTGTTCTCACTGAAGGGAACAACTTTCTCACCAAGTTTAAACGATTGCTTATTTCTACGATGAATTATCCGTGTGCATTCAAGTGTGTGGTTTCCAAATTATTGACTGATGTTTGGAGCCAACAAGCCCTGGCGTGGCAGCCCGCGTATGGAAAGCCAACCAGAGGAGGTATTCAATCTGCATCGAATGTAAATGGAGGGCAATCACCTGCCTAATAGCCCTGCTGGAGACGATCTCTGTTCTGTCTCAATCTCTGTCTTAACAGAGACATTCAGGCAGTGAACTGAAGGAGAGATTTAACCATACCTTTCGCTGAAGTAGGTTTTCTGCAGGTGATTTTGAAGCTTTGGCATGGTTGAAAGGAAATCCACTGTTGCTAAAATAGCACAAGACTTGCAGTAAGACAGTAAATCCGACATGTTCATAAGCCTGAAGATAAGACTGCACGAAAGAAACCAACTCTGTCAGCTACAAAGAGGGTTGATATCGTCAGTATTAAGACTTAAGTTGCACCCAGCTGCTCTATCTGTAATTAATTGACTGTGATGGAGAAGTTAGGGAGGGGGGGAACAAAGAAGATAAAAAAAGAAAAACTTGATGTGATACATTTGGGACAAAGGCAGCGCAGCTAAATCTTGGATCGGAATTCCCGGCCCGTCCTGCTGAAGAGGGGAGAAGCTGCTTTCAGGTGCATCGGGCTTTTATTCACAGCTGAGAGTAAGGCAGCAGGAAAGTCGATTTGTGAATGGACGGTAATTTATTTCACAAAGAAAATAACAAGATGAAATTGCCTCGTAATTGTAATGAGGTGTCACTTCCAGGAGGAACTTTTAATGAATTGACATTAACATATGCAGTGTGTTACAACTGTGTGTACAGCTAAAACAATTAGGCTGTCATCCTTTTAAACAGCGCCTGTATAGGCCTAGACTTGTACTGAACTGAAAGCAACTGTCTGAAGCAGTAACAGACTGGCCTGACCTATATCAGCCTATTGAACGTAAATGGTTATATTTGTAGATATTGTATGTTGATCCTTAAGAAAAAAGAAAATATAGAAACAGTGTCTTATAGAGTTTGTCCCCCAGAGAAAACGGATACGTTTTTTTTTTTGTTTATTGTTGTCAAATGTCATGCTCAGTATGTATCTGGGTTACAGATAAAATTAATAAATTAATCAAATACATGTGTTATAAAGCTCTGTATGAGCTGCAAATATTATTGACTGCATAGTTTGCTTTAGTAGACTGACTGTATGAAGGCAAGTTCATGGCTGCACTAAGAAGTACAGCATGTATCCACCACATATAAAAAAAAAATCACGTTCACATTATTTTCATAATCAAATCCAGTGAAAAAAAACCATCAGCAGGGCTTTACTTCATCCACATGTAGACTGATGTAATGGAGTTATATTTGATTTATTACTGTAGTCGTTACTCTTTCATTTGTTTGAAGGCTAAGATTTATGCTTCTGGAAATCTTTGACCATATTTTCACTTATGATCATTTCTAGCTTAAAGGATTGCTTCTGTTGGAATTATGCTAATGTCTTCTACCACACGGGATCAGCTCTGCAATAAAAGACAGAATGGATTCTTTTCTGTCCAATTTCTAACAGATGTCACTAATAATACTGTGCCATGTTAGATGAGAAGAGGATGCATCAGAAATAAGTCTCACACAACTGGAAGTGTTGGAAATGTTGTAGTAGTTTTAGACTATGATTATTTATTTATTTATTATGCTGACATACCTAAATGATGTATTTTAAAGCAATTTTTGGATTTTCATTATTCCATGGAATAATTGAGGGTTTAGAAGATCAACACAACTTGTCCCAGGACATTAGACTATTACACCGATACTCTGGTCTTGAGGGCAGCAACTAAGGGTGCCAGTTTGTCTTGGTTCAGTCAAACTCTGGTGCATTTGCCTGGTTAGTTCAGTTTGTTTGTGCTGGTGTGAAAGCTGTTATGTGTTAACTTCAAAAGCCTAATATCAGCAGGGATTTGCTCCAGCCCCCCGCAACCCTCTAAGGCAATGTTGTACAACCTTTTTTGACGTTGAAAAAAAATCCCATGGCACACCACCATCTCAAATGTTACAAAATTAAATATAGTAGCCTTTCATGGTACGTAATATGTAAGTAGTTACAGTTCTACTCAATGTGAAACCTGACCTTGTTTTGCAGGACACAAAATCCTAGCAGGAATTGACCAAAGGCACAGCATTTCTCACTTGCAAGCAGCTTTGCATCATTGCACTTATCATCAGTTAAATAGGCTTTCAGTTCCTCCCGCAACTCATACATGTGCACCTCCTTATAGTGCAATATAGCTGCTCCCCGTCTGTGCAAACAATCAGACAGTTGTCCCACTGAAGTCTTCTTTGTTCAAAATACTCTGACGTGACAGAGTACCCCAAATATTTGGCACAACTTAAGACACATTTTTCTGGCCCAATTAAGTGAAATTGGGCAAGTTCCCTGCTGCATATTGGTCGAAAAAACCAGGCTCTAAGGAGAGGTGGTATGGATAATGGATAGATAATATGTTCATATTGAAGGGCAATGTATTTTTTAATGATTGTGTCAAGCAAACACAGCAGACATGTTGTTTAAGACTTTTCCCATACTGTCTTCCCATATATGTCAGTGTGAACAAGAACTGAACCAGAACTAGAAGGCAATGATGTTTTTTTCTCTTCTGTCCTGACCAAATGAACTGAACTGCAGGTGTGAAAGCACCTTAAAAGTAGTTGTATCATGAGCACAGTACATCCAGTTTGTACATCTGAGCAACACTTTAATGTTGTCATGGAAGTGTCAAGTGACATCAATCAAAACACAGTTTGAAGCCAGTATCCTCAACTACCTTCACATCATCTCAACAGTATCGACAATGGGAAATGATTGTGGGCTCAGCAGCCATCTGCTTCCTGCTTTGCAGGGACCCTCTGCAACCCTGACGGACCTCAGCTGAATGTTAATTAGGAAGGAAGCAAATTGTTGCTTGAGAAGTGGTCACAGATGGAAGCTGCAAAATCCAGGGGAAGTCCAGCTGATATAATGGGTTGGAATAATTACAGTATTTTTCCCCTAGATTGAGTACCGTGTTGCTGGAAATGAAATTTTCTTGCATTATTACCCAGCTTTATTAGTTGTTGATGACATCCCACATTTTTATTCCACAATAAAGGTGAATCTAAAGCTGCTATTTCACATTTTGTCTCTTGAAATAGATATATGCCGTTTATTTATCCATAATGTAGTTCATTTTATGCACATGAGTTTATACTAACCTATACAAACTAAGATGATTAAATGGAGATTTCAGCATAAATTGTCAGTGAAAACACATCTGTCAAAAACCCCTCTACTGGTTTTGAATCACGTTGTTGGTTTGAGTCTGTGAACATCGGTGGGTAATTATATTCTTTTTGTTTATCAGGGAGATGCAGAGCATTGGTCATGGTTGTCTCACGGTGCTGCTGACCAGTTTTTGTGTTTTTTTGTGTTTCTTGACAAGATGAGTGGGCCAAATTAATACCACAAAAAAAAACATCATACAAAAACCCCACTATCATTCAAAGACAAACCAGCGTTTTCACCATTTAACTACCTGTTCAGACTTGATAAAAGAATAAGGGTAAAAACATTCCTTTCCACAGGATGGTATGAATGATAACGTTGATATAATATCCACTGGAAAAGAAGGGAATTGAATTGCACCTGCTGAATCGTAAATGCAAAATACAGAGAACCAAATAAAAAGGAGCTGCCTGAATAGATATGAGGTAGTCGACTCAAACTTCAAACTACATTTTTTTAGTTTTTCTTCCTCTCATCCGACATAATAAATCAAAATTGATTTTTGTGTGTACGCTGTTGAAAACTAATAAGGTTTGATGATGCCGATGGTAAATTCATGTGCAGGTATATAAACTATAATCAAATCCAGAGGCCATTTTAAGAAAACATCCTGAGGCTAAAAGTAGCTCCTGAGTTAGGAGAAACTCCTACAAATAAAGGGTGTGTCAGTCCGAACTTTAAGACCCCTGTACCCCCTAAGTGTAAGTCAAGCCAAGTTTATCTGTATAGCACCTTTCAACAACAGGACAATTTAAAATGCTTTATGTATAATTTTCTTTGTGTGTAGTTTAAATAGCATTTTAGCTCTAAAAGTAGTTCCTCAGTCTGAGAGAAGTTGGAGGTAGGTATTGTTTTGATGTTGGATGAGTTAATTAGGATCCAATCAGCTCAGTAACAAGTCGAAACAATCCAATAAAACAGGAAATAATGGTTTTGAACAATTCTCTACTACTTGGGCAACAGAAAAAATGCAGTTTACAGTGTTGTTCAACAATGATACATGTTTAAAACATGTGACATAGTTTATAAAATATCTAAAATGGTTTAATTTCCAATTACTTCTAGCTATGTATCCTGATTTAATTTAATTCAGCCTTCTGCTCCTGTATATTGATAATTAACATGACCAAACACCAGTAATGAGGGGATACCCTCCTCATGACCCTGTAAACTGACTGAACTCTTACACGCACACACAACATCATATTGAAACCATGTTCTTTTCTTTGGTAAGACAGGTCAAGGGACATGATCCATCCATGGACAAGTTTTTCATTTCAGTGTGGTTGCTAATTAGTGGCTATTTGTATGAGTAGTGGAGAGAATTTACAATCTGCACTGCATACACCCCTTCCAACCTTTAGTCCCTCAATTACCCAGCAGCCCTGATGAAGCAAATGAGTATCTGGCATTGACGTCATTTAATCCTGTAATAAATACACCATGAAATAATTAAAGGAGGCCTTCACAGGAGGAAAAAACAAAGCTCAGACTCAATGAAAACATACATAATAGAGTTGGATCTGAGTTTTAAATAATAAACATATACTCATTTATTTCAGTGGATACTGATTTATGTTGATATATTTAATTGTTTTTTTTATTGCCTAAATATATATATATATATATATATATATATATAAATATGTGTGTGTGCATATGATATATATGAATTATATCAACACATTCAATTTATTTATTTATCAAGTGATTAATTAATTAATTAATTAAGTTATTTACGTAAATATATATAATTTTGAGCCATCTACTAGTAGGAAGGATTCGAAAGCAGTTTAAAGGTACGTTAGGTCAGGGCGTCAGAGAATGGTGTCAATAGATTTTAGAGACAGTCCTACACATAAATGGATGTTTTTAGAGCATAATTTAAATGCCAGGGGACTGTGGGGTTCTTTGAGAGTTTTGGTGGGCTACATGGACGTATTTCAGCTGGCCTCTCCGCACTGGCTGATTATTTGGACTCCCCCTCCTTCCTTGGTGCTAGCAGCCAATCCATTAACCTCTCACCCGTCTTTAACCAGCTGCTTCTGGTGCTGAAACAGGCTAATAATTAAAATGATTCCACATCCTTTGCATTTGCATTGCCTAAAGCAGCAATCATAATGCAATCTTTGATTTAGTGTTATCCCACAACTGTTCCTCTTCCAGATGTATATTTCATCACAGCAAGAACTTGTGACTCAGGCTGTTTGGCTAATATTGTCGCGGTAAAATGAACTCTGCCTTTTCACGTCAGTGCTTTTGGCAACAGATATGGTACATTAAGTAAGAAAGTATCCGCTGCATAAGTGGGAGTAATAAATCATAAACTATTGCTTCAGTCCTTACTGACAATGGCAAAAGCAATTCACACGCTAAGCAAGATGTAGCCCAGAGCCCTTCAATTAACTGAAATGGGCCATGTGCATTTAATAATGTATTTAAATAGCCACTTTTTCCACCCTCAGCTATCGAGCGCGGGTCTTATTTACTTCACACTGATTTTTGATGTCATAATGTTTAGGCTGCCACCACTCACTCCACTTACCCTGGAGGAAAAGCGAGATACTGTGAGGACATCTTAGAGGAGAGTAAGTGTAGATTTGTATGAGTCAGTATCTGAGCAAAACGAGTTTAAATGATAGCATTAAAAATGATTAAAAACAGCAGCAGTGGGAGAAAGATGAAACTCTGGTCAGTCACAGTATAGTAGAGTTTCAGTGTTGTGGTACTCAGGGTTTGCACTTTTGTTTTTTATTAAACTGCTAATGGACAAGTCCAATACTTGAAATAAAAAATACTTGAGTACAAGTAATATAACAGATTATTAAAATTACTCAAATAAGTACACAATAAAAAACTGAGAAAGAAGCTCCACCTGGTGCAGCTACAACAGTAAAATGCTGCTCACACATTGATGCATCAGTATTCACAATCTAATAATGTAATGTAGAATAATGAATCAGTTACAGGAGACTACATGAATCTATATCTAAATACTTCTGCACTTTTACTGCTGACAGGCCTGCTTTAACTAGGCTACGTTAAGCAGTTAATACATATACTTTTACTGCTGATACTTAAACTACATGAAACTGAGACTTTGTACTTTACTTAAGTAGGATTTTGAATGCAGGACCTTTACCTCATCAGTTCAACTCTGAATACACACAAAATGGAAAAATGTTGTTTTGTGAAACTGATCGCTAGCCATCAACAGGTGGTTGTGTGTGTGTGTGTGTGTGTGTGTGTGTGTGTGTGTGTGTGTGTGTGTGTGTGTTTGAGTGTGTGTGACGGCGAGGATTGCGGGAAGCCACAAATGACTCACCTGTTCTGTCCCACATGGTATCACTGTAGCCAGAGCCGGAGGGAGACCGAAGTGTTAATCCATCACTGCAGCCCCCGGCTGGGCTCACCAATGCTGCTGAGAGGGAGATATAGCAAAGTGTAGGTACGCTGGATCACTTCAGTTACGGCTGTGTAAGCATGTGTATATACAGGGACAAGCATGTGTGAGAAACCAAGACACACATAATGGGAGTTTGTTTTGTCTTCTTCTCAACATTCTCATTGAAATCACAAAGACAATGTGCGTGTATCTATCTGTTCTGATACGTGCAGGAGTGTGTGTAGGCAGGTGGCCAAGAAACACGTGACAGCTGCCAGCATTCAGAATGGTTGGTTTATTCAATACTGCTTCTCTGGAGTCAGACTGAATGTATTTTGGAGTCTTGGCTGAGCAGAGACGCTGTGTCCGTGAATCATCCCCAAAGCAGTTTTATGGCTTTGTAATGAAAACTGGAGTCATGTTCTCTTACAACACCAACTGGGAACCCCGTCCAAAATCTGAATACACTCTGAGGTGGTGTGTGTGTGTGTGTGTGTGTGTGTGTGTGCGTGCGTGTGTGTGTGTGTGTTTGCATCAGTGCAGGGAGAAAATAAATGATGATTTAAGAACGTAAACGTTTCAACCAGCATTTTCTGTGGTTGCTGCCTGTACATCCGGAGGCTTCAGTGTTCTACCGGCGCTGTCTTTTATTCTGCTGTGTGCTGGAGCACAACAGGCTAGTTAGAAAAGGCCGTCTCAGTGGTTGGTTGAGCTGGACCCTCTGGGGAGGCCGGTGACGCAGAGGAGGGTGCTGTCCGAGTTGGTTAGCATCCCGAAGAACGTCTCCGAAGTTTGTCTGCCGGAGAGCTCCATGTCCGTGGCCTCTCGCACTCAGCCGCTCAGCTGGCTTTCTGTAAAAGATGAAGGGAACTCATTCTGTGGTCAGGATGAAACAAAGAAATAATACATTTGCCGCATTTTCCTGTGCTTTATGTTGACTGCTCTACTGGTGGACAGACTGTGGATTCCAGATTTGTCAGATCCACCTTCAATTAAATTTTCTGTTTAAATTATTATTAAGGTGTGCTGTTTTTGTGTTGTTCACTCCCTTTATAAAATATATAGCAGAAATGTTTACTCAGAGTACAGAGTACTCACCTACCATTTACTTTTATCCAATTACATTTTTACACATCATTTTACTTTTACTTGAGTTCAATTTCTTTAAAGTGAAAGTACTTTTATTTGAGTAAAATACTCTAATACGTTCTAATAAGTGCTCAGCAAATCAGAAAGTCCTATGGAAGCCTCGCATAAGGATCATCTTCAAGAGGAACTAGTGGAGCGACAGGTTGAAAGGCTCAGACCCGTAATCATTGAACTCTGGTTACAACAGAAAACCTACTTTGTAACTGTAGTTCGATTCCACACATCCATCACAATCTAAGTGCTCTGTTGTGGTTGTTGATTCAATTGGATTGGTCACAAAGAGCTCATGAAAAAAAAATATTGATTGTGAGTAATATTAGACTGCAACTGCACTACTGTGCTGTATATCACGTGGTATATAATTAGTGAAAAAAATTGAAACCGATAGAAAAGAGACGTTTTGTGCTGTGGTATTTCAGGAGTATAGTTACTGTGCTACAGTTCACCCACTCCTTATCGTGACACTGCTAAAATAAAGGTCTACTCGTGCTCCACACACCTCCGTCTTCACTTTCTGATGTATCAGAGAAAGATCCCCACAGAATCGCTATGAAACCAGCATACCATGAGCAAAGTTGTGTGATGGTTCCTGCAAAACAAACACATTAAAATTTCATTTCTACTTTGCAGAGAACGGAGTGGTCAGGGTGATGAGCCTCTTTGGAAAAAAATGTGTTTTTTAGCAGAGAAAACTGTCTAGTTTCTGACTCCTGGAGACTCAGGCTTGTGGATATGATGGATGTTGATACGACCACTCTAAACCATCGAGATAAAAATATCTGAATGTGTTTCACTGAATGTGCTTCACCTGTTACTGTGGATACCCATCATCATGTGCCGAAGAGTGGCAGGTTGACAGGAATTGTCATGTGTGGGGCAGCAGTGTGGGAGGAAGATTAAACAACAACTCAAAAAAATATTAAAGGCAGACAGGCATGGCGAAAAGGGAAATAAAAACCACAAAAACAATAAATGTTATTAATATTAGTAAAATACAAAAGCACAGCAACAGAACAGACAGTCTTGGAGAATATATTTGAGGTATCAAATCAGATTTACATGCTCTTAAGGGAACATGAACTGTGAAACACATTATTTATATATTTTATTAATGTTTGTCAGTGAATCAGGACCTGAATGCATGTGATGTTGTATCTTTTACGTGTACCGAATCTTCTTGTACTTTACTTAGCGGTATCAAATTTACTTTATGCTTAATTTCATTTGCTTAATATTGTACTTTTTACTTCTACTGCACTACATTTATCAACTGCTGTAGTTACTAGTTACTTTGATTTTACATGCAAAACATGATCAACTTATTAATTATGATGTATTGTTATAGATAAAAGGCTCCACATGTTGCTGGTTACAACTTGGTTTACATGAGTTCATAACATACTTGTAGATTATAGAAGAATGATAAAGTTGTAAATTGCCCCGCAAAAAAAAAACTAAAATTATAAAATACATTTTTTAAACCAATTTGCACATGATATTAACTTGTCTGTACAAACTATTATCTTTTGGGTATAAGATATAATGCCATAGTTTAACTGCCCTGTGAGTACTTTTCCTTTTGAGTACTTCTTCCACCACTGCTTAAGCTTAGATGGTTCTCCCACATGTTTAATCTTGAAAAGGGACAGATGTCTTAAATCACTAATGGCACATAACCAGTGAAAAAGAAAAAACATAATCCAATTTCTGTACCTCCTCTTTTCTCTCTTTCTCTCTTTCCTTTCTCATAAAAGGAAATTCAAGCTTATTATTATAACCCATTTCCACACTATTCTAATAATCATAGACAGATTGAAAGTCAAGCTTTGTGAACATCAGTCGGTCTCTTTGAAAGCTAAAACGAGAACAAACTTTCTTGGCAGCCATCAAGAGACAAATCTGTGTCAGTTGGGAACTCACTCTGTGAACACACTGACAGCAGCATGGGCGAGTGTATTCTGGGATACCGGATCAGGTTTCACTGTCAACAGATAAAGCTCATTTGTATGTAAAATTCTCAAACTAATTTATTAAATCCTTATCAAGGGAGCAGGTCTAGAATTTCTTTGCATTGACAGATAAATATTTATGCTGACAAACACTTGATTTAATGTGACAACATCCAAAGGCCATGCCTTTTAAACCATTTTTATTATTTTGCTGCCACAGTAAATATCAATAACTATAGCTTAAGTGTAACATGTGTTGTTGCCAATAGGGTGCCTTTAATAATGTGGAGATATTGGTCCACATTAGGTCTTGCACAGTTGATTATTGATCATCTACATGTTCTCTAGGCAGAATATCAATGAACCCGTGCCCTGCTGTGGCATGTGATTGAGTCAATACTGTCGCTGGACAACTTATCACTACCTTCTATTCATTAATGGACTGGCACTATCGTAGGACAAAGGTTATGCATGCAAGACCATCATTTCTAATGGTAAGTAAGTATCAGCAGTTAAAACATTGATACTTTTATCTGAGATGCCTTTGGTTATTTTCAGTGTGCGTAACGTGTGGTTTTCTCAGATAACTTAAAGGTTGCCATATCGTCACACCTTTATCATACAGCTTCCTCTGGTTTTAATACCTTTGACTCATCTTTATGTTATCTATTGGATTAGTTGTTTTAACCATGAGGCTTTAAGCGCAGCTTGTTTTATTCTTGCCAATAAAAAATAAATCAAAATGACACTGGAAAGATCACAGAGAGATGCACTGCATTCTGTTGGGTCGGCTCAACTCGGGTATCCACCCTCTAATGTATGTTGTACGCAGGTAGTAGCTTTTGTTTGTTAAAGAACCCACCACACACACACAGACACACACACACACACACACACACACACACACACAAACCCTCGTCTATGGCCCACAAGTCACCCTGCTTTGTTTGGGGCTGCGTAATTTGTCAAACAATTTTGACAAAAGTGTCTGATCAATTCATGATTTTGCATGATATCGGGTCATGCTGGGAGTGAGGGTTTCAGGGAGGGAATTCCTTGGTGGGGTCTGATGGGCTTTAAAGGTTTTATCTGTCATTGTGGTGGGTCTACAGTCTGAGGCTTAACCACATCATTGGACTCACACAATGATCTGAACCACCTTGTCATATGAAACATGTTTGTGAACCCCACACACCACAGGGCCTGTCCAGGTTTAAGGTCAAACATGTCAGACTCAGTCCAAACAACAGCACAGACACCAAGGCGAGCTGAAGTCAGGCAGAAAATGCCATCTGGGCAGTAGATTTTCCTGTAATGAAGTTACAGTGAATAATGCTGCAGTTGTTATTATTATCAGTCTGATTTGTTGTCTGTCCTCCTGCTCTCTCCCCTCTCTCTTTCCCTTTCAACCCAACTCAGTCGATGCAGATGGCCGCCCACCCAGAGCCTGGTTCTGCTCGAGGTTTCTACCTGTTAACAGGGAGTTTTTCCTTCCACTGTCGTCAAATGCTGCTCATGGTGGGAACTGTTGGGTCTCTGTGAATAATATTTCAAAGAGTATGGTCTAGACCTACTCTATGTGAAAGCATCTTGAGATAACTTTTGTTATGATTTGGCACTATACAAATAAAATTGACTTGACTTGACATGACTTAATACTTCATAGTAATACATATCACATTTCAGCATAGCTACCATTGAGGTACCTCAGTAACTTTTACCACAAGCTTTTTTCCCTGTAAATGAAAGCGATTTTTGTAAATAACATTATTTTAATTGCCTATCAATTCTGTATACAGTCTTTGTTGTTTGAACTGTAATGGAATTGAACTTTCAAGTGTCAGAATCTAAAGTTTGATGATGCGTAAAGCATATGGCCCGTGTTGGATTACTTTCAGATGTAATTTAATAAGAAAATGATCTCTCTTTCTGTCTCTGCCAATACTCTACACATGAGTGTCATGTGTTGAGAGACAGAGCATAGCCAATATTTTGCATTAGCCTGGCAAACTAGCAGCCAGTGATGGGTGAAATAAAGCAACAACTTGCAAAATGGGAGCTTCTTAAAATCCCTAATCTTTCAAGGAAGGCCACTGCATTGTGGAAACATTATGAGCCTGTTGTGACTCCAATCTGCGAGTCATTACATCCAGCTGACCTTCAGATCGTGCCTTCAATCTGATTCTCAAAGTTTACCACATTCCCAGGGGTTTGGGTTTATATCAATACATTGACTCACATGAGCCTTGGGAAGTCCCATTTGGCGCACAGACAGAGCAGCCGGTCAGATGATTTGCAAGGAGTCAATAAACTATCCACGACCAAGGCTTGTTTTGAAAAGCTGGAGGGGGTTGGCACGTGGAGAAAAAAATGGATTACAGCCAGAGCCTCAGTGTAATGCAGTTACATATTCTGTGTGTTTTACTGTACATAATGTTTTTTCCTCACTTTGTGTGAGTACAAATCATTTGACTGCAGCTCAGACGTAACCATAGTGAAACCTTGACAGTCTGTCTCAACATAATAAAAGAAAACCTTCAAATACAAAAGTTGACCTTGTTGATGCCTCAGAATAATAGACTGAAGCTGAAATTATTCTTGAGAAAACAATAATGGACATCGACCACCTGAATATAATGAATAGTGAAGACTTGTCTTGTTTGATTAGCATATAACCATTAACCAATATTATTCCTTGTAAGCTTCTGTGCTGCCATTATTATGGATATTAATCACTATAAAATATATTTCCCTTCAAACGTTGCAGCACAATTTTAAACTACTATTTTATTATTCAACATATGTCATATTATGAATATAATATGTAATAGTGAATATAAAATATGCCTCCTTCTGGTCTCACATTGTAGCCAATGTGTAATTACAACTGTCATGCAGATTCAGGGACACTTGTTACAAACAGAAAGGGAGAGGGAAGTGATGAATTCCCCAGTTCCTGAGCACTGAGCTGCCGAGTCACCAGCATGTGTTGCAAATAAACCAGAAAACCCATCACAAAGCAATATATTCTGCAGCCTCCCATCTGTCCTATGTTCAGCACAAAGCACAGGCAGTGCAGACAAAATGCCTCTTGGTTGACTGTGGTGTGTGTGTGTGTGCATGTATTTAATTTATGAAATTATAATTTTTTTATTTTGTTTTTTTTTTGTATCGTGTTTTTTTGGCCATTAAAAAGTGGGAAGTGATGATGTTGCACTTAGGGTGGTGTCTGACTTTTATTCATTGGATGTCTGTATTTTTATAAACTGCAACCACATATTGTAAAAAGCGTAACGGTGTAAAAAAAACATTATCATTGATCATAATCTGTGCAGAATAATCCATTATTATCTTGTAACCTTTATTTATTCAGGGCAGTCTCACACTCACACCTCGAAGCTGCCCAGTACAACCACAGTCTGATCTGCTGGCCACTGAGCAGCCCCACCCGAGCAGTTGGGGTTTAGAGCATCTTAATGGTGGTAATGAAGGAAGGGCCTTTTTTGACGGTCCGTGGATCGAGCTGCCAACCTTCACGCCCCTGCGTTGCTAACCCTCAGGTCAATATATACATTTGTGTCTGGCAATAGCTTTATGGGTACTGAAGTTGACATTCTTTAAATGATGTTGCCTCTCACTTCCAGTGTCACCAGTGTTGTACTTTCAAGGTTTTAAAGGTTTCGTATTATCCAGTTTTATCCCTCTAAAGGTAAAGTTGCACCATTGGTAATTTTGAAACAGTAGGTGTTTGGTTTTTACAACAATTATTTTAGTCATGATAAGTTCACATCAAAATCTTTATTTTACCACTCACTTCTTCCAACTAGTAGTTCCTCACTGGAAGTATGTCCATGTTTAAGGCTGTAGTATATATCTGTGGATGGTGGAGTGTTTTTAACCCTATTTAATGGGCTCTCCCACCTGTGCTCGGGTTCCTGAGAGGAAAAAGATGCTCAACATGATTCAGAGTATGTATCATGGTTCAGTTCCCAACACATATCATTAAGTTGGTCATACACCATTAAGCCTACAGTGGAATGAAGCTGATGTGAGTGCTTTGATATGTTTTACTGTACTGCTTGTCACTGCCCTGCAGGGCTGAGATAGCTCCTTTGTATTTCATGCTTTCAAGGTATATCCAATTTATATAGAACATTCACACCCAAAGAGATACTACCGTCAATAAAATGGTGGTGCCCCACCGCATACAACTGGTGCCCTTTTTGTTTTTACCACCCCTGGCCCTCAGACAGCCCGAGTCCGCCACTAACTGTATGTTTTGTGGAACTACAAACACCATGCAGTATAATTCCAAGTTAAGGACTTGTTTTAGTTTCAAAGAACTACTCTTTTCCAAAGACAGCTCTGCTATAACACTTTCTGCTTGGAAAAGCCTTTCATGCTGCTCAGTCATTGTGTGCTTGTTAGAAGAGTCAGAGAGATGTCTCCCAGTGGTAATGATTTTTCTGCAACAGAGGAAGGATTTACTGGATCATCTATCCAATGAAAACAGCCAACAAGAAGCAGCAGGCTGATCTCTTCATGTTGTGGCATTAAAGTCTAACCTGCCAGCCTCTGCCTCTGTCATTCATTCCCCTTCTGCCTCTTTTTTTTCAAGGTCCTTTTTTCATCCACTCTGTTCTTTTCATTTTTATATCCTGTCATTCTTAGTCTACATGTATCTGCATGTCCATTTCTCTACATTTACTTTACAATGTCTAAATGAATAATGGAGCAGGTTATTGTCCTCCTTCTATTGTTGCCTCTTCATCTTGTAACACTTTATCCCAGGCTTTATATATTTTGGAAGTTCTTGTTTTAAGACAAGACCTTTGCTGACAAAAGGGAAGATGGTATGTTGCCACAATTATAACATGTATTTACGTTAAGTAAATGGGTAGGAAAAAGAAAAACGTTTTTTGCTAATCACTGAACAAGTCCAGGGGAAATTTAATTACATTCTGTGTAATTAGAGCAGGACTCCCTCCACATCCTGGTGCAGCCTGTCTCCTGTACAAATATCTGAGATCCTCCCATAAAAACTTCATTGAGTTGAAACAGTTATTAAACAGCTGTTTGAACAAAGAAACCTATTCAGAAATGTCCTCTACTTAAACACAAAACAATGTTGTAATAGTTGATGGAATGAGCCAGGAAGCAGCGTGTCATTTTATTTTACTGAGCAGTTTTTAATTGATGCACATAGCTGTGCACTCAGTGGCCACTTTATAACGTACTGTACACCTGTGGACTGAGTACAACTGTTGTGCCATGAAGTTAAGTTTTATGATGGCTCTATAATGTTCTGTTTGTGCTGACACTGTCATATAGGTGATAATTCAATTACATGTTTTAGCATTGAGGTCATAGTTAGTGATGGTGTTGTACTGGACAGCATTATATTCAGAGGTGTTTCTAATCTTCTGACCTCCCTTGCGTGTGTAAATAGGAAGGACAAAAAAATTAGAAACATATCTTAATATAATGCACTCCAGTGCAAACGCACCTTTAACTGTGACTCAGTCATAAAACATAATTGAATTAACACATTTATGACAATCGTGCCCAAACTGACCATTACAAACTTTGTAAGGGTAGAATTTATGGCAAGGCTGTTGTATTGAATTGCAATAGATGCACCTAATAAAGTGGCCACTGAGAATCCACGATAATTACATAGTATGACCACGCCCTAAGCATGTCTGAGAAGAGGAATAACCATTGCATGTTTTGATTATTCAAATATTTGGACATAATTGATATTCGGACATAATTGTGATTGTAATCAGTCTTTTGAACCTCTAAAAGGAATGGAGCCATCATTAATATCATTAGTTATTAGTTATTATTATACTTGTGCTGCTCCTGCTATGACAAGTCAAAAATCCTACTGTGAAAAATGCTTATAAACAAGTAAAATAATCTTCTTTTTTTTGGTGAGGAATTGTGTTTTAGAACAATACTGTGTGTTAACATGAGAAACTGGTTTACATTTCTCTGAACCACTGCCAAAAGTTACCGTCAAAGTAATTCATTTTTGGCCTGACTGACTTGTATCACTTTAGACAATCTATTGTTGACACATGAAACAATATGACAATTTATGAGTATTTGATAAATCTTAACTTTAGCCTTGACCTGAGGCTGACACTACAGCAGGTGATTTCTTCTGATGAGCTCCTTACACGGTTGAAGAGTTTGGTGGGGATGACGGCTTGCCTACATTTGGCTCTCTGAGACACACAGCTGAAAACAACAAAGTTGTTCCATATGACGCTTTTATGTTGTGAAAACCCATGTTTATAAAAAAAGAGATGAAAGCATCTGTTTATGAAATAGTGGTAAAAACGTTCTTAAAGCTGGGGAAAGTAACTTTGGAGAAAAACCAGCAAGAGAACTAGATTTTAAAAGTTTAAAAAAAAAAAAAAAACCCTCGCTTCAGGCCTCCTTCCAAAGTCACTCCCCACAAACACATGAACGTGCACTGAGACGTGAGAGCCACAGCTTCTGTAAAGACTGTCTGCAGAGCCGGTGGAGAGAGAAACCAACACGTGAGTGTCCAGTTTGTAACAGAAGATCTTCAAAGTTTGAACCACCTTGTAACCTGGCGTTAAAGAGCCTGTGTGAGGCCTTTTTACTGGAGAGAGATCAGAGAGCTTCAGCAGGTTCTGAGGATCTCTGCAGTCTGCACTGTGAGAAACTCAAACTCTTCTGTCTGGACCATCAGCAGCCAGTGTGTGTTGCAACAAGAAGCTTCAAGAAACTCTGAAACCCTCAAAGAAGTTAAAGGTTTTTTAAAAAGTTACACACATACAGGCATATTAGGGAGCAGTTTAAGAAGCTTCACAAGTTGCTCTTTAACCTCAAGACAGTGCTGTAGTAATCAAGTTTACATTTTTGCAATTATCTCGAAAACAGCTTGGCTTAGTGTCGTAATTATTTCCACAGTTTTATCTGCTCCACTGGTCTTCTGCTCTAAAAATGTCAAATTTTGCGACTTTTTCTCATATTTCTTAAAAGCCTATTTTCAAGAATTCGTCAGAAACCGTTGGACCCATCATCACAAGACTTCTGACTTCATCTTCAGATTTCACTAATCTGAAGTTTTTTTTAATTTATTTGATACATTAATCCATTTCAATTTTACAAGCCAATACATTCTTTTTAGAAAAGCAACAAATGCAGTCATGTGAAACACATCGCTACACAAAATGTTTCTGTAAGTAGATTTATATACCTCAACAGAGCATCAGCATATATTAATGAACACAATGAAGAATATCCAAATACTTGTGGCTATATTTTTTTCTATTATTTTGACTTGTGTTTGTGGAGCCATGAAGGCCAGCAGCCACTCTGTGGAAGTAAATTCTAGTCCAGATTATAAAGTTTCCAAACATTAAAATTAATGTGTTGTTACATATATGAAATTTGTACAATAAAAAAAATCTTAAACCATTTAAAAAAAATGTAAGATTGATGTAAGTAATGTTATTAGTCATTTAGTCACAGGAGGAGTCGCTCTTTTTACCTCCTTAAACCTCATGTTTAAGGTGGACGTCTTAATGTTGGTGATTTAAGAACAAGCTCAGATGGCTGGCAGCTTCAGTCCAAGAAAAATAGAAGCTGTCATTATATTACTCATGCATTAATGTAGAAGCAGGATATTATTGCTGTAGCTGGTTGAGGTGGGGCTTATTTTGAACTATAGGACTGATTGTTTGGTTTGTTAAAATTCTGAAAATTGTGAGAAATGCCGTCACAAGTACCTACAGCCCAAAGTGATACATTCAATAGTCCAAACCTCAAAATTACTAAAATAAATTTAAAATTATTAAAATAAGTAAAAGTAAATGCAGCAAATCACATTTGAGAAGCTGGAACCATGAAATGTTTGGCATTTAAAATGTTTAATTCAACACTGAATTAACATAAATATCCAAATAGTTCCTTTAGTTACTTTAAGTCCAATTGTTTCAGCTCTATTTGCAGATTTTTATATGTTTTGTGTGCAAAAATCTTAATTTGTAAATTAACTATAACTAAATCTGTCAAATGCAATGGAATAGAAGTAGAAAGTGGCACGATAACAGAGTGAATTTGCACAGTACAGTACTCGAATAAACGTACTTAGTTACTTTCCACCACTGCTTTCTTTTGCTGTCTGTGTCTCCCTGTGCGATTTATGAGACTCTTTCTCTGGATCTTTTTTTTTTACTCATTCCCCAATGCTCTCAGTTGCTCTCTCACTCTTTATGTCAAAAGGATTTATGAGATTCCTATCACTCCCCTTTTCCCTCTATCTTCCCATCTGTTTTGTGATAACGCTTTCACTCCCTCCCTTTCTCTCTTCTCATCTTGTTGCAGTCCAAAGATCAAATGTTTTATCAGACATGAAACTATACGGAACCCTGTAGGTCTGTAGCTGACAGGAAAGTAATACAGGAAAACCATTGTTTTCCACATGACCCCTTTTTCTGCGTCTCCTTCATCCTGTCTCACTTTCTCAATTGTTCTGCCTTTGCTTTTCATTTCTCTTTCTCCATCTGTCTGCCACCCACTCTTCTCATTGCTCCTGACCTCTCCTGCTCTCGGATAGGACTGGGTCCCTTGGGTACAAAGCCAAGTAGTCTCCTCCATTACAAGTCCAGGACCTGACATATATCATCACTTTGTCTTCCTTCTTTGCAACCTTTATCTCTCCCTCAGATGATGTCTCTCCCTCGGCCCCCTCTATGCGATTGGTAACATGTCTCCCAGGATTTACACAATTTTCTCGCCCAATCTCCATCTTTTTCCCTGTCACTCTTTTAAAACATTCTGGGCCAGATTTACTGCTTTTGAGCCGTTTTTTCAGGTGCAGATATGTAGCATGGTGCCACAAACATGTGCTGCATTTATTAAACAGAGCAGGCTGGAGTCACAGTCTGTGTGTTATTTCTGCGAGCATTTGCATGCTGTGTCTCTCACCTTATTGCATATATGCATTCAAGGGATGATTGCACAACTTTTTTTAACACAAATATATATGCCTTTTTCCATCATATATTTAACAGCATATAAAGATCATAGAAACCTTCTCTCTCCAACTTTCTCCCTACTTTTCTCTCTTTACATACAGCCAGATTATATATATATTTATTTAAAAAATGCGGGGGGGATGCTAGGGTTAGGGTAACGGGGGGCTGGACTCAATCTCATTTTACATTAGGCGAAAGACAAGGTATGTCCTGGACAGGACCAAATAGCAAGTTAATAAATTGTCAGTTAACCTAATATGCATGTCTTTGGACTATGTGAGGGTAAATATACCGGTATATATCTTCCATTGCAACAATAGTGAGGTAAACAGTAGAAATACTGCATACAGATTACAAATTAATGTGATTGACTGGTGCAGTACAGCTCCGATTGACGTCGGATTGCGATGCAACAAAAGATGAGCTTGGCTGGACTACCCTGAGTTTCTGTGTTGGCATCCCGCACTGTAGCAATACGACATAAAGTAAATCAGTAGTTAAAAAGAAAAGAGAGAAAAAGAGGTTTCGGACGCAAATTCTGTGAATCCTGCAGCGCACATTTGCACGACACAATTTTCTTTGTAAATCTGGCCCTGAGTCTTTCCTCCCTCCTTTCCTTCATCTACACAGATGTGCTCCAATCATGTTACATCTTCTCTCCGAGGATTCATTATTCCTTGTTTCTCCTGTAGTGGCTACTTTGCTGTGGCCAGTTAGCTGTGACAGAGATGATGACGAAGGTTTTTGACAGCAACAAATGTGAAATCAGTGTGCCACATCCACATCTCCGTTTTAGTGACTCTGGAGTTACTTGCTTTCTGTCCCTCAGTCCCTGCCCTGCCAGAGGGGTAAAGGCTGTAATCTGGCAGACACCTCATTAGATATATATCCTTTACTCCGCTTCGAAAATCTACAATACAGAGACACAGATTCCCGGTTGGAGAAGTCATTGCAATTCATTGAGGCCTGAAATTAATTTCATATGTCTTTACAAGAGAACCTAGCGGGCCAGAGAGGGAGAGCGGAGCTGAGAGAAACTAGAGGCGAGGAATTCACTGAAGTACACGCATGGATAAGCATGCATATTCATAATCATGATGATAATAATGCACTGTACTGTATGTTGGAACAATATCATCTTGGAAAACCAAACAACATGCCAGACCAAAACTTTGTAGGAGCTACACAATTACCTTCAGTTACATCACATGAGTTGAACAGACTATAGCCTGAGGGTTTAAAACATGGGCTTCTGTTTATGTCAACTCTCTTGTCTTGTTTCTACTGTCGCTATCTAATAGAAAGGCAAAAATGCCCCAAAAATGCTCACAAAATTTGAAAATAATTTCCACTGATGATTACAAGTTGCAAGTTCTTTATTTGGCATATGCACAACCATTACAGTGAAGCAGTCATTGGCAATTAAATTCTTAATTCTCAGGTTTCTTCCAACAATGCTCATACAACATATATGAAGAGAAAGTTGCGCAAGTCAAAAAAACAAACAACAAATGAATCTAAAAGTTAAGTCATAAAATAGTGAAGAAGTTATAAATAGGTGCAATAGGATGCTGCATACGTTTTACCAGTCTGTAGTAGCCAGTGTCCTCTTCTTTGACGTGGTGAGTTGGGGGAGGAAACATCAACACTAAAGATGCCAACAGACTGAACAAGTTGGTGAGGAAGGCTAGCTCGGTAGTTGAATCCAAACCGCACAATCTGGTGGTGGTTGTGGAGGGGAAGATGAGTAGGAAGATGGACACCTGGAGAACCCCTCCCATCCCCTCTATGACGAGCGAGTGAAAATGAATGTGTGTTCAGCTACAGACTCATCCCTCTTCTGCAAAGCGCATTGGTCAGTCCATTGTGCCAGTAGCGATCAAGCTCCACAACCAAGGCTTGACCCCCCCATATATATAAGAACTTTAAAACCTCTATGGCATGTTACTTACTTGGTCCTTTAACTACTGAATCATGCATTGTGTCTGGGGCACATGGACACATATATTTCATTGATTAATATACTCATTCATATTCTGACATGTACATTTACATCTAGTGATAGACAGAGATTGATACACTAAGACTATTTATTGATAGACTGTACATTTGTTCACTCATTCACTCTTTCAGAGGTCCAGTGCAGATATCATGGGCCAACTGCTCAGTGTTTTACTTTATTTGTATTTATTTATATTTTATTCTTATTCTTTAATCTCTATTACCTTGGTTTTGTTCTGTACTCTTACTCTTACTGTACCTATCCTGTGTTTCAGTCGCAGTGCTGTGGCTGCTATGACACTGGAATTTCCCACTGGGAATTAATAAAGGTTAATCTCACCTTATCTTATCAGTTAAGGGTCAGTTCACCCCAAAATCAAAATAACATATTTGAAATCTTACCTGTAGTGCTATTTATCTTAGCGTGTATCTACTCATGGACGAGAGGCTCGTGACAGCGGGGGATGTAAACATCAGTGCCGTTCTCCTCGGCTGAGCTGTGGTGCTAGGTGAGCTAGCAGTATCACTTGGCTGCCTCACATCCATGAGTAGATGCACGCTTCCTTCTGCGCGGCGATACGGCCGGCGGGCGTAGACTGCTACACAAAACTTAATCTCAACACTCTTGGACAGGAAGACTGAATCTTTACAATACTGCACATGGCATCCAATTATTAACTGTATAGCAAATACTGGCAATGTATGCTGTTTGCCTTCTGGCAAAGAAAGTTCTGAAACTTTTTTTTTAATGGAAACAATGCTCTGGAGCTGTGGATGATGTTTCTCTTCACTAAAAAGTATCAGATTCAATAGCTCTGACTCTCTATGGGTATTTCCCTCTGAGCACTAATCAATTATGTAATTAATTAAGAAGGCCATGCATTATACTGTAAGCCAGTCCAAAAATGTACTGCATGTGGACAGGGAAACATAGTGAGTGAGTGAACTGTAACCTTTAATTTGCTAAATAAAGAGCACTATTCCTCCCACTATGGCACAGGAAGTGGGCATTTTTTACAACAGAACTGCCCATATTAAATGTATTTCCTGGGGATTTTGGGCTGCTGTGCTTTGTTGTTGTGTTTCCATTTGCAGCACTGTAATTTCACTGTATTTCATCATTAAAACGTCCGTACAGTTAAGTCAGAACACCTGTTTTCTTGTAAAAGTAAGATGAATTGTGACTTTGTGTTTCTGCCTTGATTTGTTTCAGTCGATTTTTCAATTATTTCTGTTTGTTCAATTTGTATTTCTTTCCACTTTCAATTGTAGTGAGACATATTGTAAATTCCTTGTTGCTTTCCTATATCTTATTCAGCAGTATTTGTTATGTTGCATTGGAAAAAAGAAAAAAAAAAGTTGTTGACAGTGTTACATCTTAAGTTTGTCCAGCTCCCGGTCTATTTTCCCCATGAGATGTCTTGTTTTTTCCCCCGTGTCCTTTGTTGCTGTACCCACTTCTGAGACCAAGTTTTCTTTTTGAAATGCTTGTTGTTGGCAGTCACTATATAGGGAGTCTTCAAATGGGAGGACAGGAACTTGCATTGAAACACCACAGAGAAGATTAAAAAGTTGGCAGACCTATGCCTTTGATCAATGAAAGGATAGAACAATAGAATACACAGAGTAGAAAGAAAAGTAACAATGAAATAAGAGGAAAGAGACACTGGATTTATGAGTTATCACTGTAGTTTGAAAGCTACACAATTACTTTACATTGTGTCTAAATTTTTGGAATTCAGAAAAAAAGATTTGACCATAGATATTGCTGTATACAGTATTAATTAGCAACAGAACAGGCAAACTAACTGTGCAAGCAGCTATTCTGATTAAACAAATGATCACGTCAATCCGTCCAATAGTTGCGATACTTTCATCAAAAAGCAAAAATGACAACCTCAAACCATTAGGATTCATCCTCCAGGAAATGTTTGCACTATATTTCTTGACTATCTGTAAATATTCACGTCTGGTCCAAAGAGGTGGACCAACCAACTGACCAACCACTGATACTATCCATGTTGCCAGCGGGGTTAAAAATACACTACAAAATGTTATATATATAGTGTCTTCACTTCTGTTTGTCCAGGATAAAGTAGAGAAAAGAGGGAGAAAAAAAACAAAGCGTTGTTTAGAGAAATGATTTCTTGACGACGTGTACATGCGATGGGTCAATGTTTCATCAGGCGATGGCTCAAGAGAACTACAGGCAAATCATGACAAAGATGAAGAGCTCTGTCGTCAACAGCTTTAGCCTGATTGACCAACAAGTTATTCTCCATTAGACCTGTCAACAAACCTTTTCTTTCTGATAAATCATGATGTTTTGATAAAGTGTTCAAGTTGTAATCCTTCAGTTTATAATCCTGGTTGGTTATATAGAGATAATCACTGAATGTAATCACAATGAAAGGCTTGATGGCCAAAAAATAGATTATCTTAAAAACATGATTGATTTCATTCAAATCTGAAGGATTACAACTTTGATAAAACAAACTTTCTTGTTAGCACAGTTCTGTTTCAGTGGGACATGTATATGCTTTTCATCCCCGGTAGACTTCATGTTCATGCAGAACAGCTTGTCCCCATTGTCATGCTGCAACTACAATCCCGATATCAGAGGTAGATGTATACATTTTAATTACAATTTAATCTGACAAAGGGATCTCACTGTATATCATAATATTAATGCTTTATGTGCCCATGGCAAATCTGTCTAGCCTTGGCTAAAACTCTGCTCGGGTCAGTATGACAATCTGAGTAATTGACTGAAACATAGGATTAATGTCATTAACCTGATTGCATCAAAATGCTAACATGCTTGAGTATTGTTCTTCAAAACAACTATATGCCTGAGTGTGTGTGTGTGTGTGTGTGTGTGTGTGTGTGTGTGTGTGTGTGTGTTTGCACGCATGTCATAGGACTGTATGCATAGATGTCTGCTTCTAACGTTTTGTACCTTTCATTCCCTGTAAAGTACATTTATGCTTGTGTGGGTCTCCGGCTCTCACAGAATGCCATCTGTTAAAAGAACCAGTGTGTGAATTTAAGCAGTCAGTCAGTGTAACCCAGTGTACCTCTGCCCTTTACACAAAATAGCCTAAACCAAACATTTAGTCATGCCAGCTTCATGATAACAATAAAAACCCTCAACTGGCAGATCTCCTGACATCAGAGCTTAGCTCTGCCCTGGCCCTCGACCTGGAGTTGGGAATCGTATTACGGGTAACCATTTTCAATGTCTGCTTTTCACAGCATGCACTGCATGCTGTAGGTTATTGTTGCTCTCCTGCTTCTGAATTATTTGGAAATCTAGAATTCTTTAGTTCTTAACGCCATAAATTCTATCTAAGACACATGCATCAATGCATTAGTCATATATTTATACTTTATATATACTTTATATAGAGTTATATAGTGTACATCAGTCGGTCCCAACCTAAGGGTGGGGCCCCACCAAAGGGTCACCAGATAAATCCGAGGGATTGTGAGATGATTAAGAAAAAACAAAGTTCTCATCTGTTTTTTGCTTTTTTGTGTAAAATATTTACTACTTTTATTTTATTGAATTGAAACCACGTGAGAATTTTAGAGGGTTATTGTCTTCATATACATCTTTCCACCACTGTTGGTCGTTGCAACACTGATTTTGATTTTGATTTTGTCACTAATTTCCTGCAGCTATTCAGATGAATACTAATATGTCTGATGGCAAGAAATATGCCACACACCAAGAAATATCTAAATTGAATGGGAAGATTGATGATATGATGGTTTTGGTAATGTAATGCTATACAGTAATCGTGGGATTTTACAGAGTCGAGGTTTTCCATAAATCGCATGTTGAAGAGTTGAAAATTAATACTTAATGATTTTTAAACGCATTGCTGTTTCAGTTTAAATTTTGCATTAAAAACGAATTAACCCATGACCCGTGTAAAGCATCTAAAGAGCGTTTCTCAGCACATCTCGTTGTCACTGTGAAGGCATGATCAGGTCATTGTGAAGACAACATTAGACTGCAGCAGGTTCAGGGTATTATGGGTATTAGTGTAAAAGCTCAGGTGTCATATGAATGTTGATCTGGGGTCAGCTTTTTAAATCCCTGGATCCCATGCTTCCCAGGATTAAAGCCATGGAAACTGAAAAAAAGGGACGCTTCCTCTCAAGGGCAACTTCATGACTGAGACGACATACACACATATTAAGTACACATGTATAATCCAATATTAACTCGTGTTCCCTGGGAAGAAGCACTGCCTTAAAAGGTTCAAGGTTATTTTAGTAGTCATTATACAGTACAGGGTTGCAAACAAAATTAAAGTTGTAGCTTTTCATGCTACACAAACGTATATAAATATATACAGATAATTACATTTAGAATAAACAGGATCAAACAAAAATTTAAATAAAAAAAATGTGTACAGCTGCTATAATTGATAGATGGCACTGTGAAGACAATGTGAAAGGGGTGTCTGGTAGTGGTGAATCTACAGATAATTACCAGCTGAATCTGAAGCTCCCCTTGGCTTAATGGAGCTTTATAGTGACTTTCAGCTCATGCATGGTTTAGCTCTCCTGCCCACAGCTCTACTGTTTGGTTCACTATCACCGCTCTCAAAGTGTAATTTTCAGAGAAAAAGCTCTAAAAACAATCATGTACAGTGGGGGTCAGTTTTCAGACATCTTTAGTTTTACAGTTTAATTTTCAGTATTATCAAAAAGTATTTTAAACCATCTTCAGAGCTGTAAGTGAGCAACAAGTATATGATATTGTTTCAAGTTTAAAGTTAACAGGTGCTGGTCATGATGATCTGAAAATGAAGTTACTGAAACTGGACCTCTCTGCTATTTTACAAACATTGTATCACATCTTCAACTGTTCCCTTCAAACAGGTGCTGTACCAGATTAATTTAAATTGGCCAAGGTTATCCCATTATTTGAAGGTGAAAATCCATTGTTATTTTCTTATTACTGATCTTTTTTTTATTACCTTGTTTTTCTAAAATACTTGAAAATGTGTCTACAATAGATTAGTCAAGTACTTTAAGGATAGTAAGTTATCTTATGACTATCAATTTGGATTTCATGAAAAGCATTCTACCGCTATGGCCTTGGTCCACTTAGCTGACAGAATAGCTACAGCTTTAGACAACAAATAATTCACAATTGGAGTATTTATTGATTAGTCAAAAGCTTTTGACACTGTAGATCATAATAGGTTATTAGATAAGCTGCAGGCTCATGGTGTTATTGGTACTGAACTCAACTGGTTTAAAAGCTACCTGCTCAACAGGTAACAATGTGTCATTTGGAATGGAACTAACTCATCATACAGCCACATACAGTGTGGCATTCCACAAGGCTCCGTACTAGGTCCTCTTTATTTCTTATAAACATCAGTGAGCTACATTTGGTATCAAAGGAAGTGCTCTTCTTCTTATGTGCTGAAGATACCAACATTTTTTTTACAGATAAAGATGAACATAAACTGATAACCCATATGAACAATGTTTTAGACAGGATGGATATCTGGTTCAAATGTAATAAACTAACCCTTTAATGTTAAAAAGAGTGCTTATATGATCTTCAAGCCTAAAAGTAAAACCCTTTTAGATCATCCCTGTGCCGTTATCATAGCTAATAATGTCCTTCAATATGTTTCCCATGTTAAATTCTTTGGTGTAATCATTGATGATCAGCTTAATTGGAAAAAACACATCTCTTATGTGTCCAATAAAGATTTTAGATTATATATATATATTATTCTATGATTTATCCTTTCATTTCTTATGGCAATGTAATTCGGGCAAGAACATACAAAACCAGCCTCAATTCCATCCTTTTATTACACTTGTTTGTTGGTCACTCTAGCTAGAATGCTCATACTGCCCCATTACTTCATACCCTGGAGTTGTTAAACATATTTACTATCAATACACTTATGATAGGTACTTTTCAATTTCAATTTGTTAACAACTCAACATTAACCTACAAGATGGAAATTTAACATAAAAAAGGATAATCCCTTCACAAACTCACTCCCTATTTCTTTTCATAATCTAATCCTAACTAGGTCTCAGATCTACTGTTATCACACCAGATCTGTTGATTTTCTATGTGTCACGGTGGGGACAGGACCCAATCACAGTCACAAATTACAAAAAGGTCAAAAAAAAGGTTAATTAAACACAAGAAAACTTGTAAAGTCCGCACAAAAGGGGAACCAAGACACGACGACATGAACGACAAGGACCAGAGAGAGAACAAAGGAAACCCAGGAACATATATGCGCAAACAACTAATCAGAAACAAAGCACAGCTGAGGCTGATAGAAATGCCATTAGTTTTTTTAGGTAATTGGTCAGAAACCAAAGTATTGGACACATTAAAATGTTGGCGTAGATGAAAAGTCAAAGGATCACCAGTGTAGGATTCATCCTCTGGGGAATATGAATGTCTGACATTTCCATCAATAGAGAAATGTTGCTAGCATGGCTTAAAAGAGTACACTATGACAGTTAGTATGTAGTATCTCCTGTATGCTTAATATGTACTGCAGTTGTTACGCCCTGAAAAGGGGAGATGTCAATAAGGATTCTCAGACACGATGCTGTCTGGCAGCTTCATTGAGAATAAGGCACCGTGGCCGAGAGCTCCCCCTTTTGGTCTCTGCAGGCATTATGAATCAATCACAAGCGTCATTTTTCAAAAAAGGCCCAACAAGTAGATTATAGATTAACTCCTCTGGCAGGAAGGTATCTTTATACTTTTTAAAAGTTTTTACCCTTGTTACCCATTTTTAACACCTTTTAACCTCTTACACAGGAATTCAACATTTTAACCTCCTTCACAGGACTTTGACATTTTATAGGACTTTTTATACTTGTAGTTATGACCTATTTATACATGAATTTCCATTTTCTTTATGTCCCTATGACTGTTTTTAATTTGCTATTGACCTTTTATCAATAATCAGCTTCTCAATAAAATCAATCTATCACACAGTATAGATCTGGGACACTGATACCATCCTGCCCCTCATCATCACTCCACCCATCCATCCTTCCCTCCCCAACTCTGACGCAGTAAAGTTGTAATTTACTCTCTTTTTGTCAGCATCTTCAGTAAACTGCTTAGTGCCGTCTAATTACCTCTACGTGTTTGCCAACTGTGTCAGGGATTTTTATTCTTTTTTTTTTTTTATAATTCAAATAAGCCTTTACAAGTAAACCACTGGGATGTGACATGTAGTCTGGTCCATAATCCTGAAAGAATTGTTTACCTCTGAGAATAAGGGGATTGATTGCTTTGCTGGAGCCATACAGCTCATTACTGATGTGGTATTAAGGGAGAACGGTTGATAAAAAGAGAAACCAAGGGAACATGAACTTCTTCCTGCCATAGAGGCAATGAGGTTTCCACAGAGAGAGAGATGTGAGAGAAACTGAGGAATGAGAAAGAGAGGAATATATATTAGGAAAAACACTGAGTAACTACCAAAGTCATTGCACGGCCCTGCATTACATGACTGAACACTCAACAAAATACGAAAAAAGAAGGAAAAACAAACAAACAAGAAGCCCTTACTTATCGTGGTGTTATTAATGCTAACTGGTCTTCACAACCAAAAAGTGGTGATTGAGAAAATTAGATTTCAATCACCTCTCTATCACCACTAATCACCTTTTTGTACAAACATTACAATCTGACGTGAATAATGCAGCAATAATTGTAATCATTTTTTCAGAACATTCCCATTAAACCTGTATGATCTAGTCTGGTGTCCCCATTCATAGGACAAAGAAACAGCAGCTTAGCTGAACTTTTATTTTCAAGATAAGAAGTTAGATCATGTGGGTTAGGATCAAGGTGCAACTCAAAACTGTGATCCCATTATTATATATAACAAATAAGCCTAAGATCAACCAAAGTAAAGTTACTCAAGATATAACTGTACTTTACTGACGGGCGATATGTTGAATTTACCTTGCTAATTCAATATCAAAAATAAATATGTTCAACCAAGTTCCTTTTTTCCATTCAATACACCATATATAACAACTATCCCTGCTTCACACACAGTATGTTGCAAAGTGCCAGGCTAAGTTAGTCAATTAGACATGTTTCTAAGTGCAACTACGTGATTAATTGCACAGTCCCAGGACTTAAAAATTTTGTGTTTGGATCAGAGCAGATGGGGAGAAAGAACAACAGAATTTCTTGTCCATTGCTGAAAGACTGATTTTCTCGAAATTATCCGGGCATTAAACCTGACCTGTTTATGAAACAGACACAAAATGATAAAACATCACTTTCATAATTACAATCCGTTCACTAAGTACACCGATAAACCAGCCCGTTATCATGCAGAACCACTGACAACAGTGGTCGATTTTTCTATGGTGGTTAAAACGACTAATGTTTACATAGGTGACCTTTTGCAGTCATGTGAATAAGTGCATGTAAAATCAGGTGACGTAGTATAAAGAACCACAAAGTCAAACACAAACCCAGGAGATTACTGCTTGTGTCCCTTGTGAAACCAAAAGCCAATTATATTATCTCATTTTATATTAACCAAGTAAGTTGCAACTCACGTGACTAATGTAACTAAGGTATGTAGCATAAGTACCTACGTCATGTATGTTAGTCAGGTTTGTTCTTATTTTAACCTAAGCCATGATCTTTTCCTAAAATTAACCGAGTAGTTTTGTTGCCTAAAACTAACCAAATGACCATTAAGCACGTGTTTATTGTTAAAATTATGATAAAGGTCCGGTCAAATATGGTTTCGGGAGTCACTGATGAATGATGTATTCCTTTTCGTTTAGGTTGTTGTGTTGGTCCAGTCCTGTAGAGGGCGCTGGAAAACACAAACAAACAGTCATTGGAAATAGACTTATTCTGTCGTTTTCGGTATGAAGATGGGTTGGAAAGAAGTTTTCCACACCAATGCTGCACATGAAGTCAAAACTGAGCCAATACTATTTGAAGAATTGAGAAGTACATTTATAAATACATATACATCGATACATAAAATATAATTTATTTTAAATCCAGAAAAAACTGTGAACATTTATTATTATTTATTTATGCCTTTCAATCAATTTTCATTAGTCATTATTACAGCCATTGTGCCCTTTTCTCAAGTGTCTTGACTTGTTTCCAGTAGATGTGTCATCAAAGCTGAAGTGAAAATTACATCCTTGAGCAAGGCTAAAAAAAAGCTGTGTGTGTGTGTGTGTGTGTGTGTGAGGGGGAGAGAAAGCATGCAAATGAAATTTGTGATATATTTAAATACAACAGGAAGTATCAGTGTCAATTTTTGAAATATAATCAAAATAAATTAAAGTTTAATAATCTCCCAACTACTGCTCTCATCATGTAATCTCATCTAATCAGATAAAACATAATGAAAACTGTGAACAGTCATTAGCCTACTGTTTCCCTTACTTTCACAAACAGGGTTCACTGTAGTTTGCATTTAGACTTTTGTATTTGTGCTGCATCTGACACGAAAACTAAGAGTGATGTGTGCAGTTTACTGACATTATGATAAATATGGATATTACAATGCAAACAGTGTTTACTTTCAGTCTACATGTTTTATCTCTTATTCACTTCAGTGAAATCTAATCTTTAAACAGTACAATTTACATTAATATCATATCATCATATTTTATGCCTTTGCATGTATAATTAAATATTTTTGAAGCGATTCCAATCATGGTGTTGTTAAAACAACAGGAAGTTACTGTACTTTGGCCACTGGTGTGACTGATCACCAACTCCATCAGCAGCTACCTCTTCTGTGAGTCAAATCTGAAAACACAAACATGATACACATATTTTTAGATTCAGTGTGACTTACACTTTCTAATGAATATAATTATCTCTGATTTCCATTGTGAATAAACGTCCATAAATCCGCTTAGATATGGAAACAAAAGATGCTCCTTATAAGTGAAGAACTTGCCTGAGAATCATCATGTTTTTAAGTTTTCTTCAGTATTGAAGAAATCCTGTTATAGTTGTTTGTACAATTCTGAGTACTCTGTAAACAAGACCTGCTAAAAGCTAATTCTGCGTACTTTTAATTGTACAAGTGTGACAAAATGGAAACTAATATAGGCTAAAAGTGGGGCTCTGTGAGTAAGTTGTCTCTATGTTGTCAGAGGTGGGGCCCACAGTGTCAACATCTGCATCATTACCAAGACAAAATCCTGTATATTCATGACAGTCATGCCATCTCTTTGAATGCTTCTAATTACTACAGGAACTCTAGATGCAGTTAAACTCACTAATCCAAGGGCACATAATATTGGCCAGTAGTTTAAATACATAATGAGGCACAATTATTATACAGCATATATGACTTTTTTCTGATTTGTTAGTATTCCCCTCCATACTGCATCAGCCCTACATTAGTAATACAGCATTTTAGTACTTAAGTGTGGCCTCAGACTCTCTTGCTGCATAGATTTGTGTAGGGCCGAAGATAAGGAATATTATGTGTGATACTTTATTCATCCCCACAGGGCAAATTCCTCGACCAGCACAGAGCAGATCAGAGTGCAGGGTCGGTCACAGCACCCAGTAGCTGGCAGGGTTTTAGTGTCGTGTCAAGGTCATTTCAGAAGCGCAGATGCTTGCTGATGCCGGGTCATGAACTCACTGCCTGCAGTTTAAAGGCCGTCTCAACAGGCTTTTGCTTCCAAGGAGGACCTGGCTGTTCTAAGAGCTAATGCAATACCAAGTCGCTGGAAACACTTTGGCATGTTCTTATTTCACTGTACCAGAAATCTATGCTACTAAATGCTACTAATCATCACAGATGTTTTAACTTATTTTGGCTGATTAGACCTCTGTTCAGGTTTTAAGTTAGTCATACAGGTAATTACATGAGGTCAGTAAACTTAGAAATGCAACAAAGTTGCCAAAAGTGACGGGGATGTCAGTCAGGCTCAGTATATACGTACACACCCACACAGTCCTGAGGAAAGCTCACCACACTTGTGTGTGTTGGGACTTAGACACAATCACAGGTAAGAGAAGTGTGTGAAAGCTATAAAGTTCCATATACTGATGAGGAGGGGAAAAATGACAATGTCAAAAAGAAATGCGACGCTCATAGTTGGATGAAACCTCAACATCCATTGCAATAATAAAAAACAACGTATAAAGTAGAAATAACAGGAAACCAAGACAATGTACGGTCCTGTTCTCCAGAAAAACTGTTGGGTGGGTCACATGACTCAGTTGCAACGTAGCAGGCAAATGCGAGTACGCCTTCCTTCCACGGCTCCCGAGGCTAACATCCAGCCTTTACACTTGACTTCCAGCCAATCTGTGCGTGGCGTTGCCATGGCATCGGGCTGTAAGATGAAGGAATTCACCCACGACTGGTGGAAGTCTGCCCGGAGGCTCCTCAGGATCCTCTCATGCGTCACTCTCAGCAAGCTGCTCCTCCCCTCCCCTCGTCTGATGTCTTCTCTCTCTCGTTCTCACACTGGCAGCTCAGATTTTGCTAGTTAGCACAAAATCGTGCACTCCCTCCTCTCTCACACTTCCCCACTCTCTTTCCTTCTCACCTATCCCATCTTCTCTCCCTCCGCTCATTCTTCCACCACTGTTCTCCATCTCACCATCACTGTCGCATCCCATCTGGCTTTTTTCCTACTCTCCACTCTCCCATTCATCTCTTTCCAAATTTGACCCCCCCCACCCCGCCCCTCTCCATCAATCCCCCTCCTCTCTTCACACCTTCCATCAATCCATTCATCAATCCCCCATCTGCCCCTACTTCTCATTCTTTCTCTCTTCCCCTGCACCCTCCCCCGTTGTTGTATTCGTGCCTCCATCCCTCCATCATTTTCTCCCAACCTACTCTTTCTCCCCCTCGCTTGCTATCTCAGCTGCCGCCTCCGGCCTTCTCTCATCACTGCTAACACCCCGCTGAGGGTAGGAAGGGACTGTCACGCAGCCGAGAGCAAAGTAACAAGCTACAGGAACAGAGATGTCTTCTGAGGTACGAGAGGGGCATCGTGGGAGAAGCACAGGGAATTCTCTGTTTCTTTCTTTCTCGGTAACTCCCTTTGCGCTTCTGTTTCCTCCGTCCTTCATCCTTTCCTTCTAGTTTTATCTGTATCATGTTCCGTTTCATGGTGTCTTAGTTTTAACCCCATCTTTCTGTAGGAGTCTCTTTAGCAGCAGCATGTGCTGTTTTCTCAACATGTTGCCTTCCCACACGTGCAAACTCTTCTTCTAATAAAGTCATGAAATTTTCATTCCTACACAGTGCCTGCAGAGAAATAACGGTGTTATCATTCAGGAGAGGGTTTTACAGTTCAAGTTATTCTCCTCTTCATTTTTAAACCAGATGAAAGCTGGGGCTATCTTTACACAGTCCGTACAGTGTTGAGAAGGATTTGTAGCAGTCCTTTACAGGGACGTTGGATGACCCCAGGGTCTAAAACAAACCTTCAAAAAACATTGTTAAAGAATTTTGTCTTGAAAAACAGTTTGAAGCTACTATCTGTATTTATTTATGTCACAAAATATCTGTGTTCAGATTTATACCAGAAATGTGCAGTCACTGGAAGTTGTTGGAAGTCATCTATACTGCTTCATTATCACTGTGTTACAATGTTTTATACTGCCATTTATACTCCTCATACATAACGTACATTTAGCTGCCAAAACTATACAAAATAACCTAATATGTAAAGCATGTACCTAAATGAATGAAGTAATACAACAATTGTGATTCCCTTAACCTTCACTAGGAAAAGGAAAGTCTAATCCACAGATGAATACTTCGTCTGAAGTGTGTAAGATTAAAAAATGAGGAGATTGTGTATGCAAGGTGAGGAAGTCCAGATGCAAATACAGTTGGTCTGAAATCTGAAAAGCTCTCTTGGTCTCATTTGAGACGGTTCATAACTTCAGCTCCTCAGTTTCCTTCTTCTGTTGTATGACAGAGGTGTCAGGCTTCAGTATCAGACCATGAGGAAAACTAACAAACAGTGGAACATGAGTCAGCTTCATTCTGCGCTGCACGACTAATCTGCTGATGGAAAGTTATTGAGGATGGAAGTTTGCTGGTTGAAAAAATAATTTAGTAAAAGTAGGAATTCCACAGTATAGAAATACTGTGTTACAAGTAAAAGTCCTGCATTTAAAATGTCTCTTAAGTAAAAGTACAGAAGTATAAGTGTAACAGTGGCTACTGTCAGTGAAGCGGTGGCTGCGCGTCAAGCGTCTGGTGGCCGGGCCTTGACCCATGGGGCTCGGCCGGGCACAGACCAAAAAAATGACATGGAGCCACCACCCTGTGTACGAGAGGGTTGCCTCTATGGAAAGATAAGGGTAACGTTATCAAGCAGAATTGAGCACTGGATGTTGCAATTAAATGTTATGAATGTAAGACCGCTGGTTTGTCATATCACACAGTAGTCGTGTGACTGTGTTCACCACACACAAACTAAAGCTGGATACACCAGCTCAATACATTTTTGGCTGGTACCGTCTGAATACGATGGTCTAACTAACACAGTGTCACTTACGCTTAGTGAGGAATTAGATCGGTGTTGTTTCATTTAAACTTCACTTGTAATATGTTTGTGTATAGTTCTGTATATTGTGTATTTTCACCTGGTCGGTTACTTTTGTACTTCATATGATATTGATATGTAACTATTGTATTATTCAGTGGGCTTACCCCAGATTATTAATAATAATGAAGTTTACTTATACCCTATAGCCCTTTAAATACAAAATTGCAAAGTGCTTTAGATGGCTGAACCAGGGTTAAAACATTCAGGACTGTAATGAGGCAAGTTAAATCAGACAAAACAAAAATACAAAAATAAAATGCCCGACAACAATATAATATAAAATTAAAAATAATATTAATAAAACATATGAGGCACGTTGGAAATAAAACTGTGGTCTAACATTAAAAAAGCTTTGTTGAAAAGATATGTTTTGAGAAGTGATTTGAAGAGTGAAAGGATCCCATTATCCCATTATTTTGTATTCACAGTTTTATGTTATGATGTATTTATTGCATCACTTCCTGCATTTTCTTTATTTCTAGAGACACATCAGCATAAACTTACTGATGCTGATCCAAGCCTTTACTGTGGTCTTCGTATGATTGTATATTTGCATTTGTGCCAATTTTTGGCAAATTAAATGTTTACACTTTTCAGCATATATAAATGGAGGGCTGGTATTTTGTACATATAGCACATTCCTCTAGTAAGCATCTTAAAGTTGTTCATTTTTAAGGCACAATCACAATAAGCTTCACAATAAAAGTCACTCTGTGTTTGTCCAGTTGCAGTCTTTTAATGTGAGGCAGCAGCAGTAGGAATGTTGTCTTAGCATTAGCAGTCACTTAATCCAGCTCTGATACGGCTGTCAAATAGTGAACAGTAAACAGTGAGTCTGATATGGTGATGATTTGGCGCTATACAAATAAAATTGACTTGACTTGACTTGATATTAAATTACAAACATTAACACTGGATTACATGCTGCATCATTTCCTTTCAACACATATAAATCCCTTATATGTGTGATGGCAATTTTAATCCAGTGCGGGAATGACTCCACCACTAACAGTGAAATCTACTATATAGTGAGGTATTACAGAATGTAAATACATTTGATTGCAATTGCAGAAATATTTCAACTATAAATGGTATCAAAATCTTTTCAAAAAGATTTGATTCCATGAAAATCTTAAGGATTATAACTTTAAGAGTTTTTATTGCGTTGTTTAATACTGTTCCATGGCCTTATATCTTCTGTCAGGTTCTACAGCTGCAAAGACGTTGCCTGCTGGTTAGAGAGATACAACAGTTAGCTGAAAGGTTAAAGTTTCAATTCACCGCCACAGCTGTATGATAAATTGCTCTGTCCTTGACAAAGAGACCAAACACCTACCTGCTCACTTATAGTCACCCTGCTGAAGAGTGTCAGCTAAATGTCAAGAATTAAATGTTCACACCCAACCCAACGCAGCAATGCTGTGCCACCTTGAAGGTGTCTGGATACCTGACAGAGCACCATTAAGGATGTAAAGGTCATCAACCTAAAACACTGTAGCATTTCTTGGCCATGGGGGAATACGGGGAAACATTTGCTCATCACTGTAGCTCATTGATGTCATCATTTAGGACTCTAGTAATGCATCACGTAAAAGTGAGCACAGTCTCATAAGACACTAGCTGGGTTACCTCAAGTAATGCACATGACATTTGACACTCAGAAGAGATTTTAAAAGCTTGCTTGCTGCTATATGACCCACTAATCCATAACTACTCCAGTGTCACATCACAAAGAGTCAAACTTAACTGGAACTGAACAGGTTAAGCATTAACAGGCCACACAGTGCACACTTTCCCCCCAAAGGCCATACATTGAAAAAAAGATTTTCGGTGATGACCTTTGCATCTGTTATGAAACCCTGATTCTGGCATGCAATGTTTCATAAATCACTGAAGGTGTGTCAGACCAGATGAAATTGACAGGACAACATGAGTTCTTTACTGTCATCTATCCATACTCATTTGCCACTTTATTAGGCCCACATGGCTAAAACTAAGTGAGTCTTCAATCATCAACCATCAAGGTTGTAATGTTCAGCTCGTGTTGAAACGGTTTTAGAGACATGTTGATTGAACAGTAGGATCGTTTTGGAAGATGTAGTTTGTGATGCTGTACTGGGCTGTATTTTGTTATACTGAGGGGATGTGTTTCTGTTATTTTGTCCACCCCATATACATCAATGAGGGTACGCTAAAAAAAAAAAATGCAGATATGTAACACTTCATTATAAGTGCAAACATTGTACAACTTATATAATTATATGCTGTTTCTGTCATGTAATAAATGCTAAATTGGTCTGTGGTCATGCTTTGAGTGGACTCTCTCTATTTAAAGGTGGTCACATTCCTCTAGCTTACCCCATATCATGAGATAACCACTGATGCAGACTGACCCTTGGGCTGCGTTACATGGACCATTCCTCTGCTCAGCTCCAATTCACTGCTTATCTGGTCTCCAGTGCACCTTCAGATGCCTGCAAGCTGTCCCGTATCTGTTAGCTAGCTAACAGGCAGGGCACAAGGAGGTGGAGATAAGATGTATAGCACCCTGGGGAGTGTCCTAATCAGCATGGCTGGCCTTTCGCACGCCATTTGTGTATTTGTGCATGTGTGTGTGCACGACCCTCATTTGACCAAATGGCCTTTAGGGGTTGATGCATTTCTTTCGGCCGGTGTCACGATAATTGTATTTCTGTGCACCCTTGTGTGTGTGCGTGTGTATGTGTGTGTGTGTGTGGGTGTGTGTGTGTGTTTTAATTGAAAAAGGCAGTGTAAGGAGACTGTATCAGAGTGTCGGCCTTGCATCAGATATATTTGGTTTCGGGTCAAGGCACCAGCCGATCTCACTGGTTTTCACTCGGTTTGTGTCATTTAGACACAGTGTGGACAGTTGTCAGTAACATTGATTTATTACCCATAGTGCAGTGCTTGGCTGCCACACTGCATCCCTTAAACATGATATCAGTTTATTGTTCCTCTTCTCTATTGGATTTCATGGCATTTTATTTTCACTGCATTCAATGGATCCACATGGAGAAATAGAGAAAAAAATCAATGAGAGGAAGCATCACACCAGAGCTATACACACTCACGGATTCTCAACCATACTGCTTTATTTTTAGAGCAAACTGAATCTAAGAAAATAGTATTTCTGTCAACAAATGGATATGATATATTAAAAACCAATCAGTTTGCACTGAGCTGTTAATTTGCATAAAATAAAGATGGCTATGCTCCAGAACTACTCCAAAGATCCGTTTGTATCGTAGCCTATATAGTGGTAACGTCACGGCAAAGAAGATAACCAATCAAACCCAACAGAAGTAGTGTATCCACCCACACATACCACAAATGTAGTTTTAAAGGTACCCAAGAAGTTCTCCTCAGGTTGTAAATCTAGTGCGCTGATTAAATGTTGTGATCCTAGAGCCTGCACAAAAACATTTCAACTTTTTAAGGAAACAATTGGACTAAATGCCAGAATTAAATCCTGAAATAATGAGATAGAAAAAGTAAATTGCTCTTCATGAAACTTTCTCAAGGAACCTTTTTGTAGATTAACCCAAGGGTTTAATATCCAAAGCCAGTAGAGCCGGCACAAAGGCAATCCTGCTTGTTTGGGGTTATAGGGGATGCCACATCACCCTTCTCTTTTTCAAAGAGATTGTGTCATGAAAATTGAAAATGAAAACTCATGCGTATGTGTGTCATTTTTTTTTTTTTATATGGGTGTTTTCCTATAAAATAACTTTTCATGCTGCAGTGCCACTATAGGCACAATACTCATATGCAGTGGTGTCAGATGTGTGCACTGTGGCAAATTTCTGTAATTTTGACCAGTGAAGCTTCCTATTGGCATCAGATATACTTGATTTTTTACAAAAATGAGGACAGTGGACTTTCTTTTCTTCCACTGAAAGCACTTTAGAAAAGGATCTTTTAACAACCAGGTTTTATGTGTAGCCTACTTTTACTTTTGATACAAAGTGTAGTTTTGTGCCCGATTAGCTATGAAGTTTGTGGGTTATGGAATGGCAGCAAGGGAAGATGTTTTTGTACCCTCAGTTTATCCTTCAGACAGCGCTTCTCTCCAAGCTTGGTGCTGTTACTTATGTTGCCTGGGAGGACGCACTACCTTAAAGGCAAAAATTCAGTGCGCAGTTAACACCAGCTATTTCATAAAATGCTGTAACATGATTGGTTGTTGACCTGCAACAGGTGCACTGATATGCATCTATTTTTAGGTAGGTTTACTGTAAATCCCTCTGCCGGCAGGTGGGTATATGTCGTTCACCTGTGCATACACAACACTACACTCGTGTTTTATGTACGAACACATCCATGTGTATGTGAAGGCAAATGTGTGTTTACTATTATGCATCTTTGTGCACGTGTGTGTGTTTGGGTGTTTATTGCCTCCAGGTAAGTGTCTAAATATTAGACTTTAATGAGATTCTGGGTGCCCACGCATACTCCAAAAGTCATCGATGTTGGCAGCCTGGAGGCTTCTCCTGAGCGATGGAGAGCCAGAGAGTTGAGACCAGGAGGTGGGAATCTCTGTGGCGGCTCTCTAACACCGGGAAGTTTTCTCTCATCAGAGTGAAAGAGACAGAGGCAGATCAGGTGGACGGTTACGGTGGTTAGGTTTTGGAGAGCCACTGGCGTCCTTCGCGTTATCCACACACAACGCCACAGGAGAGAAACGCTCGTCCTGAACGGCAGCAGCAACACACAAGTCCAAGGAACGTATGTGGAGCAGTGTGCTCTGTGTCAAAGCAGATAAATCAAGCCTGTACTTCAGATTTTCTGGCTCCAGGAACTGACGAACCTCAGGCTTTCAAAGATAAGTTCAACATTTTGGGATCTATGCTTATTCGTTTTCTTGCTCTCCATCAGTAAGCACGTAAGGTCATTTCACAACATGTATAACTTTTGCTGTAAAACACCCTTCAAGAAATCTATTGGTTATCTTTCAGGTACTACATCAATATTTAATTTAAAACATCAGGATTTGTCATGTATGTCAAATATATAATACAGTAGGCCTATGACCTATTTTTTGGTTTACCTGAGGAGGAACCCGGGCCGCTCCGTTCCTGACAGACAAGCGTCATAATTCACAAAAAGGAAGTAGTGTGACCTTGCTTTCCCTGTCATAAAACATGAAGGGAGAGGCAGTGGATGGATGGATGGGTCAATAATATTGATCAATAATAATTTTTGTTTTTTGGTGAAATATCTTGACAACCAATAGAAGGGTTGCTATAACATTTGGTACAGACATCCAAGTTGCCAAGAGGATACATTTTAATTATTGTAGTGATCCCCTGACTTTTCCTGTAACACGACCAGCAGTTTTTTACTTATCCTGTGAACTATCTTAACATCTACAAGATGCATTGGCACAAAATTAGGGTCTCCGGAAGATTCTTTTTTCAGTAAATAGTCTTCAGCTTAAACTGGTCTTTATAAAAATATCTGATATTAGATTTTAGCATTATTTTGGTCACATAGTGTAAAAATTTGATGTTATTTATTAACACACATCTTCATGGTGTGTTTTCTATTCTTGTTTTGTTGGGAGTAATTACCATTTTTAATTGTTTGTTTAAACCAAATTGTTTGTGTAATTATTTACAAACTGCAATAAAATTAAATTTGAATGATTTATTTCTGAATTGAATGAAACATTATTAATTCATTATCTCTTTATTTATGGCACTTATGTTTCTCAGTTGTATTGTAATGCAGACACGGCGTTGTCAGTGGGCCTAAGGGGCCTGGGCCCAGATATATGTGTGTTTGTGTGGAAGGGGGAGGGAGTGGATGAGTGTGTCAGTATGGTTAACTTCATGGTTTGTTTGTTTATACTGAGACTGGTTTTCTTGTGTTGTTTATGAGATATTTCATTAGGAATACCATATGCCAGAGAAAAAAATAACTCAATGTGTCTATGATAATTATAAATATATAGGTCACCTTGCTTCGCCAAGTGACATGTCAGTTTCCAGCTGTGTAGAATGCGTGTTTGTTTTTGTAGTCACTGTCTAATTTCATAGCTGCAGTTGCATTCCCTTTTGAGATTAGAAAACAATGCAGGCAAGACGATAGGTAGGTTGATTATCTGTCCATACTGCCCTTATTATGAATTGACAGTGTAGTGTCTTGTTAAAAGTCAATCTGTGGACCTCTGTCTCTCTCCCTGCAATCAATTCAAACAAATAATAATCCAGCCAGATCATGGTATTTCCTCACATAAAATTTAAATGTCAGTATTCTAGATGGATGCATTGGTCTACACAATCCACAACAAAAACTTAACATGATACACAGGATACTATGATTCATTTTTGCACGATTTGAGCGATATACCTGCATATGCCACTTGTAATAAATACAAACTGTTAAAATAAACTATCTCGGCACTGAAAATGTTTTCAAAAAATAATTAAAAAGTGTCATAACCAACCAGACCCGCTAGTCGCCTTCCACAGCATGATATCAGTCATTTCTGTTTTAGCAAGCCTACCAGTTGGAAACGTCAAAGGAAGGCAAACAGTATTAACTTCTGCAATTAAAAGGACCATCCAAAGAATGTGAGGTTCATGCGCTCTCCCGACTGCCATGCCTCTCTTCAGCTCCCCTACAACACTAGCTAATGTCAGCTTAGAAATGGAGTCTGCTCATGTCAACAAACAAGCGGCACCCACCATATAACGTTCGTCAAACAGTGTGACTTTGCTTACCTCATCTTAGTTTGGTCCAGCTGGTCTGGCTGGGTGGTCGGAAGATGCCATGGGCAGCAATCATGTCAAGGTCCGCTGCCCTTAATCCAGAGCCCACGCTTAATTTTCCAGTGCCCATGACTGTATTTCTGCCATAAATAACACGTGTTTCAGGATGTCGGCTGCAGTTCACTTAGTGGACAACAGTTTAATTAGTATTATCTGAATATCGTACTTGAGATGTTCACCTTAAACCATAGATTGAATAAAACAAGTGCATGGAAAAATTGCTGTATTGCAAGATATTATAAACCTGTAGCAATAACAGGTATGATATCTCACGATACAAATCACAAATAGAAATCAATCAGAAACTGATTTAGCTAGTCAGCTACCTAGTGCCAGACATTTTGCAATTATCAGCATAAGTGAATGTCTAGAGGTATTTCTGATGAGTTGTAAAAAGCAGTATCACCCTAAACCTACAACTGGTGGTTGATCGATAATATTTTGGGCTGAAAGTGTACAAAGGCAGGTGTGTTCCGCCCACTTTCCCTCTGGCAACAAATGGCTACATTTATATAGCACTTCTATCCAAAGCTCTTTACAAGGTTTTTGCTGCTCATTCACCCATTCACACACACACTCTCACACCAATAGCAGCGATGGCCGATGGCCAAGCAATTTATTCATTGTCTCACCCAAGGACACTTGGACATGTGGACAGGAGGTGGGGATCGAACTGCCAACCCTGTGATCAGTGGACCACCTGACTAGTGGTAAATGACGAAAAAACCCTTTTACAGACAGAATCATTTTGGCTTCAGTACATCAAATAGAAAATGGTACATCGTTTTTTGGATAATTTAAAACATATTGTAAACATTTCCTATGTAATTAAACATTGATTTTGATGTTTGGAAACTTTAAAATCTGTAAACATGCAGTTATTGATAAACAGTTTTTTATTTTATTTTTTTAATTGGATCCACATCAGCTTCCACAAAGTGGTTGCTAGTCCCCATGGCTCCACACACACACACGTCAAAATAATAGCATTAAAAGACACAGTATCTGTAAAAAAGAAAAGGCTAAACGAACCAAACATAAAGATCAGCAATACTAAATGAAATAATTTTACTACAAAAAAGAAAACAAAAATGAACCTATCTTTGGAATAATACAGTCATCATCATTATTTCTATTTGCTGGGTTTCATTGTCACATGGACCTTCAGTAGTGATATCTTCAGGAAAGGCTTATCCTCAGTGCCAATGAATGGAAATAGCCTCTCAGTGAAAGTGTGTGTGAAGGTGTGTATGTGTGTGTTAGTATCAGGATCAGAGAATGACAGCCTTCCTCCGTTCCAGTCCAGATTCACTCTGATCCTCTGGAGCTTCTTCTGTGCTCGGAGATCAGTGTCTGGGTCTGATGGTGGCCATGCTGAGTATTTACCTGTATAGTACATTATTTTCCATAGTCCAGACAGTATGAGTCCCTTCCTCTGGACAGACTCTGCTACCGCACCCAGTTCCCAGTGTGAACTGTCTCCAACCTCGACATCCCAGCTGTGAGTCCCTGAGCTAAAGCCCTCAGAGCCCAGGACAGACCAGTAATTATCAAACCTCTCTGGATTGTCAGGAAGCTTCTGTCTCTCTCCTCGTCTCACACTGGTCAGATCTTCAGACAGGATGAGCTCTGGTTTAGCAGAGTTTGGGTCCAGGATCACAGGAGTGTAGGAGACCATCTCCTTCATCTTGTTCCAGATGTTGAAGGTCAGGTTGCCCAGGTGTTTGGCAGCGTCTATCAGAGCTCCTGAGAGCAGCTCTGGATCATCCAGCAGGGGGCGCTGCTGGACTCTTTTCACTGCAGCCTTGTAGTTCTGCAGGAATGAGATGTCTTCAGCTCTCAGCTCCTCCTCTGTGGCTCTGACTGTGTCTGAAAGAGCTGCTATCTCTCTGCTCAGAGCCTCAATCTTCTCCTTCATCATCCGACTCTTGTGCTCCTCTTCCTCCCTCAGAGCAGTGATCCTGGCCTCCTCTTCCTCTTCTAGAAACTGATGAAGCTTCTTAAACTGCTCTTTAATCCTCCTCTCTGTGTGTCTGACCTGGACCTTCATATGTTCTGCTGTTTGATCAAACCCCTCTTTAACTTGTTTAAAAACCTTTAACTTCTTCTTTAAGGGCTCCAGAGTTTCATTAAGTTTCTTCTTGTGTTGTTGTGCAGCTTCATCGATGGGTCTGAACCTGTGGTTGGTGTGTTTTTCTGAATCTCTGCAGACGACACACACTGGCTGCTGATGGTCCAGACAGAAGAGTTTGAGTTTCTCACAGTGCAGACTGCAGAGATCCTCAGACCCTGCTGAAGCTCTCTGATCTCTCTCCAGTAAAAAGGCCTCACACAGGCTCTTTGATGCCAGGTTACAAGACGGTTCAAACTTTGAAGATCTTCTGTTACAAACTGGACACTCACGTGTTGGTTTCTCTCTCCACCCGCTCTGCAGACAGTCTTTACAGAAGCTGTGGCTACATGACAGAAGAACAGGATCTCTAAAGACATCATGACAGACCGGACAGCAGCGATCCTCCTCTGATCTGGAAGCCATTCTGTCTCTGAGTGAAGCTGAAAACACAGCAGACAGCACGTTAAAACAGGAAGTCAGTTGTGTTTCCCCTCCCTGTTGTGGAAAGTTGCCTAAGTTACTTTCACTTTGAGTCTTTGAGTGTTTTTTTTCAGTCAGCAGCAGGTTGCAGTTAAAGTGTTTCATTACTAAGTACTTCCTCAGGTATCTGTCCTCCTTCAGTTAAAGCCACAGCTCTGTAATGAAGTTAAATCTGACCGTCTGTCAAACTGTTTCCAGTTTGTTACTGTTCAGATGATGTAATGTAAGGGATGGGGCTTTGTCAGGTGTGATGTGTTTGTTTGATGTGTTTCATTTTAAAGGAAAATATGATGAATATGATCCATCACACTGCTTTTCTGATCACGTCATCATGTCAACATAACCTTTCTGGAAAGAGCACAATAAGACACAAACAGAGCAAATAAATTTTTACTGTTATTTTCAGTCATTTTCAGTGTTATTTCTAACCCTGACTAGCCCCATGAACCAGACGAGTCCGCAAGCACATGTTTTATTTGCTCTGGTGGATACGTTTGGCCCCTCTCCCATTTAGACTGTTTTCTCCAGAACTGGGATGAGGTGAACCAATCACAACCGTTTATCTAAAATGAGGCGGGTTTAATACGATGACTGACAGAGAGGAGTGCCGTCCGTCTTCGTAAATAACCAAAATGGCTGCCACGGATGTGGAACATTCGGTTGAATCGGCTATAACGGCGGTATTAAACAGACTGGATGGTTAATCTTTTCTAAATGAACAACAAATAACTGCACCTAAACTTTAAGTTTGATAAGAAATATGTGTTTGCCATATTTCTGACAGGACGTATCATTGAACAGGAATCGCTCTGATTGGTTGTCTCCACCCATTGATAATGCCAGATCTTGACAGATATAGATATGGGACAATACAATTTATGTTTTCTTTTTAGAATTGTAAGGGGTCAACCTTCAGGTGAATATTTGTAAATAAAAAAATTGCTTGAAATCCCCAGAAACTCCTTAACTGAAATATTCCCTTAAAAATCCAAAGCCAGTTGATTGCATGCTGTCAGCTCTCACCTTTAAGAGCACAGACGCTGTCACATGCTAAAGGTTAACATTGTAAGCACTGTTCTCTAAACCAGGCACAGTAGATAATGCACTTTACCTTTTATCTGCTGCAGAGTACCAGCTTAGATTGAACTGTCATTCCTAGAAATGAAATCGCAAATCACAGACTTAATTACAGCACTTCCGCAAGAGCTTTTCAAGTCAGTGTACATTTAGTGTGACCATTACAATCCTGGAAACTCATTACAAAGAGTCATTTGAGGACATGAGTAAAATCCATACAGGGGTTTCTTCAGATTTTCCATTTGAACTATCCATGCACTTCAATACTTCCATTTTTGAACTTCAATATTAGTCCAGGGGTTTGTTTATTACAGCTAATTATCAGCAGAGGTATTGTATTTGCAGTGTTGGGCAAATTTCCCGAATAAGGATGTGTTTTCAAAACCAGGAAGTCACAAAAGTTACATTCATTAAATTAACCGTCCAAGTACCAAACAACATTTTATGTCTAAAACCATCTGAGGGCAGATTTCCGTTTCTTTGAAATATTGAATATAGACAGTGGTCCAATCATGTATTTTATTAAAATATATAGCAGAATGTGTGTTGTCTCTGTTATGTTTTGCCAAGGTTTGTTTGATGAGCAATATCTCCAGTGAGAATGAGTCAGGCACAGATTCTGATTGAGAATGAGGACAAATTGGCTCTGCTTTGATTGCTGAGGGACAACAGCTGATGTGATTCAGACCATAAAATTACAGACTTGACCTTGGCATTTCTGATACCACCCTTTCTTCAAAGTGGTGTTTCCATACCTGGATATTATTTGCAATTTATTCCCATCTGCGTGGTGTAAGGATGCTCATAAAGAAGCATTTTCAAAGATGCATTTTCAGGGCTGATATGAATCATCAAATTAAATAAAAAATGACTGAAATATTTTATATATATATATATATATATATTTTGAGGGTGAAAGTTTGTTGTAGATCTTGGGAATACATATCTGTGATAACAATTCTAAACTCAGATTTCACTTACTCAGCTATTCTCAAGGCTTTCGGCCATATCTAATGGCTTTCTTTTGTGTCCTTTTTGTCTCAGGAGGGAAATGTGTTTTCCCAGTCTGAACATTTTCATGTCTATACAATGTACAGAAACAAACAATACATACAAGTGAGTAATGGTAGAACATACACACGTACAGTACATTCATGCCCCTACATACAGTATATCCCCACATATACTCACCCTCATCTTTACCTAGTGATCAGAGAGGTATTACATTTAGAGCAGCTCTGACAACAAGCACCAAGTCCTCCAGATTAAAGGACAAAATATGATGTTTGTAAATGCCCTCCAGAGTGACACATAGAAAAGTTTTCTCACGCCACTATCAACATGACATCACTCTTGCAACCATAAAACCATTTTCTGATCTTAGACCCCCATGGTTATTTGGTTTTGGCAAAAAAACGACTTGACTGAGGTTAGATAATTAGGGGGCTGTGGTTGTCATGGTTACAATAATAACCTCGTGGTTAAGGTAGTGAACAATGGTGGTCATGGTTAAAGAAATGTTGACTGCTGGAAAGTAAGAAACAAGAAGTGTACGTTGGAACAGACCATTATCTTTTAAACAGTTAAAAATAGTCCAGGAAAACTCCACTTTCAAAAAATACAGCTCTGATATTGATGTGTTTCTTCTCCACAAACATGAGTGGTTTGAGTTTGTTGTTGAGTTCCCTCTTGAGATCTGAGGTGGACGTGAGGGGTCAGAGAAAAGCATTTCTTTAAACCCCTTATAGAAAACTCTATTTATGGTTAGTTGGTTTAAATGTCAAAATGTGACATCCCAAAAGCTTTACTCTTTACCTAAGAGTAAAAAATCTATCACTCGGGACATCACGCTGAAGGCTATCCAAACATAAAAACACAAATAGACAGGAAAACCCCTCAACAACACTGAATATATAAATCATAAATAATATTAATATATAATAGATGATTTCAAAGTAGCAGTGTTATATTTGCATGAGTGACAATGAGTAAATTGAATTTAGTGAATGCATTGAGTAAGGTGTAAGGAGTAAGGTGCTATGGATCAAAACATTCATCATGAATGCTCATTGAACTGAAATGTTAATTTTGCTGAATGAACAGAAGATTAAAATATAATATTTCCATTATTTTGTAATCCATTCACCCCGACATCCTCCCTCTGTGGATTTATGTGCCTCTATAACATCGTCACACTGTTTCCTCCTTTGCTCCTGGAAAAGAGTCACAATTCGCAAACAGGATTTAGGTTTGGCTGAAAAAAACAAAAATGCATTTTATCAGAATTGTGAGGTTGTCAAGTATGAGAGCTCAATACAGAACAGTAACACATCCAACCAGTGACACGTGTGAGGTTTTTGACGAAAGAGACAGCAGCTATAAGAACACAACAGCCTCATAACTAATAAATAGAATAGGCGGAAATTGATCAAATAATACAACAAAGATTTAGTCAAAGTAGCTTTTACTGAGGTTTTACTCAAATCAAACCATGTCACTCATCTTTCTGACTTTAAAGGCCAAAGGTCAAATATTAAAATGTGAATAATTTACAAAATCTTCTTAACCAATAAATAACAGGCTATTACTCAGTGAACTCTTTACTGCCTCTTACACCGTTGACTTTGATGCTCACGTGTTGACTGGATCGCCATAACAGCACACAAGGAGGGGTTACAAACAAGCATGTTCGGGCATTTTGCCTATAAGCACCAGGGCTATTGGTATGTTGATTGATCAGTTCATTTCCAAGCCTCACCTAAACAGTGGAACTGAGAGGATTTATGTCAAGGAATCCACTCGCTAGATTAAATATACTGTGGGGTCGTGTGTGTCTGGCATCTAGGAAGCAATTCCACATTCTCTCACGTTCTCTCGCTCTTTTACCAGTAACAGGTTTTATCTCACCCGCAGCCTTTTAGCACCTTAGTGCCTCATATCCACCTGAGTGAGATAAGTTCAGTCGCTACGCTGCTGAACATGAAGCACGGGGCGCATCTTCGGAGAAGGTGCTGAGGATCAAAACACATGCTAGCAGGGAGACATGCTCCTGTTAGACAGCGAACACACACACACACACAACACACACATCTAAAGATTAGCAGTTTCAATATTTCAGGGATCATTGTACGCTCTGTGATAAGATGTCATAAGGAAAGAAAAACGATTCCCCCTCTCCCTTTCTCTATTCATGTCTCTCTTTCCTTATTTGTCACTTAGCACCTCCTCCACCTCCCCCAGCTTCTCTGTCTGGGTGAGAATTGATACATAATGGCAGTGGTGGGACTGTGAAGTCAAAGCCTGCAAATAACAACACGTATATCGCCTGGGTTGCCATGGCGACGGACTCTCTGAGCCCACAAGGTGCGATGGGAAATGCTGTAACGGCGCAGGTGTAATGTCACTCGGCTTCCTTGGCACCTACCCTCCATCAAGCACACACACGAGCCCTTCCCTTCAAGTTGTATTGAGTTTATTTGTTTACAGTTTATTTACTGCATTTTGGAGGAAAGTAAACACAAATTATTTACGCCACCATGAATGTACACCTCGTCAACAATATTTTTTTTGGATTAAAGACCGCTATTGCATAATTATTTTAGTTTTCCTTTAATTTCTTTTTTATTATCAGTATAATAAAGTAGCCCTGAATTATGCAAACCTTTTTATGGGTGAATGTGAGTTTCATTTCATTCACAATAATTGCCCATTTTCTAAGCACATTAAGTGTTACTGGTGATACACAGGTGGTTTGTTTATTATTAACTGTGTTTAAGAAGGAGGCTGACTGCAACACCTTTATACTTCCACTCCACTACAGGGAAATTATATACATTTTACTCCACTACATTTATCTTACAGCTAATAATCATAGCATAATCCCAGTCTGTTTGGTTTGTGGTCTCTTGCAAAAAAACAGTTTGTAGTTTTGTATGCTTGTCACTTTTCAGGTGTCTATGATCTGTTGTCAGTTCCAACAAAGAGACATTTCCCCTTTAAACTGCTCACACGGTTTCATTTCAATAACTGTTCAAATGAAAGAATTAAAATAAAAATTTTCAAACTAGCTCCACCTCGAGCAGCTACAACAGTAAAATGCTGCTCACACATTGATGCATTAGTATAAACAATATCTAATATTTTCAGATAGACTCATATATTCTAGTCTCAGAATTTCACTGAGTACTTTTAATGCTGATACTTGAACTACACAAAGCTGGTAATACTTCTGTACTTTTACTGAAGTAGGATTTTGAATTAAGGACTTCTACTTGTGATGGAGTATATTTACATTGATTGTACTGGTACCCTTACTGGAGTAAAGAATCTGAATACTTCATCCATCAGGGGAAATGAGTAAAAGCCTCCTCAGTTGAAGTTGTGCTCACAGCTGCACCTCTAAATAATGCACTAAGTAAAATATAAAGATGGTGAGCTTGTCTTGTTCATTATTAAGGTGAAAATGAAAGAGTTTCCCAGGTGATTACTGTCTTATTGAATGATTTTGGCAGGAGGATGGGTAAAGCACAGGTTTTTTTCCTTTTTTCGCCACTTCACTGACTTATGGCTTTGTCATAAATTGATTAACGTTTCAAAACAGCCCGTTAAGGAATATAATTCAGTGAGGTCAGACTGGGCTCGCTGTGTGATGTGATCATTAATTTGTATTACAGAGATTCTCAAATGCCGATAATTCCCACAGTGTTGTTTTTTTGACAGTGAAGTCGGAGGCAATCATAAATCATACTTTTCCTGTAAGACTCAGTACAAGATGTCTCGTCCAAAAACAATTCATCATGTTAATAAATGTGTCACCACTGTGCTCTTTTATATTCTCACTTTTTTTCCCCGCTGAACTCAAAGATGGAATAGTTAATCTTGAGAAGTGAGATTTACAGTGCACAGATTAATATGAACAGTAGAAATTAAAGCGGTGAAAATTTAACTTTCATACTAACTTTGTTCCTCTGGGAAGAGTTCAGGAACAATAACTTAGCAGATTCTTGGGAGAACAGTAGTTTTAATTAAAGTTGCTCCAGTCTGAGCAGCTCCACCAGCACACCACTTTCTATTGTAGGTAGAGGGGCCGGTGCTATGAGGGTCTAGCACTAGGACCCAGGGAAGAGGCAGAGTCTATAAAAAGGGGCTTAAACCTCACCTGGACCCTTCTTCCTGCTTTGAGACACACCTGAGAATCAGCAGCTGAGACTTTGTTTGGTGTTGATTTGGTCGGCTCCTCTTATATGTTTAACAGCCCGATTTTTAAAACTTCATTTGTAAAAAACCAAGAAATACTGCAGTGAGTTCATTATATTAGATTAAATATTTTGCATGTTTAGTCTCACCTGTAGTGAATGAATTTGGCACATCGGCGTTCAAGTCCCGTCAGAGTTAATATAATAACATGTTTTAGACTTATAAACAGCTCTCACATCAACACCCAAGTCATAATTACGACTGGGTAACTTGGACTTTACTTCCAACTTGGTGCTTGATAATACAGGAGGGCCTGAAGACCAAACAAACATGGACGCCTCATGTCGTCAGCCAAAGTCCACTGTTCAAGGTAACTAAACACATGTTTGATGAATATACTATTTATCATCAATACAGTTTTCCAGTCCAACAAGGTAGATGTACATTTTAAGTTGTACTGTTTCTTTTTGTAATTTGCAGGGCCAAACTGCGACAAAAGCCAACCACTTTTATTCCCATGTTAACCACTGTGTTCCACTTTCAAATTTAATTGTCTGTCTCATGTTTGTGTGTATTTTATTTTTCTTGTCTGGCTTTTTGCTGTGTTGAGGGGGGTCTGAGTAGAAGAGCTGCCATTTTGAATGCATGCTTTATTGTGTGGTTTGAGTCACCCAAGCTTAGGATGGTGTAAACCAGTTCTGATTCAAACTGGATGGTGTGCACTGACCGTGTATTCATCGCTTTGTGTATTGTGATTGTGTGACAAATCCCTCTTTTTGGCATAACTCTACACCATTTCCCAGAGGTTCCAGTCTATAGCCAAAGTATTTATTTATTTATTTGCAGTTATGTTTTAGCTATATATTTGTCACCGTTGTTCAGTGGCTACCACTGTTACCTCTCAGCAAGAAGGTTGTGGGTTCAATTCCCAGCTGGTGCACAGGACCTTTCTGTGTGGAGTTTGCATGTTCTCCCTGTGTTTGGTTGGATTTTTTCCAGGTGCTCCAGTTTTTTCTCCCACCATCAAAACATGTATGTTAGGTTGCCCGTGACTACAGATAAAAATAAGCTCCAACTCTGGCACAATTACATTGATGTGGAAACTAAAATGTTGATTAATGTGCACTGCCTCTGCTAGATTAATATGTTTTATAATACATTTTTCAACCTGGTGTAGGTGTGTGTGTGGTGTGGATTATTTTTATTTCATAATAGACATTTTATGAATCTGCCAGTGTTAGAGTAATAGAGGCAAGTGCAATAAAAAATAAATACATTCAAAGTTTTACATAAAGCTGCAGTAATTGATATTTTCTTCATGTTTGTTAAATGGGTCACTCTATTTACCTATAAATATCACTGAACTCTGCAGTTCCTCTCAAATCCCTGGAAAGGTTTTATCACCTTTCAGCATTGTGTTGTTTTACAGCTGCAGAAAAGCTCTGATAAACCAACTGCACGCTACTACTATGTAAAGATAGAAATATGAATATATACAAAAGTCTATGTATATGAAAAACAACAGCAAGTAAATTGTGAACAAGGACATACTAGTGCAATGGGGCAGAGTGCAAATATGCTGGAATAAATATGTAAAGAGACATGTAACAGGATATTTTATATACATAAGATAGGTGGATATGATAGTATATGAATGTATATACAGAATATACAGCATGCTTGAATTACATTGTACAAAGTAAATTATATGTTAAAGGAGTTAAAACTACAAAAATATAATTTAGAATATATCTGTACAGGTTTATTGCACAGGGGTGGTTCCTGACACTGTATGACTGATTTAAGTGTTCATCAGAGTGGCGGCCTGTGGGAAGAAGCTGTTCTGGTGTCTGCTTTCTTTGGCGTACAGTGTTCTGTAGCGGTTACCAGTTGTATTGGCAACATAAGTGTTGTGAATTGAAAGGGTTAAAATGACAAAAAATTGCAAGAAATACAAGATCTACTGGAGGATAAGATCTTGTTGACCTTGAACTCAAAAAACGAGGAATACCATGGACCAACTGTGTTGGCTTTGCAGCTGACAATGCTGCAGTAATGCCCGGCTTAACAAAACAAGATGTAGCATTCATAAAGACACAGAATCCCCATATCTACTTATTCAATTGTGCATGCCACCTCATAGACCAATCCCTCAGCTGCCCCCAAGCCCTCATCTGGCCCCCCACACACCTGCTCCAGCAAGCTAGCTGACCTGAAAACCAAGTTATCCTCCAGCTTTTTTTAAGGCCAGTATCTCCAATCCCATAATGCAATCCAGCAGCAGGTGAGCAGATGGAAACAGGCCCTCACCATCCAACCCCACACAACTCAAATCAGCTGGAGAAACCAAGCCGTCATCCTCCAACCCCAAAGTGCTTAACCTGAATGCCTTTGTCTTTCCGCAAACAGAGGTGGTAAAAAAAAAACAGAAAAAATTCTCTCACGAGAGAGGGAGGAAAAAAAGGAAGGAGAAAGAGATGAATAAAAACTGAAAGGATTTACAAATTCTTGATTGATCCACAATCAAAGCTTTATGCTCTCTTTTTGAAACAGGCTTTTGCACTGTTTGAAACTGCAAACCAATCTCTTCAGGGGCAGGAACCTTGCAACCAAACTTTTACTTCTGACATTAGAGCTGCAGTTTCAAAAAAATTATGCTCGCCTTCTGCAAAGCTGAACCAGTTGTCAAAATGATGGATGAGTTTGAGAGTGGATGTAAGCCTGCTATTTACAGAAATTGAGAATACCAGCTGACTGACGAGGAGTTATCCATTGTGGCATTATACATGGTCTCCAAGTTCCCCTATGACATGAATGGACGCCAAACTGCCACATTCTTTTCTGAGGTATTTCATGGGCAGGTCCCCTTGTCCCTTCCCCGGTGACAGTGGATGAAGTGAAAGAGGAGTTCCCGCTGTTTCAATCCACAAGCCTGGTTGATGGTATCCTTTACAAGACGGCTGATGGGGCCTGGAGAGAATTGGGTCTGATGGCAACAGGAGGAGGAAAGCTTTTTGCAAACCTTTCTACTGTCGTGCTTGGTGTCCTTGTCACTTTCCACAGTAATGCAGTATCTTGCCAGCCTTCTCTTATGACCAGAAAGGCCATGATGGCTGCCAAAGACAGTGTCTGTCACATGGAGAGTTTTAGTGACACCTTGCTGAGAAAAGCCAAGTCTGCCACTTACGAGGCCAAGCTGCAGAATGCAAGTGCAACTAACACCTGAACTCTGTTAGTGTCAACGAAGTAAAACTGACATACTGAAGCCCATGTGTTGGGTGTATGTTGTAAGTAGGAAGGAGGATGTCAAAATGGTTAAACAGAATGTTATTTTTTCTAACGGGGAAAAACATGTTTCCTTGATTGTATGTTCTATAAGTTTGCCTTTTCATGTAATAGTTTGATTTTTTTTTTTTATTAATTAAAGTTTTTACTACCAGGCTTTATATTAAGCTACTGGGATGCTTTATTTTCAGGTGCATACTCAGTCAGAAATAATTTGTTTGTTTGTTATCCAAAATATACTGTTTTTTTGTCTGTTTTGGCCACACACATGCATGCATGCATGCATGCATTTTCAGCATAAGGTGGTACTCCAAGGCTTTCTTCAAGGTTGGCAGGTCTGGATTGTGTTAATGAATGTGCTAACAATGGAAATAGAAAAAAAAAATCTCTCAGAGCAGTGACTTCTTTTTTGTTTTAGCTCCATTAAACCGTATTCAAAAAGTGTATGTTACTTAATAGTCTCTAATATTAGAACTGTATTCAAATAATATTCAATAACAAACGTAGTATGTGCAGAGTAATTTACACTTATAATATAGCTTGATAACAATACACAATTTTAGCAGATTTGGTATAGTTTACAGTCTTTAGTGTCACAAGTCTTGAAGGATCATTATGACCTCAATTCTTATCACTGCACCTGCGAGCCAAACAGTAATTCTTGGCACGTTGTGCAGGCATTCAGGAGAATCACTCTAATGGAAAAAACTGTGACCTGCTCGTTTCTTTCTCTTGCTGTATTTCTTCTCCAATGTACGAGCACTGCCACATTTGCAACAGAAGCTGTAATCATCAGCAGCCGCGGCCATGGTATTCTAACCAGATGATTATCACTCCGTCTTTCTAATATTGTATTTAAATGTTGGAACAAGTGCCCTGCAATTAAAGCCAACCCGTGTAGGATTATTCCGTGTAAGTCAAATGGATTGTGTGAATAGCGGTGACGTGCCTCCGCCTCTGTGTGCCCCCTTTCTAAAGGATTATTTCATTTCCCCTCACTGTGGCGTTCAATGCCTAACTTCTCAGTGTACCACGGGTGGGTGTTTTTCATATTCATCAGGGATTTGAAGCAGGGAAGAAGCACTAAATTACCGAATGAAAGAACAAAGCACATCTTTTTTTCTATGATAAGTGTTATTTTCAGTGATTTTAGAAAGGGCTGTGTAGAGTATTATCACTGCAGTTTCTAAAATTGAAAATCCCAAACCTTTGCTTCTCTGTTAAAAGAATAAACCTGAAGCACTGTACTATAAATCCAGTTCCTATCAGTGTTGATTACCCACATGAAACTTTGCTTTACCATTGAATAAAAACAAAGTAATGATTAAGCTGAGCGGTAAAAAACAGTAAAAAATTAAACCTGTCCAATCTCAAGTCATTGTTGATTATTTCAATATTTAGTCCACACCCTGTGCCTTAACATCACCACACACGACTGATGCTTTAGGTGTTTTTCTTGCAAGAGTGGATATTGTAGGAAAAACAAATTAAATATGTTGGCAGTGAACGTAAGCAGATGTTCGGTATGGATATTTTGCAGATATAATTTCATTCATGTTTATTAAATTTTTTCCTCATTATGTTGATTTAGAAATGTACATGGGGCATACTTTTGTTTCCCCTGAAAATAATGTGCTTTGTACACTTGATAAAGTGAAGTGCTGAGACTCTCCTTTCCAGAAAAATAACAATGTTGGTCTGATGTTCAAACTTAAAATGACATATTTACATTGGGGAGCAACGCAGAAAGCTGCCGGATGTGCTTATAACTGAGTGACTGACTACAGCATTTTACTGCACTGTGAGACACAGTATTAAAATGTAACCCGTCCAATCCAGTCCATTTAATACTGACACGATAGCCGATTTAACCAAACTTTCCGCATCAGCGGCAGCCATCTTTGTTGTTTGAAAAAAAAAAAGCTAGATAAACGGTTGTAATTTGCTCGACCACCTTCCTGTTCTGGTGGAAATCTGTCTAAATGGGAAGGGGGGGCCAGACATATCTGCCTGAGAAAATAAAACCTGAGCTCGCAGATTCGTCTGGTTCCCAGTCTACACTACTTCTTCACCTCATTGCTGATGTGTGATGTGCTTTCAGGTGTGTGATGATGTCCCATTCAGCAGCAGCAGCAGCAGCAGCTCAGCACAGAGCTTTAGAGACCAGCGCCATCTGTCTCAGTGTCACTACCACACGATGGAGGATGGAACTCTGAAGCGCTGTTTGCCCGCCTGACAGGTACAGTGCGGCATCTTACACATGTGCTGACCTAGTTACTGGCATAGCTCCAGAAGTGAAGGTAAAACTGTTCAGCTGGGCTGGGAAACAAAAAAAAAAAAAAAGTTCCCAACTTTTAAATTCACCGCCACATCTCTACAAAAACACAGGAAAGAGGAAATTGCTGCTTGATAGCATATCTGTAATTTCCGCCATGACCGCAGGGTGCCCTTGAGCAAGTGCAGTGAAGATCGTGTCTGATTGAATGGTTTGGTGTACTGCAAAAGGAGCACTTTGGAATAAAATAAAACTGCGTTGCACACAAAGTCCAACAGCGAACTGCGGAAAAACACTGATCAAGCAAGAGTTTACTCTGTGTTCTGCCTTTAAGCAAGGCAGTGCACCTGCAGCCTCCTTCAGACGGGCTGCTGTGCTTTTTGTTGCTTTCATCCAGTCTGTGTTCTGCATGCTGATCCAGCTCTTGTTAAAACCTTCCCAGATGAGCATTTACAGCTTGAATACAGTTTAGCAACGGTGCACTGCTAATGCGTTCTGTGTCATTGTCAGGAAATGGAAGACAGCAGCGAAACCTTTCAGATTTTTAATTATGCATTTGAAACATCCGTGCTGTACTCTCATACCCATGTGGGTTCAATACTCTCTCCATCCTTTTAATGTGCTTAAAAAAGGACAATGTCATGTTTTTTTGTTTTTTTTTTCTTTATCTGTTAACTGAGGAATGAGGGCAAAGAGAAAAAAATGTCATGTGATAATGAAACCTTGAGTTTATTGGACCACTGGGCATGAATTGGTTTCAGTTCATTCAAAATTTGAGTTGTGTTCAGTTTAAACAGTACTTTTGTTTGACAGTCATTGGGCTCTTTTTGTGTCAGTGCAAAGACGAGGGCAAGCAGTGCTATAAATGCACAAGTATTGATTCTCATCCCATCCCTTTTGTTTTTTAGCGCAGAGCAGTTGAAGGAGAAACACAGAGATGTAGATGAGGTAACGCAAGGCAAAGTATTTTGTTAACAATGTAATCAGTAAGTGTATACAGCCATGCTAGCTATACTTAACATGCTGATGTTGAGCAGGTGTTATGTGCTTCATGCACAGCACACTCATCAGTTATAAGTCAGTATTCTCCTGGTTTCTGTACATCCTGGTGCAGCGAGGGACACACAGTTCACTGCAAGCATCAGTCTTTTTTTTTCCTACTTATAAAATTCAGGTTTGGACTTTCCTCTTGTTGAGTCATTTTCTTCATATCAAACAGTGGCTGGCACAGTTGTTTAAAAGGTCTGTAGACTACAATGTGACTGGCTAACAGGATAATCACACACTCCCATTTATATTGCATTTCACCTGACTCTTTGGTGTATAGTGTACAGCGTCTATATAAATGAAAATGGCAGATGCGATTGCATAAGCCTTCGCTGACCTTTTGTACTGGTCCTCAGAAAAAAGGAGCCCAGATAGACTAAATATAAGACACTCAATAACTGCCACATCACATAAACAGAGGAATTATACTGTAGTGTTGGCCATATCCAGTCAATTCTAAAAAATGCATTACTCCCCCACCTTCTTTCTTTTCTGGTTCAGATTACAGTTTACTGTGAAATTTACCTTTTTTATGGTTGTAAAATGAAGTATTTCTGAGAAGAAATCAATGGCTGACATTTGTTTGGCTGCAAAGAATCAATAGCTGATACATGGGATGACCCAAACAGCTGCAGGTTAACATCACAAGCTGCAAAGATAATGCTGAAGTGATTTTTTAATCTCCTTTTTATCTCACATGTGAAGCCTTCCTATCAAGTGAATTTAGTGTGAAATGTATCTGAGAAATGTTTTGCAGAGCACTCACAGCCTTTTTTAGCAACATTCCTCTGTTTTACCACCGAAACGCATATCTTCAGTGTAAACTCAAGTGTGTTCCTCAAAGGCACAGAGAAAATGAGAAACCTTCACATCGGAAGTAGTTAGATTGGTGAGATCAAATACACACGCATGATAAAACATGCAGCATGTCTTAGATTAAGTAAGATAAAGACTTAGATTTCATCCATGAAGAAAAAAGTACAAACATACGTTTATTATACAATCTTCTTAATGACAGGACACTAAGCCATAAGCCCAGACTCTGCTCTTTGCTAAAGGGGCACTCTAGTGATTAAGTATTGCACTTCATAAAGTTTTAGATTTGTGAAAAACAGATTAAAACAAGAATTGCCAAACTCAAAGCAGGAGGGGCCGAGATATCCTGACTTTTAAAGCTCCAATAATGCTGGTGCCTACACTGTCCGTGACACAAGTCTACTTGAGCTTTTTATTAGACTTTTGCTGCATGATGAGCACCTACTCTTATCTTGGCCCACAGATTTCACTTGTTTTTAAAATGGATGCTGTCTGGTCACCGCTGCAACCAACAGCGAATGGTATTACATTGTATGTGCCACAGAAGACAGCCATACTCCAAGTGTGCAGATTAATAAGAGAGGTGTACTCTTGTCTCGAGCCATGAAAAATAAACACTATTTGGCTGGCTGCGGTGGAATTAAAGTCCCTGATGAGCATGTATTGCTAATTACTGCAGGGGCTTAGAGATTTCACATGGACATGTAACATAAACTCCTTAGTATTGTACAGATGACTCAACGTCTCAAATCAGCCCCTCGTCATAAAAAAAGCATGTGGATTATGGGGGATTATACACAGTCCAATCATCTCATGTACACAGTTTTCCCTTGTCACGGTCGCTGGATGCCACATTTTGTTTTGCACTGGTTTACGGGCTGTGGATGTACATGCAGACGACAGCGTGTCATGAGGTAAACTAGTGTACATACTAAGCCAGAACATAGTAAGTACTAGTTTAAATCCCAGCGGAATTATGTATTTCCAATTAGCCCATTTTAAAATGGGTCCACTGTTAAGAATATCAACTTTTAACTTATTATAGGTCAACCAAAAATAACCCAAAATGTCACTGATCTCTTTTTAGCCACACTTTTCCTCTAGCACCATCATCAGCATTAGTCAACATTTTAATTTGTCCAATACACTACATTACATAACAATTATTTAGCTGATGATTTTATCCAAAGTGACTCACAATGAGTGCAACTTTGTGGATCCAACCCAAAAATTTCAAGAATCATGCAAGTATATCAAGTTCATCAAATATGATGAATTGCTTCAAGTGCTACATTTAGAAACAATAAGAAATTAAGAAAGAGGTTTATTTTATATTTTTATTATGAGCCAAAGTGCAGTCTGAACAGACGCCTTTTTTAGTCTGCGACAGAAGACGTGTAGAGTTTCTGCTGTCCTGATGTCCGCGGGGAGCACGTTCTACCGCTGTGGAGCCAGGACAGCAAACAGTTGTGATTTTGTTGCGAGGCAGCTGGGCTCCCCTTGTACTGTAGCGAGGGAATAGAAATCTGATTGGCAGTAGCAGAGTGTGGTGGACGGGCTGGGTTTGATGGTTTGACCACATCCTAGATGCAGGATGGGCCAGTGCCCCTTCGCTGCACTGTAGGCACGTACCAGTGTTTTAAATCGGATTCGAGCAGCCACTGGGAAATACTGGGAAGTCTGTGGCAATACTTTGGTTTATGACCGAAAAAAAACCTGCAAAACTGATGACATTCCCATCAGCCTCTGCTGTACTGTACATTTATATAAAACTTTTATCCAAAGTTCTTTTCAAGGTTTTTGCCACTCATTCACACACTACCTCACAGGGCAGGACAAGGACACTTGGGCAGGAGGAGGTGGGGCTCGGACCAACAACCCTGTGATCAGTGGACAACACAGGGTGCCCTCCATCTCCTGAGCCTCTTTAGACTTTGGACTCCTTGTCTTGTTAATGATAAGAATAACCTCCATGCAAAGATTGAACCCAATCCAAACTATTAGCTTAATTATTTTACTTTTGCTGATGCCATTTAGACCAAAAGGACACTGGCAAACAACAAATGGGCAGAGCTAAACCAAAACAACACAACATTATGAATAAATAATAAAAGATATTGTGTGTTATAGTTTTTTTGTCACTCTCCTCCTAATAGGAATCCTTACCTTAATAGTATTACTGTTATTTGTGTGGAGTTTGAAGCAATTTTGTTTCTTCGCCTATGAACTCTGGAGTTCATCAATAATTTTTATGCCTTTTCTGTATTCTAACCAGGCTAAATTGATTTCCCCCCCTCGACTTTGGTCTCTCTGTTTACTTGTCCCTATCAATACTCATCCTGCATTATCCCAACCTTCATCACCTCTCTCTCTCTTCTTCTCTCTCACCTCAATAGGGGGCAAATTAATCCTGTTCCTCTTGTTCTTTTTAATCAAAGGACCATGGCACATCATGCCGGGTCGTCATTAAAGGTCAATGCATTCAACAGGTGAGAAGACGAAGAAGCAGCTGATTTACTGCTAAATAATCCAGTTTGTGATTCCAATTTTCTCATTATGACTCATTTCACAAACACAGAAAGTCAATAGTGATGACGTGTCCTGCTGGGGAAATGGTTCTATGGAGTTAAACTAGTGGGGTTTTAAATTTGTCCAAGCTAAAGGGTAATTGTGGTAGAAGTATCAAGATCCTTTAGTTAAGTAAAAGTACTGATACCACAATTTAAAACTCAACTAGTGAAAGTCCTTCATTCAAAGTCCTACATCAATTGAAGTATTCTCAGTTTCATGTAGGCTAGGTAAGGCAGGTGGTATTAAATTGTTCTTATAAATGCAAACTATACATTAAGTGGAGTAAATGTACAATATCAGTCGTATGATATTAGAGTATAACGGTAAGAATAAAGGGGCATGAAATGTAAATGTAAGTAAGCCCTCAAAATCATATATTTCTTTGTGTACTTGAGTAAATGCACTTATGTTCCACCACTAATCAGAAACAACACAAGAGACATGCACTGTTCTGTTAAAATCCAATTTATGATGAAAACTTTTGCATTCATTATACAAAATAATTTTTATATGACAAACTGTTAATACTGTTTAATTTCACGAGACATATGAGCTACAAATGGCTGTACAGAGAAGGCCAGGACATTAATACAGACAAAAATGAGAGGGGACATAACACATTGCAATGCTTTAATAGCTGAGACCATTTTCATCAGTCTACCTGCTGATTCTCAAGGTAAAGGAACAAAAAGGATTTTGGATATGTGGAGAAGTTCCCCCACAGAGGTATTTTCAATCAGCAAACACGACAATAGCAGCTCTTCCTCCTCTGAGAATCCCTTTCTCTGTGTAAATGGCTGGGCAGCTCGCAAATGCTTCTTTGTTGACTTTGCGAGAGCCGCTGTAATCAACCGCACTGCTGTGAGATCTCATCGAGCAGATAAAAGTGAAGCCTCACAATGATGTGATTATTTTTCAAATTGCATTTTAAGCTTCAAAGAGCAGCCGGAGAATGGGGGTGACATTTAGTGTCATTCTTAATGACTCCTATATTACAACCTGGACAATGCTAATGGAAATATTGTATTTCAATCTGCAGTTTATTCATTAAAGAGGCAACCAAAAATGTTTCAGCTTTTCCCAGATCCACCCCCCTAACATTTCCAAGTGCTATCATTGTTAACGCAGTTGTCGAAAAAGGCAACTGGATTGCTTCAGATATTCAACCATCTGTCTGCTTATCAGCTCCTCCTAACTTTCAACACTGCTCATTTTAGAACACGATGCCAGGCTCAGCGTCAGTGTGTACACATCGCACAGCCGACGGGAACTTCTGGACATCGGATGCAATTCTGACAACTTTATCTGCGATCTCCAGTTCATTCAAGAGATCGCAAGACAACAGAGGCTATGCGGACCGGAAGTGCTCATAGGTGGCATCGAGACCATAAACAAAGGTGGGGGAAGAGTAAGGGGATAAGGGCTAGGCTAAGGCACAGTCCTCACCGGCTATCTCTACCCAGCATCTTCCTCGCCCATGTTCGGTCTGCCCGGTGGCAGACAGAATTGCATAGTGAAAGCGAGGCTTTTAGGGAACAAACATAAATGCAGATGGTTTCACCTATAGCCAATACATTGTGGAATTTACATTTACTCCATAATGATACGTTAACTAAAAAAGGTTGTCTATTGCCACTTTAGAATTAACATTTCAATTCATTGAACTATTGATGAACTGTTGCATCACTAATCTTAAAGCAACATTTGTCAGAGATTCATTTGAAAGCTGTGCCAAATTAATAAAAGGATAATGGTCTGTTGCAACTGCTGTCTGGCATCAGGAACATTTGGTAATTTTTTTCACTGTGTGGACTTCGACGTGGTGAACGACAACGGAGGTACACAGGGTTCTGTTTAAACCTCATTTGGTGTGTTTGCGCACATAGATGTGTTCGGATGTTTGGCGAAGGGGATGTTCCACAGGTACGGTGTTCATTATGGAGACTGACCTCTCAAGAAGAACAATAGCATCAGTCCTTTCAGCAAACCCAGAAACAACAGTCCTCTACGTTCAAGTGACAGTGCCCTCTAGTGGCTGTAGGAGATCACTGTTCACTTTCTGGTTCTTACAAGCAGTCCACGATTAGTTTCTTTTATCCATGGCCACCATCGTTCCATCAGTCAAGTGGTTATTATTGTAACCATGATCTTGCCCTAAAAAAAGTTGTTTTTGCACCTAACCAAACCTTAACTGTAGTGATATAAGATCAGAAAAAAGGTTTCTTTTTTTAAAAAGTGATTTAAAGAGTGAGTTTTTTGTCCTGTTGATGGAGGTGTCAGATCAGAAACCTTTTACTGAATATTTGTCCTGGAGGGCAATGACAAACGTCATTGTGTGGTGTGACGTAGACCTGAGGTGCCTGCAAAGTCAGTATAAACTCAGTGAATGGAGATGAGTAAATGCATGCTGTAATACCTTTTGTTATGTCTGTGAACTTCAGACTTTCTCGAGCAGCTGACATCGTTGACATTTGCCTATACGATGGCTAAAGTTACAGTCTTTTCAGTTAAAAAAGAATAATTGTATAGTCTAGTGTATACAAGTGTAGATAATAGATAAGTGTAGACAAACATTCCCACAAGAGATGAGGACAAGAGCTGCCAACAACAACAACAACAACATAATATTGCATCTAGCTGCAATGCTGTTTGCAGTACAATCACAGACTGCAGGTCAGTGACAAAGGAAACAGAATCCAAGCCTTTTTGCTTTTCAAGGCCGTTCATCATTGTATGGGCGGTGCGGCTAGCAGAGGATACTAAGGAAATGTTAACATGAATTCACCTTCTTTTGTTGTTTTGTTACGAAACTGAATTACCTATAAATCTACTGACGATTGATATTGAAAGTCCTTAACGAGTTTCTTCCAAGTACTTGTATCTAAAATGTCTGTAAATATTACTGCACCATCACACACCAAGTATGACATGTATTTTGAGACAAGCTGTGTCTTATACCGCAGGATTGTGTAGATGCTGGGTTGCATCGCATTATAGGAGTGATAACTAAGTTAAGACAAGGTCTATTCCAAGTGTCCTCAGGGAAGTCCAATGTGAAATCTGCAGGAGCATGAGGGCATGAATCCACAATGCTGCCGACTCTGCCCGAGAGAATATCCCACAAGTCATGGTGCAGGAATGTTAAAATTAGGTTTGACATGAGAAGCCCAGAGGCATCCTTTAAATTAATAAATAAAAAGATAATATACATAAAACATGGAAGAATACAGAGAACATGTTTACGTGGACGTACTGTAGCTCAGGCACTATTGGAGCCATGTTTCTGCCATGATAACAATACATTGTGCGAAAATGTTACAATTTTTCTTGTAAACTGGGAGTGGATAGCCAACGCTCCAATTAGAAGGAGCTACATATGAAATATGAGCCTCACTTTACTGGCCACATAAAAGCCTCTGCCTCAGGTAACATTATTGATGTCACAAAGTGCTGTCCCATTTCTCATCTAGCATTTGGAGCCTTTACACTCTCTCCTGCCCTCAGACATTTACACTGAGCACGCAGGTGACATCAGTTAAAGTCTGTTCAGGTTCAGTGCTTTGGGCAAAGAGTGCACAATGAGATTGGTCCAAATAGTCTGTACTATCACCCCACTATAGTGGGAGATTCAGCTGATATAGTGAGCCCATACGACTATGTTGTGGAAAGAAATACTGGAGCGGGGGTGGTTAATGGGGGTAAAAAATAATGGAGAAATAACAAGACACAGACAGAGCGAAATACAGTAACCAACGCACATATAGCCTTTGCTGTGCCAAAGTACAGCCTCACAGAGCTGCAAGCATGGCTGGAGACTCTTGGTCTTGTTATGATAACAACAGATCCAATGACTCTGTGTAATGTGAAAGGAGTTGCCTGTAGTGATGTGCCCACAAAGAATGATCAGCTGGCACTGCGGCTCTCCGCGGCTTTACGGAGCGTTTCAGCATCCCTGAACTCATTGATTTGGTTGCTGTAAAAACCCACTGTACACTACCTGCAGAGCAGCAAACGGACACATTCAGAGACTAGCTGGTGAACGTAGTGGAGCATTTAGCAGCTAAAGAGCCACATATTTCCCTCAGGAGTTGGTAGAGACCAAAAACTGAGCTAAGAGAGAGTAAATATTGATCTTCATAAGGCAGACACAAAAACAACTCCAAATGAATGATTATGTTGCTCCGTAAATGCTGGATGTGGAAATAAGCAGCTGTTTCAACATATCAACTTAAAAGGTGATGATACGTCAGTGTTGTGTTCAGGGCTCATTTCTGTTGAAAACCAATGCAGGTTAGTGCAGGTTTAAGAACTTTATGAACCTGCAGTGATGGAACTCCTTCATATGCTTTGCCTGAGGTGTTACGTGACAGTTTCATTCCTTTAAAGACAGAAAAAGGAAAAGATAAGCAGAAAACATTTGAGAGTGTATCTCAGGCTACTGGAAGATGTATTTGCTTGTTTTATGTTTTCTACTAGTAATTTATATCCTACAAAATGATGTGTTTTTAAGCTGTAGATACAGTAGCATTTGGACTGTCTTGTAATGTAATGGAGAATTAGATGTGCTGTGTTTTCTCTCTTTTATAAAAGTGATGTGACATAAATCTTAAATTTAAATGTTACAGTTTGTATTTAAAAATGATTAAAATGTAGAAAATATTGAAACAAATATCTGAACATACTGTATACATTCAAAAATGATTGCAGGAAATGAAAGCAGACACAGACAGAAACACTAAATGACACATTCAACAATTCCCCACTACTTACCAAAATTACAAATCTGTTTTATTGAGTTCATCACAAAAAACAAGTATTTAAATTGTAGAAATCAGATTGGAGAACCGTTGCTTCCAGTGAATATAAATATTTAAAAGCTATCTATACAATTTATGATTGATACAGCCTTTGTTAACATCACAATAACACTCAGGTAAACACTTATTATTCAATGTATTCCAATGCTAAAATACCTTTTTGAGATATAAAGTGGTATTTAATCATACAACAAAACACTCCTCCTCTTTCATCTTCTCTCCTGCTGTTCACAGAGACATTTTTCAAAATTACCGTTGGTAGAGAAAAACTCAAACTGGCAGCCAAATTACTTTAACTGACAAGTATTGTCAGAAAATGAAAGCATCTCAGTTAAAATGTTTTTATAACTTTTAATAGGGCATATTCAGTGAACAGGAACATGAGATATGAGAAACAGGATGCAGCATGTGATACAGTTATTATGAGTCAGATTCAAATTCATGACATTAAGATCCCATTGTGTGACCAACCCAGTGTTTTCATTTTTGAAGTAGTTTAGACTCAGATTAGAATTATAACTGGTGCCAAGACCAACATGCAGAGCCATTTTTCTCAGGGATCTGAGAAAAGCTTTACAATAAACACAGATGGTAACAGAAACAACATGAAAACTGTGCAAAGGTGCTTGAATACTGTAAGTCAAGTTTGGTAGTCCCAGTTATTGGGCTGGGCTAACATTACTTTTTATACCACTTATAACTCTTATTTTTGGATGCTAAAGCAATAAGTCATTTGCTGTGGTTTTGTTGGGGATGCAATTTCAATTCAAATGTAAATCAAATGGTTTTTTTTTCCCAATTAGCCATGATTAACATTAAATGTATAAATTGACTAGTCTGGGAACCATACAAATCTGCAAGCTCATTTTTTATTTGCTCTGGCAGATATGTAGGGCCACCCTCCCATTCAGACCCATTTCCACCAGACATGCAGCGTGCCGGGCCAATCACAACCGTTTGTCTAATATGAGGTGGGTTTTATATGATGACTTACAGGGGAGCACCGTGGAGGCATTTTCAGAAACAACCAACTTGGTTGACCAGTCTAGAAAGTGAAGCCAATGCGGAAGTGCCTTGATCCTGCATTCTCTCTAACGGCCAGCAGGGGGCGACTCCACTGGCTGCAAAAAGAAGTCTGATTGTATAGAAGTCAATGAGAAAATGACCCTACTTCTCACATTATTTATTACTTCAGTAAACATTCCTCAAATTAGTTTATAGTCTCAATCGCTAGTTTCAAGTCTTCAGAACAGCAGGATGTTCATTTTGTAAATTATGGTCACATTTAGAGTAAAATAGACAATAAAGCAGCGTATGTTTTAGGGCGGGGCTACCTAGTGATTGACAAGTTGTTACCGCAGCAACCAGCAATCTTGTCCAAATAATGTCACTTGTGGCTCAAAAAAAACCAAGATGGCGATGGCAAACTAGCGGCTTCAAACGCCCATTCACAAACCAATGGGTGACGTCACGTCTGTGGTCTGACCATTCGGTTGAATTGACTATCGAAGCAGTATTAAAGATTTTGTTTGCTACAATGCTACTTTACTTTTAATTTAGGCGGAATTGGTCGAAATTTCTACCTCATACTCAAAAGACCCCCTTTACACCTTGCATTAAAACGAATCTCGTATCCAGATTGTATCTAGATATGATTTAACCTGACTACATTTATACCTGGTATTAGTATGCATGTATCTCCAGGGTCAGAGACTACTCAGCTTTATGCTGGATGAAAAGGTACTCATGATCTCATAGAGCCCTTTATGTGACAAAATGTTACAGAAAAGATGTGCTTTTCAGGTACCAAAGCAGGCTTTTCACCACAGTAAGGACTCATAACAGCAAGTATAGTTTACTATCATCTCCACTACCAACCTCATCTTTATTCTTCACTGTTCAGTTCAACGTGTTCTGTTTATTCAACTCTTTTTTTCTTTTTCAAATGGAATAAATGTAATAATACCCACACTCCCACCCACACAAACTTTTTCCTTCTCCCACGGGAAAAAAGAGTTAGAGGCTGATATGGGTTTTCATTCAGACTCGGGAGGTTGAATTATCTGTGTATAATTATGTGCAAAAAGACTGGGGACAGCATTAATTGGCACCTGATATTCGCCTCTTCCCCTTCTCTAACAGAGCAAAATTTGAATAATCTTGACAGTAGGGCACACACACCGAGAGATAAGTGCGTCTTGAAGAAAAGAGCTGGGAGTCTGGAGATATGGGAGAAAATGGCACATATTCACAGTCAAACACACATTTAGGCACTGATGGACACAGAATCATTTCTTCTGCTCTCAGTAGTTTTTTATGTTTATTGCTTTTTCTGCTTTTTTGCCCTTACATATGAATACAGAGACACTGTCAGTGCATTACCGGTTAGAGATTTCAGCTCTTTTGCAGCTATTGCTTGTTTACAGTAAAATGTTGGTAATCTGGGAACTCAAGATTCCAGTTTTTACCAAAACAAGGACACAAGGATGCAGTATATATACGCATTAGGGGTGTAATGAAGCGTGCATCATCTGTTCTTTCTCTGAATAATGTATTCATTTTTGTTTACGTCAATAATACACATATGCTTATCATGTTAAAGAGTCTACAGGCATTGCAAGGCTGTAGTTTGAGCTACATGCTAACTTTAGTATACTAACATGCTCACAATGATAATACTAACAAGGCTGATGTTTAGCAGGTATAATGTTCACCATCTTGATTTACACAAAGCACAGCTGAGGCATCTTGGGATGTCATTAGTTTTGCAGGTATTTGGCCATAGAGCAAAATATCATAATATAAATAATAATATATAAAATGTTGACCTGATGATGGTGCTGAATGAAATGTCAGAGGAGCATTGCTAAGCCTCTATCCTGATTGGTGGTCGCAGTGGTAGTGACTTGTCAATCACAAGGTAGCCCTGTCTTAGAGCATACGCTGGTTTATCGTCAAATAATTTACAAAGTGAACATTAAGCTGTGCTTAAGAAGACTTGAAACTAATGGTTGAGACCATAAACTCACTAGATGAAAGTTTTCTGAGGTAATAAATCAAGCGAGAAGTAGGGTCATTTTCTCAGAGATTTCTATACAATCTGACTTATTTTTGCAAGGGAACTTGAATGTGTGAACCACATGTTGTGAAATTCCATCCAATTGGATTGAGATCCCACACAAAGGATTTAAACTTATTTTATACACAATATTGTGAAGGTCTGTTAACTTCATCAAGGCAGCAGTGGTTTTCTCCTTTGTGTCAATGCTGGAGAGATTATCGCAGTGTTACAAGTCACACTCTATGCACAACATGTGCACTTGTACAGAACTCCCTGCTGTGACAGTGTAGGAGTCTCAATGAAATGAATGTGGAAGCCTGGGATTTTTCCACAGTGCTAATTTAAGTATGAAAGGGTACTTAAATTGCTTACTGTACACGGCCTTCTCATCTGCGGTGAAGTGAAATATCTTTGTTCCATGCTGATAAGGATAAAATCCATCGGTTGGAAAATTCACCTTTCAGTATTCTACAGTTTGAAATATCTATTAAGTCTCTTATGAATAACAGTGCAGTGAGTTAAATCCATCATCTGTGTGAGAACTTTTACTTGACTAATAGTACCAATACAACTATGTAAATTCAACTTACGCAAAAGTATTATCAGCTTCATGTACTTTAAGAATCAGAAGTAGTAGTTGAGTAAATGTAACTTTCCATTTCTGATATTATTGTTCTCTTCTGTCGCCGAAGTACTGCAAATTTGAAAGATTCATGAAAAAATTAAGGCTTTGTGCGCACAGCCATAAAAATGTGTCTGAGTATGAGCAGTGACAGAAAAAATAAATTCTGTCCTATGGAGAAATATTAATTTTAAATGGTTGGTATCCGGGGAGAAAAATTTGAAACCCAGCGGTTTATGTGATTTATTACATTTTTTACGATCAGAATACAAAACAAATTCGATTAATACGATTACCTACACAATTTTTTCTTGGCACTTCTAATAAGCAGCTCATACTCTTTTCTTTCATCTTCAAATTAGGTTCCTTGAGCAATTAACAATAGCCCTAATTAAGCTACATTACCCAGGAGGCACTACGCCACGCAAAGCTGGCTCACCCTCTTTCCACTCTCACCTCCCTTTTGCTACAGCTAGTAGTTTACACTACGTTGGGTTATGAGTAATTTTACACTAATGTTATTATGGCGCCAAAAGGGCAACACACAGAAAACAAACAGTCAGACGATAAATCAACCTCAGAATACTAAATGTGGACCAAACAAAAGCACTGGCTTATGCCACTGCAGCCATCTACGATTTTAACATGAAGTCAAGATGTCTTTTTTGAGTAAAGTTTTGTTTCTGATGGACATCATCACAATTGTCTTATAATTTGCAGTGCATGCTAAATATTTGTTATTTCTGAGTAGTAAGCCTTATATAAATGAATAGGCTGCATTTTTGTTTACTTCATGCATACGCACAAAAACCTTCATACACCTTTTCCTAGACATAAACTGGTATTTATAAAGGAAGAATGTGCCACCTAACACAGATTTTAGACCAGCGTACACACAGTTTTCTAAAGACATCTGCAGGTGAGGTGATGAGGAGTTTAAATATAAAGGGAGGGACGTAAATTTACTGTAAAGAGTTGGTTGTCTGGGTCATTTGCCATTTTCACTGATTGTGTCGTGTTTGCAGTCTACACAGAGTTCTCTAAAGGTGCATTTGTAAACGTATTAATCAATTTATTTATAATCGATGAATTTCCTTCTTTTAATTTAGATTAGAACCATTATAGAGACTACTACATGCCTTCTCTGATAGATGTGAACTTAATAGTTGCCTTTTGTTCAACTCCCCACAGCTACTTTGTGTTCTACATTGCAGACGTGGTGATTTCATTCAACCATTCACTGACTCAATCATTTTTTATATCAATAATTCATCATCGGTACCTCATAGTATTCAAAACATTGCACATAATGATTAGCTGATGTGCTTTTTTTCCCACTTCAAGCACTGGGTGTAATTAATATATTTTATCTATGTATTTATTTATTGGTTTATTTAACAGCAACACATTGATAAACATTACTGTAAATGCACCAGAGTTAACAAAAAGGCTGTTTTTCATCTATAGTCCCTGGACAGAGGTTAGAGTCACTCTAAAAACAGAATATAAGATTACAATTACAGCTATTGAGATTGTTTATAAGCATTCAGAACAATAACAGAAAAAAAGAGAATATTAATGTAAAAAACATTATACAGGACACCATTATACTACATTGAATACATTGGGGGGAAAAACACAGAGGCTCATAAAACAAGACATACAAAGCAATGAAATGGGGAATATTAATATTAATGAAAATATGGACTCAATAAGACAACATTGTGCTGCATTATTAGAAACTAACTGAAACATGAAAAGGAGAAGCACAAACAGAAAAAGCACATACAGAATATAAAATACATAAATCACTCTGGCAAAATATACATATTTCTGTGTTTAGTATTTTCTTTGAATTAAAACATTACATTTTTATCTCAACAATTTTTTGTTTGTGTTTTACTGTCTCCACTCAGTTCAAAAAATCTGCACTCATCACTAAGGACCTGCGATTCCTTTCCCAACAAGGAATCCTGGTTTGAAATACCTGCATTGATCGCCCACTCAGACATGTTATGTTCTCACTCTCAATTATCATGAAAGCCTCAATTATCATGAAAGCCATCAAAATTAGTCTCCAATGGCAACATCAGCACCTTTATTGTCTCACGTGTAGTAGACACAAGAGGGTTGGAAGTATTACAGCAGGGTCATTACCGCTTGCAGCGTTACTAGAAGATGACTGTAGAGTGGAGAAGAAACCAACGATTACCCTGACCTTTTTCCCCCAGCAAGGACCCCGTGAACTGCAATGACTGATCGATTTCATCCCGCAACACATGATCATCCTATAGTGTGGTGTCTGCCTCTGCCTTCTGCATTCATCTCATAAATAACTAATGTTTTAATAGTGGGAAGTTGTTGCTGCTGTGCCCTGTACTCGTAACCTGACCATTAACATTACAGACACACACAGGCACGTGCACACAGGACTGTACTCTGTCTTTGACCATACAAGTTCCATAGCTTTTCAAACTGCATGCCTGCATTATTCAGAATGTTGTTCATGCTGCTTCAAACATTGATAGGTCGTACCGCTTTAAAATATTCACCGATGCTATAAAATAACAATCAATACAGGAAAATATGGAGAAAAGTAGTAAACCTGGACTGTATCTGTAACTACTAATGCGAATCTCTGAAAAGGACATGTTTATTGGATAATGTAAACAGAAATCAGAGGTTCAGTTGTGTTAGTACAGGTACCCTGCGTTGTTCCATTTGCCCTGTGAAGGTGCCCTGTGTTACTTGTGCGTTCTATAGTGTGTTTCCTTGATATTAATAATGATGTAATGTTATACTATGGTAAAGGGGCCAATTTGAGTGAAGAGGTTTTAAAGCATACTGTTAGAATGCCTTTTTCATACCAGACATACTGATAAAGGAATTGTCGATGCTTAGCCATGGCCTCTTTCCTTTTATTCAGTAGGTTCGGTCAGGTTTGCACCACTACTGTACCAGTAGGGGTGGAAGAATCTGGATGTCCCAACTATTTATCTGTTATTTTAAATATTTTGACTCGCTTGTTTGCTTTCAGGCACTCTCAATCACAGCCTGTGTTGCTATGCCTGTGTTAAAAAATTTCGTTCTATGTACACTGGTTGTTCTTGTAAACAAACAAAGTTTCTGTTCATGTTCAATGTTTCTCAGCAGAATTCATTGTGGGTATCCTTGAGGTCTAACAAACATGTTGCATGCATTTCCTTCCTCATAAAAGATTTGATTTTGCTGATATTTTGAACATTTTGAAACCTGCATTGTTTACGTACCATGTTTACTTCTTCTTCACTGCCTTTGTTGGTGCTTCACTACCACCTGTAGATCAGTGAAATAGTGTAAAACAATAAATCCATCACCTGCTTTCTTTGACGTCCGCGAGTCCAGTTAGTGGGAGGTGTACAAGTTCCCGTTGTTGGAAAAAACACTGAACTTTCAGTTGCTGTGGTGAAACAACACAAAAGAATGTAAATTAATACACTTTACATACATTTTCACACTCATGCAAAACAAAAACACATACAAAAGAACACTCAACTTGTATAGAAACAAATAAACTCTGTCACAACAAAACGGTCTCGTCTTGTCTCTCAGCAAGAAAGCGAATAAACTTAAAATATCTCAGAGAATGTCAAACTATTCCTTTAAGTTTTTCTATAAACGAGCCTTGTATGACCTTGTGAGGTACATTTCAACAACACAATGAATAATTGATACAATAAAACAAAATCTGGATCAAAGAATTGACGTAGAGAGTAAACAGCTTTGGTCTTGTCCTTCACAGTAGCAGCTCTCGACCTGAAGATTAGGCATGACATTACATAAGTTTCTCTGTTGTGTGTTACCTGTCATGATTTCTCTATTTCTGTGAAGGAAGCTACATTTCTACTATATTTTAAATCACAGAGAATATTATGTAAAATAAATTTGTGTCAAATTGCACACCTTTTACATTGTTTCTAGTCACCAGTTTATTTCCCCTGTCTCTCCTACTGTACTAATCCATGTTTACGTGTCTGAAATGTATCTGCTAACGATTTTATCACCATGCTGAGAATAAAAAGTATGTTCATGTGATTTTTCTTAAGTCTGGCAGACTGTAGTGGAAACCATTTGGTTGCTTGTAGTGGTAAAAAGTGTGTTATGCTGCCTCTGTACACTCGAGTCCAGACCTCTAAATATAACTTTAACGTTTTTCAGGTTTTGGAATATCAAAGCATTGTGCACCTTTCAGACAGCAAGAGTGAAGGACACACTAATGTGATATGCGGTATTGGGTGGAAGTAAAGTATTCTTCACAAAGATGATAACTTGTTAAGTGTTTCACTTTACCTACTGTGGTAATTGTGTTGATGCTACATGTATATTATTTTTTCGGTAAATGAACTAAAACCTACAAACTCTCTTTACGATAGTGGCGGAAATAAGAAATGACCTGGAGACAATAATAGTATTTTTAATCAACATGCAAAACTAGACAAGTCAAAATCAAGTTTTTTTTGGCCGCCATCCAAGTGCTTCAGTATTGGGTAGTGTCTGATCCGATACTTAGATTTACCTAAATGTTAATTAAATATGTATCTGACGCATTGAATTAGGAGCTGTAACTACTATTTTGATCTCTGGCAGTTACTTTGGTAACACATAAAAGCTGATTAGCTGGGAGAAGGCCAGAGCTTTAGTCAGCACTGGACTCGGAGTATGAGGCTGTGGCTATTTTCCCGGAAGTAGAGAAACTAGAGAAAGTGTTAGTAGCAAAGATTTGCACTAGCAGGTTGGCTCACAGGTCTGGTGGAAAGTAGTCTGTGCGTGTGTGTTTTGGTTAGTGTGCATATTATCTACTCAGACACTTCTCCACAAGGTGCTTAACCTTTGTGTGGTTGCTGAGCGGACAGTATTTCCCCAACAAGATCAATACACTTCATAGTATGGTTCAACCGCAACAAGAAATGGATTTCTTCCAATTGCGTAATATTTCTTCTTAAGGCATCATGACATGAAAAGTCTTCAAGTCTGAGTTTGTCAGGTATACTGGATACTGTTTCTGACTTGTAAATCTTTTTCCTTAGGCAAATGTAACCTTTACTACCCATCGTGTCACATTTGTTTCGTTCCTCTTGTTATTATTCGGTTGGAGTTTTTGTACTTCTGAACTGTTTCCTCTCTGAGGGTTCTGACACAGAAAACAGTTGTTGAGCTTAGTTTTTGCAGTGTGTTCTGCACAGTTGGTAGTTGTCACCTTGGTGACGTTGGCACATTCAGAGGCCAATAGCTCTTTCAATTTCGCTACATTTTTTTCCTGTTATTTTTTCCACCTTTATCGCTAGAACATGTATTACCTATGTCAGAAATACACTCATAGGCATTGGAAAAGGACGCATAGGGATTTGATTAAGAGCAGCAGACCTCGAGATAATCACTGCTGCAAAATACCCATGCAAAAATGTTTGTAAATTTGCTAACAAATCCCATCACCCTTGTTAGCAAATTTACCAAAATGCATCTCCCTTTTTAACCTGCCAATCCCCCTTTCCATTTCCTAGTAGCAGAGAGAGTGCAGTCATATGAGGCGCTTAGCCGGACAAAAGCCAAGCCAAACATTGTGAGAGGAAATTAATGTATGCAAGAGATGTTGAAGCACTGTTAAGGTGCGAGAGAGAGATTTATAGTGCATGCGAGAAAGACCGGGTTATTATTGTAAGTTTTGACATGCAAGGAATTTGCTGTGATGTATTGGTGCATAATCATATTCTAGTCCAGGACCTTCTTGCTGTATTCACTTTCTTTCTCCCACCGCAGACACATCTGGCCAATAAGTGGAGTGAACGTTTTCAAGTGGTTTGTAGTGATGCATTTTGGTTCGCTTGGATTTTTCTCTGTGTGAAAAGAAACCGGAACAAGGGGAAAACGCTCATTTACAAGTTTACAAACTCATCAACTGATTCGGACCAGAGCAAACAAACTAGAGGTGTGAGTTTGGTTAGTTTGAAAAAGACTATATGTGAAAACACCCTTAGATAGGATTGTGAATGAAGGACTTTTACTTCTAATGGAGTATTGTTGTATTGTAGTACCTTCACTTAATGATGTGAATACTTTTTACCAGTGTTGATAATGCCAGTGGAAGCAAAGCAAAACTTGCCAGATGCAAAGATCAAGCAGGTATATTTTTACAATTTGTATTCTTACCATTTGTATGTATTCACAGTGGTGTGAAAATGACTGGCTTGTTTGTCTTTCTGAAAAATTGAATCCTTCTAGTTTTCTCTTTTGTATAAAAAACAGGACAAACACAGAATACTGAATACATTTCCTCTCTTGCAGGCTCACAACAGGCAGCCGTCAGCTAGTCATCACGTTGTCTTGTAATGTGTTCAAATGCAACTTTTAACTGAAGACATGAGGCGACATGGCGTGATGTCAGGTGATGCAAATTGTTTGGTCAGTCAGCATTCAGATCCTTTACTTAAGTTACAATACTGCCAGCTGCCTTCCTGCTAAGAGGACATAATGACTCAAAGTTCCCGGTGAGGCTAGTATGGTAAAGACCTTTCACTGTTCAGTGTCCTTATTAGATAAAGCTGTTGTGTGTCATTCTTGAAAATATAGGGGGGGTTTTTTGATAATATTTTCAGAGAAGCTTAATCGGCAGCCCAGAACTGGCCCAAGTTATCTGCAGCTTCCAACAAGTTGTCTGTCAAATACTTACAAGTTCTGTTATGAAATGGCACAAATAGTAATTTCTTTAGTCTTATCTTGAGAGGCACTGTTTTCTTAAGAAAACCATGTCATCTTATTTTACACAGCAGAATCACATTAGTGTAAAGCGAAACAAACTTTGTCATTTGTCAAGCAATAATTTAACACCTTGCAACAGCTGATAAACAAAACTTTGACTTATTTTTTTCCTGGACAGCTCCCCGAGGCACAAAGCAAGTGCTGCAGTTAAGCAAGCATGCAGTGAAAAGGAACCTCTACATCAGGTACATCTGTATGTATATTTAATCTACAGCGCTAACCAACCGTGACAATGCTCATGATGTCGGCACTTACTGTCTAACTGCTCCACTGATGCTGGACCCTGCACGCTGGCATTTCTGAACAGTGAGCGTGTATGATGCATTTGGGAAAGACAAGGGGAAAAAAGAAAGATATATGTTAGTCCTCCTAACATACAGCACAAGAATGCTTTGAATTCCTGGTTTCCTCCATTTTTTAATACTGTCTCCTAGAAATTAGGTTTATATACATCTAATTTGCAACAGGAAACACATTTTTAAGAAAATGTAATGTCGTCCCGATAATGTTCTCTAATGATTGATGCAAAGGTGCAAAATAACTATATTTACTCAAGTACTGTGTTGGAGTACAATTTTGAGATACTTGTATTTCAAATTTTAGCATTTCCATATAATGTTCCTTTCTACTTCTATTCTACTACATTTCAAAGGAAAATATTGTACTTTTACTTTTACTGCCAATACTGAGCTTGTGCTTTGCGTTTACATTGTTGCATTGTTACTTTTACTCAAGTAAATGATCTGAGTATTTCTTCTACTGCTGCATGTGTTCCATCTGTTGAAACATATGGCTGAACGCACAGACACACTTTAGTTGATGTAATTACAGTCAGATTTACTGCACTTTTCTTCCACTGCTTTGAGGAGCCACGTAAAGAACCATCACAGGCTTCGAGCTGTTTATGAACAAAAAACAGAGGGATGATAGGAGACTAGACTGTATATAGACTGTATATAGTATTGTATGTTTGATAACTATTTACCCCAGGAAGATGAGAAAAGAGGCCGGTGGCTCCGCTCCAACACAGCACTACAGTCGCCCCTTCTGCCATCTGATTACAACCGAGGTCTGCCAAGAGCTCTGCTGTGTCTACCTTGAGACGTGTGTTGGTGATTAATTATGGTTATTTTTCATTTTACACTTGGAAATGTCAGCCAACTGATCAAGTAACAGCTACCTAATCACGCTTTGAGGGCTCCTTATTCAGATTTAAGTTATGCATTAATTTAATGGTCTCAGTGAGAAGCATCAATGACCTTTCATTGATGAAAACATTGCCTTCAAGCTGTGATTGAATGCAGGAGTATTGGTAAACTGAATGGTGCCTCATAGTTAGCAGAATCTAAACTTAATTATCTTTATTTTGTGCAGGCGGCAAAATCATGAAGAATTACTTGAATGGGGAGTTAGAGATAAAGTACCCAGAAATTACAAGAAGGTATAAAGAAAATATATGGAGATGTTATGCAGCCATTTCTTACATTTACACTCTGCTGCCTTTAGGGGTTAAAGGTGTTACTAAAGCAGGAAAATACTGTGGCTCCACAGATTGAAAAAACTAAATGAAAAATAATTGTCTCTAGAGTGATGGTACTTATTACTATCAAGTATTTACAGAGAACTTTTTAAAGCACAAGTTACAAAGCACTTCACAGATTTGGTCAGAAACAAAAGTGTTGGACGCATTAAAGAAGTAAAGTCAGAAGATCACTAAAGTTATTACGATTAATGTATTTAGGAATTGGTTAGTAGGCCTATCAGATATAGACAGGGCCTAATCGATTCTGTGTTAGGCAATATCCTAAAATCAAATCCAAAATCCAAAGGGTGCCAATGCAAGTTTGCTAAAATTGGTTCAATATGACCCATCCCTAATGTTGTGGTGAAAAGTCATGCTGCAGAGAACCATTTGCAGAGAGAAGCAAGTTTTATAAATGAAGCATGAACACAAGGAGTTACAGTAGTAGGTTACTTGATGAAAGCATCGATAACCCCAAATCTGAGAATGTTAGGAAAGAGCATTTTGTATTTGTGTCAGATGATAAAAGAGGGTTGAACTTTATACTTGACCTTTTGTCTTGAACTTTATATTTGACCTTCAAAACTTATGAGGGTCGAAAGTTCCTCCTGATACTCCTGAAAGTTAGACCGCCTTGGTGTAGCCAATAGAAAGACATGCCACTGCTGCCAAACTTGCTGTACTCTCCTCCAATTTCATCTTAAATGAATGAATGACCCTGTATATGACTTCACTACATGATCATGACCGTTCTTAACACCATGTTTCAGGAAGCAGCTATAAGCAACTCCTCCAGCTGGACAGAAAAGGTGCAAGCTCGCATGCAAGGTTACAGGTGCTGTGAGGTAGGCGAATCCCTCGCGGGCACTCTCGCCGCACGTGTGAAATTTGATGGACTCTGTGGTTGCTGGTATCAAACATGTGGCTTGTCATTTCCTCTAACTACTCCTGTAATTACAGGGGCAGCTTACCAGCTCTCCTTTCTGTGTACTGTAGCTGTGAGCATCTGGCAGCGGGGATTGTTCGAGTGAAGGGTTCATTTTATTCCGTCTGATAGCTGAGTGAAATGGCTGAGTAAAATCCAATACCAAAATTCAATTGCCGAGTAATGTGTTAACAAATTTGCACTTAAAGCATTTTCCTATGGAATCAAAAAAGAAACGCTTTGTCTGACGTTTGACAGAAATAGTTGGCGAGCATCATTCATCAAATGTGTTTTGGCTCAGTGAGTGTCCTTGAGCTGAACTTGCTCCCACTCTGTAAGTCACTCTGAGTGAGACCATCAGCCTAAAAAATATAAATGAAAAGAATGGCCTGTCGTGTTTTTGTAATGTTTCGGGGGCTCATTTTTCATTTCCTCGAAGGTCATTTTTATGTCTTTACAGCCGCCACTGTATGAAAACATCCAGAGAAAAGTGACAGGAAGGTGGTGAGACACAAAGGAAGTGACGGGAAATCATGCGTCATCACAGGCCACAGTTGGACTCGTTGTTGCATGTGTTGTGTGCGTCTGCACAGGGAGACTCTGACAAATGTTACACTTAACCACACTGCACAACGAATCACACACCCACACACCTACCTTTCAGAAAAGCGTTCTCTGTTGTAGAGCCTTCGGGGTCAGGACACGCTGTACCGCCAATCTGTTGGCCTGCACCGGGCTGCTGTGATCTCTGATGTCCTCTGCTCTCCTGAGGTGAACCCTGGGGCAGGAAGTGTAACGGTGGCAAAGACAACAGATCTGAAAAGTGTCAACGGGAATTAAGAGTGTTGGAACCATTTCTAGTTTGGAAGTGGAGGTCTCTGGGGGGTAGGAACTGCTCAAGCTACTACAATCAGTGGTGGAAGAACCACTGCTCTTTGAAGGGAGCCGGATCCTGTGGCTCCTTTCCTCTCTGAGAGCCGCTCAAAAGAACAGCTCATCGTTCTTTTATCTATTTTTTTATTTATTTTTTTTAGGGGGGCAGGGTAACCGCTGTAGGTTTATCTGCAAAATAATCACTAGGATAACGATAGGGTAGGATTTGGATCAGCTTCGAACGTAGACATCCCACCAATACAATTTCATTTTGCATGTGTGGTCAAGGGTTTGCAGCAAATTACACGTATTTCTGGACCTAATATACAATAAAAATAAACATTAGACAAAGTGACCCCATATCCCTCTGCTCTATCAGTGAATTCACCCACCTTATGAAATGTGTTATGTAAAAAAAGTTGCCTTGGCTTGAATGCAATTCATGCAACAGTTAATATTGGGTGAATTCATCCAAAACTGACCCAGAATCCAAAAGTAAATGTATTCAAGCTGCAGACTGTAACATCAGTTTTATAAACAGCTTCAGCTCACCATTAGTGGCGCACGTTACAGAATTTGAAGCTCTGTGTATGGATGTTTCTTGCCAAAATGCACCCAGGGAGTGGTAGTTGACTTGCTTCTTGAACATTTCACTTCTTATCAAAGAAGTTATTTTAGCAACGGCTAGCTAACTTTCTTTACCGAGTCCATGTCATGTTATATGAAAATACATGAAATCCTCTTATTACACCTTGCAGTAGCATTTCAATGACTCACAACACTAATATATTCATGCAGACGACATATTTATAGGAATTTGCAACATTTATGAATATCGCTGTCAGTGAGTGTCCCTGATACTTGGGTTGATTTAATTGATTTAATTTCATAAAGAAATAAAGACATTGCCATAGTTAATTAGGATATAAATGTGTAATCTAAACCAGATTTGAATTCACAACCCAATGACACGTGTCAGACTCACTACGTGGTTCGACTTTCCGTATGTCATTTAGACGTATTGGAAAGTAAGAGTGAGTAAAGAAGCGAGTACAGAAAGTTATAAACAATGTTTGGAAGAAGGTGTCCACACACTTTTATGTACTTTTGGTCTGGGGCTGTTTGGGACAGTTTCTCTATTGAGGGAAAGCTACAGCATACAATAATGTTTTAGACAAAATAGGCTCCCAACTTTGTGTCAAAAGCTTCCAAGCACAGAAATCAACGTTCAAGAAACACTTTTCCGACTAGGTTCAGGTGTCCACATACTTTTGGTCATATAGTGTAGTGAAAGATTCATTGAGCTGAAAGGCTGAAAGGCAGATTTATAGAGCTGTGAACTCTTCTATCTTCTTGACCTGAAACTTACGTACTGACAACAGGGAATATTACCAACTCAGACTTGGTTGTGTTAAACTAACAACTGTAATTTACTGATACCAACCGGGCTGGTTTCTGTATTCAAACTGAAGAGAAGTTACAACAAAGACAGTAACTCGAGGTCAAGTATTGTGCATCAAAATGGGAGGGATATTGGGGGGTTCTAAAATAGTTATAGTGTGTCTTGCAGACAGACGGAAAATCTCAGTATTAACTGACTTGTATAAATAATATGAAGTGATTCCCAGACTACATTCCTGCACTTTTCCCACACTTTTCATGTGAGACTGAAAGAGGCGCTGCTCTCTTTTACCTCCAGTGTCTCCAAATCTTTAATGCGACTCCGTCATTAATCAAATCAGTCATTCAGGCTTATTAGCTCTGCCTGGGGGACCGAGGCTGCATTCCAACACTCTAGGGGTGCAGCCTTCCTTTATTTTCCTCCACATTTCTCCATTACTCCATCCTCTGTCACTCCTGGCTTTAGAGGTTACTTATGACATCTGTCTCCTTGCAGCCTCATATGAAATTGTGTAATTAAATCTATGAAAGCTGAAATCAATCATCACTCAATCTTGTGATCAGCTGCTCGTTTGCCTCCACCCTTGTGTGTCTTTATTGCCTTATTGTTTGTCACTGATGTTTGTGTGAAAAATAAAAGCTAAGATCAAAACATTTTTCCTTTAAATATGCCCCCCCCCCCCCTTTTTCTTCTGATCTTAATAAAACCCAACATGTAGAGAAGAAGTGAGGTAATGAAGCCGGGACAAAAAACGGAAATGATAATACAGCAGACAAATAATGTCACCATGTTACTACAGTACATTCATCTAAGTTAGAGGGGTGAGACTGCAATAACAGAAATACAAATCGAATTATTTAGGATTCAGGAGGGGGAGGAAGTAATGAGTCATTTTCTGTAGCCAGACTCCTGAAACATGTCAACCCCTGGTTTATAAGCAATTCTCATTAAGAGAAGCATTAAGATGATAAAACATTATTAATGTCTTCTGGGCAGTTCAAACGGCTGGCTGGGGTCTCCGGGTTAATTTCTGGAAACATGAAACAACACAACACATTCTGTTCTATTCTTATGAATGCAGCCATTCATAACAATGGGAGTTGTCCATAATTCAAAAGAAAAAAAAAAAAAAAGGATGTTTTGTCAGCGTGTTTTGGCAATGGGAAGCTTCCACTGATAATTACACGAACGCCCGTGGGTGGAGTGTGCGCGTGTGATTGCGCGTCTGTGTGTGAATGCGTGAGTGTATGTGTGTGCGGGGAGAGAGAGAGAGAGAGAGAGAGAGAGAGAGAGAGGTTCTCAGACTGCTTCTCGTCCCTCGGACACTTTCAGCGCAGTAATCCTGAGCACGCCTCGTCGAAACTGCACTTGTGCGCTTCTTCCACGCGCCGCCTCGGATTCCGGACTCGTGGCCGTGGACCCGGACCTGGGGGGGGGGCTGGGGGGCTGAGGATCCTGTCACAGACGGCTCGGCTCTCTCCGCGCACTCACTCCGCGCACTCACCGCTGCGCCCCGTCCTCGCACCTGGTTCCCGGGCTGGAGGAAACTGTGAAACCTCTCCGACATTTATCCGCCAGTGCGACCACGTTCAGTTCCTGTCATTGTTATTTTAGGTATGACATCAGTGCCGAGCGTGGGCTGGCTCATTCACACCTCCAAAGGCGGAATACCGGGACAGCCTATAGGAGTTAACGGAGCGCTTATTTCCCTTCCTCGCTGAGCGACGACCGACGGTGTGTGTGTGTGTGTGTGTGAGCGCGCGCGCTTGCGTGTGTGTGAGTGTGTGTGTGTTTTTTTTTTTTTTTCTTTGTTTCTTTTCCTCTAAAAATCTCAGAATGGGTGCTCAAGCAACAAGCGACCGTGGCTGTGTGCAGCAGCAGCAGCTCTGCGCGCACTTGAGAGGGATGAGGCGCTGGTGAATCAGTGGCCGGGGTTCTGCGTGTCCGTGTGCACCTGCGGGATCTGGTCTCACAGCCTGACACCTGCCTTTTGTTTTTTTCTCCTGCCGGATCGAGGACGAGAATGAACTCGGCTGTCGGATTCGCGAAACTATCCTAAGAAAGTGCCTTGCACCTTGCAGTGGTTCTACATTTTTTTTTTTTTGTCCTCCGCGGCGGATCCGCGCTGACTCGTGTGCTGTCGGGGAGGAGGACAGATCACACCATGGGCCGACACTCTCACGGTCCCCCCCAACTTAAAGCGGGCCTCACGTTCCGGGTGCTGTGGATGCTTCAGGCTTTCCTGGACCTGGCCGGCTCCCAGGAGATTTACGCGCCACACTCCATCCGGGTGGAGGGCGACGTGACGCTGGGGGGGCTCTTCCCCGTGCACGCCAGGGGGGTCCCGGGGATGCCGTGCGGGGACATCAAGAAGGAGAACGGCATCCACCGGCTGGAGGCGATGATGTACGCCCTGGACCAGATCAACGGCGACGAGGAGCTGTTGCCCAACGTCACCCTGGGCGCCCGGGTCCTGGACACCTGCTCCCGGGACACGTACGCGCTGGAGCAGTCGCTGACGTTCGTCCAGGCGCTCATCCAGAAGGACACGTCGGACGTGAGGTGCACCAACGGGGAGCCGCCGGTGTTCGTCAAGCCCGAGAAAGTTGTCGGGGTCATCGGAGCGTCGGCCAGCTCCGTGTCCATCATGGTGGCCAACATACTGCGCCTGTTCCAGGTAGAGTTTCACCCGGCTCTCCGCGCTGTCAGACTCGCGGGACTCGCTGTGCTCTGGCGACTTATTTAGCAGCATGACCGTTAACGTCGGCCACGCGCTCCTTTTGTGTAGGCCCGTCAGCCGGCCCCTGCGCCCCCTTCACGCAGGCAGCGGGCTCGGTCGAGCCGGTTTCAGCCGCACGGCTTCAGGTGCCGGAGGCCCGTCCCCTCTCACACAGTCTCCGCTGCTTGGAGGTGTCCGATTTGCGGTGGATTCCTCCACAACAAAGTCCCCCCTCCCTTGTGCGTTGCCTGCCTGCCTGAGCCTGTGAGCCGGTTTGGAGGAAAACCCTCTCAGAGTCAAGTGGGGTGAGACCGATGAATCCCCGGGAAGTAATGCAATAGCAACAACAGCAAATGCACGTTTCTGCAAAGGGGCTCCATCAGTGGTTGGAGCCTGTGTGTGTGTGTGTGTGTGTGTGCTTTGCTCTCCTTGGGAGATCAACAAATGAGGAAAGTTTGAGTCCTCTGACAGATATGTGGGCGTTCATGTTTAATTGAAATTGAACTGGTCAGGAAATGGTAATGCTGGGAGTCAGGGGCCAGGTCCAGGTGGAGGTTTAGGTCCATTAGGTCCAGTCAGTAAGAAGCTTTTAAATGTTTCCCGTCAGAGCTTCGGGGTCTCCTCTGATGCTGTTGTACATTGTGGGTAACAGCATCAGCAAAATTTTGCTCTTTTCTACTTGCCCGTTTCTTGAGATTATGGGTTATGTTTTTTTTTTGACAGTTTTGTTTTATATGTGTGGTACTTAGTGAAAAGTTTTTAAAAAGAGTTGCATTACAGAAATGTGTGTGAGAGAAGTGGACATGAATAGATAGCACAGTGAGTGAGTTGGGTGAGAGACATCACAGAGGGAGGGAGAGGGGAGGGAGGGAGAGGGGAGGCAGGTGCTGAGAGAACAGCTCCTCTGCTCTGTCTGTGTTTTCGTGACTCCAGTCTCCGTCCTCCCTGGCTCTGCCGCTGCTTGTTGAACAAATCGTCTTTTTTTTCCTTCATTCCGCCGAAACCGTCACAGCTCTTCAGAGTTGTAATGTGCCTCATAATGAGAGCTCAAACAATCCTTTCTGTCTCTCTGTACCTCATTTACTCCCCGTATATCTATGCTTATTATTTTAAAGGTCTTCAATACCGTTTTACGCAACCTTAAAGAGTAACTTGACACAAAATCCACCATTTTGAGTTGGTAAATTACACAAATTGTTACTGCCACTTTATAATCACTTGGTCTACTTCTACAATGTTCATTACAAAAGAAGTGATTTTTCCCGAGAAAATCCGTCAGTTGTGTGTCAGGGTTCAAATGCATTTTTTTGAATTTGTGAAGCTGGCTTGTTGAAGTTAAAACAGGGTGTTACATTGCTCTTTAAGTTCTTAATTCATTTAATTCTTTTAATGTTGCATTGACCTTGGTGCCCTGTTTCGTTTATGCTTATGCTCTGAGTATAAGTATACAGCATTTATTTCAGTGAGGATTTTGATCATTTGATTCTTTTTAACTCGCTTTAGATTCTCTAGGTCTTTAAATCTATGGTGTTCAACCAAATGAAATCCAGAGCCTTCCCCTCATTTCCACTGCTTAGAAGAAAGATATTTTTCATTTATTTCTGAGCCATAGCTTAGTAACTATTGTAAGCTTTTCAAAGCTTTGGCTTTCTGGCCAGGCTAACTCTCACCAGTTGAAAGCTGATTTTGAAAAGAATTTAATGGCAAGGAAGCTTCTGAATTTAATGGTCACCAAGCTCAGGATGTTTTTAATAACAGCCTTTGAAAGGCTGTTTCTCCCCAGGAGCAGAAAGTGTTTCTTCCATCCAACATTTTTCAAAGCACACAGCCTGGCAGCCAGGCTCAGCAATGACCTCAAGATTGAAGTCACCATAAGAGGAACGCACAGTTGCCTAGATAGTCCTGATATTTAACTCTGAAGTGTTGTCCACAAATAAAAGGCACGAATGGAATGAATTGTTACTTTCCTGCTACATCATCATTTGTCCAAGAAGTCCCTGAGATAGTCTCTCTCTTGAAAAAGTTGGGTTTTTATTTTAATTCAAATTTTATTCACCCTACACACAAATATTAGAGAACAGATTTCGGCAGGTTTTGCTGACGATAAATAGGTCAGGTGTGGAAGAAAGCACGCGAAAGCTGGTTTCTGCATCCCTTCAACACAACACTCAGTGGAACGAAAGTGGAATGAAATGGGAGGGTAATTATTTTCCCCCGTGATAGAAAAGTCATCTGTTCCACAGCTGTTTTCACTTCATTACACCCCTGATGTTCCTAAATGGCCTGGTTGGCACCGGAGTCGCACCACAAACACATTAGGGCTCCACTCTCTGGACTGGTGCCCCGCCCCCCGATGGAGCATGGTTCGGGTCAGAGCTGGAAAAAGATTTTTACAGTGCATGTAGGGCAGTGGGGTGGCAGTAAATGGCGGTGCACCAGTATATAAATTAGAATGATGAATGTAAAAAATGGCCCAAACCTCACAGTACACAGTATTATCTGGATGTTCCTCAAACTTTCCTGAAATGCTACTATTGGAGCTGAAATATTGTAAAATTACCTGACGCCATATGTGCTTAGAATTGCATCTAACCTAACAAACACTGGATTAAGAACCTTGTCTTGAAACTTTATTGAACCTGACGCAATAAACGCTATAAAGACATTTGACTGGTAATTAGATTTTACCCACCTATTCATTTTTTCATGCATGTTCTGATTTAGGCTGCAACCAACAATTATTTTCATGATCGATCAACACAAGTAATCTGCCATTTTTTTTTTCTTGATTTAATCATTTCATCTATGAAATGTCAAAAAGTCTGAAACAGATCCGTCATAGTTTCTTAAAGGCCAAAGTGACACCTTCAGATGTCTTATTTTATCTGACTAACAGTCCAAAACCCGAAGAGATTTTATTTTCAAATATGACAAAAAGCAGCAGATGTTCACCTTTGAGAAGCTGACCACAGGGAATGTTTAGTTTTTGATCAGTCGCTTGATAGAACATTAATCTGTAACTATTTTAATAACTGAGGAAGAGTTTTAGTCATTTCTACAGCAAAAAAATGTCAAACATTTGCTGATTCCAGCTGCTCAAATCGGGGGATTTGCTGCTTCCCTTGGTCATATATGGTAGTTAACTGAATACTTTTAAGTCTTTGACCAAACAAGCAATTTAAAGACATCACCCTGGGCTCTGGGAAATTGCATTTGGCATTTTTTACTATCCTCTGATACTGTATAGACAAAACAATTAATCGATTAATCTATAATGAAAATAATTGAGTAGCAGCCCTAAAGCCAGTAAACCAGCACACATCTATTCATTCCCTCCCTTTCGCTGTCTCACTTTCTCACTTTGTCTCTCATCAAGTTGTTTTTTTTCTCTGGTTTCCTCTCTTTCTCGCTGTTTGTCTTTCCTTTTCTTTCCCTCTCTTCCTCTCTAGGTGTGCTTCATTAGGCCATAACACTGGTCGACTCAGCACAGGTGCACACTGACAGGAAGATACAGGGTCATTAAATTCCCCCTGTCAATGCACAATATGGAGTATACTCCCTTTGTTAGCCATAAATTTAAGCGCACATGAGAGCAAAATAAAAATTGAACTTCTCCCCAACTCTCTTATAAAAACAAAACAATTTGGCTACAGGGTCACATCAGCTTTTTATGAGTAGGGCTGTTGTTGTATTTAATTGAGAGGGTATGTGTCTCGCCTCGCCTTCCATATGTGGTAGATAATTAGAGTGGTAGGTGGGTTTGGTTGCTTTCAAAAGAAAAATCATGGTTGGATGTGTTCTGTTTTTTACATCAGTGGCAGTGGGGTAATGGGAGTTAATGAGCGGGATGTAGGCTACAGCCCATTAGGTACATACAGTCTATTATGACTCTACCTTATGTGACAATATTAATGTCGATAATGAGGTGTCGGGCCTAGTGCAAAAAAAAAAAAAAAACACATGCAGAATCAGGATTACTTTTTCCACTCAGTTCGCCAAGAACAAGAAATGTGACTTGGTTTGTTGCTTCTTGCACATTACAGGACATTTACACATTACATAATTAGAAAATTAAGGATGCAAAGCAAAACCCAACAAGATTATTTAAAACAAAAAAGTACACTTTCAGAGCTGAAGAAATATTGGTGTTTGGTATCATTTTTGTGTCTTTAGCTTGTATAGTATTGGATATTTAAGAATACGGTAAATAATTATCAGGGGAGCAACACCTTGTTTCACCGAAATTTTTCAACGTAGTATTATAGCACTGATTACTGAGGCTGAAGATGTAAATGAGCTGCAGTTCATCTGATTCACTTAATATGCTGATAAATAAGATCTGAAGTCGGGCTGTTTTAATGCATGTTGAGCAGGTCCGGCGAGCAATTGAGTGAACAATAAAGTGGTTTATGCCGCTGAACTATTGGTTGAAGAGAAGTAGAACTGCAATGATTTGTCAGTTAATCAGACTATTTCAATAATGGATAAAATATTTGAGCAACTTTTGAAGCAAAAATGCCAGAAAATGTGCAACTTTGTGATATATGATAGGTGAAATCTCACTGGGTTTTTAGGCTGTTAGTCAGATAAAACAAGACACTTGGAGGCATTACTTTGAGCTTTTAGGAAACCGTGATGAGCAATTAATCCTGTGAGTAATTTTCCACACACCATGATACATCTGCTTCTTCCAGTTGCTCAAATGTGAGTATTTGTTGTTTTTCTGTGAGTTGTGGACTGATAAATCAATATTGTCTAAAGTATTATTGGCTACCTCAGTCACATTGAACTGGACTGGAGCTGCTGTGAAACATTAAAAGTCAGGAAGGAAAGCAGGAGGCAACTGAGGGAAACTGACCTGCGAACAGTGCTGAGCAGAGAGCTTCTGTAAAATAATTATAACCCAAAAAGGCTACAAATAGTAACAAATTGTAAATAGACATATCCCATAGTGTATTGCTGAGAAACGTTGAATATGCATGGATGTCATCATCCATACTGTGTACAATTAAAATAATATGGCTGTTTTCACGTAAGCAGAACCACTTCTGTTAATGAAAGAAGACAATAATTAGATCTACTGCCACACTCTCTTGATGTCAAACCTGAATGACTCACCCAGTGAGTCATGTTATATCCACACACCGTGAGCTGTTGTGTGGTGGAAGTTACCAAATCACAGCCTAAGCCTTAAGTTGCAGGTCCAGAAAGTGAGACTGATGTTGAATATAACCAGCATTTCTGTCCAGAGTGTGCATCCTGGTATGCTGAATAGGCATCAGAAGGAGTATTTAAACTGCATGACAAGAAGATTTTCCATTTAAACCCAAACAAATCCTGTTAGCCGGCGCGGCTGCCACTCCAGGTAGGATAGCCACCCTGCGGGTTCAGTGTGGAGTGGAAACACTTTGTACTAGGCTCAGAAAAACAAAGTCGATTCTACCTTTTAAAGTGCTAAATATCCGACCTGGGTCAAAGATTCTTTACATAATTCTGTGTGAAATATGGTTGGTGTATCAACATGACTATTGAGTACCATTAAAAAAATAAATAAATATCAGTACAAGTTTTGGCGACTGAAGTTCACCTGAGAGCTGGCATAATGGCTTTTTGTCACTGCTGCCTCACAGGAAAAAGGTCCCTGCAGGGTAAATCTCTGCTGGGGCTTCCTGTGTGGTGTTATCGTGGATTTCCTCTCAGTGCTCCAGTTTCCTTCCACGGGCCTGTACAGTATGCAAGTCAGGTGGAGCAGACACTAAAGGTGCCTTTAGACAGCTACAATGGTGTAAGTTTATTGCACGTCACGCTGTGTGAGAGGTCTAACAAAATCTTGGTGGCAATATGTGTCAGACAGTACAATATCAGTGCGGGGCTGTCAAGATTGTGGGACGAAGGCACGGTGAATTGTAGCACTACGATGTAAATAGAAATAAAGTATATGAGAGCAGAGAAATCAGCTGACATCATCCACCTGCACCCGTCACAAACAATAAGCCCGCTTTGGCCACAGAGCTGACACTTTTAAACGCCCATAAACGTAGTGTAGAACCTGTTGTAGCTGGAAAAGAGGGCATGGCCTTTTTTTCCTTAAACTTTATTCAAAAATGGCAGGAGTGGCTGGTTTGTCGCCATGGGTTGTAGCAGCAGTGAACATTGTGAGAATTTGCTCCTTCAGATTCTGGCTCTGTCAGCGTTTTCTGGCTGGATGTTTTTGGTCTCCTAAGCTCCACATCGGCTGTCGGCGGACATGTCTCACTGTGCAACTCTGTCTCCTAGAAATTACTATTCTATATTACTAAACTGTTCTCACAGTTGTACGGAGGTAGTTGGGTGGATGGAGGGACTCTGAAGTTCAGGACTCTTACAATGGGTTCACATCCTAAGTTTCCTTCAAAACGTATTTGCTATATATATATATATATATATATATATATATATATATATATACAGAACTTCTAGTTGACAGTGAGATCTAGGACCACCATTTTGGATCGACCCACAAAGATTTTCCCACGTTTCTCCCACGACTGTCAGACATCAGACAGCTCAAAATCAGTGTAAAGGGGTCTTAAATTACCCATGGGAACCTGATTTATGTGACACTCTCCTTGATGTGGACACTCCTTCCGGACAAATCTGCTAACTCTATTTCATGCAGTATCCAACCACAGCACTGACTGTGAGTAAAGGCTTTGCCACTTTCTGGGACTGTATACTTTATTTTTGGATACAACAGAAACTCATAACTCTTGGAAACACTTTTTCTGACCTATATTCATTGAAGTGCACCAACAAAAGTGCTGAGTCATTAAAACAACACTTGTGTTGGTTGTAGATTCCTCACCTTGTATCTGTCTTTTATCACTTTCCTAACACTTCCAGGTGGGAGCAGAAACAACACTGCAGAAGCTGTGCAAAAAAATAAAATAAAACCAGACTCAGATGTGAAGCAATCAGTGACATTCTAGAGGTCATGATGCATTTCAACATAATTTAGGCAGCTGTGATTGGTAGAAAAAAAAAAGAGCAGTGTGGCTGCTTTCATCGCACAGGAAACTCTGCTTTCTAGAGACTGCTTGAAAGGATTTTTGATCTTAGCTCACTTTGTTGCCTGTTTCTGGGAGAACTGCCCTTCCACATTACAAAAAAAACTACCATTAATGAATATGAATGACTTATTTTCCAAAACTCTTCTCTATGAGGCAACATTCAGCATTAAAAGCAGTATCCAGTATTATTATTCCACACATCACAATGTTTTGTTAATGAAATCACCAGAAGTCTGTTCACAAAATCATACATCATCCAATATCATAGCCCAAGTCCTCCTTTATTTTAACTGGCAAGGAGGCTGTGTTTGCAGTCATATTGGAGAGACGAATAATAGGGTATCTGCAGGACTGCAGAAAGTCTTTTAAAAATTGGATTTAGTTGCCTTAAAGAAAAAAACAAGCTTTATTACAAAGTCCTGCTTTTAATTTACAAATGTTGTTAACTGCTGTTAAATAGTTCCTCTTGCCTGCTGTAGGCACTAATGTTAGTTATGAAATGTCACTGTATGTGATTGCAGGCTGTCAGGAGATGTTATACACCTGGATCTGAAAATGAGATTGTTGTGGCAGTGGATTGTGCTGCAGTAGGCTGTTCAATCCTTTTTTGTGGAGTCTCAGACAAACACTGTCACTGCTGCTAGCTACAGCATCTAGGAAGCTCATCAGCTCAGAAAGCGGCTATAATCAATAATTTTGTAAGTGAAAGGTGTCAGTGGTAGTGGTGAACCTACAGAGAGTTATCAGCTGACTCTGCAGCTCCCCTCGGCCTTACGGTGCTTTATTGTGAGTTTCAGCTCAATGTTCATCCGTCCAGCCCACAACTTTACTGTTCTGTTTCACTCACTTTTGTTTCAGAGTTGTTTTCAGAGAAAAAGCTGTAAAAACCCACTGTAGACTACATGCTCTGCAGCAAACAGACCCAGTCAGAGACTAGCTCTATTCTAGGCCATATCATCCCTACTGGTTTTCCATCACATATTCTTACATTGGCCAGTATGAGATACTGTAAAACAGGTATTAAATTGCCTTCAGTGTGGTATAAAAAGGGCTTAAAAGTCTTAAATGTAATTTAGTGAACCTGAAGAAGTCCTGGATGAAGCAGCAGCAAAGAAACGCCTCTCGTGTTTTTGTCTCCTTGTTTTCTCCCTCCTCTCTCCTCATTTCGACCCTCAATCTTCTTGCCGCCACCTTACAAAGCTGCAACTTTCGCATTCTATTAATCCAGGACCCAGGAGATGCCGATTCCACTCTCCGCTGCCTCCCCCCTTGTTTTGGGGTGTCTTTGTGCTGCTTCTCAGCCTGTCACAGCTGCTAGAGAAGCCTCTTTCTCCTCGTTGTCTTTGCTAAGTATAAAATAAGAGCTGTGGTAGTCTTAGTCAGCCCTCTGAGACGCACACAGCCACACAGGCCCATCTATTAATGGCAGAAAAGGTCCTGTGGGTCCCAACACGACTCAGACTCTGTTTCCCGTGTTAGTTGCTCTTAGATTAAAAAGCTTGTTTCAGCTTGTTGATAGTGATTTTACAGCGATGCAGGTTTGGGCTTACATCTATTTAGTTCAGTGGTTCTGAGTGGTTTTTCATCCTTGGGCTTAAATTGAGCAAATTAAGTCCCACCATAGGGCAGACTTTTTTAAACATAGATTTAAACTCAATACTTGTTCCTGTCTTTTCTTCTTCAAACACACATTATATTACTGACCGTGGATTTGGATAACAAGTTACTTGTACAAAGACAAATTAAGAGTTGTTTCTTAATGGTGACAGGCATCTCTCCATAACCAAATCTTTGGACCAGAATTTAGACCTGATGATGGCGCTAGAGGTAGTCAGAGTCACAGGATTACCAAAGTCATTAAAATACAACCTCTGGATACTGTGGATATCTTTTAGCCTGGAAACCAGACAAATATGCAAACTCGTGTTTTATTTGCTCTGGCAGATACGTCTGGCCCCTCTCCCATTCAGAATAATTTTGGGTTTAATACAATGACGAGTCGAGCAGCGTTGAGGCTTCTTCGTACATAACCAAGATGGTGCTGATGCGGAATGTTCTACGGCCAGCTATGGCATCAGTATTAAACCAACTAGGCATCAGTATTAAATAAACTTTCTCTAAAAGAAGAACAAACAACTGCACTTAAACTTTATGTTGATAAGAAATATGTGTTTGTCGTACTTCTGTCAGGATGTACCGTACAACAGAATGGCGTTTCATTGCTCTGATTGGTTGTCAGCAGCCATTGATAATGCTCCTTGGAAATCGAAAATTAACTACTACTGCTCTCTTTTAGTTTACATGTGAATCCAGTGTGAATCTGCATCAGTAATAATTCCTGTTCATGTATTGCACTATATCATAAAAGTGGTACTCTGAAAACTACGACCAACTCAAGGCCAGATATGCCTGTATGGAGCCTGATTCATTCCCTATCTGAAGGTTTTTATCCGAACACAGTATCCAACCTGTGGTGAGATCTCAGATGAATAGCGCTGACACAGACAGGCTTTTCTGCCCATTACGGATGGACCTGCATGACTCTGCATGCCTCAAGGGGCTGCTGTAGACAGACACAGTTATTTTTCTTTGAATACTCTAAAACGGTGCTTCTAAAACCATGGGAGGTCACCCCAAATCGAATGCAGGCCTGCACCTTGGGGCATGCTTGTATGCAGCAGCAAGACCCAGTTGAAAAAAATAAATGAAAACCAACAACACAACAATTAAAACATGCTTTAAGTTTGTGTTGCATATAAAGACAACAGTAGAAGAAGTGATTCAGTGCCTTGAATCTTCTTCCTGTATTTTTAATATGTATTATAAACACAACACACTGTTGTCCAATAAGAAAACAGAACAATGTTACAGCTTATCAAATCAAAATATAGTGTAAATCTAAAATTAAATGACCTATTTACGGATAGGATGCACACGATAATAATGACAACACATTTTTAAAGTGTTTTAATATATTTTTAGCCATATTAGCAGCGTGGCTCTATGGATGTCAATGGCATTCGTTTAGTCGGTCCACCACTTTCGTCCAGACTCAAATCTCTCAACAACTATTAGGAGGATTGTCATAAAGTCTGGTTTAAAAATTCATGTTCAACTCAGGATAAATTGTAATAACTCTGGTGATCCGAAGCAAAGTTAATGTCATTCTCATCAGCCTCATCAGAACAGTAGAGCTGCAGTGTGGCTGTAGACTCTAAAGGGCCATCCACACCAAGAACAATAACTATAAATATAACTAAATATGTCTTTTTAAAAATCGTTCTAACTCAAGTGGAAAGTCCACACCACAACTATAACAACAACGACAGTGGCGAATTATATCGTTTGGTTCACTTTTAGAGCGATTTGATGAACGATAGAAACACTGACAGCCAATCAGAATCCACGGAATTTGAAAGAAGTCACGTCAACGTCACCTTATTAAACGCTTATATACTGTAATATTTTGCTGCAAATTACTCATAAAAAACGTGTAATTCTACCTGAGACATACGGCCAAACTGGAGACTCTGAAGTTCGTTTGGTTCTTACTGAGCAGCGTTTAGCAGAAACAGGTGATAAATATCATTTTATCCATCAATATTCACTTTCCTAAGCTGCTGCTCAGCATGGTGCCACTATTTACAGAACTTTAATTATTCATCAGTGTGGATGCTCATAATATTATCATTGTGGTTATCTGTATAGTTATAATTCTTGGTGTTGACGGCCCTTTAGTCATGTTAATCTAATGTAGAATAAGTTTGGTGAAGACATAACAAATAGCATTGATGTAATTTGAATGTCCCTTCACTCATAATCTCATAAAACAGCTCTGGTCTTTCCTTACAGACCCATTGCTACTCAGGTCCCTTTATTTAGCTGTGAAAAGTCTGCTATGATACTCTTCTTTTCAATATAAATTGTAGCTATTAATTGTGTGTATGTATGTAATGGTTAATTTTAAAAATTAAAAATATTTATGTTAAAAATTGCCCAATAATCGGGAGGCAGACATTGTTTTTATTAAAGCTGCAATAACATTCTGAATGTTAAAATCACAGTAACGCACAGACCATAGAGTGTTTTTACAGCTCGATGTCGTGGCAGTGACAATGCCGACAACCTACCAGCTAACGTAAACCCTTAAATATTATTTACTGATATGATTAACTTAGACAACACGGGTGCGGCCTGACAAACCCAATCAACATCTCTCAGGAGCTGAATGTACAGTAGAAATGGTCACACATTAATTTGAGCAATGATCGCTGTGGGCTCCTCGAGGTGATTTGTGGAAGCCTTTGAACAGGTGATGCTTTGGCACAGTGAGAAAAATACAGCAGAGAGCCTCCTGCCAATTTACAGCAGTAAAAAGTCACTGTGGTATTTATGGTACATTATGTTTTCAAATTACTCTCAGTCAAAGATATAAAATAGTAGAGAGAGTTCGCAAGTGTCTTACAAGTGCTGGGGGACCAGATGATGCTTGTTGCTATGGATACTACTCAGCTATATAACCGTTGCATCTTGTGCCACTTAATTACAGTTCAATATAAGTCTCCTTGATGAAGGATCTCCTAGGTATGTCTATACATTAGTTTTATAGTGAAAACAATGAGCATGCAGTAACACTATGTACTCTTCTTTTAGTTAATATGTGGCAGTGGTGGAACAAGTACCCAGATTCTTTACTAAGTACAAGTAGAAATAGCAATATAGCAGTATCAGCAGTAAAAGTAGTGTTTGTAAAATGTCCTCTGTGACTGATATACAGAATGTGCTGTATATCATACTTGAGAAGACATCCTATATTTTGCACCACTGAATTTAACCACTTCCATATCAATATAGTTCCATAGAATTTCCCAATAGTACCGATGAATATTTTCTCTCTCACACCTGTGTGTGTTGGCAGACAACAGTATCTGGTACACCCTCTTATGTCGACAGTAGTAGTTCTTCTGCCAACGCGCTGCACATCAAGTGTCCTCTTTGTGTCAAGGATTTCAGGACACGTGGAGCAGGGCCAGTCAGATCTCCTTCAGACTTCTGGGTGAAGAAGTTTTTGTTTTTTTTATCGGAGGGGAAGCAGGGTGGATGTTTTGCCAACTTGGTCGGTCAGCAAGTCAAGGACGGTTCATGTAGAGAGGCTTTCATGCTGCTGCATCCAGAGGAGGAGTCCAGCCTGTCACTGCATGCACTGCACGTCTGGCCTGCTGCTTCACTGGTGGGAACTGGGATTGGCTGTTTATTTTGGATTTCAGCAGTGAACGCCTGACTGTCCGACATGTGGTTGCCCAGTGGTCCTTTGGATTTCAGTAGTTTTGCCTTTGATTGTGAGTGTTTTATGTCATCGATATGTTAACAGTAGTATAGAATAGCAGTAACCTTTGCTGTAAATAAATCAGAATAGATCCATAATGAGCTATGAATAAGTCTTTATCTACCATTTGACAGAACCGTTTTTCTTTCCTTCCCACATAACAGCATTTGACCTGCTTGTGTCTTTGACACTACCATCAGCACACAATAGGATTTACAGCCAACAAAACATTTCTATCCAACAAATTTGAGAAAAGACATCTGTTTTCTAAACTATGTAAACATGAAGGCAATTTCCCAACACGCATGAACAACAACACTCTGTTCTTTAGTTCTATTTTAACTTGTAGCCGTGCTTCCTCCTCCTCCCACTCTCAATCTGCCTGTTACTTTGCCTTAGCTGTCACTGTTGTCACCACTTCCAAACACTGCATACAGGCCGCAGCGTGCATACAAATGTTACATGTTTGCGCTCCGCCTTGTGCCGCCCTCCCTCACCGAAAAAATGAAGTGAAATCCTTTAAAACAAGCGGTAAGAAGTGTGACAGAGCCATGAAGAGGAGCGCGTGTTTGGTGCCTAACAGGTGGTGAGAGACTATCTCTCACATCGCTGATATGATGAGGTAAAAATGTTGGCAACTGAGCCCAGCATTACTGTAGGCAGACAAAGCTGCCGTGTAATTATTGTGGGTGCATAGTGATGTATGATTGCAGTTGAGGAGACAATAAACAGTTGTAGTCCAGAGTCTAGAATTAACCTGTATCCACACGGTGTTAGTTATAGTCTTTAACACCAGGTTTATTTTGTAGTGCTTTTTCAACAACAAAAAAAATTATACAGCTATTCAGTAGCTTCCCTCCCACTGATAACCTTAATAAAACAATGCCACAGCCATGCAAGCAGCTTGAAAGTAGCTAAAGCTGCAAAACAGTATAGACTGTCAATTTTAAAAGGTGCAATGTGTTGAATCAATGCATCTCTATAAGTTTAAATAGAGGACATCAGAACATTTGCTGGAGGAAGCAAAACTAAAGTAGAAAAGATTGACAGAATATAAACATGCAATTTACATCTCACCAATCTGAATTCGGCTTAAACATTTTTTTTATTAGAAACTTATGCTTTTACTGTTTATAACAGGAGCATATTTTCAGTAACATGTGATACATATTTTTATTCCAAAGAAAAAAACATGTATTATTCAGTCTTTTGCTTCAGAACGTGGAGTCACTCCGTTGAGGACATTTAACTTTTCCTGGTATTTTCTTATGTTTTTGTACTCACTGTTGGTAAATTAGGATGGGAGCTTGAAAGAAAAATGCTACTGCATACAAAGCATCTTCTAAAAGCAAATCACAGTAGTGAGTGCAAGGGGTCAGAACACATATTCCTCTGACATGAATAATCAAGCATGATAAAGCAGGGGGGGCATTATGCGCAGGGTAAGCTCTCTGCGGTCAAGACCTCATGTCAGTAAGCATCAACTACCACGTGCCAGGCTGACTGTGACCTCTGATCTCTACACTGAAAAACCCCAATGAATATCTTAAGGTATTTCACAGATAAAAGGCCGACCTGCACCAAAGTGGTGGACCGACAAATCAACATTGCCATCCATAGAGCCATCCTGCTACAGTGGCTAAAAAAATACTCCGGAAATATTGGTTACATAAATAGCTATAAAAGCCCCATAATGAATACTGGATGAGAAGAATAAAGGGGTGAAATTATAATGACATCACTGTATAATGAGAGAACGAATGAAGACAAAAAAAAAAAACATGGGCTTCAAACCCGGATGTAGTGACTCATAGAAATAATAAAAGCATTAATTAGATCATGTAGCCAGGGTTCTGTCCCGGATGATTATTCTGCATATCTGTTGGGACTAAAAAAAAAAAAACAACAAAAAAACAATAGCTTCTTTGGCTCCCTTTTATGCTTTGTTCTTTGTCTTACATGCAGATTCAGCCACTCCAGTGGTCCCCCCATTCTCACTGGGTGCACACTGATTTATTGCTGCACTGCTGGAGAGGAAATGTTTGCAAAATTCAGAAAAAAAATATTCACTCCTCAGCTGTCAGGAGGGAAAGGAAATCTACAGTCCACTGGCTGATGGAGTTTTAGGTGTACAATGACTCAGTGGAACCAGTTCTAGCTCTCTGAAGAAGATGATAAGGCTGTGTGCATATGGATCTGAAAATATGATCCCATATTGATTTGTAGTCACAGAAGAGGCCACAGTAGTGCACTTTCTGCACGGCTGTGGGAAGAGTTCATGGGGTTTTTCTGAGTTTATCAGTTCAGGAAGGCAACATACCATAAAGAAGTCAAAAGTAGAGCAACAATGTACCTTGGGCAAAAGAGCTTCAGTGAACCAGTCAAGCAGTCTGAGCAGCCCTGACAGTGTTGAGCTGAAATGTTGGCTGCTTTTATTCTTCCGTTTGTGAACCCAACACTTTTAGACATGCTAGCAGCGTGGCTACAGGGACGACAGTGTCGGTCGGTCCACAACTTTGGTCCAGACTGGAACATGTCAACATCTTTTCGATGGATTGGCACAAAACGTATTGCCCCCAGAGGATGAATCCAATTATTTTGATAATCCTCAGATTTTTCTGTCAAGCACCACCATGAGGTTCACATTTGTGGTTTTGAGGGAAATGTCTCAACAACTATTGTAGATGGATTGTCATGAAATGTCAGACATCCATGTTCCTGCCAGGATGAAGTGTAATAGTCTTTGGTGATCCTGTGGCTTTTCATCTACCGCCATCATCAGTCCAGCATTTGTCCAACACTGTGGTTGATGACCAAATACCTGCAAAAGTAATGTCATCCCCATCAGAGTGTACTGTGCGTTAAATTAACCAATGTGAGCGTGCTAGCAAGTTAAACTGAGATGGTGAACATTACGCCTGCTAAACGGCAGCGTGTCAGCATTGTCACTGTGAACATGTCGGCATTCAGTTAATACAGCCTCACAGAGCCGCTCACACGGCTGTAGACCCCCCCCGAAATCTCAATTTCTCTTGTTCTTTCTGCCTCTCAGGCTCTATCTGTGTTTCTTCTCTTTGTCTCCCACACAAACACACATCGTCGTTGTCTGCGCCCCCCCCCCCCCCCACCCTCTTTTTTCCAACAATTGCGCACTTCACATAACCTCACTTTGTCTAGGCTCAGTTCTTCCGCTCATTAATGTCATAAACTGGGGCACTGGGACCGCTTGTCATCCTGTCATCGCCTTTGTCTTCTTCGTTGGTGCCGTAACAAGGATCCCCCTGCAGAGGGTAGCTGCCACAAATCGTTGCCCTCTGATCACTCGGCTCAGTGCTCAAGTATTAGCTGATGACGCATTAGGACAGTAATGAACGAGGCAAATCTCTTAAACATATGCATGCATAAAAAACACACACTCGCACACTCCCGCTCAGACTGTGATCAATAGCAGCCGCAGCGTCCCCACAGAGTAACTCCATTCTCACTCTGACATTCATCAAGCTCGAGTCGAAAACCATTAGTTTGTTTCAGCATTAACTCAGAGTGAGAGAAAATCCCGGGACTGAGTGATTCGACCGTCCAGCAGTGCGAAGGCCTCGTGTCAGTGCAGACAGCACGCTATAGGGGAAGATTATTACTTTCATGTTTGCTTTATAATTTTTGTTAAAAGGTCACTTGTTCCAAAGGTCCACTTCATAATTGAGATTTCCTGTCTCAGTACAAAAATATTGCCTGTGGCAGTGATATGTGGCTTTTTCTCTCTTTCTTGACCCATGGTCAAGTTTCCATTGAAATGTAACACAAATTTTAATAAAATGTCCATAAAGTCCATTACTGTTCTACTGTGAAAGTATGAGTTCATTGGTTGATGGAGATAAACAGTAGGTAAGGTTAATTCTCCAGTCAGTGCAATTAAAACACTTCAACCTCCTCATCGCTCCACACAGCTCTGATGTTGAAACGCTCTTGACTGGAAGCTTGAGTAACATTTAAGTCATATGCTTCATGTAAAATGTTATCATTTATTCACCCTCTGTTGCCATTTGCTTTTATCCACACTCCAGCTTTTACACAGCAAGCATCTTTTTCTTTTTCTTTTTTATACTTCATTCAAATGTCTGGTGTTTCCACTCTTATAAGAATGATATTATTGTTGTTTTTTTCAATATTTCCATTGTTTAGTGGCCTATTACATCAACATAGTTTCCCATAAGCCCTACACCACACAACACATTCCCACTCTCTGTGTAGACAGGACATTAAGAGTCAAAATTATGGAGTCTTAGCACTTCCATGTTGCTGAAACCCATAAGGTCAATATGACATGATTGCTAAATACATATTTTCTAGACCATTTGCAAGCCAAAAGACCATTTAACGGACAGGGATTTATACTGAACTGAAGAGAATGAATTGTGTTAAATATTCTTTGGATTCAGGCTGTCACTAATCTGCTGTGAAGCCCTGCAGTGCAGCTCATTTGGTGGAGAAAGGCATTAAAGGATAATATAGGTTTCCCCCTTTCCTTTACAATTCTCGAGTGATGGAATGTAACTCAGTACATTTACCCTATTGCTGTATTAAGTACACTTTTGAGGTACTTGTACTAAGACTATTACCATTTTATGCTACTGTATACATCTACTGCACTACATCGAAGACGGAAATATTGTACTTTTTACTTCACTGCATTTACTTCACAGCTTTGATTATCAGTTATTTTTTAGATTGTATACATGATGATCAGTTTATACATATACATACATATACACTGTTGTGGATGACACCTAATAAGCTTTCCAAAGCAGGCATGTACAGCTTTTGCCTTTACCCAAAACTAGCTAGTGGCCAGTAATATCTTTTGGCAAAGTATGCAGTGAACAACACAATACGACAGCCCAAGTCACCAGAAGTTATTGACTGCATAAAAAACGTTGCCTCCAACGATCACACAAACAGGGCACCACGAGCGCCGCCAATAAGCCACTAGACTTGGCCCAAATTGAATTAACCTGGAGGAAAATGGTTTGATTATAAACTCATTAAATCAGAATTTAATGAAGTAAGTGTAATCAATTTGTTTGACATTGATTTTCTTTCCATTCGAGCACAGTCTCAGTGAGGCCCCACCTGAGCTCTGAACTCCCCGGTATGTTGATTGACAAACAATGGTGTGACTTTAATCAGCGGTCCAAAACGGCACTGTGCTTTAATGTGTGCTGAATGAATGGAGGAGAACAATGCGTTCCTAATTGGACATCGAAGAGTCAGACCATGCACTAAATTTCCCTGGCAAATTCAAGGTTCATCTGCTGCTGTTTAACACCAGCGATGTGAGGCGGCGCCTGTGTACGTACGTGTGCTTTCGTCCGTGCGTGAGAGCGTGTCCGACTGCCACGTTCCACGTGTGCGCACACAAACGCACTTAAGGAAATGAGGAGGGAAGAGAAGCACTGAAGCGAGAGAAAGTGACTGTATAAACATGAGACAAGTGAGAGGGAGAAACAGGAGACGAGGACTAGATTTTCATGCACTTTTCACAAACACGCACGCTCTCTTCAGTAATACTGTATGTGCTGTGGTCCGAAGCGCTGTGAGTGATAGAACAGAAGAGCCGCTTGAGTTGCAGATATGACATAGAGACAGCTGGGGCCAGATGCATAAAACACTGTGTAGATTCACGACTAAAACTGTGTGTACACACAGAAGACAGAAATGCGCATAGGCATTCTTTTCGTCAGCTCTGTAGTCAGGTCTGTAGCCACCAGAATGTAGCTGGAACAGCTCATGATATATAGGATTTACAAAAACTTCACAAAACAAATAACACAAAAAAGGGAGTTAACCAAAATAATAACACATAAAAAACATTTATACTTGTGTGTATATCAAAATATAGGAAGGATACTTTTGCAGAAACAAATATCTCTATTTAAATTGTGTTTTTTTTTTTTTTTTTTTTTTTGCACTCCAGGCAATATCAATCAAACTGCTGTTGGTTTATTCCTTTTAAAAATGGCTTTTATCTATTTTGCCAATTATCTTATTAGATGAGACTGTGACTTAACTTTTTTGAATAATAATGACCAGGTAGAAACGAAGATCAAAAAGAGGTGTCTTTTATCGTTCTCTTGGGGGGTGTGGTCCTGAGGTTTTGCTTTCTTTTTAATAAGCAGGACACAAGCTCAGCGCGCGTCTGTTTGAACTCCTTTTCACATGTCAGGGAAAATCCACATTCACATGTTGAAGCACAAACCAAAGGATTTTCATCAATATATACGTGGCTTGTAAGTTACAGGTTGCATACAACATCAAACAGTTCATGGCCAAAAGATGAATGACATTGCACTTTAGCTTTGATCTACAATCATAAAATCCTGTGGTTGCTCTGCTTTGCTTTCAGACCACAAATGAACCACATCGTAGTTTTAAAGTTGTGTATTTGACAGGCTTATGAAGAGCAAGGGGGAAAAAAAAGAAAAAAGGATTGCATTCCCTTGACTTTATTTCTAAATATGTGCTTATGTCTGCAGCTGTTGGGACACTGGGGCCTTTCAGACATTGCCATGTTTCTTCCAATGCGAAGACCAGCTGTGGCTTTCTGGGGGAAATACATATAATATTATAGCCTCCGATGACGATGGCCATGGATAGAGAAAATGTGTTCTCTGTGGCAGCAGCTGAGCTCCCGGCTCCACATTTCAGTTTTACGGTCAATGCAAGCTTCAGCAGAGCACACCTAACTAAATCCTATCAATGACTAAGGGCTGGACTGGTCTTGATACATAGCTAAGGGGTTTCTGGATACAGATGAAACATTTGTGTGAAATAAATGCTCATCCGTCCCTGGTTAGTGCGTAGAATGAGGTGGAGCAGCAGCATGATGTAAAAAACATGGTCCGCAAAATGACAGCAGCCATGATAGTCGGTGCATTACTTTTGGTCCAGACTGAAATATCTTAACAATTATTGGGTGGATTGGCATTACATTTTTCACAAACATTCTTGGTCCCCAAGTGATGAATCCTACTGACTTTGGTGATCACTTGACTTTTCAGCATTGTAGCGTGTAAAGTGTTTTGTCACAGAGGAAATGAATTAATGACAAGAGAAAACAAGTCCAAAGTATCCCGAACGTCTTTACTGCAGAAACAGTAAAGGATTTAACGGTTTGACGGAGTTGCGACTGATGAGTTATGCGTTGCGTCAGTTGGTGGGAAAGGGTTTTAATGAAGAAGGAGGCAAACAAAATAAAGATTCTTCATTTTAAGATACATCTCTACATCTTTATCATCCTCTGTTTCTGCCTGCCATTTGAAGTAACATTCATCAGGAATGCTGTTAGCTCTTTAGGTTAATCAAATCTAGTCACAATAAGTTTGTGTTTGACATTTCAGATTCAGGTTTCCTCGACCATGATGAAGTATGGATCCAGGATTACTAGCCCTCCGTCCAGTCTACACAATGTTTTTCATATTAAATATTAACGTTCACTACAGCTCGTACATATGTTGCATGTGTATTGCAGTATGTTAGTTGTGTTTGCTGCACTGTTTGCAGTCCTGCTACTGTGCAAATTTCCCTTAAGGGACAATTAAGATTGAACTTGAACTTATCTTGTTATCTTGTGTTTTCATTAAGTCTATTGGCTCAGCACCAGGTGGCCTTGTTAAAGAGCCCATACAGTGTGACGTGAGATTCAAACAGAAGTTCTGTGTCTGTCTCAGATAAAATCTGCCACGGACCCGAGCGAGTGAATGAGGACGGGCTGGAAATGTATGAACAGCAGTTGTAAGATGGAGAGCTTAGATTTAAGATTTTCTTTTGTGGCTGTGAAGGAATCCATCATTAGAGACATTTCCTTTTATAAAGCTATCTAATGTATCTATGTTGCTCTTTTGGTTTGCTCTGTAAAATCTACCTTGTCTTTGTGGCTACCTGTTTCAGTGAGTCACTACTCACTAAGGGTGACTTGGCCTCAAATCACACCATCCACATGAATCATCCTGTCAGTATTTGTTTTTGTAGAGTGGATTTGTTTGAATCAGGTGGAAGCAACATATTCATTCATTCAGTGATGCAATCTAGTTCACAGGTGCTTCTTTCCTTTACATGGATATAGACAAATGCTGCGCCCTATTTGACCCTATAGGTACTGTTGTTGAACGACTATCTGTCAACAACATGGAAAGACTCATTCCATCACACCTATCGCACTGTAATTTCCTCAATAATAGAGTGCCTTATTCATGACGTCACTTCCCGTCTAGTTTCACTAGCTGCTGTAGCTCGATGCAATATCTCATTCCACATTTCTTTCATCGGCCTTTCTATAAAAATACAACATGTTTCTGGGGTTTACATCTACAGCCCCCATGAAGATGTATGTCAGTGTAACTTGTATTCGTCCATATCCATCAAATTTGGATCTGAAATTTGGAACCCTCCAACACTAAAGTTGTTTCTTTAAATTTCTAGTTGTAATCTTTGCTTTCTAAAAACTTCAACAGCCTTCAGTCCTCTCTGTCCCACTGTTCTTGCAGACATGTGAACTAACTGCAGTCACCTGACTTTTTAAAAAGTTGACTTTTGAGAAAGGCTCGGTTCCAAGGCTGTATTTTTAGTTATTTAAGTTATTACAAATGTCAACGGGATTTTGAATGAGGTTTTCTTATTTTATGAACAGAACCTGGAAGTTCAGGTTTCACTTGCTCTTCAATATTGTATAAACTGAACAAAGTAATAACTATACTTGTACTTCTATAAATGTAGTGGAATTAAAAGTACAATATTCCCCACTGAAATGTAGTGGTGTAGAAGTATAAATTAAAATAGAATGGGAATACTCAAAATTGTACTTACATTAAATACTTGAGTAAATCTACTTAATATTATTAATTGAGTCAGTCAATTACGAAGTCCGTCGATCAGTCAGTCAGTAACTGCTGTCCTCTCTCATTGTCTCTGTGGCATCTCTGCTCTCTGTGTTTTCCTCAGTTGACTCAGAGTGAATCTCATCAGTTGACTGGTCTGCCACTGCACATTAGCCCTGCCGACCCCCCCTTAGGGAGGAGCTGTACGTGGGTGAACAGCACCCACACACAAACGCACACACGTCTTCATATCTGGACCCACAAACACTGCACACAGAGTACATACAAACTCCTGTTGAAAGAAATGTAAACAGGAAATGTGAACATACAGGCAACAAATGCACTGAAGTGTGTTACCACTCATACACACACACACACACACTCACACACGCATATTCTCAGAGCCCACAGATGCATTTATTTTGAATGGTCCTTATCTTGGCTGTTGAACCAGCAGTGTTGTCATTTGCACTCCTCAAATTGTTAGTAATCACTCTGCATACAGGTGAAGATATCATCTCCCTGTGTGTGTCTGTGTGTGTGTGTGTGTGTGTGTGTGTGTGTGTGTGTGTGTGTGTGTGTGTGTTTGTGTTATTGTGGACTTGTACATCTATCTTTGTGAGAACCAGTTTGAGTTTTAGACCATGGGAGTGAGGACATTTTTGGAAAGTGAGGACATTTTAGGCAGTCCTCACAATTTTATAGGGCTGTTTGAGGGTTAAGACTTGGTTTTAAGGTTCAGGTTAGAATTAAGTTTAGGTTAAGGGTTGGGGTCAGGCTTTTAATTTTGTTTGTTTAGGTAAGGGTAAGGGGCTGGGGAATGCATTATGTCAATGAATGTCCTCACAAGTATAGCTGTACCAACATGTGTATGTGTGTGTCTGGTCCCAGCTTAGTCATACACCTACCACAACTTACAGTGACTTATTCTGTCATCAGAAAAACCTTACACACACACACCCACACCCACACACACACACATCCACACACCATCATAAGTACAGATGACATTAGTATCTTGGCTAAACAATATAAATGAAACACCCATAAATCTGATTACAAACTTATCACAGCAAAACTGTTTTTAAGTTTTCTTCAGTATCAAAGTAATGCAGTGATAATTGTCTATAAATCAGTGGGTAACTGCTGATAGCTAATTCAGCAAACTTTTAATGGTGCCAATTTGACAAAATGTAAAGAAGTATAAACAAATATGGCCTGAAAAAATCGGGGCTCAAGTTGTAGCCAACTGCTAACCAACTAACAGGGTTGGCGTTATTTCACTTTTGTGTTTGAGAATGTATGCAGATTTTCTGGAACTGGTCCAGAAAAGATTATGGTGTTGCTTATAGTGAAACAAAACCGATTGAGCACTCACTTATTTATTTACAGCTAACCGTGTATCTAATTGAAAACAATGTGTAGGAAGCCTTCCATCTGTAACACACACAGTTCCTGATGGACTGAAAACACACTGGACAGAGTTTAACTAGCAATAATAATTAATCAATTTATAGAATGGCTGTCAGACACTGGTGGACTCCCAACTATCGCTGCCAGTGATGCTTTCCATCAGATTCTGGCTGATCAAATGCAAGAGTTTGGCTGCTTAGGTTCCCAGGGTCAGTTTCATCTTCTAGATGATCTGAGAATATACAAAACTTATCCTTTGCCACTGTCACAACCTCTTCAGTGTCTCTATTGCTCAGATCACAAATCTGATTGCAATCTATTCTTGTTTTCTGGGCTACGTATAAATTGGGGTCCGCCCTCCTCCAGCCCAGACGGATGCACCTGAAGCTGTTTGGTAACTGACAAAAACACCAGAAGAAGAACTCCTGACCCTTAACGGTTTAGTTAGACATAGTTACACTATGGGAGATGTAAAGTTTATATATGCGTCTTGCAGAGACATGGAGAGAATGCATTTGCACCCTGCCAACATCTGGCCAAAATTCATATCAAAACTTCTCCAGAGGTGGTTTGAACAGTTAAATTACAACCTTTACAAATTCAACTTTGTATGTCACAGACCAGAAAAACCGTATTCTTTGACAGGTTTTCCTTCAAAGTGCGCTCTCCTCTTTGTTGCAGAGGCTGGGTTAGGTCTCCCTGTTATTTCACACATGAACTTTTTGATTGAATATTCTCCTGCAGCAGCTAATGGTTGACAGCTGCCAGTCAGGTCCTGTTGTCTCTTCTCACTGTGGTCTCTACAGACATTTGCATAATGAATCTAAATGACTGATGAAACTGAAGGTTTCTGTAGGACATTTGGAGCAAAGTGGCACTGTTGGAAAAGGGGCTAATTCTGATTAAACCTGCATTTCACTGACAGAGTTTCAAACAGGGAAATCATGTATTTTCTGCTGCTTTGGTGTTACCTTTGACAAGGTTTTCTGTACTAATCAGGCAGAAAAATCGAATTTTTGGCTCAGTAGGTTGCAAATTAAATCAAGAAACTAAATGAATAAATCAATAATGGTATTTCAGTGCTCACCAACAACTCACATTGCTCAGGAGATGATCAGACTTCTGGTCTGTGTTGCTTGCAGTGTGAAGACTGAAGTCTGACAATGACACATGCATGTTTTACAACCATGCAGTCAAAATCCCCCAAACCTGCATGTATCCTGTATAAATTGTTAGAAGTTGTTTTTCTCTATCTTAAAAAAGCATTTGACACGTTTGAGAGTTTCTACATAGCTGTTTCAGCACTTACAGTCCATAGGAGCATGGTTTGAAGACTCATGTCTAACACTCAACATCAAGAGAATGTAATGTATGTAAGAACAGGTTTCCATGGCAAAATACCTCGGCCTTGTGTTCCCACGGAAAATGTTAAAATGATGGGAAAAGTTGCAAAAGCAAACTTACATAATTGTATATTCATTAGAGACTGCTGTTTACCGTTTTATGCTGCAAATTGTTTTATGCGTAAAATTATCTTTACACTTTGAAGTTTTTGTGTAACTTCATGTTCACAAGCAGCTTCTACAACAATCAGGCCTCTTATGACGATGTACTGTATAATCGTGGAATTAATCTTTTGTACAGGAAGCGGGTAAAATCACACCATTGGCATATTCTTTAAAAAATTAACTATTTGAAATGATAAATGTCTGGTTTTGATCTATATCTATAATGAAATGCATTACAGTTGCTGATAATAAACTCATCCATAAATGCATAAATAACCAGGCTCCTCAGGTGCTGAGTGAGCTGGTGATACCTCTTCGATTTCTGGCTCAATAACGCGTTCATGTTTATCTGTAAGGTACCCTTTAGTAAATCCTCAACTTCTTTTTCTGTTCAGTCAGATTTTGTTATGTGGAAATCCTTACCTCACATGAAATTTGAAAAACAAATGATCTGGTATTTGTCATTGAGTTTAATGATCATTTCATTGTGTTTTGTGCTGGTTATGGATGTATTTTTTTTTTCTTGAGTTTGTATAAAGGCCCACTTGTGGGACTTACAATGTGGTATTTAGATAAACATTAAATAAATGAATAAAAGTTTACATGAGCATGGGGCAGGGCATTTAAAACAGACCCTCAGAACTAAAGTGATTTCAAGAAAATGCCATCACTCATTAAAATCCTTTCTATATCCTGCGTTAATTTTTGATGTGAAACCTAGTATCATAAGTGTTATCTTGTCCCTTTTTTTCCACTGCACGGCTCGACTCGACTCAACTCGACTTTACTTGTTGGAACCACCATTTTTTGGTTTTCCAATGGCAAAAGCTGTGGATAGTACCTGGTACTTTATTTTGGTAACATCTCAGTCGAGGTTCCAAGCGAGCTGAGCCAATCCTACTGACCACTGATAGTTGTCACTAGGATTTGTCACTTTTGCCACACTGGACATCCTGCACAAATAGCTGCTACAATTTTTGTACTTACTCGACCCAGTTTTTTTCAAATGCCAGCCCCGCAAAACCACAGTGGGGTCAATTGACTGGATGGAGCAACATGCAGCAAGATGCGACATGTGCTGTACCGTGCAGTGGAAATACTGCATATGTTGGCCCCTGTGTCTGCCAGCTGCAGTCTTCTCTGTGTTACTAACAGAGCCAAATCAAAACCGCTCTCTTAATTTGGATGAGAGATAGTAATTTCTCCCAGAGGAGTGAAATTAACCAACATCTCCAACTGTACAGCAACTTTTTCATCCAGCACTTCTCACAGCCTGATAATGAGCGGATAAACACCAGGGAGGACTGTTGTTTTAGCTGAGGCAGGCAACACAGAAGTGGCAGGAGGATCCCGAGGATTAGGAGGGGAAGATAATTGAATAACACTCTCCCCAAACTCAGCATCCCCCATCTAAGTGCCCCAGAGCAAGGCGCGAAGCCCAAATGTTAAACAGATCGAAAACTAGAAGAGAGCGGTTTGACTCTGCAGAGCGTTGTCCTGACAAAGTTTTACAGGCTTTATTTGATTTTTCATGAGCCCTATTGGCCCATTTTATGGATTTCACAATCTGGCAGACGACTTGATTTATCTTGAGGTCTGTCCAAATCTTGTGATGAGTGCTCTGGACCAGTGGCACAGGCCCAACAACGACATAACAATGCCTGGAGCTGGATTGTTAGTCATTATGTCAAGGAGTCAGTGTAATTTCAAAGTGATACAGTGTACACGCGACATCTATTGTCTCTATATGTCTCGCCATCTTGGGAGAGGGATCCCTATTCTGCTGCTCTTCCTGAGTTTTCTTCCATTTGTTCCCTGTTAAAGGTTTTAGTTGCCTCATTGCTTCCTGAAAAATGTTTTAATCCGGGTTCAATCATGTAAAGCATTTTGTAACTTTGTTTAAAAAAGGTGCTACATAAATCATTATGAATATTACATATTTAATAATTTAATAATAGGTACTAGTCAAAAAGTATTATAGTATTAAATGTTCTATTGTTTCTATTCACGATATGCAGCAAAACAATTATAGCAAATTGAAAACATGAGTAAACTGATACACATCTTGTTTTTGGCACAGCAAGAGTTCTCATGTGCAGTGTAGAGAAACTAATTAAACAGCATAAAAATACATGCAAGCACATTAAAATCTGGTAGAAAAAATGCTGAAAAGGCTTGTTGTTTGAACTCTGTTTGACATGCAGTACATTGTATTATTGTGCAAAAACAACCCCAGACAGCTCATACACTGTACAGTAAGCCAATTATACGCAATACCCACCATTATATGTGTCCTGGCTTAGCCAATGCTGTTAGTCCAAATGAAGAGTTGTCTGATTAAAAGTTGCAGCACTCTCTGCTGTGATGAGTGTATGCAACTGGGTCAGAGAGGCTGCGAGAGGGGAAAAAGCAAGGATGCGGGGTGCGAGGCAGAGATTGATAAAGATGGAGGGAAAGGGAATGAGAGCAAGAAGCTTTAGAAAGCCGAGGAAAGCCGGCATGATTGGCAAGCATTAGTTTGCTACGTGCTTGAATCGGATACAGCCGTTTCTGCTGAGGTGAACTGAGCAGCTCATGAAGAGGCTGGATTTCGTTGTAGTCCGTTCAACTTGTGTCTGTTTCTTAGTGTGTTCATGCTGTGTGTATTTGTGAATTCAGCATCTGTTGTTTTTAGACTGCCAGCCTTGGGGCACGGGCCGGCATACTAATAATACAGCTAATAATGATGGCAAGCAAGCACACAAAGATAGTAGAGGAGAAGAGGGCAGGCAAATAAGAGCAGAATAAATAACAATAGGAAATAAGGCAGAGGAAGGAACAATGAGGATAGGATTAAGGAAGGATAGAAGAAAGGTGGAGGAAAGAAAGAGAAGATGCTTAGTATCACTGAGATAACTCTAATGATGATGAAAACAAAAACAGGCACTAATGTTGCTTCCCTTTTACATTCTGTCTCTCTGACTTTTTCCCATGAATGCAAAAGCCCTCGGTAATCTTTGCAGATGTGCAGCTACTAACAAAGAAAAGAGTGAACTTTCTGATGCATTGAGGGAGCTCTCAATTAGTGAGAGCAGGGAGAGGGGCTGCAGGAAGGGAAAGGGAGCAGGTAGAACTCTGTAAACATATCCCCGGCTTTGCCAATAGTTAGGCTGAGCCATGATGGCAGCTTGCTTTTAGGGTAATGACTATTATCATCTGCATAATTTGGAGGGCACTGAGTATGTGTTTAGCCTCATTCAGTTGAGAGAGAAGGGGGAAGACAGGGATGAAGAGAGGAAGAAAGAAAAGGGAGGCAAAGAAGAGGTAGAGGCAGTGTTGAAGAGGAAAAAGAAAGTGTATGTATGATATTACCGTGAAGTGTAACATACGTATTTCCCATATAAGGTGTCTTTGAAGACATAAATCATATAGATTATTGATCATATTGTCCGTCTCCAGGTGTTGGAGAGCTTTTAGTTTCACTATAGAGCTGTATGGAGTCCAGTGTGTGTCAGTAGTGTCAGCGTCAGTTGGGGCTGAGGACTATAAGTTAAGAAAATGTAAAAGATTGGAAAACAACTAGATTTGGAATCAAAACCCAATTAAAATCCAAACTTGGGAGTAATATTATTGTTATTTGTCCCGGTATAAAATTGTCAGTGATGCACTAACCGATCTGTCTGATCAGTTGCAGCGTCCAATCCCCAGCAGATTTCCAATAAAGGGGTGTTAGGGTCCGATATGAGACTGCCGTGAAGGCCGGCCTCTTGTAACTTTGCTCAAGCCTCCTGAGGGCAGCCTCCAGATAAATTTCCAGGTCACGCTTGAAATGAGGTGAATGAGAAGCAGCCCATTTAGCCGCAGAGTTTTAAAGATCAAAACTAGACATGTTTGCTTTTAGCTCTAAGCTCGGCCTGTTAACCCTCCAAGAGAAATAGTGTCATGCATAAATAAAAAAAAATTAGTCACTGTTGTTCTGTTTGTATTTTGAGCAAAATCACATCTTTGCTATTCAAGTTTGCCAGGCAGCCAAGTGAAAGACAACTTTCAGCCTTAAACCTTGGTGGGCAGAGCATCCAGTGGGATTATTGCAACGTGAAGAGCAGCTCTGCCTTTTAGAGATAAACTCTCAACATGTAAGAAAAGGAAGAGAGAAAGAGGAGGGTAAGAACGGGGGAAGATGGGGAGGAGGAAGGGCAAAAACAACCCTGGGATTGCAGGAGGAGAGAGAGGAAGAGTCGCCTGGATGTATTTAAACTCATCGTCGAGACAAAATTACCCACTCATGGAATGCAGCCCCACTGATTTTATTATGCCATCAATTTTGTGTGTCAATGCTTCCACACCCCACTTCCTGTCTCGCTCATCCCTGTTCCCTCTTCTCCTCCCTCATCTCACTCTACCCCATCTGCACCCATCTTCTCTACGCAATATTATCTTATTCCCTCTCTTCTTTTATTTATATATTTTCCCTGGTATTAAAGTGATTTATCTTCTGTGTTACATTTCTACAGTTGCGAATTAATTATAGATCACAGCCGTCATCACATGGCTCTGCTCCATGGAGACGGTGGGCATGTGTGTGTGTGTGTATGTGGGTGTGTGCACGTGTGTGTGTGTGTGTGTGTGTTTTTTATCTATCATTGTCGCTTAGTCCTCTGCAGTAGAATCATCCAGAAAATCAGGTACACCAAGAACAAGTATATCATGTCAAAGAAACAGCAGACCTCAGACAGAGTCAAATATAGCCCAACTACCTCCAGCACAATTTACATGGGCACCCAAAGAACTCATTTTCAGGCTTCCCTGCACAGATCTGATCTTTCCATGGCTGTCTAAACCGTCTGAAATTAAGAGTGTAAAATGTTCTCTTTTTTACAATATTTATGAGGTCAAAAACTGCTTTTGCTGTGCTTATATTAAGATGTATGTTAATGTCTGTGCATATATCCATTGTTTGTTGGTGCATGTAGAAGAGACAGTATATTTTGCAGTTTGCAAGTTCTTGGCTGACATTTGGCACAATAATGAAAAATCTGAAATAACTTTCTTATGGATTTTCCAGCACACAGCCTGGGAGTGAAAAAGTCATACTGTAAGGATAAAGCTGCTATTGAGCTCTTTATTAAATTCATCACAAATCAAAGATACTATCATTGAGTGATTCAGTGATTCCAGTGCTTACAGGTTCCCTGTAGCACTGGTTGGGTCAGGTCCAGGTCATGAAAATATTACATTTATTGATTTAAACATGGTTTAGGGGCCCAGTATTCTTTGTTATAAATAATTAATTAAGGATAAAGGTTTATGTTTTCAGTTCAGGTTGATTTGGCAACACCTGTGGTTACCATGGTAACAGCATGTGTGGTTTAATACTACAGGAAGCAGCTACTTTGTCAGAATTCCAGCATTCTGGCAGCTGCTGTGTCTGTTTTACAGGGTAACCAAACAAACTTCAGATTGTTTTGATGAAAAAGGCCGTCAATAATCCTCCTTTTTCCATCGCGGTTCGCGCTAACTGACTGCTCCTTTTACTACTTAACAAAAAAGCCACCTTGTATTTGTCCAGTTGAAGCAGCAGGAGGAAAAGTTGTGTTAACATTAGCGGTATCTCTATTAAGCTCTGATACAGCTGTGGATCTGTAGTGAGAATAGTGAGAATGATATCAGTCAGATCAAATTGCCAACAGAAACACTGGATTACAGTATTGCATCATTTCCTATCAATCCCTCATGCATGTGAAGGCAATTTTAATCCATTTGGGGAATGGCGGACTCCGCCACTAACAATGAGATTGCTATATAAAGAGGAAAATGCAGAATCAAATACATTGAATGACTATTTCAGAAAAATATCCAAACATTAAATATTGTCAAAAATGAAGTTTTAATTTTATTTTTCAATATTTTATTCATTCATGAATCAAATAATCTTTCATGTAAATTCCTCAGTGGGGTGCCATTTAGGTTTATGTATCAATAACGATTTGGAGTATGACGACAGAAGTCAATATTGGTCTGACATATCATAGCCTTGTGGCTGTTCAGACAAATCGTTGTTTTCACTAATGTGGCGGGAAGCGGCAAGCTGAGTGGTACTTACCCAGCCTAGCATAAAGAAGGTAATTATACTGACATCTCATTGCCTCTGAATTTATGCTTCGGTAAAGGTTTAGACACACAGAACCACTGCTACAGAGACTCGGCCGGCTTTATGGCACTTGCACTATTATATCCAGCACTTTGTTATTTCAACTGTTAGTTTTTGACACTTGTTTTTGTCAGTATAGGTCTAACTGTAATGATATGCGGCTGGCTCACCTGCACTTGATGAGTGTGCTCTTTGCAACTCTGTGCGAGTTTACACTAAATGACTAAAATGTAAATGTGATTGCACTCACACATGCAGAGAGTACAATTGGCCCCATGGTTTGCATAAAATGCCTTCATTTGTGGAAGCGAACAACACCCTTGGTGTTAGCAAATGCAGGAATAAATGTTTGGAGGCAATTTCACATGTCAGTCAGTTGACTTTACTGTTTGATTCTAGGCTGTAAAGCTATGTGAGGGGTAGAGAGGCCTAGAGAAAATGATTTACCCAAAAGCTCACAGGTTAGTGCCTCACATGTAGTGTGCTCATTGAAAAGCATGCGTCCTTCTGAGCTGGCTTCAAGGAAAACATTCAAGCCCTGGAGATAAATGTCTTACATTTGTAAGAAAATGTTTAACTTGGCTTGACCATTACTTTGATACGTGACACACAAAAAAAGAAGATATGGACTAAATATATGTTTGGTCACTGGCGTCACTGGCGTCACTGGCGATGTCATGTGAATTTTTAAAAGCATTCTTGGTTGATGGCCAGTTTCCAAAACAGCTGTGAGGAACCACAAAGGATCAGGGATTTCAGAAGTTTGTCAAATGGGACAGCATGTAACCACATATACAGTACGTACTCTATTCAAGTGGTTTAGAGTTGAATAGTCTCCTTTGTCCCCACGACTGTTTGTTCCTCTCAGGCTTACAATGAAGACAAAAAATACTAACGCAGCAGACTTCCTTTTCTCCTTCAAAACATTAAATGCTGTAAGAAAGAAGTTACATGAATAAACATTTTGCTTTTGTCAGGCACTTCACCTGAACCTCTCACTTTGTTGGGACTCATAATAGCAAAATTGTGCTGTAGACAAGTTTGGCACAAAATGAATGTTGGCACTCAGTATCAGCAGCTCAATTATGCAGCGCTCCGACTGAAACTGAAAGGATTCTGTCATTCTGTCAGCCTGAGTTTGACATCACCGCCTACATCTGTGCAGACCATTTCGGAAGTACCTGCAAACCTGAAGGGATAGCAATTTGCAGATGGGATTCATCGTAACATAAAACTGTCTATGTTGTTTTGTTATTCTTTGAACAAAAACAAGTGTGCTGTCAGAAGTAAATACTACATTTTAATGTATTAAATCCGCGTCGTGTGATACTTCTTCTCTCTTCGTCTTCTTCAAGTCTGTCCTTCAGTCTTTTCCCTCTGTAACTACCGCACAAACACAACTTTGAAAAGATGTGTTTTTGTTGACAGTAGGGAAGCTGCAAGCAGAGCCATAATTTGCCAAAATGTCTGATAACCTTTTTTAGTCAGATGACAATTAAGTAATGGGGTCTCAACAGCCTAACCTGTTATTACTGTCTCTTTCTTGTCATAGTTGTCCAGCTGGAGACAGTGACACAGTGAAAGGGATAAGACGAGGAAATTAAGGGGTTGTGTCTGTGTGTGTGTGTGTGTGCACTACACATGCTGATGTTTAGCATGTGTAGTGTTTACCATCATACTTTAATGTGTTAGCATGCCAACATTACCTAATTAGTTGTAATCAGAGTACAGTTGAGGCTGATGGGAATGTTATGGGAATTACGTTTGCAGGTATTTGGTCATAAACCAAAGTATTTGGACACATTGTGCATTGAAACTGGTGCTGATATTAGGTGTCTGTATTTAGACCACTGAGCACATGATTTAGTGTTTAGCACGTACTATGTTTTTGTACCTTTTTTAAAGGTAAGAGTTTAGTGAGCCACTTTGGCTCTTTGCATTCAGAGTTTTGCACATTGAAAATGTGTTGTGGAAACTGAGCCAAAGCACAGTCGTAAAATGCTGTAATATTTGAAATAAAGGAACATCAATAAGAAAGAAAGGAGGACATAACGGTAGAATGGGATATCAAGAAATTAATTAATTTCATCATCAGTGGAGGAGTTGGGGAAAACAGAAAGGAAGATGAGAGAGACGAAAGAAGAGATGGGTCAGAAAAATGAAGCAAAGGTGGAAACATGCAGAGGAGCAGAATGTGAGGAAGCGGAGCAGGCAGACATGTTGAGTGGTTATTAGGGCTGGGGGTGTTTGTGTCAGAGCTGCTCTGGATTAGACATCCTCTGACACATCATATTTCCTCACCTTTTAATTGGACTGTCACGCCTCGGACCAGCCACCCTCAAGCGTGGGGGCTATGATGTGGCCCTGCTGGATGAGTGCCCGGCTGCGTTATCTCACGCCATTTACGCAGCTTGACAGAGAAAGAATATTATTACAGGCAAATATAAAAACTTTAATTTCTTTACACAAAAAAGTTCAATTCACTTATTGACATCTACTTTTTCTCCCTCATGGTAAAATGTAGAATCTCTGAACATGTAAACATTGTTCATTTCTAAAGTTTAACATCTGGACACAAGATGATTTACTTCAAGTTTCCACACCACACTTATCCAAGTCCAGTTGTGTCATATATTCTGCAGGTACGTTCAGGTTTTTAACTGAGATTTATAGCGAGCACAGAGAAACTTTCCTCCTTCAGCAGATGAATGTGAAAACAAACTCTGCACATACATCATTATGTGCACAGTGAAGTCAACAAGAAGAGACACAGGTTTTGTAAGAAGGGGGTAATTTAACCAAACTTTAACCACTGAAGTGGGGCATCAGAAAACGCTCATATGAGTGGTTTTTGAGGCCATCATATGGGTTGTTTGCACCTATGGTTCAACAAATACATTTAAGACTGAAAAAACCCTGATGATATTGAAAATGGTAGATGACCCTTTGTAAACTTGATGGACAGATCACAGGTTCTGATAGTCAGTAGTCAAGTTTCCATCCAAATCTGGTATCAATTTTAACAGAAATTTCAGAAAATGTTCAAAAGAAAATGTGAATGAATGCTTGCTTTTATCCCCTACTGTTATATGAGCTCAATGGTTGATGGAACGTCATCATTTATTCACTGTTTCCATTCGCTTTTTATCCACACAGCAAGAATCCCCAAAGTAACACTTCACATTTCCCATAAGTGCAAACATGTAACATGACCTGGTTCCCCCATCATTTCTCATCCCTTTATTATCTCGCTTGTGATTCTCGGTGATTTTCACTCCAATCATTCACAGACGCACACGCTTACACACACTTGTACATCTTTTTGAGGATATGTGTGTGTGTGTGAGTAAGAATTCATGAACTAAGTGGAGTGTGTGTGTGTGTGTGTGTGTGTGGAAGTATTCATGGATCTTCTGACTTAAAATGGTTTGATTGTGTCGCCCATCTCTTTCAGCCAACTGCACTCCTTCTGAAATGTAACAAAAAGCATGAGAACGTAACGTTTTTGTATTCAGCTCAATTATTTTCAGTCTCCGTTTCTCTGCTTCTTTCCCTCTCTCTCTCTCTGTTAACCAGTGACTCACTGTGAAAAGCTTCTTGTTTTGATGATTAGGAAATGCATGGTAGCAGAATTTATCCTTCGAGGAGGGGAGAGAAAGAGACAATAATATTTAGCTCAGCTCAGTGCGGTGCTGTGCGGGTAATTTACCCAGAGAAGGAGGCCTGTGCAGCTTCACTGTTGTCTAAGAGTGTAGACTGGACCCCAGTCAACCTGCTGTGACGCACACTTGACTGAAAACCATGCGCCATTTTGTGAGTTTGCAGTATAATTAGCTCATCGAGTGGTTTATAAGAAGTAATCAAACACCTTGATGGGGCAGATGTCGGCTGAAAGATATGGATGGACCTGTAACCATTGGACAGTGGCTTTAAGTAATGGCTGAACAAGAACTTGAGCTCTAGAGTTTAAAATTAAAACCATGGCTCTCGGTTGCTAGGGTTATCTATGCTTTTAGAAGCAATTTATAGTACTGGCTTTTTAGATAATGAGATTACTGTCATTAAAAATGCTACATCTGAGGATAAATAACTACTTTACTTCATGTAGCTGACTTCAACTGCTTGTTAAGAACAAATTGCTTCCCCAGCCAAGCTTAATTAAACGTGATCCTGTCAGGAATATGGGACGGAAACACTGGTTTCTCTCTGTTATGCTTCGTATTTATTAGACGTACCTTTTGTAGTACTTGTTTGTTCCAGACAGTATGTGAGGAGGGTGGGATGCACTGGCCCTTTAAATACAATGGTGTCTCATGCTTCATATTTAGTTTTCTGTCAGGGACATGCAGAGGCCTTTCTGGGATTTGAAAAGACACAGCATAATAATTTTACATGCATATAATCCATATGTTGTTCAGTTCCTTCTTATATTAAAACAGATTTTTAATACCGAGTCCCCTTCTTTAACCTGTCATATCTGACCATCTCCACCTTTTTTTGGCAAACAGGCCTGCGCAAACACGAGAATCTCTCCGAGTAAATCTCCTCTCTGCTCCATTTAAATGCCGGTTGGGTCTAGGCTCAAAGTATTTTGGGGCCTGAAGCACAGAATGATCGGCTCTAACAAGTGCTATCTTGGTATTTGTTGTGTTTCACCCTGACCACTGTAGTACAGCTTCGAACTTTAATTTTTTTTTATTTTATTTTTGATATTCACAATAAACACAAAAAATCAGTTGGTGCAAGTTTAAATACAAAATAAATAAATAAATATATTGGAATTTAGTTGTAAGTGTTAGTGAAAACAAGTTGTAAACACAACATTGACACCTATAAGTTAATATGTAGAGCTTGTTCGCGAACAGCTGCTTATTTTTTAAGTATATCTTGTATTCATTTCTTTTAATAAAAAATAATGAGCCCTTGACTCACTATTTAGTACACTGATTACACCGTTCTCATTTAGTTTGCTTACAGTTGATTTTGGCTGGGGTTAATTTAGGTACCAAATATCAAAATCCAGCATTTGCTGCTTTAATCTAAAATTTTGTTTCATATGAATTTCACATCCACAACATTACACATTTTTTAAAGGGTTTTTGTTACCTTAGACACACCGAAGAGCCACAGATATACATTTGAAAGTACACACTGTGCTGTGAGCCTAAGATAAATATCAAATACAGCATCACAGCGTTTCAAACATGTTATGATCTATGAGCGATCTGGGAACAGAGAATTGTAAAAACACGCTGGGCGCTCATGTATTAAACTCACATTCACACACCATTATGTCCCTCATCATCGTCGCTCCGACCTCTTGTTCAACAAGCTCTTGTCCAACTAAACATGGAAATGACTAATTTAAATAAAAGCTTAATTAAACATTCTCGCTGCATGGCACCTGCTACAGATGTGATGTGTAGGAGTCCTCATTAATGTTTTGCTGTATTGCTGAAATTAATAGTGATGAAATATTCTTCTCTACCATCTGGCAGGCTGATAAGTCATGCATCAAAAGCTGCAGGGGGGTGGGGAGCTGATTAAAAAATGCAGCTATAAGGGAACTAATGTATAAATTCATTTGACAGTGACATTTCTGTTAGCGAACACCCAGCTGAAGCTCGCTTGAAGTGACTTTGGCTTTTATGTCGCTTTGGGATCTAAGTGTGGGCTGACAGGGGACAGTTGGTGAATATACAGCAAACTCACTATGTTAAGTCTGGTAAACCGGTATCATGAAGCTGGCTTACTTTTAACCTCTTCCGGAGCAGATTGGTTTGTGAGGATGAGCTAAAACTCTCCACAGTTTGCTCATTAAACAGCCTGTAGTTGTCTTCTCTGCTTTTAAACTGTCTTATGTTGCTTCATGTTGCTGTTTTTATTCATCATGGGACAAAAGAAACAAAAAAAAACATAACATTTCACTACGGAAAATACTGTGTATTTTCAGTACTCACTCTACACTACTGAACTTGTTGAAAATGCTAACAGTAGACCTATTTAACATTACAACACATTCAGAACCAAACTCATGCCTTTGTGTTAAACAGTATTTAACATCTGTTTATGCTCCCATGCTATTTCTTGAACATCCTGTACAGGCACTGTATGTTCTGACTGAGCATAAGCCGCTCAAGCAGCACGGTTACAATGAACAATAATATAAAGATGGGCTTAATGTGTACAGCTGCAGTAATAACAACCATATGTGGACAAACAGCAGCTATTTAATTTGTATTTATTTACAGTTACAATTTTGCGCAGCAGTAGTCCCAATGCAGATACCACAACCCTGCATCTATGTTGTATTCACACAGCAGATTTCTCAAACAGTTGCAGTGACTTTTAATTTCACTAGTGAGATTATATCCACACCTCTGCCTCCAGACAGCTCACTGCAGAACATGCAGCTGCTGATAAATGATGCTCTCTCATCACTATAATAGTGTTCACTACTAATTGTTATGTTTGTAGATTTACAAACTAAAGTATTGCTACTGTGAGAGTGAAATTGCTGACACTTTGCAGTTTGCTGTCTTGTTTTCATGACTTTTTTTGTTTTACTATAACCTTAGAACGGGTTTTCAAACTCTGACACTGTGGGCTGTGCTGCTGACAAAATTGCCCTTTAAGCCTATATTTGTTTTCATCCGGACGAATTGGCACCATTAAAAGTATGCTGAATTAGCTGGCAGTGACTGTTTGCAGTGTACCCATGGATGTACAGACCACTATCACTGGATTACTTTGATACTGAAGAAAACTTAAAAACCTGATGATTCTCAGGCAAGTTCTGCAGTTAAAGGTAGCTTTCTTTTTCTATGATTTCTACACAGATACATGGATGTTTATTTATTCGCAATGCACATTGAAGATAATGATATCCTTGAAAAGTGTATTTAGTGAGTATCTGAAACAGACGATTTACAATGTTGAACTAAAATGTTACCATTAGATGTATTGCACTAGATTTAGCTGAAAGCTAATTAATCTGCAGTCCCAGAAGGTCACAATGAAAACATACACACATTGACAGAACACCACAGAACAAACAGGACACATATTACAAATTTACCCACAGCATATAACACACACCTCGTCAACAACACATGATTGTAATATAAATTAAAAGTAAGGATTTTTCTATACAAAGCAAAACCAATACAATGCAGAGTTAGTGGTAGCCTTTAGCAAATGTTTTCAATTTAAATCTACTAAGAGAACCAAATTTAATGAAATGTAGCTGCAGCCACCCAGAAATATAATTATTATCAAGACCCAAAGACAACCGCTTTGGGCCTGAGCTCAGAATGAAACACACATTGGATCTCTTTACCTCATCAGACGTTACAAGTTTGCGCAGATACACGTTTTGTGTTACAATCTATAAAGTAAAGACCATCTGCAGTTTTATTATGGGAAATCTGCAGGAGCATGAATGAAAAAGAACTCTGCAGCCTCTCTACTTGTCTCCCCGCTCTGAACTATTCCTGTCTCACTGCTTCTGTTGTCTTTTATTGTTGACATTTCTTCACAGTCTGTCCTCTTCCACTTGATCTCCTTTGGTCTCTGGCTGCTTTTGTTGCTGTGTGGGCTGTTTGCCACTTCGCACAGTGACCAAGCCTTTCACCGCCAATAATCTCCACACTGACTGTGGCAATGAAAGGCAGGCAGCAGTCAGAAGGTGAATGAATAATTTAGCTCTGGTGGGCTGTGTGGCCAGGATAGACACTGCTAACCCATATAGCAAAGCCCCAGTGGGCTGTCAGCGGTGTGGGTTTTGTTGAGTGAGGTAGACCAGCCAGATTAGCCCGAACATCCAGTACACAATTAAAGCAACTGTCCTTTTGTAGGAAATTGTCGGAAACACAGTCGGCGCTCTCATGACATACTATATCATGGATCATGGATTCATTGTCTATTCTCCGCATTAAAAAAATACGAATGGGGTCCGGGTTGGATGTGCACAGCTCCACAGAGAACATTGACAGATCATCACTTTTTTTTAGTTGATATGGCAAACAGTTGCTTAATTCCTCACCCAGCAGTTAAAGAGCAAGATAATTCATTTGGAGTGGTGTCTGTGTCCACCTGATGAATGCAAGTCCAATATTCACTCTCTCTTAGCTCTGTTTTTGGTCTCCACCCACTCCTGAGGGAAATATCAGGCTCTTTAGCTGATAAATGCTCCACTATGTTCACCAGCTATTCTCCAACTGTGTCTGTCTGCTGTTTGCTGCTGAGGAGGAAGTGTACAGTGGGTTTTTAGAGCTTTTTCCATGAAAGTGACGCTATGAGTGCAGTGAGAGTGATCCAAAACAGGAATGTTTTGGGCTGGAGAGCTAAACAATGAGCTCAAACTCATTATAAAGCTCCTTAAAGCCGAGGAGAGCTGAGCTGATGAAAAGAGATCAGTGCATCATGTCTTAGAAGCTCATGGTGTTAAATGTGCAATACTACCTTCTGAAATGTAGCTGAAGAAGTAGAAGTATATCTTTTTTTTTCTTTTCTGGACTTTCTATTTATATATATATATATATATACTTTTTTCCATGTTTTTGTATAATTTGTGAAGCCGCATTTGTTCCGTCTGTAACTAAGAACAATACTTGAGTTAATATACTTTGTGTACTGTAGTTGCAAAATTAGCTCCACCATGGTTACTACTACCTACAACATTTTGAAAATTAGAGGGTTCTGACCCTTTTCTGCTTGGTTCTGTTGTTTTTTTCTGTTTTGCTGTGAGGCAAAGAAGTTTGGGAAAGGGTTTTCTAAACAAAGCTTACTCTTCTCTTTATTGCAGTCCCCAATGGGCCCCTCCAGTTGATCCTCTGGAGCCTTTAACGGGGGGGGGGGGTGCTTTACTGGGCATCGTGGGTGAGAAAAATGGAGAGGGTTTTAATCTTGAAAGAGCCAAACATGCAGCCTGCAGCAATAAAAAAAAACAAAAAAAAAAAACAACTCTGGCACCACCCATTCTGCAGCAGGATAAAATGATGACCCCACATAAACCACTGCCTCTACAGAAAGTTAAACAAAGGATATTGTCATAGTTTTAACACTGAGGCAAAAGACTGTGAGTCGAGTAGGGGCCAAAATGTGAAGAAGTATTGTCATTTACAAGTATATAAAAAGTTTGGGGTTAAGAGTCTTTATCAGGAGCTCCGTAACTCATGGTGGGAGAGCTCTACTCCTTCACCTTGTTAAAAAAATAACAAGCTAAAGTGTCCTTTGGCTGAATAAAGTGCCAGACGCTTCAGACAAAACGTGGGGGATATTTGTCCTGTCTGAAGCATCCTGTCGGGTCCAAAACTTCACTGAAAGGGAGACAAAATAGCCCATATTGTTGTTGAGTAGTTGTTCACAAGCGAGTGGGCGCTCAGTTCAAATTCAACTAGCTGTGCTCATCATCCAAAGAACACGCCAGTCAGCTGGCTGGTCGAGCTGCCAATTTCACTCTAGTATCTTATAAGAAAAGCTGATCTTGCAGGATTTCACACCTGTAGTTCAGTTCGATCCGTCCGGAGCAAAGAAGAAAAAAGACCCAACTATACATTGGTTCTTAATTCTGGTCTACTTCATGTTCACAGTGACTTTTTACAAACAAACCAAGAGCTTTAAACATGAAGTCATTAATGATTGGGGAAAGTCAGGTGACTGACAGCAAGTCAATCTGCACTTTACTGCTTCTTATGTGTCCTAAAGAAGAAATAATTGATTCTGGAAATGGATAATCAAGACTGCACCCGGAGTCGTTTATCATAAATAGTGACAAACACATAGAAACCAGAAAAACAGGAATATTTTACTGTAATATTGCGAGAGGATAGTGATTGTCAGGTTGCTACACTTCCCTCACTTTTTATTGAGGAACTGCTAAAATACACAGAGCAGGACACAAGCTCAACACTCTGTTTTACCTCCTTTTCACTTTCTGCTTGATGCTCACACGTGTTACCAGGTTACAAAATGATCTTAAATAAATTACAAAGATGCTTCTTATCGCCTACAGAGCACTTGTAGGATAGCACCCATAACAGTTCATGGCTAAAACACGGATATCTATAATCATAAAATGGAGTGTCTGGAACATTTGCTTTTACACAACAAAATGAACCGCAGACAGATACTCTGCTTTTTTCAGTCCACGCTACAGTTTGATTGACAGGTTTCACCCTGGCCCAAATTATCTGCACTAAATGGACAAACACGGCAGAGTTTATTTGAAACAAACAGGTTAAGTGTGAGAGCACCGTGAGACTGCTTATGCAAGGCTACAGCTCTTTAAAAATTGCTTGCTTCTACTTCACCATGAGTGAGGCCCATCATCAGGACATCAGGACAGTAGAAACTGTTCACATTTCTGTCGCAGACCGAAAACACATCTGTTCAGACCGCACCTTGGCTCTTAATTAAACAGTATTTAAAAAATTCTATCTGTTATCGTTTTATAAATGTAGATCTTGAAGCAGTTAGGCATATTTGATGAGGTTGATGTACTTGACTGATTCTTGCTATTCTTGCGTTGTATCCTCATGGTTGAATGCACTTGGTGTCACTTTGGATAAAAGAACCAGTTGAATAAATACAATGTAATGTTTGATGGAGTATATCACCTGCCGTACAATATGAAACTATGTAGTTTTGGATGATACGATGATTTATGAAGATTTTCTATACTTTTGTCTCCATTGTAGGGTTCCCTTTTAATACCTTTGGTTGTATTGAGCCTTACAGGCAATGTTGCAGATCAGGGATCAGGAGGGCTTTATGGCAATATTGGATTTACAGAATATTTGCATCAATGTGATAAAGAACCATGATTTTTGAAAATATGTACTTGACTAAAAACAAACATTCCCATTTAGTTTTTTTTTTTTTTCTGTAAAATAAATAAATAAAATAATCCAAATTTAAATCAATCTAAATCATGATCGCTATTATGATATGACATGAAATATACCATCATAAAAGAAGCAGTAGTGAACTACTATCCTACTTTATTCATCAAAGATGTTTCCCAGATTCTTTGGAGTTGGCAGTGGAAAATGTCACTCGAAGAATATTACTTGTGGTTCACGTAGTGGAAAACATGAAGGAGCATTACTTGTGGTTCACATAGTAACTGCATGCAGCCGTGCAGTATTTGACAGTTATGAGCCACTTACAGCCATGACAAAAAGTGAGAATTGATTTTCCTGGATGGAGCAGTGGCAGTCGGTGATGCCCTCCTGAGCCTTGGCATTTATTGTTGGTTGAGGTGTGTGTGTGTGTGTGTGTGTGTGTGTGTGTGTGTGCACTCCAGAATTGCAGTAATGTCCTCTTTCTGCTGGTAAATATTAAAAGGCAGTATTGATGTTAGAGTTGGTTAATCTGTCCTGTTCTGGAGTGAGCCTCTGACTGGAGAGTCGTCGGTTCAAATCCCCCAAATGGCTAAAAAATTGCGCACAGGGAAAGTGGATGGGTACCATTCTGTCACTCAAGGGACCACTCCATTCACATGCATTTCCACTCCCACCTCTAGCCATAAATAGATGTGCACACGACCTAAATCAACAGTTTGCATATCAATACTTGTCTACTCAACCAGATGTTAGCCCTGTCAATGAAAAGAACAGCAGAGAAGTACGATTTCACCGGCACATCTGTCATAACGCACGGTTGTGGCCGTTTAAAGCAACTGCATTTTAATTGATCACATGTGCCTGTCAAATTCTAACTCATTATTAAATGTCAGTTTAACGCACCTTTTTTTAAACAGACTTTTGCACAAAAGGAGATATTTACTGAGGATGTACAGGCCATTTTTAGGAAATTGAATTCATCTTGAATTACTAAACGACCAAACACCGACGTTTTGCATCAGTAAAATGGAAGAAAAGCGGACCTGCTAGAAATTGCATGTTTATCTATATGAATCTGTTTCCTCTTAAGAAGCACAAAGTATGAGGGGAGGGAATTAAAATGTATACAAATAACCTCTGCAGCTGATTTATCACAGCAGACTGACCACTGCAGCTCTGCTTTATTAGACAAAGGGAGGGCAAGAGACTGTGGCAGAGAGAGAGATGCATTATAAACACCACAACACAAGATAAAAGAGCAGCAACCTGCTAATTTCACACAACTTGACCTTTCCTCTTCCCTCAGTTGCATCCTGCTTATTTTTCCTGACTGTTAATGTTTCACAGCAGCTCCGGTCCAGTCCAGTGTGACTGAAGCAGCCAGGAAACCTCATAAGTAGACAGCTGTATTAGCATTTTTTTTTCCATAAATCTCCCAGATTGGTTTTTGATAATTCATTCAGTCACTGATCTTTTAGTTGGGCTGACAACATCTGGCTCTCGCAGGACAGACACACAGTTGCAGTTCAGCAAGTGTTTTTCTCTTCAACCAATATTCAGGTCTGCATCCGAAAACACACTTCATCTGTGCTCCGCTGCTCTCTAATCATGGGCAACACGCGTCAAAGCAGTCCAGCATCAGATCTTATTAGCATTATTAGCATCTTCAAATTGCAAATCAAATAAACTGTGGCTCATTTACATCTGTAGTATGTAGTAAATACTCCGCTAAACTGAGCGAAACAATAAATCATGACCGTAAACGCAGGGAAATAAAATGATGCCTCCAGTGTTCATTTTGATTAATTACTTCCGTGTGATCAACGTTATCATTCTTTTGATTGGCATTATATCATAATATTAGATATTATATTACATTATATCACCCTGAGATTGTTCTAGATGGATTGTGTATCTGGTTTACTTCTGCTTTTAAGAATACCACTTTATGTGTGAGAAATGGTGAATGTGTGGTCTTTGTGTGTACACATCCTTTCTACATCTGGTCTCACTGTCAAACCCTGAAAAGTTTGTAGATGTGAATGCATTAGAATGCAAAGCAGGATTCAACTGAAAACTTCTTTTTTGGGGGGGGGGCAAACTAAGAATAGACGTTCATAACAACAGCTTTCCCAGATCTCCGTCGCTGTTGCAAATATGCTGACAGTCGATAATTAGCCACAGATAAGGTGTTTCACAGTTGGCAGCAGCTGAGATTATCCCGCTGACTCCTGATACATCACCCGGCAACCAGTGCGGACAGCAAGACTCTGCTCGCTCTGCCTCCTCTCGGCGTCGACTGTGTTTTCATGGTCTGCGTGGCAGACGTCGGGTCATAAATATCAAACATGGGGGATAGCACCGGGCCGGCTCGGATCAGTCTGTTAAGATTGAATCTGTAAACTTCTCACATTCGCAGGTAATTTATGCTGACCATCAGCCCCGACGCGCTGAGCGGGAATCCTGCTCCGACTGTCAGGTTTGGAGGGTCGGCCGTCCGTAGAATCAGGATTTCTACCAGCAACGGCCTTACACAGCACCTTATTTTAGACAGGTGGAGATTTCAAGGAAGCCATTTTCTCTCCCACACCTCCACACGCACATACACACACACACACAAACACGCACACAAAACTGAAAAGAGTCGCCAAGTGAGCCTGCCAGCTACTGCTAATGACTCCTGCTGCGCCCCAATCCTCCAGACCCCGCTGTCGATTATGCCCACTGGCTCAGGGAGAGAGAGAAAGAGGAAGAAAGACAGAGAGAATGGGAGGGGAAAGTGGGCGGGGGAGTTGATGGCTGCAGGTTGAAACGTGTGTGTGAAACAGAAGCTTCCAATCTATAATGTGACAAAGGAAGTGATACCTCTGAGAAGATTCAGACATGTAATGTGGTTGATGCATTCCTTCCTTTACTTTATTACATTAAAGTAAAGGAAGTGAGAAGGGGAGTCTTTTGGGGCTGAAGTCTACAGGTTTGAAAATGAAAACAAATCTGTTTGGTGTGGACTTCCAAGGCGTGTGTAGGCCGCTGCTCATCTCTGCTGCAGGCTCCGGGCTCCGGGAGACATTAGCCACTAATAACACAACACACCCCAATCTCCCACCCAACTGTCAGAGGTAGAGTTGCATTGTGGGTAATGTAAGCGTCAGGTTTTGCCAAAAGTCCTCAGTCGAAAAACAAGAAACAATGGTTGAAAGTAGTTTTGCATTGTTTGACCCAAACCTGCTAGATGAAATGGATCAACTGTAGGTGGATGGTGGACAGTCAGGCGTACAAAGTGTCCAGCGGCCCTAACAACTGTCAACATTATTGTTTAATTTTATCTAATCTTATTGTCCTATGGTTCTATGTACGTATTTTGGTGTTTAATTTAGAGGACTGGCACTTTGGAAGGCACTGAAAATCAATATTAACATGGACACAGTTCAGAAAACACCGATATGGGTCATTTTGAAAGCAAGTGACTATTCTTAAGTTCAGTATAAATGGATGTTTACATAAAAGGAAAAGTAAGTTTCTGAATTTTTCAAACAGTTTCTTTCATAAGTGGTGGCCATGACTTAATTGATTAGTCTAATGACAGAAAAATAATGTGCAACCATTTGATATTCGATTAATCTTTTATGTCATTTTTCAAGCAAAAATATCAAGCCGTCCCCTCAGTTCCACCTTCTCAATTGTGAGGATTTGCTGCTTTTCTTTGTCTTATGTGATAGCTAACTGTCAAGTGACACAGAGAGAATTATCCGCCGACAGCTCCACCATCTCAGACACATGCCAGTACCATGTGGTATGGTTATTAAAGGCGGGATGCTGTCCAATAAAGAACAGATAGGCGTGAACAGAGGCAGCGAGCCCCGAAGGCAACACCCAGTCACAGCGGGACAGACGATCCTGCAACAGCAGATTTGTGGGAATATTCAACCCAAGGCAACATGCTGCAGCAAAGACCATATCTAATGTACACTGCCTCTTTCAATGGGGTATTCCCAAAGGAAAATTTGATGGGGGGGGCACATAGGAAGGATGTGATTCAGCCCAGAGCAGCACACTACACATCCAAAGGGCTTTATTCCTCACATCGCCTTATTCACTGCAGCTGTCAATCAACCTCCCCCCCACCCCCATCCATACCTGCATCATTTCTCTCCCTTATTCTCTAACAGTCTCACACTGAGGCTTTCCAGGTCTCTAAGCAGCACAGGATCCCTTTAACAGCATCTTTACGATGCATTTACATACAGGTGTCTTTTTCTCCCTGCAATTAAATGCTGTTCATTTGTTTGATCTATCTATATATCTATCTTTCTATGTTTGTATCTTTCTAGCTATGTATCTATCTATCTAGTCACTTTTATCTTTTTCTGCCCCACTCTGTCATTCATTCATCATTCTCTCTCTCTCTCTCTCTCTCTCTCTCTCTCTCTCTGTCTCTCTGTACTCCCTTTCCTCTCGCTGCCTCTCTCTCCCCACTTTGAGGGCGTTTGTATTCTGATCAGCTCCTTTAGAAGCAGCCCACCAGGATTTCCATTTCCAGCCTGATATAAAATTTATTGCTTGTTGGCCGCTGAGATCAAATGCATGTTGCATGCTTGGGCTGGTCTTTGTTGGGCACAGAGTAATTCAAACGCACTCATCTATGCACACACACACACACACACACACACACACACACACACACACACACACACACAGACAGACACAGCAGATACTGTGTACCGCAGCACATTTCCACTCATGTCGATAGACATACACAGTAACAGCTTTCACCAACCACACATGTATCAAACAGACACACACGACATGCCATGATAAAAATACAGCCAGGATAAAAGCTATTTCATACCTCTTCCCTCGAACTGTGTGTGAGAGAGTGTGAGAGAGTGCAACAATGTAGGTCTGTGAATGTCTTCACATGTGTGCCTCCTCAAACATGTGCCTGAGTATTTGTGTGTGCATTTTCATTTGCATCTGTGTGTTCTTGTTACTGTGGGATTAAGAGGCAGCTCCAGTTTTTCCCCTTCGTGGTAAGTGGGACGTTGTTCTTTCTTCCAACAACCGACATCTGTAGTCTAAATAATGTCAAAGCATCTACAGAACAATCACAGGCTCCTTGACAGCTGAGCTGCATCGTACAGTTGGACGTCTCACACTGGGACTAGAGTTGGTTTGGAAGCTCAGACATCAATGCGGGAAACACAGAACAGAAAAAAAACAAGATTTACCTGCTTTAGGATAAGATAAGGCCGTGCTTTAAATGTAAGCTACATGCTAACATGCTGATGTTGAGCAGGTACGTTTAAAATGACCACCATCGTGATAGCATGTTAACATTTGCTGATTACAGATGAGGCTGATGGGAATGTCCTTAGTTTTTTTTTTCAGGTATAAACCAAAGTATTGGACAAACTAAAAAAATGATCACCAAAAAATAATGTTACAACTAATATGTATTTTCATTATCGGTTTGATTAGGCCTAATTGTTTAATAAAACATCAGACATGAGTTGCAAACACCCATCAGAAGTTCCCACACTCTCTCATGTTGTCAAATTGTCCAACCAACAGTCCAAAGCCTAACTGTCTATTGATCAACTATTCAGTTATTCAATTCATTATTTCAGCTTTAATTACAGTACATCCTAAAGGGGACTCTGAGTTTTCATGAGATATTTTAAGTGAAAACTTTGACCTGTTGGTGGCTCTACAGTAAAAGTCAGATGACCATAAAGTCAATAGGATTAATTCTCAAGGAACCACAAAAATCTACAATCCATAAAATAGTTGTTGAGATATTTCAAGTGGTGAACCAAGCGACCAGCATTGCCATCTCTCTTTACCTATGCCACTAAAAACAAAGCATGTGAATTGCAGTCAATCCAGGTTCAATAAACCTGTTACTTATTTTTTTAACTTAAACTTTATGTTGATAAGATGTTTTTGCTGAACTTCTGACAGGACGTACTGTGCGACAGGATGGCGTTTCGTTGCTCTGATTGGTTGTCTCCGCCCGTCAATAACGCCCCTTGGAAATTAAAAATGAACTGAGAGGTTCCAGACTAACACGCATTTGCGAATTAGTCTGGCCATGCCAGGCTAGACGTCATATGGATTATAACCCAAATTTGGAACCGCAATATTTTGTGTACATGGCATGTAGAATCACCTGTTGACCGAACAGCACATGCTACATGATATTAAGATAGAAAAGCACAAGTGAATGCTAAAAAAATATCCGTTGTTGTTTTTCCTGGCCTGTGATCTGCATTAGTTGCAGTTGATCCGTGTTATAAGTTTAGAAATCTGGGTTTAGTTCCTAGTCACAGTTTTTTGATTGGTTTGGATCAAACTTTATGGTTTTTCATCGTTTGAACTTTGACTGGAGCTCTTTTAATGACACTATCTCATTGTGTCCTTGTGTTCTGCAAAGGATGCAGAAAAGGGTTGCATTTGCTTTCGCTGATTTTCTGGAAATTCTGTTAAAATTGGCATTATATTTAGATGGAACCTTGACAATTTTGAGATTTTACCTCCTTTTTTGGGACTCACATTAAAGGTAACTGATGCTTGATTAGAATAAATACATTGTCTGTATATTGTATCAGATCTTTATCTGACTCTTGAGGTTTATGTAAGAGTACACCCTTCCCTCCCTCCCTATGTCAGGCTTTTGTTCACACAACGAGCTACAAGGTTGTAAAGTAAATGTGGAGGAGAGAGATTAATATACTGTAGCGCTGAGCAGTCTTAAACTTTTTCAGCTCAGGATCTAATTATGATAATTTATTCCCACTCAGAGACCGGGGCTCATTAAAACACACAGGTAGCCTTGTCAAGTCAAGGCCCATCACAAGCAAGCCTGTGGCCCATTTTGGACCCCGACCCACTGCTTAATAATTGCTGCCAAAGAGCAAGATATTACATTTTTTGCTACATCCACCAGTTACTTGTTAGTGCAGTCACCTCAGTATGCTGTGCTGGCCTCTAGCATTGCTTTACAAACTCATAGTCATGTCTGAAGAGTGATTAATGCTGAGGTTACAAAATCTTGGCGACACCTGGTCTTTTCATGAAAAATAAACTCAGCACAGGGAATCCAGATGACAATTATGAGCCATTATAGATTTAATCCGTTATAGCTGCACTCTGCAAGATTTTTATTTAAAAATACATCTGTCTTATCAGCCTCAACCACAAAGTGAGCTTGCAACGGAGACGAGGGCTCCATCTCCTCTTAATGAAACCCTGTGGACTGCCAGACTTTCTCAAATTAAATTCAAATGCACTCAGTGGCGGAAAATCGCCCCCACACAGGTTATGAGATGTAATTCGAGTGAAATGCTTAAAAATAAAACCTTTTTTAATTATATTTATGTATTATATATAATTATGTACAATAACGCATCTGCATTTTGTTGCTGATTATACTGTATATTGCCAGTATTAATATTACTATGGGTAAGAGGTAATAACATATATAACTATATTTTTATTATTGTACCATAGGTATTTTATTATTAGATTATATTATTTGCTATATCATGGTATTACTTTCCATTTTTATTATATATACTTCATAGCATTGTATTATTACCAACGATGGAATGTTACTAAATACATTTACTCATGTACCATTAAGTACAGATTTCAGGTGCTTGTAATTTACTTGCGTATTTTCAGTTTATGCTACTTTTTACTTCTGCTGCAGTACGTTTTTAAGAGGAATATTGTACTTTTTACTCCTTTATGCTATAGTTTCTAGTTACTTGACAAGAGTTAAGATTGTACATACAGAACATGATCTTATAAAATATAATGAATTGTTGTAGATTAAACTACCAAACAGTTAAAACAATTTAAAATTAGCTCAACCTACACATTGATGCATCAGTAATAATAATCTAATAATATAACGCACAATAGTATATTACTCACAGGGCATGTTTCTGCACTGCATACTTTTACTTTTGATACTCATAATGTAGCTTTTTAATATCATCACTCTAATTTCTTCAATTTATTATTTTATTATCATTTAATTATTTCAAATCTTTTTTCTTACCTTTCAGTCTGCCACTGTGCTGCTGTAACGTGAATTTCCCCCTCGAGGATCAATAAAAGTCTGATCTTGTCTTTACAAAGGAAACTGAGGAAGAATTTCACATCTTTATGACATTAACTGAACAAGAGGAGGAGATTTGTTTACCACAGATGTTTTTTAACTAATTGTGTCACTAAAATGACATGATCCAGTTTAACAGAGCTGTGTATCAACGCATTTGTCATCCAGATACATAATAACTTTTGCTTTTCAAGTGACAGCTACTCATATAAACCTCCATGCGTCTCTACGCAGACACCCCCATGCAGACTTCATTAGTCTAATATAATGGGTATTGTTCAGGATTCAGTACGACTCATTAGATTCAAAGTTCATTATGTGTTATTTGTGTTAAGGTCTTATGTATTCTGCTGACTGAAGTTTATAGCAAACTGACCGGCTTCAATTGACTGGCTTCAAAAGATCAGGTTCCTTGCCTGAACGGAGAATTTACACAACTTATGTTTACAGAGTAGATGTATGCAGGATAATGGTCTTAATTAAATGGAAGGAAAGAAAAAGAAAACACAAATCGATATTGTAAAATGGCAATTTGAAACCGGAAAGTGACATTTAAAGCCCTGAAATGGAAAACAAAAAAAGCTTGAATTAAAATGTGTAATTTAAAAGGAGAATCATATATAAACAGTTTACTTTTCCCTTTCAATACTTAACTATATCCCGATTATCCCAAGTACTTAAATATAATAATACTTGATTTGCATTGTCACTTTTAATTTTAATTCTTGGTGAAATGATCCTCCTATAATTGCTGTAGAAAATGACTCATGCCGGAATCACCCTTCAAACGTAGAACTACGTCAGCAGTGACTTTAGTGCATGAAGAAACCAGGTGGTCCTAATATTTTCGTGCAAGAACAAACCCTCATTATCAGCTCCAGTACAAGTGTCCTTGTTAGCGACGCCCAGGCCCTGTGTGTTTCCTGCTCTGCTGCTGGCATGGTTTATGAGCAGAGTGAGTCAGGTACAGATGGTGGTCTCACCCCGTGGGTCACCCTCTGTTCCTGTTGGCTCACCGGAGGGACTCGACAGCAAAGCTAATATAGAACACAGCAGAACTGGCGCTGACAGCAAAGTCCACACGGGAGCCCCCGTGCAGTGTGAAGTCAACTGTGTGGGGCCAGTATGTGTGAGGGGAGTTTATGAGGCAGGAGTATTATTCCAGCATCAAAAAAGAAAGCTACAAAATGCCATAATACATCTGCAGGGGGTTAATTGATTGAGGCTTGTTGATTAATGACTCCATGATTATTTGGCCAGAGACTCTATTTCCAGCCTGAAACTCATTGAGCAGTTGAAAATGCACTCAGGAGTACATCTCCTTCACATGTTTGCAGCAGGTGAGGGAGGATGATGACGTGTATGACTAACACATCCTCCACACACATGTGTAGCAAAGGCTAACAAACCTCATTCTTAATGTACAATGTAGATTTAAAAAGGTTTAAAAAGATAGCTCACTCCTTTGTGAACAATGCAATCTCAGTGTTTGAGTCAATTACAGTGAGCAATAATCTGAGATAATGGGATGACTGAAAGGGTGAAGTTAGATTCAAGACTGAGTCTACAGCCACGCTGGTGGCTCTGTGAGGCTGTACTTAAACACAGCGGTCTTATGTTTAGCAGGTATAATGTTCACCATGTTCACCATCTTAGTTTACTAGTTAGCATTAAACAAACAGTACAGCTGAGGCTGACCCTAAGAAAAATTTAAATGTTGACCTAATGTTGGCGCTACATGAAAAGTCCCAGGATCACCAAAGATATTACAATTTATCCTGAGGGGAACAGGGGTGTCTGAACCACATGTCATGGTGATCCATCTGATAGTTGTTGAGATATTTTCAAAACCAAAAACGTGAACTTCATGGTGGCGCTAGCACGTCCTCTGGGGTACATGAATGTCTGTTCACTCCGGACTAAAGTGGTGGACCGACTGACCAACACTGCTATCCATCAAGCCACGCTGTTAACTTGGTTAAAATAGTTTTTTGTGGGGGACATAAGGTGTCGTACGCTGTACAGATTGTAAAGCCCCCTGAGGCAAACTGCGATTTTTGATTTTAGACTATATGAATACAATTTGACTTGACTTGACTTGCATTAAAAATGTCTTCTTGTGGGTTTATAGAAATAATTCTGCATAAATAAACTGTGCTGAGTCTCTGTGCCATATGGCTGACACTAATACTTTAATTAAACACAGAGATTATAGAGAACACCAAACCCTGCATCCATATTACAGTTATTTTAGACAGCACAGATTTAGTCCATGTGCAAATTATACATAGATAACACAGATATGAAAGGTTATTTATAACTGACTTTGAAATGGATGACAATGATCAAAGGATACTTCATATACTGTTTATACATTACATACAATGACAAACTTGTATGAAATGTACAGTACTTTTCTTTACTTTATTGACTGTCCTTGTTTTATTTGGTACATCCATAAATACAGATAAATGAGGCCTGGAGCAGCATTCACAGCAATATATCAATCTGAGACTAATCATGTGGGTCCCCAGTATAATTGATACTAACCACATATTGCCTCCACTCCTGGGCTTGTTGAAGGATGCCTCCACCTACTCTGCTATGCTTTTATAAATAGATCACTTGGAGTGGAGTAGTTCCCCAATGCCTGAGCTTCCACCAGGGACATTCCTCATTTAACAGAGAAGAATTAGCATACTAGTGCCACTTTAGAGCCAATCCCAAAAACTGATCCTGCCAAGCCTTGTCCTTCTTCCACAGGAGTTGTGCCAATACAGCCAGCCAAGGAAGAGAGATTGTGATAGAGAGAGAGAGAGAGAGAGAGAAGGGGGAAGGGAGATGAGATAGAAGGGGAAAGATCAGACTCCCACAATGCTCCTCTTTTAGCTGTTTCTTTCCTCTTCCATCAGTTTGCTGCTTTTCCCATTACTGGTGTCAGCTCAGCAAAAACACGTCTGGAATTCCCTCCGTTAGTGAAACAAAGCCACAGTAAGTTGCTGCAGCATTGTTGATTTAACTTCAGACGGCAGGCTCGTCCTTGCAGCGCCTGATGGGCTTATAGAGAAGAGAAATGCCATTTGTCTCTGTGGTTGACTCGTTCATTTATCAGCCACAGTTTGGATGTGTGGTAATGCAATAACTTGTCATTACATTTTCTCTTGTATTACAGAGAAACAATTCATAATTCATGTTTAAGTTTGAGAACAACTCGGCAAAGTTTTGGAATGAGTTTTAGTCGGGAGCAAACAAGGGACATGTTTCAGACGTGACGGGTTATCGTGTGCTTTTGTTCGTGACTTGTCACTCCGGAAACCAATATTATATTCACTGCATGTATTATTCTGCCTGCAATTCATTATTGATCTGCGAATATAACTGATACAACTCGCAGCCACTAGCCTGTGTTATTACTAGGGCTGCGCTTAACATTTTTTATTCATTATCAATTAATCTGTTATTTTTTTTTCCAATTGTTCTGTCTATTAAGAGAAGTAGTAAAAAAAAAAGCTGATTACATTTCTCTTAAGCCCATAGTGATGTCTTTAAATGTCTTTTTAAGTCCAACCCACAGTCCAAAACTCAAAACTGTTTAGTTAATTTTCTCATAAGTAAATAAAGACAAAGAAAAGAAAAAAGAAAACAGTAAATTCTCACAATGAAGAAGCAGGATCGAGGGAATGTGTGCAATGCTTGAATAAAATGACTGGAATGATAAATTATCAAAATAGTTGCCAATTAATTTTCTTATTTTTTCTCTGTTTTTTTTTTTTTTTTCAGGTTTTCTTTATTATTTAAAAAAAAAAAAAACAGAAAAAAAAAAAACAAATCACCATCTTTTTTATTAACTGGAAAGTATTTTCTGGAAGCTTAAAGTGAAAGATCATTATATTTGTTTTTGACCTGATTTGCTTTTGCAGAGTAGATGCCGGCTGACACTGGAATAACAAAGTGGAGACACAGAGAAATGATATGTTACAGAGCTGCAAAACTGATTCCTTTTCCAACGAACATATAATCCATTAATCGACTTATTGTTTCAGCTCTAGTTATTACTAATATATAAATGTTGTATGTCATAGACAAAATAATAAGGAAATAATGTACAAATGGATGTGTTTTTATTATAATTATTATCATATTTGTAGTTGTTGTAAAGTGACATTATCATAGCCAGTTTGTAAAGCAGACTGAACATCAGTATTTCTTTCTTGAGGTGGTAAAAAATGATGATTGTTACCAATCAACAAGCAAAAGTGTCTGCTTTACATCAGACTGTATTCCCACCTGGGATTATAAGTCCTTTTCTTTCAAACTGCTCAAATGAAATGTTCAGTGATATTACTGTAAACCATTGCGAAGATAACCGTATACTTAACATCTTTATTGTCCCTGTAGGGAAATCTTTGTGCTAGTTGTGACTTTAAAAAACACAAACAGAGATAACTATTAAACAAGCCACAACCAGCCCACACTGTACACTGGGCTTCATGCGAATGATGAGTGATCATGGCTTGTCAACGTTTTTAGATTTCAGATTTTTATTGCGATTTATTTTGGCAACTTCTACAGTTCAGTATTTGTTCGGTGTAACATCACCTGCTTTATAATCTTCTCTTGTCCAAAACTATGACTGTCATGTCAGACATATCTAATAAATAACTATTTGATTATTTATTATGAATTGCCATGACATGTGCTTAAGACATCCATGTTCCCCCCAGGATGAATTGTAATAACTTTGGTCATCCTCTGACTTTTCATCTAGCGCCATCATCAGTTCAGAGTATGAATTTGTCCTGTGTTCTTTGGTTTATGATCAGCCTCAGCTGTAGGCTACTTTGTGTTCACAGCTAATTGCTTACGAGCTAACACGCTAAACTAAGATTTATTTGTATCTAACTTCACTTTAAACCGCTTCCTCTTTATTTCTGTCACAGTACGATGCTGCTCTGATGACACGCCGTTGGCAGCTGTAGTCATATTTCATTTGGGCCTGAGTTGTTTCATAGCCCGGCATCGCCAGACTAATTCTAAAATGCGTATCAGTTTGGAACCTCTCAGTTCATTTTTGATTTCTAAGGGGCGTTACCAATGGCTGGAGACAACCAATCAGAACGATGAAACGCCGGCCGGGCGGCACGTCCTGTCAGAAGTACGCCAAACACACACTTCTCATCAACATAAAGTTTAAGTGCAGTTGTTTGGCCTTCTTTTACAGAAAATTTACTGTCCATTCTGTTTAATACTGCCGCTGTAGCCAGCCGCTTAACGTTCCGTATCGGCAGGCAGCCGCCTTCGTTATTTACAAAGATACCTGAACGGCGCTCGTCTCTATTGGTCATCGTTTTGAACCCGCCTCGTATTAGATAAACGCTTAGCCCGATAAATTGGCAGAGTAATCAGTCTGAATGGGAGAGGGGCCAGACGGATCTGCCAGAGCAAATGAAACATGAGCTTGCAGATTCGTCTGGTTCCCAGGCTAGTTGTTTCAGGTCCTGCAATAGGAATTGTTGCTGCAAAGTGTTTTCTATTTTTGTCAACTTATTCATATTTTTGTGAATCAGACAGAGCAGAACAGGCAGCCTTTTGCGGCAGTTTGGAGGCACTGATGATGCGAATGATCAAATGTTTTGAACGTGCACCTCCTTATGAACAGGTGGCAGAGTTTGATGAAACACTTGTGCAAGCAAACCTTAAAGAAAAAAGCAGTTAAGAAAACAATATGAAAATGTTCTTGCATGAGACCCATTGTATGTAGCTGTGTGGGAACTAATTCCCATCCATACAAACAGCTGCTCCCTAATTGCTGTATCTTAAGTATATTTTGTTATATTGTTAATACCACCTGAAGAATGTCTCCATTTGGACCTTGTTGGACATCTGGTCAGGGACTTCTGTGTCTAAGTTAGGCGAGTTAAGAGTTCTTTTTTACAACATGTTCGGTGCCAAATGTTCTGTAGGTATAAAAGAACAGATGCATGTGTTATCGCTTGTGTCCCGCCAGTACTGACGGTTTCTGGGCTTTATTCTCGGTGAGATGTAAAAATGAGGTCGTATCTCTGAGTTCAATCGGTTACAAGCTCCTGTCTGCGGCTTCATGTTCCAACAAGGCACTAATATAAAGTGAGCTTGTTAGGCAAAAAGCCCGTCTCTGAACGATGTCTTCATTAGCCAAACGTCGAGACGAGTTTCTGTCTATCTGTGTTTGTGCCTGTCTCTCTGCATCTGCCTATCTCTGTCGCCTGTCTCCCTCTGCTCGTCTGTCTCTCAGTTATATTTGTCTCCTGCTCAGTGCCTCTGGTGCTGCCTCCCCACAGACACTCAGTGGATGATTGGCCATTTAATATTTAATCTGTCTGACTCAAACTTTGGCAGAGCTGCCACTGTTGTCTATATCTGCAGTGCGGGCCCTCTGCCACGGCCTTCATTTGGAACGGGAACATAAAGGACAATTCCATAAAGAGGGGACTTTTATTCTTCACACTATAGCTCTTATGTGCCATAAGAAAAAAAAAATATATTTTTTTTTTCCACGTTTAGAGGGATGGCATAACAAGAAGATGAACTTTATTTTTAATTTGCGGTGAGTCTTATGCAGTATAAAAAAAAATAATAATAATAAATCACTCTGCAGGTTAAATAAGTTGGGATTTAATGTTTTTATGTGTTTTAACCATAACTTTTATGTTGCATAAAATGTTTATAAAGAAGTTAGGAAATTCAGGACAGGTATTTAATTGTGTGATTTTCTCTAAAAATAAAACTTTGAAGAAACCTAAAACAGAATTCACTGCAGATCTGCAAGTTGGAACATTTGAAAACTGATTGTTTTTGCCTACTAGAGTACTACAATTATAGCTAGATGTAGCTTATTTAAAGTAAAGGTACAGGTTCTGCAGTAAAATATTCCCTGTGACTGACATGATACTATGTGATAGATTGTTAATACCGATGCATCAATATGTAAGCAGCATTTCACAGTTAGAGCTGCTCGGGGTGGAACTAGTTTGAACTACTTTTGCCAGGAACCGCTTGTTTAGCCTTTAACAATGTGCTGTATTTTATATGCTGATCACGTATTTTTTTATGTCGAAACCCAGCTGTATAAAGCAGCATAAAATAGACACACCACAGTAAAGTGGAAGTATCAAAATTGTATTAGAGCACAGAAGTTGAGTAAATGTTACTTTTTGTAAATATTTTTTATTTTCCCTGTTAAATGAACTGGGTATACGATGACAGAGCCTAAAACAGGAAGCACAAAACATGGCAGGTAGCCTGCAACAAGTTCCCATGAATGGCTGTGGGTTTGTAGTTAGATGAGCAGCCGCGGCAAAGAAAGGTAACGGCAGGATCTGAAACTGATGTTTTAGACAGTGTTGTCATCTGGTGAAATGACGGACTGAAAGCTATATGTATTGTTAGCCGGTCGTTTTTAGCCAACATCCTGTCAGCTGGATACTGGGCTTCAACAGGAATACTCATCCTTAACTTGTAAAGCATTTCACCATGTGTATTGATGAATACTTAAACTTATATTACACCTTACGTCATTTCTCCAGGTTAGTATACATGTCAGAGCACAGAAGGCTGAAAGCATCAGATGAAAGAAATTGTGAACACAATCACAACTAAAGGTAAAGAATGACACCCGCCAGTCTAAAAACAGCTGAAAGCCTTTACTTATAACCTAGAAAAACACAGGCGAGGCATCAAAACCTTCATAGGGATGAGTCACTGCTTCTCCGCCCTCTATTATGAATAGCAAGAAAGGGCTTTTTTGTGTTTATGGTGTTCCTTTGATTCGCTCTCAGTGATTTCATGCACCGTTTTGTTATTTTTCCCTCCCAGTGGAGTTTGTTTATAGGCCATTCAAGAAGAAACTCGCAGGCCGCATCTTATACTGTTTAGGAGGGATCTTTTTGGAAGATCTCTGGAGACACAAAGAAAAGCTTGTACTTCACTCTCCTCAATCATCTTTGTTGTCCTTGTCTCCCTCCCTCTGCTTTATCTGCTCATTATACCCACCTGCTTCCCTTTGCTTAAGCCTTGAGAGCCCTGAGACACAGAGGTGTACAGCAGGTGTTAAACATATTGAACGTGGAGTGGAGTGAAACAGAATTGACTGTGGCTTGTTCAGGAGGGATCCTGGCAGGGGACTCATCTTGGTCAGTGCATGAAAAATGGTCGGCGTGCAATTATGTGAGCAGGTAAAAGCTTCTCTTGCCAAGAGTCAGGCCACGTTTGCACAGCATGCAACCTAATGCACTCCTCAAAACTGGAAAAATGGCCGTGACACTGGAGTTTGATTGAGCTCAAAGGGCTCTCACTTACACAGCAGGTATAACACACAACTGCTTTCATGGACAAAAAAAAAAAAAAGAAAAAGGGCAGAAACTAACGCTGTTTAAAGTGAACATCTTTTCCTTTTTAAATAGACACATCACAGACTTTACCTGACCCATTTCTGCAAAAAGTCAGCGCAGTATATATACGTATTTCATGAGACCTCTAAAACTTTTCACTAAACCTTGGAAGTGCCTCCATGTTTGTGAGACTGCTGCAGTAATGATGCTTTCATTAGGCCCTCGTAAACCTGATAAATCTCTCAGAGAGCCACAGGAGAATACATGTATTCTTTTTAGTGGACGTCTATAAATCTTGATTTATGTAGCCATGTTAGAAACTGTACTGATGGCTCACTCTGATGGGCAAATACAGCACATATGGTCAGGATAACACTCTCCTAATCAATTTAACTTACCTTCTGCCATGTCGGAGTGTGTGTGTCTTTGTATGTGCTTTTTGGCAAATAGCAGATTATCACTATGTCCTCAGAGGCGGTGTGTAAGAGTACGTGTAGGCTCAGAGTCTATTACACTGTGCTCATGCTTAGTGCATGTTTATGTACATGAATGCCTGTGTTTGTTTAACCCTGTTCTCACTCCCAATGCGTCAAATTTGGCAGCTTGCTCAGGACCACTTGGCGTCAGTTTTTAACGCACTGGGCACCCCTTTAGCATCATTTTTCAACGTACAGGTTAGTCCGATAGACTTCTACAAAAAAAGAGTCAGTGTGGCAAGGAGGTTGCAGTGGCTGGATTGGTCAGACACAGGACTTTAACCCAGCCGACATGCGGTTCGTTTCCCGCACAAGACCAATACTCAGCATTGAATTCTTTTTGATTTACATGCATGTTGAAAAATGGCGCTAAAGGGGTACCCAGTGCATTAAAAATGGACGTCAAGGGGCCCTGACCAAGCGTCCGTGCTTGACGAGTTGGGAGTGAGAATGTGTTGGTTGGTTCTGTGTGTGTGTGTGTGTGTGTGTGTGTGTGTGCATGAGAGAGAGAGAGCTTAAAAGATCTCAGTGCCCCTTAAATACAATTATGTGAAGGTCGCCAGTGCCAACAAGGTAAAAGTCCTTCATTCAAACTTAAATAAGTATTAAGTAATTAACACCTGTGTATTCATCAGTGAAACGAACGATTCTTTGTTGTCTGTAGTCATTGACATGGATCCTTATGGTCACCTGTGTAAATGAAATGCAGCAAACGAAAGACTTGTGAGCTGCTTTTCTCCCATAAGAAGCACTGCCTGTTTCCCCTCTCCTCATAATCACCATGATACATTACATATATTAACTCTCTCTAATGAGGTAATTACTTTGGAAAATGAATGCCTTGATTAGCAAATGTTTCTTTGCCAACATACTACCTCATGGGTGGCAATATTAACTTTCATTTCTTAACACATTAAGAAGAAACCCAGTCTGTAGATGACAGCACCCCATAAATCCAGAGGGCAACGCACTTACATAAATGTATGTATGTGAATTTAAAAGAATGATGTCTTTATCGTGTTTTCCCTGAATTGTTTTGTTCCCAAGAGTGCAACTACACACACGCACACGCACACACACACACACACATCCACACACGCTCACAACAAGTAACCCGGTGATGAGACATCAAAACCAGAGACAATCACAGATCATTTCATCCAGTCATTTCCCATTGAGACCTTTTATCTACCATTTACAATACCAGCAATTTGACACTCTCCAGTTCTCAGCGCTGTGACAATCACTGTGCGATATTGAACAAAGCGCCTCAGATTTCCAGGTCGTCTCTGCTCTGTCTGTGAACCAGCGGCGGTCTGGGAGTGTAATCTGTCTCCGCTTTAGCATGCAGGGCAGGCAGGGGACCAAACTTAATCTGGCCTGTGATAGCCGGCGAGCTAGCTGCGTCGAGGATGGACCGGCATCACCAGAGCAAATCACTGAGGGGAGATTCATTGTCGGCGCCGTTGCGCGAAACAACTATCTCTCTGAAACACGCCTGGCGCTGAGCTGAACGACATTTAAAAAGCCCACAGAGAGCTGGATGCTGTGGAGAGGAGTGTGTGTGTGTTTATGCAAGGGAGCGATACTGAGAGCCTGGAGCATATCCACTCAACATTCAAGTGTTTCATTGCTGCTTTTAGCAGAGCGCCGCTGCTCTTAGCGGCACTTTGCGAATGAATGCAGTGTATTCACACCATGTAACCGCAGGATCAGTATGGATTTGAGCGTGTGTTTGTGCGAGGCCTCGAAAAAAACAAAATGAATGAATGAGATGCCATTTTGTTGATGGTTGCTTGATGGGATGAGTGTGGGGTGCATGGCTTTGGCAGGGAAGAAGAGAATCAGAGGGAGAGAGTCAGAGGGCAAGACGGACGCTTGCAGAGTGAGAAAGGCTGACAGAGACGGCGAGGAAATGGAGCCAGAAGCGAAGAAAGAGTGCATGAGGTTCTGAATGACGGATGGAGCTGGTTGACACATAAAGCGCACAGTATGATGGGTTTCTGCCTGCTTGTTTGACAAAATAAATGTTTCATTACAACCAAGCTGATATATACTGTAGAAATGACCACAGAGCGAGAAAATACGAAGATTTTCCCAAATCATACCTCAGTATCACCTGGACTATGAAAACCATCTTGGCCGTCGTAGCTCACCTGTTCATTATTCTTTTTAATCTAACTCCTCATATTACTCCCCCCTCAAATTTCCTTAATTTCTCTTTTTATTTTTTTTATATTTCATTCAAATAGTTTTCTTATCTGTAGTTACCATATTTTATTAAAATCATAAAATTTGGAGGGATGACACTGACCCTGGAACTGAGATAAACAACACCAAGTTAGCAGTATTTCAGGGGAAAAAAACTTTTGTCATTAAAATTGAGGAAATAATTCATTTTAGTCACACTTGTATTTTTAATGATTGTAGCTGAATCAAGTCGATAGAATCTGCCTTGAACCAGAGCGTATCCTTTCATTATAAATTCCTTCAATACAAGCTCCTTCTTCTTCGTCCAGAACAGTCGGGAGCATTGACATCCAGAGTCTCATCCAACCCTGAGCTCTCAGGTCTCCTTCATCTCTCTCCAATCCTCCCTCTCAGTTCAACCAATCCTGGGAGCATGTCATCATTCAGCTCCATCTCACCCGCAGCCTCCACAGATTATCTAATAAATCATTTAACCCATTAGACAAGGTGCGTTCTTTTACTAGTGAGAAAGCATTTCGAGAGGCGTGACCAAACCGCTTCATTTTGCCCAATCCTCATGCCGTATACTGTCAAACGCTGTTCATCAAAGAGTAAATCACCAACCATGGACAGAGTATGACACAACAGGCCCCTGGGCACAGACATGTAAGAGGCCGCCGCACCAAATCCAAAGAAACAAGACACCCAGAGGTCATTTGTGGTCATTTTGCATCTCTTGGTGGATGTTTTGTGATTGTTTTGTGTCTCTTTCACTGACATTTTGCACGTGATGCCCAGTGCCCCAAAGGACCTGGACCAGTCTCCACTCAGTAATCCATCCATGTCAACAGAAGTGAGCTGTGAGGAGAATAAAACTAGTATTGAGTTCCTAGACTGAGCCCTAGACTAAATTTAAAGTATAGATTGCAGTCATTTATATGAAATTGAATTCCACTGTATGAAGATTACATTAGAAAAACAGTGTTGAGGCTGTAGTGCAGCAATGCAGTAAAAAATGTCCAACTGTTAACAGTCTTTTTCAGTATGTGTACACCCAGATTTACATTGTCAAAGTGTCCATAATTCAGACAGAGCAACACTTGAGCAGCTCTGAGCCAAAATTTAGAATCTCTGAAGTGTTATTCAAATTACTTGGAAGCAAAATAATGTCGGCGCCCCTTCCTCCCAGCTTCCCAAATGGGCTAAATTAAAATGTTCATTGTAACTGGAAGTGTGCCATTCAATTAAGTGAGGTCATTGAAAATTTAATTGGCAGCTTGGTCATTACTTAAAAGTTTGAGTGGGTTTGGACCCTTCGTCTCGTCTCCCCTCATTACTATTCCTCCTCTCACAACCTCCTCACCTCTTCTCCCCTATGGCCCTCTCGTCGTTCCTCCTCTCCTCCCCCTCTTCATCACCTGTTTTACGTCCCCCTCCCCCTCTGCTTCTCTGTTTCAGACGACAGCGAGGTGAGAATCGAGGGCGATGTAGGACAAATGAATTAACAGCATCAGATTAAATAGGATTACTCCACTCAGTGACAGAGAGGGGCTTGGTGCTCCTAATAAATTATGTAAGCACAAAGACTCCTGACCAAATTTAATGGCATGCCACTTAGCTGCTGCTGGGATGAGTGTGCGCGTGTGTGTGTGTGTGTGTGTGTGTGTCAATGTGTGTGTGTCTGTAGGTGTGTGTAGTGTCAAATATTAGAGAGCAGGAATCGGCTATTATGCGTTGTCGAGGAATAAAGTGATGGATGGGAGCACAGAACTGTGTGTGTGCGCATGTGCGGTTTTTCATGCCATCTGTATGAATCAGTCAATGGTGACTTATCTAATATCTTTTGCAGCACCCACTTGAGTCGACACTCAAGTGGGTGCTACAAGGTATTGTTAGTCTTTATACAAGGATGAAAGTATAGGCCATGTGTAAAATCATACACTGACATACAGGAATTCACACAAACTTAGCAAGCACTGAGACAGAAAATAGCACTGTGTTGAAATAAATGTAAGGGCCCACAGTAGTGTGGGAGTGTTGCTACAGGTACAGATAAGAGGGTGACATATACTATAGGTCAATTATTTTACAGACTTATCGGAGACCAAAACACTGCACAGAGGTTTGTAATACTATGAGACAGTTTTACAACTGGAAATTCACCAAGGCAGTGATCATTTTCTCCTCCATCTTGATGATCACGAGGTAATGAGTAGAATTTTGTTGTTCATGTTACCAAGTAACCTACCAGGAAGTGAATTTGATTGTATGTGATTGGGCCAGTACGCACCAGTATGAAGTGCTGGTACATTGTGTTTTTCCAACTGAGAACCAATACTTATTAGTCAGTACTGCCGTAATGAATGTAGTTCAGTAGTCGGAGTGTAGTCATTTTAAGTGTCAAGCAGAATTGATCTGTTTCCTGTTTCCAGAGTACACCAAGGGATGGGTTACATTAGAAAAAAACTAGTTCCTATGATGTATTCGGACCACAAGCGTTTACAGCTGCTCTGAATGGCCACCCTGGAAGACAGAGTGAAAAGACAGCTCAAAGAGAGGGGTAACTCGTTTGAGTACTCCACTGATATATCATTCCACTCCTATAACATTGTTAAAATAAAGATGAGCACTTTTAAAAAAGAATAAAAATATATGCAGGAGAACCAGAGATACCATATTTTTTTGGTTTTACGCATTCCCCTTTAAATGAGAAGATAACGGAGCACATTTTCACACAGTCTCTCCAGGGACACTTTCATAGTGTTTCACTCAGTTGTTCATATGAAAAGTGACGTTCAAACCCAGCCTACTTTCTCCCCTCCACACAGCAGACCAATCACTGTGGCACAAGCGGGTGTGACTGTTGAATCATCAGTTTCAGAAAGTTGCAGAAATGGTTGGGCACCAGACACAGTTCAGATAGTTGCAGGGAAACGGGATTTCCAAAGCTTTTGGACTGTCCAACAACCGGTATACCAGTGCCTTAAAATATATAATGTAGTCTAGTTTAAAAACTTGTATTTCTGCAATGGCCTCCAAAATCCTCAGTCCTTACAGTCTTTACCAAACCTGGTAGGCATTAGGGATATATTTTTGAAAATTTTCAATGTTCATATTATGAATTAGTAATTTCTACCCTCAAATTACACACCATGGTACATAGAAGGACTCAGTGCACATCTTAAATACTATGTTGTGGCATATAGATACACTGGCATGCAAAGAGACATACTCCATCTGATGGAGGCAAATAGAAGCCACTTTGTAACACATGTGACACATGTATCACAGTTACACCACACTGGCCTATTAAATCAGAGAAATGTCAGAGCTATCACCCACTGCTCCACTTTCATCCCTGTTTTTATGTCGCCAAATGAGTTCCTCGCTGATGAGGAGGCAAACAGGAGAAGAAAGGGCGAGAAACCGAGACAGACGAGGAAGATTAGAAGAGGGAGAAGAGATAGAGGGAGTGGGTAGAACGGGGACAAGAGAAGAGAAAGACGTAAGGAGGAAGAGGAGGATAAAAGGATAAAGAAAGTGAGTCAGTCAGCAGAGGGGGTTTTGTCAGACTCTTTTACTTGTGTGAATCACAGTCTAGCTGAATGATGGTGCACTGTTTTACAAATATAGTGATAATAACAATGTGCACACATGAAATGACACATGCAAACACACACACACACACACACACACACACACACACACACACAGTCCAGTGACTCAGAGAGTGTATAACCATGCAGTAGCTTGTTGCTTTCCGCTTCATTTACCCATCCGTCGGCAGGCTGGGAAAATAACAGCACATTGATGAATGCAAGCGCCTACGTGTGTGTATTTTTGTATTAGTGTGCTTTTGTGCCCAAATGTCAGCCTGCTTGGATGTTTGTGTGTGTGTGTGTGTGTGTGTGTGTGTGTTGCCTGAGTGAGAGAAGGGAGGAGGATATCACAGAAAATGAGAGGTTGTAATGAAATCAGTGATTGCTGTACTCCGAGCTAGCAGGGTCATTGTAATTAAGTGTGATTAGGGCTCAGTGTTTCTCTTTCTCACCCTCTCTCTGTCTTTGTCACGCACAAACAAAACACACTGTGAGAGGTGATCCACGCCATCTCTCCCACACACGATTTGCCTGTCTCTGTTCTTTTAAACATCCATGAGCGCTTACGCGTGCATGCGATTCATGCCGACGTGTGTTTTTCTGATAGAGTTGGACAAGGGCAAAGTTTGTCCTAATCGCACCTTTTTGGTTCACCTACGTGCAGTTTGCACACAACTTCCACCCTACTTACACTGAGTCACTTCATGTGTCTGGGGATGGATCGTATAGCCAGCCAACCTCAAAAAAGGCAGTTATAAATGCAGAAAGACTGAATTCCAGTTGCTCTAATCGCCTCAGAGATTTGAGGTTATTTGAGGTTTGATGCTCATTCTAGTCACATGTTAAAAAGGCGTAAATTAACCCGTCAAAATTTTTACGCCTCCCAACTACAACTGCGTCAGTAGAGGTGCAGACAGCGAGTAAAGCGTCGCTGTATTTGTCGCTGCATTCAGAGTTCATGGATCAACATGACCATGGCAACCACCCAAACGGCGAGGGAAACGGTGCAGGGGCTGATTTTACTGTATCTAAATTTCCCTGAATGATTCATCTATTCACCAGCAGAGAACAGACGGATCGATGAAGAGCAAACAGCTTCAGGTGCATCACCACCTCCCTCTGGACAGGAGGAGGGCAGACCCTGAGTTACATGTAGCGCTAACCAACCGAGACGCAGATATGTGACTGAGTGTAAATGATAGGGGTCTTTAATCTCACCTGAATTTTAACTGGATATGAAACACTTGGAATGACAAGTGGAAATGGAGCCCTCTCTGACATAGCAGGGATGATAAATGAAGCAGAAATCAGCAGCTCTCTGCCTGTATAGCTGGTATGTGTTCCAAATAATTATAACTTCCTTTGACTGCAGTCGAAAAAAACACAAACAGTTTGCTACTAGAGCCTGCTGGGCCCAAATGTAGACTTTTTAAACCTCAGGTTTCCTGTCATCTATATAGCTTGCTACAGTTTTAACAGCTCAATGCAACCTGGGATGGCCGCTGAATTTTGACATAATTTTCCCTAAACTATGAGTTTAGAACATTTTTGATGTCTACAGAATATCAGACATATTTTTTTCATTTGTGCATGGCAATTAAATACATTTTGAGTCATAATATTGCTGTCAATGCCAGATGCCATTATTCAATGAATATATTATACATATTATTGAAGGCATGAATTGTGTTTGTTCTCTTGGTCTTTTGTTATAATTCTTTATGTTTATTAAGCAACTGCCAACTGTCAGTTGAGACATTGTATGTCATAGTGGTGTCTAAAAATGAGTGTAGGTGGCAGCTGACAAGGTGGCTGGCAGCATATAACTATTTAATATTCACAAACCCTTTTTTGCAACTTGGCACTGCTTAGCCACAATGTTAGTGTGCACATGTAATATCATTAGATTGCTGTAAGAAGGTTTCTGCCAAAGATGTTAAAACTCCATCTTTGGATATACAGAGGGGGGAAGCTGCAGTGGCTGCAGCTATCAGAAACCTGTTTTTACATGATTAGGGCACATTCAGGGAGCACACTGGTGAACGAAAAACGACAGGAAGTTAGTTATTGTAGTTTTTTCTGCTGATTTGGCTCACTTATCAACAACGACATGCAGCTGGAGCTGCAGCAGTGGCTGTGACACAGATCACGAAGGTGATTATGGTACTTTTCATCGCAGTTTGTGTCAAAAATGGCACATCTTCTCTGAGTCATAATTCAGTCAAACTTAAACACACATAGTTTTAGATTCAGTGTGACGTTCACTTTCCGTCACAAAATAAACGTCCATAAATCCACTTAGAAATCAGAAAAAAGACACTTCTTATAACTGCAGAACTTGCCTAAGAATCATCATGTTTTTAAGTTTTTCTTAAGTATTTAAGTTATCCACTGATCTGTACATCCATGTGTTGGGTACACTGCAAACAGGATAATTTTAATGATGCCAGTTTACTTCTTTTACTTTACTACTTCCTCTTTACTTCCCCCAAAGCATTATGGGAGCACAATTATCCCCTTAATAGAAATAAGATAAATAGTAGGAGTGTCAAAATCCATTAAGATTTTTTTTGTGTTGCACTATCAATACAGTTTTTGACATTATGAAAGCACCGAATAGACATATATTTGTCCTCCGTTGAAAACCTGTATTACTGCCTTTGTGTCTGTATGATGAAACACTCAAACACACTCACTCACCACACATGTAAATCCTAAACACTCACATGCTCCTATTACTGCTGAGTGACGTCCGGTCAGTGCATCAACACCAAGCCTCAGTGCTTGATGCCATATGTGCTGCATAGGCCCTGTCAACCCAATTTGGATCAGTGATCACACTGTCTAACAATGTACCAGATGTGTCCCGCTGGCTAATGAATAGAGAATAGAGAGATCTGCCAGAGATATGGAAGTACAGTGATGAAAGAGACATCAGGGCTGCGAATAGTGACGTAACACACATGTACACACACTGACCCACACATGTACACACAGTCATATGCATTCATAGAATCAATTCAATTAATACACACACATACAGCACACACATGTAAAACATATAGAAAGACATAGCATAGTATAAACTATAGCCAACAAAGTCCAGAAGCTCCGTTCTTCTACCTATTTTGTACCCATACCCACGCTCCGAATGCTGACACCGGGCTCTGACCCGTCTGACAAAGACTTCGGGCCATGCATGTGAGCCAAAAGGCCACAGGACCCAAGCAGTACCAGCTGCCACAAGTCATACAGCGCTCCTCCCAGACAAACACACTCACTTAATAGACATGAGCATTCAGCAGAAGGTCAATAACTTCAAGTCCTCTGCCAATGAAGGCACGCACAAATGTCAGATGGAAATGTCAATAACCATGTTCAGTGTATCACTGTGGCCACCCAGACTGTTTTTCTCACTCTCTCTTTGTCTCTTTCTGAATGACTTTGTCTACTTCCTTATTCTGTTCAGGTACGGAGAAGCTTGAATCAATTTTGAATCTCTCTGTCGCTTTGTCATTCGCGCTCACACCCCTCCTCTCTTTTCCCGTTCCTCCGTCCCCGTGTTTCCTTCTTTTGCTGTCAATCCCCCTGTCTTCGGTGTCTATCACTTTCTGCCCCTCCTCTCCCTTTCTATTGCCGCCTGTCTTGGATCAATGCAGCTTTAGCCGCTGTCACCTTCCGGCTCAGGTCATGTTTGCTCCTCCCCGACCCCCTCCCCTCCCTCTGTCTTTCTACCTCTGTGTCTCGGATCAATGTGGGGTTTAGCCATTGTCACATTGTAGCGCAGGGTGTGTTTTATTGAAGCTGTCAAGGTGCTGACCTTTCCATGTCCAGGGGAAGAAAGAGGGATGCCAGCAGGTATGATAGAGGGAGAGAGGGATGACCAAGCCGCTTATGAGTCTAATCTATCAAAGGGGCAGAGGGTGGAGGATTTTGGTTTGCTGCCAGACCTTGGGGCTCAAACACACAGCTCCTTTGTTTTTTTGTGTATTCCTCGTGTCACTCGCCTATGTTTGTATTAATTTGTTTGTTCCTTCTTTTTTTCTGGAACAAATCAATTCAGTACATGCACATTCAGTTGTGAAATGTAACCTTCAGTTTAGGTACTGTAAGCAATCAAAGTCACATTCTTTAGGCGTTCGGGATTAAGCTTTCTAATCAATTCAATTTAAGCTCAAATCCAAAAATGACAAATCATTACATCGTTTTCTCTCTTTTTTTTTTTCTTTTTTTTTAACACATCTACCTGTTGCCCAGCTGATGCTTACAGGGTTTGGTATGTGCACTACACCTTTTCTGCTTTCGGGCTTACAAGCTAATTAAAAGTATTTGGCATGCACATTCAATTCAAAATGAAGTGCAATTCATCAAAGTGTGTTAGTGCATAAGAGGTGAGCGGAGGATCTGGCAAACGCCCCAGAATCTAACTTTGCATTTCTGCTTATTTCTCCTGTGTCATATAAAGCATCAGTGGATTAGGTTACAATCAAGATTTTTTTTCATTTACTAATCCCTACAGAATCCTCGCCAGGCTGCAGGTGAAGGTGTGGTGAGGTTAGCGAATGATGGCGGTCTTAGTCAAAAGAAAACCATTGTCGACTGCTGGTGGGAAACAGGAGGTTGTTTGTTAAAGTCTGATGTTTTGTTGGAAAAGGGTCAACTTCCAGCCCGTGGAGGCTCCTTTTGTTCCATTTTTCTCAAGGCTCGGAGTAGAGAAAATTGGAGTTGAGTCCTTTTCTGCTGACACTGATGCTTAAGAAAACTGGAGAGGACGCCCCCCCCCCGTGGACTCACCATGTGGGCTCCCACAGTGTCCACCACAGCCCCAGTGAATACTCACAGCTGTCCCAGGGACACCACTGTGCTGTGCAAGCTCACTGGGGATTCTCCAAACCGTCACCCCTCAGGCAGCAGTGGAGGTCTCAACTTTGTGAACGGTTTTTCCATTTACGAGATTAGAGAGCGAGAGAGGGAGAGGTAGTGAGTGAGAGGATGTTGCACACGTCAGCACAAAAATTAAACAAATCTATATATATATAAGTCTCACTTATATAACATTTGAAGATGTCACCTTGGAAACTGTGATAGACAATTTTCATTTTTTCTTTTTTTAGACAAAACAATTAATTAAATAATTGGAGAACGGTAAATAAAAATTGTTAATAAAAATATTCCTTAGTTTCAAATGGAGGCATGAGGTCAGTGTTTAGAAACAATTTAATACCGGGAAATGGTATAACAGAAAACAGCAGACAGTCAGTCGTGACTTTTGGTCTGTAATCAACTTAATGAAATAAGCAAAAAATAAAAATCAAATGTTGGGATACACAAATTTCACTTGGACCTCTCTGGTATATGGTGGAGAGAGCAAAAAAGCACCTCATCTCTCCGATGACAGGTCACGTTGTCCTCCTACCTCCTTCACTGGCTTTTCTTTTTCTTTCTGCCCTGTCACGCTTGTCATTGGTCTCACTGCCCACCTGTAACTTGAGCTTATTTAGAAGATTTTTATCGTACGCAGGTGGCACATGTCCCTTATGTCACACAGTGGGGCAAAACTAATGATTCAGTCAGTCCATCTCTCTTTCTGGCGTTCAGTGGCAGTTCCTCCAGTAACTGCAATCAACCTGTACTCGGTGTCCATCGCTTTTCATCATTGCCATATTATGTAAGTGTGGGTGTGTGTGTGTGTGCGTGTGTGTTCGCATTGTGTCAGCATGTCAGCACAATAATACAAAGCCCAGAACACGGGTCATCTGTGTGACTGGAGCAGTTTTTTTTTTCGGCTCTGACGAGCAGCTGTGCCTGCCGCAGCCGCCATTTTATGCATTACTTTTGAAAGCACAGCGAGTCCTTACGGCCACAAGTATGGCTGTCTGAGGAGCTGCTCTCCTTCAGTAGCCTTATCGGGACCAGGAGCATGACATCTGGCAGCCGGTGATCCAGCCGACAGGAGGCAACAGCCACATGCTGAAGAGAGCTGTAACATCAGGTCCTCAAATCTTGTGCACTGAGGAGGTCTGAGCTTTCCTGATAACAGCTTAGAGTGTGTGCTTTCAAAGTCTGACCCTGCGCCCCCCCTCCCCCAGATAAAATCTATGCAACAAACCGCTACATGCCTACATTGATCCATGAACTCCGCTAAGAATATTGATAGTGTGACATTAAAACAGTTCTTATGTCCGAGCTTGTCGTGTCAAGGACGAGTAAGAGTGAAGTCTGGATGGGCTCCGTAAATCTATATGAGTGGTCTGCTGGTGGTCTCCAACGATGGCACCTATCACGTGGATTTCCTCAACTTATTTCCTGGCTAATATGGTCTTTATACTACAAGTTTTGTCTGTCTGTCGCCCAGTTGGCTATGGAATGTTTTATTGTTGTTTTATTCGTTGGCAGTATCAGGTCATATTGCTGCTCTTTCTGAATGCGGCTGCTTATTAAATGATCATCATGCTGCTGCCGGTGGGGGTGCTGTCTCTCTGTTAGGGTCTGTCATCAGGTTGACCACATTCTTGATCGGGCAATTTAGGATCTAATCATCGCCGGGTCTATTCGGGTCGGTTCTGACTGCATTCGGGTCTCTCTGTTTAAAAAAAAAATAAAAATGTCTTTAACGGGTTCGGGTAGGTTTTCCACGGGTTGGTTTTGAATCAGGTCCAAAATGTTTCTACAGCTTCATGGGTCGAATTAGATGAATTGTAAAGTAGCACATTGCTTGTTCCAAAACTAGTCTGGTATGTAAATTATGACGCCTTTCTTTTTTTCCTTCTTCCTTCCTTCCTCCTTTTTCTTTCTGTCTTTCTGTGAGATGTCCTCCCCTCTCTCTGGGAGATGGGATAATGGCCGCAGAAAGTGTCCAGTACCTGTGATGAACTGGCACAAAATGTAAATCCCTGAATTACTGTGTGTGTATGTGTGCGTATGTGTGTGTGAGTGTGTGTGAGCGTGTGTGTGTGTGTGTGTGTGTGTGTGTGCGTGCGTGTGTGCGTGCATGCAGCAGGAGCAGCAGGTTGAAGGTGTTTCTGGCTCCCTGAGGCTTTTACAGTGTTTTCATACCATAGGCCTCTACCCCATGTTCAGCAAAAAAGTACCCCACACTGCGCGTGTGTGTGTGTGTGTGTCACGTCTGCATATTTGTGTGCTCGCATGCTTTTCTCCGTGCTTTGGTTTGTGCAGCAGTACACTTACTCAATGACTTTTTTATGGGTGCTTTTTATTGTGTGTGTGTGTGTGTGTGTGTGTGTGTGTGTGTTTGGGGGTGGGGAGGTGATGCGGCATCTATCCCCGCAGGCCAGATGAGGTGGCCTTTGTGACATCTTGAGTCAGAAGCCATAAAAGTTTAAACACGTTTCAGCTACATTTCAAGGACACAGCCACTAAACCACCACAGTTTGGTAAAGACCTCCGGCTCTGCGGCTGCATCACTGTATTCAGCCACTGTGAGCTTTGTAGAAAACCTGAAACACGATTATTTTACTTTGTTTTCCCTTGTCAGTGTCAGGAATTGCAGCATATGTAACATCACAGTGTAATGGTGAATGGAATGGACAGTAACTGTGTGTCCTCTGACCATTTGACCACTGTAATCCAGATGAGATTAGTTGGTAGTTGGTAGATGTTGATACGCTCATCTGAGTCACCTTCAGTTAACACCATGCACACACAGCAATGAGTTCCATGTGCATGCTGAGCCTTTTTGCCCTGGGTTTTACCTCCCAGGTGACAGACAGGCTGCCCTACCTTATTGTTGGGGCTGTACGCAGCCTGAGAGGAAGACTGAAGGCAATACTCTATACAAAATATATTTACATTAATGCATGTGTAATGACAATCTAAATATAATATATAATAGTCTTATAGTCACAGGGGACATTTTCCTGATTATACTCACATACTTTTACTTAAGTACTATTTTTCAATGCAGGACCTTTACTTGTAATGGCGTATTTTTACAGTGTGGTTTTAGTATTATCTTAAGGATCTGAATACCTCCTCCACCACTCGTTTTTAAGGGGAAAAAAAGGACAAATTATCGTGTGATATATATATATATTTTCCTCTTGGTTCAGCATCTGATTACTTGGCAGAGGCATCAAGTCTCCACCAAAATGATTATGGCTGCTAAAACAGAAACCTCAACTCCTGCAGATCTTGTTTAATCAAAAAATTGCTGAATTTTTAAATAGGATCAGACTGGTTTAATCTGATTTTCAAGTAGATTTTATGTCCCTGGGACTTTTTACCTGCTGAAAGAGGATTCTAATCTCTACAGTTTAAAGTAAATGATGTCCTGTTGTGATGTTGGCAGTTCAGAAAAGGCCTGTGGTTATAGAAACCAAAGACAAATAAAGAGGAAGTACAAATAAACTGCTGATTATGTGCCAGAGTCCCTCTAAGTAAGTATAAAAAAGTGCTGAAAATGGTATTTTTAAAATCCAATTTCCCACCAGATCTTTCTGTTATTCTTTTCCTTTTTTCTTTAAATAAGAAACAAAAATAATCAGCTGTATGTTATACACTGTGGATCGACAAGAATTTCTGTGAGTGTTTAACCTTCTACACAAACCGAGCAAATCTCTTCTTGCAGAGCCTCTGCATCCATCAAACTTTTAACCCATACGTGAGTGTGAGTTAGTCCAAGTGTGAGAGCGTCTCCACTCCCAACAGATCAAAGGGTAATTGGAAGAAATATCTAGTGGGGGGATTTGCAACTTTAAGAGTTTTTCTCAGAGATTTTCCTCAGGGATGGAATTTAATTTTTACGGCCATTACTGAAGAACTTGATGGACAGGGATCAAATAATTTCTGACCTCTCACGGATTTTCTGTAATTATCATGAAGTCCTTTACTCTTTGCTGTGTCAAACTCATTTTCCAGCAAACAGAGAAAATCCGCTCACCTCTCCCACATTTATACCCTTACATAGATTAGCACGGGCTCTGAGAAAAAGTTACTGTCTACCTTAACCAAACTCAAGTTAAATCATTTAAGCTGCAGCTTAATATTTTAAAGACACATCTTTAATCAGTTAGTTTAAAATAAAGTGTCTCTCTCAAATTTACTTTCTTCTATATTTCTAAACCTTGTTATGGTTTCAGTCAATTGGAAATATTTCAGTTCAGCTTTATAATACCTATTCAGAGCATTAATGTAAACCATTATGGGCAAAGGCTATTTAATGTTGCTGTCATTAATTCATTCCATGATTAATTGATTACTTTACTCATTACTCTCCATACCTTGGCTTATTCCGACTCAAGAGGCCTTTCACATCCTTCAGCTATTATCGTGTCACTAAGTTAAGACACTAATTAAATGTCCTATATGTGAAATAAAGACTATTAAATTTTAATTACTATTAAATATGTTTACCGGTGGTGTACCTCTAACGTCTCAGTGGAGTTTTAGGCAGAAGATAGAAGGAGCTTCACGTTTTTATTGGCCAGTTTAACGTTGGACAACAGCGCTGCCTCTGTGGACTTTTGGCTCCTAATAGGGACACATCATTTAAATGCAAATTAATAAATATATGAAAATGAATGTACGCAATGTGCTGTGTATTCAATTTTGCCTTATTTTAAAAATACATTACGATAACTGTTGACTGCATCTCACTGTCATTGTGGTTGAAAGCTTTTTTTCTTCCAAGGAAGCCTGCTAATGAACCTTTGAGTTGAGACTGTTCTGTCACAGATCAGGTGGAAAGGTGTGTTGAAGAATAATCAACTAATGGGGTCATACTGCATCCCTGCCGTTGGGAATTTGAACTCCAGAGATACACTTGCAAGTTGAAACCCCCGAAGACACGAGCCAGAACTTCATGTACTCTGTCTTAAGAAAAGCTGAAGGTCATGGGTGGCAGGAATCCTTTTGCAGCATGCACCAGGTTGGAAAAAGCCTTGAATAGTTTACTAGTACATCACCTTTTTTTTTTTACTCTGAACTGAGCTTCCCAGGAGTAGTTTTTCAATATATCACCTCCTGCAAAGAAGCTCTAACAATCAAACACTATAGGTCATACATGGTTAAGTTAGGAATAAATCCATTTTATAGTTAATTTAGATGGGTACATGCTATTTTAAGAGACGGGTTTCATTAGCAAACTTAGAGGTCTGCATGTAAGACTGCACTTACAAAAGTCTCGTTTGGATCCATCAGAGGTTTTTAACTAATTCAGTAGCCTTCAATCTTTTTGGTTCATGAACTTTAAAAATGAAGCCATTCCTACATTCACAACCAAATGCATGGACAGGCAGGCTGAAAAGTTCAACTAAATAAAGTTTGAAATCTTGTATAACATAGTTGTGTGGTCCTCTCATGTCCACTGTATATCACAGTGCTCTCAATTACGACTCAATTATAAAAGTTTCTTTAGACTGGAATATGTAGCAAAGTCAAATATATTTCAGTCTTTTTACTATTTTTCAATATTCCAGGGAAGATTTACAAAGCAAGAGCACCCTACCTCATACTGATACAGTCGTCTTTCCAGAGGCATGTACTATGGAGTAAATTCAACATACCCAGGGTATCTTTTTGTTTTCTGGCTTCACTTAACCTAACAAACACGATCACACTAATCAGTCATACAAAGGTGGTTGTCAAACCAGGGTTTCCGTATCTAGCCACGAACATGTTTACATAAACCGGGCGGTGTTTACAGTATATGACCAATTACAAACATGGACAAGTCTACTGGCAGCAGAGCGGCATATTTTTCAAACAAAGAGCAAACTATCATACTACAGAAATATGAAGAATATAAACACATAATCCAGGCTAAAAGCAACACAGTTGCTAAATTCAGGAAGGACAGCTGGCAAAAGAAATTGCTGACTTTGTAAATGCATAAAAGTTAATATACTGAAAATATCACTATCGCCTATCATTACGGCACGAGTAGATCTGACGATAACTAGGCCAAGTGTATTCCATTAATTTAATGTGCTGCTTAGATGTATTCTTATGGCGTGTATGACAATTTGAGCCTTATTTTTCAGCTACAACCCCAGTCTGTCAAACAAAAATAAAAATAAAAACATAATTCACAGCGGTAAGCAGTGGGGATGTACCCTGGTAACAAGTGAACCACCGTTGTAAGACTGAAGATCCAGGGTTAAACCTGAAATCTTGCTTGGTTGTACAGGCCTCAGATCCCCCACGTGCCTCCACCATTCTAAATCCCCGTCCTTTTTCCTCCCTCTCTCCCTCCAGATCCCTCAGATCAGCTATGCATCCACCGCTCCGGAGCTAAGTGATGATCGGCGGTATGACTTCTTCTCTCGGGTGGTCCCTCCGGACAGTTTCCAGGCCCAGGCAATGGTGGACATCGTCAAGGCCATGGGCTGGAACTACGTCTCCACTGTGGCCTCAGAGGGCAGCTACGGGGAGAAGGGGGTGGACGCCTTCATGCAGCTCTCCAGGGAAGCAGGTAAGACCTGTTGGGTGGCTGTGGGTGCAACATGGTCCAAAGATGATTGACAGCCAGTTTCTGTAGCAATAATCAATAAGTGGAAGAGCCTGTTTTTTGACTTGTTTACCAGGTGATGTTTCCCCTCAAACCCTTGCCACAATGTCTTACATGTCCACACAAGGACAATGGATGAAAAGGATCTTTTCTTGGTCCCAGAAGCTACTATTCAAGGAACTAAAAGGTTCCTTTAGCCTGTTGTTGTCTTCATTTCCATTGCGGTCTAAAGACCCAAGAAGATTAGGCAAATTAGTACGCTGACGTATGAAGAAGCAACAGCTTTTATACAGCTATACAGCTGAACTTTGTCGTTGGTCCACACTAACTCCATGTTGGTGTGTTGAGCACAATGAAGAAAAAAACAAACTGGTTTGCGGCTGGATATTTAAAAATGTTGGTTGAAGTACTTGGCCAATCGGAAATGTTCAGCCCTGCAAGCCCCACCCGCAAAGTTCCTGTCCTTTTGGAAAGTACTACCCCCCCGTGCAGGGACTTTTTGGGGGGTAAAATAATGTCCCCATAACTTAATTTAGACCCTGGTCCCTGCAGTGGAAATACACTGAGTTCCTCCAAAGGTTCCCATTCCTTGTGGAAAGTTCCCGCGGTGGAAACACGGCTTCAGATTATACAGTGACGTTGATTGCTCCCTGAATAATCTCAGTGACATTTAGAGCAATCTGATGACTCTTCACAACTCACCAGTTAGGATGTGTCCTGACATTTATGTGCTGGAGTTTTTAGGGGATTATTAAAGGACAAAGCGCAGCCAGGGTGCACACAAGAGGCCCAGAAATCTTTTAAGTGCGCTAACACCAAACAGTTGCCCAGTATTTCCACATGGATAAGACCTTAATCACTGATCTGTGGCGGTTTTTGATTTGATGAAATGAATAGCCCAGCAGTACTTCTCAGTGTCACCCCAAGCAGTATTCACAGTCTTTGTCCTTGCAACAGGTTCTGTTTGAAAGAATATTTAGGAAAACCTTGGCCTTAACCGCCGGCCGTGTTCTCGTTTTAAAGGTAACGAACAGATGAGTCAATGATCAGGCTCTCACAGGTAAGAATGTATTGTGAGAGCACACAAAGACAACATTACAAAAAAGCCACTTAGTATTGATGCAAGTATGAAGAAAAAGTAGTTATAGTAGTAGTAGTGAAAACAGTTTAGACAGATTTTTATTTCTGATGCTATCAATCCAAATAAAACGTACGTTGTTAGTTGACTATTCAGCTGATGAATATGTGATAAAAGAGCTGTGTGTGTGTGTGTGTGTGTCTGTGTGTGAGAGAGAGTGTGAGAGAGAAAGAGAAAAATGAGCTCAGGTTTTTCTAGGTTTTCTGCAGATTTGTGAGTAATCCACCATGTATTGATAGTGGGAGGTTCCTTCTATGAGTCGACAGACACACATCCACATGTACACTCTCGCACACACCGTTAATATAATTAGACAGCGTTTGTTTCCAGCGGGGCGTTGAAGATAAGAGACTGCACACACACACACACACTCACACGGGTGGTAATGCAGGGAGGACACATCCAGAGTGATTAGTCAGGTGGTGGGAGACTGATTAGCAGGGAAAGAGTTTCTCTCTTATCTAAAGTTTTCTCAGGCTTCTCTCCCAACTTCTCTTGCAGTCATTCAGTAGAGTCTGATAAAATACACTGGATCCTCTCCACAGCAGAGCCTGCAACATTAGCCATGTCATGACTGAAGTAAAAACAAGTGTCAGTCAGTGTCGTCCCACGGTACACACGTTGTGATGACAATCAGGTTTTTTCATTTTGGCAGACAGGTCTAAATACTACAATACCTAAGAATCTAAGCTGCCATTGCCGTACATTTACTCAAGTCATTTATTTGAGAATTTATATTTTATGCTTTTTTTCATACTTTTACTCTGCTACATTTATTTCACATCTTAAGTTACTTTACAGATAAAGATTTTAAATACAAAACACACGATCAGCATATAAAATATTATTTATAGTTATAGTTAAACTACCCAAACGTACAGTGGGTACGGAAAGTATTCAGACCCCTTTCAATTTTTCACTCTTTGTTTCATTGCAGCCATTTGCTAAAATTAAAAAAGTTCATTTTATTTCTCATTAATGTACACTCAGCACCCCATCTTGACAGAAAAAAACAGAAATGTAGAAATCTTTGCAAATTTTTTAAAAAAGAAAAACTGAAATATCACATAGTCATAAGTATTCAGACCCTTTGCTGTGACACTCATATTTAACTCACATGCTGTCCATTTCTTCTGATCCTCCTTGAGATGGTTCTACTCCTTCATTGGAGTCCAGCTGTGTTTAATTAAACTGATTGGACTTGATTAGGAAAGGCACACACCTGTCTATATAAGACCTTACAGCTCACAGTGCATGTCAGAGCAAATGAGAATCACGAGGTCGAAGGAACTGCCCAAGGAGCTCAGAGACAGAATTGTGGCAAGGCACAGATCTGGCCAAGGTTACAAAAGAATTTCTGCAGCACTCAAGGTTCCTAAGAGCACAGTGGCCTCCATAATCCTTAAATGGAGGAAGTTTGGGACGACCAGAACTCTTCCTAGACCTGGCCGTCCAGCCAAACTGAGCAATCGTGTGAGAAGAGCCTTAATGAGAGAAGTAAAGAAGAACCCAAAGATCACTGTGGCTGAGCTCCAGAGATGCAGTAGGGAGATGGGAGAAAGTTCCACAAAGTCAACTATCACTGCAGCCCTCCACCAGTCGGGGCTTTATGGCAGAGTGGCCCGACGGAAGCCTCTCCTCAGTGCAAGACATATGAAAGCCCGCATAGAGTTTGCCAAAAAACACACGAAGGACTCCCAGACTATGAGAAATAAGATTCTCTGGTCTGATGAGATGAAGATTGAACTTTTTGGTGTTAACTCTAAGCGGTATGTGTGGAGAAAACCAGGCACTGCTCATCACCTGCCCAATACAATCCCAACAGTGAAACATGGTGGTGGCAGCATCATGCTGTGGGGGTGTTTTTCAGCTACAGGGACAGGACGACTGGTTGCAATTGAAGGAAAGATGAATGCGGCCAAGTACAGAGATATCCTGGAAGAAAACCTCTTCCAGAGTGCTCAGGACCTCAGACTGGGCCGAAGGTTCACCTTCCAACAAGACAATGACCCTAAGCACACAGCTAAAATAACAAAGGAGTGGCTTCGGAACAACTCTGTGACCATTCTTGACTGGCCCAGCCAGAGCCCTGACCTAAACCCAATTGAGCATCTCTGGAGAGACCTGAAAATGGCTGTCCACCAACGTTCACCATCCAACCTGACGGAACTGGAGAGGATCCCCAGATCCAGGTGTGAAAAACTTGTTGCATCATTCCCAAGAAGACTCATGTCTGTACTAGCTAAAAGGGTGCTTCTACTCAATACTGAGCAAATGGTCTGAATACTTATGACCATGTGATATTTCAGTTTTTCTTTTTTAATAAATTTTCAAAAATTTCTACATTTCTGTTTTTTTCTGTCAAGATGGGGTGCTGAGTGTACATTAATGAGAAATAAAATGAACTTTTTTGATTTTAGCAAATGGCTGCAATGAAACAAAGAGTGAAAAATTTAAAGGGGTCTGAATACTTTCCGTACCCACTGTATATACAGCAGTTACAATAATAAAGATCAGCTACAACAGTGAAATACAGCTTCCATGTTAATGCATCTATTAATAATGATCTAATAATATAACACTCACAGTAGTACTTAATAGTAAGTAGTAGTAGTACTGAATACAGAGGCCAGGATTCAAACTGCCAATAATTTAACCAAAATTGACACAGAATTTAAAAGTAAGTTAATTTAAATTGCAGATTGTTAAATCACTTAAATTTTTATCTTCAGCTCATAATAAATGCCGTTTGTAACATAATGTGAAGCTCTGTGAATGAATGTTTCTTACTGAAATGCACCTTGGGAGTCTTAGTTGACTTTTGGTTTTACGTCCACAGGCTTCTTGTAACCATGACTTTTTATCAAAGAACCAGATATTTTCAAACACAGTTGTTGATCTTTTTCTACTGATGATTCAGCTAGGACAGTTTCATGTTCATCCAAGCTGTAGACAAACTCACACTTATGGAGTAATTTGAATGTGATCTCAGCTCTCTGGCTAATAGTGCTAGAAATTGAATTGTCAAGCACATCATACACATACACAGAGACGCTTCATATTGTGCTTTCTTACAAAATATTTGTTTTCTTTCATTTTTATGATTATTTTATGCTGAATAAGACACATATCCATCCCATTGAAAACATTTATCACAGCATGATCAGTCATTGATCAAACGTATCCCCGTGTTATGAACAGAGGCAAGATCAAATTCAGTTTTTATTGATAAAAGAAGAAAAGAAAATTATACTTATTTTCAAAAGTTCCTCTTTCATTCATGATAGAATGAGTCAAAATCCAATAAATAATATGGATAAAAGTATATGAGACATCAGAGAAGATGTGTTCTACTTTTAGTAGCAACTTTCAACACTTTATATGTAGTCGATATCTACACCCACTTTATGAAACGTCTTTTTCTCCAGGACTAGAAATATTGACAGCTTGATAGGAACCTACCATTTTCACTGTATAATTTTCTTAACGTCATTCAGTTGTTTTATGTGAAGCCCTGAGGGTTTCATCTACACACTTTCACTGATGTGGTTTGAGATAAAAACAAGCTGAAAGAATACAGAACATATAGTCGATATTCTCCCTTGTCAGGATAGATCTGCATGTTGAACTGTCTTGTAGATGTAAGTAAGTACTCCATACATATGCCCGCAGCCTTAGTTAAAAATGAATGAGTACATAAATAAAGCCTGTTTCAGCAGGAGCCACTAATTTCCTTCAGACACCCACCTTAGTCAGGCCAAAATGAGAAAACGTAATGTAAAAACGTAAAAAAAAGATGATTGCTAAATCTCTGAGTTTGGACTCATTTCAAGAACCTTACCCAAACCTGTCTATACAATCAGACCTTGACTTGAAGTGCAAAGGTATTATAAAAAAAATGTCAGACCCAGTTCAGTTTAAACATGAAATAAAAGCCAAACTGAACACGTGAGGAAGAAACTATTATTATTCTGCAGCCTCTTGAATACTGACAGATTTCAAAGACCCTCAGGAACCTGCCCTTATTATATCTGAATCAGCAGGATCGTGAAGAAAAATGCTGTGAGATATTTGTTTTCTGTTCTTTCAGAGGTTGAGAATGCTGACTGGGTAACTGGGCCTGTTTAATACCATCTGAACTCAGTATTGGCAGCACATAGCAGGAGGGAATAATGTCTCCCAGCTATTTGCCATGTGGAGCGTTTGAGTGAAGAGTGCTGGTAACGAATCACATGGGGCATAAAAACAACACCTGCAGCCATTGTTTGGTTTAAAATTAAACTATTTTCATAGTTTCATGAACAATGCTGACATTTATGAAATCGTACATCTCACAAAATGCTGCAATATCACACACAACTGCGTCGTAGTGCAAAACTGTTTGAGTGTTTTGTGCATATGTCCACATGTTTTCAACACAAGGCAACTATCTGTATATGAACAGATAGAGGAGATAGTCAGTGTTTCAGGAATATAAGAACCATGTTGATGAGACATTTTCAGTCTCTGTAATATGAAGTATAAAAGATTTATATTGAGTATGCAACATGTCATTCTTTGTCTTACTTTGTCTACTGTTTGGGAGATAATGGTTCTCTAAGTTTTGGAACTACAGCTCCCGCAATGCTTTGGGAGCTGTAACCAGGAAGTATAATGCTGCCATGGATTCAGTGAGTTAGCTGTGGGCTACAAACTGAGCCCTGATATTTAAGCCTATATTGGCTTAAATTGGTTCCATTACAAGTATGCTGAATAAGCTGTTAGCCTGTTTGCAGTGTACCCATGGATTTACACACAGCAGACACTGAAACATTGTGATACTGAAGGAAAACATGCTGATTCTCTGGCACGTTCTGCAGTTATTAGGAGCGTTTTGTTCTATGATTTCTAAGCAGATTTATTGATGTTTATTTGACTGATTTGTGTGTAAGTCATACTGAATCTAAAAATATCAATTTCTTTTTTTTGTGTGTTCAGATTTGACTGAGTTATGACTTCAGTTATTATTATATTTTTTGCCGAACACTTCTGCAGTCAATAGGGCTTCATGTCGGCCAGGAAAGTGATGTACCACCACAGTGATGCTGGCTTGTTTACGTCCACTTACAACCCAGATTTGTCTACATGGAGATTAGTGGTGTGCTGTTTAGTCTTCTCTTGGCTCTGCAGCTGTTTGCCTCTTCATCCTCCTCCATCTTCTTTGCAAACAGCCATCCCCTCAGTGTGTTTATTTATAAATTCATTAGGCTGGAGAGATATTAGAAGCAACACACCCGTTAATGCAGCGCATAATTTGCCGATTTGATTACCTGGGAATCCCGGACGGCGTACATCAGCCGTTTGTTAGCCTCTTTTTGCTCCCATAAACACCGAGTAGTGACGCGTACTTATCACCACAGTGGGAGCTGCAGGGTGGGGGCTGTGAGTGGGTTGAGGATGGAAAGGAGGACACTAAAAATGAAAAGAGATGTGGTTTCACTTTACTTCATCAGACCATGGTGTGTTACTCCGGGAATGATAGCCAGTCGGAACTGATTCCGGGAGCGATCAGTCAACTAGAGGAAACATGGCATTCGTGTTCAGTAATATAGTTCATCGCTGCACACGATGTACTAATGTTTTCTCAGTACAGCGAGCCAGCCATTCATCAAAACAACTTGTCTGCTCTCCCCTTAATATTGTATTTTGTAAAACAAATCCATCCCGTCTTTGTTTGTTCTTCCACACAGCTCAGTCATAATCACAGAACAGCTATTTTTCTCCATCAGACCGACATTGACTGATCCCCTTTCATGCTTCCCTCTTTTGTTTCACCACATAAGCAAATTCCAGATTTGATGCTGAGTGATTTCACAACAAGCAATTTCAAAGAGAGGCTTAATAGCTGCGGTATTGAGTCAAAGCAACATCAATGTTTCAAGGTGAAGTCGTCGAGTGAAGTTTCGTCGTTCTTTCAAATTCGAAGAGGTTGCAGCCCACGCCTTTTGATACACACCAGGACTTTGAAAGAGGGAAGAGGAAGATCTTGCTGCTGGCTTAGTTGATTATATTTGGGTGTTTAGTTGAGCAAAAAAGAGAACTGTAAAAAGATTTGTCAGATGGTAGTTCCTTTATTTACCCTGCACATGCTATTCCTGCTAAAAATGCATCTTTCAGAGTCGTCTGAATTTTCTAAGGACTCACAAAACGGAGGTGTAGTCTTATTTTAAATACTTTGACAGTTTGCAGTGATAATTGTGCCATTCAGTTCAGTTCAACATGACTTTCCAGAAATTGTAAGTGAAAAAACTGATAGAAGTCACACAGTACTCTATACATTTACATTAAAGAGTACGTAAATATACTCCAGTCAAAAAGTAAGTAAATAAATTGATGAATTAATAAAATACAAAAATAAAAAAACAAACCACACACACAATTATTCCATGAGTTTCCCTCATTGAAATAGTCTATAAAATGTTGCCAAATTTAGTAAAACATTAAGAAATATTTACATTCCCTCTCAGTGAAAATGTATTTCTTTCTAGCTGGAGATGTTGCATCACATCTTTCAACAGTTGTTTGGTAGACTTAGTCTACCTGCTTACAATACAAAAGAGGCTACATTATAATGGCTGTTTGACAGCAGTGTTATCGTTGGCACCTGATTTTGAGTATAATCAAATATGGTTTCATTTGTGTCGTGCATTTTGAACATGTATGTCTTTAAGCTTTTTGAGGCTACAGCTGTCGCTCCATACAGTTACCATGGTTACAGGTGTTGTTTTCTATCAGATTGCAATGGTTCACATGCACTCTGCCATGTGAGCAAGCTCTGCAGTGACACAACAGGCCGAGTCTCTTCAGTAAATCCACTTCTCATTATAACTGAACTGCTCTCTCATTTTTGCTCACCTGACATTAACATTAACTTAGGCTGTAGCATTGCCTACCTCAACTAGCTTTCTATGTGTTGTAAAAGTTCAAGAGCAAGATCAAGATTATTACTGTGTTGCTGTGAAGAAAATCTGTCTTAACACACATTTACTCAGACAACAATATGATAGAACTGTGATATCATATTTTTATAAACACATAATGAAACACAAACACATTCTGACCAGTCACAATGACTAGTTATTACATATATATTAATACGGTATACATACACTAACTATATTACCTATGTTATTTCAGACTTATTCACAAATGCTTGTTAGTCTGGAACCAATCACAAGCGTTATCTAGTATGAGGCAGGTTTAATACGATGACAGAGACGAGCGCCGTTGAAGCATCTTTGTAAAAAGCCAAGATGGCTGCTGCCGATAGGGAACATTCAACATATGGCTAAAGCAGCAGTATTTAACAGACTGGATGGTACATTTTCTCTAAAAGAAGAAGAAACAACTGCACTTAAACTTTACTTTTTTCTTTTTGATAAAAAATATGTGTTTGCCGAACTTCTCACAGGACGTACCATCCGACAGGACAAGGTATCTTTGTTCTGATTGTCTGTCTCTGCCCGTCGTTCCAGACTAATACGAATTAGTCTGGCGATGCCAGGCTAACAGCAAACACATCTTTCTTATCAACAAAAGCTTTAAGTGCAGGTGTTTGTTTCTCTGTCAGTCATTGTATCAAACCCGCCCTATATAACATAACCGGTTGAGATTGGCCTGACACCATCAATGTCAGGTGGAAATTTGTCTGAATGGGACGGGGACCAGACATATCTGCCACAGCAAATAAAACATGAGCTCGCAGATTCGTCTGGTTCTCAGGGTGCCAAGTACAAGTCATCAAGAGGAAGGTGTAGCCTATGTAGGTAATGACTCACCCTGTGACTCATCAGCACAGCCACTGTGATTCGTGACTTGGATTTTACAGCAGCAGAGTGCCAGATCTCATGACTTTACCAAGTTTCAATAGTTTTAACTCCAATCACAAATCCAGTCTAAGAGGTTCTGCTTTTATGTATACACCGCCGGCATGTCTTCTAGATGTATCCTACAGTTAGTCTGACTGAACAGAGTGATGTGTCCTCAGTTACTGAAGAGCTGAGTGTAACGTCTGGGGTAAACACTGACAAGAGGACTCAATAGCACGACTCAGAGGCAGAATCTGGACACAAAAAAAGCACCCTTTACTTGCAAAAACAATTTCAGTACACAGGTGATCAGTCAGGAGAAATGCAAACAAATCCGGCAAGGAATAGACAAAGGCAAAGTCAGGAAAACCAGCTGAGATCAAAAAACCAGGAACACTAAACACTAGAAGATATGTTGGAAGGCTTGACACAGAGAGCAGAGACAAACTGGCAAAGAGACAGAGGAGCGAACAGACTGAATACACTCGGGAGGGAAAGATGATGAGGGACGGTTAAAACTAAACAGGGTGGGGTAGACAATCACACAGGCGGGAAACACACAAGGGCAGAAAGTGAAGTATCTGAAAGGAGAAGAGAGGCGAGAACTACAAAATTAAGGGACAACATGAAATAAATAAAAACATAACCTACAGAGCAGTGCTAGTCGAGTTTCTCTAAATGATCTTGTTTTTTATTTATTTTCAGGGACAATGCACATTGCTCAACATCACTGTTAATGTGCCGGTGTTAGTCAAAAGGCTGATTTTCCACTGTTGTCCCTTGGCCAGATTTTAAATTAGCAATTAAGGCAACAATAAAGCAACAAATTAGAAACAAGAGAAAGCAAGACATGAAGCAGCTGAGCGGGTTGAAAAGCATAGAAAAGCAAGGCAAGCATCATGCAAAGTAGGATGTGTACAATGCAGACAATTAATACAAAACAATCAATATAAAACATGACGATGATCATGCCTGTACCAGTCACTATATACTGTTCACTGTGCAGGTGAATACAGGTAAAAGGTATGGCTCCTTATTCATTAAAGCAGACAACAGCTAAAATGGCTCTATTTATGTGCACAAATTCTTTTTAGCAATACATGATTACATTAGTGATTGTTTGTGAATTACAGCTCATTAAATGAGTTAGTAATTTTTTACTCTAAAAGCAGCTGTTCAAACACATCCATCCTCAGTGTTAATCATGACTCTAACTGCTCTCTGCTCTGTCTCCTCTTGAATTATGTTACAAAGTATTTATTACAAATATTTGTAATTTTGATGAAAACAACGCCTGCCATCGTTTCAGCCTCCGGTGATCACTGCATTTTTAACTATTATATCATGTTTCCTGATGGTAAAAATGCTGTAGGTTTATCCAAATCATTGTGTACGGTCGTGAGCCAAAGTGAAGGAGAAGCTCCTCCACAATCGCGCTGCATCCGTTGTGTCTCCAGGCCAAAGAGGAAAGATAAGAGCAGACAACATCCTTTCAAATCAGCCTGTATGCCTTCCTTCAGATAAGCTAAGAAGCTTAAAAATGGAAGTCAAAAGACTGGAACTGGGATCACGTAAGCTGATACAGTACTTTTCATGGCAAAAACCTTTTTGGATTTTGCAATGTGTACATTCTTTCCAGTAAAACAGAGTCAGAAGCTGTAGCGAACAATTCATAGTGCAGCTGAGGATCATTCAAGATGCTGAGGTGAAGTGAAGTGTGGAGTTGGCTTTGAAGCAGCATTTACATGTTCATGTTTGCTAAAAGAAAATACAGAAATCTTTATTGAAGTTTCGTTAACTAAACAAATAAAAGATGGTTTGTATTATATGTAGTGTTAAAAAAAAAAAAGAACAGATCTGTGTGCATTAAAACTTGGTGAATCCAAAAACACCCAGAGACATACAAGCTCAGTATAACCTCATCCATCAGTTCAAATTCCACACTGACAGTGCAGTCATAACATCACATATCAGTCTATCCATCACCCTGACATGCAGCATACTGTTTAACTTGTACACTGCCTCCCTTACCCAAAATGCATTTCTACTCTGGAAAATGTGTGATGTTGTGTGATCAGGCTGATCTTCATAAATGATTTTGTTGTTTTCAGGAAAATGTTTCACAGCCTTGGTTACTGTGAAATGGACAATTCTACGCTGTCATTCAAGTGGAAAATGATGAATCTTACTGAAAATTAAGTTGAAGTATGAAACTGCTGGAGACGATGGAGACGGCCTGAGTGGCGCTTCAGTGATGCTGTCAAACTGCTCCCTGTGGGTCGGGGGGGTTGGACTGATTACACACTCCCCTCCCCTTTTTCTAGATTTTAATTACGTGTCAGATGAAGTAATATGAGCACGTGTTTGGCATGGTTGGTACAAAAAGCCTCATTAATAGAACAAGGACCATAAAGTCAAAGAATAAAATAATCCAAACTTTACTCTTCACTAATTCACATTTAGGTACTGTAGCTCCAATCTTATCTTCTTTGAGTCCACAGTGTCACAATCTGCAGCATAACGTCACACGAAAGGAGTCCGTCTTTGTAATAGTGCAGTTACTTTTTTTAAATTTTTGCCTGCTTACACACTGGAGGGCAGGGGTTTTCAAGCTCTGACTCTGTGGGCCTACCCTTGGACGAAATCGAAATCTTCTCTGACATATTGAGGGTATGCTGAATTAGCTATTAGCAGTTCCTGTTTGCAGTGCACCCATGGACGTATAGACAGCTATCACTGATTACTTTGATACTGAAGAAAAACTTAAAAACGTGATAATTCTCAAGCAAGTGCATTATTATAGATTCAAATTCATGATTAGATCAGGGATAACATCTGTGTGTTCAGATACGACAGTTATGAGTCCAAGAAGGAAGACTGGGATTTTTGACACATATTGCGAGAGGCCTCACAGTTTGAAAACATTTGAGGTACTACAGTGACAGTTTAGTTTTTTTTCAATGGGCATGTGATCAAATCAAACATTTATAAAAAGCTAAACTATATTTGATCGGGCGAGCTAAATACTTTGTGTGCAATTTTCTAATACAGAAACAAAGTATGGAAACAAACACTGGCGTTCATAAACAGAACAAAGTTGTTAGTGATGGTCACCTTTCCAGAATCTTGACTTCAACACTCATATTAATAATACATTATGGTAAGTAATGATAGAGGGGACTTATACAATACAGTGACCACCTGTTCCTTCTTCAAAATACTGTTTATTGTGCAGGTGAATCTAGGTAAAGGTATAACTCTGTATTTATCACAGCAGAAAAAAAAAAGAAAAAAAAAAAAAAACAGGACACTTTTGCACAGAGCCAGTTTCTATAGCTGCTAATAAATGACTTAAAATATGTGCAATGGTGTCAAGAACATACAGTACATGGTTGAATAAGATTTGTGTAACATACAAATCAGAAAGGTTGTTGTATTATTTACTTTAAATGCAGCAAATACATTCACGCTCATTTTCATGTTGAAACTGCTTTGTACTGAACATTGTTTACCAATGTTACAGGAAAATCTCTTTAATTTGAATGTTAGATGGACATTGGTTTGCAGATGATTTAAACATGTTCAGTACATATTGTTCCCTTTTAAGATTCTGAAATTATAATCTTTATAGTGATTTTTATGGCTGGCATTTCATGTGCTACATACAGTGGGATGTGTATGGGATGTGTATGTGATATGTAAACAGGTGATCGCCTCACAGCACGGTGACTAATGCGTGCTGCCAGCATGTAATAATGTAAATCTGAAAGAACAAATAAATAAATCAACGGTGTTTCATGGTAGAATTGATTTTTAGCATTCATTCCTTTACTGTTATCCTTGGGTAATAATGGATTGCATGCTCTTCAGATCAGCAACACCAGGACTTGAATGAAAATAGCCTTTTCTTTTCTTTTCTTTTTTTTTAATCCTTTTGAATGCTTTGCCTCATGAATCATATGCAGATATTGAGTTTTTGAGTGTATGATTGAGTTATATATTAAATATTGAGATATTAAGTTACAAAATAGATACTGAACATGTAGCTTAAACCCACATATATCTGAAATGGCCTTTAAAAACACATCGATCCAAAAATAGTGAATAGTGATAGTGCAGTTGTCCTTCATTAAAACATATGTATATTTAGAAGCTAAAACCAGTTGAGGTGGGAGGAGATATTTCAGGTGCCCCCAGTCCCTGCAGTAAAAATCCCCTTCATTTTGTCATAGATAATGTTCAACTGACTCACAGTTGGAGCTCTTGTACGACTTGGATGGACATGAAACTCTGCTGGTTGAATTACCACTACAAAAGATGGAAAACTATGTTAGAAAATATCTGGCTCTTTGATAAAAAGTAAAAGGTACAAGATGCCTGTTGACATAAAAACGTAAGGAGAGAAGTCAACGGCAAGTCGCAAGGTGCATTTAGTGAGAGACATCCAGTCACAGAGCTGAAAATTCTTTGACGTGTGACGTCAGTGTGGAGAAAACTGATTTCACAATCTGCAGCTTCAATTATTTCACTTTTTGCGCCAACTTTGGATGAATTCAGTAGCCATGGTGATGTGTTTTGAGCTCAACTGCAACAACAAAGCTTTTTAAATTAGCTTATTCTTCATAGCAGCAGCACCTGAGGCTCATGGGTAATGTAGTACTTAGACCTGACAGAAAAAGCCTGATAAGTCAAAAAACGAAAAAAAAAGAAAAATAGCAATATAATAAGATACTCCAGTCCATTATTAGTATTACTAGTAGTACATTAATAATAATTAGCAGCTGTTTTGATAATTGATTAATCGCTTAAATAATTTATCAAGCAAAAAATGTCAAACATTTGATGGTTCTATCCTCAGATGAGAGAATTTGCTTCTAAAATTAAATTACAATGAATATCTTTGGGTTTTGCACTGATTTATGTTGACAGACCAAACAATAAATCGATTATCGAGAAAATAGTCGTTACTCGCGGCCTTGGGGTATTACAATAAATGTGATGCATGGCGTGTGAGGTTTCTCATAGTGAGAGCTTTTTTCAACCTGTAGCTCAGTTGTGTCTGCAGCCTTTGGTTTGATGAATGTGAGATTCCCATTATCCCTTTTCCCCTGAGGCAGAAGACCTTGTGATGGCCTCAGCTTTGTCATATGCTTTGCACTCAATCAAATGAAAAACACCTTTCATTTCTCTCTCTCCCTGTCTCTGTCTCTGTAAATGATAAACACGCTTTCTGTCTCAGCTCCTGTCTCTGTCTCGACCCCGTCAGTGTCCCTCTGTGGCCGTCCTTCACTTACCTTCACTTACTTATCTTCTCCATCCTCATCATCATCTCTTCTACAGTGGCCCAGAGAGCTCAACCAAAGCAATTTACTGTAAGAAAACAAATAGACAAAGACAAGCAAATTAAGAAAACATCATTTTTCAATTTGAGAACACTCTCCAAGGTCCTGCGGGGTGCGTGCAGCGCATTTTCAGCACATGCGCAGAGTAAAGCAGTAGCAGAAGTCGGTCCACAACATAAACATAGACAGATGATACACAGACCCGACTTCATTAACTCCACAAGCTACAAATCGTAGTAACAACAAGCATGTCCAAGCCGTGTCCTCTGGACACACCTCCGTTGTCGTTTTCTGAATTTGCGGCGCTTTTCTGTATTGTCTTGTGTTGGCTGAATTTGCAGTGTGTTTTCTAAAAAGATTCAGAAGAAATCTGAAGGAACACTGCTTCAGGTCAATCTCCACTGAACAACAAAAGAATAGACCTCAGTGTTTGGGCGTAGAACCAGTGAGGGACTCGTGATGGCTACTGTGTGTTTGTGTTCACAAAATAGCAATTTCTCACTCATTCTCTCTCTCTCTCTCTCTCTTTCTCTCTCTCTCTCTCTTCCTGTGCCCTGGATAAAATAGAAATGCTGGTTGCTGTCTCCCCTGACTATCACCACCTCATCAAATGTTCATTTCTCTGGTCAATAATTGACTTCAGCCTCTATATTAGCCTTCTGTTAGCAGAAAGATTAGAGAGGGGATCTGCTGTTGAGCATCTCCTCTTTCATTAGGAGAGACGAGGAACAGCACTGGATTCATTACAAATCCAGAGGTCTGGTGTGTGTGTGTGTGTGTGTGAATGTGATTGGAGTAAGGGATGATTGTGTTTTTGTGTGTGTGTGTGTGTGTGTACGTGTACAAGTGCACATCTGTTTGTGCTTATTGGTGTGTCTGTGCTGTAGATGTGGTATTACTGTGTTCATTAACACTTATATAGCATTAAATGATGCAGAAATAATATTATAATGTTTGAAGCCATGATGAATGAATTCTTCATTTAATCATTACTCTCTGGATTTTCTGCTGAACTGTAGAAATAGCTGTGCAGCTGGTGTAGAGGCACATCACACTGACGGTCCATTCAATTATTATCAAGGCTACTAGTCAGAGGAAATTGGAGAGTTCGTTCCATGTACCCAGTGGGAAAAAAAGATCCTATCATACTGGATGTGTGTAAGTGCTTATCTTATCTTTTTCTTCCATATCAGCTGCCATCACAATGAAGTCAGTTATATCAACCTGTTGAAGACTGGGTAATCTTGGTGCTCATATACTGTAACTATTCACATCACAGTTTACGGGTCTGTCGTGACTCAGGACCATCATTTTCTAAACTTTGTGTCGTGACCCAAATTGAGTCACAGAGAGACATTTGATGGGTTGCCAAATTTTGCTATGAAATTAGACATATAGCTATACTATGCTGCATTTTATTTATTTTAGAGCCATTTGTTATTCTCTTGCAACTAATCATGCAGCCCTAATGGCCAAAATTACACTACTTTGATTATATACGTTAAATCAACCTGTTTCTTACTATATTTTGTCTTAAATCTTATTGCTGTGATGTACTTTTACAATTAAATAAATACATTTAATATCCATTTTAAATTCATGGTTTGTTGTGTATATACTGTACTACAGTATATAAGACAGTGATTTTAGTTTGCAGTATATACAGATGGACCTTCAGCCATCCCTGGTCCCTCTCTGTCAATATGTATGGTAGTTACGGTGAAATGGTGAAGCCCAAATGACACTACAGCAATTTATAGAAACTACCCAGTCTTATGTATGACTTATACCCATAATTTCCCTCAGCTTTGTCTGCCACAGGCAAGATCCCAACTACATAGTACAATATGAAGCCTTCAGCTATACAACTGCAGCCAGGGGCCAATTTTAGCAGGAATGAAAGAGGTGATGCGATTCTCTCTGTGAATACATGATATTTGAATTGATCCGTTCTTTCAAACACTCCATTTAAAGTAAGCCAGTGAGGAACTTCTGGCTTCATTTTCAGGCAAAAATAGTTTACAAATACGTTGTTCAGGCCGTAGTGCAGTTCAGCAGGAAGACCTGCAAGGTTTCTAACCTGCGGGGTTAGCCCTCAGTCAATATAACACAAAGAGATGCAAAGCAGGTAAAGTTACATCCCAAAATGTTGTCACTAGTTCGGCGTCACCTCCACCACCTCCTCAACAGTACCTCTGCAGGGAATAAAGGGGAGATGGTGAAAATCATTTAAGGCACATCATCAAAAACAATATTATTGATCACTTGTATTATAGTTGCTGCGGCCCAACCCACAATATGCCTGATAACAGCCCCGACCTCTGTCAAATAAAAATAAGCATCATACTTCTTTCAAGAGGGATCTCCACCCTAAGAAAAAGTTTGGTGAAAAATGGTTTAAAATTTTTTGTCCTATTGGCATTTGGCTTTAGACAAATCATACATTTGAAAATTATAAAATCCTGTACACTGATTGCTGTTCAGGGCCTCTATTTTTTGCTCCAGAACATGCTGTGCAATAAAATCAAATTTAATAAACGTCTTATGGTCTTCGCAACAGGATTTAAAACAGTGGAATCACTGCATCAACACATCTTTTGACTCTTCTGACACTTTTTAATTGTCACATTAGAAATAATCCCCTAAAACCTGGAAATGTGCTTTACAAAAAGAGATACAGAACTGAAAAATGTTTAGAACAATGATTTATTTCCTATTCGTAAATGTATAGCTTGTATGATTGTGCAGGCAATTATGTAATGACTAATGCTCTTTGTTTCATTATTATCAAAGCCATGGAGACAACAGCACTGCCATTTGAGTCATTATGTTTTAATCCACAGTTAATAGTCATAATTACCTGAACTGTTGTCATTATTAATAGAACTCCATCAATGAGAAACCGTAGTCAGAAAAATAGCACCAATGCATCTTTAACAGCTTCTCTGTCGTCCTCCACGAGTAGGTCAGCGAGCAACATGACACACTAAGATCAATCTGAGTATCACAAAGAAAAGAAAGAGGTTTGGAGAAAAAATCAGGAGGGATTTTGGGGCACACTAGCCTACCTGAATATGGTTGTATGTGTGTTATGGTAGCTCACAAATGCCACAGCAGATCAAACTTGAAGTCGGCCTCCAGCCCACTGCCTCTGTAGACTGCTGGGCTCCTGTGTAGCCGGCAGCTCACCCCCTGAAGCTGTTTATATACATGCAAGACTCACATTAGGTGTGCCAGAATCTCTCTGAGCGAGACAACAGAGGGACCTGCAGTTTTATAGCCAGCTTGCTACCCACAGCCTACCCTAAAGCCTTGAACTGGAGTCATAGTCCCTAGGTCGTTTCTGTCTTATCGTGCAAGATCCACAGAAACGTGCCATGACACTGGAGCCATCAACAAGCAAGACTCCAACTTCTAAACTACTTCAAAGCGCCATTCCACCTCTGGCTTATCACGCTAGCTTCCTCCTAGTCAACCTATGCATCCTATACACTCAACGAGCTGTGAGATGCTAAAACAGAACACTTAAATGCAGGACATGTAAGCCACGGGGAGTTGACAGTGGCACGAGCTGATTTAGCTCAACAATCACAATCTGCTGTAGCACAATTACATAACAGTCCATTTAACATGACCAGCCTTGGCACTCATTCATGCTGCAAACATGCACACCGCTCAAAGCTGTTAACTTAACCTGCAGGATGAAGACTAAAATTAGCATCACAAATGAACATCATCTGGAGACTGTAATGTTTGGATTGCTAAAATATGCATGTAAAGAAATTAATGTGGGCATGTATGAAAACATTGCTTTTCCCCAATGCGCGAGTTCGTTGGATTTTTTTTTATCTTTAGATTTTGCAATTAATACTAGTAGAGAAATCTACTAGTTATATTAATGCATCTTTTGATTAATATCTTGCACGTTGCAATATTCCTACATTTCACACAGAACCTTTTGCACATCTGGTCAAATCTGTATAGATGTTTTCATTTCATTCATTGAGACCTTTATGTAATTATAAGCCGTTTTCCCATATGAACCTGCAAAAAGTACGCTGAAGCTGGGTCGTGGTTGGCTCGTAAACATCCGAGTTTCTTGCCGTTCCTTGACTTTGTCTGATGATTTTGGGGCGGCCCTTACTGATAGAAGGTCCCATAACCGTCGACCCTCCAGTTAGCAGGCATTTTGTTGCTGTCTTCGTGTCAATGATCTTTCTTCACCCTCGTATGTTTGTATTCTTATGGGTTTCGCGCTAGTCGCATTATAGAAAGGTCATCAACTCGCCTGCTGTGAATTCTCCAGACAATGACCTGCTCTTTTGACACATTAGCTGGTGGGTAGAAGTCCATTTAATGTACGGTCCAACTGATTCAGGCATTTACATTCTGACATACAGCTCCTCTGGGTATGTTTAGATACGTTTAGGGTTGCAGTGCAAGTGTGAAAGGGTCAAAAGTACAAGAACAAGTGTCTGTGGACATAAAAAAGGTCCCATGATGCATTTTCAGCAAAAAAATAAATAAAAAATCCAATCACTGAGCTTCACAAAACATGACTTACGATTTAAGATTACACTGATATTACAATCTGCAGCATAAATCCTGGCTGAGCAGCTGAAGGTTACATGATGGTTAAATTATCCAGGAGTTTCTATGTTTAGTAACATTGAGGTTGATTGTTTAAAGAAAAACATGAAATGGGAACACAGAACAGGGAAAAACACTGAAACATGACTCATGTTCTTTGTTTTGTTTTGGTTTACCAAGACACACTTGCTGTATGTCTGTTTCTGTCAATTTAAAAGTGAAAACCAAAATCTCATCTGTGACTGAGCAAGAAAATCAAATCCAGCTCCAACAAAATCTGACACACCTACAGAGCGCTCCAGATGTTTTCCTGATGTCAGCAATCAGTTTACCTTCGACTCATTTCTTTATTTGGCACCGGGGTTTGCTCCCAAAAGACATGAAAAGAGAACAGAACTGATGCAGATTTGCAGCACTTCTCCTTTAGACTACTACTCACAGCCTTAAGAGAGCTGAGTGAAAACATCCACCACAGAGCTGAGCCTGATCAAGTAGACTTTGAAAGGATGAAGCCTCAGAGGGCAGCAGTAGATCTACGAGGCAAAGGAAGAACTTCCGCTTCAGTACCTTTTTACAGGGGCTCAGATACTCACCTGAGAGCTGCCGCATGCCGGAATGTTTGCTGCTGTGGCTCAGATGGAAATCTATGAGTTGATCCACAATAGATCAAACCACTGGATTACGAGCTGCAGCCAAGAGTTACTCTCCCTTTGTTTCGCATCTCTTTTCATTCTATTTTTGATATTTTATCAGCCATTGATTCATTATTAGTCTTTTGATTATCAACTGGTGATATCTTTGGTATTTGAGATTGCTAGATCGAAAAGATCCACACTGGATTGACACTAAACTCTCTTGACGCTCTTCAACAGAAACTAAATGACGCTTCTTGAAAACCCTCTGAAGTTAATTAATGAGAGACTGACCTTGTGCTTTAATCAGATAAAATAACAAAAGCCAAATTTAACATTTTGTGTGAACATTTTCATTTAAGGCAAAGTGATACCTTGATTTTTGTTTTTTGAATCCTTGGTAGCGTTGACATCGTTTATTGACAGAAACATTCATTAGACTAACATGAGGATTATATTAAAAAGGTCAAGAGTTAATTCAATTTGTAATTAAGTCTCTAAAGAGAGATGATTTGATATTGCTCACGCCTTACATTTAATCAATGTAACTGGTCTTTTCTCTGACATTAATCGATTTTTTTATTAAACATCATTTATTCAGTTCTGTTATTGTGTCAGAAAGATCACAATCTATTTATGTAACAGCAAAAACATTCAGCTAATGATCTCTGCTGTGGAAAATCGCTCCTGTTATTCATCATTCATGTTTATTGGCACACAGTCCTGAGAGGGCTGCTATCAGAAATTATAAAAATCATCAGTTTTTAATGGAAATGGTTGAACTCATATATTGTTTGCCCCTTTTTTTACCGTAGTATTTATATGTTGTACACAGTTTATTACCAATGTGTTCATAATTGAATTTGACAGAAAAGGTTTTGTGAAGTGAAGTGGATGTGTACGTCCGATTGTCGGTTTCAGATAGTTACAGAGGTTGGTAACAGCGCAACCCCCTAATCTGACGTGAGAAAGGTGTGGGGGAAGGAGGTTTCTGAAGCTGCTCCATGGTCTGACGAGCAGTTCTGAAAAGGCATGCTGGCAGCTTTGGTCTATAATTTCTTTTCAGTGCGACACTGCAGTGATCTCCTGTAGGTTATTTTTTTTACAATAAGACATATTTCATTAAATTTACAGCAGGGATTAAGCATTGCACTCATTGTCAGACTCACAATAGACTGCTTAAAAAAAGGATGGATGCAGCAGAACCAGAGATATCATCTTTTGTCAAAACCTGGCGCCTACATTGCCCACAGTGCAACTCTCCCTCTCACAGCCGGGTGGGACACATTTGTGTTATGCTACACAATAAAGTTACGCTAATGTGGAAAAACACTGGAGTTCACCTTTAATATGTAGTGTTTTGTCTACAGCTCTTGATTATGAAATTGATCCTGCTACTACAGTTGGTTAAAGTTTGGAGGTTTGGCAGAGCTTTAATTTAATGATTATTATGTTTAAACATCATCTCACCTACTCACTGAAGAGACAGAAAGAGAGAGAGAGAGTAGCAAAAAATCAAAAACATTAACGACAAACAATTCGGTATTGCAATTGTCCTTTTATTTTCTCATTTCTTCTCCCATAATAGTATCTGTGACCAATATATGACTGAGTACTTAATGCACATCCAATCACACAGAGACTCACATGAACACCCCAAATGGTTTAAATGCATCAGCACACAGCAGTCATGACACGCAGACTGGAGTTTAAGATCATTACCAACCAGAGATCCATCTTAAACATCCTCACGTGCACGCACACACACACACACACACACACACACACCCACACTCACACAAACTCTGACTCTCCCAGAGTCTGTAAACTTCCACTTCATCAAACGTCTCTGGGTCATTACCACACTCCCTCTCTCTCTCGGACAGAGCCTGTAAAAGACAAGTAGCTTGAGAATTGATGAGGCTGTCGGGCAGCTGCTTTGAAAACAGATCTATGAGGTGGTAATGTGTCTGAACATGGTGGCAGAGTGTCACGACTGTGTGTGTGTGTGTGTGTGTGTGTGCGCATTTGTCGATTAGCTCCCTGTATGTTATTTTTTTACGAACAGCCAACATGCATGTTGCAGTGTGTGTGTGTGTGTGTGTGTGTGTGTGTGTGGGTGTGTGTGTGTGTGTGTGTGTGTGTTGGTACAGGTGTGTTAAAATGTATTTAAACCCTCCCTTAGGAGTCACAGCTGCTGTTTGTGTGTGTTTGGGGCTCATTCCTCTCGCTGGCAGTTATTGTAGCAAATTCAGTGTCAATTGATGAGCTCCCTGGGGTGAATGGGTCCGGGGGGGAGGGGTTGTGGCCCCCAGAGTTGTTTATTTCTCCCCACTCATCACCAGAAGCACTGAGAGAGCGTAATAAAGGAAGGGAAGAGAAGGAGGCAGGAAGGATAGAGGGAAAAACAAAGGAAAGGCAATGCTAGAAATTATGAGGAGGAAGAGAAAAGTAAGAGGGAAAGAGTAAAGATTTTTCCTTTGTTTGAGATTCTAATTTTGACCTCATTAGAAACAAATATTCATCTTCATAATCCATAAACAAGTGAAACAAGCCAAATGTGATTTGAATATCTGATACAAGATAAGGATGGAAAAGCAGACAGAAAGAAGGATTATTTGTCGATACTATACAACTTGTAGCGCATAAAGTCTGGACGTGATCAGATGACAAAACGTATGCCACGCAGACGCCCACACTGACGTGACCACCATAAATTGGCCGTAAGACAACTTGATTTAATTGTACGTAGAGTAGGAATATCATGAGGAGAGAAACTTTAGCTAACGAATTTTCAATAACCCTGATTGTCTATTTAAAAACGACAAAATGGGTTGTTCTGGAGTAAACCGTGCTAATCGAGGATTATGTCTATGGGCGGGTGTATAGATAGGACTTCAATACTGCGGCTCCACTCCCCAATCACTACTGCCCAGACTGGTTCCAAATAATGTCACCAGCGCAAGATGGCGGTGCTCGTATCTGGGATATTTTCGCTTAATTTTTGTACAGTTGCAGGAAGTGGAGTCTCGCCATCCTTCTTTATATACAGTCTGGAGAGAACTTATAACACTAACAACAGGACTATAGCTCTGCACGTCAGTACGAGAACAACGCTGTTTATTTATTTCCATGTCTTCTACATAGGGTACCTGGGATCTGCTAGTTTTAGTCTCAGTCTGGTAGCACGATAGCATGTATGGCCATCAATAACATAATTAAGACCCCTTTACAAGATTCTCGTTTTCGAACGAGTCAGCTTGAGACATTAAAAAGTCGGAGACTCGGTTTAAACCAACTCATGAAGCCAACATTAGCTCCGTTAACTAGTTCACTATAGCTGATCAAATCTGTCAGTGACAGTTGTCATTTCACATTTACGTTTGTGTGATTCCATCTGAAATCAAGGACCCGCTGTTTCCAACATTAATATGAACTTTGATGCTAAATCTGCCACTGTTATTATTGTAAACGTTGTAAAAGAGCAGGCAGAAGAGGCAATTTCTTTTTCCCTAGTTTTGACGTTTCAATGTGGACAGTAAAAACTTAATAAGCAGTATGCAAATCTAAACATTGAATTGTGGATTGGAAGCATTATATGCATTAATTTGTATTTAAATGGCCTGCATTAATGCCTGTGTGTGTCTGGGGTAGGAGGAATATTAAGAGTGAGTTGAGCTGCAGTGGTGTGACTGGTCGTCTGCCTCCCAGTGCTTCTCCCCATTCATCATCTCTAATGAGGCAAAGCCCTTTCTGAGACCTGGCAGGCAGAAATATTTTCAGCTAGGACAGGCCTTATGCCCTTATGGAGTCCTCCACCCTTCATGTATGATGCATCTCCCATAAGCCTCATGGGAAATCAGCACTGACAGTGTTTGTACAGAAACGTTTTTTCATTGGATATGGGCAAAACATTTATGGATTCCACAAGCATAATTTTGTACTTAAAACGGAGCAACCCCATGACCAGACACGTATCCTCAGATTAATATTACGACCTTTAACCAGGTCATTGAGATCAAGATCTGTTTTGCAGGAGAGAAAATAAGAACAGAGATAAGGCACACAGCAAAACAGTCAGGCACAAACAAGCACATACAAACAGCAAACAATATGTTATTATTATTTTCATGATGGATTAGCCTAATCTGTCAAATATTTTTTCAATTTTTCTGTCAATCAACTACTAGATTACTTGATAAATGGTTTCAGCTCTAGATGAGACCTTCAAGTTTGTAATTCATTCCAGTCATATGGTGCAAAGCCTGCAAACATAGTAGATCATTTCGCAAGCTATTTTCCTCAAGTTGGTGGGGACTCTCTGTTGGCTTAAAGGAATATTGGATTTATATCCATCAAGTTGTCAGAAACGCAACTCCAATGGGAGGGTGATGTTGCTTTGTGTTGACCAGATGTGTAAGCAGGCAAATATTTGTTAGCAGGTTAGCCATAACAATTTACAGCCAATTATCACTATAACCGGAATGTGTCAGTCAGCTTGTTTAGGTGATTTCTTGCCTCCTAGTGGCCAACGATTAACCAATGCAGCTTTAACTAAAGTGTTCTGGCAGAAAGAGGAAGCATAAAGTGAAAATACTCACATAGAGGACTTCAGAATTATACTTAGGTAGGCTACAGTACCGTACACCACCATTGCTTACACTATCATGTTGGCAGCATAAACAGCATGGCTTGGAAAATGTAGCTTATATATTGTAGATAAAGTAGTGTAGTGACAACCTTCCAAGTTGTTTATTATTCTTTACAGCAGATAAACTAGCAAAACATGAATCCTGATTTTGAACTATTCCTCATGGGTAAGCAGCAGCAGTGCAGCGGTAGTTGTGTGCTGTGTTTGGAGAGGAGTGGGATTTCCAGCATGGCTAACATCTGCTTGTTTGTGGTCCCATGTGACAGACCCAAGTGTGAATCTCTTTGATCGCACAATGAAACTGAAAATAGCAGTAAAGTCTCCGGAGCTCACCAGTAGCATGTAGCATTCAGAAGTATTTTCCAGTAGCTTACCTTATGGTGAACTGTGGATTATTAATCAAGCTTTTTACACAAAAAAAGGTTTATAGTTTGTGTATATTTTTATTTACAGAAGATGCATTTACATACATTTTCAGTAGAGACGTCCATATCTTGCATTTGTAAATATGATGGCAAACCTAAACTAGATTGCAGAGAAATGTAATCAGACGAGATGTGGATATTTAAAAAAGATGGTGATGGAAAGAAAATAAATGAGGTTTAGGACTCTTGATGATGTTAAGAAGGTGAAAGAAGGTGAAGTAAGGGCAGAGGAGAGAACGTGACTGTATGAATGGAAAAAAACTAGGAAATGATGACAACAAGATAAGGCAGGAATGTGTACCCCTGCGTGGTGTTGGAATAACAGGGTACCTTTAAAAAGTAACCCCACTCTAATTTTGGATGGAGGGAAAAATGTAGCTGCACTTGCCTCTGTGGGTTGAAAGGTTTGTTGAGCCCTTGATCACACTGGAACAGGGCATCATACTCATCCAAAATGTACTAAGAAAAAAACGTCAACATAAAACAACAATACACATGCTTAAAGCTTTTAGCAATGAAACAGATAGCACACATTTGGTGCCTGCCTTACTGCAATTTGATTGGCCATTTGGCGCGTACTGTTGTCATTTGCTTGTATTTGACAGAAGTTAGTATTTATTTTAAAGAAGATAGCGGCTTTTCTCTGAGCTTCACTCTAACAGCCTATTTCACTGATGTTTCAAATCCAGACCAGCTCTGCTTCAGGGAAATGTTCGTAAAAACCAAACCTCCAATTTGCAAAGGTGAGCGGGGACAGTAGCACGGGGGGAGAGACTCCACTGGACTGCTTGAGGGAGGAGAGGATGGGGAGACTAATGGCATGATGGACACAGAGAGGGTTAGATGATGAAAGTCACATTGAGCAGCTTCCTCCCAGCTCTATCTCAGTGGGAGATGAGGAGAGGTCTTGATCTTGACCGTCAGCTGTCTGGTTTCCAGCAAACCGAAGATGATTGGACACACACACACACACACACACACACACAAAATCATAACCATAAATATAGTCTACACACACTCTCAGACATAGTCATAGCTACAAACACAGGCACATTAATTCCAACTTTGCTGTTTAAATATGTATACACATACAGAATGAAACACTTACCCATAAACACATTAAATGAATCACTGGCTATTGTTTGTATACAGTCTGCAGCATGGTGTTGGCGTCTTGGTTCAGTGGTTCCAAACTTTTGGAATGAGGATCCTTTCTTTATTGTATTCTAATTAATTTTTTATAAATGTCTGTTTGTACATTGTGTGTGTGTGTGTGTGTGTGTGTGTGTGTGTGTAGCGTCTAGGGGGTTACAACTATGTGTCATTATACATATTATAATGACAATAAATTGATAAATGAACCTTAACTCCTAGGCTGCCAAGGCGCCCCATGTGGGTCAACTGCATAAAAAAACAACAATTTTTAATGTGGTCAGTTTTTCTGGAGTAGCGGAGCAACAACATGCAATTTTAGTACAAGTAGCCTCTCAGTGTCGGCTCTGTCAGTCATGTGACCCTCTCCTTGCAGGTCTGCCGACTGTAGCCTCTCTCCAGAGTCTCTCTGCTTTCCAGAGTCTGAAAAGTTGATGGTTTACTGACACTAAACACAAAAACAAGAAGACATGTATTTTGCAGTAGAGTACTGCAAAAGTGTTTCATACCTGCTGTGATAGTTATAATAGCCTGAAAAAGCCTGAATTGGCTGTAATGGTTGTATCAATGCTTTGAATGTTTTCTTAAATCTTGGTTTCAAGCCCCAGTTGCACCTTGTATATTTTAGTATTTTTTTAAATTTGTAAAATAAAAATGAAGGGTGGTACAGTTGCTAGTTCTGTCTCCTCACAGTAAGGAGGCCCTGGGTTTTAATGGACGTTTCGTTGGTCGATGTGAAAAAATAGACCCTCATAAATAGACCATTCAGGACCCACTGTCTCAGTTTTTCTGGTTAGCAATAAACAGAAAGTGTATTGTAAAAGGCAGAGATTGCACCGAGGTTGAGAGCTTGGTAGAAGTATTTGGTAGTAGAAGTTTTTGGTTTTGCCTTTTTTTCGTCTAGCCTGACACTGAGAGACAGTGTTGACAGGCACGAATGTTCACAGACACCCAAGTACCATACTGACCCCTGCTTCAACTAGCCACCCAGTCACTTTTCATTAATGATCCCAGAGGTCGAATTGAGCGCTGTGATGCATCATGACTGCCATGAGCTACGATTTCAAATTAGAGGAAAGACAACTTGATCGACAGCTTCTGTAACTAGTCATTAGACAACTGCAAACTGAGTGGACTCCAGGGTAAATGTTTAGAAAGGACACACGCTTAGCAAGATATAGTATTAGCACGATAAGCAGTTTTTAGTCCGTCTGGAGATGTTTTCTAGACATGCAGCAGCCGGTCCACCACTTTGATTCAACTGAAATATATCAACAACTATTGGATGGATTGTCATAAAATGTGGTTAAGACATTCAGGTTCCCCAGAGGACGAACCCTAAGGATTTTTCCTTTAGCACCAGCAGCAAGTCAACATTTTCACTTATCCAGTGAAATAGCATCGCCGCATCTACATGATGGATTGGCACAGCAGTTGCAAATATTCATAGCCCTGTGACAATGAACCCCACTGACTTTGTTGATCCCCTAAATTTTCATCTAGTGCCATCATCAGGTCAAAATATTAATTTGTCCAATACTTTTGTTTATGACCAAATATATGCAAAACATTAGGTTTAGTTCTGATCAACTAATTTAGGCATGCTATCACGCTAAACTTACATGGTGAGCATAGTAAACATTAGACCAAACTTCAGCCTCTTAGTATTATCATTGTAAGCATGTTGCTAAATGCTAAGTATAGCCTCAGAGAGCTGGTAGCCTGGTTCTACACTCTTCATGTATCTCTTGGACATATTCATGATATCAGACTGTTACTGTAATGGTAAGCTTTGTGTGTTCTTCATTCAATTTATCATATACTTTATTATTTTTACTTTATATATACTGTATATAATTATTCAACATATATTGTTGTCAAATTCTATGTAACTGAAAGATTTTGATGGTGGAGGTCAGTTTACAATCCACACCTGTGCAAATTTAGGTGAAGTCTATATAAAGGCTGTGTGCACATGTGGAATACACTGAATGAAGACATGAAGCTGATTCGTCACAGTTGTTCTAAATCTTTTTGAGCATTGGCTCAGTGTGTGGGCATCTCCTTCAAGAATGACAGGCGTACCCAGCACATATTGGAATGTGCATAAAGTGTGAATGTGAATTAATGAAAAGGAAAAAAATGATGAAACCAGAGAAGAAAAGAGAGAGAAAGAGACAGGAATAGAATAGAGAAACATGTATAGTGAGAAAAGGGATGTTGGAACGTAAGCATTAATAGATCCAGCATGCATGTTTAAATCATTTCAACAACTTAGCCCAGGATAGTTTAAATCCCAAGGGTTAATGTTCTTATTCATTTTTTTTGGTGCTTTACCATTAATACTTCACAGTTCAATCTCACAGATGCTTGCTGTGACACAGCAGAAGGGCCTCACACTGACAACGAGTATCCGATGAGTCTGACAGCATGGCTGAAGTCATCATTTGTCACCCCAACCCAAAAATAATAAAGCTGCATTTAGATTCAGAAGTAGTCGTTATTTGGATTATCAGTAAATCTATTAATTACTTAGCAATTAATATTTGTCTATGAAATTTAAAAAAATATCCAACACAATTTCTCAGTGCCAAAAGTGGCATCTTCAGATTACTTGTTTTGACTGACGGAAGGTCCAAAACCAAAACAGAGACAAGACCTTAAAGGTAAACTGTTTTTGACCACCAGTGTTGTTTGTATCATGCATGAGAATGCACATACTGCAGGATGCTATTTCAGTTTTCACCAAGAAGAGTATCAGTGCACCCATTCTGGCAATCATGGATGTAAACAATGTACAATTTTTAACATTTAAAGAATCTTCTTTATGAAGGTCGAAATGCATTGATCCTCACACTCTGATGATACTTGTGTCAAAATATTAGTTGCTGCATCTTATTCAAAGCTCTTATGAATAACCATGTGCTCCAGGTCTCATCTTTCCAGGTACCGCCACGTTTCTAACCTTTCTAGGGGATAATTATCGACTGTATTGAACACAGCACTGAGATCCAGAAGTACCGAAATAAATAGCAAAGCGATTTGCCATGAGGAGGAAACACCTGTAGAGTATAATGCAATCCAATACAACTACACCAACAACTGCAGCGTTAAACTTTGATGTCCATCGAGATGCAATCAACACATCTTTAAACAAAATGTTAATTTTAATGTAAGGCTTTTAACGGCATTAACTGCAAGGCTGTGTTTTGGGTCGCATTATTTTTTGTATTTTCTTCCCAGTATTTTAGGTAGTCTCACTTTCTCTTCCTACCTCTCTGACTTCTTTCCTCTTTTTAATCATATAACTCCCTTCCAGTCTGTTTGTTGTGTTCCTCTCGGTTTCTAAGCCCAATCCAGGCTCTTTCTTATGTCTTATCGTTCTGTCTTAGGAGGTTTCGTTACACCCTCAGTTGTATTTAGACGCCTCTGACCCACTTAGGCCAATCTCTGCAATTTACTGGCTCTTCAGCTCGTAATTTATTTTCCAATTGCCCAAGTTCTCTCCCTTTCTTTATTGCCTGTTGTTTCATCTTCACGCCTCCCTTTCCCTCCTGTCACCAGAGCAGCTCAGCTCAATGTGTCAAGATAAACTACGTTCGATAAAACTTTCTTTTTTTCCAATTTTTTTCTTGTCTCATAGACTGACATTAACTACCTTTTTCAAGATGGTAGAATTCTCCCGCTAGAAAAAAAGAGATTTCCGGTAGAAAAGGAAAATGAGAATCAAAAGCAACTTTTCTGACAAGTAAATTAGTTTTACTGCACATTCAGACTGTCATCACCGACTATGCTGTGATTTCTGCTGAGCAATTTAAACTTGTTGATTGCCAGATGAAATATCAATGATATTTCAGTAGCAGGCAAGACATATGGTAGTGCCAGTACATGATGAGCTATAGATGGGAGATGATGTGCCAAACTTTAGGGAACTTTAAAACTTTTTCAAGTTGACAAATGTGACAATGAATTTTACTTTCCTGCAGTTGTAGAAAGAGAATGACAGCAAAGTTTTCAGCCAAGCTAGTAACATGACATTGCAGTGGGTCGTCCAGACAGAAATATTTCAACAACTATTGGACGGATTAATATGAGATTTTGTACAGACATTCAAGGTTCCCAGTGGATGAATCCTAATGATGTTGGTGATCCTTTGACTTTCCATCTAGCGCCACAATCAGGTAAAATTTTTATTTTGTACAATACTTTAGTTTGTGACCAAATACCTGCAGAATTAATGTCATGGGGGGGGGGGGGGGGTGTTCACAATTTAAACAACCCCTAAACAAAAAAGTACAACATTTGGTGTTAAACAATAGTAACTCAGAACAGGTTCTTAAATTATACACTCACGATCGTGTGTTTAGGTTGTTGCTCTTTTCAATGGTTCCATTGTTAGTTTGTATGTAAAGTGGAAGAACTTGGAAATAATGCAATGTTTCCACCAACAAAAAACATCTCCAAACCTTACGTTACAAAAAAAAAGCACAGCTGTACTCCTGGCCTGCTATAGAGGGGAACTATACCAGACATGATTGTCCTGAAAAGCATAATTTCTCACTATGTGTTTTTCATTTTCTTTTGAAAGGGGAAGAAAAAAGATACAATGTAACAGAGATGCACAAATATACAAAAAATATTCGGGTGGGGGTGTCTGTGTTCAAATCGGCTGGCAAAAAACACTGTCTGCATGACAAACACCACGGATATGTACAAAAATATTGAATACATTTATCTGATTATGACTTAAAGCATATTTTGCACAATCCAGATTTCAAATGTTACAAAGCCTAAAATCCCTTCTCTAACTCTTCTGCTGTTCATCTGTTTATCTGCATAGTTCTTTCTGTGGAATTCACTTAGATTAAAGAAATCAACAAGGCATAATTGATTTTTTTAACCCTCCTTTCATCTGTGTAACTGATGAAAACAATTTCTCAATGTCTCTCTGATATTTGTGTGAAATTAAACCTTCATGTTGCATTAACAGCTCAAACACAACATCTGTGTTTACAGCTGAGACTAGTCAGGGCTTTTGGTAGTGAATTGAAGGCTATAATAAAAACTATCACTGTCATGCTTTCTTTTAGCGCTCAGTGTTTTGACATTTTGTAAATTGTCACCAAATGCTGTGAAGTGCAGTATGCAAATAGATTTGACCTGGAGTTGACCACTGCTATCGCATGCGTATCACTAACAAGCACACTCAGTCTGTTATGTATTCTCTCTCAGTTTGAATACAAATGCAGCGCTTTGATATTCTGCTGATGGCCTGAGTGTAAAATGGCTCTGATGATGAAAGCGTTTCTCCCTTTCTTTCTGATTCATCCACTCTCAAAGCAAACCATTTATAACTTATTTGATCAAATACTGTAAAATATGCATGATGTTTCTACATATGTCTACACTTTTAAAGAGAGAACACTTCAGACTTTCTCATTAACATGGTTTCAGGGATAATGTCCACGCTCTGGACCAAATTCTGTCTTGGTTTAATCCAATCAGAGTCCTCAAATACAATTTTAAACATGACCCGAAATCAAATTTGCACGTTCCGGCTGTTTAGTGGAATAATAATTTAATCCGAAATCATTTTTCTTAACTACATTCAGTCTGTGAAAATCTTGATCTGGGTTATTTTATCAGAGGGGAATTTGTCAGAATATAAAGCTCTCTAAAATTTGGTTACAAAGTAACACTAAAGTGTTTCTCTGTAAATTAATTCAATTCAACAAAAAAAAAAAGGAAAAAGAAACATCCTTGCTATTATTTATTAAGAGTTTTATATTTACAAATCAATCATAAGGACTGCGTGGCAGGTGCTTGCAACATATGCAAACAACCCTGACACTGTCATTATAGTTGGAACATGGTAGAAATTTTATGTAAATGTAGGATCCCATAGCTCATATTAAGAGACAGATTGAGAAAATAAGTTTTCAAGGCCTTTCAAGTCGTTGGCGACACCTGTGGTTACTGTGGTAACAGCATGTGACCTCAGTGACAAATACACTGTCTCCTGTGGCTGCTTCACAATAAAAGTCAACTTGTGTTTTACCAGTAAAAGTATTTTAATGTGAAGCAGCAGCAGTAGCAGATGTTGTGTTAGCATTAGCTCTACAATCGGCAAATTTACCAAATCAAAGTAACTTCTCACCTGGTGAAGATTGAATGGTGTGGTGATATGATGCTACTGTGAAATTAAAGAATACCTTAAGGCTACAAAATAATTTGTCATATTAAATGTCAACTAGTGGAACAATATCACGCAGAGTCTTTGTGTCCAAATAAACAATAATTTCTGTTTCTATACACTCACTTTGCAGCCTGTACATATAACTGATGATCAATTCTAAATATACAACTGCCTTCCTCAGTGCAGCCTCACTAGAATCACACAGAAAAGAGACAAAACTCAGACAATTAAACAAAGTGACAGACAATGAATAGAAAGAGATATGGACACTGCGGCAGAAGAAAAAAGCATCACCAAGGCAACCAACAGAGAGATGTATAGACAGTATAAACTCCACAATGGCTGCAGCCACAAACACACATAGAAATATACACTTGCGTATGACAAACACTGATGCACAGTTTTTACAGACCGGGTAGCACGCACACAATGCTAAGTTGCTAGGCAACGCAGTGGTGGTTGACGTCGTTGTCCACTCCCTCCAGTGAGTGTGTTGTTGTACTCACCCGTCTGAACAGTGTTCTGTGAGTCTTGAGCACCACCAAGTCCTCAACAATCTGCTCCAACTTCTCTGTTTGCTCATTCTCAAAACTTATTATCACTAGAAGCCTGTCCGTGCAACTACGGGTGGCGCAGCACCCAGTAACATTATGTCAAAAGTGGGAATTTTACACAACACCCTCTGATTTAAAAAGAACAAAAATATTTTTGTTTTTGCCTTTTTAATTGACTTCTTCTGCGTGTGGAAGGGTTCCACTCACTTCATGCCGTGCAGCACGTGCAGCAGTCCGTCGCCAATATCCAGTCCCGGGTGAACGGTATCACCGTACTCCTGCCGTGGGTCAAGCCCGGACAGCTGAGGCAGTGAGGCCCGAGGTTGCGCCAGCTGAGCGGAGCTCTCCATCCGTTTGCTTGTGCCGACCTGCTGCTGCTGCACCCCCCCCCCCCCCAGTCCAAATCCACCCTCGTGGTTAGTGCAACAGTCCTTCAGGGCTGCTACAACAATATATTTGTTGTGCTGGCTAATGCAAGTACCTACTGCTCGATAAAAAAAGGGAAATGTAAATCTGAAAAAGGAAATGTGATATGGAATTTGAATTAATCATTTTAAATGTTTTATTGAATGTTTAAAAGTAGTTTGTGAATTTACTATGCTACTTTATGGATCTATCTATCGCTTTATTCATTGGACGCATTATCAATATTGTATTCTGGTTGTTGATTGGTTAGGGAGGATTCTTCCATTGGAGCATCTTTTTACATGTTTTGGCCGATAACAGAATAGTATGAAGGAAAAAAAGTACATTAAATTGATATAAGAGAACTTACCCTAAGAAGGACAGCAGGAGCCCATCTTCCTCTGCAGTTCACACAGACTGGCCTGTCTACATGCATTTGTAGAGATTGCTTTCTTTTACATAAGACTTTCTCATACTGTAACCCCTTTTTATTTTTCATTCAAAGGATGGGCTCAATTTGATATTCCTCTTTTTTTTTTTAAACAGTTTTTTTATGTTTTTCAGCAGAAAACTTCACCAGGTACCATCTGTGGAACACAGAAAGTACATCAGAGGGAACATTTTAAGTGCTTTCCGAGTCCAAACCAAAAGGCTGTCATAGATTAGTATCTGCCTGTACCCACTATAGTGTATTTGTGTGTGTTCGCGTGCATTGGGTTGGGTTGAAGCACAGTTTCCATGGTACAACAGACACAGAGATAGGGAGAGAATGACAGAAACACAAAGTGACATGTTCACTTTCTCTGCTTTGGATTTGGTTGAAGTCCTCTCTCGGTTTAGTCTCCATCACACACACAAAATAACTTTCACTTCCTTTTGGCTCAGAAAAGAAGATTAAGATGTAGGACTCGAGGTCAGAGGATCATTCCTTTGAAATGGGCTCCCTCAGGACCAGAGCAGCCATAACAGTGAGATCCAGTTTTCTTTCACAGGTAGATGTTTCTGTCTGCGAAGCACTGAAGTCCACGTTGGCATTTAAAGTTCCCTCCTCGACCCACACTATAAAGACTTAAATGGCCTGGCTCCATTTTTGAAGTCTGTAAACCCGGTCACTAACTTTCTGTTTCAAAAATCCCTTTTGTTTTTTAAGAATTTACATTTCAACTTTGTAATGGCAGTGGATACTTGCTAAAAATAAAATGTAAAAAATATTTTCTTGCAATAAAATTGCTTTACTCTTCAAATACAGAAAAAAAATATTAGCAAAATTTAGAGTGCATTGATTTCGCAGAGAAGAAGAGTCTGTAGGAAGGATGCAGCAGACAGTAAATTAGGAAATGGAATTATTTTGAACACATTTTTTTTGAAAACACCAAAGCAAAGTAAATGTTTTTTTTTTATTCTTTAACAATGGTCTTCCCTGCTGTTTGGTGGAGCACATTGAGTTGTGATACCTTGTTGAAAATAGCTTTTAATCAAAATACCTTATACTTAACTTGATTTAACAGTTTACACAGGAAATCATAATTTTTTATTTTATTTTAGTTTCAGAAGTATGAAGAATTACATGAAGTAATACTACGAAAACAGGGTGGGACTATCAAAGTGTTGAATGCATCCCAAGCAGAAAACATCCCTGTAGCCCATTTGGCCCTGTGTCGTACTGTACGGTGGCAGACTTATGAGGTTATGATAAGCCCCTTTGGATCCCGACACTGTGTTCGCTTCCAGCAGTCGTTCTGACCATTCAGCCCTGACACCACCCTGGCAGTGCCTCACACTTCGACCTTGCAAGTTTTGACACTCGCCGCCATAACTCCAGCGCTCGCTGGTCGGAATGGAATTAGGCCATAATTCAGTCCACTGCAGGGCCCTACTACACACACACACACACACACGCACACACACAGATGTGGACATACTTTAAGCGAAGAATGATCACCTGGATCAATATTTAGTCATGGGTAATACAGATAAATTCTAGGGGTTGGCTCTGAGCGGAAGTGTCGTTAGTGGGCAAGCTGCAGAGGAGGCAATAAGTCGTTGGTCTTTATGAGCGCTGTCTGGCTGGGAATTTGTTAGATTGTTGAGTACAGTAGTAGAAGTAGTAGTTGTCAGCTGCTATTTAGTGAAAGACATGTGCATCTGAGAAGGTCAATGTAAGAGGCTTTTCTTTGGCAGTAGATGCATGACACTTGCTGGAAACGTTACAGGATTGTGTGAGACCTTCTGAAACGTTATGTAAACCAGAGACCTGGTTAATCTGGGTTAGGGAAACCTGATTTCCCTGCTTGATTTCTCCTGGAGTATATCAATTTCTTGGCCATGTATACATGTAACCAGGTTTTTTACAAATACGTATGTGCAGGTAAACAACTGCAGACAGTGAAAGTAACAGCAGGGCAGCTGGATGAAAAGAGTTAATTACATTAAAAGTGAAACTAACACAGAGTAGCTTCTATAAGTCTAAACACTGTAAATAAATCACTGGCAGAGAGAACCAAGCTGTTATTTGGGACAGTCCTTTCACTTTTCTGTTTTTTCCAATTGATGTTAAAATTATTGTGAATGCAACTAATCACTTCCAACAGTTTTTTTACATTAAAAGTATTCCAGCCTTCCTATTATTGGTAGGCTTTTAATGTGTAAAAACTACAGGGAGCGTTGAGTTAACATCGATTTTGAAAAGTGGAAAAACTGAAATTAATCTCTGGATGAAACAAGCATTTCTGTACTGTTATCTAATAATGTTAACAAAGAGAAGCCTGTAAATATTCAATCTTATTATTATTATTATTACTGAAAAGAAAGCCTTCACTTAAAATGTACATGACATTTTTGCCTCATCACAGCTTTATAACAGTATAGCTTTGGTGGTAAAGTGCAGGGTGTGAAGGGGAAGTCTGGCCTGGTGTATGTGAAACATCTCCCGCCGTGCCTCGTCAACGTACTGTGTGGAACAAAACTACAGTACCTCCCACCAGACTAACAGTGCGATTTCGCTGACACAAGATCTACAGTGTAGCCCCTCGTCCAGCACCAGCTGATGGATGGACGGTAGAAATCCAATATGTGATGGGGGTGGGAACATGCATCTTTAGATATACTCAGTTTGAATGGACATGACACCACAGCTGATTAGTCTGACGGATTCTTCATGCTTGAGAGAAGAGATTACAGGTTGATCAATAGCTCTGTGTGTGTGTTTGTGTGTGTGTGTGAGTGTGTTTGACAGCCCTGTGTTGTACCTTGCCCACCACCTGTGAACTAGACAATGTCAGCTCTCCTGCAGACAATATGAAAGTAATGTAACTGGACAAGTCAACCTTACAGGTGCTCATGATACAGCAGGTAGCCGTCAGGACTTCTGTTCCCAAACAGAGCAGTATGTACAATAGGGATGTAAACTAAGATTAATTAATTACAAAATAGTTAACAAAATAGTTAATTAAGGCAAGTTAACGCATATAATGTATTTATATCAGAGGTTTTCAGCACTAGGAGAGCCACCGGAGTGAATTCATGAACCCACCTTGCGTCGCTCAATTCCGACCGGTGCCTTACATTCAAGCCCTCACAAAACAAGTTCACACAATGCTGATTAAGCCTCTCTCCGCATGTTAGTCTCTCTGTAGTTCTTTACCGGAGTTTTAAATCTGGTGTCTGTGGCAACATTCCCACGCTGGCTCACCAGAAACCGATCAGCAGCGGCTCCCTGGAGCCGACAGCAGCTCACCAGCCAGAGAGCGGGAGGTAACTCCAGAGTTGTGGGAGAAGCACTAAGCTTGTCTATTAGATGCCAGAGGCCTCACTTGGTTTTATTTTCGTTGGCCAACTGTTATGGCCACATTTAAGCTGTGATGGGCACATGTTCAATGATAAAAAGACATGTATCTGAAAATGTGATTGGAAATAAAACAATTTATTGATTTCTAATGCCCCCTTTTAATACTTCTATTCTATGCCTTAGTAATGTGCCACAATAATGTCATGTTTTTGAGTTGAAATATCCTTATTTGGGAGTGTTTCCAAGCAAATATCGATATATGTGATTCATTTGATAAATTAATCAGCATATCATGTAATTAATTAGATTTTAATCGATTGACATTCTTAATTCATATATAAACGGATAATGTGCTCTGAACAGAGACAACCATTGTCCGAATTTCTGAAGTCATTTTTCACCTGCTTTCATCATATTTTGTTGATGCCTCACACATGATCAGATATTTGGCAACTTGAATACATAACAGTAGACGTAGACATGGATAGGGACTGTCTCAGAAGTGCATGCGAGTGGGACAAGGGAGCTTTTCAGATTTTTGTCAGTAGCTTTCTTCTTTTGTCCACTTAGGCAGAAACAAGTAGTGAAAACAACAGTGACATATCATCACCTTTTAAGTTGAACTTGTTTGCAAACAGTTGCTTGTTTGCACATCCAGCAGTTACAGAGCAACATGATCATTCATTCAGAGTGGAGTTTGTGTCCACCTGACACAGCAAGTACATGCAGCCGGACTAGACATCAAGCAAGTTACTGTATTTATCCTATTCAGGAAGCATTGTATCAAACATTTTCGATTGTTTACAGCCTTCCCGCAGTGCTGTTGTTCTCTAATTTACACTTCCAAAAGGCTCTGATCTGAACATGTTGTGGAACTCACAAAGCACTGAGGCATGACGGGAGCACTTCAAGACCACAAAAAAACCCCACAGTTTTGAATTTATCATTAGCCCAGTTGTGTTTCAGAGATTCTTGCATGAGGGAGATTGTCACTACAGGGTCCTTTGGAGATACATTCAGATCCATACAAGATTTAAAGGCAATCTGTTTAGTTTTTATTTTATTTTTTATTTTACTCAAGCTTCAGTTGCTGAGACAAGAGTAGAATATCTCACTCACTAAGACTTTTATGCAAATTTGAATATGTAGTATAAGTAAGCCCTCAAAAAAAAAAAAATGCATAAAAGTAAATAGCCTCCTTCAACTCCAACTGCAGTCGTTCAAAATTGGTCTCACAAGGCTAATCAACCAACGATACCAAAGTTTGCTTTCTCAAGTGCACTGTTCTTTGATGTAATTTGATATTCCTGTAGTGAAAACTTCCTGTTAGCTTGCCTGACTTCAACCTCATTCAGCCAGCATGTGGAACGATTCCAGCTGCGATGCTCAGAAGCATGCAGTGTTTCTACCAGCAGCTTCTCTGAATCAACCCACGACACAGAGCAGGAAAGTCTCACAGACTAAAATATACTGTCATTACACTGTGCTCCTTCAGTTGAGATAAGATAAGATAAGCCTTTGTTGATCCCCAAGAGGGCAATTCAGGTGTTGCCGTGCCACAAAGACAGAAGTAAGTACAGATACACATTGAAAAGTAAAAAATAAATACTATGCACAATAAAATAATATTATAAATCGAAATTATACATGAGCACCTAAACTCAAAATTGGCTGCATCAATTTTTTATCTTTTTTTGTTTTTAAACTGTCTCGTGAGTCCGACAATGTTATGAGTACATTGATAAATTGGTAGACTACCCTTTTTTCAAGTATTCAAGTATTTATTTATTGACACTTAAATACTTGATCTTTTAAGTTAAAACCAATAAAAAAAAATGTATTTGATTACACAGAAACAAAATTGACAAATATAGGACCACATTCATTTTTTTATAATTCTGTAGCCAGTTTTAAATGTAACCTATGATGAAACACTTTCATATTGTCTAGAGGTGTGAAGATAATTTAGTCCTGATGCAGAGAGATGTAAATTTACATAGTCACAGTATAAATATGAGATTTGACCACTGCATACCGAATGCAAAATGTTTTATTCATTGGTTGAATAAAATGTGGGGCCCACACCAAATACCCTTTCCTCCTACACATATTTGATCTAGCACACTTTTCAATTGAATTTGAGATGAGGAGTCATGGCGATATATTATGAGGGCTTGCATGGAGTTTTTAACAGATGGAATGAATATCTTCTCTTTCCTTGGGCTTCATGAAGCCAAATTAATGATTTGGAGGCACACATGCATATATCAGTATTATCACTGAAAACAGGCTGAATTTTGACATGTAAACACTGACACTGGATTTGTGAGGCTGATACTGATATTGATATTTATAACAATAACGATAAATTATAAAATATATTTAATGGATCCCATAGATTTGTTGTTCTACAGAATTGTTATCAAGAAACATACTGAGAAGGACATTTTACAGTATAAAAATAAACTTGTCAGTGCTCTCTGGTGGACTAACTCTGTGATGGAATGTTAACTTCAAATCCAGTTTGGCATTTCTGTACTCGGAATAGGAATCAGAATCTGCAACTTCTTTTACTTATCGGCAAACATCTACATTGATACAATATATCTGCATATATGATATATACGTATGCAATATTTTGAATTATAATGTTGCTCCGTAACTGCTGGATGTGTAAATTATCAACCTTTTGCTAAAAAGTTCAACATATCAACTTAAAAGGTGATGATAGGTTCACACCTTGTTTCTGTTAAAAACAAGTGGACATAAACATCAGTTTTTGAGATCAGGTTTAAGTAAAAGTACCAATGCAACAATGTCAAAATACTCCATAACAAGTAACTAAGTAAGTATCTATGGCTGGCCTAACCATTACGCCAACATAAATCCAGTTTCAAACCAAAATGGTTATATTCATGATTGGCATTAAAATGCACTACATTTTAAATCTGCATAAGATGTGTTGTCTTTGCCTCGGATGGACTTTAAAATGGCTGAAGCTTCCCACCCTCTGAGGGAAGATGCCACATATATCAGCTGGTAATGATGAAAAGAATCCAGTGTCGCAAACATTTATTTTCCCAGAACACTCTGAATGCTCCTAAAGCACAATGATAAGGTAATACATCAACAGCCACTGAAGAACCTAATTAAGGAGGGTTGTCTATCAACTTAATGTTTGTCACTTCACTGCGAGCTACACAGGGGTTGTAAATTTCTCTGTCTTTACTGCATTAACAGATTATCTCTGTTCAGTACTGCAGCAGAGAAATAAGGTTCAGTATCTAATCAAATGATAAAACTTGAGGTAGGCCCACAATAAGGTCCTCGTGAGTGACAGTCATCTTTCTGAGTAAATGTCACCAACAAACATTGTTATGATAAATTGAAAAATATTCTATTTAGCAGACACAGTGAGGACTTGCCACTAAGACATGAAGCCATTGTAGACATGCAGCTGCAAGGATGGCAATGTCAACCTGTCGGCCCACCACTTTGGTCCGGACTGAAATATCTCAACATATGCTCGATGGATTGTCATTCAGAGATTCATGTTCCCCTCAGGATAAATTGTAACTGTAGCCCCAGCTGTACTTTGTGTTTAGTGCTAATAACCTGATGTAAGAAGGTGAGCATGGTAAACATTATACCTGCAAAACATCAGTGTGTGAGCATTGTCACTGTGAGCATGTTGACATGCTGGTGTTAGCATTTAGCTCAAAGCATCGCTCTAAAGCCTCACACAGACTGCTCAATTATTTATGAAGTTATTGTGAGTTAATTGTCTGAGTTCATCTCATTCAGAAGTTCAATGAGAAGGTCACATTTCATTACCACGTCATTATAATGTGTCTATTAGCAGCCATTTATCTTTGGCGCAACACTGAACTCCTTACCCTACTTACCCTTTAACATGTAAATGTTAATTATATTACATTAGACTCAATGAACCCTATGGGGTACATTGTGTATCCCATGGCTGCTTCACAATAAAAGCCACCCCGTGTTTGTCCAGATATAGTCTTTTGATACAGATATCAGCGTGTAATCCAGAGACAAGTTCATGTCAGACCATTGTGTTTGAGTGAATGCAGTTTGAATCCAGAGCGGGAACAGTGGACTCTGCCACTAACAATGAATGTATATATATATATGATCAAAAACAGGGTTTTAATTCAGAAAAATCTTAAGACAAAGCAAGTTTATTCGTAAAGCACCTTTCAACAATAAGGCAATTCAAACTGCTTTACATCAGAAAGAAAGGCATTCAAAAATGATATAGAAGAAACACAAGACAATACAAAAAGACACACATGCTTTAGGATTTTAGAGTAAAATAAAATAGATGATAAAAATATGCTAAAATAGAATAAGACAATGTTTCATAACTTTTAATGGAGACATACAAAGTAGGCTATGTTCTTGTGGATTTAGATTTGAAGTGGATTTAGATTTGAAGTCCCATTGAGGCTGGAAACTAAGACAGCAGCATAAAAAGTTGAAGACAAAATATAATACCAACATCAGAGTAAAGTAAGCTAAGAACTAAAACAGAATTCAATATTTTGGTGGCATTGATTAGGTATCTTTTATATTCTCAGTAATTGTACAACATCAGCAGTTTGAGTCTGTGAAGTCATCCAGTGCATTTACGGCAGCGGGAACAGGAGGTGAAGGGCCTTCTTCTCAAAGAACTTGATGATAGTCTTTGAGTACCAGAAGATGATGAGCTTCTTTTCCGTCCCTTTTTTGGCCGCTGCAACACACACTGACTGGAAGTGTGCAGTCAAAAGCCAATAATGTTACTGCTGCTTCCAGTCATGACAGTTACAATACTCAATACAGACAGAGCAACAAATAAGAAGGTTGATCAATGTATTTCTATTGCTCAGACATCAGTTTGACATCGTGCTCCTCGTGTATCGAAAGCCTTTTAGATTGAAGACCGGAGCAGTAAGATATATCCTGTAGGAAGTACAGGATATATTTTACTGCACAAGAATATGATTTCAGTTTTTATTAAACCATCAACCCAACTAGGAAATGTTATTTCCTCTTTTTGCACTCCAAAAAAATAAGAGAAGCTTAACATTCATCAGCTCAGTCGATCTCCCCTGATGAGAGAAAAGACTTCATGTAGCAGTCAAAAGCTGAAAAGGAAGGGAATGACAAAGATGTAACTGGCAAGAATTTGAATTAAAGGATGACGTTTATACAATTTTACTCAAACAAATACAACTGTAATGATTCATTTTATGGAAATAAAGAAAGAACATGAAACATGAAAGAATAAACTAACATGAAAGAAAGAACCGATATTTTTTTGGTATTGTTTTGAGAAAGGGAACATGAAAAAAGGAAGGAAGAAAAGAAAGAAATTTCATGAAAAACAGGAAAGAAAGAGATAATGAAAAAAAGAAGGCACTAACATTGAAGAAATAAAAAGAAAGAAGAAAGGGGCAGAAAAACAGAAAAACAACAAAAAGAGAGATAGAATTTACTTGAAAGAAGTAAAGAGAAAGAAAGACAGAAAAAAAGAAAACACAAACCAAAGAAAACATAAACGGAAGGATTGAAGAACATGAGCTAAAAGGAAGAGAGAAAACAGTGACTCAGGTGTTTGTTCCTCCGAGTTTAGAGAGGGTGATAAAAACGCGGACCTCCTGTGAGGATTGTATTAACCTTTGAACACTGGAATTGAGTTCCCAGTTGGTGGTTCATTACAATCTACTGGCAGACGTTCATTATTGATAGAAGACATACGCTGAAATGGTGAAGCTGAGGTGAAGAGGTCAGCGACAGAAACATCTGACTTCTGGAAAGAACTCATGTGTTGAATTTCTGAATGATCTGTGAGTTTGATTTCTCATGCAGACATCCACCATGCTGAGAAATCAAGGACTCTCGCTGACCTCATTTGTTTCAGCAGCGATGAAGTGCTCCAACTGTGTTGTATCGTCTTTTGACTTTTGGTCTAACCAGGGAGTGGCACATTGCTGAGTCTTACCAGCTTTACCTGCACTTGATCAAATATTTGATTAGTTTTATAAAATCTGTAGCTAACTGTTGTGAGGTTACACGACCTCCTCAAAAATGTGGACGGGTGTTCCGAACTTAAAAGATTATTGTAGCGGACTGTGTGAACCGATTGACTTAAGTTTACTGTAGCAGCTAAGAGACAAAAAAAACAGGAAATGGAACAAACAAAAAATGTAAAGGCCATAAAGTAATATTAAGGAAAATAGGTTTACCCTGACTGACATTTCTTAAGAACTTGAATTCTAATATTCTGCTTAAAGTTCATCTGTTTAATAATTACATTTTCACTCTTGTTGACAGCATCATGATTTCTGTCATTGGAATCAGAAGATATACATTATTCAATAAAAATCTGCAACACATGATTCTGTAAAAGTGGAAACATCAGAGAGTACCAAGCCAACAGAGATCTGCAGGCTGATCACCTATAGTGCAATATTCATCATGCACTTGACAGGAACAATTAATTCATCATTGTGATCAAAAAGTTTAGATCCTCTGTTATAAGTTGACAATTGTGGATAAGTCAAAGAAAAAGGTTTTTGCAATTGAGTGCTGGCAAATAGGGCATGTTGAGCAAAGAAAAGTTTAAAAAAAAAAAAAAAGGAAAGCTGCACACTTTTTTGGGTGGTTGAGTGACATTTATTGAAACTAGCAATGTCTCAGCCTGGAACCCTCACAGCCTTTTCTCTCACAATTTTAAGACGACTGTGTCCAAAAAAGATGCAAAAAGATGGTGGTTTCATGAAATGTCAGGCAGCAGAGAAAGAAGAGCACAGCTCTTTTTCTTCAGGTCCATTTCATAAAAATCTGCTGCATTTTCCTTCTTTTAGGTTCCTCAATTTCAACTTTTACTGCTACTTTCAATATTTTTGACGATCTCTTGGATGAACCTTTGAAGGATGTTTTTTAAATGTTAAAGTCATTTAACGTTGAAATAGAATCCTATTTCAACAGGACATACACAAGTACACAGGAAGCAAGATGGTTTAATGTGATTTACTGTATGTTAATGTTCTTTGTTTTGTGTCTCCACAGGTGGAATCTGTATAGCTCAGTCACTGAAGATCCCTCATGACCACAAACCCTCTGACTTTGATAAAATCATCCGTTTACTGCTGGACACTCGGTATGCCCGGGCAGTCATCCTGTTCGCCTCTGATGAAGATATCAGGTAAATCATACACTTTATTTAAACACAACTGAGTTGGAATGTTAGGTCAGGTATAGTGAAAGATATACAGGTTAACCTAAAAGAAACTGTTTGCCTCATTAAATGTTATTAGAATGACAAAGGAAGAGGTATGTTGTCCAAGAACTGTGAAAACAACTTTGACCATATCTTTCACCTTATTAATAATGTTTTGTTGTTGTTTTTGCTTCACTGCCTGTTTTTTATTAACTCTACACACAAAAATCTGTAGGTTAAAATGCACCCAATTTGGGTGAACATAAAACCAACACTATTTTAACTTTACCCAGTACCAATAGGTAGAAAACAGCCCAAAACAATGGCTTGTTTTGACTCTTTGCCTTTTTTTTTTTTTTTGTTATTGATTGTTAATAATATGGGTGTCCTTTGCAGTTTTTAATGTCACATGCATGTTGCTTTGTGTGACTAACAATTAACACTGGATCAAAATAACCATATTTTAGCATGTGCACAGCAGTGAAATAAAAAAACAAACAACACTAACACTTGGTCAAAACCAGTGGTGGAAGAAGTACTCAGATCCTTTACTGAAGTACAAGTACCAATACCACAATCTAAAAATATTACATTTCAAGTAAAAGTTCTTCATTCAAATCCTACTTAAATTATCAACACTGTGTAGTTGTTGCTGTTATCATTCCACCAAATTACAGAATTATGTCTTTGGTGTATAGGTATGAATATATGTATATAAATAATATAGGCATGAAGGGACTACAACTTTAATTTCATTGTGCAACCCTGTATTGTAATATAACAAATAAATAAAGCTTGAACTTTAAACCTTGAACCTTGAAAACAGTGACGTGACATACACAAGACTGAACTTGATTGACCGGTTGATAGATGATGTAAGTAAAGTTACACTGTTTTTATAGTTTGACTAACGTTATATGGTGGGTGCAGGTCTTTTGTTGACGTCAGCAGACTCCATTTCTGGGCCAGCGTTAGCTAGAGTTGTTCTGCTGGCGCTGTAGAGGAGCTGAAAAGAGGCAAGGCACTCAGGAGAGCACATGACATTACATCCATTGGATTTTCCTGGAAAAAGCGTCCCATGTCTTTTACATAGAACTCAGTCTACAGGCTCTCATAGGCAACCAAAAAAGTCGGGGCAGGTCAAATTTTTTAGGTTAGGTTACAATCCATTCACAGATTGGCAATAAAAAATGATTAATACATGTAAAAAGTTACATATAGAACCTTTAAGAAAAAGTCCAGTAAAATATAATGTAGTAAAAGTAGCATGTGGAAGTAATATGAAAATACTCAAGTCAAGTACAAATGCCTCAAAATTATACTTACAGTACATGAGAAAATGTAAGTTACTTCCCACCACTGGTCCAAACAACCCCTTTGTACTGGATAAAGTTAACTCAGTATTGCATCAATGCTATGGGGATCAGTTTTGATCCAGTGATTTCAAATATCTGATATATGTTGAGTTCCCTGATAAAAAAAAACTTAAGGTTTAAATGTGAGCTTTTAAATGCTGCCATGCACACATTGAATATAACTGCTGTCATAGACACACACACACACACACTGCATGTGACTCAGCGATGGTGTATGTTTGACTCCAGGGGCATCCTGAATGCCAGTAAGCGAGCGGACCAGGTCGGTCATTTCCTGTGGATCGGCTCAGACAGCTGGGGGGCCAAGAACAGTCCCATCCACCAGCTTGAGGACGCTGCTGTAGGAGCCGTCACTATCCTGCCGAAGAGAGCCACCATCAGCGGTAGGGTCATTTAATTGAATGGTGTTCTTTGGTTGGCCTGTGTGAATATGTTTGGCTTGTTTATTCATTCCTTTCTTTTGTTGGTTGCTCGCGTACTTGCGTGTAGTTATCTCTGGAACTCACAGTACTGATTGGGCAGAACTGTTAAAAAAAACTAATTTGTCAGTGAGAACATTCACTCTTTCCCATTTCATGGTTTTCTGTGACACAAAATTGCACAGGACTCTTTTGATGGTGATTACATATCATCAACCTGCCAGAACACGCACCATCAACGCTGCTTTATCTGCAGTAAGTCAGATTCTTAGTCAGTCCTATAGGGATTTTATTAAAATCTCACTCCATGAACAAAGATAAAGGATAAAGAAAAAAGATGTCCCTCTCTCCTTGAGTGTCCTCTGTCCTGGAACAGTCAGTGTGCGTCATCTGATCGAGCCTGAAGAGAAGTCAGACAGTATTTGTCTTTGGCGAACATGCATATTTATGTAGCAGGGACTGCCATGGTGGGTGCACTGAAACGTACCTTTATTTGGTGCTTACTGTATGGAAGACTGTGTAATCCTATGGTTTATCTGTGATGTCTATGGAGCTGCATACTGAATAGCTCTGGTCATTGTGCTGCTTGTTAAGATGCTTGACTTGTATCTTATATGGAGAGGTGTAAGAGGGAAAAATGGTAATGTTAATCAGTCAGCTTTAGAGGTGCTGGTGGGTGGATTTTGTTACTTTCAGACATGGCCAGGCGGGCTGTTTCCTCCTGTTTCCAGTCTTTACACTAAGCTAACCACATCCTAGCTCCAGCTTTATATTTACTGTACAAACACGAGAGTGGAGTCAAAGCGAATAATGGTATTTCCCATAATGTCGAACTATTACTTTAAGGTCCCAAATAATAGGGAAAGGAGATTCACAGACATACGTACTGGGTGTCTTTTTGACCCTTGATTGAAACAACCATGAGATCATAAAGATGCACAAAATCCTGATCAGAGGAAACACAAGTTATGGTTAGGCTGTCTTTCAAGAAAAACAGAATGCTACTGACTGCTTTTTTCATGCTAATGACAGCATTTAGACTAAGATGTATTGCTATCACAGCACTGTTTAGTAACTACAGACAACTTGGAGCGAGGCTGTCGTATCAAACAAAGATGTTGACAAGGATATAAACTGCGTTTGTTGTGCCAGTTCTGTTAAAATGAAGGTTTTGACTTCAAATAAAATATGAATCCTTTGTTCTTTTTTTTCTTGATACATAACAACGACAGTGAAGCGCTTAATGGGAACCAGCCAAATCTGATTTTCTTCTCCGGAATCAAAATCCTCCTGCACACATATAAAAGCCTCGGTAATCCTATTGCCAATGTTTTGTCGTAACATCAATTTCTGCCTCTTTCTTCTCCTCAAAACCATGTTGCGCAGACGTGCGGTGCACTTTCAAAAACACAAGCCCTGCAAGGAGCTAGATCAAGACGCAAACTTGAAGAGGAGCTCAGTGTGAGTGTGTAACCTTGGGTCTGCCTTTAGGGGCTCTTGGTGGTGCGCTAATAAACATTGTCCCCTTCGATGTGCTCTCTGATACCTTTTGTCCCCTTCGTTTTTGACAAATGATTTATGGAAATGGACGTTTTCTGGGCATAAATACGGTAGGAGAGGATACTGGGCCGTGACGGGCAGTCTGGGTAACTCAGGAATGAGGGCGACAGACCCATTCCATCAGAGGCTATAAGACAGGAAAAAAAGGTGGGAGGGAGAGAAATTTGGTTTTATGATGAGAGTCATGGCCAGATTAACCTGCTGGGTAAAAATGAGCTGCAGGGCTCTTATTATCGCTCTAATTCCTCCCACTCTCTGAGCAGTTTGTGCAGCTGGAATATTACCTGGCTGCATTGGCTGTGTGGTAATTTGATTAAACACAATGTAATCCATCCATATGCACCACGTGAGCACAAAGCTGTAATAAGGAAGGTCTTAAAAACAAAATTTGACACAGCAACCATCTCAAGACAGGGACTGGAGACCAGGTAATGAAGCAGGACCCACCTTATTATATTGGGCTGAAGATGTCCTTTTCTGTCACCCTATTTTTATTCATTCTTTCAAGCTAAATAAGTGGGTTGACACACAATACAATACTTACAAGACGTACTACAAGAACAGCTGCCTTCAGTGACACGTGAAATGGGTTACATCTCGTAGGCACATAAAAGTAGTTCAGTTCAAAGTCCAATATTCTACATATTGTTCATATTGTAGTGTTAACGTTACAGGACAATCTTAAAGGTCAATTTCTCCACATGGTTTGTTTCATTGACAGTTTCAGTCCAATCGTTCTCTGTCGGAGGGTTTGTCAGCCACCAAAACTCCTGAGCCATCAGTTCATCCAGGATTGAAGTGAGGTATAATGTATCAAAAGAGAAATGTATTTCCCTTACAGATATTTTCACTATTTCTTTAGCAATCTCTCACCAGTATGACAAGATGTAAGGACCAAGAAGCCCAGAAAATATGAAAACGATCTGCTTTTTTTACTACCCTGCCTCCAGCATTGATTTTGTCCCACTGTAAAGCATTTTTTTTTTTATTTATCATTTTTGGCATCACAGAATATCAGATTATGTTCTTCTAACAGAGCTCTCTCCAAGATCTTAGTCTGGCAAATTTTCTTTCCCAGATTTGTTTGATCTGGGCAGTCGAGATTTTGGAGTTTTGTATTGTAGTGTATAATCATAATATTAGATGTTTGTTGTCTTTTATCTTATATGCATCAATGAATATGAAGATACCAAATCAGGTTCAGTATCATTAGCTTGTTTCATTTCATTACACTGGTCTGATGGAGATGTCTGAAGAAATCTCTTTTTAAAGTAACATGGAGGTGTTAAAAGGTGTTTAAAAGTGAGGGAAAAGTTACAGTGCAGTAAGCTGTTACACCTCTTTGTGCCAAATGCTTAAACCGTATATCAAGACCAGAGAGTTTAAAGGGATAGTTAAGCATTTTGGGAACTACACTTATTCTCTCTCTTGCTGACACCTTGTCTGGCTCTGTCCAAACTCAAAATTCATTGACCAGTACCTCTAAAACTCACTGTTTAACACATCATATCTTATTTGTTTAATCTGCGCAAAAACTAAAGTGTAAAAAAAAGTTGTACAGGTGGTTATGTGCCGGCTGTAGCTTCATGTTTAGTGTTCATACATGAGAGTGCTATCAATCTGAACATCGAGAGAAAGAGAAATGTCAACCTAATCCTTTAAACTCTATACATATGCCACCCATTTTAGTATTAGTAGTACTTCTCATTTATAATCTGCACCAGCATACCAGCGGTCCTAGCTGGGTGGAAATGTTATAGTCTGTTTTTAGGTATTTGGGTGGTATTTTATCCAGGACCTCTGACTGTTCCACACAATTCTTGCACTCAACCTATTCCATTCACTAAAGTCTTTAAAAGGAACTACTATAGGATGTGACTGGAGAAGCCACAGTATCTATGGCAGTGCACTTATTTTTAATCATTTCAGTTTGGCTTGTCTAGTGGTAATAAAGACCGCCTGCTGTATCATAGTCTGCTTTAATGACTTAATAATTGGACCTTAGTTACTTTCATTAATTGTGGAAATGTGTTTTTGGTGCACGTTTCCAAACAAACAGTAAGTGAGGAGATTTGACGGCCTTGAGGCAGTTATCCACTTCACCCGGTTTTTAATCATTCCTTGAAGACAGTGACTGGGAAAGACCAACTGGTCTCATAGGCTGATATTATAGCTTGCATGACCCTCATAATTTGAATATTCTGTACACACGACATCTATTGCATGTCTGTCTGACCTGGGAGACAGATCCCTCCTATGTTGCTCTTCCTGAGGTTTTTTTCTATTTTTTTCCCTGTTCAAGGTTTTTCCTTATCCAAAGTAAGGGTCTAAGGACAGAGGGTATCATACTCAGACAGATTGTAAATCCCCCTGAGGCAAATTGTGATTTGTGATTTTGGGCTATATAAATAAAATTTACTTGACTTGACTTGATACCAGATTGATTTTGTGTTTAGACCATACTGTCACTTTGTGTCATAACACGTGTTGTCAGACTGTAATCACGATGCAGATGTGAATAAGTCTGGGCGCCTGCAACAGGTTGGTAGATTGGAAATGTGAGCAGTGAGAGGAAAGACAAACTCCTCAATTATCCAGACATCAGTTTTCTGTGCACACTCTCCCCCTATGTTTCTTGGCTTAACTTATCACCGTGTGTGACATCACATACACACATGTCAAAAATAGGTAGCAGGAATGGAAAAACAAAAACAAGTCTGTTTTATTAGGCTGCTTACATGTGATTATAAATAAGTCAAAGTCTCATTTCAAATCTCCTGTGCAGTTTGGGGTTTTGATCCAAACTGAAAAGGTCGCGTTCCCTTTTGTTGTCTTTTCAGACCTCAGAAAATAGATCCATCTTGTGTTTGTCATGTAAATGCAAATTCGAGCTGCCTGTCAGAACACAGCCCTGCGACAGTAGCTGTTAATTGCTGAGACTGAGCCCAAGAGAGGGAGCCAGAGAAAGATAAACAAAAATATGAGAAATATGAGCTGGAGAATAAACGTCTGAGGGAAAAACATGGGGAAAACAAAGAGAGACAGGGAAGAGACAAAGGGGCGAAGATCCTGGTAGAACAAGAAAGCAAAAGCCATAGATGAGGAGAGAAAGTTGGAGAATGAGTTGAAAATGAGGCAGAATGATTGCTGCAGGCTGTGGGAAGTTTCCCCCTGTGGCGGAGGACACCTGCTGAGTCTGCGGGCTCCAGCTGCGACAAATCCACGAGTCAAATACGCCGTCTAATCCACAAGTCTCATTTAATGTCAGGCTGCTGATGAACTGCTAAATTAATGGACTGTATACAAGAAAAAAATAATAATACATGGAATAACCACGATGCTAAATGGCCTTTTTTTCCAAACTTTGCAAAGCAAAAACATACCAACTTGTTCTGGCCATTCTCTATTGGATTTCACCTTTATTCACCCATTGCAATCATGAAATGTACAAATTTGGAGGGTATCATACCACGGCCACTTCCCATTAAAAAAGTTATAAGTCGTTAATTTATTCATTAGAGTATTATGAGAGAGTTATTTTGATTACGTTTTTCTATATAGTTCCTGAGACTGTGTGAGCCTGTAAAAGAATATTTTGGCACACTGGTGAGATTCTGTTCAGACACTGTGGTTGGCACAATAAACAGATTTGCTGAACTCTGACTCTATCAACACCAAATATGAACGTGATAGTTCGGCACGAAAAGCAACGTAAAATCACAAATTGTCGTTTTTACACTTAACGTTACACTCAAGTTTTAAAAATAAAACAAATGAGATATAACATGTTGATCATGATTGTGTTATCTTTGGGCAGAGCAAGCAGTTTCCCCCTGTTTTCAAGCAGGCTATTTATGCTAAGCTACCTCAGTACCTATGTACAGCTGGGAGGTTAAGACGATTTGTTTTCCAACTCCGCAAGAAAGCAGCGTACCAAAGCTTGGGACCCTGTGCGACTTTCATTTTCCAGCCTCGCTTCACAAATCGTGTCAGCGTGAAACTAAACAAACCAAATATAAAATGCAGCAGTTCTCTGCGGTTCCGTCCCGAGAAAATGGAAATGTAGGTCCGATTGCAGGCAGAGACGAACAGGAAAAGCACCAGAGAGAGTTTTGTGAGGACAGATGACTGCCTACACGTCAGCCCCGCTTCTCCCTCCCCTCCCCTCCTCCACCCACTCCTCTCCATCCTCTTTGTTTGGAACACAGAACTGGTGGGTTCGATGTACCCATGTGTACGCGGGAGATAGGAGGATGTGGATTTTAATCTGGCTCTATGTTTAAAACATGATCAGTATGCGCCAAGAAAGATGTCCTCCTGCACACATTGGCCCGAGAGAACAGGAAGTGAAGAGAAAAGACAAAAATATTTCATATATTGAATGAAAGAAACATTCCACGTAGACTTGAAATTCACCTGTGAACAAAGAAAATGAATTTGACTCAAAAATTGACTCTGTGCATTGTGCAGGTATCTCACCTTTTGTTTGCTTAGATAGCACAGGAGTTTATTTCTGCACTCTTAAGGAGCAAGCAATAAATATCTGCAGAGAACAAATTACACAGCTTTACACAGTAATTTCATACAAATTCCCCACAGGCAGTGCGTTATGAATCAAATCAATTTACAGATACATTAAGACAAAATGTACATTGATGTTTCCCAATATGACAAAGAGAGTTTTAAATTAATCTTTCCAGAAGCAGCAGTTTATCTTCCAAAACAATGATTTCCTGAGTGTGACAGAGCTGCACATTATAAATTATGCTTCATAATTAGAGATTATTTATCATGCACCACTGCCTCTGCAGTCAACATACTTACTGTGCTGTTATTTTATCTGTTGAAAGTGATAAAAAAGTTAAACTCCACACATCAGTGGTTTGTTGACACGCGTTAGCACTCATTTTTATCATAGTAGCTCCCGGGATTAAAACATGTTGGCTACATCCGTCAGAATGTTGCTTTTAATGCGTGTTAAAGGCATTGGTAAATTGATAAACTCTCTGAATTACAGTCCTTGGCATTCAACTGTCATCATCTACAAGTGCAGCGGAAGGAAGTGGCGGAGGAAGTGTTCAGAAATCCAAAAGAAAAAGATTTTTCTGACTTTCTTTTCCTTTGGTCTATAAAAGGTTAGATAACGATGAGAAATGTCGTCCATAATTTCCAAGGTGATGTCTTCAAATGTCTTGTTTTGTCCAACTAACTGTTCACAACTCAAAAAGAGATTCACATGCATTTACATGCACACTGGTATCCTGGTTTGGATCCTATTTGGGATATCATGTGCATATTGGACATCAGATAACCTGGTTATTCACATCCCTGTATACATGATTTTAACAGTGTTAAGGCTACTGATCCTCTGTGTGCAGTTGCATCTCAGCCACTCATTATTCATTATTAGGTAAAAAGCTTTACCTAATAAAGTGGCCGGTGTATAATATAATAATCTCAAATAGCTGATAATCAAAATTGTTGGTGATGGTTTCAGTTCTGCCACTGTTTCCCTCCCACTTGCAGGCCTGTGTGTGGCCCTTTGTGGCTGTTTCCTGGAGTATTTATCTAATTCAGAGGGAATGGTCTCTGGCAGCCTGTCACAATGGATTTTGTGGCAGTGGTGTGAGACTGAACACTAATCTGACAAACGGCAAAGAGATGGGAGGAGGAGATGCTTAGCCTCTGACACTGATCATGCTAAACATCCCTTCTCTTACTTCACACTAAAGTTTTCTTCTTCTTCTTTCTCTGTCTTTTTTTTTATCATTACATCTTTTATTTATTTTTCTTCCCTTTAACTGTCACTTGTTCAACCATCCTTGTCCCTGTTACTTTACTTTCCTTTTTCCTTTAAAATGTCGCACAAAACCTCCTCCACCCACTACAATTTCCTCTGGGTAGTTAGAGAAAGTGTTGACCTTTTTGCTTGGGTCTTCCATTTGCTGAAAGAATTAAGATGGCCCCAGAAAATTATAATGTTTAGATCTAAAACATATAAAATTATGTTATTTTAACATAAGGTATATTTATGTACTCTCCAATGACTTACAAAATGCCTTCTTTTATCACATTCACTTCGCAAAATGTACTTAAAGTATCAAAAATAGTCTTATTATGCAAATTGTATTTTATCATCAATCACAAGATTGTTATTATTATAGATTAATTGATGACTGATAAAGGGAATTTTTTTTTGTTGCAGCTGGTTAAAGGTTGGAGCATATTTTAACTACTTAATGCACTTTGCATCATGTAAACTGGTCATATGTTTAGTGAGTAAAATCATAATAAACTAAAACTGTCAAATGTAGAGAAATAAAAAGTAAAATATTTCACTCAAATGTATTCAAATGTTACTTTTCAATGGTTGATCCAGTGAGACGTTCATGTCAGGGAAGCAGAGAAAAAGTTATATCCTTGTATCCATAAAAAATTAGTAACCTCCTTAATACAGATAATATTCTCAGGGACAGGTGGGCGTCAGGTACGAAGGACCCCAAATTATAAATCCACCTCTGTTAGTAAGGGTTTCCAAAGAGTGTTCAGGCAACCTTGATGCATGTAACCCTCATACTATGGATTGTTTTCTAATATGGCATAAAAAAATGAATTTAACACCATATTTTGTGTTTCCAAAAAAGGTGGTGAAAGTGCATTGACTGTATTTCGTTAATTTAGGAAAGCCGCAGGTAAAGCTTATTACTTCTGTCCAAGAAACCCTTTTTCACTTGTTTTACACTTCAACATGTATGCTCAACATTCACCATGTGAAACCACTTTCACCTCAGAAGCCTCTATTTTATTTTTCAAACAGAGGATTAGTCTTATCTTACATAAGGGCATTAAATGACTTTTTCCCATTGTTTTCCCCACTCAAGGCACAGCTAAATAAGGGCCAGTAATTAACTTTGTTTCCACTTGTTTACCGGCTCTGGCCCCAGCAGCAGTTTTGGCTGTTACTTGAGCCCTTGGCAGTTAGTTTTAATTTTGGCCATTAGAGTCGGAGCTTGGCTCCAGCTTTAGCGGTGACCCCTCATGGCTTTTGTTTGTTTGGCTACTTGTTGTTTTGTTGGTTTTTGGACTATTCTGTCCAGCAGAGAAGAGAAACTGTGTCCGACTAGGAAACATTTGATCCCACGTGAGATGGCAAAAATAGATCTTCCAAAACACAGATTGTCAGTATGAGCAAAAGATCTCATTACTGAAAGGAAATCCAATGCCGCTGCAGGGAGCGTTCGTGTATCACCCCCACAACAGATGATTATTTTTTTGAGGTAGCATTTCTTCCAGAGTTAATATGCAAACTGCACACTGAACATTCATGCACTAAAATGCACACATCTAAACATGGCATGTAAACGGATACAAATACATTACAACACACTGTGATGTCACGATCATACAGGGTATCTCTTTACTAATCATATAAAAGTTTTGCTCCAGATGTCGGCTCATCAGATTCAGACTTTTTGGTCAGTTAGTAATTCAGGTGATTGCTGTCTGCTTCCATGGTTACAGTGTGAACAGGAAGTGCTCGCAGCCAAAGCAGCAGGACCTAATGGCTTCATGATGTGGATGTGCCACAATTTCAGCAAACAGACTACAAACATAACGATACTAGGGATTAAGTTTAATACTCAGACCTTCGAGAATTTCATTCTGAACAGTGTTGGGCAGTAACATGTTACAGTAATGTGATTACTTTTTTTCAACAACATGTAGTGTCTTATCTACATGCTGTGTGTGCTTAGCTGGCAAGCTGCTTCCATGTGTAACACATTACACATTACTGAGTAATTAGTAATGTAATTATGTTTTTAATGTGTAACGAGTAATTGATTACAGTGTTCAAGAAACTTGCCCAACACGTATCCTGAATAACCTTTTTTCAGACACTTAAAACCAACTTTCTTCCCATTATCATACAAAATCTCCACTTTATAATGGAAATCATTCAATATGGCCTAATGCATATCTGACTTGTATTTTCTCACTAATTTTCTATTTCCACTATTGATTTCCACACAGACCATTAACAGCTTTTAGACTTTTATTTTGTCTTTCAAATACACACCATGCTTTCTTATTTGATTTATTCATGTACATGGTGAAAAGAAGAATGTTGTTGTTGACATGAACACATAGAGATAGTAGCTTTGTGTTGACTCACAAACAAAGGTGGGCATACACAAACAACATCATCATCTCTTTACCTGTGACACATTCATGAGACTACAGTCAAGTCATGAGTAAGAAATCAAACCCCTGTCTTGCTGAAAATACTAGATTTCTCTCACTTTTCAGGCACAGTGTTGAAATTTGAAAGTAATTTCTGCTACAGGACACACAGAGTTCAGGGTCATGTGGTCCCTGTAGCCCTTAACTGCCCCACAGTAAACACCATATCCAACAGTACAAGCATGACACGTATGATACGTATTTGCAAAGCACATATTTTCCTGTGCGGTAAAAAAAACGAACTCTGACCTAAAGCTTGCCACCCTCATATAGCTGGTGTTAGCTGAGCCTGAAGCAAAAGGCTTCCCTCAGGAGCAAGGAGCACGTCTGCCTTCCAGTCTTTCAATTCAACCGGCCGTGGGTGGAAATGCTTCCACAGGATCTTTCATTAGCACCCCGCTTCGAAAAGAAATCTCAAAGGTGTTACAGATCATGCTGTTCACTCAGGTCTTTCACATTCAGAGATGGTGTTTATGTTAAAAATAAAATGAGGGAAGATGGTAAGATGCCCCCGAGTGAGTTCTATTTTCATTTTAAAGACGCCACTACAACCTCTTAAAACACTTTGTGCAGCTGCGTGGCTCGCGGTGGCAGGTGCTGTGATACCTTCACTTTGTGCACCTATGTGTATATTCCACCAGCGCTTCACAAGTGTTCTGTATCCTGTAACACATGCACCCATACCCTGAGAGATAAATCACGTACCCTGCGGCACCAAAATACTGTGTGAACAAAAATATGCACCCACTTGTAGATTCCCCCAAACACCTCTCAAAACCTCCGTGCAACATTTTGGATCTTTGCACAACTCTCGTCTCACCACTCTCGCTTTGATACTGAACTGCTAGCCTCACATATACAGAGCAATGCCTGCGCTTCAGGTATAAATACATAGGTTTCTATGGATCTGTGTTTATCTGATAAAATGCAGCAGAGGCAGCCGTAAAATACTTTTGTAAAAAAAATATATATATATATATTTTAACCCACGTTAGCACTCTTAGCTCTGTTAGCACAGTTAGCACTGGATTCCAAGACTCTGACATTGTTGGAGCAAAGGAGATGTCATTTAAAACGTGATCTGCCATGCTTACACAGTATTGAGAAATGGTCTAAACAGCAAAATGAGTTGTTTTTTTTAATTAGGTTTTCTCACCTAACTTTTCTTCACTCAGATTTTTGGGGATGTTAAATTAACCATTCAACTTTGATATCATATAATGCATTTTTTAGATTTTAGATTAAAATGAGTCAGCATTTAAGAAGAACAAGAAAGCTACTGGAGCTGTGAGCTTGGACCAAGATTTGAAATATATATGGGATTATGTAAAGAAACTATTCATCCAAGTAAGCCATGTTATAAACCTGCTTTGATAATTCTATTTTTCTGTCAACTGCAATGACAACTTGGACTAGAACCCTCCAGGAGAGTGCATTATCTTTGCAGTGCAGACAACCACCAACAGAAAAAAAAGGAAAATGAGAGAAATTCAACATATTTAAACACATTTGCATCCACACCATCCCTTCAATAACAGGAGCCAATTTTGTCGAAATGTTAAAGCATTTTCACCTTGACAGTGACCTGGTTTTTACTTTAACTTTCCCCTGTAATGTTAATGTGGTCCTACAGGCCAACACCATGCAGTCATCTTGTCCCTGTTTGCAGTCCACTCACGCCTGGAACCTGCCCAGTAAAACCACAATGTGATCTGCTGGCCCGACTGGAACAGTCGAGGTTAAGGAAACCTCTGTGGTGCTGATGAGGCGACAGAAAGTTGTCTTGACTTTAGCACTTTGCAGCCGGTTGCTCTGCTGCGTGTTAAACCTGTGTTCAGTCTCCTCCTGCTCCCTCTGACCACCATCGCTGTACTTTAAATGCAGCTGAATTCAACATATAACTGTTCTCATTCATATGTTTTTCTGTTTTTTACTGAACGGGGATGAACGCAAAGCCGCTGCTGCGATGTTGTCTGACAAAATCAGAATACAGGTTCATGACGTCAGCTGTGTCATCGAATATATAAACATTTAAAAATAACAATCACAGAGAAGGTTAGAGACAACACAGCGTTTCTGGCACAGAGCCTCCAACCCCCACTGAGCAGCTTAACGCCATCGTTTTGTCGAAGCTCAGTTTACCCCTGAACACACAGAAACACCAAGCTGGAGTTTTAAGGTTTACACGCTCTGGGGCTGTTTTGAAATAGCTGAAAAAAGATCAGATTTTGGGTGAGAAAACATCACTTTACCGTGGACAGAGGGCTGAAAATGCATTTAGAAACAATATCATCTCCCCGCATCCAACATGCACACTGTCCTCTCAACAAAGTGCCCCACAGCTGCTTCCTCCACCTGACACCAACTTCAGTATTTTTATTTCATGAACAGGGTTTGATCACACTCACACACACACACACACACACACGCACACACATACCGCAACCTCTCATCTACACTCATGCTCACACCGGGAGCACTGGGGCATGCCGGTGCTTACCGATCATTGCGGCTTCTGCCTCTGGGAGTGTTTGAAGAAATGCTAGCTGCACACTTCAGTGAGCAAAAGGGGCCCTTAGCAAAGATTTTCTCAGATTCATTATGATGTTCACATTCGTCATAGCCAACAACAGCACGCTGCACACATCAGCACATAGATTAAATACTGTTGGTCTAAGTAGAGTTATACAGTCCTCAAATGTTGATACTAATGTGTATTCAGTATTGATGGAAGATATACGGTTTAGTGACTCAATCAGAAACGTCAGAACCATTTGAGATTCACCTGAGACAGTGCATGAAATCCGACATCTAAAAGAGATTGGCTGCTGGTCCACAGGTGTCACTTTAAGGTTTTACTCATAATCCAGTATTCATTTTATAATGATAATAATACATAATACATGCACAACAAACCATGTCAGGAGGCAGTGAGGCAAATAAAATCAGACCATCAAAAATGATACAAAAATAAAATGGAATAACATAACCAATAATGTAAGATTAAAAAAGTAAAGATTAAAAGGTGTTTCTGATTCTTTAGCTGTAAGAGTATAAATGGCGGCAGCAGAAAACAATTAAACAAGGAAAATGAAACAGACTAGACAATTCCCAACACTTCTGGCTTAAATTAAAATACATATAGATACAGATAGTAGCTTTGCGCTACACCGTAGTTAGTTTCTAATGTCCATTTCTTTCATATGTGTAATAAAACTCTTTGTAAGTGTTCGACAGATGCTCAGAGGTCAGCATCAGCTGAGTACAACAACCCTGCTTGCCACAAACACACATTATAGTGTTAAACCATTGCATGTTAGTTTTGAGTTGCAGAGCGTAAAGTTGGACAAGCAGAGTGGAAACAGGTTGAAACACCGGCCTCTGAGCACCAGATGGCTACTCATGGCGATAGTCACAGTGAGCAGCGGTCGTGTTGTTGGAGGGATTTGATGGGACACACACACACACATGCAGTAACACGCATATAGACATACACCCACACAGAGGTTGTGATGACATGGAGGTAGTTTAATACGGCTCTGTAGCCCTGGATGTGAGCCGGCTAACAGAGCAGGTCACTACACAGCAGTGATAACTGCACACACGTCACACCCTATTCTAGGACTGCCGCCTCACACTCGGCGAACATCGCTGCCGCCCAGGAGTGACCTCCGCTCACAAGGTCTTCTCATCTGTGGGGAACTACACTTTGCCTTTCCAAATCTGAAGCTTCATTTGAAGTCGTTTTACTCCATTAGGTACAGCAGTAAAAAGAAAAAGGCAAGAAAAAGCAAGACGGGGAGAAATAAAAAGATGTTCAAAGGTCACCACTTAGATTCAGACCTCAGCAGATAGGAAGTCATCTAAAATACTCAAAGTGTTCTTTGACTCCAAAGGTAGTTTGTTGATGGCATATCACAATCTGATGTTCCTCCTGGTAACACCCCCCACCCCCACAAAAGAAATAGAAAAAACTTGTTACACTTGCCAGCAGTTTCTCTGTAACTACCTACTTTACTGTTCTGAGTGTACTTTGGTCCAGACTGATATATCAAAAACTGTTGGACGGATGTTGCCATGCAATTTGCTACGTACATTCGTGGTCACTGGAGGATGACTTTTCATCTGGCGCCATTATCAGGTCAATATCTTGAAGTGTCCAGTACTTTGGTTTATGGCCAAACCCCTGCAAAACTAAACATCAGCATGGTAGCATTGTCATGTTGACCATGATAGCGCACTGATTTTAGCATTTAGCGGAAAGCACCACTGTGTCTCATTACAACCTCACAGAGCTGCCAGCATGGCCGGAGACTCTTTGTGACTCTTTAATGAAATTATACTTCTTTGTTGTCTTATTTCAGTCAAGACACATTTTCTGTTTCAAAGCATAGTTAGTTACTTATTTTAAAAAGCATTACAAATGACAAGTGGCAGGGAAACTACTTTAATTATAATAATAAACAATGCCAAATTTGTTTCCAATTTTTTGATTTTCCAAAATGACTTTGAAGTTGGCAAACATTTTCAAAATGTTTTCAATTATGAATTATCTCCACGTGAGGTTACTTTTCATTTCAAAGCCAGCAGCAATCTCAGTGAGAGAAAGAAAGTCAATACTTAACATAAAAGTTATTTCAACATGTCATTTTCTGTGTGTTGTGTTTCCCAATTTGGCTACTGTAGGCCAACTGTATTTGTTTTCCACATCATTATTTCTTGTATGAACTTTAACGTCGCAGTGTTCACAGAAAAGTTGGTTTAAGTGGATTTTGTTCAGTTTCTCCCAGCTTGAACCCACCTTTTTCTCCGATAAATTGTCAACAGAAGGGGTTTATAAACCGAAAAGGTATCACTTTGCAGAGTTTCGCTCAAAACATCAATGCGTTATCGAAGAGCATAAGCAGCAAAGCTTTAAAGTCAATTATTTGTTGTTTGCGTCCCAATTAAAAGCATGGGAAATCCCTCTCAACAGAAGAGAGACGGGAAGGTGGCACTTAAAGTGAAAGAGACAGAAAAACTGTGAGTCAAAAAGGGATGCCGATTAATGGCATCGTTAAAAAGGCAGACGATGTGATTTACAGGAAGCATATACGTGTCTGTGTGTGTGTGTGTGTGTGTGTGATGGGGGGAGAGGGGCGGGGGGTGCAGATAGAGCAAGATTTAAGCTCGGCTGTTCAATCAATTGCTGAGCAGCAAACAGTTCAGAGGAAACTCCTCCTGGTTTTCTTCGGAGGCTTCTTCATTATGCATGTGCTGCAATTACCTGATGTCTGTGAGGAAACGTACTGCGCCAAATTACATTCTGATTAGTTGTTGCAATCACAGGGTCAGAGTGGCAGCTTCACTCAACACTTCACTTCCATCAGAACTGATGGTAATCCTGACTTGTTCGGTGTTCAGTGAGCAATATGTAACTGCTGTCTTTACTCCCTCTTCCTCCTTCTCTTCTCCTTTTAGTCTTACTTCTTTTTTTTCTTCTCTCACAGCTGATAGCCCGGGAACCAGACGTATGGCCCTTCTCCTATTCAGACTTATTTTGTAGTTTCAGGAATCTGGCTGAGCAAATCACAAGCATTTATCTAGTATGAGGCGGGTTTAATACCATGACTGTGAGAGAGGAGCGCCGCTCAGGCATCTTTGAAAATAACCAAGATGCCTGCCGCCGGTGTGGAGCGTTCCCCTGGCCGACTACAGAGGCAGTATTAAACGGACTTGACGGTCTTTTCTCAAAAAGAAAACAAACAGTGGCACTTACACTTTATGTTGATAAGAAATATGTGTTTGCTGTACTTCTGACAGGACGTACCGTTCAATAGGAAGGGTGCCAGATGGAAGAGCTCTGTCAAAAGCTTTCTCTCTCTTTCTTCTGGTCTGGATTGATTCTGTTTTGTTGTTTGTTAGAATATAAATCAATACAATGTGATCTTTAGAAGATATGAAGCAATGCATTTGTATGACACAACTGTTTGGATCAAGAGTGTAGCTATTAGACTTTACACTGAGTCACTTCATCAGATCTCAAAAAACTGTGTGAATGCATCCAAAATGCAACCAAATGTTGAAAAGATGTAAATGCATCCACCTCTCCGATACGTAATCTTTACTTATCAGTAAGAGATCTGTGGAAACAACCTCTACAGGGTTTGTTCTCCTTGGTAACAGAGTTTCACTGAAATTAACCGACTCATTAAAGCGTCAGGGAGAAAATGACACCAGTGATTTCCACACAAACAATCATACATAACACACACCGAGCTGCTGTAGCATTTATCTGATCCCTAATCAGTTCAACTATTGAATAATCTGTATGGGTGAGGGAGCAGCGTGAGCAGAAGTTCTTCTTCTTCTGGTGTTTCTGTTAGTTACCAAATAGCTTCAGGTGCATCACCACCTCCTTCTGGACTGGAGGAGGGCCGGCCCTGATTTCTAGCCCAGAAAACAGAAGGATTGTAATCAGATTTGCGAGACTAACATATGTGGCTCTTTAATCTCATTTGGATTTCATCAGGACGCGAGACACTTGAAATGATGAGTGGGAACGGAGCCTTAGATTTAAATTGTATTTTAGAGGATAGAAACAGCTTGGAGTCACTGTGAGGCTTTCAACTGTTGTGAAGCACTGTCGCATGCGAGGTCCCAGTGGTGTCACTGTTCCTATCAATGGAGCACTTAAAGCTTGATAACTGGCAGCAAGGAAAGTAAACAAACTCTTATTGGTTTGTTTCGTCTCTCAGCATAAACACCACTTACTCAAATGTCTAAAATATTCCGTTTGTGATGACAGGCACAATAAAAGAGTTTCAGGTTAGTGTGAGGGCAGCAAGTTCAGATCAACGCAGCCAGTTCAGACAAGTTTTTTAATGAGTAGTTATATTAGTTCCTCATGTTGTTTGCAGATTGTTTTATGGAAACATTATTGAGGTACTTAGAAACATTGTGTCATCTGATAATGTATCAAAACCTGTAATCAAATCAAATCAAAAGATGTGGGGAATATATCAAGTCAGAGGCTCTTTAACCCAAACAAAATTGAAAACATGCAAATGCTTTTTCTTGCAATTAAATATTTATGTCAATTTAGCAAATAACACATTATTATGACATTGTTTTTTTGGGCTTTCCAAATTAATGATGCATTTCACATTGTGGAGAACTGTACTTATCTTTGACTGATGTTAAGTTCCAGCATCTTTAGGAGATTATTGATAATAATAAAATGTATTAATTATTTCCTTCCCTGAAAAAAAGTTCCAGTATTTTTTTATCCCCAGCTCTGAGTAGTATTACAGTCACAAAGACCCATCCTTGTACTGAAAACGGCAGAATTGGTCTATTTTCAAAGACTCCCAAACTCCCTCTATAGGACCAGACCAACCTGTCCACCTAAACAACTGAATAGGTCATTTGGCTCCCAAAACCACGTATATGACTGGCGTATTGGACCTTTATCGTCATGGTAACAATAAGACACATGTGTTTGACGTTGTACAACAGTTATTTGGTTAGGTTTAAGTAACAAAACTACTTGTTTAGGCTTAGATCATGGTTTGGGTTAAAATAAGTATGTGTGTGACTAACTAACGTAATTAACATACGTACGTACAACACTGACTCTTGGTTTCACACGGGACATAACAGCGGTCAAAGTCCTGTGTTTCTGTGACCCATCAAACCATCCTGACCTCTCCCTATGCAGATTTTATACTATGTCACCTGACTTTGCATGTACTTGCATGGCAAAACGGCCGCAAAAGGTTGCATATGTAAACATTGGTTGTTTTAACCACCTTAAAAAATTGACCACTGTTGATATTTTCTGTATGAGGAAGGGCTGGTTATAACCTACACCAATCAGAGGGTAGAACAGTAACCTATACACAACCTGGGAGCCAAAACCTTGGGCAAAGAAAGTCTGTCAACCACTCACTAACATTTCAGGTGATAAAAGGCAAAATAGTGCCTTTCATTCAGGACTCAGTAGCAGTTAATTATCAGTTTTTAATGTTTCTCGCTGTTATTTCTCACTTTTGGTTTATACTTACAACCCCTTTGTCAGTTGGAAATAAATTACTTCTCAATCTCACGCTGGTATAGGTTTAAAAATTAAACAATATTTCTGTGAGAATCAAATGAAAAACAGACACCCCCCAAAAAACACAACATTGTTGTCACAAATAGTGATGGACTCTGCTTCGCCAACCACCGCAGACTCAGTATCTGACCCTGAAAATCTTAGACTTTGGTCTTGGTAGTGGTTGACACTGGCAGTGGTGATTCACTGGGATGTCACAATAGTCTGACACTTTTTACATCGTACTGTCGCTGAAATATCTGACCCAGAAAATGTTCGACATTTCTCAGTGAACAAGAAGTGCAAAAACAAGCTCCAGAGAGGTGAAGTCATTAACTGTTTGCTGCTGTGGTCGAACAGCTGTGCTGCTGCCAGCTGTGATAAATACATTATTTTACATAACATCTTACATTTGAAATGATAATATATGGCACATTTTTTGTTTGTGTAATACATACAAAAAGATACTTTGGGGGAATGTAAACAGGAAGTATAAGGAAGTGAGCGAATTGGTTGTGGACTTCAATTTGAGGACCTCATTTTTTCACCTATTTCTCTCATTTTGGCAAATAGGCACCATTATAGGTATGCTCTTTTTCTATGATTTCTAGGTGGATTTATGGAACTTTATTCTCAATTTATACCGTAGATAATAATATGCTCGGGAAGTGTTAGTCACACTGAACGATATCAATATGTGTTTCATGTCTGTGTGTTCCGATTTTACTGAATTACAACTCCGAGACTCTCACACAGTACCTTTCCTCCTTTTTAACTCTACGGAGCCCCCCCTGGGGAGGATTTTGTCTTTCTCTTTGCCTTTTTGCTGCTGAATGTGCATGTCTGTTACAGATCACATCCTGCAATTTCACAATGGTTAAAATGCCGTCTGAATGAAGAATTACAGAGGAGCACAGTGAAGATTTAATTCCCCACCAACCTTAACACATCAGACACGAGGAAACACTTTTTTGCGATATTATTTGCGCTGTTACTTAAACAAATGTAACTTCTGCCCATTCTGAATCAACTTATGCTGTTTTTCTTGGGAGAACATACTCATGAGAGGCCTTACAGGAAGCAAGGTGGGGTGGGCAAGAATCTCTAGGTGGTGGATTCCCACATTATGGGTTGTACACCTTGCAAAAAGGTGACTGACACAGTGCTGACAGATATGAAGCCTTTCTGATACAGCAAATACGGAAATCTAAATAACTAAACATACTGTGCAGCATATTAATAAAACAGTCTGCTCTTTATGTTCTATAAGCAATAGTGGGGTTGGTTGTTATTGTATTCAGTGGCACTGCAGCTTCTCCTCAGGATCCAGAGATCCGACATTATATGCTCCATAAAGTAGGTTAAGTCCCATCAGGGATTCATATAAATTAAGATCAAACACCGTGTTCGCCCTTGAGGTTACATCCAAATGCAATTATTGTTGAATCCCCACTTTTTTCAATGTATGCTCTGCATACTGTTGCACTAATGCTTCTTTCCAAAGAGTAATTACAAGGACATTTTTAATTTAGTTTCCTTTCAAGCTGCGAGAAGATGCCGCAGGAATAATCTACCCTTCAGTCAGGCACAATTTTATTTCTATCTATTTGTTCTTTGGTGAGAGAATAAGCCAGTTTAAAAACTCATGGAGAGTAAATGCATACTATAACTGTTAAAGTATGGTACACGTAGGAGAGAAAATCATGACATCACATCGGTGAAATCCTGTATAAGGTTATTTGTAGCATAAGCCTTTATGCCATGTATCAGACTATATCAGTGCAAGAAATAACAGCTGAGTTCTTCTGTTAACATTCATTATTCATCATCTCAAAAAAAGAAATCCTTAAATAGATGGCAGCAGCAGCTGCCCCTCTCCAGCCCGTGGAGACTGGGACTGAAAATGATTTCAGTCAAAGTATCTTGAGAGATAGCTATCATGGCTGCCCCAGATTTTGCACCCATGCTGCCTTGCAGTTGCATGGAAGCTCCACGCACGGAAGGACAATACAGGAAGTAGAAAATCCTGCATTAGTGATGCAGCAGACGCACAAAAGAGATATGATTTGTTTATCCAGTAGAAAGTCCGTAATTTCAGTGATTGATGCATGACAGATGCAGAGCTGCTGGGCATCTACAGCAGTAAGGTACACATTGGGGAAAAAAATCGACTGACACCACTGAACACCAACGTTATGTCTTCTGATTGAGAGTGTGTGAAAACTAGTTATCAAGCCATCAGAGAGGGCTTAACAGTGTTAGCTAAAAGTTCTAGATGCACGCTTGAAATAGTTTGCCAAAAGTAATGGATAAATGGTTGAAATTAGGTCCAAGTGTATAAAAGCCATATTGTAACAATATCCACTTTTTACAATCAAATGTCTTATCTGACAGGGCTGTGGGGGTTACGCCTGACAAAAAAGGTTTCGAACCGCTGATCTGCAGGGTAAGAGGCACCACTCTTTAACACACTCGGTTTGTTATGCAAAGGAAACCTCGGCGCAGACCCCGAGAGCTGTCGGGGCTGAGATGCCCTCAGATGAAATATCTGCCCCTGGCAGGAGGAGTCAGCTCGGTATCTTCCCTCCCAGAGTCACTCCGTGCAAAAGGCTATCAGCACGACTTCCAGTGAGATCACATCGCCGAGTGAATTATGAATTAGAACTCTCATTGTAATGGAGCCTTTTCAAGTTTTATTCTCTTGTCCTCTATTCTATTTTTCTCTTTTATGCCCATCTTTAACCCCGTCACCAGCCTCCCATCACCACCCCCTCCCTTACGAACGAACACGTCGGCCCTCCCCCGACGTCTTCCACTCTGCTGACTTGGAGCTTCATGCAGTGAAACTTATAGAGGTCAAGCTCCTAATTTTAGCCTGTCAGAAATTATTAAAATTTATGCGTCAGTGACATCATCGCAGGCTGTCAAGGACGTCTCACCAGTATCGGTGACATAGAGAAGGCACGATCCTTTTGAAGACAATACTTACAGGGAGAATAGGGAAATGATTAAGTGCACTTTTTAAGATAAAGGACTCCTCTCCTTATAACTCAATTTCCTGTACTGACTATTGTGGGGATCCGAATGATCGAGTGGAGGAGACAAAGCTGTCAACAAAGAAATAAATGAAGTCCGACTTGACAGCTAATGTTTTTTTTTTTAAATGTTATACATTTTTCAGGATGGAGTGATTTGAGAAGGACTGGGTTTTAAAATGTACATTTCAGAGCAGAATTGGAGTCTTAGCTTTCCTTTTTTTTTTTTTAACATAAGTGAAACAAGTTATTATTGATCCAGCTCTTTTATAACTGTTACATTGTCCCGTAAAGTCCCAGAAATACAATGATCATAACAAAACATCATTGCAAAACTGTCTACTGTCATATAAGCAGCCACACAGTGCTGAAATATGAAATATTTCCTTATTTGATGTGATAACAAACATATATGGTCATTTACATGTTTTTGGTGACCGCTTCAATTCTTTTCTATGTCTTGGGTTTTAGTTTAAAAGAAAAGCAAACAAACAGCAGGTTCTGTGGGATCCCAAAGAAATGTCAACAAACCACAGGATTTAAGTTGATATCATGTTCAACATTAAAAGCAGGCAACTACAATTTAATTTGATTCATGGGGTATGTTTGTCACTGGAGAGGCTTCACTTAATGAACTCAAAGTACTCCCCAGACAAATGGCATATTTTATTAATATATTTTGGAACTATATTCATCTGTTTTCATCATTTTGTAGTAACATGCTCGACTTAATGGGAAAACCTGATCCTGTTGATGGTAGTGGTAGTGTTTTATAATAATTATAATTTTTCCACTACGTTTTGTGAATGTGTTTACTGTTGTTTATATAGAGTATTTATCTTTGTGTTTTGACTCAGATACTCTGTGTGCGCCATACTGTACTGTATGTGTGTGTTTGCTGTTCTTTTTTCATTACAAAAATAATAAAATAAAGGACAAGAGAAATAATGAGGATGAAGTTAATGCGTGGGGCATGTTAGAGCCTGGACTTAGTGTATAATGGTTCTATACTGAGCTTGTGTTGTTTTGATATTGCACATGATTTCATAATTTGTTATTTGTTTAAGGTTGAATAAAATCCTTTTTTCTTTCCTTTGCCTTTGACCCGTTTTTGTTTTTGAAGTCTGTTTTATCGTCATAGTTAACGATAATCTCTTAATTTACTTATGTGATTAGAAACCTACTCACCACCTTCTACATTTCTAAGCCCATTGTGATTTGTGCAGAGGTTATATGTTCAGAGCTATTTCTGGTGATCCAGAGCTCAGTTTCTATTCATTCCTCTGAAATCTCTGTGTCTTGCCAAACATTTTATGACCATATGCAACGGTTTACTGTTGTCTTGGCATATGTTTGGGCAATGATACACAAGGCAGAGTTACAGGCAAGAGTGCCAGAGGTATCGCTTCAAAATGATTTGTTTTAACATCTACAGATGGTGCCAAGAAGGCATTTTTAAACTTACTGCATTTGATTATTTTGTTGCTGGCAAGACTGAAAAACCCTTCTACTCCTAAAACTCTAATACTGTTTTTCTGGATGCAAATAGTGGCAGCGTGAAGAGGTAAACTGAGAACTCTTTAAACGTTTTACAGAAAAGCAATGATTTAAGTGCAGGACAGATAAGCAGGTAAACACTCATACATTAAGAAACACAACCTGTTTGTTATGACTCTTCACACTTGAGTGCTGCTGTCACATTCAACACTGGCTGTTGTTGTGAGTCTAATGAATGAACCTCTTTTGTTTTGTTGACCTGTCTTTCAGGGTTCGATGCGTACTTCACATCACGGACTCTGGAGAACAACAGGAGGAACGTGTGGTTTGCTGAGTACTGGGAGGAGAACTTCAACTGCAAACTGATGAGCTCCTCCAAGAAAGATGAGAGCAGCAGAAAGTGTACAGGTACGTTTAATTGTGTGTGTGTGTGTGTGTGTGTGTTCCTTCATTACCTCAGGTACTCTATCGCGGGATGGACGGACAGATGCATAACCAAGGGCGTAATTTCCACTGGGGATGGGGGAGGCACAATGATGTTCTCTCTAAAGCCTCTCTGAACATTGTCCCCTGGGTGTCCAACTGTCGTAGTTCAGATGAAAGAAGATCTGAGTTGATAAAAAAATGTATAAGCTCATCGGAGTCCAAGTCACTTACTACCTAGGCTCACATGAAAGCGCTTAAGGGGAATCGTCCAGTGCTTTGATTACTTTTTTTCCCCTCAGTTTTTCCTCTCAAGCTACACACAGGACACACAACTTTATTGGTGAAGGTTGTTGTGGCTAAAAAAATAAAACCTGTTGACACTATTTAGGGCTGAAAAATAAGGACAGCCAACTTCTGCCAAAAAACAAAGCAAAACAAAAAACATATGTATATATAACATTTGTAGTTATCTATGCATATATATATGATGAGACATAGTGTATACTGTATATATGCACACAGTATATGTGGTTTAATTATAATTCGGGTTTGGAACATAACTAACTAACTTAAAACAACTAGTAAGACTTTATTACTTAAAAGGTAAAAGTAGTTAGTTACTTATCTATTATATTTTCTGCCTTTCCAGAATTTTTCCCTCGAAAGAAAATGCAAATTACTGTGTCTCCCATCTGCTACTGTTCTGTGAACATTATGAATTGGCTGATGGAGATAAACAGTTTTTAAAAGAGCTCCAGTCAAACCTCAAACAATTGAAAACCACGTGGAAAACATGATGGAGATATGACATTTCTCTTTCATATATTAATGTGAGGAAGGTTACAGTCTCCTCATCGCTCCACACAGATCTGATGTTTTCAGCACTGGAAACTTGAGTGATGTTTAAGTCACTTTCAGTACGTCATCATTTATTCACTAAGCCTGTTTCTGTTTGCTTTGCAGCCACACCAACTTTTCTGCCAGCTAGCCTCAGTGAGAGTTTTTTTTTGTCTTATATTGAATGGTGGGCTGATGGTGGCTTTATGTTAACAGAATACAAAGGGGCCGACATGAGGATACAATGATCCAACAGGGAACAAAATGAGCGCACTAACAGGTGGAAATTATGCGTAAAAGCTATTTCACAAATTGAAATCCACTACGGCTTTGAGCCAGACAGAAGAAGGGCTTAGAGAAAGAAGAGATTCCTTCAAAATCACTTCAGGCAGACAGTGCCAATATCACACAACTAATGAACACTATCATTGCATATTGACTTTTTGCATACACTTGATCTTTTCTTGTGGAGGTTGTTCGGAAAGTATTGCTGCATTTGCAATGGTAAACAGAAACTCATAAGTCTCTCTGGTCTATGATCAATAATGCCTAGCAATTAGCGACCCAATATGATAGTGTGAACAGACTTTGAACACCAATGAACCTGTTCTATTAAAGAGTATTGATTGGAGCCGCAAAAGAACATATTATCTTGTCTTACTTATTTTTCTTTACATTTGCCTCATTGGATTTCAGTTACCTTTCACCCTCCTCTCTTATTTCCTGCTCTCAGTCTGATTAATGATACTTGGCTGATTGATGTTTAAAGATATGAATTTTACAGCCATATACCCTTCCAAATTAGTTGTCTAATTTGTCATCACAATTCCCATTTCCCTTTTGTTCTCTTTTTTGTTTGGCGTGGCTTCTCCACGCATTATAATTCAAACCACAGAGACGGCTGGGATCATCTGTGCCCCCTACAACTAAACCTTCAATTACACAATGAATACGCCTTCTGTGCCATTTCAGGATGATTGACTCCCTCTGCACCCTCAAAGCAGCAGGCATGGAGACACGACACACCAGCAAGACAACTTTATTCTATGAAACTACCCTAATGACTCAAAAGCGTGACACACATGAGTATTAGAGGGACCCAGAGGAGGTCAGGGTTTTCTGTGTAAAATCAAGACAAAGAAATGATCATTATTTTTCTCTATTTGTAAAGAAATTAGGAAATTATAAGGATAGTACTTGACATAAGCATGGTTGGACCGGTTTACAAGTAATAGTCTTGCCTCGTATAGCTTTGACTATAACAACCCTTCACATAGCCACCAGGTTTTGTTGTACCCCTTCATGTAACATTTGCTAGGTTTTTATGCAGTAACTACATTTCTTATCGTCCCAGTAGAACATAACAGAACAGAACAATGACACGTCTGTGAGCCCTCCACCCCTTCTACATAGTAGCAAGACACCCCAACGCAGCTGTTGTGCACATATTTTGAGTTGTTTTGCGTCTTTGTGTCCATTTGGTCAAGTGGCATAATACAAGTAATTTTGGTAAGTCAGAGAGGAAAGTGATGAATCAGTATTGTTTTATGTTACGACATCACCGCATCACTAAATGTGTGTGACTCTGGTAGCTCATTATGGACAGAGGCCAATCAGTGTTTTGGCATGTGTCAGTGTTCACTGAAGGACAGGAATAAAACATGCAGTTGCAGAGCTCTGCGTCTCAGTGGTAAGCACTGTTGCCCCACAGCAAGAAGGTAGAAATCTCTGCCCTCATCTTATCTGTGTGGATGGATAATGAATCAACACGCTCAGCTTCAATATGGGTGGGGAATCCTGAAAAAAAACAGATGAACAGAAATCATCAGTCGGACAGGCAGCTGCCCACAGCTACAAACAGCACGCTGATCTTACGATACAGTATCCACTCTCGGCAAGTAAAGCATGATTCAACAGAGACCGTCCTCCCAAGAAAAATGACAGTCGATTCAGCAGACACCCACAAAGGACATTTGTTTACGTTCAAGTGACAGCGCCCTCCAGTGATCGTAACAATGACGACGGGAGCAAAGCAGGAAGTCAGGTGATGTTGTGGGTGTACAAAACATCAGACTCTATCACAGGAGGCAGCTGGCAGCATTTCTTAACCATGACCACCAGCGCTCACTAACCTTAACCACGTGGTTATTATTTTAACCATGACCACAAACGTCCCCTAACCTTTATGATGTGGTCATGTTAAGGTCCTGGATTTGAATAAGCTGACTGGGACTTCCTTTTTGGAGTTTGGTAACCTCCTCCTGCCATCACTCCATGTCCCCCCCACCCCCCACCCACAGTCCAGAGGTATACATTTTAGGAAAATCTGTGACCGCAGGCTGAACTGTAGTTGTGAAGAGTGTGTGTGTCAGCCCTGTCCACGGTGTGTCCTGCCTCTCTTCCAGTTCATGCTGGGATAATCTCCAGCCCTCTGCGACCCTGAACAGGATGAATGGATGGATGTGTCCCACCTTGAAAACAGCCCACAGGCTTTTACAAGCGCTGTAGCAAATAAACATGACACCCTCCACAGTGCTGTTTTATGTCTCCTGGTGATGCTGAGTCTGTGGTCACACATCATCGTCATGCCCATAATCTCAGCAAAGAACCGCCTATCAGTTGTTATTGCTGTAATAAACCTGCCGCATAGTGCAGTATTAGGATGCTGACTTTTGGTTTGTTAGAGGAGGTTTATTCAGTGGCTACTTTACAATGAACCATTAGTCACACTGAGTGGCTTTATCTTGCTTGATTGCGGTGGTTTTATCCATTTGGAAACATGTAAGTAATTATATTTGCCAATATGATGATATTTTGTACTACATGATTGTGTTTATTACATCAGCTGTCAGGGATTAAAGACCTCAAATGTGAAATTATTTAAATATAGTGTATATTATTCCAGTAATCCAGGATGCAATCAGGACTGTCTGATTTGGAAAATATGTGATACACCATCTTATACTCCTCACCCCTCTGCTCACCTTCAGTATCACTTCAGTAAACACTTATATCTGTGTACAACTACATTATAGTGTGTTATGAACCATTTATTTAATGGCTGTATATAGCTTGTAAATGCTAAATAGGGGGACTATGGGAATCAATCAGTTTAGGACATTCGCCTCAGACCAGCCAATCAAAACCCGCCAAAAAAAAAAAAAAACAGCACCCAGCCACTTTTCACAAGAATGAAGTTCTAAACATAGATTTGATATATGAAATTAACTATGATCATTTGCAGAATGATACGTCAAAAAAAAACTCTTACCGTTTCATATAGGCTCATGATAATTATTATGTATAATAGTTATAGATTTAATATAAAAATGTTATAATTGTTACTTAAATGGTTTCATGTCTGTAAAAACGGAAGTTTGTGAAGTTGTGGGCTGGACGAAATATCATAAAGTAATAGTATTAGGGATTTCCACTTCTCAAAATCTTGATGTTTTGCTATTTTTGTCCTTGGTTTTACTTCTCAGGTCACATACAGGCTGCCCTACGTTATTGGTGAAGGCTATTGGAGCCAGAAAGGAATACCTGCAGACACTGCTCAGGGCTTAGGGCTGAAAAAGATATTACCAACATCGTTTTTCAGGGTTGAAAATAACAGTTAATTTTGCCTTAAAATATGATTGAACATCAGTAGAAAATAGTATTCTTTGTAGTCGAGTTTCTAGTAAACATTATATATCAGAATGTATCAAGTACCTCTAAAGGAATGATTTTAAGTACATTAGGTAATTAAAATATGGAGGTTTGCATTTATTTATTTACTTTTGTTACCATTAGTATGGAAAGCACAATAACCATATTTATCATGATTTGTTATTTGCTTTATTTACTTATTTATTTACATCATTGTGAAACCAAACCAATGCCCTTGCAGACAGATGTGGGGGAGATGACAACCAGAGCCACTGGGTCTGGCAGCCCACCACAGCATCTCTCTCTCTCTCTCTCTCTCTCTCTCTCTCTCTCTCTCTCTCTCTCTCTCTCTCTCTCTGTGCTTTTTTCTGTTTCTCATTTAAAGTGCCCAGTTTGTGTCCCAGTACTCCTAGTAGTCACGTCAGACTGGTTATGCTTTAATATGGTATTTGGCTTACATTTCCAACTGATAATTACTGCTATCTAGAAAGTTAAAGAAAATCTCTGTTAATGTATTGTCTCAATGAATCTTCCTGTGCTGCTATAAATAGAGGGAGGGGACGATGCACAGCAGGGTGATCGCCCCGCTGGCAATGACATGCGGCAGCAGATACTCCATGGTGACCTGTTTTTTTATTGATGCCCCCAAACATAATTATACTACATCAACTGGGGCAATTATTTATGTTATTAACCCATTTACCAGAACTAAATTTAATGTGACATCTGGTTGAAATTATGTCATTCTCTTGCCATTTTTTTTTTATGCATTTAGTAATGCCAGACATGGTTTAAGTTTTGATCAAACAGGAAATGAAGCTTCAAATTAATCCATTTCAGCTATTAATCAATTTAGTTATTCTTTTAGATTACTTAGTGTATTGTATGTCTTTCCTTGAATATGAGGCCCTCAAGACTCAATTCAAATGTGATTTTCTGGTACCCACTTAACTTTGTTCTCTAATTTGTAGATTTGCTAATTTGCACAGTAATTGTCTCTGACACCTCAACCAAGACTCAGAGAAGTGGGTTTCTATTTTGCCATTAATACAAAAAAATAGCTCACTACTCAAAATGCTGCATGATTTTGAAAATGCCCTCTGGAAAATGTAGTTAAACTACCAGCATACTTTCAAACACTGTACACACAGTCTTCAGTTTACAGGATAAACGCAGAACAAGGCAGCAAAACACATCCACACATTGTTTATCTAAACACTGCTGTGTTGCAAACCACCTACTGCATTTCTTTCTACCCTGAAATTACCTGAACCCTGATTTAGTATCGACTCTTGATCAGAGCCCAACTTTAGCTTCAAGAACTCGCCTCCAAAGCGGCTGGAGAACAGAGGAAACAAAAGCAGAACCAGAGACAGGGGACACACCTGAAGTTACAGGTGGTGAAGTTCCTCTAGCGGAAAAGAAGCCTAATAGCCTGCAGTCAGCTGGTGAGGACAGTTTACACACAACAGTAGCTGGGGGCAGTGAGGAGCAGGGACTCTGCTGCCAGGATAACATTATGCTCATGGTGCCTTTGAAGGCTGAGGTCGAGATAACATTACGCCATTGGGGTCCGGTGGGCGTCCAGTTTAGTGTGTGTTTGTGTGTATGTTAGAGAGTAAATGAGAGATATGAGCAGGTCAGAGGGGAGAGAGGGACTGAGGGACTCCAGTTTATGAGATAACATTAAGCTCTGGGTCCCTTTGCCACAGGCAAAGAAATAGAGAGGGGTTGGAGAATACAGCTGGGGCCTCCGGAGGCTTCCTAAAAAGAGATAGGAAGATCGTCTTCTGCTCAGAGCTGCAAACACACGGCATTAGATACCCAGAGTAATAACTGGTGCTGTCAGTGCAGGGAGCCTGGTGAGAACGGTTCCTTCGCAGTTTAACCATAACAGCATCTAACAAAGTCACGGCACACAGCACGCACAGGTCAGGAGGAGTCTTTTTTATAAGCAGATGGCATGGCTGTTATTAAGGATAACATGATGCTGAGAGCAAAGGGAGCCAGTTGTTAAGTGGGTAGAGAACATCTGCTTCTGGCGTTACACCAGATTGTTTTTCTAAGCTTAATGTTTGTAGAGTACATCAAGGTTATTGTGTCTTGAAAACGGAGCTTTATTTTTGTCAGTCACCAATAAGAGTTTTATTTGATTTGCATTCACCACAGGCATTTTTTGCTATGCAGAGTAGAATGACATTATTGAATTACAAGGTTGTATTAAACTGACATTAATGGTCCAAGGCTGAAAACTCACATCCAACACAGTCAAGTCAAGTCAATTTAATCTGTATATCTCAAGAGATTTTTCACATAGAGTAGGTCTAGACCATATTCTTTAAATATTATTCACAGAGACCCAACAGTTCCCACCATGAGCAGCATTTGGCGACAGTGGAAGGAAAAACTCCCTTTTAACAGGTAGAAACCTCGAGCAGAACCAGGCTCTGGGTGGGCGGTCATCTGCATCGACCGAGTTGGGTTGAAAGGGGAGGAGAGAGGGGGAGAGGGGAGACAGAGCAGGAGGACAGACAACAAATCAGACTAATAATAACAACTGCAGCAGTGAGTTTGGAGCAGGAACATGGGGGCAGTAGACGGCCGGCAATCACAGATCCAGAATCTACAGCTCCAGGGGCGGAAATACCTGCAGGAAGTGAGAAGGCGAAAAAAAAAAAGCACAGAAAGCACAAAAACTACTGGGAAGAGGTGGAGTTAGTAACATATATTATTTGGATAAGAATGCGTATGGATAGAGAGTAAGGGGAGGACAGAGCTCAGTGGATCATGGGAAATCCCCCGGCAGTCTAAGCCTATAGCAGCATAACTAAGGGATGGTTCAGGGCTCACCTGAGCCAGCCCTAACTATAGGCTTTATCAAAGAGGAACGTTTTTAGCATACTCTTAAACAAAAAGAAGGTGTCTGCCTGACCAATAGGAGCTTTGTAAGTGAGGAGGAGGATTTTAAATTCTATTCTGGACTTTACAGGGAGCCAGTGCAGAGAAGCTAATATTGGAGAAATATGTTATCTTTTGCTAGTTCCTGTCAGTACACGTGCAAATGCATTCTGGATCAGCTGGAGAGTCTTTAGAGACTTATCAGGGCAGCCCGATAATAAGGAATTACAATAATCCAACCTAGAAGTAACAAATGCATGAATTAGTTTTTCTGCATCTTTTTGAGACAGGATATGCCTGATTTTTCTAATGTTACGTAAGTGGAAGAAGGCATTCCTTGAAGTCTGTTTTATATGGGTATTAAAGGACATTTCCTGATCAAAGGTTACTCCTAGATTCCTTACAGTGGTGCTGGAGACCAGGGCAATGCCATTTAGCAACTATAGTAACAGTAACTATATCTATAGATAATGCGTCTCACAGGTGTTTAGGGCCAAGAAAAGTAACTTCAGTTTAACTGAGTTTAACAGCAGAAAATGGCAGGTCATCCAGTTTTTTATGTCCTTAAATCATGCCTGAAAACTTATCGGTTTCATCTCGCTTTATCGATAAATATAATTGAGTATCATCTGCATAGCAGTGAAAGTTTATGGAGTGTTTCCTAATAATATTGCCTAAAGGAAGCATATATAAGGTAAATAAAATTGGTCCAAGGACAGAACCTTGTGGAACTCCGTGACTAACTTCAGTCTGCACAGAGGATTCATCATTGATAGTACAAACTGAAATCTATCTGATAAATACGACTGAAACCAGCTTAGTGCAGGTCCTTTGATGCAATAAAATGCTCCAGTCTCTGTAATAGGATACAATGGTCAATGGTATCGAAAGCGGCACTAAGATCTAACAGAACAAGTACAGAAAAATCCTTTGTCTGATGCAATCAGAAGGTCATTTGTCAATTTCACCAGTGCTGTCTCTGTGCTATGATGCACTTTAAATCCTGACTGAAAATCCTCAAATAAACTATTTTTGTGTAGAAAGTCACATAACTGATTGATGACCGCTTTCTCAAGGATTTTAGAGAGAATGGGAAGGTTACAGAGGTTTAATTACAGCCACTTTAAAGGACTGTGGTACATAGCTTGTTGATAAAAACAGATTGATCACGGCTAGTAAAGAAGTGCTAACTAAGGGTAGAACTTCCTTAATCAGCCTAGTTGGAATGGGGTCTAAGAGGCAGGTTGTTGGATGAAGTAATCATTGAATTTAGTTGGTGAAGGTCATTTGAAGAAAAACAGCTGTTCTACACTGTTTCTAAGGTTCCTGTACTTGAAGATATATCTGAACTGGTTGAGGACACAAGATGATGAATTTTGTCTCTAATAGTTAGAATTTTATCATCGAAGAAGTTCATGAAGTTATTACTACTGAGAGCTCTGGGAATACACAGCTCAACAGAGCTCTGACTCTGTGTCAGCCTGGCTACAGTGCTGAAAAGAAACCTGGGGTTGTTCTTATGTTCCGCCATTAGTGAGGAGTAGTAGGCTCCTCTGGCATTACGGAGGGCCTTCCTGTATGTTCTAAGACTTCCTGTATGATCTAAGACAACACAGGAGCCCTATGACCTATAAAGTACATCACCCTGCACTGATACGAGGTCATTGTGGGAATATATTGTATTTGTGTCATCTTGGTTGAATTTGCAAAATATGATGTATGTATGTTGATGTTAAAAAGGCTACACCAATAGTACGGACAACCGAAAAAGTGTGTCGCAATTAAATGAAAGAACATTTGGCAGATAAAAAATGGGATGGACTGAGGAATCCAGCATCCCGGTACACAAATTATTGCTACAAGAAAGAAGGGGCAAGGAGTGAATTTAAAACCAGTACTTTCTGCAACAGCACTGCTTTTGACTGCATCCACCTCAGTAAACTTAAACTACTTAAACACTGAGTATGCACTACACAGATGCGATGTTTGTGACACTGATGAGTTTGACAGCTGCGTTCCAAATCTATACTAAAGTAATGCGAACAAATGAGAAAAAAAAACACAATATTAAAAACTAGTTTTCCCTCATTGATTCTAATTTAAAGCAATTGTCACAGTAGCCAGACAAGCAGATATACTTTATTTACTTTATGCATAAAATATAAATGATCATAACCTGCTTACAGTAATATGGTATTTTAAAGTACACAGTGAAGGCAGAGAATAGTGGATAGAGGGAATCAGAAATCATATTTTAGTGAATAAAACAAGATGACTGTTGTGAGATAGTGAATTGTTTGCTGAAAAATACTTTTTATTGAAGGAGGCTGGGATGAATGTAGCTGCGAAAAACAACCTGCATTTACATTCAATTCATCTTCACTCAAAAGTTTCACCCTCCATCAAACAGGTTGAATGAAAATGGCCTCGCGAGGTGCACAAGATGAGCAACAAACAAAATGAAAAACAAAAAAAAATAAATAAAATGAAAAAGCAGAGCTGGAGCGGTGTGCAGCGTTTGTTATGTTCTTTATTTGTCTTTGGTGTGCAGTCTCATAAATAAATGATGAGAGGAAATAAAATGGAAGAGGCAGTTTGGCTGAGGATGAGTGAAACACAGAAGGAGACATGCTATCAATATCGCTCCCACATAATCTCATTATAGGCAGGGGAGCAGACAAGCTAGCCAGGCGGCTAATAGCACGACATCAGGAGTCTGTTAGCACTACAAATCACAGCTCCAACCGGGAGCTCCGAACTCGCATTTCAATACTGAATATTATTGTTGCTGCGCTGCACAACAGACTCATGATCCATCCCACAGTATTTCTGCTCATCATCTGCAGCCCGTGATGTCATCCTCTACTTTACAGGGTTCAAGAGTCCACTCATCAGAGGAGGCAACTTCTTATTAACAACCACAATCAAATGCTGATCAGGATGTTCATCAAGCCTATACCACTAGTATAAACTAATGCTGAGGGAAGCTGTGCTTACTGTATTGAGTATAAAGGTAAATCCGTGTTTCCTGTCATGTCCCTGTGGCTCGTGCGGCACTATAGCTGGAGTAGCAAATTGTGGCGCTATAGTGCTTAAGTCAACATTTCTCCCCCTATTACTTGCATGATCCTCCATTAAATGCACTTGCGACAAGCAGTTGATTGCACCTCCCAAACACTCGTACAAAGGAAACACAAACTGTGACTACGTCTCATGAGTCTGCAGCAGAACACGTCACATCTGCACCTGAAAAACAGACGCAAAAGCTGCAGTAAATCCGTCCCACTGTGTGTTCCCGCTCTGACCTCATTCCATTTATACCACGTCTATCCACACACTGTGCCGGCGTATATATCTCCTTTGCTCAGGCGTACAGATCCCACTCTCTCACACAATGCTGCTATTGTTGCAAGCATTAACCGACCAGTGTGACGCCACAGTATGTTCCCAAATTCTCGAGATTGTGCTTTATTTTAGAGCAAATCCTGGAGCACCTGGAACTTTGACAGTGTGGGAGAGAGAGAGGGAATGATGTACATGCGATGCAGGTCAAGTATCAGTCTTAAAATGGTGATCTTGCAGTGACGCAACATGCACATCAGTCTGCTGAAACACCACAGAGAGAGAAGGACAAGTCTATTGTTAGATAAAGTACAACATCCCAATAAGAACAAGATACAACACTGGTTTGTTTACAGTTTGTTCCTTTTCAACTAAAAGTTTTGAGGAAGGCACATTACCTGATGATTGATGCAAAGTGCCTTGTTTCCAGTGTCTCACAAATGGCGTCCCCCCTGGGATTCTGTGCACTCCAGTTAAAAAGGCTTGCTGATATAAACAGAGAAAACAACAATGAAATAAACATATACTGAGATTGTTCTGCGAGGCTAATCTGCTTTTTCCTGTGTTTTGTTTTTCCTTTTTCTTTTTTTGCTCCTGCTACAGAAATGTATACGCTTCACGTTGTGGTGCAAACAAGCCCTCTCAAAATATACTGTACAAGAAAATAACACTTGTCATCACCAAATGAGGGAATGAGTAGTGTCTGTAAGATTTATCCTGTTTAATTGGAGTTTTCTCTGACCTCAGATTCTAGGACGGGAAGTCTCCCTTGATTGCTGGAGCTATCTTTTCTGAATAACAAAATCCTTAATGAATAACATAATTCTGTGTGGAAACATTTTGCAATACAACACAATAATTGGGAGGCGTTTGTGTTGTGAAGTGCAAGTAAATTATGTGCAGTCTAGATTCACATGCCTGCCTGCACAAATAACTATATGTGAAATATAATGCAGTTTACGTATAATTAACTTACGATGCAGGCAGAAAGAAGAGGCTTCATTACATTAAGCTCAGTTTTCACTCATAGTACAGGGTTAGTGACCAGTACACCTTACTGATATAGTAAGCCCTCTACCTTTCTAACATTTCGTAATAATAATGAATCAAAAGCATAACAGTGAAGAGAACATGCTCCAAATGAGTTTATATCAAATATAAATCAGGGGCCTTAGTCATAAAACATCCAAAGGCTGAAAGCTGCACCTCAGACTGAGAGAAGCAGGTGGTCCAGAAGGCTCCTGAGTCACTGAGAGCCGCTTACTATGATGGCCCTGAGAGCTCAATGCACTGCAACTTCAGAAAACACATGCAAGTACACAATGTCTTATAAAACATCTTCACTAATTTGACAACATATATGCATCATTTAGAAAAAGGGCTGCAAAGTGAGAAAACACAACCAACTTCAGAAGTGCTGCAAGTAGCACAGATGACAATGGAAACTGTTTCCAGCGGACACTAAAAATAGAAGTAAAAGTACAAAAGTATGAGCAACAAAATAAACTTAAAGTACAAAAAGTAAAAGTACTCATTATGCAAAATGGCCCACTTCAGAATGATGTTTGTTATATTATAATTACTAGAGTCTCAGTCCACTTCCAAGCAGAGTCAGAATTCAGAAGCTAAACTACTAAATATTAAGTATAAGTAGCAGAAACAAGAGACTTGAAATGTGCTTAGTTACTTTCCACCACTGCATTATGGAATGAGTCATTGGGTTAGGAATTTCAATTAATCTCCATGGAAGCATGTCTCGTGTCCCATCTCATAGCACACTATATCCCCTCGCAGCCCAGCACGTCTGTAGACTTGGCGTGAAGACCAGTTCAGCCCAAATATCGGAAAGAAGCAAGTTGTATCTTAATTGGCAGAATTTTCTGAAGACCTTATTAACTCTGGACCCTCATCCCCGAGTAATATTTCCCCTCAGAGGATCTGGACCATTCTGGTGGAAAATGTGGCTCCATCTCTGTGTGTTTATGAGACGAGCAGAGGTTAAACTGGGATTTGTTTGTTTGGAGAAAGGGGGGGTTACATACATAATTCAGCTCATATGTGATATCCATAGTTTATTCAGTGATACAGTCAGTTGCATAGTTGATAGTGTCAGTTAATGAGATCCCAGGTGAGGCTGAACTCTGTACAACACATTTGTCTGCATGCTTAGTGGTAAGCACATCCTCGCATAATTACATTTTCCTTCACATATTTTGTTTTGGTCAAAAACAAATAGCACCTCTAAATCATTGTCAGCTTACTCAAGAACAGCTCAGGCAAAATAGTCTTTTTTGTGCCAGAACTAAGACTGGACACACACACAACTGTCTAATATTATCTACTGTACATGTTAGGAGTTATAGTTGGCAAAACTGCAGGAAATGAAAGAATTAATAACGTTTGTTGGAAATGCTTTTTGAAATTATGCTCAGGTGACGAAAACTGAATGTAAAAATAAAATAAATATGAAAATTGCTCACTGAGAAGATAAGCCGAAAAATCCTCCACTGGCTTCCTCGCACGTAGAGCATACTCAGTAAAGTCCTTATGTCCTTCTCTAGCTGAGCCGGTTGAGAGCATGCCTGTATGAAACATCCTATTGGCCACAAACTTGTATGAATGGCATGAAAATGTGTTAATGAAACAGCTATTCTTGACAAATGCTATTGGACTGGATGGATGAAATTCTGATGATAAAATAAAATTTGGGATTTGGGACACTTCACCTACACTTCACTACTGCTGCTACTTTAACAATGAATGCGTATGGTGAAAAGGCCTGTTGAGCCAGTGTAAGTCATGTGATGAACACAGAAGTTGCAGTAATGAGTGAGGCCACTCTGGCAAACTGGCCTCACAGTCCAGCGCCTTTCCTGAGGGGTTGGTGGAGAGGAGGAAAGTGAGGGTGTGGAGTTTGGGGTGGTGGATGGACATGTGGCACATCAGACCTTCATGCAGGAGACTGGAGTTTACTTTGCATCAGTCCTCCATACCCATATTTGCCTTAACAATGACCTTTCCCTAACCTTAAACACACAGTGGTTGCCATGTGCACAGAAAGCAAAGATCCTAAAAACTTTAGTATTGATTGTAATCTGGGATTTGTCTTCCAATATCAATGTTCTTGTCCATCATTAGGGTTGATTAAAATGATTAAAGATTAAAAAACAAGTGTTTCCACATAATAATGGATAAAGGATACATTGTCGTAGTGAGTGATTTGACGAAGCATCTGCAGTATAGAGAAAAAATGATGGTGCCTGAGATGGAGCCTTGAGGGATCCCACCGGAGATTTTAGCTAAAGAGGATGAGAAATTACCCACATCGAAAAATGTTCTGTTATTAAGATAGAAGGTGAACCAGTCGAGGACTGCAGCAATTTTACCCAACTAAACTCTGAAAGTGTGTCATGGTCTTCTGTAGGTCATTTAAGAGCCTCAGAGGGTTGATTAAGTGTTCAGATTGACATTATATCGAATGAACCGGAGGAGCAGCTGAGAGAGAACAAACCTCTTTAGCTGAAAATGGTGTGAAGAAAGAAATATACAGTGTATAAATCTTTTAAGCAGCACCTGTCATGACAGAACTGTGGACAAAAGGGACAAAACATCATTGTCCAAAACCTTTAGGTGGCATCCAGAGGGGATATTATTAATAGGGAAAATTATCAGTTATACATGAAAGAGATTAGCAGTTTTAGCCGGAATAACACAAAGACTTCCCAATCATACCTAGTTTAGCTCACTTCTCCAAGACTGATGATTTCTGTCTGAATGGCCCTCCTCACCGTCCTCTGTTCATCCACGCACATCAGTCATGTCATTGTGTGTGCGCTGAGACAGTGAGAGACTGTAGAGAGCGATGAAGAGATACTTTTCATAGTATGAAAGCAGATGAAAACTGGAAAAAGGGGCAGAGACACAAAAGAAGGTTGATGGGCTGAGTTCCTCTCTCTTTCACAGGCGCACATGATCACCATGAACTCATGTATCTGCTCCGATGCTGCTGCATGCCACTAAACACCAGCAGTCTTTTAGTCAGATGCAGAAGAGCATGTGCTGCTCAGCTGCTCATAACTTTGTCTTCTTCTCGCTCTCTCACTCTGTAACACCAACAGTGCTTGCTAATTAACTTTGAAAGGCCCGTTGGATGCTGGAAATCTGCCATGGAGATGTGGATTAGTTTTGCACATTTCTTGGCTGGGGGTAATTATGGGGGTAATTTATGTTTATTTCATACAAAAAAAGCAGGCAGAGTGATATTAATACCCTACACTGTTGACTTGAATATATGTTGAATAGGATTCTGCATTCACTTGCTACATATTTAAATGACTAGACAAACTGGTGTCTTTTACATCTACAGCATCTTCACAAGTTGATGCATTTGAAAAAGAAATTGAAACAATTTGTACTGTGATGTGGTACATCAATTCCTCATATCTAAATTACCAAATGACTCATATGAGTGTTTTTTCATCTGCCACCTCTATGGTTAAGGTTTGGTTAAGTTTAGACTAACTATTAACTTAAGGTGCTCTCACCCCTAACCTGTTTGGTACATTAAATGGACTCCAGTCCGTTTCCTTGTTTACTTCAGTTCATCTGAGCATGTGTGAATGCTGTTGATGAAACTGAGGCCAATTATAAAGCAGTCAGTCAGCTTCCAAGCAGAATCTGGTGGTTTGTTTGTGGTGCGTAAGGACCAACTACAGGATTTTATTAGAGTAAACATGTGATTTAGCACAAATTCAGAAGCTAAACTACTAAATATTAAATCCATCTGCTGATTTTGAGCTGTTCAGGAAGTGATCTGTATAAGCGATATATACAGTGTATATTTATGTAAATCATTTGGCATGATAATACATGTGCACATCAGCACCTGAGTACAGAGATTTTTCCTGATCAGACAGAAGCATTTAAAACTGGCGTGAGTGTGTGCTTGTATTGTGTTCATGGTAGGTGTGTGAAGGTAATTTAATGGTAATGGTAGATTCTGCCACTAACATTAAAAAGTACTAGATAGAAAGGTAACAACAACGAGATGACATAGCTATAAAAGCTCCAGTCAAAATACATGTAGAAAACCTTGATGTAAATATGACATTTCTTTGTGTCATGTATCAATGTGAGGAAGGTTACAGTTTCCTCGCGGCTACACACAGATCTGATGTTTTTGTCTGCCAAAATGTTTTGTCTCTTTAATGGAGTGGAAGCTCCAGTGGATGTCACATGCTTCATGTGCATCATCATTCATTCGCCAAGTCTGTTTCGATTGCACTTGATTGCTTTCATCAATCCACCAACTTTTTCTCCTTTTTGGTTGAATGTTCATTGTGTCCACTCTTTTCATTCATAAATTGGAAATGCACATAGAACAGGTGGATGTAAACACCCCTAAAGTCATGCTACTTATCCATTTTTCTGCATACAGAGAATAGTCTCTGTTTGCATGATGAGAATTCTTGGTTGTTTTAAGCATTTAAATAAGCTACTAGTGCTGGAGGACAGACTCTCCAAGCCACAAGTTTGTGAAGTTATATTTACGCTAAATGATTATTGATGAATGCATTACATGGAGACTGAGTATTTTTATGTAAAGCGTAGAAAATAATCTCACATCAGCATTCTATTCAATCTCTGCTGATTATGAACCATGCTTTTGACCATTACTGGTAGAGATTAGCAAGTATGATACACATAGTATGTATGGAAAGTATAAAGTATATGGAAAGGAACAATAGAGAAAAGAAAAAGATAGATGTCCAAAGAAAAGAAATGTTACTCTTTAAACTGCTCAGATAAACCTCACACTCACATTCCTGGTCCATTCTCTCAGTAAAAGCCAAATGAAATGAACTTTGTTTACAAAGTGAAAACCAAAATGATGAGAAAGATGCTGAAATACTTTAACAATGAATATTGTTTATTTACAAAAAAGATGATTAACAGATGAACCAACTAAAATTCCTACTAAAAGATGGAAGCAAATAAGGCGTCAGGGTCTCAAGGCAAAATTAACAAAAACCTACACTAACTAGAAAATAAGAAACTGAATTGGTCGGCAGAATCAAACAGCAAAACTATACTAATGCTGCGTTCCAGACACACTTGGAGGTCAGAATTTCCCAGTTGACATCTCTGATTTCCGACCAAGCATTCCAGGTACACCGAATGTAAACAAAAAGCTGTAGACAACTGAATTGTCAGGAGGGCAGAACAGGTTTTACTTTATGATAGTATGTATTATTTTAATTAAATACAGGCAAACATACTTTACGTTGCCTTTTAGTTGATGGTTTCCCATGTACGGTGTGCGCCTCCATGGGGGCTGCCATTGCTGTGTGATGTCAGACAACTTATCCTCATTGAAGTCGGGGGAGAGGAATTTACCCAAAAGTACGAACTCAGAATTTGAGTGACATTCCAGTGTACTTTTTCAAGCAGGAGGTCAGAAAATCTTGACTTCCGAGTTGTCGGGAACACAACGTGAGCTCCCCAACTAACAAAACAGGAGAAAAAAGGGGAAGCAAAATAAATGGCAGAGAACTTCTACAAAGCTTCCAAGATTAGTTTAACAAGGCATTTCTACCAACTAGTCAGCAAAGACAAAGGATAAGATAAACAGAGCGGTATCAAGGTGCTATCAAAAACAGTTTCAACAATAGCAACAAGCTAAACAACTGCAGTGCCAACCCAACAGCTCAGTGGCCAAATGGCAGGGAGCAGTGGCTGTGGTGGATCAGATGAAGTTCAGGTGAGAGAAACAGCTCTCTTCCAAAGTGAGGCCAGAGTACAGTCAGTGGATGTAACAAAGCGAAACAGTGTTTTCAACACAACATGTATCAACCACAAATTTTTCAAGGTATAACAAATCTGCATAAACCATGCAGTAATGTAATAAATACAAATTTTAAGAAGAAAGTATGAGCAGAATCAGGCCACAGAAGAAACTATGTTCTCTTTTAAAGTGTGAAATATCAAAGTCTTTGGAGTCTTTTTCAGAACCCAAACACTTTCTGTAAGCTGAGGCCCTGCAGCTGCTGACATTTAAACTGCTTTAGTTGTTTTGCATTTTGCTGCATAATGTTTCCATCAGTCTCATGAAACAACATGAGAACAATTCCAAGTAATTGTGCATCACAATGATATGTGCTGCAATTTCACCCAGCTACAATCTACCCCACTGTCTTTGTGATTGTTTGAACTTATTTGCATCTATTCCTCTCATTTTCATCACGTATATTTAGGCGACTTAATCATCACAGAAGCTTCTTTGTTTTTCTTTTTAATTATGGAAACTATCAAGGGCTCTATCTGATTCTAAGCAAATTGTGAAGTTGAGAGATATTGTGAAAATTTTAATTTCTAGCCTCATCATAAGATTTATTTTACCTTTTATCATGTTGCTGCTTCAGTACTGCTAGTGATGTTATGCAGGATGTTTGAATCATCAGAAGTGTTAACTAGTATAGGCTTATGATACTTGAAATATTCAAATGCACAAAAATCTAGCCTTGTTTATTTGTATGTTTAAGTTCCACAGCTTCACCAATAAATTATGAGTCCTTGATTAGCTCCAACGAGAAAAGCTTTCTGGTGTATCACCTATTTAACATAGTTAATACCTAGCCTGGCATCGCCAGACTAATTAGCAAATTTGTATTAGTCTGGAACTTCTCACTTCATTTTCGATTTCCAAGGGGCGTTATCAACAGGCAAAGACAACCAATCAGAGTGACGAAACGACGGTACATCCTGTCAGAAGTACTGTAAAAACATATTTCTTATCAACATAAAGTTTAAGTGCAGTTGTTTGTTATTCTTTTAGAGAAAATGTGCCGTCCAGTCCATTTAATACTGCCGCTGTAGCCGGCCGCTGAACGTTCAGTATCGGCAGCCACCATCTTGGATATTTACAAAGATGCTTCAACGGTGGTCCCCTCTGTCAGTCATCGTTTTAAACCCGCCCCATACTAGATAAACAGTTGTGACTGGCTCGCCTGGTATCAGATCAAATAAAACATGACCTTGCAGATTCATGTGGTTCCCAGGCTAGTAAATACCAGCCAACACACTTCTAACGTTCTCACAGGAAGTTTTTGCATAACAGATCTTGAAAAATCTAACTTTTAGCATGTGGGGTCCTGTTCAAATTCAGTGGTAGGTGAAACTGAGATCAATTACTGATCAATTTAATTTAAACCAAACATATTTACATTTGAATCGACATACAACAGTGAGTGACTTAGCTGTAGTCAGAGAGGCACCTCCATCATATCAGCATGGACCACATGTCCAGCCACCATACAGCAGTTAATAAAAGACCAATCTCTTCCCATTTTATTTGCAAACGGACACAGCATCCATCATAATCCGGTTATCATACTCCTAATGAATGCAAACTGCTGCTGTTTTGGGAGCAAAAATCTTTGGACACGCTCGTCTTCTCTGCTGAGGCAGGCTCAGTTTTAACTCCCTCAGGCTTCACCACCAACCAGGAGGACAGTGCTCACATAGAAGAGCTTTAATGGGAACTGGTACCGTTGTCTCACCAGGCTGCTCAGCCCTTCCATGCTCCGTTTCCCCTCTGCTTCAGAATGCTTCACTTTTACACAGAGTGCCTTTGTGCTCACAAAAAGACAGCAAAATATATCAATGTCAGGAAATCTGCAGGTGGACACTTTCAGTGTCATTTTTAGTATCCAAGTAATATATAGACAGTGCACTTACTTAAGTCCTGTACTTTTTACTGCACTGCATTTATCTGACAATTTGAGATTAAAATTTTACATGCAAAACAGAGTGTATTTATTTATTTATTTTAACTTTATTAATCACGCAAGTGAAATTATTTCTCCGCATTTAACCCATCTAGTGGCACCTGTACAAACACACACATGCACATGCACAGGGTCACACAAAGAGACAGGTGCCATATTCACTACTTGCCACACCTCGGCCGTGGCAAGTAGGTGGGCTGCCACCCCACCAGCTGTCAGTCCACCAATCTTCGGGGGGGAGAGCGGGGATCAAACCTCCAACCTTAGGTTATTGGACGACCCTGCTCTACCACTGAGCCACGGCCACCCCATTTAAGATTTACAAAATACAACACATGACTGTGACCTCTTACATAGTAGCAGTGTCATGGTCATGTTTCAGATGTCTCTGAGTTGTAAGCAAACTACATGAACGAATCTCTAAACTTCTTCATTCAATTCTTTCTTTGTAACAGTTTGTTGAAACTGAACAGCTCTGCAACAAAGTGGATGAGAACACACCATTTGTCCCCAATTACATCATCACTGCCATATTGCTTACTGATTTAAACATGCTTGTTAATTGTTTGTTCTAGCCATAGTGCCATCATTGATCTGTAACTTGCAGACATAGCCTACTATCCCAGGATTGTATGTGATTTGCATTGTGTTTGGTGACAGTTCACATGCCATCAACACTTGGGCTTAAAGTCAAACACGCACCAGTATTGTAACACGTGTAGCATGGTGCTCTTGCTGTGCAGAGAGACCAGTCTTTCTCTAAAGAAACGATCCAGCTGATAGCTTCCCTTCTTTGAGTGTAAATGATGGAAAACGATGAAAACTGATTGCTTGTCAGAATCTGTTTCAGCAAAATTTCAAGCAAATCCCATATACCCTGTTTTTCACTTTTAAACTTCCAGGATCTGAAGTTGGTCCTGTCAGTCTGTGAGATCTGATTTTATAAAGTGTAACAGCCCTGGCAGTCTGGATTGAAAATGAAAACCTGTAGAAGCCTTTAAAGAAACCAATGCAGAAGCAAACCAGACTGAGAGTCTACAGTTGTGCTAGCAGCTCTATGAGCTTCACAGTGGTGCTTTGAGCTAAAGTCAGAGTCCGACTGCCAACATACTGATGTTTGGCAGGTATCATGTTAACATGTTCACCTGCTTAGTTTTACATCTTAGCATGCTAAAATGTGTTAATTTGCTGTAAATACAAGCTGCATCCCAATTCAATACTACAAACTAGTTGTATGCAGTAGACACTATATTCTAATCTTTATAGTATACAGTTATTGCAGAGAGTATACAGGAAATTAAGATACTGTTTTATACTAACAATTCTGCATTATGTATGCCCTCTTTAGAATGACATTATCAATTAAACTCAATACCTAGAAAATAGACAATAAAATGTTTTTCCATATATTCAGTAGTAATTCTTGTCTACTGAGCAGATTCACCACCACCACCCCATTTACATTTTTAATTTTTTCTAGCTGCTTCTTCTTTTCTTTCTTTTCCTTTGTCTGCATACTATCTTATTGTTTTGTTGTTAATTTTGATCCTCATACTCTTCCTGGCGTCCATATTCAAATAAAATACATACGATCAACAATGTTTGCACTTATAGTAGGCTACATGCAGAAAACAATACAATAGTTACAACATTAAAATATTGAATGAAATTAAAACCAAACATGTACAAAACATTAAAATAGAGCGTAGAAAATTAAACTGGTTGACAGGTAAAATAAAGCAGTTGAGTAAGTTCACTTTTCTAGTGTGAACACTCACTCAAAACCTTTGTTAAATTAATGTGTAGTGTAGATTTTTAGATAGGCTGATGGGAATTAGAAGTGTTTGGTCATAAACCAAAGTATTAGACAAATCAAAGTCAATCAAAGTCAGAGGATTATCAAAGTTATTACATTCACCCTCTGGGGAACATGAATGTCTATACAAAATGTCATGACAATCCATCCAACGATTGTTGAGACTGGCAGACTGACATTGCCATTTAGAAGAAAATGTGTTTCAATTAAAAAAATGTGTGGATCTATGAGCATAATTTACAGTTCCCATAGGATATTGTGTCTGGGTCAACTAAGTCACTGTTATCTCTCTCTGTCTGTGTCTCTCAGGTCAGGAGCGTATCGGCATTGATTCCAAGTATGAGCAGGAGGGTAAGGTCCAGTTTGTGATCGATGCAGTGTATGCAATGGCCCACGCCCTCCACAACATGCAGAGGGACCTGTGTCCGGAGAACTCCGGCATCTGTCCTGAGATGGACCTGGCTGGAGGGAAGAAACTACTCAAGTACATCCGCAGCGTCAGCTTCAATGGTGAGTGGACGGATGGTTCTGTCCTTCCGCAGGCCATAAAGTCTGCTTTTACAATATATGCTTTGTGCTCCAAGGCCAAAACGCAAGAGTGAATGTTTGAGACAACAGCAGCCTCAGATGGAATAAAATCTGAAATCTACCAAAGAACCTAATTAACACAGTTCATAAAAAAGAAAAACCCTCCCGGTTATAAAAGTGCATACAATTGTCTAGATTGTTTTGCCGAGGTGCCTCCGTATCATGGTCTTTAGGTTTGCTATCCTCCATCATAACCATGCTCTTCATTCAGAATTCTATGGAGTGGTTTGAGAGAAGTTTAATTTCTTTTTTCTTTTTTTTATGTAATTAAATCAAAAATACCAAAACGCATTCACGCAGACTACAGCGCTGGCCATGTACAGACCACACAGATCAAGGCTGATCTATTTTGAGTTCTGAGAGAAAACACTGCTATATATAGCTTTGTGTCTGTGTTTATGAACCACATATTACTGTTTTCTCTCACAATGCTGCACATGTGTTGTGTAACACTGAACATCTGCATTGGTTTGAAAATAAATAGATTAAAGCTCCTCTGTCCTGCAAGATGTTTATGGGCGTCTTATTATCGAGCTAAGAAAATACACCATCTCCAGCTGAGTGTAAATTTATAGATTTTCCAAATTAGAAATACACACTGACGTACTGTACTTAAGTCCAGTTTTGACATACTTGTACTGTACTTTAGTATTTCCATTATATACTAGTTTATACTTCTACTCTACCATATAAAATATTGTACTTTTTACCTCACTACATTTATTTGAAAGATTTATAAACTTTGCAGGTTCAGACTAGTCATACAAAAAGCAATCAGCAAACATATTAGAATGCATTATTATATATAAAGTAGTAATTTATTTTATATATACATTAATCCATCAATGATTGCAATCCAATAATTACTTTCAGTAAAAAAAATACTTTTGGTACTTTAAGTATATTTTGATACTAATACTGCTAATTTTGAATGCAGGCCTTTTAATTGTAGGTATTTCTACATTGCAGTATTGATACTTTTACTTAGGTACAAGATCTGAGTACTTCTTCCATCTCTGGAAATACATCAGTTATTCTGTTATCAGTTTACAGCCACAGGCAGAGGAGGCAGAATGCAGAAGTGTCTCCTAAACAACAGTGAGTGAGCCCAGGCCACCCTGACCCTGTTCACACTGACTCACTTCATGTGTCTTAGGTGGATCAGAGAGCTGTCAGAGCTCTAACAAGTGAAGTGTAAATGCATCCAAGAAGCACTTAAGATGGATTGAAATCCAATTGTTCAAACCACCTCCTCTATTGGTGTTTTTGTCAGTTACCAAACAGCTTCAAGTGCATCACCAACTCCTTCTGGACTGGAGGAGAGACAATACTGGTTTAAATGTAGCCCAGAAAACAAAGACAGATTTTAATCAGATTTGTGATCTGACAAATAGAGACGCAGATATGTAACTGAGTGTAAATTAATTACTCTTCTGGGGATCATTAAAGGCTTCACTTATCTTAAATCTCATCTAGATTTTATCTGGATACAAGACACTTGAAATGACGAGTTTAAATGGGTCTATTGGCTATTATGGTTCATTATTATTATATCATTCAAATTCAGTATCTGGAGGAGTTAAAGTGTGCTGGCTATTGTTTTCGCTGAATTTAGGTCACAGTTATGCTTGAAGCAACGTGTCTTTATGGAATTGAACTAATTTAAATCATGTGAGATGCTTCGTGCTGCAGACAAGGAAACTATAAAAGAAGGAAGGGTCATTACGTCGTAATACTAACGTTGTAATGCTATGATTGGTGCCAGACTTTGGTCCCAGTTCTATTGAAGCCTATGGGAGATTCATGGAGAAGCACACTAAAACCCAACATATCTACGTCACATGACCTTTGATGAAGAAATGCCTCACCCAAATGAAAGAACACACTTTTTTCAGATTTTTCCAGATGTTTGAATTTGTTTATTTGCTGTTGGTCTCCAAATAGTATCCAAAGATGATTATAGGCATACTTTACAGGGCTCATGGTGAGTCAAATTAAAATGCTAACCATGGGAAAATTGTCCCTTGAAAATATTGATTTTAGGATAAATAAATATTGTTAAGAAAGGCTGTACTCTTCAATCATTCTCTTTTCCTTTTTTTTCCAATCTGGAGGCTGTGTTAAGATAATTGACAGGGCTAATTGCAGCTACTGTTATGGGAATATCACATATTCAAATGAAACAAACCTCCTCTGATTATTATGTGCATTAGTAGGCTATAAACTAACCCCTTAGTTATGAAATAACAAAGGCATACATTTCATGGCTATTAGAAACTGTTTGAAAAACTTGATCGTCAAAAAAAAAAAAAAGAATTGTAATTATAAACGAAGCAATCTCCGCCGTGATAAAATCAACGCCTGCACTGTAATCCCATTCGCCTTGTGCCCTGCTGTGGCTAATCTACCTAACGCCTGGTCACCCTATCAAAAACTGTAGATTCTGTTAAATAGTGTAAGTTATTAACAGGCCCAGAGTTAATTAATTTAGGGCATTATCACGGTTACGTTAGTGTGTTACTAACCTCAGTCACATATGCATAAGAAGCTCCAGTCCGCTGTAAATCTAGCATACATTTTACGTAACTTCCATGCAAACAAATGACTGAATTAGCATATAAATTAACCAAAATGTACATTGAAAACACATGAAATATTAGCCAAACAAAAAACACACCCAGATGGATAACCTGTGAAACTGAGAGGGGAGAGATGCAGGAGTGGTCCGTCCATTCACCACTATGTTAACTGCGCAGAGTGCTTTCAAATGTGGCACCAGTGTGCATTATGACCTTTCTTCCTTCTTTTATAGTTTCAATGCAACACACATGCATAGTCTATGATGCAGTGGACTGTAAAGAATATATAAAGCATTATTCATCCAGTCATTCATTAAATTGCGACATGATTACTCTTGGACTAAAAAGTACAAGAACAACAAAGCTTAAATGTTTATTAATCCAGTTTACCACAGGGAAGTTATACTGACTGGAGTTAAGATGCACAGAATCAACTGAGCTTTGAAGAAACTCCATTTCTGTGGCAGAAAATCTTTTAGTTAACAGGTGTTGTAAAGCAATATGATATATGGCCTTGGTCTTAAAGGGGCAATAATTAAGACTTTTATTGCCCTATAGCACAAAATGACTGCTTTCATTGAAGTCAGTGGCTGTCAGTGCCAGGCTTTAAGATTTCTGGCTTTCCAAACTTACTTTCCACCCAGTACACTGTTTTGGAACATAAACTGCCTGAGGAACTTCATCACCCCGCGCCTCTTTTCAAAGGTCCAATATTGGAAGTGGGAGCTCCTTTATGAGTGAGCACTTGGCCTTCGAAGCCATTTCATTCTCCAGCCAAAATTCAAATGAAAAGCAGTGTTATTATAACAGTATTTTGCAGTTATTATCTTTACTCTGATGGCCTCGAGCTGAAGGGGACAGATGGGGTGAGGCATGTGTGCATGTATATGTATGTATGGTCAGCCTAAAAATGAAGTTGATATACTTGTAATTTGTAATTTAAAATAATTTTTTTATCAACATTATTAAAAACATTATTTAACATACTTTTCAAGCTGTTGAAACCAAAGCATGATGAAACTTTTTTATGTTTCTCTTAAGATACAGTGATTGAAACATGAGACACAGTGTGTTCACTGTATTTTCATTTAAGTGAAACCAGATTCTCTCCCTAAACTTAACCAAAGTGTTTTTGTTGCCTAAACCTGAGGGACTGTATAAAAATAATTGGGCTGGTGAGTGAGGCAGAACCTTATGGTTCACACTGTAAAAATCATACAACAGTGTTAAATGGGTACAACTTTTTTAATCTGGTCCCCTTTTTAAACCTTAATATCTCAATTTAACTTCTAATGTGCGCCACCAATGTACATATTAATACAACATAGGTACAGAGACAGAACTGTTGTCCTCTGCATATGGAAAAGTGTACCTTTCTGACCCATCGTTTTGACTATAAACTATATTGCAAAGAAAGTCTGAAAAAAATGTATTATGAGGAAAAAAATGAAAGACGATTCACTGATCTCTCAGACTACCTGACCTTCATCCAAAAGGAAAATTACCAAACCATCTGTTTATGTTCAAGTGACAGCTCTCTCTGGTGAAATTATGACTCTTGTCAGTCGCAAGCAAAGGAGGAAGTAAGGGGATGTTGATATAACCCTAAGTCCACCGCTGTTCACTGTGTGGTTATTATTGTAACCATAAACTAAACATAAAAGCACTTATTCAAACCCAAACCATGAACTTTCCTAGCCTGGCATCACCAGACTAATTTGCAAATGTGTATTAGTCTGGAACCTCTCTTTTCGATTTCCAAAGGCTGTTATCAATGGGCGCAGCAACCAATCAGAACGCCGTCTTGTTGTACAGTACGTCCTGTCAGAAGTATGGAAAACACATATTTCTTATCAACATAAAATGCAGTTGTTTGTTCTTCTTTCAGAAAAAAATTACCGTCCAGTACGTTTAATACTGCCGCTGTAGCCAGTCGATAGTAGATAAACAGTTGTGATTGGCTCGGCCAGATACCTGAAACAACAAAATCAGTCTGAATGGGAAAGGGGCCAGTCGTAAATCTGCCAGAGCAAATTAAACATGAGCTCGCAGATTCATCTAATTCCCAGGCTAGATCTTTCCCCAAACCTAACCAAACCTTAATCATAGCGCTGTCACACCATAAAACAGATTGATTTTTTTGTTATGATTTTTAATAGTTTTTTAAGACACAGACAAGTGATATCATTCTGTCGATAGATTACATGTTAAATAATTTAGTTTGTAGTTGAATTTGGAGGACTTGTTAAGCAGGAAATAAGTAAGTAGACCAAAGTTACAAAGTGCTTTTCAAATAGCATACAATTATACAAAAATAATAATAATCAAACAGCAAATTGCAGGAACAAAATCAAGTAAGACTGATAACATATTGAAATAAACATATACATATACACATGTACATGTGTATCTGTATATGTCCTACAGTGATACTACCGGTCACCTGTAAGTAACAAGTAATGTGTTACAGGTTGATTAAATGGGAAACACCTTTTTTTTCTTTTTACAACTACTACAACTTCAGCACCTTTTGTAAATATTATATTTCTCTATTTTTACAGTGAGCTATTTGGAGATTTACCTGTATTATTCATAACATTATTTGCATAGTTTTATAGTTTTAATGCATGAGACAGAGCCTTGGAAATCTTTCCCTCCAGAGAGATTCTTTTATCAGGTAATTAGCAAAGCCCGCAATGTGCTCATTTAAAATGAAAGTGGCAGTTGAACTGCTCACTCACCGTTTATTAGAGACTTAATAATTCCAGGAAAAAAAACAGAAAAGGAATCAGCCCACAGTGTTTCTGCAGAGCTGTTGGTTGTGCATTCACCTTCTGAATGTTTGCCTTTCTTAAGAAATAGACAATATTTCTGAAATAACAATGTATTCTAGTCCGATCACAGTAAATTAATGAATTGATTACTATACATAAAGAAAGAAAAGGATTCATACAACACACATAACTCTCCATTTTCTACCAGAGACAGAAGATTTCTTTCCGGCATTCCTATTGAAACAAACATGAGCAAAATATCGACTGAAAAACAAAATGCGTTTTATATCAAGAGGTTGCTCTGTGTAGCCTGTGGTAGCTATTAACCCAAGTATTGATCTAAAGCAGTTGTCTGGTCATGGCAGGAATGACTAATTGACCAAACAGACACCAGATAGACTCTGTCATCGGCTTTTCACTTCAAAACGTCTGCTCTCTCTTTCAAATTGACAATCTATCTCTTTGTGATCTCAGCTGTCAATCAAGCTTTTTGTGTTTTGACACACCTTTTTATTTGATTTTTTTCAATTCAACCAACAAATTGTGCACAGAGATATAAGAGAAGGAGACGTTAAATTTGCATCATGAGTCTCAGATTCCTGATCAAATGTATTAAAACATTTTCATGATTCTTTTTACCCATAAATTATCCAGCTATAAAACAGTTGTTTTTTTGTATATGTTTTTTTATTTCCTTTTCTTTCATCTTTGCTCCTTAAAATAATGTTGATTCAAACTAGATTCAAAGTGACTTTTTTAAAGGTTTACTGAAATTATCTGGACAGCACAGAGGAGAGCCAATAAAAGGTTTAAAAGCTTTATAAAAAGGCAGCATTTTCTGCTTTTCTTTCCCAACTTGACGCACGTCACATTTAAGCTCCATGCTACATTTACCTGTATGTACAGTATCAAAACATGCTTTCCATTAATGCTTTCCACTTTAGATAGACGACCACTCTGCCTTGACTTACAGTATAACCTCACTCTGCTACTATGAAAAGCACTCACCTATACAAACCATCATACTCACCTGCATCCTCAGCAGCAGCAGTATCATGTAACTGTGCCATAGATGAATCGAAGATGTGTTGGATTTAGATGGAGTAGGAGCGTCAATATGGACCAGTTAGCTTTTTTTGAATTCATGTAAATCCCAGTTAAGTGCTTCCCTTCTTGCAAGATAATTCCTTTCAATCTCCGTTCTTGGATAAGTGATATCAGATTTGAGGATTTGAATTTTAGATGTGCTTTACATCAAAGGACTGGATGAAGCCAATTTTCTTAAGTTTCTTTACTACCTGCTTGCTGCTCACCTGTGGGGGAAAATATTCATAAAGGTGATTTTTTTTTTTTTTTTTTTAAAGTAATCCCCTGAAAGCAATGAGCAGGAACAAATGATCGGAGCCGGTTGTAAAATTACTACATGCAGCAGTATCTACAACCTTTGTGAATTGTCTTTTTTATGGCTATCTCTGATTTACTATCCACAGTATAAGAGGCATGTCATTAGCTAACTAATCTACATACTTTTGTGGCGTTACAAGTTAGAAAAATACCTGTTCAGGACATCCACTGTGTGGGAGCAAAGATGCAACTATACTGTAGATAACAGTTTTTTGTTGCCAGGCTTTATAATACTGCACAAAAATACTAGCTCTACAATGATGCAATACATACACAGCAGTTTCTTCATCAACAGGTTAATGCTGACTTGTCTGGGACAAGTGATGTTATCATATCATGTATGTAACCATCAAGTGCATATTTAAGAGTTTTTACAGAGTTTTCGTTTTAAGACAAATCAGATGAAAACGTTAAAAAGTCAACTGGAGATGGTTTTTCAACCAAATTTCTTAATTTTAGAGTAAGTAGTTTGTAAAAATCTGCTAGCAACACTCTTGAGTGGCAAAATCTTATCTACCCGTTATCTACCCATCCTCACACTGAAAACAACAGAATGGGTCTATTTACAATGCCTCTATAGGACCTACACGTCCACCTAAATGACGGAATAAGTCATGTCAATGACTCCCAAAACCACATATATGACCTGCGTACCGGACCTTCATCATCATGGTAACAATGACGAACTCTTGCTTAACATTGTGAAACGGTCGCAGTGGTTGGTTAGGTTTAGGCAACCAAACAGCTTGGTTAGGTTTAGGAGAAGATCATGGTTTGGGTTAAAATAAGTATGTGTGTGGCTACCGTAACTAACGTAACTACTGTACATGACGTAGTTATGCCATGAAACTCTCCTTGCTGAATCATCGTACAAAAGATTATCAACTGCCTGTGGACATGAAAACTTTGAGGTAGAAGTTAACTACCACTCCCACTGTGCATTTTAGTGAGAAATACCAAACACATAACTTTGCCACATATGACGAATTGAGGCTAAAGATTACACTGTTTATAAAATGTATTTCACAATCTGCAGCTTAAATTAATAAACTTTTGGATTCTGGGTCAATTTTGGATACATTTTGTTCACAACTGCACCACAGTTTCTATGTTCAGTAACGTTGAGGAGGTCGTAAAGAAAAACACTTCAGGAACCAGCAGTTCCTCAAATCTGTCTTCAAAACACGTGTGTGTAGAAACAGTAACTAAAGGGGGTCCGGGCTCAGTGAACAGACAGTTGCCTGCACTGCCCTTACTTTACCCCTTCACTGCCCTGCATGTGGACATTTATCCAGGATCAGCTTCTGCTGTCTAAAGTGTATGGCTCATTACTCCCAGAGAGAAAGACTGTCTTGGATTGAAGGAATTTCTGCTGAAAAAACTGACATGTCACAAAATACACTTGATAAATAAATTAAAATACACCCATCCAAACACACCACTCACAAAAAACAAGTTAATAATTTACAAGTATATAAACACAGATCTCACTTCACATGTCTACAACCAAACACACAAAACTAAAAACATATCTACACTCCCTGACCATTTTACCCTTTTGTATGTCCTCCATTATTTACTTATTAATACATTTAATTGATAGAGGAACAAATTAATATATTTAACACTTGTGTTCACACAATGGGACCCTGTATATCTTACCACAATTTATTAGAGTTAAACACATGACAAGAGTCAGATAAAACCCTAATCACCTGCCAAATAGTAGTAATATGCAATATAGTGTTAATATACTGTAGTTATCTCATGGTTTTAAAATCTAACTCATTGTTTGACATTCAGATGGCTGAACTGGGAACAGACTGGGGTTCACTCTTTGCTCACAGAGAGAATTCATTCTTGTGTTATCTGATTAATGCAGAGGCTCATGCAGTTGAGAATGCTAAGTGCTTTAGTATGATACAGTCATCCCACTAAACACGCAAGCACAGAGTCATAGTCGTGCTTGCCCTAATACATGCATGCATGCCTTCATACACTTTACTCTTACATAGATGAATAATGAGTCATGCACACACACACACACACACACACACACACACACACACAAAGAAGATGCACTTCTGGCACTTCTTAGCATGTAACATCACAAAGGCAGATACAAGCTCTCTGGCTCTCTGTGAAATGAAGGTATTAAAAATAATGTTGTTAGAAAGAACAGGAGAAAGCCTTGCAAACACAAACATTATTCATAAGAAGGTTCAAATTTAAGGGTTACTAAGAGAAAAAGAAAAAGAAATAATAATAAAGAAGCTGCAATAACCAGCAGAGTATCCTGCCAAAATAGTTATTTTTGACCGGAGGATATTCTCTTCTCTTTTTATTTCATAGTGAACAGAGAAAGCCCAACACTATCTGTTCCCTCCCCTCCGCCTGTCAGCCTTTACCTACTCTCTCTCTCTTCACCACAGTTCTATTCTTCTCTCTATCTGCCTCCCTCCATTTTACTTTAAATTAAATACAGACTTGAAAGGGACTTCGGGCCCACACCAAAGCAAGACGAGCCAAAGTAAATAAACACAGTTTCTTTGGGGGGGGGCTCCCAGTGTCGTACGGTAAAAATAAAAAGAGGGAGAGAGAGAGAGAGAGCTCGGGGTGCAGAGAGGACAAGGAGGTCAGAGGGACAGTGCATCCTGAGAGAGGATACTGTTCAACAGAAAACATTGAATCTGTGTGGAGCGATGAGGAGGCTGTAACCTTCCTCACATTAATGCATGAAACTGATAATACATGAAACAAAAATGTCATATTTCCGTCATGGCTTTCCACAGTTTGAGCTTTGACTGGAGCTCTTTTGATGATGTCATCTCGTTGTGTCCTCTTCTTCTGCCATGGTTCAATGGCACGACTTGAGAATTAGCTCCACCTACTGTTTATCTCCATCAAGCAGTGAACTCAGACTCACACAGCAGTAGTGGATGGAAACAAGCATTCATTCATTTTCTTTTGATCATTTTATGAAAATTCGATTAAAATGTGCACTAAATTTGGATGGAAACTTGACTATTGAACCCCTGCATGGCTCCTGATGGCCAGACCAGCCCCCTGCATGGCAGCTCGCTGTGTGTGAGTGTGTGAAAGTGCTATATAAATGCAGTCCACTTACCATTGTACTAATTGCCGTAGTGACCTTTAAAATGTAGCGTGATTGATTGATGTAGTGATTGACTGGTTGATTGATTTACCGAGTGACTCATTGATTAATTGGCTATTCCTTCACAGGAAGTGCTGGTACGTCAGTGACATTCAACCGTAATGGCGACGCCCCTGGACGCTATGATCTGTTTCAGTACCAGTGGAACAACATCACCGGGCCAGGCTACCGAGTGATTGGACAGTGGACTGAGACCCTGCAGCTCAATGTGAGTTCATATTATATTAAAAAATCGCACTTTTATTCCGTGTTTTAAAGATGCAATAACAAGTAACTAAACATTAGTGGACAATAAATGTGGGGAATTAGGTGTCTCTGTAAGAAAAGATGACCAGGTGAATCTGGGTGAAAGCTGCAATTTCTTACTGATTTTACAAACTAAACTTATGTTATTCCCTTAAATGTGTTTGTGATGAAGAGGAGGATGAGGAAGAGAGCTGAACACAGATGGCTGTGTGTAAAAAAAACAAAAAAAAAACACCCTTTAACATAGGTGGACGCGATACTTAGGGCTGACAAACAGTAACGTTAACAGGGACAAACAGTATGGCAGCAGAGCTGCTAACCTTAGCCGAGCTAATGGCTGTGTCGCTCTAACTGCCAGCTCTGTATTGTTGTTTCTAAGTTTCTAACATGGAGCGTTGGTCAGTGACCTCTGACCCCAGATGTCACGCACTACGTAGACTCGAAACCACACTCCCGCTTTCAGAATTTGAGGGTGCAGTTACACTTTAAGCAAATGATCTGAGTACTTTTTCCACCAGTGTCCAGCTGCCACCTTAGGTCATTGTTTGTTATTTTCCTAATATGCTCTTATTATCACATTGCCTTATTTTATCAATGGCCGACTGTTCAGGTTTCCTACAGAATGATCTATTCTCTATCAAACTGCAATGTTGTCATAGCAGGTTTCTGTTGTGTTAGTACCTGGGGTTTTACTTTAGGTCACTGAATAACATAACATAACTGTACAGCTTGTTTATGATGTTATAAACTGACATAGGAGGACTATAAATAATTCTATATATGGCTGTTTTGAACTGTTATTATAGTGTGTCTCACATATTGTGTGTAGAATTGACTGATCCAAATCTTGTTAGTGATATATGAGATCCGTTCTAATTGTATTGGTATCTCAATGATCCTTTCCAAAGCTCTGCAAAAGTTTAATCAGCTTTCTCAAATACTGTACCCAACAGCCGAACACCACTTTCTTTAGTACTCAAAGAGCAATAAAAACAGCTATAAATGATGTAAAAATTTTACAATTTGTTTGTGAACAGCTAAATGTACAGTATTTTTGACACTGTTTAGGCTCAGACTAGTATTATAGGACTAATGATGTAGGAGTAGTACCTAGACCTCGGCTTTCCTAAATAAGACAAGATGAACATGGAACAAAGAATAAGAATAGAGGAACAAAAGAAAAAGTATTTTGGCTAAAGAACATCTGACCATTTAATAATGTTTCTTAGATTAGATTAGATTCAACTAGATTCTTTTTTTTTTTTTTATCATTTCATTTTTATCAGTACTCAAGTACTGATACAACAAAATGCAGTTTAGCATCTAATCAGAAGTGCAAAGAAGCAGTTAAGTGCAGAGTATGTACATATGTATAGTGGGAATATATAGTTAAATATGATATATTCAGTATTAACAGTAGAACAGTGTGAAAATAAATACACTAAGATACTGCATATACAGGATAAACCTCTTGTTCCTCACTCCACTGACACATGGGGTGCATTCCAATTCCCGTCTTTGCAGCCACCTTGCTTATGTCTTTTCCTCACATCTTAGAGCCACTGAAGGTGCAAGGAGAGATGAATGGAGGAAACACGTTTTTCTTCCAATGAACTGCAATCACAATACGCATTTGCGAATTAGTCTGGCGATGCCAGGCTAGGAGGAAGCAGAATTAGCAGAATGGAAAGCTGATCCATAGTTCTCCATAATTTAATTGTGGAGGACATAAATATATCTATGAATATTCATGCAGGTACCTCTATCAGTACAGAGACTCTAATGAGGTTGATCTTTACAGTCATTACATTTGTTAATTACATCAGATCTTGTCTACTGATACCTGCAGCTTCAAAGGAGGACGGAGCAAACATCCCTCTCACCTGATCCTTCCTGAGCGAAGATGAGATTTAAAGAATTTGCATCCAACCATATTCATAAAGCCCACTGAAATTCTGGCCAATGTGGTTAAGTTTGCTTTTCCCTGTAATGTGTTTTTATCAGAGCCAGGCTTGGACACACTGGAGGATTATCAAGCCAATTTACACCAGATCTGTCCATCCTCACAATCTGAGGGGGGATTCCTAATTGGAGGCTTGTTCAGGGCAGATAGTCAGTGGAGATTATCTGAGTGAGAGAGGTTTACAAATGTATTAGGCTGTTTGATCTGGCCCAGCACAGCGGAGCCAAATGGACCACACTAGGAATGTGTTCATCAGGAAGAGCACAAAGCAAAGTGAATGAAGGAATGTAAATGATTTTAGACATTTACATTGATTGCCTTTTCATTATCCATCTATCCATGTTCTATACCGCTTCTTTTGTTCAGGTCATGAGTTATAAGAACTGATGCATCCAGGGACTTGAATGAACTTCATACGCCAAAATAAAATTCTAGCTTCCAGGTTTACTTCTTTGTTGCGGGACCCACTGCACTGCACTGCATGTGCTTTAGTTTTTCTCCCACTCTGTCCATAGGCTTTACATTGTGACATCACACACCTTAAAATTGTTTTTCGAAACTCTAGGAAAGTTTTACAAATACAGAACCAGCTGTATGGCAATGTCGGTCAGTCAATCAGTTGGTTGGTTGGTCCACCGCTTTGGTCCAAACTGAAATATCTCAACAACTAATGGTTGGATTGGGGTGAAATGTGGTTTAAACATTCATGTTAAACTCCGGAAGAATTTTAATACCTTTGGTGATCCTCTGACTTTTCATCTAGCGCTGCATCTCAATGTGTCCAATACTTTGGTTTATGACCTAATACCTGCAAAACCAATGACATGTCCATAAGCCTTATCTGTACTTTGTGTCCACTGCTAATTAGCAAATGTCAGCGTGCTCACATGCTCAAATAAGATGGTGAACACAGTAAACGTTGTACCGACTTAACATCAGCATATTGGCATTGTCAATGTAAGCCTGTTAGAATGCTGATGTTAGCACTTAGTTCAAAGCTCCTCTGTGCAGCCTCACAAAGGTGCTTAGCATGGCTGTAGACAAGACTGTAAGTATGAAAGTTCACAAAATTGTCTCAAACAGTCAATAAACAAGAGCTAACAGCCAAGTGTCCGCTGTTGTGAAGATGAAGTCTGAATTAGGAAGATTTGTAATTTTCTCATCTGTGGAGTAACGTCTGTAATTTTAAGCTTCTATACACATATAACTGTTAGTGTTTCATTACTCTACTCAGAGGCTGGTGTCCTGAATTATGTTTTCAGCTCCTAGAGATACTGTATGCTGAAAAGCAAAGATATGTTGAATTATTAACCAGAGTTATCCTTCAGTAACTGGCGCTTCTTTTCGGAAAGTTGGGCCAAGTCAAAGTGTTGCCAAAACTATTGCTCCTGAGAATTACATTTCTCCAGCATCGTTCACGACTCTATCAGAACACACTGGAGGATGTAACAGGTTTCTGCTGTGGATATGAGTGTGCGTCTGATCCCAGCAAGAGTTTGCACTGTGTTGAATCAGAGGAGATCAGCTATCTGTATCATGTTATGGGATGTATTCTGATGTATACTAAAAAGTCACCAAGTCTGGTTAATTCCCCACCCTAATACTGTCAATACCAAAATATGATGTGTACTGGTTTCTTGGTAGGTGGGTATACTGGGGAGTCACCAACACCCCAAAACTCCCTTTGTTATAGATTCAACTACCCAATCATTGCATTTTACTTATATTGCAGTATTGCTTCTTTCACTTAAGTAAAGGATGATAAACTCTTCCTCCACTACTGTTCAAAGGGAAACGTTGCCGAGAACAACAGATTTTGCAGCTGTGCCTCAGAGATACAGAGAACATCAGCAAACACTGCAGCTGTTTTTCTCACCATATACCTAAGTTTCCATTTAACACTCGCCCCCATGCTTCGGGGATGCTTCTCTCTCGAGCTTGTAACTGTATTTTTTTACGGGGGGGAGTGTTGACAAAGTTTAATAACGTGTTTGGTGTGTTTACTTCATATCTGTAGTTGTGAGGGCCCAATTATTTGCCAATGAAGTTTTAACTATACACTATTTCATACCTCTCCATGAAGCTTGCAGGTTATGACAGGACAGCAAATGAAAAGATATTTGCTCCAGGAGTTCTCTCCAGATTCTGTGACATTTTACAGGGTTACTTACATTACCTGGGAGGATGCACCACCTCAAAGGGAACAGTTAGGGAACAAAGGTCCACTAACAACACAGCTTGCATGAAAGACTGTCAGTAAACACCGTATTCCTGCTTACAAACACCACTGCACCTCTGCATAAACTGGTGCTGGAATCCATTGCAGGAAAAAAATATCATATATGGTTCAAGTGTCACCCAGAAAGTCCCTCTCTTCCAGGTGTGAAGCAGCCTTGTTTTCTAACACCATAGCTATGATTTGATCCGCAGCATTCTTCTGCTTCTGCATTCAAAGCCATGTCTCTGCTTCTTCACAACACTAAATTATTCACCTCAATAGCCTCCGGTAAGCCAGATGTGGCAGAGCTGTTGCTATTAGGCCTCCCATTATAGCTTCTTTCCCTCTATCCTCATAACTCCTTTGTGTGTATTTTGTGGTGTGTGCTGCTCTCCAGATAACAAAGGGGAGCTATTACTGAAACTATATGTTCAAGCGTGACAGTCAAACCTAATATGATTTAGCCAAGGTACATGTACACTGATTTTCTTAGGCAATTTGAGATCAAGGCGCAGAAGAGTAATCAGCATATATGGAAGATTAATAACCTTTGTTTGAACTTGCTGCTGTTAACAGAGTCAGAGAAGAAGAAAATCCCGGTGGCCTGTGGGAATGTCTGCCATGTAATGTATGGATCAATTATCCTAATGTGCCACACTGACATACATGATCCGCCCTGAATGTGCTGTAATATCCCGTGTCAGGTGACATATTCATGAAAATGAAAGGAGGAGGGGAAAAAAAATCCAAATGATTCTTACGTATATTTCTACACAACAAAAAAATACTGAGTTTTACTCTTACAAATGTAGAAAAATGCTGCATTTTATTTCTCTCTCTGCCATTTTTATTTTTATTCTCTCTGCCTTTAGTTCCCTGCTGTCACAGAGCTTTTCTGTGGCTTAATGGGTCAATCAGACTGTGTTTCGCTCTGATGGGTCTCTGTCAGGCTTTATGTGGCCATAATCTGCACCCGGACGACTCTTTCACTTTGCAGCTAGAATCCACCAAGGACCACCACTCTTTTAACTTTGCAGCTGAAAACTCCTCAGGAATAATCACATTTACTAGTTTACACACACACACACACACACACACACACACACCTTTGGTTTTTCTGTCACAACTAGATTGTGTGATTCATAACTTGGTAAACAGTCCTGGTATAGTATATTGATATGCATGTTCAGCAGGATGAGGATTTATATACTTAAAAGGGAGAAGAAGATGTGTTTTTTTTTTGCATAATTTTAAATTCTTACAGGCTTCACCATCTAACAAGAATCTAATGGTATAGGCAGTCAGCTGTTCAACTTAATGCATGCTGCCCCAGAAATGAACAGATTTTTGAATGAAAAGTTGTATGTAATTGAAATTTGTATGCATGTTTTGATCTATGAATTTAGTAGTTCTTGTATTTTGAACTTATTAGTGTTTGTTTTTACCTGCTTGGGGACTGTAGATGGAAATTAGCTAGTAGCTAAATCTGGTACAATACATCTCTTCTGTTTGCCCGAGATTAGTGTTGTTTAAACATGGTCCCTGACAAATAATTGTGATAAACTAAACTAAATTAAACAAGTTACAGGTAGTAGAAGCAGGAAGTTCAAGTGTTGTGTTACCTAGGTGTATGCGGGCGCAGACGTCTAAATGTACTAAGTATTTCGAGTTCTCCAGTATTTGGTGCTGCACAGCCTGAAAGACAAGACTGCAGGGCACACTAACATGAAGTACAGGTAACAAGTGGAAGTGAAGCAATATGCTTAATTCTCGTAACTCGTATGTGTGTTGTATCATGACTGTAGAACTATTGCTACCTGACTGCTCAGGGCTGTAAAAGGTACTGCCATTTACTTCGAGTAAATAAATAAATCAGTTTTTTATTTAGTAATTAGTCATTTTTATTTACTGTTAATATTCACCTAAAGAGAAGGCAGTAAAGTACAGTTGTCTCTGTAGTAAAGATGCAAATACAACAATCATCCATCAGAAAGTACCAGGTATCTATAAAAGAAACAAAATATGATTTTAAGTTAGGTTACAATATAGTGGATTACATCGCATTTGTATTCTTTGTTATACTACCATTATGGACAAGCAATTTTATCTTAAATTGTTATTTTCTAGATTGATTTAAATGGTTTTTTTTATTTTGTTTGATTGTTTTTACTGAATGACTGAATTAAGTGGCTAGACAGCCAAATGTACAACTGTAAAACTTGAAAGTGAAAATAATGCTCATGTACATGTACAATAGGAACACTGACATTAATGTATAATAATAAAAAAACATGTATCTATGTCATGAGTTGACAGAATCAGAATCGGGTTTATTGCCACGTACGTTTACACACAGAAGGAATTTGCGGTGGTGTATTGGTGCATAACAATAAAACTTAAAAGTCAACATAAATATAAAATAGGAATAGAAATATTTACAATACAGAATATGAAAAATATTATGAAATATGTGCAATTATTCGTTGTTATGTACAATATTTTTAAGATGAATAAGAAAAGATTGTGCAGGAATGTGAAAAATATTGTCCAGGGACTTTGCAACCATTAAGAGTATCATGTGTAGAGATATGTTCACTGTAATGATGAGATGGGGGGAGGGGATAAGGGTCCGTGTCAGTGGGGGTCCCGGGCCTTGTTGATGAGGCCAGCTGCAGACAGGAAGAAACTATTCTTGTGGCGAGAGGTTTTGGTCCTGATGGACTGCAGCCTCCTGCCAGAGGGGAGAGTCTCAAACAGTTTGTGTCCAGGGTGGAAGGGTTTAGCCACATTCTTACCTGAATGTGTACAGGTCCTGGAGGGATGGCAGATCACAGCCAATCACCTTTTCTTCAGAGTGAATGATACGCTGCAGTCTGCCCTTGTCCTTGGCAGTAGCAGCAGCGTACCAGATGGTGATGGAGGAGGAGAGGATGGACTCAATGATGGCAGTGTAGAAATGCACCATCATTGTTTTTGGCAGGTTGAACTTCTTCAGCTGCCGCAGAAAGTACATCCTCTGCTGGGCTTTCTTGGTGATGGAGCTGATGTCCAGCTCCCTCTTGAGGTCGTGGGAGATGATGGAGCCCAGGAAGCAGACGGACTCCACAGTGTTGACTGGGGAGTCTCTCAGGGTGATGGGGGTGAGTGGGGCTGAGCTCTTTCTGTAGTCCACAACCATCTCCACTGTCTTGCGAGCGTTGAGCTCCAAGTTGCTCTGGCAGCAGCAGGTCACCAGATGATCAATCTCCCACTTGTAGGCAGACTCATCCCCACCAGAGATGAGCCCGATGAGGGTTGTGTCGTCCGCGAACTTCAGGAGCTTGACAGACTGGTGACTGGAGGTGAAGCTGTTGGTGTACAGGGAGAAGGAACAGCCCAGCAAAAGTCCAGTAAAACAAATAATATATGGAAAATCAAAACTTGGAATGAAACTAGCAAAACGTTGGATTAGGTAGTCAAAACTGTGCCACAATGTAATCTCACTCACTGTAGAATTTATATGGGTGGATTAAATTGTTCATATCCATGATACAGGATTACCAGCTTCATTTAGAAAATAGCAGCTTCTGATAATGACTCTGCAAATCGCTGTGACTCAACAAAATCCCTGCAAAACTGTGTCTAATATCCCCAGACCTTGGCTTGGGACGGCACAAAACCTGGATGGTCATGACAATATAATGTGGAGATGATGTGTCATATAAAGATTTTGCACTGTATCAGTCACCTTTGTCAGTCACAATGCATTTATGTTGATTCACAATCCAGTTTTAATCCCCTAACTTGGACCTTAAGTCTTTAAACTATTCATAAATGGAAATATTTTTTATCATTAAAGTGAAAGACACCGCAGGACACAGAGAATATTTTCTCCTCAGTTATTTCCACCCTTCTCCCTCCTCTCTCTTGACATCTGCTGCTAATCCTCTCCAGGCTGGAGACCCTGTTTCATCCCATTCCCAGCCTAAATTGAGATTAATTCAATTTATCACTTGTAATTTCTCTTCCCCTTTAGTAAACGCCTTGTATATTATCCTGGCAGTTGGTCTCTTCAGAGGGCCAACTTGATTATGCATGCTACGTGATACTTTGAGCATTCGGGGTGTATAAATGTGTCGTTTGAACCAGGAAGTCTTCCACGTGGCTCCTGTTAGTCACAAATGACTCTCTGGAAAAAGTGTTGGCCCTCGGTCATAATATTTTAACAGTACATGAAATGACAATGTTGCTCATAGTGATGAATCAACAGAGATTTATCACCTGAATCTGCAGCTCTCCTTAGCTTTACGGAGCTTTATTGTGAGTTTCATCTTATTGTTTAGCTCTCCGGCCCACAACTTTACTGTTTTGGTTCACTCTGACCACTCTCATAGCGTCGTTTTCACAACCTCCTCAGCAGCAAACTGAAGACAGACACAGTTAGAGACTAGCTGGTGAACATAGTGGAGCATTTAGCAGGTAAAGAGCCAGATATTTCCCTTTAGGGGTTGGTGGAGAATTAGTGAAAATTGGACATAAATTCACTAGGTGGACACAAACACCACTCCAAATGAATGAAATGTTGCTCCGTAATTGCTGGATGTGGAAACAAGCAATTGTTTTCTAAAATGATTGACATTTTTGTTTGTTTGTGTATTAATGTGAGGAAGGTTATGATCTCTTCATTGCTCCACACAGATCATACATTTTCAGCTCTTCGCTGGAAGCTTTAGTGACGTTTAAGTCACATGCTCTGTGTATGTTTTTACAGATACCTCAACTTTTATTTCAAATGCTGGTGTTTTTATATGCACACATTGAAAATGTGTATATAAACATATATTGAAATGCACTATTAGTTGTTGGCAGTTCCACCAAAGAGATATTTCCCTTCTATACTTCTGAACTTGAATTTCAAAATAAACCGTTAAAATAAAATATGCCTTTATCTAATGCTTATGTCCAAGACAAAAGAAAACACTTACTGAGATCAGACACACAGACAGAGGGAAATATGTTTGGATCTTGTCCTTTCCTACTGTGTTTGCCCTCGCTCTGTACTGTAGCTGGAAGAGACAGAAGCTGTCACGATGGCACATCAGTGTCACTTCAAGAGAGGAAGGTCACTGAAAGCAAATGCCACAAAGCAGACAATGAGAAAGTGGGAAGAAATAGAGAAACGGACAGAAAGAGAGAAAATTATGATGATCTCATCTTCCAACAAGTCCAGGCCTGTCAGTATGTTCACCGTGTCAAAGAATGGAGAATAAAAGTGATGAAATAGTCACTAAAATGGTAAAAACAAAAAAAAAATGTATGACCCTTAAAGCCTGAATTGTTTTTGCTATGATTTTCAAAGGCTTTAGACGGCCTATCAGACGCAGTTTAGGAGAAAAGGATCAAGGACAGGTGCCGTTCAGACAATAAGCAGGGGCAATACACGGACACACATCATGGGATCTTTGCCTGTGTGCATCGCTTTATTGGAAAAGAAAGAGAATAAAAGCTGTTAAAGTCCAACAGAAATTTGAATTGTGTAAGGAAATGTATAATGACACTGCAGCTACTTGTTTTTTCTCTCTTTATCCACAGGCTTTCAGTAGAGCCGCTACATCTAAGATAGTTCATATAATTTAAATCGCCTAAATTAGCTAGCTTTAGGACGTAAACGAGTTAATCCAGATACAAACTGTGTATAGCTGCTTTTAAATGAACTGAATGAATGTTGGATTTTATTTCAATACAACTTCCAGTGATGATTGCTTTGCAGCCATTTTGCTGGTTTGTTGACACTTCTGTATTCTTTTTACCAAATGGAAGATGTTGTCACAGAAATTTCTCCTCAGTCTCAGAATTAAAACACTGAGGCTGACGCAGTGTTGCTAATTATTTTCAATGGATAGTAGCTAAAGCCTGCTCGAAAAGTCGGTATGTCAATAGATTACATGACCTCACCGGAAAACTACTTACATAAATACAAGACTGAACATGTGTCCGCTGGAGCTGAGGTGATATAACATACTATTTTAGATGTTGAATCAATCAAAACACAGTACAGACAATTATTAGTGAGATACTTTTACTTTAATCTCTGAATATTTCTTCCACTACTGATTTAAACACAATAAAATCTAATATTTAATAAACCTTCAGTGCTTGTTCACTTATGATAATATCTTTTTGGTCTCAAGATTATATTGATCAACAAAACAATATAATCTTTTGGGACTTCTCTTTGCGCCGTAGAACGCGCTGTTTCAGACAGATTAGAGTTTATATAGTAAGATAATTTATATAGCAGTTGACTTTTTATCTTTAAGCAAATCTCCAAACTGCATTTCCTGTTGATGATCCAAATATATTCCTGATGTCAGCAAGATTATGACAGCAGAAGTTCTTTATGTAAGTGGCTGGATTGATTTATAGTATTTACAGTAATGGCTTTGTTGTTCACATGTTAATGTACCCTGATATGACTAACTGAAGGCAACCTTTTAATCATGTAATTGAAAAACATGAACTCAACAGCCAAATATAATGTTTTGTCTCTTTGTTCTCTTTTTTGTAACAGTTTCAGATGCACATCATGTACATAGTGAGAGCAGTTCCCCCGTTGTCTTCGCTTGAAAGCATGTTTCGGCTGCTGTATATGAATAGTTGAAGTTCATTATTGTATTCTGGATATAAATGTACTGCTATAAAGCTGTACATTAGCAGCATATTAATATTATTGTTAGCTCTTGGCTAGGGTGGCACCGAGGCTAGAGGTTAGAGGAAGCATAAATACAATGACAGAGGGAGAACAGGTCCTCACTGCTTTATGAACCTAGACATTTCTATAATAATTGAGAGGATAAGACAGGACACATTTTGATGTCAATGTTCTGAGTGCCTCCAGGCGCCTGTGTCTCCATAACTTTGCTCTGTACGGCCGGCGCTGGAAACACATGTTCCACACTCTTCAAAAATACATGAAACAGCTGAGTGATCTGACAGGATGATTATAGCATCAATCAAAGAGGATCGGTGGAGCTCAGCAGGGACACAGAGACATTAAAATATACAAGCACACACATGCACACTTACATATACATGCACACAGGCACACGTATACAAACACAACCTTAGGCATGCAAACACGTAGACACGTATACAAATTTGCAAAGCATCAAACACGCTTTTCCTGTTTTGATTGAGAAAGGGAAGTGGTTTATTACTGCACATTCCATCTTTTTGCATAGCAGAAAACACATCCCATTATCCCTGAAATTACACAAAACCTCATTTGCTTGCAATAGCAATTTTCTTAAAAAGCGTGTTTTTTCTTTGTTTTGTTTTTTTAAAGAGACAATATTTTGCTAATGTTGCTGCAGAAAACTACCTTAAGGTTCTGTTTTCAGAGATCAAAAATAATAAAAACAAATTTCAAAGGGGGAAAAAAGTCTCCAGTGGAATGTACTTGACAATTAAAGGTGATTCTAACCCAGCAGCAGCGAGGGAGAAGATACCGTCTTTTTTTCTCCCGCAGTGTTATCTGTAATGATTCAGAAATCTCTCGGCTCGACTCAGAAATCCGCTGCTGCTTGTCTTTCATGTCTGAAAGCCAGAGAGAGATAGAGAGGAGAGATTGTGATGGGTGCTAAGCCTCATTAGGAGTAATGAAATTTGACCTTGATCTCTGCGAGAGCAATCCCTCACAGCCCTTCTAGCTGTATTATGAGTCAGATGGAGAGATTTGGAGCAGACAGAGATGGCCCTTAGCAGACACAAGCAGCTCCCGAACAGGTCCGGGAGGAGCCAGGAGGGTTAATGAAGCCAATCTGAGAGCAGGATGTTGCTGGTTCGAGTCCTTCCACTGATTATAATTCGAATCTGTGTCAGAAATGAACAAATGTTGCGCCCTCTTCCCTCATTATGGGTATCAGACATTCGTAAACACTTCATTTTCTCTCTGTTTCAGCCCTCTGTCCACTAAAATTTAGTTTTTCTAACCCTAAAACTGAGCAGTCACAGTGGATAAATCAGTGTGTTCGAAGGAAAACTGAGGTTTTACTAAATAATGCCATAAGCCTTTCTCTCTCTTTTTTTAAACGTCACTATATCCTAGTGGTCTTTCGCGGTACTGCTGCAAAAATGCATTTCCCCCATAGACGTCCATTATGAAGAATATGGCTGTACACCTTCAACTCTTTGAATTATGGATTTTTAAACCATGATGGTTTTATATTTGTAAGACTTTCCCATAGTGTGATGTCAACATAACAATAGTAAGATCTTCAGACAGAGGTGAGGGGTCCTGACAAAATCCAGGTCTCTTTTAGTCCTAAATCAGTACTTAGGTAGAGCCAGATGGGGCCTGCCTGAGGATCTGAGGCTCTGGCTCATAGAGGAGCAGCGTTGTAGAAGTAGTAAAAGTCTTAGACCTCACCAGATGTTGACTGTGTTGCAGTTTTGTTGTTTGCCAACTTAAAGGAAGATGAAGAAGATATTCAGATGTTTCACTGTGGACAAACGTGTTCGACAAAACACTGAAGTTGTTTTGACACGATAATGGCAATTTTAAAATTTAAACGGCTTACTGTAAACAGTTCAAAACATTGCTGCAGTTTGCCAGAATTGTTTAGCTCTCTTCCGCGCATTTAAGTTCAACGAACCACTGAGACAAGCCGCCCGGGGGAACTATGTTCCGCCCTGATGCTGTTTTCCATCCAATGAAGTCTGATATAGGCTATCTCTAACGCTTCTGTTCTGGTCGTTGGCTTTTGCCCAGTTGGTTAACAAAGCAGCTGTAAATGCATATTCCCTCTCCTTCTTCAGACACACTGTATGGACAGAAGGGGAAGAATTTGTTTCAAAGACAAATGGAGGGAGAATAGTTTACTCTTGGCAGTGTCTGTTTTCAGTGATGTATACTGTCTCACTTTTCAACTATATAATGTTCTGCCCTCTTACTGGAGTTTGTCTAACACTGTTGTGTCTTGGGAATGCAGCTGAAAGGAATATCATTATTCAAATGTTCCCGTTTCCCCCCCAACTGTAACTTTTCTTTGAAGAAAGGTTAGAAGCGTGTTTTATTCAGATTTATTCAACACCCAAATGAGAGAACAAAGGCAGTCAATTTCTCACCTGTGGTGGGAAAACACTGCACTCCCTCCCACTTAATGTACACAATGTTTTCATTATTTATTTTTAAGTAATCCTGAGTCGCAGCATGGTCATTCAAGACTGCAACATTTAAGACCTAAAATAATGTTGAAATCAAAAATAGCTTCTGTGAAGTAAACCTCATGTGTTGCCCCTGGAGTTATGATAAAGGTTTAACTCAAGATACTTTCCTCTCAGCTCTAAATCAGTTTTAATATTTGCTTCTGTTCAGAAAGTGTTGCAATATAGAATAAAAGAGTGTCTCCTGTTATCTCTTGTTTTAAGCGTAACAAAAAATAAATTACCATTTCTAGAGTGATGCTCCTATGGCTAACAGCAACTTTTCCATCTATGCTGGTGTATTCTTCTTACTTTTACTGATAAAGGATTGAATATTGATGATGTGTTACATTATAATGTCAAGACTTGTATTTCCAAGTCATTGCAGAAATGTAATAGAATTTTTTTGGACACACTGTCGCGTAAACACTGCATTGTTTAGCATTCTCTTGGTTAAGGTGAGGCAACTAACACGTGCAGCCGAGAGTGAAGTAAATCTGTGCAGATTTTGACATATTTGACATAGCTGATCTTTGAGGGGTGATGGAGAGCCGGTGAGTCCAAAATGTAGGAAACTAAATCTAGCATTATCTAGTGTTGTCAGTCTTCTTTGATGGTAAATGGAAAATTTTGAGTTTTGGACAAACAAAGAAATTTGAAGATGCCACTTTGGGCTTAGGGAAATTGTGATGGAAATTTCTACCATTTTCTGCCATTCTATAGACCCAACGACCAATCAATTTATCGAAAAAAAAAACCAAAACCTGCAGATTACTGGATGATAAAAACAATTTGTTGCAGGCCTAGATTTAATGCTGATTAAGTTTGGAGTTTTGTAATGCTTTTTGTAATTTGTTGCTCTGGGTGGACAGGCACCCAGAAGGAGATACTAAAGAATAAAGATAAAAAGAGGATAGAATGAGAGATATCTATGATTAAATATAAGTGAATAAGCAAGTAATTAAAGGACAAACAGAGAGGAGACAGGAGCTGGTTAATATGGCCTTACACTACAACATGTCTACAGAAAGGAAGGGCTGTCTGTCACTTTCTGCCTGGTACTTTTCTGGTCTCATTTTCTTCCATTGTTAACTCAGCCAGGAAGGACGTCTTCTTGGTCACCAAACAGCATCACTGTCCCCCACCCCGATACTTTAATGAGCATACTGAATGCTTTCACAGTTAATCGAAATGTGACGTCTGCTTGAAGGAAATTAGTTCCGTACTGTGTATTTGTCACATGAATGTAGTCATACTGTGTTAAAATATATTGTCGAATGTATGAGATGACGCTGTCGCCACGGTGATGCTGTTTGGGCAGTGATACTTGTCTGATTAGTCTGTTTTTCTTTCTTTTTCCCATTTGGTTTCTTGTCACTCGAGCCCGCTGCTAATCTGCTAACTGTGTACATTCCACTGCACACGGCCTTGCAGGGAGTTATTTCGTTTTCCATTCAATTAATCAATTTAATCATGATCCACAGTCACTACGTTAATGACTGTGGGACACATTCATGGGAAAGAAGCTAGACTCTGTGTGTGTGTGTGTGTGTGTGTGTGTGCGTGTGTGTGTGTGTGTGTGCGCGCCTGTCCCTGAATGGCGGTGAGAGCTCAGTTGACTCAGTTGAGAGATGCTTGAGTTTTGATGACTTTTATTATCAACGGAGGCAGTTAGTCACAAGCGACAGGAGCCGTTACGCACAGGGGATGACTGTACTACACTGTATGAGGCTGAACACGAAGGTGGGGGTCGAACGGATGATTAACATTTACATAGAAAATCTGTCTCTCCTGCTCAATTTGAGGGCAAGTATGGTATGGAACAGCTGAAATCCTGAAATTAGTTTCAGCTAGAGTTAGATGTAAGACAGCAGGTTGGGCGGGATCTGAAAATGACAAAGGCAAAGAAATAGTTATGACCAAAAAGAAGAATGATTACACACTAACCAGGGGTATGTGGAAACACTGTGGATTTGGCTCAGCTAATTTTGAAAAACTCAAAATCACGATTTGTATAAAAATATTCAAAAAATATCCACATATTTGTGTTAAGGAAAAAAATAAACACATAAATAGGATTGCAGATTGGTGTGAGTCTTAACCAATTGACTACCAGCTACAATAAATCAGCCAGTCAGTCAAAACATTTATATTTTCCTAATTTTATATTTTCTTCTGTTTCCTGCCAACAGGCTTGGTTGTTCTATATGAGAAATTTCAGTTTTCAGTGTTTTTAGGTGGGACTCAAAACCAGAATGAATCAGGCTGATGACAGTTGGTTGTTTGGTCACTGTCAGTCAAATCTGATCAAACCCACACAGTCCTGATGAAGCACATTCATTTTTGAGTGTAAAACCCAAAAATTAAGAAGTCTTGAATATTTGATGTTAAAGAGAAACTCTTCAGGTCAGAACCTTTTGTCCAAGGACTTTAATACAACAAGCAGTGACTAAGACTGCTTAGAAATAGTAAATAGCCAAACCTAATGAAAAAAAGAACCAGAGCCACAACATAGACGATTTTAGGATCAAAAAATATTGTTATATCAATTTATATACAAATAATATTGTTAAATAACAAATCAACTCAATTCAAAAGAGCACATTCAATGCATAATGGTTGGTGTTTATGACATCACAACTAGTTCAGAGCCAATCACGATCCAGTATGTAACTGACTCAGTGCGGAGTAAATGTCATTTTTAGAATTATCAACAAGGTAATTTAACTTTTTTTTGTTGAGTGTTTTTATACGTCGTAAACCTCAGACACAAAACAATGGGAACCACTAGCTACAGCATGTGTGGACAAACAGCGTGTGAGAAGCAGGGAAAAGGGAGCCAGTGAGCCTGAGAAGGCCGAAGCCAAGCAGTTTACTGCAGTTAGAGTTGGGTAACGTGATGAAACCAACAGCAGGGGGATCGAAACGCAGGGTAAGAAGGCAGAAGGAGAGGAGGAGTGGGGCAATGAAGACTCAGCCGCCCCCCCCCCCCCCCCCCCCAAAAAAAAAACAACAAAATGGATCCTGCATCGTATCCATGGTAACAGCACAAAGATGCGATCACTATTTCCTTTTTATGATGAGGTCAGGGACCGGGGCCCCCTAAAGGCTAGATAATGAACTGCAGTGTCTGGCGGCTGCATTTAAACTCCTGTGGGAAGGACGGGGGAGGAGGCAGCTAATGAGCGCATGGATTAACTGCTGCCAGTGGATGGAAAATACCCACCCACAAGCACCAAACAAAACCCCCATTTGATTAGATATAATCCCAGGGAGCCATATGGGAAGATCTCCGTTATTGTTGATTCATTATTGAACATCATAGGCACAAACACATGTGGAGTCCCTGGACAATACTTTGATAAATAGAGGAGCATGAATACATGAGAAAAGACAGAAAGAAGAGTATGAAGCAGAGAAATGTGTGACAGGACCTTGCTGAACGTCACACAAATACAATGAAAGAGAGGCTCAAAGAAAAAACGTCCCTCCTCCAGTATCTGCAGAGGCAGGACAGATTTCCCTTTCTTCTTCCTCTCAGGTGGTTTGCTTGTTTGTTTTGGACAGTTTACAGCGTATTTATTCAGACCGAAGCTAATGTCAGGACGTTTTAAGTGCTCACCTGACCTGCAGCCTACAATGACATCAAGGTGGGCAGACGGTTTATCGACGGCAGAGTCTGACAGCAGAGCAGAGGCAGGCGGAGGAGCAAAGGTCTGCATGGGACTGATAAGAAAAACAGAGGGACGGAGGTAGAGTGAGGCAGACAGAAACGGAGGTAGAGACAGAGAGCGATGAGGAGAACATATATTCATAGAGAACTCTCACCCCCTCTTCTGCAGAATACTGCTCAAACAAATAATCTGCTCTGTTGTCTTTTTCGTTCATTTAGTTTTGTTTTTTTTTTCTTAATCCTCCACTCCTCTGCACTCTCTCCTTTTGTTTCCTTTCTTTGTAAATTTGGGGTTTTATGCTGTCAACCTTCCTACCAGTAATGTTGCGACTGTCCTCCAAAGAAGAACGGTAGCTTTTGTCCGACTTTTATCTGTCAGGAGCAAAGAAGGTACCGCTATTCACTTCCTGTTTCCTAAGAACAGTCAATGTTGATTTCTTTTCGACCATGATTTCTTTTCCATTAGTGACCATTGTTCACTAACTTTATCTAAGTGGTTTAATCTCAAACCATGACCAAACTAACCAAGTAGTTTTTTGTGCCTAAAAACTAACCAAACCTTATCCATAGTGTTATCACATCATAAAACAGATTCATTTGTAATTTTTGAAGACACAAATTATGTCATCTTGGTGATTAAGATCAGAAAACTCTTCTGTCATTCAAAACAAGGCATTTTGTCGTTTACCTCAGATGATTTTTTGCTAACTTTTATGATCATGAACTATTTCTACATCTACTCTATCGCAAGCAAATACATATTAATAAAAGTTAGTTGGTCCAGAAATTTAGACCTCATCTGAATTGGGTGCACATCAATCCAAACCAATCCAAACATAGACATCATCAGCGCCAAATTTGCAGAAGCAGCCATTGTATAATAAAGCAGAAATACATGTCATTTTTCCTGCACTCAAGAGCAATCACAGCGATTTACTTAAAGAGAGGGAAATATTTTGGTTTTGGTTCAATGTTAATGCAGTCAACATGTTGTGTCTAAAGAACATTTGCTTTGTTGCCTACACGCAACCACACGCAGGACTGAACCTCGACCTCAGGAATCAAAGTCCTGCACTTTGTACGCCCACTACCCTAACACAATGTAATCAGAAAAACACATTAGTACTACATAAATGCAATTTTTTAGGAGACACAGTTGCAAAAGACACATTTTTGTCCTGCGATGTTGATGAAACACCATGTGACCAGACCTGAGGCTGGTAAACAGTACCATACCCAGACCCACCACTCTGTCACCTAAAAATTATCTTTATATATTACTAATTTGTTTTCCCAATTATGCTGTGGTGGGAAACGTAATCTTTTCCTAGATCATACTCAGATTCAGCGTTTTTGGAGTGAGTGGTGGTTGAGTTGGATCGTCGGTGTATAAAACACAATAATAAACAATAAACATAATTTATATGAGACAGAGTTAACAGAATCTAATTCTTCCCCTTCATTGTTCTGCCTCAGGTCAAGTATTGGTTACCGGAACCTAGAGGACTTACGACATCTGCTGCTCAAGCTATTCAAATGATACAGAGCAGCTTTTGTGCTCCTCGTATGTCTCCTTTTTAACCTCTAAGGTGAAGTCCATGCCACCGCACACACTTCTCCTCATTTAATCTCATTCCTCTGACAATGACTGTCACAGTGAAGGCTGAGTTCAGGACCTTGGGACTTAATCACTTGCTAAGGCTGATCCTCAGCTGGAGGGAAGAAGGAACATGTGCACTTTTGTGTGGGCACATAGAGTTTTAAGACCAGAGAGACCTCTTGTCCGGATCTCTCTACCAGCTGTGACACCTCTTCAAAGACCTGCGTGAATTATTGAACACGCTGCAGTGGCAGGCAGTCCTGCTGACCGCTATGAGGGCGAGAAGACAGATGGAGTTTCCATTTAAATGACTGACCCAATGTTGCTGCTGGCATTTTGAATCCCATTTATACCTCCAGTCTGAAATCCTCATGGATTTGTAAAGCCTTGAGTCATTCTACTACCAGGCACAAGTCTGCCACTCACTAATTCTGTAGAGCAAAGCTTGTTTCTTACATGACAGGTCAGATTTTAATACACTTCATATGCTAAATGGAGAAACATATTCACCTGCCTATGAGCTATTACTGAGGAGGAGCAGCGGGGATTTGTGTCAGCCGGTCATGTAATTTGGATGGTCTGCGTGTCGTTGTGCTCGGCATACAATAAAAAGCTTAGCGCGAAGTGGACGTTATACGGGCGTGAGGGGTGGATGCATGGAAGCAAGGGCTGATGAATATGATCAGAAAACCATAATAGAAAGGAAAAAAAGTAAGAGAAAGAGTGTGACATGCGCAGGAGATGTGTGGGAGGGAAGAAATTATTTTCTTTTCCTTTTCTTCGGAGTTGGCCTGCTGCCTTTAGGAGGGAGGTAGATTAGAGGGATGTTTGGAGTTTGCCTTTTTGTTGTGGTTCTGAATCCTCACCGTGGCCAAATACAAGCCTTTGGCTGACTCAGGCTGTTAGCTTGACGCAGCTTTTCATCCCCAACTGTCCTAGGTTATCAACTTGGCTTTTTGGTAGCCCGGGGACTGTCTGCTTGATAGCGGGTGGTGATAACATCCAGTGTCAATTTTTTACTTTTTATTTATTTTTTTATTTTCTTATTTTTTTCAAGCATAGCCGCTGGCTCCTGGAACCAAAGACTGATTCAGATTGGTCTTTGTAGATAATCTGTTTGAGGATGTCCTTAGCGCTGTGTAACTGATCAGCTCTGGGTCATAGTACCATTTGAAATCGCTCCAAGTTCTTTCAAATCCTTTAAACAGAAACCACTTATCTGCCAAAATAATCAACATCAACACACAGTAACAGGGTTTTTGGCCACCGTCAGTCACTACAGCTCCTTCCAAGGTCTGGGCATAGTTTCAAGAAGGGCCTGGAACTGTTGGGAGGACGTGAACTGATTTACAAAGTCGTTTTACAGTGTAGCTCATTTCCCATTTCACATAATAGCATATTGAAAATTAAATATTCAGGATATTTCTGATTAATTGGATCCACCCCCTTTCAAATATAATGCTTTCTGTAAAGATTTTCTGAAGTCTTTTCTGCTTCAACAGGGTTAGTGATGCAGTATATGCAGGTATACAGTGAATACCCTCTCTTGGGCAGGGGGGTTTAATGTATACCTTTCTGCAAATAGTCACAGATGTGTATCAGAGAAAGGCTGCAGCCAATCATATTACAGTCTTTGATATAATTTGTGGTGTTCATTGTGGACAAGAGACCTTTGGTCCCTCACTTTAGTCTTTAAGGCAGTGCCTCTTTCCAGGCAAAATAGGGGTAAAATAACACCAAGCCTGAGAAGTAGTTCTTTCTCAAGGACAAACTCGGGGAACAGATATTCCTTCCTTTGCTGTCGCTCCATAACCTGCCAGTTTCGCAAAGCACATTACTGAACAACAAGACACATTTTATAAGCTGGCTTTGTACATAAAATCTGTGGAATCTGTACTTCAAATCTGTATTTATGTACAATACGCTTGGGTGAATCTACCTTGTTACATTCCACATGACATTACTTAATCTGCAAATTTAACATAATATACTGTATAATGTAATATGTAACATAGCACAAATGTCAGCTTCAGTTAGAAACTTCTGAACTCGTTAAACTCGATGCCTTGGTCACAGATAATCAGGTGGGCCTTGAAAACAGGTCATCCGGTAGCACAGCAGTCATTAAATGCCACCTGTACTGGTGGCGGCTGTACTGAGTAGAAATTGCCAATAACTAAGATGTCCACTCAGTGCAAAGCTATGATCCATGTGGAATTTATCCATATTGATGTTGCGCTAATAGAGTATTCATTAGTCATTAGCAGCAGTCAAGCTGTCAAATCAATGAGACCTTTGCTTTAGTAACAACCCAAAGCCAAAACAAACCCCTTGTTTAACAGCAGCACTACACACTGGAAGATAAAATCTTAGCTGTAAATCTGAAACTGAGAGACCAAAGCCTCTGAGTCGATACCTTACAATGTCATTACTTAAACTGGCTTCTCAGCGTAGTTAAGTTTGAAGATGTACAGAGTATTTTACAGTGTGTGTATATACTCACACACAAAAAAATATTTTATTTTCAATTAATTTTCAAAGGTTCATGGTAAATTAAATTGAAATTTTTAATAAAGTTTACATTTCAGCATAATCCAATTCATCTATTCTTCTTATAATTATATTCCTAAGTAAACGCTCTGTAACCAGTTTATGACTTGAGCCCCTTTTTACATTTTCACGATCTAAAAGCATGGGTGACTTTTTGATTTGTGGTTAAAGTTTATCCTCTATTAATCATTTACTGGAGTTAACAGTCGACCTACCTTTATATTAACAGTTCAGTCATTGAATCTAACCCAGTGGTTCCCAAAGCTAGTGTGGCAAAGATTTGCAAGATTGTGTGCCTATTGTCTAATATTGTTTCAACACATTAAAAAGCTAGGTGAAAAATACATGAACCATATTTTCTGTTGTATTTTCAAACATATAGAAACAGAGGAAATAAGCAATGCCTATAAAAATTGCCATATTAAAAACACAATTCCATCTAATGAAAATGTGGTTCACGGTTGATGGTTGTAGCTTAAAGAAATGCTGATACGTCTCATTCCTCAATCTGACACAACTGAACCTGAGCTAAGAGATCTGAAATCCAACTATACCACACTAACAGCTAATTGTGTTAAAGTGCATTCAGTTGGTATTGTCATTCTTGTCATATTGTGTGAGCTGTTATTTCATCTCTGGTATAAATGAACCAGACTAAGAGTTTCCGGCCATGCTTGCACGCACAGCAGTGCTTTGAGCTAAAGGAATCACCTTTCAGTGGAGTCAGACCTGCAGCTTTGAGGACAGATTAAAGGACATTGGGGGCTTAGCCCTGACCTCTGTAGGGGGGTCCAGGTGGATCTATTTTGATGCTTTGTTTATGCACTTTGACATCTTATTTAAATTCAAAGCACATGTTAGTCATTGAAAAATTGAAATGTGTACCTCAATGTGTTACTTTCGAAATTAATCATGAATTGTGATGTTAAAATTATTAGTAGTTGTTAGTCATTAGTTTTAGTATTGAGTAGAAACAGAAAACTTAACAACCTCTATCAAACATTTATTGACTAGAGTTGGAAAAACAGTTAAATCTGTTTATTAGCATGCATAACATGTTAGTTGTTAGTTTGTTGTAATATTAAAAGGGGTTTCGTTCTAGATACAGTTCATGCAGTGTAGTACATTCACTGCTTACCTCTCCATTATCTGCTGCTCTCGCTCGCTCTCTCTCCATCATCTGCTGTTGTATCTGTACTTCATAATATAAATCAGGCAATTAAAACTTACTGGCAAGCTTCTTAAAGTACTTATGACAAAAACAAAAGTTTTTGTTCGAATTAATTGCAAACCCCCCCCCCCCCCAAAAAAAAAAAAACATAGGCTTACATTTAAATTCATATGTGGGACTACACTCAAAACGTTAGGGGCTTAAGCCCTGACAAAATTACCTGGCAACCCCGATGCTTAAATGAAGAGGTGCCCTGTTTTAAAAAAGTTTGGGAACCACCAATCTAACTATTCATTGTCTCTTATGCTCTCTCTCCAGATCGAGGACATGCAGTGGCCTCGTGGAGAGCAGGACATTCCCAGCTCTGTGTGCAGCCTTCCCTGTAAAACCGGTGAGAGGAAAAAGGTAGTGAAAGGCATGCCCTGCTGCTGGCACTGTGAGCCCTGCGATGGCTACCAGTACCAGTACGACGAGTTCACCTGCAAGCTTTGCTCCTACAACATGAGGCCAAATGCCAACCGCACATCATGCCAGCCTATACCCATCATAAAATTGGAATGGCACTCACCCTGGGCAGTGATTCCAGTTTTCCTGGCAATGCTCGGGATCATCGCTACAATTTTCGTCATGGCAACATTCATACGGTACAACGATACACCAATTGTCCGAGCGTCCGGCAGGGAACTGAGTTACGTTCTCCTGACTGGCATATTTTTATGTTATATCATCACATTCCTCATGATCGCCAAGCCAGATGTTGGCGTGTGCTCATTCAGAAGGATTTTCCTGGGTCTGGGCATGTGCATCAGCTACGCCGCCCTCCTCACCAAAACCAACCGCATCTACCGAATCTTTGAGCAGGGCAAGAAGTCGGTGACGGCACCCAGGCTGATCAGCCCAACCTCACAGCTGGCAATCACTTCCAGCCTCATCTCCGTCCAACTGTTGGGGGTGTTCATCTGGTTCGTGGTCGATCCGCCCAACACCATCATAGACTATGACGAGCAGAAGACCTTCAACCCGTATCTAGCACGAGGGGTGTTGAAATGTGACATCACGGATCTTCAGATCATCTGTTCGTTGGGTTACAGTATCTTATTGATGGTGACGTGTACTGTTTATGCTATAAAGACCCGCGGGGTCCCAGAGAATTTTAACGAGGCCAAGCCCATCGGGTTCACCATGTACACCACCTGCATTGTATGGCTGGCTTTTATACCCATCTTCTTTGGCACGGCGCAGTCTGCAGAAAAGGTAAGAACCAATGGATGAATGGGCAAAGATGAAGGCGAAAGGGTGGATGAAAGATATGTAGAGATGGATGAACTGCAGATGGCTGGATGGATGAATGATTGGTTTATATATATTGGCATATATGTGTGTGTGTATTTTTAAAGAAATGTAATCCTTTGAATCCTCCACAATAGAAGCTGCAAGTCAATGAATCAATTAGTTGATTAAACTGCAGCTATTTTGATAGTCACTTAATTGCTTCAGCCATATTTCAAGCAATAAAACAGCAAACAATTGCTCATTCCAGCTTGTCAGATATATGGCATATCAATGAAATAGCTTTTGGAAAGTTGGTTAGAAATAAAACAAGCATTTTGAAGACGTTACTTTAGGCTCTGGGAAATTGTGAGAGGCATTTTAAAAAAAATCTGTTATCTTGATACATTCTTAGAAATAAAAGTCCAATTTTCAGAAGGTGACACAAACACCAAAACTGTGTTTCAATTTGAAATACAGGACATGCTTCAAAAGGTCTTGTGTTGTCATACAATCAACAAAATCACAGACTGGTATCAGAAACAGAAAATACTGCAACAAAAAAAGATTCATTCAAAGAAAAATGACCCTTTTCAGCACAGAGTATTAAATCATGAGTTTAAACCTGCAATCATTGAGTGGTGACACAAAACAAAAGTCTGTTTACTGCTCCACATCTGTTTTTCACTTTATAATAGATTTTTATCCACATCACACCAACTGTAATATTCTCTCAAAACAATAAAGAAAAACTGTAAAAAGAAAGACGACAGTAAATGTGGAGGGTAACGTTTCTGTAATTGATAGTGTCTGGCAACAGTTATACAGATAGTTATAAGGCAGGAGTCACTGGAACAAATACAAACAAACTGTGTGAACCGTGTGCAACCGAACTCAGCTAACAAGTTTGCCAGGTGTCCATTTGCAAGCTTGTTAGCTCAGAGAGGTTTATTTTATTCAATAACTTTTTATTGAACAAAAATGGCGTACAACGGGGAACAAAATGTCAGGGGGGAGTAAAGAGAACAGTACAGAGAAAATAGAAAGAGGCTAAGGGAGCTATTGTGACCGACCGGCAGAAGTAAGCAGTTAGCTCGCCGGTTAACGTGGTTTACCAACTAACCCCCGCGAATAGTCACTATGTAACTTCTAGAACCAAATATTTCAGAGAGATGTACAGATTAAATTCACTGTGCCATCACAGGTCAAGTCCATGACCTCAGAGTGCAACCTGGAAATGAGATTTGAGTTTGATTTGTTTGGTAACACACTTGAACCGCTGCACTACAGTGTGAAGAAACCTGACATTTTCCACAATGGCGTAACAAAACTTATAATATTTTATTAATACTATTATTAATATTTTCCCACCTTACATCCATACACCCCGACCTCACTGATGGTTTTCCTGCTCTCGTTACATCCATCTTGTTTTGTAAACCATGCTTTCCTTGTGATAGCTGTGAGAAAAGAAGCAAAAATCATTAAGAATTCAGTGATTGTGTTTGAAGTTGTGATCACTGCATTTGCAGTCTTAGAACACAGTTGGCAGAGATGCATCAAGTCAGTGGAGGGAAACTGATCATTTTTAGGGTAGCTGAATTCAGTGTGTTGTTTCACAGCCTTTGAAACTAACTTTCATTATTAGCCACAGAAAATGTCATTACAAAAACATATCCCCATGTCCCTCCATTTAAAACAAATAAATAAAGCACACTCTCTGTTACACTGCAATTACAAATCACCAACAAATCACAATATAGTAAAAATTTATGTCAAGCAGAGCATTACTGCATCATTCCTAATGGGTGACTATCACTGTTGTGTCCAATTTTATCAGCCTAAAGGCTTCCAGACGAGCCTGATCTGCCACTAGAAAATAATCTCATTCCCATTTATGCAGAGAGGGGAAAGCTTTGATATGAAACTCAGTGAACCACAGTTTGCAGTGAAATGACACAGATATAAAAAAGGCTGTCGTAATGTTCTTGTTGTTGTTATTTTACATGTATAGGAATCCAGACAAAATCTAATGCGTGTTTTGTTGGTAAAATATTGAATCAAGAGAATTTAATATTTCTAATTATCTGTTTTTTACAACCCTGGGAGATTTTTGTTCTCATCAGCTACTTAGTCTTGATGAAGCAATTACAGTGTGGAGATTTAATAAAGGACAACAGCTGCAATCCCCAGGTGTTAAGTTGTGTGTGAATAGGTGGTTACACTCAGATACTCTGTGTGATTGTGTTGTCTCTGTTGTTTTTGGGTTACAACAGGTTATTAAAGCTCCCAGTAGCTGACACAATTAACTCATTTTCACCAAATGCCTAAGGCTGAAACTGATTTTTTTTTTATAATGTGAGGAAAGTTATAGGCTGTAGTAAACTTGTTAGAAAAGTTTAAAGGTTCTTACCATAATTGCATGACCTTTATGTCTTATCACAATTTTATGAAAACTATTGCTAAACGAAATGAGTCTCTGCATTTAGGCCTGAAATGCAATCTGCAGAGCAGTGTTAATAAGCTTTAGCAAAACTCCATCAGGCACTGCAGGGATAAATAATGATTATGGGAGCTCTGTTAAACTGGTTTGTGTCCCAACAGATCTATTTAACTTGTTTGTTATTTCAGGATACTTAAAAACTTTCACTCTCCTTGTTGCATTATTTATTAGGATGAAACCACAAAACCACAAATGCTGTTCGTCAGTCGCTGCACAAAGGTATTAATGACTGAATACAGCCGAAAGTGGCTACCACTTGTTAGTGTTTGTTTTGGTTTTTTTTACAGTATTTTGTAATTAGTTACTCACATTTTTCTGTACAGTGCACTTTTTCAAAACTTTTCACAGTTTTGAAAATGATAAGTTCTCTTCACCAACATTTACCAACAGTTAAAGTAGTATTAATTTCCAACTGGCTTTGTATCATTACAATGGGGGTAGAACAATGTTTAACTTTCCTCCATGTTGCCTGCACCCAGAGCTCCCTGCTCATTTGCCAGAAAAAGTCAGCTACTTGATGCATATACAAAATATACAAAATGCAGGAGTGCAAACAACAGCTCTAGAGCCGGCAAAAGTGCTCCAGGTGACGCGTTGCATAGCTTTAAAAAACAAATAAACAATCTTAAAATCAATTCTGTATTTCACTGGTAACCAGTGAAGGGAAACCAGTATACCATTACAGAGATGATGTCCTTTTTCTTTGTACCAGTGAGGAGACATTTTTGTGACCTGTAATAGAAACTTCTGTCCTACTGTCATTACCTGAAGAAGATTTTTGACCATCCAGTATTTCCACATCCTCAAGACAACTTAAAAGAGACTGAAGACCGGAGAAGATTTGGGGAAGTATAGCAGTGTGTCATCAGCTTAGCAGTTTCTACGGTTTTAAAAAAACAATGCCTAGAATGGAGCCTTGAGGTACACTGCAGACTCCTTTTCTGACCATTCAGTCTTTCATAGACATCCTACAAGAATGAAAGGAGGCACTCAATGTTGTGTTGCCCTGTTACCACATAATGTATTTTATTTATTTATTTTAGATGTAGATGTAGCAGCATATAGTACATTTTTCGGTCAATTTTATAGTAATTTAGGTCTCCAACGTAAATTTAACATATTTTACAACAGTATCTAAATGTGTAAAATGAAGGGTAAATACACAGAGGTTTGGTGATGTTGCGTTTGAGTGAGAAAACAATTTGTGAATGTGGAAAATGCGGTCATTGAATGTATTTTGTGTCAAAGCAATGAACAGTTCTCCATAGTTTAGTCCACATTGACTGCTGTTTAGCTGACTGTGTTAAGGGGTTTGAAAAAGTAGGTAGGCTTAATCACTTTTCTTGACGAAGTGAACTTCGGCATTACCACTAAAGAGAATTAAAATTATATTTTGATGAAGTACAAATATCCTTCTAATACCTAAGTTCCCAATGATTGAAGTTTTGGTACAGGGCTCTAAACCCAGCCAGAGGCAGAGATTAAGAGGGTTCTGCTGTTCTCCACATCCCGGAGGAGGATATTTGTGTTATCAGTGGGCCAGGTAAGAGTGTCCGGCCTGACACTGTGAGCCCAGGGGTTTGATCTTTGGCAGAGTCATTGGAAAGACTAAGCCTCTCTGCTTGGCACTCAGCATTAAAGAGATGGATTGGGGTAAACCCTTCTGATGGACTTGTGTCCTGTCCACAGGGATACACTTGTCCACCTAAACTGCTTCAGGCCGCAGAAGCAGCTGATAAGCTCCCAGCCCCTGAGCTGCCAAACAGCCCTGTCAGTGCACAGTGAGGGGATAGCCGCAGCCTGTGGCAAACTTGTTAGACACAAACCAGCTCCAACAGCACACAGTTCAACAACAAAGTGTTTAACTTTTATTATTGACTTATATATGCAGTTACAAGAAGCCTCAAGTTCGTAAAACAAGATACTTTTAAGATGATTTCTCACCTGTAGTTTGGTTCCAACCAAGGGAAAGAAAAATCAACTGTTAATTTGGTTACATCATCATCATCATCATCATCCCATCATTACGACCCATGTGGAGAAATCAGTTTCTGGTGTTGGATAACAGGTCAGTCTTAACTTTAACGCTTTAAATGTGTTTATTTATGTTCTCTGGAGTCAAAAAGAGCTCACAGAGAAATAACTGATTGTGATAATTAATGGTGTTACAAATCTGCAAATCAGCCACATAATGAAAACGGTTTTAAATGCAACAAAACAAGTTAATCTCAGTTTGGATTACAAACATAGGGTCAGTATTTGTGATCTCTCCAGACGGAGCAGAGACAAAGAAAAAACAAATTTGATCTACATGAGTCACATGCTAGCTGTGAGTACTAACAATAGCGCATATATATGAAAACACATAATTTGTAATAATTATGTTTTTTCTTAAATGTGAAAGAGACTTGAAGTAATTGGATACAGTTAGTGATGACAATGATGTGCCGTGCTCCTCTCCTCAACACTCACATATACATATATACATGAAATATGTATGTGTATACAGTATGGCTATGTGAAAAGATCTTTGGGGAGCAGAGTGCAGCACATCTTGAATATGTATAACATTACAATACATGCCTATGCTCTCTCATGGACTCATGTCCATGAGAGAGCATAGGCATGTATGTGGACTCATGTCCATGAGAGAGCATAGACTCATGTTTTGGGAGAGTGGCTTTGGAGGGAGGCCTAACGTAAAAGATCTTATAAGACATTGCAGTAGACTGAGAAAGCAGAAGGTAAATTAGACATCTGTGCAGAAGCCAGAAATGCAGAAAGAAAGTACATAGAGATCTGCGGTGTAGTAAATTGGGAGACTTGGGAGAAAAGGAAGGAAAGCACAATGTGATCTGTGGTGGGAGGAAAAAAAGAGAAGGGATGGAGAATAAGAGAATGAGACAAAGACAAACAGAGATGACAACATAACAAAAGAGAGACAGATTGAAAGCAGAGAGACATATGTGGATGTCTCAGATAGGTATTCGGATGGCTCCAAAGCTTTTTTTTCTGAGAGGGATGTGGAGAGATGCTGCATCATTAGGATGAAGGTCTGAAGAGAGAGAGGAAAACAGAGAGCTTTTTTTATGGTAAAATTTTCTTTTTTGCTTACATCATCTTAGCACCCAGAAATAAATAAATAAATTGACATTTCACATAAATACAACAAAACACTAGAGAAAAACCTTTCTTAACCTAACACCACTCAAGAGAGCTGCTCGCCCTGTTCAGCAGAGCATCAAACATCTTTATAACGACAGATACTGATGAACGTGTCCACATCATTCATCATTCTCGATCCTATCATTATAAAAAGAGACAGGTGGATGCAGGTTATTTAAAAACAAGAGGAAGTTATTTTTTGTAGGGTGGCCGCTGATTTGACCGCTCACCAACATGGTCAGCATTTGGAGCTACAGCAGTGACTGTGACACCAGGCTCTTGGAGCTGAACTACTACTACTACTACTACTGCTACTTCTTGGTTTCTGAATTACAACTCAGTCAAATCTGAACACACAGACATAATACACATATTTTTAGATTAAATGTGACATACACTTTCCAAGAATATCATTATATCCATGTCCATCAAGATAAAATAATAATAATAACTTCATGTTTACTCCTCTTGGTTTGTTTGTAAAAAGTGTGAACAGGAACCAGACCAGAGCTAAAATGCAACAATGTTTTAATTTTTTTTCCCTTGGTCTGGACCAAATGAACCAAACTACAGGTGTGAAAGCATCCTCAGACTCAGGTTGTCTCATCAAAATGGTTCTTATATACCTGAGTGTCAGACTTTGAAAAACTGCCTTATTTTATTCCTCCTCCTCACATAAATATCCATATATAATCGATATTATATGATGTATATATGTGCAGGTTTGTACAGTAAATGTGTGTCTTATTTGGTCTGTAATCTGCCAGGATAGGTGAGTTTGTATGTTTTTTGTGTTTGTGTGTATGTGTGTGTGTGTGTGTGTGTGCAGAGGATTGACGTCAGCACGCAACCAGCAGCTGAGTGGAGCGGTGACATCCTGGCCTTTGCTGCTTGTCATTACTTACCTGGCCCGAGACGAGCAGAATACAAATGAGGAGAGAGGAAAAAGCTGCTCGCCCTGCACACACACACAGAGGGAGACAGAGAACATACAGGGAGACAGACATGCACGGACACACTGAAGCGCATAACTTACACATGCAAACATGCACACTGGCAGACAGCGAGGCAGAGAGCAAAGCGAGCGTGAAGGAAGGAAAGAAGAGCTAGAAAGAGACGGACGACATGGAAGGAAAGGTTGGAGTGATGAGGAGCAGTGAGGGCACAAGAGAGAGAGAGGGAGAGGGAGGTTGGGTGAGGAGTGGAAGACGTGAAGGAAGCTGTTACTGTGTTCAAGAGGCCAGTTTGGGGAACACGAGGAACAAAACACAAATGCAAACAGAGGGAAGGGAAAAGAGGCATAAATATCTTCCCACGCAATGCAAGTGCAACACTTAGAAGTAACTGACACTAATGAATGGGAGAGAACAAGATGCACTCATACTGACTGACTGCACTTTAATATCCACTCATGTATGTGCACAAAAGCACATGCACATATATAAAATTGTCCATTAAACTCCCTTAAAATTGAGAGTAAAAATAGCTGCATGAGTCATAATGACAGTGATTAAGGGTTTAGATATTGAATAATATTGACATGACAACAGTGGTGTAGTTATTATATATCTGCTGGAACCTGCTGCATTATTTTCACTACCATTCCTTAATATCAGAACAGCGAAGTATAAAAACATGAAATTAGATTCACGATTGGTGGAGAGCTGCATACATAACTGCGATCCTCAGTAAATGTTGGGTAGTAGAACATTTAAAGAGGTCGTAATACTGTTGGTTTATTGACCCTACAGATCTAGCCACCTAGAATTGCCAGCTGGTCTGACAGGCCCTTGGCAGATCTTTGCCGTATCCCAGCCAGGTCCCGGGTTTTTAAATAACGCAAGAAATACCTTAATGAATAAACGCTGAAAGAGCTATTTTGTCAGAAGATCAAATCAAAAATCAAGTCAAGCATTAATTCACATTTTCTTATATAGACTCTTTCTTATACAGTTAACATTTGTGCCAAATTTGGATGGGAATTTGACTAATGAGAGAGCAGATTGTAAAGCACTTTGGATAAAAGAGCTGTGGTTCACAAAGTTGTGCTGCTATGGTCCTTACACTCACTGCAGCCAAACGGCGTATTCTCTGAAGTTTGGATTATTTCACCTACAGTTATAAAACAACATAAACAAACAATATTTCCTAAATGAGAGGCCAGTCCTGCCCCCTCTCAAACTTCAGTTAGCTTCAACTCTGTGTGAAGGGAAGGAGGTGGGTCAATTCACGACCAGAATTAAAGGCGTATCTCGGTGTTCCACATAGCAATGAATGGGAAGACACCTATTTACACTGACTCACTTCATGCATCGTGGGCAGATCAGATCTCAAAAAATCTCACCTGGATTTGATATGGATATGAGGTACTTGAAATGGCAAGTGGAAATGGGGCTGGAGAAGATTGAGAGGGATGAATCCAGTAGTACACACCAGCACGGCCTTGAGACGAGGTTTTATCAGATAACAAGTAAAAAATACCTGTGTGGATGTACCATGAGTGTGTAAGCCTTTAAAACACCAACAGCATGCGACACAGCCACCACTTCTAACTGCATTACCAAACAACAAGGGAAAAAAATGATAACAACCGTAACTTTTAAATGAATAAATAACAGTAATCAGTTATCCCTCTGACTAAGAAGAGCTTTGGTTAAAAGCCTTAAGTGGCCACCAAATATGTTCTCTTATTAACATAATCTGAGGAATCAGTAACTGGCTAATTCCTCTAAAGCAATATTTCTATTTCCAGGTGGGTTAGAAGTGATTCATCATTTTTTTTTTTACACATACACAAGATGTGACGTATTTCTCCTTTGTTAAATGATTTGAAAGGGTAAAGTGCCTCAGCTCTGACTGCAATAGGAGGTGAGTTATTGAATATTTGAATCACACACAGGCAGCAATATCTGTTCAATTTTAATGGCAACTCATTAAAGCATCTTAGATAAGTGCTTCATACATTTTTGACATTATTTGAGGAGTTTCCTTATCCTCAAACAAACTTCTACAGCTTTTTTTTGTTTTTACACTTTTTAAGTCTACGTTCAACACAAACTCCCACACACACGCTTGCGTGCTCAAACAGACACATAGACAACCACTGAGCGCTATAATGCAAGTATAATGCAAGTTTTGTAATATCAAATAAGGCAGAGGGATTAGCCCCTGTGTGCTTAACATTCCCATTCTTATATTGTTAAAAGCTGTTTGCTTTACCCTGAAAAGGGATTTGCTGTATCTTAATGTCACAGAGATTTATTGTGTGTATTCTCTGATGTGAACGCAATGGCAGACTCATTCAGGATTTAGCTCTGAGAGAATTTGCTTTAGGTGCAGGGTCCCAGGTGATACACAACATGTACGTTGGAAAGGTGAGACGCGTTTGTGTGTGAAACACAATCTGCCTTGATGTGAAATCCTCCCACAGAGCAATATATTCCGAAGTCTCTTCAAGTGCATACATATCCTACAAGTTTCATATCATATTCTACAAAAAGTCCTGTAGCGTTACCTTGAATTTGTATTTTTTATCAAATGAAAACAAAACTGCTGCTCCACATCCATATTAAAAATTTCATGGGGGCTGATGTAAAAAACAGCAATAAATAACATGATTCAGAACTGCAGGCAAAAAAAGCACTTTGGTTAAGGTTAGTAAACAGCGCTGTGAGCAACTAAACAGAACCACTAAAAAGTGTAATAATGCATTAGTTTTTTACGAGCTGATGTTGGGTTGCAAGAGTGGATATTGTGGGAAAACCAATAAAATATGTCATTTTACTAATATGTTCATTATCAACATTTTGCGACTTTACCCCATTATGCTGAGAAAAACACAATTTGGATTTTTTGTATAAACGTAAAAGAGTCAAGACTGTTACTATCAGGTGTCTGACAAGTTCTCCAAATTAAACGAGAAAATGCATTGTTTGTAACTGCCCTTTAGAATAACACAGAATAACACTGACACCTCCATCAGCAGAATGACATCATCTGTCTGTTAAAAATCACTGTTATATGTCTAATTAAACCCTTTTCTGATCTTAAACAGGGGTTACTTACTGACTGTTGGTAGGGCACAGAAAATAAACAGTACATAATAACTGAATCGCAAAATAAAAATCGCACATATTTTTACTGACCCAACGACATAAATTATGGCCTACGATACCCGTTAACTCTGTTCCTGTTTAGCTACATCGATAGGTAATCTGTGCAAAGAAGATCATTTTCAGAGATTGTTTACCGTAACCAGCTACCTAATCACATTGGCAATATATTTGACATCAATTTACATACAACAGGTTTTGCCATATAATAGTATGTATTATTTTGATTAAATACAGGAAAATATATTTTATGTTGCCTAGTTACAGGTTAACCATTTACGAAGCTTGCCTCCATGGGTGCTGCCATTGTTGTGTGACATCAGACAACTGATCCTCTGTGAAGTCAGGGTAGATGGATTTGAACCGTGTTCACAAGTAGGAACTCTGACTTTGTGCGGCATTATACTGTACTTTTTCTAGTAGGAAGTTGGAAATCTTGACTTCCGAGTTGTCTGGAATGCAACATTAGTTACTGATTTCCTGGATTTCCTGTATTTATGTATCAGCCATCAGTGAATGTGTGGAAACAACAAGAAGCACATGTGTGTGCATAAACAACGGCTTTTAGAATATTGAGGCTGTCTGTGATACACTGGTCTGTCTGGTTTTATTTTAGACAAATGAAAAATGGTTGCTATCATGATGCCACGACATCTCCATGCATCATTCATGAGCACAGAAATGGTCCCAGAAACAGGAAGTGTTTTATCATCACTTGCCCTTGTACACCCAGTGTGAGAGTTTTATTAGCATGCCGTTTTAATGGAGAGTTCTTGTAGACTGTGATGTTCTGAATGCTGTTTCAGTGTTGGCATCATAGTGTTGTATCATGCATTGAGATGTAAAGACAGAATCTACTGTGATATGTTCGCACCTCATGAATAAATCAGTGGAGGAAAAGTGTTTTCTTCAACACACAGAAAGTCTCATTTCCCAGGAGAGTCATGCATCTCTTTATGCAAAATGCCAAGGTCAAACAGCGGAGACTTGTTCTTGTCATTAAGGCTTAAACTGCCACCATCCAACTTGATTTAACTGTACGTTTTCCAGTTAGATCCACTTGTATATAGACACAAAATGGATGGGATAGAGACACAAGCGTGCAGGGTGGAGGAGGGTAAGGAGGAGGACAGAGAGGGGAGGACAATATTTGCAATGCTAATATCATTTCTTCATGCAGCATGCATTTTATAGCATCCATTAATGTTTGTGTTTTCCACCTGTCTCTCCTATCCTCCTCCTCTCTCCTCGCCTGTCATCACTTCCTATTTTTTGTCTTCTTCTCCCGTATGTTTTATGACTTGCTTTACTCCCATTAGCCAGGTACAGACAAGCAACATCTTCTGTTTCATGGCTCTGTGGACTGCAATGTTGGTCTGTTGGTCAGTCCACTGCTTTGGGCCGGACAACTACAAACACATTGATGCTCCCCAGATGATATATCGTACTGACTTTGGTGATGTGTTGTAGTCCAACACTTCGGTTTATGACCAAATATCTGCTAAACTTGTGACATTCCCAGCAGCATTTTTGAAAACTGTTCTGATCACCAATATTACAAATAAAAAAGAGAAGAAATAAAAAATATTCTATCTTAGTGGTATCCAATCAGGGTTTTATTTTGCCAGATTTTGAGATATCTGTATGAGGTTCCTGTCCTCACTCTAACACAATACAAGTGAATGGAATTAAGTTTTTGATGCCCACAGTATTGAGAAAATGTTAATTTAAAAAATTCAACAGCAACATCTTTTCAGAAACATATATATAAATACTGACTGATGTCATTGGTTATTCACTGACATTGCAACAAACTGTAGCTCCAGTGACTTTTACTCAATGCTTTTCTTTTCTTATATTTAGTCTTATAATTTTGGTGAAGTAACCCTTTAAATACATATATTATACACACACAAATCACTACCAAAAACAGTAAATACCACCTAATTCAAAAACATGCTGCAAATACAGTTTGTGTTTTCTGTGTTTGGTTGGATTTTCTTAATTCTTTTGTTTTTTTTTTTGCCTTAATGCTGGGCATTTTCTCAAATTGGTAAAGGTTTTCTCATCGTTTGCTTGTGTTTTCTGTGCTTCATGTGTTGAGCTTTCAGGGACACTGTACAGTTGTGAGAACAGGCTCCACACGCACAAACAAACACACTGTATGGAGTTCAGCTGCTGCCTATGGTCTGAGGTTGTATTTAATATTATTGGCAAGGTAAGGAACATGACCTCTTGGTTGGGGCCCAGCTGTGCAGCAGCTTCACATACATCACTGAGTTATTCCTCTCTGAAGACACATTCTGGACTCCTGTACAATACATCTGCTGGGCCTTCATGTTTTCAGGTTTTTCCCTTTTTTTTAAACCGTACAGCAGCTTTCTTTTTTTTTTTTTGTGCATCTAAATGGAAATATGGCGATGAGCTACAAGATTGTTTTGAGCCATTGTTAAACAATATAGTAGCACATATGCACAGTGAGATAGTATGCATGCTTTCAGATCATTTGAATGAAAGCCCTGGGGAGAGACATCACAGTAAAGGAAACATCTTTACATATTTGGTGCATATTTATCAAATGTCCAAGAGAAGGAAATCAGTCTGAACTGATTTAGATTCTCAGAGTGACACATTTTTGGTCCCACTTCAAGGGATGAGTAGTTAAAGTGTTTTATCAAGTTTCTTAACTTGACATGACTTCCATCTGTGCTGACATTTATTGGCGCTACAGAGGAGTCCAGACCTGTTGGGGAGAAAACAAGAACTAAATACTTTAAGAGACTGACTTCATGAGGATGCACAGAAGCACATGACTGATGGCCTCACAACGTTACACTTAAATTGTAACAAGGAAAATGCAGGTAAACAACAGTGTTGATCATTTCAGAACCAACAACTTCAGCATTAAGTACATCGAACTTTGATCGCTCGTACAGCGCTTCATGAAGTTTTATGTGCACAACGAGGATCCTCACTGAGAACACATCTCAAGGTAACGTAAATTACCTTGGGAGAACACATTCCAAGAACACATCCCAAGGTAACATACTGTATGTAACTGTGGAGAGATAGTCTCGATACAATAGAGAACATAAGTTACCTTGGGATGTAATTGAAATTAGAAAAAGCAGCACTATAACTCTTTAAATTGCTATGTAATAAGGCTGCTATGTAATAAAGCTGTCAACTATCTGCTATTTTAATTTACACATAGGCTACAATTACTTTTTAAGCCACAAGTGCCAATTTGACAGCTGTGTAAATAGTGTATTAAAAAAATCATCTCATAAATTCCTTTTGGCATTTATAACGTCATGTTAACATTATTTGCCTATAACGTTATAATACATAAAACCTACACATAATAAACTACAACTGTCAGACATCTACATCATGTCTTCACATTTCTACTTTTATGCTCCAAGTGTTGTAAAACCACAACGTCTCACTCTGTCCCAGCAGTGGACGGTAATGTTATGTATTCCACGTCTGAAAAGGGCTCTAGGTCAACTTTCACCGCGAATCCTTGGAGTGATTCTGAGGCGTTTGATAGATACAGACCCTGGTCTCCGCTGGGAAGTGCATCTCAGTAGTGGTGCTTAAATATTGTTACAAAATGTGTTAAAAAATAAATCAGGGTTTTCATGGATTGTCACGTAAAGGCTTTTAAATCATATTGAACCAACATCTGCTCCACATTTGTAGTCCGTTTAGTGCAGGGCAAACATCCATCCATGCCTCACTGTTCAGACTCTCATGTCCAAGACTGGAGAGGAGGCAGACTTGATGAACAATTTTGCTGTTTTGTATTGTATATTTAAGTGTTTCAATTTTACTATTGATATTTCTGTCTATTCTGTGCATTTATTAAATGTCTGTCCGTCCTGAGGGAACCCTCCTTTTTGGGAGGAGTTTGTCCTTTTCTGAATTGAGGGTCTGAGGGGGTTTTGTGTTGATTGTAAAGCCTTTTGTGATGTGTGAGTGTGGGCTACATAAATAAAGCTGACTAGACTAATTTGCATATAAAAATATAGAGCAAAATGCAGCAGCATGCCCAGTACTTGCATTATATTGGACACCCAGCTGTGTATCCAAGCAGATGAGGTTTTTATACCTTAAGAAGTATATTCAAAATACAGTGTGGGATTGGAGAAGAGGAAGAGGGGGAGGCTAAGTGCTTAGAGAGCAGATCCAGTGATAGCAGCTCTTGGTGCGAGATGAAGATTATTTCTGATGTAACAGAGTGAAGAGATGAAGACACAAAGGGAGTCAGTGAGATGGAGGGACTTAGAGAGATGTCAGGGAAGTCAGAGACAAAAGGAAACACCGGCAGAGGAGAGACTGAAGCGAGTAGAGGGAGAGCGAGAGATAGTGGCGGCCTGTTTTGCACTGAGGTGACAGCGTGCAGCAGAAGTCACTCCAAAGTCAAGATCTAACGCAGTCACTCTACAGCTGCAGACAAACACAGACGCTGACTCCAGAAAAAGTACAGAATCCAGAGGGTAGATCTTTACTCTTCATTTGGATCCCCAGTAGCTTCCACAACGTGGTCGCTCGTCTTCCTGTTCTCAACACAAAAACAATAAGTGATTGAGTGCGTGACCTCGTGGCTGGGAATACAACTGTGTCAGCTTCTTGAGCGAACTAGAGATGAGTCCCCAGCTGTTTTTAAAAGTCAATGAGCTAAAGGCATGTAAGAGGAATTATTGGTAAATTATTGTGAAAGTAGAGACTTTTAATGAGTTGCTACAGTAGCTGAATGTGAAACTACTGTTGTAGTTTCAAATTGACAGTAACATTTTTCCCTTCTGGTATAAACCTCTTGAAGATGTTTGACAAGATTTTATTAGTACGTTAAAAAGTGGATGTGTATTTGTCTCGTGAAGCTTTGAAAAAATTACCTGAGTTCATCACAAAGGATGTCACTTGTACAAAAAAAAATAATAATGTAAAAGGAAAAGAACACAACAAGCAAAAGGAATTAATATGGCTTTTTATCATACCTAACATTTTATTCCATTCATTGTCAAATTACCAAAAAAAAAAAAGAGCAGCAAAATGTTTCAAATGCAAATTGAAGCGGGCTGCATCAGATATTTTGAGGTAACAAAGGCGATGGCAGCCATTTAACCCCCCATCAGATCACCTCCTGCTGTAACACGCAAATTAACACAAGCGGGGGTCCGCTGATGTCAAATCGACCTGCTATCCAACACCGTGTAATCTGGTTAAACACAGCCCATCAACATCATCCCCCTGACTTTCTCTAACGAAGGTATATTGATTATATGCCGTGTGTGTGTGTGTGTTTTGTGTATAGATACACTCTGTAGCATTTTCTGTCAGTGAAAGACTCGTTAGGATTCCGTCTCCTCTGAAGTCTCTGCTGTAGCCCTTCACGCATATAATAAGCTCAGTTTAAAACAAAACACACACATGCAGACTGTGATACACACAAACACACATAACACCAGTGTGGGCATTCGTCTCCAACACTAACACGGTACAACAACATGCACACACACACACACACACACACACCGGTTTAAGGCTCAAATTTAGAAAATACATACTAGGAACATGAACAGTTGTAGTTTTACTTAAGTAAGATTTAAAAGTTTTACTTGCTTATTGAGTATTTTTACATTGTTGTATTGGTATTTTTACTTCAGTAAAGGATTTGAGTACTTCTTCCACCACTGACACACTTTAAGCAGCCTGACACGCATACTGCACACATGCATACAGTCACACAGTACACACACAGAGCTCGACACCTTGTGTGAGAACAAGAAGCAGCATGATTAATGACATGGTCAAATATAGCTGCTGGATTGTGTGTGTGTGGGAGTGTGTTTGTGTATGTGTGGATGTGTGTGTGTGTGTGTGTGTGTGTGTGTGTTTGTGTGTAGGCGTTGGTGCGTTTTTGTCTGTGTGTGTGTGTGTGTGTGTGTGTGTGTGTGTGTAGAGGGGGGTAAGAAAAGCTCCAGCAGAGAGGAGTGAGGGTGGGAGAGAGGGTGGGAGGAGAATAGGAGATATAAAGACTCAACCTGCAATTTTAACTGTCTCCCCCCACCAACTGCAGCTGAGGGATGAGGTGGGGGAGCCAAGAGGTCAGCAGGAAACACTCCTCTGCTGGAAATAATATACATCTCTTGTTTCCTTATTCACCCATGGTTGACTGAAGGAGTGGATTTTTTCAGGCTTCAGGCTTTATGAGTCCAGTCAGACGACTGAAGGTGATGCTGTAGATCCCGGTTTTTCAGCTTAGTCCACCAATCCAGAGTCCGCCTGCTCCAGGCACGGGAAGTGATAGGAGTCAGCTGTGATTTACCTGAGCAGGCCGCCTCTGTTAGTTGACCTTGTTGTTAACTTTGATTTTGAACATGTTTGAATTGTAACTCCATTGTGCACTCACATGTAGTCACTGGTTGTACAGCACCACTAGGTAAAGAGGTGGCTGCCACATTTGTATTCTGTTTTTATCAAGTAAGATTCAAATAATTTGGATTAATTCCCTTTTAGTTTGGGAATTTGCCAGCAAGATAGCTGTGAGCCTACAGAGTTTGTGTTTTATTTGTTTATTGAATTGGTGGATTATGCTGCCCTTTTCCTTTGTTGGCTCATACCAGTTAATTCATTTGTGAGCTTCTGTATCTGTTTTCAAGTTTGTAAGTATTATTTATTTGACCAATTACAATAAATGGCGTTCAACACCCGAGTCCATCAGCCTTATGTTGCTTCCCTCACACCTATACCTGTCTGGGATATAACATACAGCTTAAGCTTCCAGTCAAAGGTCACCAGAGGTAAAAGCATGAATTGATACATGCTGGAGGGAAGGCAACACCTAACACTGACTATATCATAGTTTATAGCTGTTTTCCCACATTTGTAATGTTTTACAGCATAAATACACATTTGCAGCTTAATTAAATGCTAACAGATGCTTTGTGGCAGAACTAAATTATGACGACCTTTTGTCATGTCATTTTAAATGTCAGTGAAGTTGATTTCACAGCACAGCTGATGTCATTAACCTGGATTTATGTTGATTTTGTTTAACGATGTTGATGATCATGAAATAATGATTTTATCTGCAGCTCAGCAGTCTGGTATTGACACAGTATTTATGAGCCGTGATCACATTTCATACTCGTTCAGTGGTCTGACAACATAAGAATATGTAAATGAGAACAACTATTTGGTGAATTCAGCTGCAGTACAGCACAATGACAGTGATTTAAGAGAGCAGGAGAGATGTCTCGCCCCCTCTCTCACTCACTAACTACATACATGAAAAAAAATCGGAGGTGCATTATTAAAAACTAATTTCAAGTCAATTACCAGAAAATTCAGCCTTTTAGTTACATCAACAAGTGAATTTCAGGCTTCAAAGACTTGAGCTGTGCTGACAAAAACAGACCCGGCAGGTGAAGACAGCCGAGCGAGGGAAAGAGCTGAACGTCCAGATTCCATATATTGGATAATTTAGGATCACAAAGAACTGACCAACAATGAATCATGGTGTGCTGCTAATAGCGGGAAACCTTTTTGTTCACACCGGGATAGATGTTGAATGATATCATACCCTCGTCCCTGAGGTTTTTCGGTTTATTAACGTTCTGCGTCTATTTGTTGGCCTGAACTGTCAGCAGCAGTGGTCGTGACACAGCTCATGGAGGCAGTTAAGGAGCTCAAGATACTTCTTCTAAGTGTCATAACTCAGTCAAATCTGACATACACACAGACATGACACACATTTATTCAGTGTGACTTACACTTCCCGACAATGTCATTATGTCCGATATCCATTGTGAATAATTTTCCAGGAACTGCTAATAGCCAATTCAACTTACTCTTAATGGTGCTACTTTAAAAAAGTTTTTATAAAACATAACTTAAAAAAAAAAACAGGGCCCAAGTTGTAGCCCACAGCGTAACACAGTGAATCCATGGCGACATTATACTTCCTGTAGGGGTGTGGGGGAAGTGTTATCTAGGGGTGTCAGACAGTGTCAGACTTTTAAAACCCCTGGCTTAGTGTTAACTCATTCCCCTAGACATAAAATCAAACAATGTCATGACAAACATCCCTCATTTTGTGTATTGTTGAATACATGTCCTTATGAAACACCGTTTCAGAGCCGATTTTTCAAATACCTGAATTCACGCATTGTTTACATCCATGTTTACTCGCCTGCAGTCTTCTTCTCCCCTGCCTTCGTTGGCACATGGCTATGTTTGTTGGTGTGTTAGCGCCACCGGCAGTTGATAAGTGGAGTAGTGTGAAATCTGTGGCAGAAATGTGAATCAAACAAAACAGGCGCTCAATCCTAAAAACATTGCTCCATAGCACTACACATGGTCAAAAACTCCACCGGGTACCTTTAATTGAAGTGGATGGACTTCTTGACAGCTTCTATATTTTTTCGAAGATTACATTTTCTGATTACAAGAAAGTCAGTCCATTATTTATGTTGACTTTTAATTGCATGTCGTCTGGTGTTCTGCCCTCGATGGCGCGTCACGCTGCATGGCTGGACAGACAGCTGACACGAGACTCAGTAGGCTGAACTCCCTGTTGGAGCGTGATTTACTGAAGCCAAAGTTGTAAAATTGCAAATACAAACAGAAGAATACACCCACATTACACAGCTACATTGGAATATGTGCAGCAACATTACAACACTCTTCTTCTTCTTCACAGGTTTCAAATGAGCTAAGTAAAGGCCTTCATTACTTGTGTTACCTCAGAAAGCAGGTCAGTGATAGCAGCTTAGTTAGTTAGTCAGCTCAGCAGCTAGTTAGCTTGTCTAAATAAACAAAAACAATAACATCCTTTTAACAGTGTTTTTCTGAAGCACATAACTAAACTACAAAGATAAGTAATCACAGACAGATCTACTGTGGGCTTGTACTGTGCCTGCATGAGCCCTGCTTGGCTGTGCTGAGTAAACTAGAAACCAACATGGAGGATACAGCAATCCAGTACGTCAACCTGCCTGTATATGTCAATAATTTACAACAAACACAGACAGGTGAAAATCTAGTTTATATTGAAAATAGCCATGTTACATCTCAGTTCTACTTCTGTAAGAAACATTGAATCCACACTGTAGATCTGTGTGTAGAAATTGTACTCTTATTAACTGAAATCATGCGGCGCTCATGGCACTAGAAGGTTTTTATTACATACGTACCAAGCTGGGCTAAAATGAACAATAACTTTTGTGTACTTCATCTCTTAATCTTTTTCATTGTGTTGCAATTGGTGAGCAGTGTAAGAAGCAGCTCCTGAGTGGGTTACCATTATCAGGTTAGGGTTACATGAGTAAAAGATATTCAGTTGCCCAAATACAGTTAAGATCACATCCCTGATATTTGTGGTCCCTTAATGAAAGCAAATTCCTTCTCCAATGGAGCCTTTATTGCATTTTCAATGGAGTCGATTACACAAATGATACTATATGGACAAATAGTGATTGTGGTAAATTGCCTTTTGTTGCTGGGCTTTTCACTCGCAGTGAAATGAAAAAGAACCTGCCAAAAAATCACTGTGATGTGTATGCTGTCTATTTCTTTATGCGCAAACACAAATATAATGACATGGTAATCATGATTTATTATTGGTAAATTATGTGTTTTCAAAGCTCTTATACAAACATAATTCATGTGAGAATGATAGTTTACTCTGATTTTAATTCTTTCATAGGCATGGTACACCAAGACAAAATAACAATTGTAAAGTGAGTGTTCACTTGGTAGACACAGGAGATGGTGTATACGTATGTACATACATAAATAAGTAATGTTTAGAAATTAAACTTTTAAAATGGAATAAATTAAAATGAATTAAAGAGGTATGTATTTGTCTGTTGTTAACAGTGGTATTATTATTTTTTTTTATTAAGTTCCAAATCCAAAAAGCTGCATATACTATTATACTTTTAAAACACAGATGGTGCCCTTATTTTGGAGTCAAACCTTTTTTGTTTTTGTGCTTTGTTGGAGGAGCAGATGTGTAACAGTGTTTACTACTCAATACCCCCTCCCTTTGGGGAAACAGTAAATACTACTGCAAATATATTGTGATTCAGCTGCTCATTCATAAAAGCAACTTAACAGCCCAATTTAAGCTTGAACACGCTTGGTTCCCGAATAAAAAAAATGCACTCAAGCCCCATTCAGGATTGTCTCCCACCCAGTGGATGAGATGGTTCCTATAGGCTCAGGGAAGCAGCAGGGTGCTGCTCTTCAACAGAGGAGGGGTAGTTAACCTGAAAGCATTTGCCAAACCGACCAGGTAGTCCTCATCCTTAAAGTCTTGTAAAAGGAAAATATACAGTTTGAAAACACTTCTGATGAAATATAAATCTCTCTTTCCTCGCTTTGTGTGGCTTGTCCAACTCTGCTTTCGAAAAAACAACTCGTAAAGACTAACTGGTTGGTTCGACAAATGTACGTCTGGTTAACTTTTTCTACCTCTGATAAACAGCAGCACACAGTCGCTACCCTAATTCTTTCTACAGGAACCATCTGAGACTGTTCCTGTGCAGTGGATGAGACATCTTTCCCCCTGACTTTTTACACTATTTCACTTGTCATTTTAATGTCTACATATAACATTTGGCGGTCATCCAGAATTAATAAAACTATGGTTACACATAACTCTCATTGTAACATCAGTGCCAGCCTTTTAATGGCTTGCATTTCACTCCCGAAGCATTTTTTTACCAACCAACATTGGCAGAAAAGAGAGTGACTTCAACCCCAAGACAAGAGCTGTTTGAATTGTTATTTTAGCTTAGCAAGGCTTCAGTAGCAGAGGCGGACATAAACAATTTTAAAAGGGGTGGCCAAGGGTTGGCAAAGGGATGTGTAGAGGTGTTTTTAATGTGCATGCACAACATGCGGATACTAATAGTAGGTGAAAACATAAATGAATGGGCTACATATCTGTGTTTCTAGAATTTGAGGACAACCCAAAACAATCATTTTCAGTGTTAAATAACTCTGTAAAGGTAGGGTAGGCAATAAATCAAATGCTCTGGCACAAAAAAAGAAAACAATCTGTTATCTGTGGCTGTCGCAGGCCTGTAATAAACCAGTCCAATCATGTCATTCAGCCTGAATGAAAGCCCAGTTTTCCCGATATCTAACTCGCCGGCAACGACTTACTGAATCTACCACTGAAATTTCCAATACAACATGCCAGCTTGACAAACGTCAGTACTAACAATAGCCATGTTCGTTGTTTACTTCCATTACGATAATGTTACATGTGAATGAGACACGAGGCAGTTGGATACGGTAAGCGATGACAATGATATATATACTCACACATGAATAAACTGATTTATTAAATTGAACTGCTCTAATCTCTTTTCCACTTCCCTTTAAATCTATTGTCATCTACTCTCTTTCCCCACTCGTCCCCGCCATTACTTTTCTTTGTGTTACCCCCCATTTCTCACCTTTCACAAACAATCTCTCCAATCACTCCCCTCTTCCTCTACCTTTCTCCCAACCTTTAACACCTCCGCCGCTCTTCTCATCCATCTCTCTCAACTTTCTCCCTTTCTCTCAGACATCTTTTTTCTTTTACCAAAAACGACACGCTGCGACTTTGCCATCAATCTTCCGTCGCTGTCCAAAGCCTCCTAAAAACTTTCCAACCTCTCCTCTCGTCTCCCTTCCTTGCACTCCTCAACTATTCTCTCTTTCATTCATCATTTACAACTCTCTTACCATACCTGTCTTTGTACTCACTGCTCTGTTGCTGTCTCATCCCACTTAACCTTTTCTCACCACTCCATCTCGACTTCTCCTCCTTCTTTATCCAACTCTTTCACTCGGCTCTGCCAACCTTTCTCTCCCTATCTTAGCCCTGTCATCCTTTCACCTCCTCCTTTCTTATTCGTCTTTCTCTTGCCATCAGTCTCCTCTCACTTGTCTTTCTTTCCCACTTATCCCTCAGTCACAACTTTCTCTCCCTCCTTTACCATTTGTGTTAGCTCTCTCCTGCTAATAAAGCTGTGGTCGTAAGTCTCTTAAAGTCTGTCCACATCTCTCCCACCAACTCCTACATCTACAGTACCTTTCTGTTCTGTAACACACATTCTTTTATCTATATATTTAGCAAAAAATAAGTTTCCATTACAAGAAGAATAAGGCCACTTCTTTACTGAATAAATTGTGCTGCCTTACACTATATGTCACAGAAATTAATCAAAAAATCTGGAATATGCTGTATTAAGAATACTTTCTTTTGGGGGGGGGGGGTTGGAAAAGTTAACTCATATAGAGAAATGTGAGTTACAAATTGTACAAACCTGTAAGCGTCTTTGTTTGTCTCTGCAAATTTTAATTCTTCAGTTTTTTTTCCCCCGTGTTAAGACAAGTCTGTTCGGACTTTGAATCCCAAACTGTCTTGAAGCACTTTGAACACCATTGTTCACTTGCCGAGCAGCCGCAACTGCCGGACAGAGGCATTAAGAAGGAGGAGGAGACTGGGAGTGTCATTCGTTTTCAGTTGGGTTGTAAACAAACCGAGAAAAAGTCAACTGGCTGCTTTAAGTTCAGGAGGACGGCCCTCCGATACAGAACAGCTCTCCCATCTGAATTCATCTGTATCTCCCCTCCCAGACCAATGAATCACTAAAATGTTCACTGTCATTAACTGAAGTCACAGACACCAAAATAAAAAACTGATTAACATTCTATTTTCAAATTGAGCTGCCCATGTTACAAGACAGTAGATTGTTTCCTTAAAGACAGATCTACAGTGTAAAATCAAATGACTTAACCTGAATTGTTAATCCACACTATTTATTGCACGGAATAAAGAGAAAAAATGCTATTAGTTCTAAACAAACATTCCCCAAAACTGCTTGAGGCACAGAGAAATTTGAAGCAACAATATCAGCCATTTGTCATGCAGGACTTTGTTGTTATTAATATTTAAACTTAAAAATTATGTACTTCGGGCTGGAGCATTAAAAAACAGAAATCACTGAACCTAAAATCACTGCAACTGACTCAGAAAATGAGCAACTACAATTTTCAGGAACCTTACCAATCTCCTGCATATATTATGGCTACTTCTAGAGCAGCAATTTAATTGATCAATGAGTAAATCGACAGAAACCTAATCACCAGCTATTTTGATAATAAATTAATAGATTTGATGGATCGAGGTACTCTAATGGGAGAATTTGCTGTGTTTCCTTGACTTACATTATAGAAAATGTATTCTCTTTGGATGGTGGACTGTTCATTAGACAGTGCAGTTGCGTAGCTGGATGAGCCGCTTGTTCCAGGAGTTTTTCTACAATCTGTCTTTCCATGTGATCTCTCAATCTGCTTACAACAGCAATCTGCTTGTGACCATCATACAGGTGTATGTTCTGACCGCCAGTTTGAATTGTTTAGACTTTGTATTCTGTTTCTAAATACTGCAATACCCATGAGCCTCAGCTGCTGTTGTTACGGAGAAGAAGCCAGTCAGAGGCACGATTCAGAGTTGTAGTGATTTCATCCTTTTATAAGTTATATGTTAATAAGTATGTTAATATTATTATAACATTATTATACTTTATTTGCTCTTTAACTCTTTTCTTACTTGTGTCCTTTTTCCCCTTTAATCCTCCTCCACCTGTTTTCTCCTTCCCTTTCAATCGCTCTCCCAGTCTCTCCACAGTCACTCTTCTTTCATCTGAAAACTTTACCTGTCGTACCCTCACCCTGTCAGTACTCACGAGGTTATATAATCCGACTGTGTTTAACTTTGTGTTGAGCTTTGGTGTTTTGTGGAATCTATTTAAAGTTCTTAACACATCGCAAGTGAATCTGACACAGTCATACTTCTGTTATTTTGATATGCACTTTATCATAAACAAGTGTTGTTGCTTTTTGTATTACCGCTTCTTCTTCTCACTCAGATACTCTTAAAGATTATGAAGCTTTCAGCCCGATCACAAGGCAGTTTTATACCGTGTCTGCCCTTGACTTGATATTAAGTCTTTATATTTTATGCCAGAAGAATAAAGAGGATACCAACATAAAAGTGGAGCTATTAGAGACAAATATTCAGTGTGAATATCCTCACTGACTGCAATAAATCTTAACACAGGTACCATAATGCTGCTGATGTTCCCCTTGACAGTACCAGTCCATGTCCTGAGGGACATAAATTAGACTTGAATAATCGTTAATTAGCCGGGGGCCACAGAGGTCCTCGGCATGAACCTCTTAACCCTCAAAGGGTTGAACAGGAACAATGAGCACCTTGCGGGGACGGTCGTTATATGTCACTGAGAGCCCATGGGGACAACCTCTACACCCCGTGTAGCCTTCAGGGACAGACACTCTGCCCTGTGGAACAGCAGGAGCAGTTATTTCACGTCAGGGACGGCGTCATCATCCCTCTTATTACCCATCAGGGATGGCACTCAAAGCCCAATTAAGAGCTCCAGGCAGACAAGAGCCTGATGGGCAGTCATCATGTTGCCCTCCAGTGGTGATGTTTAAAGTGTGATGGAAAATGCATGAATTCTCCATGGGGAGCTTAAAAGATTTTTTTTTAAATTATTATTTTTCAATTTTGTCTTACAACAGCACTCGTATTCCTATATGTACATGGAAATATTTTTTGGTCGATGCCATTGTTCTTCCTGCCCATACTGGCTACAGAGTAATCTCTTTGTAAAGGGATTTTAATGCAGGTAATGGGGGAACCAATCTGTCTGTGTAGAAATGAAGTTCAGCCAAATCCAATATGAGGCTTCAGCAGTTATACAAGTCAAGAGGGTGTCTTTCAAACCTAATGACTTTTTAGTACTTATTTCCGGTGAGGCATTCTTAGAAGGAAATATTATGCTACAAGAGGAAACTTGGCACTAAAAATGTGTGTGTGTTTATGTATATATATATATATATATATATATAGAGAGAGAGAGAGAGCGAGAGAGAGAAAGAGAGGTAATAATGTAGTAATGTCCTTTATTTATACAGTGAGGCACTTTTCAAAAGTTTACAAAGTGCCTTACAGACATGAACATTTTAAAATAAACATTAATAATAAATTAATTTGCAGTTTACCTCATTAATATTACTTCCTTAATAACTTTTTTTTGTACTGAAAATCATACTGATATATATGTATACCAATAAATACATTATAGAATACCAACAGTTTATAATTACAATCCTTTATATTCAGTTTGAACAAAATAAAAAATATGAATACTGACACTGTTTGCACATCAAAATGTTTTTATAGAGATTACCATTAAAGGATTAAGATGCAAAACATATATAATAATAAAAAATTGTGATGTATGAGTCAATGTATCATTTATGTTCTTTTTTTTATCCATAAGCGGGTACAAGCTTTAATTTAATGCATTCAGCCTTTGCTTTCCTTTTGCTTTTTGGTCCTTGACCCACATGTGACCCACGCATGCATATGTGCACAGGAATATTAAAGCAATCATCTGCTTTGTGTATTTAGGTCAGTGAGCACAGGTTCCTTTATGTAAATTCAATCCAACATCCATAAAGCATGCAGAGCTCCACACAGAGTTCGCTGAGCTGCAAAATAAAAAGCAAAACAAAAAAACATGCACATCCCCATGCAAACCCTCTGCTGCAGGTCCAATATACTAATGGTGTCTCAAGGCTTTACTCAAATTACAGAAAGAGAAGCTGGTATATTTAGAGATATTCTGAAAGGAACAAATACATAAGATAATCCTCATTATATATCCTACAAAACAGAACGGTGCAGCAGAGAACAGTCAGAGCCATGGCACCATGGTTACAACCTACACATGGCAGTTTCAGACTTTTACAGTTCAAAATATCAGCAAGACATACTTATACATAACACATAAAGGCCTCAGGATCACTTTCAGCTAAATTCACCTGTGTGTGTTGTTTTTTGCAGAGGGATGAGAGAAGCAACAGTTCTGACAGTGATGAGTCGAGAAAAGAAATCCGGTATTTTAAAGCAGGAAATCACTCTTAACTGGTTCAAACTTCTCAGCCTGATGCAGTTGGGTTTTTGTTAAGGACCAGGAGCTGCAGGAGATGGAGGACAGACAGAAACGTGCGCACACATTAAGTGGAAGGACAGATATTTATTGATAATAATGAGCTTGTTAAAAGAGGTTTTCGACTGACCAAAGAAAGCTCATTCTCTTTTCACATAAGCTGGAATCCTTACAGCCTCACAGCACCAGGGAAAAGGTTGACTGACAGTGTTGATTTGAAAAATACATCATTTTGACTGTAATAAATAAAACTCAGAGAATTTTAGGAGTCCATTTCCAAGTGCTCAGTGTGACGTTATGGAAAAAGAAACTGCATTCGTGCAAATTGTTGGTTTGTTTATTTACTAAATCATTTGCTAAAAATTACTAATAGCAGATTCATATTTAAGAGAAATGTTTATATTGCTACCTTTTACTTTCCCAACACTGGGTGACTTTACAGAAATAAGCTCTGTGTGGACACAAAAGTTAACAGCATGTGTAGTTAAAAGGCGAGTGGATGGAAGAGAACAAAACGTGCCCACAGTCCATTTTTGAAATGCTGTGTGTGAAATATTGCACAACACATGCTGATATAGGCTCTGTGTGTGGGTGTGTGTGTGTGTGTGTGTGTGTGTGTGTGTGTGTGTGTGTGTGTGTTCCCTGTGCAGTTTCTGTTTACATTCAGAGTTTCTCACCGAAGTTCTTAAGGTTCTTGGCACATTATCGCCACCTGTATGTGATTTTGAGTCTGTGCCCGTTGGAATGGGAACAAACAAAATAGGGACCCACTTGTAACATAGAGCTGCAGGTGCCCAAACATAATAACATTTAATAATGCTTTATTTCCTGCATGCCGACAGTGTAGGAAGGCAAATTAAATATGTGAACATTTTGCAGATACTGTGAGTTCAGTATCAACACTTTGTGACTTGCTAGTTGAATATGTTGATGATCCGGGTGGCATCGTGTTTCCTGCAGAACATATTTGCTGTTGCAAATTATTTAAGAAAAACACATAATTTCGAGGAGACAAAGTTGGTCAGACAGAAAACCATCCACCAATTGCAGTTTTTATTTTGGGAGAAAACAGTTGTGTGAATCAGATTCAGCTTCATTGGTATGTGTATGTATAAGTATGTGTACACGTACAAGTAATTTGACTCTGGTTTTTTGTGCTGTTGTAAATAGCAAACAGTTGAACTTGACGCTAGTACAGATGTACCTGTCCTCTGCAAACCCCCTTGGTCACAGCAGGAGTTAAATCTAGTGCAATGTGAATGAATCTCTATTGTTCTTCTTCTTTCTTCTTTTGTTGTTTTGTTTCACTCTCTCACTCTGTTACACAGCTCTCTTGTTTCACATCACATCTGGTTATTTTTCCAGCCGAGCAGAAATGTTTCCTTCTTCTGAGCAGATATTTTAGGGTCTCTTTTAACTTTTGATGTCGGTTCCTCAGCAAATGGCATCACTCATCCTCCGCTCCCTTCTCTTTTCATCCTCTTTTTCTTATATATACCTCATTCCCTCCACACTTCTTACATTTTCTTTAATAGTTTTTAGTTTGTTCCTCTCTTAGGTTTTTTCTCTATCTCTGTCAATCTATCTCTATTGATTTTCATGCTTACATCTAAAATTCAAACTCTGAGAAAAGATTGTTTTCACGTGCCGTTTATCTGGAAGCTAAATTTAAAGAAACCCATAAAGCTTCTCTGGATGGAAAATCACAGTGGATATTTTATCTCTATTCTTTGTTATATTTTCCTTAAGTCTCAGACTTCCAGCTGAGCAGACACATCGTTATGCTGCTGTGATATTGTTTTGTTACATAATTGTTGTTACTATGGTTTGTTTGCCCACATGGGGCCTGATTCCGTGTTCCTCCTTTTCTTTTCATAAAACAGTCTTTCTGCGAGTAGATTCAGCCGCTGTGGATGTGATGATAATAATAATTTTATTTATATTATTATTATGGAAATAGAAAAAGATTTTAGCCCAAAGCGGATTCATTTTGGAATAAATCTGTTTAGCACCATATTCATGACACCTAAATCAATAAATGACCCCAGAACTTATAAATAAAAATAAGTGTAGTTTACTAATGGGTCAGTTGTAAGATTTAAATATTACTGTTTTATTCATTTTAGGACAAAAAAATAATTTTGACCAAAAATAACATAAATGCCTGAATAATACAAATGAGATCCCTTTAAAACTAAATGAATACAAAAAATACTGAAGTATCAATAAACTTAACTTCACAGCAAAGTAAATAACAAACTATTTAAATAAGCTCACCAATAAGAAAAAAAGAAAGTTCAACTAACAGTCAGTCATAACTCAGTTAGAGACATGGAGCAGTTCTGGCTTTGGATGTAAAATATAATTTTATTCTCAGATACCACAGACATGACAAGTTCTTTCTTCATGGTGTTGATATTTATGTTTCCTCATGAGGGACTCATTTTGCTGCAGTGACACATACAATCTGTTTTCATCCACCTGTTTTTCTGTCCATTTTCAATTTGTGGAAAATCACAGAAAAGTACAAATGTGTATAAAAAGTGTTTCTTGTTGTGTGAAGTTGGTGTGTGGATAAAAAGCAAATGGAAACAGACTTGATGACTAAATGATGACGTACATCAAGTATGTAGCTTAGACGTCACTCAAGCATCCAGTGAAGAGCTGAAAACATCAGATCTGTGTGGAGCGATGACGAGGCTGTAACCTTCCTCACATTGATACATGAAACAAACAGAAATGTCACATCTCTATCAAGCTTTCCACATAGTTTTCCATCGTTTGAGCCGTGACTGGGGCTTTTTTAATGACGTCATCTCGTTGTGTCCTCTTTTTCTGCAGTGGTTTAATGGCACCAACTGGAGAATTAGCTCCACCGACTGTTTATCTCCATCAACCAATAAACTCATACTCACACAACAGTAGTGGATGAAACGCACATTAATTTGCACACAATATTTTCTTTTAATTTTCTGGAAATGTGGTTAATATTATGTTTATTTGCATTGAATTTGGATGAAAACTTGACTATAGCAAAAAGAAACTTATGACAGTCTATATACACTGATCAAATATCCGTATATTATATAATAAAGTAAATTTTTTGCTGCAAAATGGCCAGAATACATTAATCTGTAGGTATTGAGGGTTGGGGGTCTCGACTTGTTGTGTTTTAATGCAGTTCACTCATGCTTTGCATAGTTAACCTATTAGTCATATCTGGTTATTTTATAAGAATTTGGTTTAGCAAGGAAAACATATTGAAGAAATATTGTGAATCTTGCTTCATGATGCAACATTTAAATGAACTAACTCATTTATTTATGCCTGACTGTGTTCGGCTGTGTTATTGAAATCATTTTTAATTCATTTAATAGAAAAGATGGCTCGCCCACCTAAAGTCCAACAAATAATTGGAACATATACACAGAAACTTTAGTTTTGTTTGCAAGATGTAGGGATGTTAATACACCTTTAGTTGAATCTAAACATATGTTCTATGTTTTTATTAAAATGAATCCTAAATATTCAGCCCTTACTTTATTTTGAACTAAATGATTTGAATCCTTTAACAGCAGTGCTAAAACTGGGTAGAGCAGAAGTTGTTATAGTATAGATGAGTTATAGTAAACAACAACTTTGGCCCACTTTCCCAGCATGCAGCAAACTAACTGAGTGGCAGTTTTTTCTCCTCCCACACTGTGTGCTATCCGTCACCGTTCCAGAGCAGAGTCATAATGAGTCCTCCCCCCTGTTTAGGGATCCCAGGGAGGTCTAATTAATGGACTTTGTTTGCGCCCACGCCGCGGCTCCCAGCTGAGACGATTTGACACGCAAACTCTTCAAACACAAAAGATGAGAAAAGATATGAAACCCTTTGACGATTTGAGATATGTACAAACTCTGCCTTTAACAACCGTTACTAATGAAAATGTGTTCAGCTTCTTTGAAATCAGATCAAATATGTTTTACTGAGGTGTGCAACTGGATGTAACACTGCTGGGCTTTGTTTTAATCAGTTCATTGTTCTTTAGTTTAATGCAGGCACAGAGGTGTTTTTTTAAGACTGTGTCTACACTAATTAGTCTAGTTTTTAAACGACTTGGGTCCAGGCAACAATTCCAGTTTTTAGTAGAGATGTCTCTGTCCACAGTGAAACACCTGAACAATATAAAAACTCTTAAATCTCTTCTTCTTCATCCTATTTTTAGTTGGCAAATGACAAAACTGCATAACAGCCAACTTCTGGTGAGGAGAGAAACAGACAGCCAGCTGGTAAAAATATTATTTTATGGTTGGGAAGTTGTCAACATAAATCCAGGTTATAATAAATAGCAGTAAACATTTAAAACAATCAATCGCAGAGAATGTTATGACATAAAGTTACTGGCACACAGCCTCCGACCCTCACTGAGCAGCTAACATCGTCATCGTCTTGTAAAGTCTCAGGCTTCCTCGTACACACTGAAACATGAAACTGGAGTTTTAAGATTTACAATCTCTGGAGGCTGTTTTTGGAAAAGGCAAAAACAGCAGTTTTACTCTGGCCTGAAACATTAACCGGCTTAATGTGGATGTATGATTTGTATTTCTAATGGCTATAACCAATATTTGTATATCAATTATGTATAAATGACAATATGAAAACAATGTGACAATGTGAACAGTGTCTCTGGTAGTGGTGAACCAACAGAGAACTATCACTCCAATCTGCAGCTACCCTCAGCTTTACGTGGCTTTATATTGAGTCACAAATGGTTACAAAGTACCATGTAGCATATTCAATTTTAAATCTTACATTTTTTTTTTTGTACCAAAAAACAAGAGTATATTGACATAGCTACAAACAGAGCTAAAAGAGAGTGAATACTGGACTTACATTCATCAGGTAGCCACAAACACCACTCCAAATGAATGATCATGTGTTTCCGTATTGGCTGGGTGTGGAAATACTGTAAGCATCTGTTTGCTAAAAAGTTCACCTTATCGACTTAAAAGGTGATAATATGTAAATTTTGTGTTCATTAATTGTTTCTGCTGAAAACAAGTGGACAAAAACATCAGTTATTGCAGTTTTAAGTTTAAGATAAGTAGAATTATCAGTTTAACAACTCAGCCCTCAACTATAGTTATGCAATGGTTTGCTAATTTCAAACTTATTGATTACTGACGGAAAACCATTTCAGTCCTCGATCCGTTTCAAGGGTAAATTTTGGACTTGACGTCTTTGTTGTTGTCCCGCTGTGGCTCATGCATTACTTTTCTGTCTATTATTTTCTCTTCTAAATCCTATTGATTCATTGAAGGGCATGGTAATGACTTCCTCTACACAGTTTTTTAATACTAAAGAAACTCCAACAAGCTTTGTCTTTTAGACAGAAATTCAGAGCTGTAAGTGATTAATAATGATTTGTTTTTTATTAGCTTGACTTAAATGTGAGATGTACTCTTGGAATTGACTGACTGAGATAGTCCTAATCCCAGACCTGCTGTCCGCAGCAACAAGCAGGATATGGAGTATATTAATTAATATATTTCTGAATGCTGTTCTGTGAGTTGCGTTCAGGGATGCTGGAAGTTACTCATTGTGTACTAATATTGCATTTTTATATCACACTTATTAACAATAATAAACACCCATTTTACAATGGTACAACATAAAGCAAAACAAGGCAAGTTTATTGTAAGAGAACCTTTAGAAAAGTGCTTTATATAAGACATAAAGATTCCCAGGAAGGAAACACAAGACGATATAAAAAGACATTTAAGTAAGATTTAATAACATAGACAATAAAATTAAGATAATATAAATGAAACAGATAAAACAGAAGAATAAAAATGACAGTTACAGTGCAGTGCACGTTATGATTAAATAGTCCCAAATATAAATGAAAAGTCTTAAGCCCAGGTTCTAAAGAGCTGAGAGCTGGAGAACAGGCAGCAAACCTGAACACTAATATAATGTTTGGCAAAGCAGCCGCAGCAACTAAACAGTGAAGTCAAGGAGTTATGTCATCGTTCATCGTGTTGTATCTACAGATACACAGAAGAAGTACCCTTTTTACATAAGTGAAAGTAGTAATACCATTGTGTAGAAATACTCTGTTACAAGTCCTGCTTTCAAAATCTTACTTAAGTAAAAGTGCAAAAGTATTAGACTCAAAATATACTTAAAGTACCGAAAGTAAAAGTACTCATTATGCAGAGTGGCCCACTTTTAAAATCATGTATATCATATTATAGGATTATAATTATTGATGCATTAATGTGTTCATCACTTTATTGTTGCAGCTGGTAAATGTGGATCTCATTTAACTACTTTATATTCTGCTGGGTAGCTCAATTTATAATAATACATCAGAATTTATTTGTTGATTATATTTTATTCATAATCTGAACCTGCAAAGTAACTTAAGTTATCAAATACATGTAGTGAAGTAAAACGTTTAATATTCCCTCTGAAATGTATAAAATGTCATAAAATGAAAACACTCTTAAAGTACCTCAGAATTGTACTCAAGTGTAGTACTTGAGTACATGTACTTAGTTACATTCCACCACTGCTGACAGGGACTTTAGTCTATAGTGCAGTTTGTACAGTTTGTACACACAAATAAAGTTTCTGCTCATGTCTCTCATCACATAAAATAGAAATAATTAGCTAAATCACTTGTTGTAAATTGTACTCTTGTATTTGGTTACTTTCCACCACTGGGAAGGTTTTTAATTGGAGGAGTGAACCTTCACTTTCTTTGTCTTCTCAAAGGAAAGAGCACATATCATCTATCATTTTACACTCATTGTAGGTAATAGTTGCAGCCCAGTAGTTCTTGTCTGTATTTTTTTATATAAATGCAGGACCTGAGTAACTCACGGGAGACCTAAGAAGATAAATTGTCCACTTAACCTTGTATGTGGTCTAGTTCTCATAGCCTTTATTGTCCGATAACAAAAAACAATAAGATTAGGTCTCTTTTTTTTGCCTCCGATCATCCGCAGTGCTGGGTCGGGCATCCTCTTCCTGTCAAGATAGAGGGAGGGAGAGTCCTGATTAGAGTCTCTTTCTTCCTCCTGATTTTCCACTTTCTTGTCTTTTCTCTCTCCTTATCTTTCTTCCATGCTTGCTCTCACTAATCAAGTTAACATCCCACTTACATATGCCCTCACTGAAACATTCATATGCTTGTATAAACAAGCACACTCATGCGCTCACACAGTGCAATGCAGAGATACAAAAACAGGCGCTCAGACTCAAGGCACAAATAATGGAAAAAAAGATGTGACATGATAAGATTAATCCCAAGTCTTCAGGTAGTTAGTGCAGTTTCTTCTGTATCTGACATGTCATCTTATCACATGCTTATCACACTGATTTATATCAGAACCACTGTGTTCATTTCATTCATTGTGCTGCTGTGAACCGATAGTTCACTGATACAAGAAGCAGAGCGTCATCATTCAGTCTGACAATTGGTTCATGTTTGATGCGGCAGTATTAAATGGACTGGACGGTACATTTTATGTTGATAAGATAATGCGTTTGCCGTTCTTCTGACAGGATGCACTGTCCGACAGAACGGCGCTTCGTTGCTCTGATTAGTTGTCTCGACCCATCGATAACGCCCCTTGGAAATCGAAAATGAACTGAGAGGTTCCACACTAATACAAATTTGCGAATTACTTTGACGATGCCAGGCTATTACTCCCACGATGTCCATTGCAGGAAAATGTCGCATACTTATTAAATACAGACCTGTTTGTAGCCTTAGTTACTCCTGCTGTTATAGCTCTCTCCAGGAGTCAGTGTGTTGGTGGGTGGTGGGACAAAAGATCATTGTTTCCTTTTAATTTAACACATTTACCAAAACATCTACAGACATCAAGAGAGAAAACATCTGATCATTTCTGCTAGTTTGTTCTCGTCTAAATACACTCCCTGCTGCTTTCTTAATTCTTAAATCTCTCTCTCTCTCTGTCGTCCTCCCCCTCTCCGTCTGAGCTCGCTCACCCCCCCACTCCCTCTCAGCCTCCTGTGAGTCAGCTTGTGACTTCTCACTGTAAATGGCATACATCAGGCTGTGACAGCGGGCCATAACACATAAAGACAGTGGGGCTGAACTCTATGAAACCCACTCTGGGAAGCCCATTATTGCACAGCTGAGCCTCTTTATGCATTCATCCTGGGCCGACATTAGCCTTCTATTGGGTTCAGAGGGCCACGGCTTCGGATGCAAGTGCAATATACACAGCGCATAAAACATTTATGCCGTGCCCCAGCTGTCTGCTGTTGTTCTGTACTGTAGGTGAGGGTCGAGAACACACAGGATAATAAAAAACAATCCTTCACCAGCTCATAAAAAGTGTCAAAAGTTTGGTTCTCTAACAGATCTCTGTCTGGACTTATTACTGCCATGTTTCCTGAGTCAGTCAGGCACTTTTATACAGCTGGACATGACCAAAAAAATGCATTGAGTTAGTTAAAATAAGTCCTTAATACAGAGAGGGTAACAGTCCATTTCTCTCTTGTTGTTCACTTAGAAACAAAACCCAAAATATTGTTAAATACTGACATCTATGGATCCACTTTTAGACACTTTTATTTTCTGCATTAGACAAAATCGGATAAAAATAAAGAAACTTAAACTTCAAGAATAAAAATGCCCCTGTAAAAGCAGACATATTAACATATTACCACAATAAATAGTAATCACAATATTATGAGACAAAGAAGAGCTCTTGTTGCAGCAAGGGAAAAAAGCTGAGGATTTTGGAGGATCTGTTTAGAGTGAGCTGCAGATTCCTGCAAGTCTGAGTGTCTAAGCTGCCACACCATACTGTTCTAGATGAAGTGAGGATACTTTAAATGATGGCGGTCGTATTAAACTAGGACAAGTCTGTGTTTCAAGGTCTCTACCGTTACAACAGGCAGGTTTAGTGTCATCTATTCACTAAAATCTGCAGAAACACTATAAAACCCTTTGTGTTGTTCAGTCACCTTTGTAAAGTCCTTTCCTCTTCTAAAGCCGTGTGTCAACACATGAAAGAACAACAGCATCACTGGTCATGTTAAATGTGCTAATTGCCCTTAATTCTTCCTGCCCACCCCCCTCCCCCCCCACCTCAGCTGTACATCCAGACGACCACACTGACCATCTCGATGAACCTGAGTGCATCCGTGGCCCTTGGGATGCTCTACATGCCCAAAGTCTACGTCATCATCTTCCACCCGGAGCTCAACGTGCAGAAGCGCAAACGTTCCTTCAAAGCCGTGGTCACAGCCGCCACCATGTCGTCCCGACTCTCCCACAAGGCCAGCGACAGACCCAACGGGGAGGCCAAGACGGAGCTGTGTGAGAACGTCGACCCCAACAGTAAGTACAGACCAACGCTTCATCTGCTCAGTGTCATGTCGATGAAAACTGGAAAATCAGGGATCTTCATTAGGAATTTGAAACCTAAATGAAAGTATGAAACACTGTCGGCTATAGGAGCTCCTCAGCGTTCCTACAGTAACATATAGACTGTATTAAATGAACTGTAAAACTGGATCTGAAATCAATTGAAAGGTAATAAAGCATGTTATTATTTTACTCATCCAACCATATATTTATTTCACCTCCTGGACTGACTAGATTTTAATGTGGCTCTTTGAAGGATAAGAATGAATACTGAGCCAGTACTTCTCTGGTCTTGATTCCTGGACTGAGACACTAACAAAAAAACAAATTTTTAAATTAAAATAGTCCTATGAATATTTTGTGATTTACCAAAAACCAAAATTTATGGCATCATCTTGTGAGTACTGCACTTGATGTAAGCAACCGTTGCATGATGTGGTGTCGCCGATCAACAGCCTAAGATATTCTGTTTCTTATAAACACGCTGCTCTGTCTTTGTCCTGGAAGGTGACCCATTGAATCCAGCTGAGGGAAGCCACCATGTTGTTTTATTTAAGGGAAGCATTTGACATTCTGGGAAATAGTTTTCTTCTCTTTCTCTCTGAGCGTCGGATGTTCAGTTATCTTACTGTAGCATAAAGACTGCAAACGGGGGAAACAGTCTGGCTCTGTCCAAAGGAAACAAAATCCACCTGCCAGCACCTCTGAAGCTCACTGATTACCAGTTGTGTCTTTACGGTGTGTCTTTCTGCTAAGCTAAGCTAACAAGCGTCTGGCTGTAGCTTCATGTTCAGCGTACAGACACAAGAGTGATTTCAATCAGAGCATCTAACGCTCAGAGAAAAAGACAAGAAGATGATTTCACTAAATGCAAAACTGTTCCTTAAAAAAAAACAATTTTCCATGTTTCTGATAAATATTTATTTAAGTTGCTTCGATCAAAGATTGTCGGCATTATGTTCTTTTATCATCAAATAAAATAATGTTACTGAATAAATGAAGGTTCAGTGACAACATATCTTTTGTTTTCCTACAATACCTGCTCGTTTTGTACTACAGTGTGTGTTGATTGGCCGGCTCATTTGTTTGTGTTGGAGTTGGTGCTTCACCTTTGATAATATTTGTCCATTAAGTATTTTCGTAAAATACTTCATGCCCATCTCACAAAGCTCAACTTTTAAGTTCTGAAAACCAAAATGTTCACAAATGCTTACTTTCTTCGATGAGGATAATTTTAGTGTGTGCGTGCAGTTCGCTGTGCACAAACCGAATAGCTCCGTCTTTTCGTTCCATCAAGATAACTTTGTTAACTATGTAAAAAAGATCACATTTTGGGCACCCCCCGACATTTTTCACACTTACAAACATAACTGTGATGTCCTCAGTTCAATTCTGGCCATAAACTTAAATAACTTAGAGGTATATTCTGATTATTATGAGAGACCATCATTGATTCATAATAATTAATTAATCATTATGTTGTACAGGGACTTTATCTACACTCATTTCTTTTGGTCAGTAAGGATTTGTGAAAATATTCAAAATTCTTTCAGCAACTGAAGTGTTATGTCGATGTGTTGAAGGTTATTTGAGTTATAACCATTGTTGTGTTTATGATTCAGTATCACAGGAAGTTTTACCATGCCACATATGGAATAGAAATCTAATTGTGTCCAAATTCCATGTCACACTTGTTTTTCCATATACAGCTCTGTGATGCTTGCCCCATTTTGGTGCTGATCAGTCTTCTTCTTCGTGCTCAATTTCAATAACACAGACCAAGCATGCAAAAACATCATTTTCTTTTTAAATAAAAAATAAAAAATCACAAAAACTGCACTCTTGCTCCACAGAAAATCAGAACTGTAATATAAAAAAAAAAATCTTCGACACAAATTGCATGGCAATGTGATCAAATTACCGCCTCGCAGTGGGATTCCCTTTGGGGCTCTCAGGGACAACTCACCAAATAATGTTTTTCTCCTCCTGACAGGCTAATTTCATAATTTATCAGAGGTAAGAGCAAATTAATCTTCTACTTCTGCTTTGCTGTCCTGACCTTGATCCATTTTCTTCTGGAGGTTTGAGGAGATGGGGAGGGAGCCAGTCCAGAGAGAGAGAGAGAGAGAGAGAGAAATAATAGAGGGAGAGAGGAGGGAGTGTGTGCAGGGAATGTTAAGTATACTTCCACAGCTCTTTATCGCCATCTTTCAATTGACTCATAACTTTTACATGAGGAGGGAGAGGAGAGCATAATTCGACTGTTTGAGTGGCAGATTTACAGTCGTTCTCTGGTGCTGCGTGCATGCTATTTTGGGTGACACTTTCACAAGACATTTGACCCCCAGGACCTCTGATGTTATTGCACGGCTCCTGCACTCATCAGGGCATCAACTGTGCATGTTGCATGCTGGAAAATCCCTTTTTTCAACAGTTGTGAGTGATATCATGAGAGAGATAAAAGAGATGGGACAAACCTGTTGAGACATCCCTCTGTGGATTCCGCATATGGGCGGCGCTATGGTGGGTCTAGATGGTGCTAGATGGAATTTACCAGACGTTCAACGCACAAAATGCTGTCTGATGTGCTTAATACGGCCGCAGTAAGTAAACCCATCACCCTTCGTACGGCCACGAGGTTCAGCGCAGATTCATTTTAGCCGGCCGACTGCCAGAGGAAGGACCCCGTTGCGCAGCCTTCATAATCTGCCTCCGAGCTGGTCTGAGCAGGACTCCTGGCTGAAATAGTCCGTCCAAAGATGCAGCTCTTTGTAGGCATGTCCCTGTCTGTGCAGTTTCTCTGTTATTCTGCCTGTAGGTGTCTATTTTTTTTGGCATCTGCCTGCCCTCTGTCTACACTTGGGTCCTGCGTACCAGTCCTATCACAGTGCGTTTCTATCCACCAGTTTTTATGCACATATTTACTTTGTGCATAAAAAACTCCTGTGGACATTTGAAGGGAAAAAAAAAGTCAAAATAGCTATAAAAAGTGTCCCCCTTGTGTGAGGTGTAAAGGTCTGTGTGTGGATAGAAGCAAATGGAAACAGACTTAGTGAATAAATTATGACGTACATGTAGCATGTGACTTGAAAGTCACTCAAGCTTCCAGTGAGGATCTGAAAACATCAGACCCGTGTGGAGCGATGACGAGACTGGAACACTAACACATGAAACTAACAGAAATGTCATATTTCCATCATGTTTCCCCCATGTCTTTTGTAAATTAAGACCCCCACAGGAAAAACTCTCTGGTGCCACCTATGGGATCTTGATGATCATGGCTCATCAATCAGTCCCGTTTGTTACTGCTCAGTGGGGGGGGGGGGGGGGGGGGGGGGGGCGGTTCCTGCTGTGTTGTCAACATAGCAGGGACTCTGGACCCCAGCCTGTTTTACTATTCAGAGTCAGTTCATGCTAGAGAAGACACAGCAGTACTGGAGCTGTGTTGGCACACTGCAGCTCCGTCATGACTCCCTGAAGACCGGCAGAGCCATCTGTTGGCCCGAGCTGATCCATCCCCCCCACCGCTCGTTTTCTCACTCCGTTTCTCTCCTTCTGCAGCCGGCGCTCATTCGGCCTCAGGTTTACTGGTTTCCCCCTCTCTTCATTTTTAAATCCTCTCTCTTTTCAATCTTGCTCTCTCGCCTCCCCTCACCTGCTGCCACTGTCCCCTCCTGTCTCCCGCCTCTTTCACCACTCTGTAATAGCCCTCGGTCACTTAAGATGGCTTCATCTCTTCTTCTCTGCACTTGTGGCCCTCTCTCCCTCTCCTTCCTCTCTGCTCCTACAGCTCATTCCCTGACAACAAAGACCTCTATCTCTCGCCGTTCTTCTGCTCTTCAAAGGCCAAACCTCTCTGATTCTACTCTTATATGGCCTCTCTGGCTTTCTCCAAAAGCTGATTCCTTATACAACAAAGGCTTCTATATAGCTCTTAAAACTCATATAGCCTTGGCTGCTCCAAAAAGAAGCCTTACAAGCAGTACTTCCAAATCTCACCCCCTTTCTTAGCATTGCCCTGGGTGCCTGCAGAAGTGAAATACTCCCACTACATTCCTTTCTTTGGGGATTAGCCTTTCACTAACACTTCCACATATGTGACGCGCCCTTTAATCTTATTTTGAATATGAATTAATTATTTTTTAAGACAAATTATAGAGCTTAGAGGTGTCAAAATGGTCCCAAAAGTAATGTGTCTGTTGTCTTCAAATATTCCACGTGTAATTTTAAGTTCTGTCACCATTTCTACATTTCAAAGAGACGTCTGACCAAATTATGGTTTATTTTTCACTAGTCATTTTTTATCTTAATGGTAATTGTAGTTAGCAGTGAGGTTTTGTTCCAACCATCAAGCTTGTAGCATTGATTTACCTGTCCTTTCATTGAAACATGACCTATTTGTTTTTTTCAGAGATAATCATGTAGATGAACTACATAGAAAATATCGACGTGGGACAAGATGTTCCCCAGATGGGAATATTTTACAGTTTTATAATTATCAGAAGTTTCCATTTGATATTTTGCTCAAAAACAAATGAGAGGTTCCTTGCATTGATGTCCAAATTAGATTACCAAAAATGTTACTTTGTAAACTTTTGTCAAAATACAATGTAGTTACCTGAAAATCTGTTGGTTTTCAGAATTATAAAACTGCAGAAAGTTTTGTCTGTGTGTTGTCTACATTTACTGCATGTAGACAACACACAGACATTAACTTTACCAGCATGTGTTGGCCTCATGCTGAGTTACATGCAGAGGGCCCATCATCACCATTCACCCTAAATATACTTTTCATGAGAAAAGACGTGTTTTTCTGTAAATCTACTCTGATGCTACTCTTCATCAGTGGATATAAGTGGCTTTCAGATATCTGTGAGGTATTACTGTCAATCCAATAGGTTCAGTATGCAGTATACTGCGCAGTGATGTATAAAACAGTCTCGATTGAACAGTTGAACCCTGTCAGACTCACAACTGACTGCTTTCTGCATGGAGAAGACACATTATGACAAAGTCAGGGAGGTTCATGATACTTTCAGGCCTTAATATTCATATTATGCCATTTTCTCTTTTATCTTCCTGGCATGATTGATGATGGGCTTTTGGCTTGAAGCCATTTATCATTGGATGAACACCGAGGGCCAAGCGGTCTCCAGTAGAAGGGAGGGGGGAGGTGCAGCTGCAGGGGGGAGATAGGGAGGTGGTCATAACTACAGGGAACAGATGACGTCTGTTCTACCTGCTCATTTAACATCTGAGGGCCTTGTTTTCATCTTGCCACAACGTCCAGCACAAGCCTTGACCTTGAAATTCTCTTCGCCCGTCTGTTTTGATGTTTTGGTGCCCAGGTAGGAGCTTTATTCAAACCAGGTAGCGCAAAAAGAGCTGCTGGTATTTTGGTGGAATTGTATCTTGGATGTCTCACAGCCACGTCTGGATCAACCTCACTCCGCTGCCTGATTTGGTCAACAAGAGAAAACTAAATACTTGCAGCAGATGCACAGCAACAGCTGAATAATGCTTAAAATGTAAATAAACTAGTTTCATTAAACACTCCCAGCCCAGTACATTTACAAAAATCCAATTTAGCCAGGTGGCAGCAGACAGCAGTTGGAGTCACCCACACAGTCTGTGCAGGTCGTTGCTCTTGAACGATTAAAATAAAGCCCTTAATAAAAGAGAGAATTTCGCCAAAGTTTTTTTTTTTTTTTGGTTCTTACTCTGCAGAAGCTGATATTTTTCTAAGATACCTTTGGATTCTCTTTGGGGTTTTTTCTGCTGCAGATGCTTCCGCTTTTGAGTTATGAACTCTCAACAACCAAGAAAACGTTACATCACTATATTACAAAGGACTGATTGATTATAAAAGAAGAGAATTCTCCTGGAAATGAGGCTGTACTGTCAGCCATCTCTGGCGATGCAAAGGCACCAAACTGCACTATCCTCACTCTTGAGAGTTCATAATTCAAGCGTTCTTTAAAAACTTTGGGATGATATGATTCACCTCTATCATTAACTCTCATTTCACCTTGATCATAGCACTCAACATTAACCTTCATCTGATATAACAGCCACAAGGACTGAAGCTCATCTTTGTCCATTTTCTCCCCTATTCAGGTCCAGCAGCAAAGAAGAAATATGTGAGCTACAACGACATTGTGATCTAAAAGCATTCCTCCATCAGAACGAGAGACAGGAGACGGAAAAGAGAGTGATAGTTGGAGATGTCTGGTCTCCTGCCCTGCTGGCTAAAAACAAGAAAAAAGGGAGTAAAAAGAAGAAGGAGAGAAGGACGTTTTGTTTTGTTTTTTGTCGTTGTTTTATTTTTTTTGGGTCTCATGTGCTTCATTGCCCACCACAGACTTTCAGATGCTAAAGCAAAGCCTTGTGGGACTTTCCTTTGGGCACACAAATATTCGCTCGGTCTAAGAGAAGCGAGAAAGTGATGAAGTGTTAAAAAAAAGAAACACACATGAGGATGTTGTTCAGAAAATAAAAAAATAAATCAAGAATCTTTTTGTCCGTGAGGTGATGGTGATGATGGTGGTACTGAGAACACAGGATGCATCAGTGGCCATCTTGCAGCCTCTAGGTTGTGAACAGTCGGCAGAGCTCTCAGGGCTCCATGTTGCGTCTCTCTCTGCTGTTGATGTCAAACAAAGCAGCCGTCTCGGCCAGACGTGACCTTTCTACGGAGCCCGCCTCCTTTTGTCTTTTAATGTACTTCCAAACTGCAAGTTTTCCAACCTTCCTGTCCACCCGCGTGTAGTTCCTTATGGCTTATATGTTGGCCTCCTTTGGTTATTTTTCTTTTTCTTTAAAGACAACGATGGTTATGATGTTGATGATTTTGCTCTTGCTTCTTGGATGCACATTGTTTTTCTATTAAAGCCATATTCTTCGCTTTGAGATTTTGAGGGCTTTGCTCATGCTGCCACCTGGAATCTGGTTTTTGCCACTAAAATGTCATTTGGCACGAAAATCCAGACGTCCTTAAAGGTATTTTCATAATCAGCTTCTTACTGTGAGTGATGGGATCCCTATCTTCAGTAACACTTTAGATTACAGCCCGCAGACTACAGCCGCCACACAGTTTTGCAGTTATAAGGAGGTTTTTCTATGATTTGTAAGCAGATTTAAGGACGTTTATTCATGATGAATATCAGATATATGAGAGAGTATATATCAGAAAGTGTAAGTCACACTGAATCTAAAAATATGTACTTCATGTCTATGTGTTCAGATTTGAGTGTGAATTTTGGCACAGATTGCGGCAAATGGATGCTAAGTGTTTTAAATGTACGGATACTCAAAATCAGGAATTTGTGGCTTAATAGGTGTTAATTACGTAATTTGTCTTGCCGTCAACTTTTAGATATGTCACCAACTGCTGTGCGTACAATTGCTTCTGTGTAGCTTCTTTTTTATTTTTTTTTACTGAAATCTTATTATCTGGTTCAGATGCTGGTTTTAAACCCTTTTGGCACAGTTTCATCACAGGGGAAAAAAAGGTCCAAATAGGGAAGACTGCTTTGCTTCGATGAATGAGTGACAGCCATTAGTGCTGACAGAAGGTGACTTTTTGACTTATGTGAGGTGTTGGACAGTTCAGGACAATTAGAGGTGAAACATGAACATTTTTAACCATAAAACTTCCCCAGAATTTATTCCAGATCACAAATTTTATTAATTGTATGCAGCGTTTAAATCCAGTTTCCTGTAACTTCAAAGTACCTTAATTTGCTCCATGAGCTGTGTGTCACAGCCACTGCTGCAGCTCACACTGCTGGAGAAACTACAATATCTAACTTTCTGTTGTTTTTAAAAACCCCAGCATGCACTTGCCCCTTTCACCTCGCACGCATAGCTCACACAGTATCTCTGCATCATGTGTCTCCCCCACCAGGGGGGGCGGCGCTTCACAGGAAGACCTGTTATAAAGGAATACTTAAGATTTGAAGCCAGGTTTTCAGGGGGCTTTAACTAACTATCATCAGGAATGTGGACATAAGACCAGGTCAGCTCCAAACTTGTGGTGTTTTCTTAGTTATATGTCTGGGAATCAGATCTGAAGTCACCCGTTTTCTCAGAAACTTATCATAATAAATCCGAGCTGTGAACTTTTCATGGCCATCCAAAAATGGATGAGTTAAGGAACAAATCATCTGAGGCTTGCCTTTTGTCCATAACGTTTGTTGTTTGGAAATTCAAAAACTTTTCACTTCAGTCATCTGACGTGGTAAAAATCAGATTCCTTTGCTGGCCGTGAACACAAAGCCAACAAAGAAAAAAGAAAAAGAAAAAAAAAAAACTGCCGTGTTTTTTAAAGGCCTTTTTGTTTGAACTGTTTGAAATGTTTGTGGTCCCATGATGAAAGCATTCCCATCCCAACACGTGTGTTCCTTCTCCACACGCACATACATGATGACTTCTCCAGTATTTTGTAGGTGTATGATGATGATGATGATGATGATGACCCTTAACTGTGTTGTAGCCGACTTAAAAAGAACCTACTTTGGTCCAGGCATCACTGGATTTGTGCTGAATATCTGGTGATTTCATGGACTACTGATACAACAAAAGGTGTTGATGTCGAGGTTGTCAATGCATGCCTGATATGTTCGATGTTGAAACAGAATCTGAAAAAAAAGTTTAAAATAATGAAATTCTCACAACACAGTTGATTCCACCTGTCTGCTCTGAATTGTACTGTTTTTTATTTAGTTCCTGTTTCTTTACCGTTGAACTCCACTGATACTTTCTCACACAGCAGAATATGGCTTTGATCGGTTTCTTATTTTCCTATGGGAAATGGAGACAAAGATGAATATATATTTAAAAAACAAAATACTTGTAAAAAACAAAACAAGGAAGCATGTATGTTTTCTACTGTTTGTACTAGGTATATTCATGTTGCCCTTGCTGCTTATGTGCCAATGTTGTGGGAGAGATTTACATTTGGCCACTCATGCAACTATTCTGTGGTGTTGTCCAAGAATGTATCAACATGAAATAAAAAAAACATTTGGTTATTTTTTTATATATATTCCCTGAGGAAATGCAGTTTGGTACTCGTGTCTTACTCTTAGAAAGCTTTTACACTTGAATTGCCTTGAGAAATATTTGATTTATTTCATTCCTCCTCACACATGGACCTCCATCAGTACAATGAAATCAGTGTGATCTTTTGGATTTGTAGAATATCATAATTTGCCTGAAAAACAAATGTGTCTTGTCTCCGTTTTCTTTCCCCCTTTCTTTGCTCTAATTGAGATACAACATGGTTTCCCTTTGTGGAGTAAATGGGCACAAAAAAATATATATATATATATCTGAACTGCATGGGTGATTTTTAGAAAATGAACCACTCGATCTCAATTCCTGAGAAGCTTGTTTTTCATTGACTATCATCAATAAAAAGAAAAACCTACAGATCCTTAATGCCAGCACAGATAACTCTGCAGTGTTTGCCACACTCACCTGGCCCTTGTACTATTATAAAAAATCATTATCTCCCACATTGAGATAAGTTGCCATTTCATGAGTAGAATAAATGTGGGGAGTGGAGGTCTGTTTTGCCCTTCCCTGTGCCCTCACACTGGCCATCTGCCAAACACGGTGGTTTAGAGGCATCCAGAACAAGAAGTCACACATTATCTCCAGTGGTCGGGGATGGGAAGAGTACTACAATATTTTACTCAAGTAAAAGTAAAATTACTTGTTACTCGATGCAAGTATTTGATGAAGCCTTTGGTTAGGCAAGGTTGTAAAAGAAAAAGGTAATTAAAGTAAAATTATAAGTAGTTTGTTGACTGTGTACTCATTAAAAAGTAACTAATTTTTTTAACAGTAAATTTTAATTTACTGTCCAACATACAATAAAACAATTCTGATCATTGTTTTTAACAATTAATCACATTTGTGCTGCTTGCTTCATTTACTTTGAAAACTCTCCACCCAAAGGATGAAACAAGCAGAAACCACCATTTTAAAATGCTTGTGTGAACAAGAAGGATTGTCCTGAGACACGTCATCAGAGGGAACAAAAATGAACCGCTCAGTATGAAAGCAGACTGGTGAAGGCGTGTCCAATCACTTTACAAGATCATGATCCACTCCCATTTCCAAATTTCACACTGAGGGAAATCCGGTTTTAAACAGGAGAGCTCTGTGAGTTAGAGCCTGGGGTAATTTAAATAATCAGTGTTTTCCGTTCATTATTTATCAGCTTTGAGTGGCTCTTGCTTTGTTACAGAACTGCGTCTCTGAGCTGTGATTGAAGACCTCGGGTTCTAAGCTAATTTAGCGTAGCTGGGTAACAGAGCTGCTATCATTACATCAACCAGTATAGCAGCGACTTTGCACTGGTTCCCCCCCACAGAGCCGCTGCCCAGCACCGGTGCCCACACAGCAGCCTCGTCTCTGCTGCAGCTGCTAATCTGACGCCTTCTTCTGCACCACACAGCTTGTCCTGACTCTTTCTGGTGACTTTTGTTCTTACTCTGTAACTGTGCATAAAAGTGCAAATACTTCAAAATAAAAATACTGAAGTACAAGTAAAATTTAAATGAAAACTGATTTAAAAAAAGAAATACTACACTAACTACACAACACAATGACAAAGGATTCCTTCTGTAAACTGTTGGATTGCAGTAATTCGTCTCACACTTTCTCCCTGTTGCTGACATGATGCTCGTCCTCCTGATCCGATGGTGGCTCGCCACCTTTTCAGTGATGTACTGGACGGTGTGCTGGGTAATTAATCATTCCCAACAGACTTAGAAGCATTTGTCTGAGGTTGCTTTGTGGACAAAATGTGAGGACATTTATCAGACTTCACACAGGTCCCTCTGGAGACACAAAAGGCTTTATATGACGTTTAAAACATATGCAGTCGTACTCCCCAGCACCTGGAAACACACACTGAGGTGGAAAATCACTGGAGTTCAACTTTGAATAAATACTAAAAGTACAAATCCTTCACCCAGGGCACCAAAATGAGATTACAGTAAAGCCCGATTTTTAGGCTAAATTGATTTGAGTGTACCAGAAGTAAGGAGGTTAAAAATTTGTAGTGCAGCTTCAGGCCAGAGGGAAGGGTCTATAGAGACTGAAGAGGATGAGACGGGGTTAGAAAGCTAGGTTGACTTTCTTCACCACCTGCTGCTTTTAGAGATTAAACTGCAAACCTGGACTCTCATAAAGCCACTACTTACATGAAGTGTGTTAAGGTAACTACTGCTGCTGGTCACTTACATATACAAAATGCACCCTGGAGTTGTCTTTTTCATATATATAATCATGTCATTCATTGCTCTAAACTCTTGCCAACCTGGTTACACGTAGATTGAAATACTCAGTAAAAATATTCTAAAATGATTTTTGTCCACGGTTCGACATGACCGAACACATACAGATTTACAGATTTGGAAAATGGGGGCATCTAATTGTCATGACGTTAATAAACAACCACGGACAGGTCGTCAGTCTGTCACATACAGACAGACAAACATGCAGGGAAGGAAAGTTTAAAGTTCCCCAACTGACTGTGGGAGGTAACCGGAGCAACTGAAGGAAAGAGACATGAAAGAACCAGGCTGTGAAGTAACAGTGAGCCAAAGTGTTGTTAATAAACAGAAATTCGAAAATTGAGACTTCAACCCGACCTGAGTCAGAGGCTATATTTTTGTTATTTCTTCTTCAAAGACAAAGGTTATATGCTTGCATAAAACCCAGTGTTATAGTTATTTTTTCACATTACTGTTGGGATAGTTTCCCAAACTAAAATATGGTATGGTTCCAAACTGTTATAATCTACTCATAATGTTCTTTTGAACATACACTTTTTCAAACTGATTGTTATAATATAATGTATCCTTTGCAATTTTGAACGTCACATGCACATCATTTTGACAACTTACAATACATTAGTGATAGTTTTAAGGTCAACTTTGAGCTTGTTCTGTCTAATGCTGCATCAAAATACCCATTTTTCAATTTGGATAAATAACCCATCAGTAATATAACAATTGGACCCATTGGTACTGAGTGAAGTTAACCCCGTAATGCATTGGTGCTATATTGACTAAAGCCAGTGATTTTGAGTGTGTACATGTTGTTTAAGCGATAGCCTGCTGACAGTAGCAAAAACATAAGCTTTGATGAGGTAACAAAAATGGCCGTACACATTGTCGACACCACAAACAAATAGATTCCTTTGTCAGAATGTGCATTTAAAACAATGGAGTTTGGTACACTTTCAGGCTTAAAAAAGTACTGTTATACATTAATCTGATGTCTGATGTCTGATGAATTATACATTTTTGTTTCCAGACGACTTTTTTTTACAACTGAAATGCTAGATTTTTTAAATTTTTTTAACAGATCTTTTGATTAATTGATGGCAAAGTTTGCAGTTCTACCCAATTTTTCTCACCACGGTATTTTAGTTCCAAGTTCAAAAACTTTTTTTCTATTATGTTGGCAAAATGAGACTGCATTTTCCACCGCAGTGGCTATTTAAGAGCTTAGTCAGCATGTTTTCCTGCTGCTAAGATATCAGAGCCCTAATACGACTACTGGCATCTCATCCTCCCTCCCAGAAACACTAATTGGTTTGGCGGCGGCTAATCTAATTGGACACTGAAGGTTAGTTATGTGAATCCACACAGAGCCAGCCCTCCCCAAAACTGGTCTTATCTATCGTTCAGAAAGAGGCTCAGAGACAGAGGAGGAGGAGACGGAGACGACAAGCCTGCTGTATCATTATTTCCAAGGGGATTCAGTGAGAAAGAGAGGGGGTAAGTGGGGTGAGGAATGAGGGAGGAGAGTAATTGTACAGCGATGGAGAGATGGAGAAGAAAGAAGAAAGAAAGAAAGAAACGTAAAAGTTTGTCTAAGGCGGCTTTCACTAACAAAACTGACTTCATGTTACTGTAAAGCTCATCTTTATTAATCCACTCCTCGAGCCATGGACAGATTATGACTACAAACAATGCAGGATTTGGGGGTACGGCCAACAGAGCACAGCTTCTGTCCTTTCAAAATGGAAGGAATTGTATTTTACACATTTCATGGCAGTAAGGGAGTTAAGTGATCAAATTAATAAAGATATATTGTTTCTGTTCTTCAGAAGGATAATATGTTTTTTTTATATATGATGGCTTTAACTATATAATATTAAGATTTTAGAATTGTATGTTAATTTTAAGCCTTTGAAAATCCACATTTTAAGCCACGTCCTTTGTGGGGGACAGTGGGACTTACTTCTTCTCATTTTGAAGAAACTGACTCTCCCTCACTCATTTTTAACAAAATCTTTTCTACCTCTCCCATTACTCTGACATTGAGCTGTCAGGAGATGAGGAGCAAACGAGCCAGCCAGTAGAACGGGTTTTAAAATTTGTTTAATATTTGTCTCCAATATTCATCAATGGGGAAAGAATTAAAAAGAAAGTTCATTATAGTATCATTACGAAATCATGTGTTGTAATGTACTTTTTTGTGGAAAAGACTGACCCAATGTCCACTCCGAGGGACATGTTATAAAACATAAATAAAATGTTTGAGACAAAAATCTTTCTTACATCTCAATTACTAAAAATATGTCAAATAATCTAAATATAGGAAACCTTTTTTCTTCCACCATAGTGACTTTGTGAGAGAGATAAGTTAAGTCTGGGTGTTGTCACGTTGTCATGATTTGGCTTTTAAGGAGGCATGTATAGGTTGAATAATCTGAACCAACTGAACCATCCTTTGATTGTCTCCATGGACTCAGTGAGCTAGCTGAAGTTTGTGTTTGTTTTTTTGGCTGTATTTATTCACATACATACATTACATGGCTTCATTAAAAGTATGCTGAATTATTTATTAGCAGTTCCTGTTTGCAGTGTACCCATGGATGTACAGACCACTATCACTGGATTTTTTTGATACTGAAGAAAACTTTAAAACATGATGATCCTCAGGCAAGTCCTGCAGTTATAAGGAGTTTTTTTTTTCCACCTGTGATTGTATAAACAGATTTGTGGACATTTATTCATGATGACCTTTGGCGATATCCCCGGAAAGTGTAAGTCACACTAAATCTAAAAATATGTGTGTGGGTGTCAAGATTTGAGTCATGACTCAGAGAAGGAGTGTGATTTTTGAAGCCAATTGCTCAAAGTGTCTTAATGACCTCCATGAGCTGTGCGTCACAGCTAGTGCTGCAGCTCCAACTGCTCACCGTGTTGAGCGGTCAAATCAGCAGCCAAACTATAATAACTAACTTCCTGTTGTTTGTGCAACACCTGCATGCACCTGTCCCCGTCACCTTACACAGTGCCTTCACCTCATGTCTCTCCCTCTGTTCCCCCATTTAACTGTTAACCTCTAAAGTAAACAGTTAAATGGCACTAATGTTGCTATGCTACAACATGTTTAGAGATTTTTACATTTGTGCCAATAATCCACTGGTTTCCAACCTTTTTGGCTTGTGGCTCTTTATAGCTACGCAGTGCCGACCCACAACCCCTCAACACCGGCTGCGTTAGTTTACAGCAGTTCAACCAAGTAGTGGTGTTCCCTTCCCAGATAGAGTTAATTTATTGAGTCCTTAAGAGGTTGAATTGCAGTATTATCAAACTGAAGCCAGGATTTGAGCGAACGTTTGGGGGGAGGAAACATGATTTTTTACAGCAGCAGACAACTTTTTTTCTTCTTCTCCCAGAATCCTAACAGATACATTCACTGGACGGTTGTTAGAGTCGTTGATCAGTACCAAGGACTCACTGATTACTTTGCCAAGTGCTGACTGAATTTTCAAAGTAAGAAACGTGAGAAAAAAAGAAATAGATTCTCTGCACACAAGAAGAAAGACTGAGACAGAAAAAAACCCATGTTCTGAATTACTCGCTGGACCCACCATACAATCCCCTCTCTGTCTCTTTCACACTATGTGCATCCGGTGAATGATGGGAACGTTCACAGACAAACCCATTCACTCACTGACTCTCTGTCTTGCTGCCTCAGTCTGAACACTCGGAACTGTCAGAGACTGATTCGATTGCATCTCGGGGTAAGAAACAACAGAGGGGATACAGTGGGAATTGATGTGAGGAGGAGGAAATGTTGAGGACTCCTCACTCTGTTACCTTGAGATTCTGCTTATGTGGCAAATTGCAGCTCTCTGGTTCTTCCTATTCCTTTCATTTCTGTCTCGCTCACACACTCACTTTCTTTCTCCTCCATCTTTCTCTCAGAATTCACTTAGTTACAAGAAAAAGGACATCACAGTTCCCTTATTTGATCGTTCCTCGATCCTCAATTCTCAGGTAACCCAGAAATTCCTCTAGTAGTCTAACTTTTTACATTCATATACGTACAGTATATACATATATATATATATATATATATATATATATATATATATATATATATGTATATAGCGCCTTTTTTCCGAATCTAGTAAAAACAAGGCTAAAATAAATATTTGCTTGGAAAGGTAAGAAGTTAGACTTGTGTTTTGCACCATTAAATTAACTGAATATAATAACATATTTAGTGAAATGTTAGCAAAAACGGTGGCCGAATCAATGGGAAATGCATTTATTAACACATTTTACCAATAGTGATGATGCCTTACTCTAATCTATTCTACTCTACTTATGTGCATTGAGCATATCAGCAGTGAAGTCCATTAACAAACAAAAGAGTATATTTACAGAATCAAAATAGAATCGTTTTTAATGCGAATCTGGCTGTTAATGTGTGGACACTTATCGGGTCATTTTTTGGGAAAACATGCAGAGACTAATATGGGAGGAGTGCTGGAGGTGATAACCAGTATTATCTTTGCACAAGAAATCAGACGATCAGTGCAAATACAAACTACAAAACAGAGAAAGAAGCTAGAGAGCTATTAAATTGCTGTTAAAGTGCTGCAGTCATTAGACACCGACGTTGGTTCAGAGGACAGGACGCCTCATCTCTCTAAAAAATACCTCCTTGATTCCTCTCTCCTCGTGTCTTCAGTGGACGGGACTAACATGAGAGGCAAAGAAGTAAACGAGGGAAACGTGGGTGCAATAAAGGGAATTAGGATGTACCGTACATGTAGGAATACATGTGATGCACTGTTAAAAGCAAAAGTCCCCATCATCATTTCTGTTGCAGAATTCCAATTGCCATGATGGATTCTTGCAGTAATCCAGATGCCATCTGACAGTAGGTGGCACGTGTCGAACAACTTATAGCTAATCAATCATACAGTGTTCATGTTTGGAGCTGCGATGCACTATGCTAAACTGGTTTAAACCCGGCTGAACGAGGAAATAAACAATAAAAGTGTAGGTAAAGAAATAACAATGAACAGTAACTAATGACAAGACACAGACATTCATAATTACCACCTATGAAACTACAAAATAGTGATTTTTATTTTTTTCATATTTCTCTCTCAGTGGATCCGTCGTCTCTTCTGCTGCCCTGCACTGAATTATCTTCCCTTTCTGACAAAGAAAGGAGCCCAGTAATGACAAATATTTCAATATTTGAATGTCTAATTTGAGATAAGCCCAACCTCGTGGCAAGGCAATTAAAAAGTGTGAATGGAAATGAATAGTTTATCTTAACAAGGCATCGAGGGCGGCTGAAAAGTGACAGAGCTACAGAACTGAAAGGCAACATCATCACCAGAGGAGGAACAAAACTCGGGGATTGGACATGGCAACAATAAAAGCTGCGTATATATGGAATGGAAGTTATGCTGTATAGTGGGTTATTTGGCTCCCCACCATCAGCGTCTTTACACTTGATGAGGTCCTCTCTGCTATCTGCTGAGAGATAGCAGGTGTCAATGGAAACCAATTTAAGGCGTCCAGAGCAAAGCAAGTTATTAACCCGCCTGCCAAAGAATTGTATCTCTCCCTCTCTCTCTTCTGTATATTAGAAGGAGCAAGGAAAAGAGGGAGAGGCAGCAGAACAAGACTGAGGAGCTCAAACAGCAGTTTAAGAAGTAGATTAGTCGTTTGACATTTTGCCTTTTTAAATGCTCGAGTTAAAGACTGAGAGAAACTAAAAGCCTCCAGAGGAGACGGATGCAGCAGGAGGGAAGGAGAGTGAAAGACGTACAGAGGATGGAGAGACATGCTTGTGTCCGTCGAATGGCATTGACAAGTCTCTAAGACGGACATAATAGAGTTTCTGTCCTGCACAAGCAAAACTTCATCAAACAGACCCAGTTCACAGAAATAAACTGAAAGGACAGAAGTCTGTCAATATTTTGTTAACAATATGATGTACTTTCTATTTTACATATTTCATGTCTACAAACTTACCGAAAGTCTTTCTGGGTTTCAGCAAACATAGCCAGAATCGGTCAACGATTGCTGTTGGGTCCGATCCAAGCTAGTGCTGGGCAGTTCAGTTGTTATGTCGCCTCGGTATACCCGGGGTTTCTGAGTATAATGGGTTGGACACAAGAGCGCAGGACTCACTAACATGACATGTTGGTATGTGGAAGTAAAGCAATTTATGCTTCACTGACCTCCCAAAATATGAAGCTGTTGGCCACATAAAGATGATAGCTTCTGAAATGATGAAGTGTTTTACTGGACTTACTCTGGTAATTGTGTTGATATTGAAGGACTTGGATCCAGTTCAGGCCCAGGAAAACCTGATGGGGACTTAAATATAGTTTTAATTTTTATTTCATGTCTAAGGGGAGTGGAGGCCATCTGACAGCTGAATATTAGTTTACTCTGTTGAACCTATTAGTGGTAATGACTTACAGGTGTATTGTGTGCATATGAAAATGTCAGACAACCTGCTGCTCAGCTGCTGTTCTTGTGCCATATTGTCTTAATACAACACAATTAGTCTCTGTCAGCTCAGCAAGAGGGGAAGAAACCCAGTGAGGACTCAGGGCCAAATAAAATCTGACTAATTATCTCCTTTAGGTCCTTCTGCACCCGACACTGGCTCTAAAGGTCTGGAGGAATATTCATCCGTACTTGGAGACTGAAAACTAGTGAGAATGTTGCACCAGATTAATGTCTCTTTCACGCCTGTATTCCGGGTTAATTTGGTCCAGAGGAAGCAAAAACTAAAGACGATCTTGTTCACACTGACTTTTTAAAAACTAACCAAGAGCTGTAAACAGGAAGGAACTCCTCAGATTCTGGTGACTGACATCATGTTGCACTATACTGAACATGATTGGTTTATTGATTTTCTCTGGTGTCACAAAGAGTCACCAATAACTGATTATCAACATTATTAGTTCAGTCTGTATCTGTATCAAGTGTGATTGCAAAAACGCCTTCTGACAGAAACAGGAAAAGAAAATGATAATTTTACAAGAGGATAGTTACTGTGTGGTCGGTTTGTTTATCTTACCTTATTAATGGGGAACTACTTAAATAGAGAAACAACCTCAACACTACGACACTATATCACCAATTACCAATAAGTCCCTTACATATATCAGGAGATTGCTCTCTTAAGAGTTCACAAGTAACAGATGGATTTAGTAACAGTCCCACATTTACTGTCATAAAATCCTGTGATTCAAACAAAACACACTGAAGTACACTTTGACGATGACAGGGAACCTCGTTTTCAGGCGTTATTGGTCTGCACCAGAATTCGATTGAAAGTTTTTGCACCAGCCTAAAAGAGCCAAACGAAATGGGCAAATACACCAAAGTTCATCTAAACCCAACCAAACAGGTAGCAGTGAACAGGGATGTAGGAACTACTTAAGTAAAAGTACTAATACCACCCTGCGAAAAAAAAAGGAGAAAAAAAAGAAGTCCTGTATTGAAAAATGTTAGTACAATCAGGAAAATGTTCTTGAATTATTTTAGGTAAAAGTACTCTAAGCTGGAAAATGGCATCACAATTACCCAAAAGCCAAACTGACAACTTCACATTGCTCGTTTAGTCCAACCAATACTTTAAACCTCAAATAATTAAACTCATTAAAATAATTAAAAGGAAACCAACAAATAAAAAACATAAAGTAACTAGTTTCTAAGGCTGTCAGATAAATGTGGTGGAGAAAGAAGTACAATATTTGCTGTCGTTATTTAATGGAAGTCCAATCTCCTGAATGTAGAAGAAACAGGAAGAGGAAGAAGTGGTAGTCTTCAAGAATGTTGTCCCTGCTCTTAAATTTGTCCGGGGCTCCAACTAAAATTATAATTACATAGAAAAAAAGCTATAATAAATGAATGAATACAGAAATGATTGAATGCATGATTGACCTTCAAACATCTCACAGTGCATAGTTTATTTAAATGTTAGTTGTCATTTCTGTCTCTTTTCTACAGCTCACAGGGAACAAGTTAAATGTTCAACAAGTTGTAATCACATAAGAGTTTATTTAGAGCCAACAAACATATTTAGAGCTCAATGTCTCATGCTGCTTTAAATATACAACATGAAACAGCAGTAACTGTCAAATCAGCTTCAGTCACTGTTGTTGCATTCAGTGTCTCACAGCATCCCCAAAAACCACGCACCCTCATTTCATTCCACACACTCCATTCTTTTTGTTATCAACATCAATATTGACTGATTTTCCCACTGTGCAATATCAAGCAATCCAACGCTGCACATTCCCTGTAAAAGCCTTTAAATCTTACAACAAAACCACAGCATCAGCCAACCCCATTTCATCCCAAACATTTCATTTTTTGTCGTTGTTATTAACATGAATATCGACACATACTCCCAGCGAGGTGCATCCAGCTTGCCGGCGGCCGCGGCCCCCTCATCCATTCTCCTATCCTCCCAGTGCACGCATCATCTGTTTTGGGCTCCTGGGCGATACATCACTGTGGCGGGGCAGAGAAAAGCTCTTTAAGTTGCATAAACACAATGTCGCCCAGGCACCCACTGGCTGCTGGTGATGGATGGGGACCGCACACAGAAAAGAGAGAGTGGGATTCTTCCAGGAGCTGAAGACAGAGCGGGACCAACCGACATTAATTTACACTTTTAACTGGAAAGGCCGCTCTGGTCACTGCTAATGCAGGGTGCCATGGGCATGAACAGACTTGGGCTGAGCGATAGAGTAGTGATCATTAGTGGGTTTACAGCTCGATTGGGAAGCTGAATATAACACTAACAACTGTCCAGTCTGATGCTATAAACTAGAACCCCTTTAAAGCCTGTGGTTTTGTACATAAATCCAGTGGTGAAACAGGTACTAACATCTTTTCTTCTTTTACTACTTTACTTACTATCCCCATTCTTAGCAAAATTACCAAAATGCATCGCCCTTGTGAACCTGCCCCCCCCCCCCATAGTAGCAGAGTGAGTTTTCCAATTTGGATTAAAGCTGCACTAATGCACGTGAAAGATGCAGGACTGTCAAAGGTACGAGAGCGAGAATGCTTAACTGTGTGAGAGAGGGAGAAAGTGCTGGGGCAAGAGCAAGTTATTATTGTGCATGAGGGGGGATGAGTTACCGCGAGAGTAGTTGAAGGTGCACAAGAGAGGCGGGGTTATTTCTGCGCGAGAGAGGATGAGGGGGTGCACGTCCATCAGGCAATCCACCCAGTTAAAAATTAAGAATTCGCCCACAGTGTATAAATACACTGTTACAAGTAAAAGTGCTGCATTAAACATTTTACTTAACAGTACAAAAGTATTAGCATCAAGGGGCAAGTGAGAAGGTTAAAGAACTATAATCGGACAATATGCCTCATATCATTGAACTTTTGAACTCTCCGCTGTTCTCCAGCTTCTTCTCACACACCAGACGAGAAAAAAATCACACAAACATGATGCTCATGTCTTGATAAAGCTGTTGGGAACGTTTACTTAAAAGGCACCTGTGTCTTAATGATAAAAAAATTGTCACTTGAACAGCTTTATGAAGTCAGCAATGATATATATTCCATGGTGCGCCCTACAGGTACAGCTTTAATGCCGTCTCGTGTGCAGCGAGCCCTGAGGAAAATGTTTTCAGAGTAAAGTACCCATTCAGTGCACATACTCAGGTAAAACAAATTCATAGGTCAGTAAGTATGTCGCCCTTTTCTCTTCTTCAATTTTAGACCATTTAAAGGAACTGCAGTTACCATGACAACACAACCAGCCTGGTGTGTTATACGTGTGGTGTATATATATATACATATATATGTATATATATATATATATATATATTACCACGGTCACACAGCTATAAAACAAAATCACAGAATAAATAAGTTGAATATAAGTCAAACTGACATTAAAATTGTATCAGTATATGCTTAGTTTATATAAATATATTTACATATAGCATATACTGATATATATATATCATATATACGTATATATATAACCTATATAATGACCAATATGTTAAATTATGACCTATATATAAATAATATTTAACTTGATTTTTTTCCGGCAGTGATTGTGCCCCTTACATTGCTGTTCTCCAGGGTGCAGGAAACTTTGGTCCCATTGACAACCCTCATTTTTTTTGTCAAGGTTGATTTTCTAACTTTTCTAACATTGTTCTCTGACTGTCCAGTATGCCACATGACATGAATACATGCAGACACTTCTCAAATCTAAAAAAGAGTTGTATTTAATCTATATTTTAATTTACAGTTAATATTCTCTTAAAAAGATGTCGAAAAATAGTAAAGCACACTTCTCTTTGTAGTAAAGATGCAAATGCAACAATTATCTGTCATAAAGTATCAGGTATCAATAAAGGGAACTTTTAGGTAGGGTTACAAAACAAAGGATTAGATAGCATTTGCAAAGCAGTAATATTACTTCTGACGCCACACTGAGTTATGTCATGGTTTCAGTGAAGTTGTTTCTATGTGACTTTGAGAGCCCAACTATAATGTTCCTGTGGAATAAAGTCTTTACCACTTGAATTTTTTTATGAAATGTAACCTATATGTGCATGTTTTCATAAGTGAGAAAATGTGACTCCAGACCGAGGTTCTTTCAGGTCTCTCTCGCTGTCTGCTGGTAACTGGCTTAGAGACTCTGATGTTTTCCCTCAGACAAGCTCAAGGGGTATTACAGAGAGTATTACCAACTGATTGGTAAATACTTTGAATCCAGCTGGTGGTAGTGCAGCACAGGAAGTGACACAACTTGTATTAACAGACAGAGTCACGAAGGAATAACAAAGAAAATCCACGTCCTCAGGTTGTCTGTCCTAGTATGGCACTGAAAAGCTCTTATATCCCATACTATACAATACTATATTATGTCAATATGTTATACTGTTCAACCATACTTTGTTATATTTCTATTAGAAGAAGCATTATTTCTTAAACATATTATTCTGGAACATGTTGTTTAATATACTCTAATTTGCTGAATTTGGTGCCACTAATCCCACTGTTTATATTTTTATTTTTTTTCTATTCCTCTTATTATTACTTTAGATAAGATAGAACTTAAACTATAAAATATCATAAGGTGCAAATCTAAAATAGACACAATGTCACAAATATAAACAGGTTAAGAGTAAGGATGATTCTTGGTGAGTTCCATATAGATGTGTATGTATGTGAAGTGGCATATAGCTATGTGATATATGCTGTATTTTTTACAGTATACTTATTTATTTAGTATTATCCTCTATTTATCTCTACTGATTCTGTCCATACATTTTAAACTCCATCAGTGGCGCAACATTGAGAAAAACAGAGAACAAACTTCTTCCTTCGTGTCATTAAAAGTTTTAACTCACCTCTCTCTCTCTCTCTCTCTGTCTTTCTCTCTCTCTCTTTCTCTCTCTCTCTCTACTTCCTCTTGGGCTCCCCTTATGTAAGTGAAGCAGTGAAATAATAACATTAACACAGACCAATGATCCGAGGATCACAGACTCTCCACAGTTGGTGTGTGTCAGCATGTGTGTTTCTGTGTATCTACATATTTTATGCTTGCTGGCACACAACACACTGTAGGCTTTCCTCCCCGGGATGATCAAGTGTGTCTCCAACTCCCACATTAAACTAGATGGTGTGAAAGCTGGCATACCAATGTTTTTTTTTTTTTTTTTTTTACTTTGTCCTTATTTCCCCTTTATATCCACTCTGCTGCTTTACTTTGTTGTCCCTAAAAAAAATTACTTCAAAAACATCCAGGGTCCTCATTCAATTTTTCTGCTAACATTTGCTCTGATATTTTACGCTGATAGGGAAAACATTTTTTTGAAGGGCTAAAAGTTTTGACGTAAAGGTATTTCAGTGATTCAGAATGGCATAACTCAAGCAAGTAAAAGCCAAGTTCAACCAGCAAACCATTGCAAAGTGAAAATCCTGGATTCATTTGCTTATATGATGCCATGTAGGACAGCTGTTTTACATGTTGATACCGGGGATGTTTCACATGTGACCAGGCTGTAAGGAGGTCAAAAGCAGGTTTTCGTGCAGGCTAAATTATTGACTACACCAACCAAGAATACACTGAATGCAGACTTCATCTCTCAGCCTCAAAACAAAAATGTTGCCTCCAACAAAAAGTTCACAAATATGCAGAGATATACATTTTTAGCAAATAAAAAAATATAATTGATTTTGAGTAATTTGCAAGTTTGAAATGTCAGAAGAAAGGCTCTTTCATTAAAATATCAAATATCTAAAAAGATTTATTCAACTAAATTCAAAGGAAACCAAATGCCATCATAAACAAAATAGAAATAGCAACTCAGAATAAACACAATTAATTGACAGTTGAATTATTCAAATTAGTACTACTGACAGACAACTGACAGAAACTAAAGGGCCTGCTGACTGATTGCAAACTGTGTTTCCAGGTTTGACTGATTTCCATGTAGACTTTATAATATTATATACTCACTCCTACTCACAAACCCATATAATAAAAGTTACTTATCAAATTTATTGCAACTCAAACTTCTGGACACATGTTCTGGTGTGATTGTGCAAAAAATTGGTCATGATGAATGATACAAGTGGAAGCTGTAGTTTTAGCCTGTTATTTGCATTTGAATTTCTTTTTTTTTTTTTTTTTTTTTGCCTTTATCGGGGCTGCAAACAACAAGAATAAGGCTGCATTGATTTTATTTTTTGCAGGCACTTTCCAGCATCTTCATTGTCTGTACTTGTCCATGTGGTACTTCTAATGATTTCTTTGATGTTTATCTGCTTCAGTTTGCTTTCCATTTCAGCTATTGATATGTTTATTCTTTATAAATGTACAGTATTAGATTGTTAGTTATTTTTTCCTACTTTTCTTATAGGTTCCTCTTACATTCTGCAGTCAGTAGGTTACTTGATGAATGATGACATTTATTTCCTGTTTTGTTAGTACAGTACACGCAATGAATTGAGGCACTGAAGTGGTATAAGTAAAAGTGCATTGAAAATGGTACTCAGGTAAAAGTATGTAAGTATAATCAGGAAAATGTACTTAAAGTATTAAAAGTAAAATTACTCAATGCAGAAGAATGTCCCCTGTGACTGTTACACTAATATATATATAACATTGTATGAAGTGAGATGACGAATGCCTTAAATTTGTGTCCTGTACTTGACTAAATGTACTTAGTTACATTCCACCACCGCCTGCCAGTTACACATATCAATCCTTTATTTATAGGAGTAGCTGTTTTAATAGGTCATTAGTTCAGTTTCCTGTTGGGCATCGTGTGGCAGCAGACTTAAAATATTAATTTGGATTCACATGATCATGGATGCACTCAACAGTATTTTAGGAACTTGAGCGTTTGTCACGCTGTCTTACCCACATGTGCATGTGTGTTTGTGTTTCAGCTGAGAAACAGGAATGACAGACGTGCTGCGATCCCGCCGGGAGCAACAACTCTGTTCCCGTCAATGTTTAAGTGACAGAACGACTCCACTGACTTCAGCAAGAAACTCAGATGATTCAACGTCGCCTGATAAATCTAAGTCCACTGGGAAAACAATATCCACCCCGAACCTGTCAATCCAGCCTCTGTGAACACTGCTGATAGACCGCAAAACATGACATAATGCAGCAGCATGGACAACAGAGCAGTGCTGGGTAAAGTCTGTATATTACAGTTGCCTCAACAAGGGATAGAAGGCAGAACTGATTTTTCATTTACTAAAACTGAAGCTCATAATTTCAGGGTAATTTGAGAGGAAATGGTGCATTACATTTCCTACACTTCTTACTCATTTCGGACTAGAAAAGGTTGCTGGTGAAAGTGATAGTTTTCCCCTTTCAGTCACAAAGTAATCACTGCTATTACTTAATGTAGAAACCCACAGATCACCAGGAGATCCATCTTCTTAAAGAGCAACTTGACCCCAGTGAATCAATGTCAGTGTAGGAAATCTATGTAGAAGCTAGATTTTTTAGAGGAAAAAAATCCCATCTATATCAGTAACAAATTCCATTTACTTTATTTACTGTAACAAAGTCGTTTTTTTGTTTGTTTGTTTTTTTTTTTTTTGTTGTTTTTTTTTGGTGTACTTTTTGAGTATTTTTAAAAATCTGTAATTTTACTTATACTTAAGTAATTTTTAATCACAAGTAAGGTACTTTACTACATTTCATGTCATATCCGTTACATATTTGTTTTAAAAGTCCTGATAAACTGTGTGAGAAAAGAACAAAAGATAGATGTTAAACCAGCAGCAACAGCAGAATAGAAGCTGCTGTGTGTCTGTGGCTGCAGTATGTGCCGGTCCAGAGAGGAAAAAGGCTATTAGGCTTGTTTGAGATGAGTTGCGGCTTGCATCAAAAGTGGATGAGAGTGGACGGTTGCAGTCGGGGGAAGTATAAGAAAGCGAGCCTGAAGTCGAACAGCTCAGAGTGGGCTTGACTCGATTTGGAATGGCAGAAGTAGCATTAGTTCTTTGTTGCAGTAGTGGATGCAGTACAAATCCCAATATTATTGTGTGAAGATGGACATGATGAACACCGTCCGTGGAGATAATTACTGCCAGTATCAGTATACGTTTAAAAGTATGATACCATTTTGTGGCTGATTACTTCACTTTTACAGATCACTTGAACTGTACAAGAAAACATTTGACACTAGTAGGTTTTTTTCTCTTACAGTCAAAGGCTGCTTAGATAGAAATGCAGAGACACAATAAATAAACAAAAGCATAAGAATTCCTATGGTGTGAGACAGAATTCTTCAGCAAGCACTTTATTATTGGCTATATGAAGTGTACAACATGGATGTATATGGAATTGTATCTTGCAATTGTGGCGCAAACAGCAATTACAATTCCCAGTCCATTTGCAGTGCTTTGGTTTAATCTTAAGGGTGAATGAAAATTGCAAGAAATAACAGCTCACTACAAATGAATGAGGCTCAAGTGTCTGAATCAATATGGCCAGGCTGAATACTGCATCTAAAAGGCGTAACCACTTCTTACCTTTCCCGACACTTTTGGTCAGTGGTTTTGCCCAGTTTGCATTCATGGAGAAGCCTGATGCTTAAATAGCTAATGTCAGAAATGTAATTACGGCATCCCCATCATGCAAGGTTTCCAAGCCTCACGCAGTCGTGCCTCCAGAGAAATCAAAGAAAGTTCTCTGGAGTGAGTCAGACAAAATCACTAACCATCATGCAATGCACTGAGCGAGATCTTCCTCATCTCAAACAATCCGTTACTGTACTTCAGCATTGTTTTAAAAAAAAGGTCACAACTTCTTTAATTTATCATAGATTTTCAAAGCACCACCCAGCGAGCACGTTTAAGTGACACAAATCAAACACACCCAAGACGGGGCGTGTCCAACAGGTGCATGCTGGGTCTGGCTAACGTGCTAAATGCTGAAATGCTCCTGACGAAGACTCCAGCAGTGACTTCTACATGCAGGCCTCACTTTGCTTCACGAACTTCAACCTGCAGTGAGGTGCGGGAGGACTTTCTGCTGCTTTTGACCATTTCTGTCACGTTGCGGGACAGAGAGGCCGAGCGAACTGGTTACACTGGGACAGTGGACTGGTTACACTGGGACAGTGGGGACCGAGTTGACTGGAGAAGTTGAACCAGGAGCAGACTGTGGAGGACTCGCTGTTCAGACAGGTGAGAACAACAACACACTCACTGTGATGGATGTTACACGCTGTACACAGTGGGACATCAACGGGTACTGTGTTGCCACATAACGTAGCATTGTGTGCTGTGTGTTGTGTGTTTGTCAAAGGAACGTGTAGATATCTGTGTGTATCTGTGTTTATATTTGTAAATACATCTCTATGTTGGTTGCCTTGGTGATGCTTTTTTCTGCTCTTAAAGTGGCAGTTATTTCATTTCTGTAGCCCAATAATGCTTGTTGCATCTGCCTCGGTGTCCATATCTCTTTCTATTCATTGCTGGTAATTTGTGTTTAATTGTCTGAGTTTTGTCTCTTTTCTGTGTGATTCTAGTGAGACTGCACTGAGGAAGGCAGTTATATATTTCTAATTGATCATTGATCAATTGTATGCACAGGCTGCAAAGTGAGTCTGTAGAAGTGTAATTTATTGTTGATTTGGACACAAAGACCCGGTGGTCAGTAGCATCATATATCACTCCTCCCCACATTTAAAAATGTAAGGCAGTAACAAATTAAATTTTTTACATACACAGTTACACAAGTAGCCTACTTGTACTTGAGTAAAATGTATTTCTTTAAAGTAACAGTACTTATACTCAAATAATATTTTGTAGTACTCTTTCCATCTCTGATCGACACACCACAACATCTGGAGTCATTTTTTTTATAAGGGAGTCTTATGTCCACCTCAAAAATTTAAGAATTGGAGGTTAAGTCCCATAAGAGAGAGTGGCCAAGCTATAGGTCAAGTTTAGCATTAATACATAGGAATCCCAGTGCTATAGTTTTGACACTGAAGTGGTTGTAAATGTAAATTCATTCACATATGATGGACCACAGTCTTCTTATTATGAGACTGCTGGGCATCCAAAGAGACCAGGAACAGACAAGGATTGGAAGAAGCAGCATAAACTGGTTGTTAGTTAGTAAAACTTAGGAAGGACTTTACACACAAACTTAGTTATGGATTTACGGAGGGCTGCACCAGTGGGAATATGCACTTATTGGTTGGCATGTAATACATTGATCTTTCTTCGGCTTTAACCTTTAGAAGTAGAAAAAGAACCGCAACTTGATGGTGATGGATGAATGAATAGAGACACTAATAGATGGACTGACAGCTGATGAAAGGAAGACTTCAGGACATTTGAATGTGACCTTTTTTGTTCGACATTAATATTTAAAGGACTAACCCTTTGTCACAGTCGTGTATTGTTGGCTGAGCAGCCCTGATGTGTGCATTGTTGACAGAAAGATTGCTTTCATTGTCTGTCATCCTAAAATTATCTTTGGCGCATGCCGTCATATTTTTCCCTTTAACATATAAGAGCTGCTAGGGTGACAAAACATTGTGTATTTGGGTGACAAAGTAACATGACATACTGTAAGCCATTACGCTTCCTCAAGGTTTCCTGCAGTCCAAGGTCAGGCGCATTAGCCTTTGTTCAGAGCTGCAGCGTACGGTTCACGTGTTTGTCACTTGAGGTGTCACACTGAATACAAAACAATATGGCATGTTTGAAAAGAGCGAGGTTGTCAGAAGAGGCTGTTGTTGGGCGAAATGCTCGGCAGTGCAATGGGAGAATTTTAATGAGATGTTCTTTCTCAGCTTTTCTTTTTTTTTTTTTTTTAACACTGCTGTTGAAAGATGAAAGTTTTGCATGTTTCATTAAATCACTAGTTTGTGTTTAAGATTCTCAGAGTGTGCAGCTTGGTGCCAATCAGTTTAACATTGATAGACAGATAAAATATGAAAAGAATCCCATTTGGTGTCTGTATTTTGTCATCGAAAGAAAAACATCATCATCATTTTTTTAAATTACATCTGTTTATGTTTTTGACATCACATTAGTGGCAGAAAAAGTATACAGATCCTTTACTTCAGTAAAAGTACTAATACCACACTGTAAAAATACTCTCTTACAAGTAGAAGTCATTACAAATGTTACTTAAGTAAAAGTATTTTGAGTATAATCAGGAAAATGTATCAACAGTAGGGTTGTCAATCGATTACATTTTTTTATCTAATTATTACATGATATGCTGATTAATAAATCAAATGAATCACATATATCAATATATTTGCTTGGAAAAGCCCCCAAATAACGATATTTCAACTCAAAAACATGACATTATTGTGGCACTTGACTAAGGCATAGAATAGAAATGTTAAAAGGGGGCATTAGAAATCAGTAAATTGTTTAATTCCCAGTCGTTTATCCAGATACATGTCTTTTTATCATTGAACTTATGCCTATTACCAATCACAGCCTAAAATGTGGCCATAACAGTTTTTTTTCTCATCACCTCAGCACCAATGTGGTGCTTAAAGCTGGAGTGCAGAAGTTTTGTCTCCCCTTTCTGGCAGTGATACCAGAAAGCAACAAAAATGCTTGAAACTCAATATAGTATATATAATTGGCCAAAATAAATAAATAAATAATAAAATAAGTGACGCCTCTGGCATCTAATAGACAAGCTTAGTGCTTCTCCGACAACTCTGGAGTTACCTCCCGTTCTCTGGCTGGTGAGCTGCTGTCGGCTCCAGGGAGCCGCTGCTGATCGGTTTCTGGTGAGCCAGCGTGGGAATGTTGCCACAGACACCAGATTTAAAACTTGGTGAGGGCTTGAATGTAACGGATGTTCATTTATATGTAAAAGTCCTGCACTCCAGCTCTAAGTGGTGACCACATTAACCACAGTCTTTTTAACTTTTTCACATACGCAACTGATGCAGGATTGGTTGGAATTGAGCAACGCACGGTGTCCAAGGGGTGCTTTCGTGTAGTCACTCCGGTGGTGTCAGTGGCTCCCTGAGTGCTCAGACCCCCTGATATAATAACATTATATGCGTTAACTTTTTAACACGTTAATTGTTTTGTAATTAATGAATCAAAATGAACATAATGTATATTTGACAAACATTTGCCCCCAAAAAGTGAAAGTAAAATATCCCCTGTGACTGTTATACTATTGTATTTTATATCACTGGAGTAATATTACTCATCCATCCATGTAAAAGCCAGATTTTACTGTTGTAGCTGGTTGAGGTGGAGTTCATTTTTCAACTATTTTGTATTGGACTGCAACTCATAATTATTTTCATTATGGATTAGTCTTCTGAATATTTTTTCCATTAACTGATTCATTGTTTGGTTTGTAAAAATCTTTAAATTAGTGAGAAATGCCGTCACAATTTCCCAGAGCCCAAAGTGACACCTTCAGAACGCTTGTTTTGTCCGACCAACAGTCCAAACCTCAAAATTATAAAAAATTAAAATAATGAAAATTTTAATTTAAATTTATTACAGATATGTTAGAAGGCAGAACAGGATGCACACATCATTCAGTTCAGACTTCTTTTGTGATAAAGAACTGCTGAGGTGGCTATTGCGTTAAGGTGACTCAGGTTTTTATTCAGACATGAAAGTCCAACATGTTAAATTGCCGTCACATTTATGTAAAGGGGTGATTCAGACGTTCATTCTCACCTGCTTGAATCCAACGCCACGACTGATGATGAAAGCAGAGATCTTTGGGTTGATCACGGTCTGAAAATTTAAATTGAAATCTGAAATTGGCCCATGTGATGTTAGTCAATCTCAAAACATTACTTTGACATCTGTTCCGACAGCTTTGGAGAAAAAATTGTTTCATTTTAAAGTTTCTATCCAACCTCCACGGGAGTAATAGCAGCAGGAGTTTTTGTGCTTTTATTGGCCAAACACTTTAAATACACGTCGAATTTTACTTGAATAAAAATGGAGGTGATTCTTGTCTTTCATTCTACCACATAAATGTCAACCTGCAATACTGTACATCTTACACAAATTGACCTCGCTAGTGTTAGTCCAAATGCATTTGAAAAGACATTAGATCCTTGGTTATCCCAGTTCTAGAGATATACCTGTGTTACAGATATTAGGTGATTTTTTTTCTTTTCAAAAGAGGTTAAAAACTTGTAATGAATATCTCAAGATGCATTTATTTCATCCACAGATAAAGTCGATGTGAGAGAAGAAGATCGTATCTGTTTTGCAGTCTTTGCTGTGAATCTGCTGTTATGCATCGGGGCATTGATTCTCTTAGTCTCCTTTCATTCACTCAACGGGGAGGCAGACAATCTTCAGCTGCTCTTTTCCATCCCATCAAGTGTGTGCGCCTGTCGTTTGGGCTCCATTTCCACTTGTCATTTCAAGTGTCTCATATCCAGATCAAATCCAGATGAGATTTAAGAGACTTGGTCTTACCCTCAGTCACATATTTTTGGCTCTGTTTGTGAAATCACAACATGGGCTACCTGTATATCGGGGATGGCCCTCCTCCAGTCCAGAAGGAGGTAGTGATACACACTGTTTAGTTACAACAACAACAGTTTAGCAGCGAACTAACAGCTATTCATGAACTTACGTGGACAAATCATATTTTTGAACTACGAGCGAGACAAACGTTTTAGGGTCTTCTCGCTGCTCCCTCACACGTACTGATCATTCAATGGTGGAACTGATCAGTGATCAGGTAAACCCTACAACAGCTGGGTGTGTGTCTGTATGATTGCGCTGTATATGTGTTGAAATCACTGGATTTCTCTTTATTGAGACAGAACGACAGCTAATTTCAGTGTAACTTCAGCTGTCATTAACACAAACACAGACTGTATTTGCACAGAAGACTTACTGACATACCGTAGTTAAGTTGGGGGGAGTAAGGGCCGGGTTATGCTGGAAGAGAAGTAGTTTGTAAATAATAAATAATAAATAATAATATTTGTAAAAAATAATTGTAATGTCACATATGAAACCAGTGAGAAGGTGGAGATGAGTGATGAAGGCAGACTTTCACTTTGCCACTTTCTTTTGCTTTTGTTTCTTTAAGCAAGTAATCGTACCTGAGCGTTTGTCTTTGACTTCCAAAATGACCCATAGACTGTCTCCAAAGAATTATTCATACAGTATGAGCAGTTTCTGATTGCCACACCTGAAGCAGAGTTTAAGGATTTCAGGAAATTAATTTGCTTTCTTTCTGATAGTGGGATGAGAAGATTTACTTTACATTTATTTGCCAGGGACCATGTACAACATTAATCTCACATGAGGAGGAGAGATGCATTGTACCAGTTTTAGCTGCAAGCTAATTTCCATCTGCAGTCCCTGGGTGGGTCGACTCAAACACTAATACAACTAATGCAGTTCATACAAATACGGTTCAAAATACAATAAATATTTAAATCAATCAAAGATTCAAACTTACATAGCCTACAAATATCAACCATTACACCCAACACTATTCATTATTTCAAAATAATCATTCCCACTCAGCCCCCATAAGATGGGATACAGATATCAAGGTCTTTTATGAAATACAGACACTGTACCCATGTCATTAATATCAATCTGTGTGTTTAAATATGGAGATAATGGCACATGTTCAGACAGACATCAGACAGTGAAAGAAGAAGTTTCTCACCTTCACACAGCTGACCACTCACTGCGTGAAGTGGCCGTGAATGTCAGATTGTATAATAACAATGATAAGCGTTATTTATACAGCACTTTATAAAACAAAGTGTTCTAGATGGTTGAACCATAAACTGTATAAAAGAAGTGGACGTAGCGTGACGTCACCCGTTGGTTTGTGGACGGCCGTTTTGAAGCCGTGACTTCTTATTTTTGCAGCCGGTGAAGCTGCCCCCTGGTGGTCATTAGAGAGAATGCAGGTTTAACCCTGTAAGACCCAAATATAGAAAAAAATGAGCAAACATTTTTTTGACCTCACAGATATTGTTTTAGGAGGCCTCTGATGTAGAAATTAAAGAGTTTTCAGATTGTTTACGTTTTAGTAAGTTTTTAGGAAAATGTTGTAAATTTGCAACGTTGGGCATTGTTGGGAGCAGAACTTCTGTGTTTGTACTCACTTTGTCTGAACAGATATACAGAAAATTTAAGCATTCATTTGCAGGGTTGATTGCTTACTTAGCCCCATAACAGTATATATCATGAGTAATAACCACACAACAATTATAGTTGTATGAATAAGCATTTATTAATAAAAAATATTGGAAAAAATGTATTTACAAAACTAATTTTGGACTGCAGCAATCACATCCTGCACACTGAATAGAAGACCTTTCTGCACTGGTGGCATTCTGAAATGGAAAAAGTAAAAAATAATAAAGTTAAATATGTGAATAATACATATGGGTCTTACATTGTAGTAGATAAACTGAAAGAAAAGACATGTGGTAGACCATGTGGGTAGAAATCTAAGTGTTCCATTAGCATGCCCATAAGTATTATAATTTCAATGAAATGATAATCAACATTTCACTGCATTCAAACAACACTGTCTGGCAGCCTATTATGCTCTCTACTTATCATACTAAAGGAACACATGCATCCCCCCAGAGCACTTACAGGTTCACATTCAAGATCATTCGCACCTGTCCCTGAACAATGCAACAGGCATCCCAAGAACTCCAGAGCATTCAGAATCTGTTTTTCTATCTCCTAATGCTACTAACTGCTGCTCAGGATCAGTTAGAAGTTAAAAAACAAACAAAAAACTACAAAGATACAGGGAGTTTCAAATACTGCTATAGATGCTGGAGTTTCTAATATCCCATACAATTTATTCATGTGTTTAATAATGGTCTAAGCTAAACTAAGTAAAAAATTAACAGAAAAACACATTTAGAGCTTAGTTACAATGAATCATGTAACACTTTAAATTTCTACAATTTTTTCTACATTTTTTTTTCAGTTTGTTACCATGTGAAAAGTGCAGTGTCCTTATGTAATGTGTAAGGTGCACAGGCTATTTTGACTACCACTCTGACCCAACGTTGTAGAATTACAAGTAAATGTTATAGTTATAGTAAATGTTTTGTTTTCCAAAATAACTAAATATGTACATGTTCTAGACATTGTAATAAACACCAAAAAAAATATTTAAGCAATTTTACTTACTTTAATCCTGACAAATCCAGTCATGCAAAAAAAGGAGATGAGCTCAGCGGGAAGTTGGCAGGTAGAGTGAGTTCATGGCCAGATGACCGGACCTATAAACACTTCTTCTATCCAATAGCATTGTGAGGACAAACAATAGGACCCATTAAATATGTAAACGTGGTCTTGAGAGAAAAAAAACATTTGCAGGCATTTTTTTAGAATTGTTAGAAGTGATGTTGTAAATTTGCAACCGTGGGTCTTACAGGGTTAAGGCTTCACTTTCCAGACCCGGAGGTTGCCACTTTGGTTGAACCGGGATTAAAACATTTCAGGACAGCATGACGCTGTTTGACCGTCCAGCAAGCGAGTGTACCAGCAGTTTAAAGCTTACATAGGCGTCCTATCTGGCTAGAATGCGTCTCAAATGTCCTCCAGAGGTGGTTTGAATATCAAATTATTTTTTTGTGTTCCTCCTTTCTTTCCATGGCTCCCTGGCTCCCATCTATCTATTCCTCCCTTCATCCTTCCATCCACCCATCCGTTGATCACTCCAGCCAGTCATCCATCCGCTCATCCATCTATCCCTCCATCCATCCATTGCAGACTCCTGTGTCACCTATGGGTCTTTCATTTTCAGCTCGTATCATCTCAGTGTGCAGATAAATTCCACCTCTGAGCTTCAGTGTAAAAGATGACATTCTTGGAACCAACAGCCCAGCAGACTGATGACTTATCTCTGTTTTAGGAAAACAAAACCCTGGAGGTTCGTCTGTGCTGGTGAGATCTCCTCGGTCTCGTCTCTCTCTTTCTGTGTAAATAAGTGTTCACCAGTGGGGAAAAGAGAGGCTGCTGTTGCAGTTATTTTGGGTAACAGATGGTCTGAGCAGCTTAGAAGTTTGATAACACGTTTTGCTCATAGCTTTGCGATTGGCAGGGATTTTTCATGGCTGCATTAAAAGTAGATTTACAGTACAAGAGAATAACATTATAAACTAGCCTGGCTTGGCTGCTAGGTTTAGACTTATTTACAGAGTTGTCACTGGTGGTGGAATAAAAATGTTCTGTCAGCTACTGAAGGTGGTTAGAGTTGGTGGTGAATGTCTCCCTGAAGAGAGCCAGCTGAGATTATGGAGATGAAAAATAAGGTGAGACAGAACATAAAAATAAAACACGATTTATCTAGTTTGATAACCAGTTTTACATTGGAGGCATCACATTATTTTGCTGTACCAATGATCTTTTCATTGTATCCCTTATTATGAAGCTTTTTGTAAAGTCTGTTTCAATATGAATGCTGTAAACAAAATCATTGATTACCTATAATAATGGTGATGGATTAGTGGTACAGGTACATGTGGCAGTTGACAGGTACTCCAGCATTGTTGGAGAACTTCCCTGATATGGCTGGCACAATTGTAAAATTGCACTACTTCTTCTCCATACACACTCCAATATCAGGTTATTTATAACATAAAGGCTGGCCCTGCTGACATGGGGCAGTCAGGGCGCACTGAGGACAGTTCCATCGTGGTTGACAGTCATGCCGGGAGCAGGGAATTGGCCAGGTCCGGTCAAGGGGTGCTGTAAAGCTAACAGTCAAGGATGTGAGCCACTTTCACCCCAGGCATTTTCAAGCCAAGCTAGAACCGGATGAAGGGTTGGGCATAGGTAAAGATGTAAGGCACCTGCCTTACACTATAGGTAGCCTGTCCGGGACCATGTAACCCCCAGTCAGGTGGGCTGTTAATCCAACATGAAGTGGGCGGTGGCCGGCAACTCACATTCTTTTCCCCCACAATTGTCTTTTCACACATTGCTAGGTGCCTTGCGGCCAGCCCATCTGGCATTTGCCAGAGTTGCCAGATTGCCAGTCTGAGCCTGGCGCTAGATGAAAAGTCAGAGGGTCCCCAAATTTATTACAATTCATCCTGAAGGGAATGTCCAAACCACATTTCATAACAATTGTTGTAGTGTTACCATTAACAATCTCATGTCACATCTTATGGTTGGTTGCTTTGGACATCAAAGCCAACCCCCCACCCAAATGAATAGAAATAAACAAACTGCAGTGCATTTTGTCAAACAGAAAATGTCTTTTATTTTTATTTAAATGTCCCTAAAACCTGCATTTGCTCAAATCTACCTGTATCTACATACAACACTATTAAACTCACCTGTATCCAGTCCACAACTTCCTCTCTGGTGGTTCTACAGTAAATTCAAACATCGCCCACATAGAGTATATGTATATAAGTTTCACATTGGACCACCTCAGTGAGCTGCTGCTGAGGATTCATCATGCAGCTGCCAACCATCTACAGATAAATATTCTTCTATTTTCTTGCACAGCTCAGGCTGCAGTTCACGAGGTGGAAACAACTTTTCCCTGCTCGGCCCAGATAAGGCACCACACTGAGCCGCTGTATGGGGGACAGCAGCTGATGTATTTTGGTCCAGGCTTTGATCTCCTGCATACCCATGTTCTGACTACAAAATAGGGTCCACATATTCCCAGCTGGATGACTGCAGCACAGGGCAGGACAGCTAACATAAAAAAAAAGCATGCTAGTCAACACAGAATTTGTTTTAATATATTTTACAATATGTTTATACATTATTTATATTTGTAACAATGCTAGTGGTGTGTTGGTCCATCACTTTGATCCAGAGAGAAGTATCTCAACAACTATTGGATGGATCACCATGAAAAGTGGTACACATGTTTATGATTACCAGAGGATGAATCCTACTGACTTTGATGATCCTCTGACCTTTACTCTAGCGCCACCATGAGGTTGGTTTTTTGTCAGTTTTTTTTTTGTGAAATATGTCGACAAGTATGGGATGGATTGCCATTAATTTTGGTTCAGACATTCATGTTCCCCTCAGGATGAACTGCAATAACTTTGGTGATCCTCTGACTTTTCATACAGTGCAATCATCAGGTCAAACCATAATGTGCCCAATACTCTGGTTTCTGACCAAATACCTGCAAAACTAATGACATTCCCATCAGCTTCTGTACTTTGTGTAGACATTTTATCTTGTTTTTTCCACACATAAACAAACATTATTGAAATGAATCACATGTAAAATTGTGTTTGTTTTTCAGCTCTGTCTCTTATGAATGATGTTCACATTCAGCTTTTCTGCATGAGCAATTTACTCCCAGTGGCCACATACTGTAGTGCCAATGCCAAACACTGGACATTTAAAATAAAGTGTAAATGTGTTTAAAAAGTGTGTGGTTAAAAAGCAAATGGACACAGGCTTAGTGAATAAAATGATGACGTGCATGCATCATCTAAGTTAAACGTCACTCAAGTTTCCAGTGAAGAGACAAAAACATCAGACCATAACTTCTCATTGTGTTCTCTTCTTCTGTGTTGGTTTAATGGCACCGACTGGAGAATTAGCTCCTCCAACTGTTTATCTCCATCAACCAATGAATTCATATTCACACAACAGCAGTAGATGGAAACAATCATTCATTCACATTGTCTTTTGAAGAGTTTCTGGAAATTGGGTTAAAATTTGCGTAAAATTTGGATTAAAACTTGACTACAGAGTGCTGAGTGTTTTTTTCTTAACTTTATAAAATTAGAATGTTTTTACATGTAGTACTTCAAGTCATGGAAATCCAGTTAAAATGTGCTCTACATTTGATTGAAAACTTGACCAGTGAAATGAGGACTGAAGTTCCAACTGAAACAAGACAAACCCTCTGAGAGTACCATCTCCCTGATGAAAAGATGCACAGATAAACACAACTAATAAACCAAAACACTTAAACCTCTAACTGGTTGACAGATTGTGGTTTTACTTCATGGACATATTCTAATATTTTCTGTGGCTTAATGAGGTGTAAACATAACTGTGTGATCTGCTGTTAATTAATTTAAATCCTCTTTTTCAGTGTCTGCTTATTGTATTTCAGGATTTTGTTTAAAGTAGCATAATTTGCTGGCAGTAAAAGTTAAACAAAATGTTAATCTAATCAATTCAAATTTAGCTGAAATTAAATATTTTTCAGTTATCAGTACTAGTTACAATAGGTATTTTTTTAAGGTTGCAGTCTACAGTTTCTTTCACAATTATTCTACAAAGCAAAATACATACATTTCTTAGAGTCCCTGAACTCATACAGAAAACATTTTTCCTTCTAAAGTGGAGGTTTGCTGTTAAGTTACACAACTTTGCAAAGAAAGAGGGATCAGGGCCAATGAAATGATTTCTATCATTTATATATTTATAAAAGGCTCACAAAAATCTGACGATACTTACAAGAGCTCTTTGCAATCTGACAGTTCCCAGTTCGGGACCCCAGGAAGGCAAGAGGCACACCCATGTGCTTCTAATGGGGATCCTTAAATATCCTTAAACATCAACATAAACTGCGCATCTGCATTCTCCATATGCCTGCACACCAAACTTTTGCTCTGCAGACTAATGTCCCTAGCCTCCAGCTCCGTCATGACTGGTGTGTGTGGTTTTCCCCGCTCTGCCATCTCAACACGCTGGGTTTATTTTTGTCCCTGAGTGAGAAACTTGACCTATAATACATTTTTTAGATTAATTTTATTTGTTACTGACTTCGTCTTAACACATTTACAGCAAAACTAGTTTTTCTTGTTTGTAGTAAAAATCGCCCTTCAGAAAACAACAAACAGAACTACGATACTCACACATGAAAGGGAATTCCAAGACTCAGCAATCATCAGCATCATGATAGCTGCCAACTCACTGAGAGGTTACAGAGGGTTCTTAGACTTTGTTGGCATATTTTGGTGTAGTTCAGGGGGAAACTTCTCTCCCTCTGACAGCTGCCTCGGGGTCTTTCTGCAGGTCTCTGTCCAGTATCTTCTTACACCTGACAGCGTAACGTCACCTGCTGTACAAATTGCCTTGTCTAATATCACAGAGACGGTCTCGACTTCTTGACGTTTCTTAGCCTCTAACTTCCTTTACCACACGTTTGTGCAGTGACGAGAGTTTGCTGAATCCGACTGAGAACACTCGTATGAACAAACCTCACAGAAAAAGCCCAAGAGATTTAGCAGAAGAGTATGAAAATGTCCTTGCACGAGGCCCAGTCTGATTTGATAAGCGCTCGATACAAGCTGAATGTAAACATCACTGCTTGTTTACAAGAAAACTCCACAGGGTCCCTTTAAACCTGCTGAGCTGCAGGCTGTTGAAGTGACACGTCTGAACACCAGTTGCTCCGTTTTCCTGTCTGAGTGCCGTGCCACGTGAGTCCGACCAGCAGACAGAGGAGAGAAGAAAGCCCCGCGGTGCCTCAGCCTCTCGTGCTGTTTCCTGGCGGTCAGGGAGTCGGCGATCCCCCGACACATCGGGTCAGACACAATCAGCCGGGAGACCTCAGCCTGCAGGAGCTCCGGGTGTTAACGGCTGAAGTGAGGAACGGGAACTGTATCAGGAGTGTTGGGGGGCGGAGGGATGAAGAGAAGGTTGCATCATTGCATGGATGTGTTGACCCTGTAGGAGAACTGCAGGGGGTGTGATAGTCTTATTTCGAAACTCCAGCTCAGACTGCCGTCATTTAAGAGTAACTTGACACTAAACTCACTTTTTTGAATCAGTAAATCAGGTGTCCCTTTATGACACTATATATTGATCCATTTAGTGTTCTTCAAAACACAACTTCCAATTTTTCGGAGGAAATCCAGCAATTCTGTCCCCTAGACCCTCACAAAATATTTGGCCTGCTCAACAGGTGTAATCTTTTAAATGGTCACCATCTTTAGAATGCTAACATTTGCTAATTATGACCCAAAAATGCAAGAACAGGACAACACAAGTCTTTCACGGGATGCTAAAAAGGTTATTGCTGCTGGGTGTTTGTATTTTTGGTCATTGTTGCAATGGCAGAGCTTTTGAGATAGGATTAGAACCAAAGATAATAAGACTGATCGCTCATGAATTTTGCTACAAATATGTATAAGTTTGTCTGCGGCGATGCAGTTATCTGTCAATCAAAGGAAAATGGTCGTTCTCACAAATTTCAAGCAGATTCAGACAAATTGGCTGAAGAATTTATCAGAATTGAAGTCATTATTTTGACTGTGATAATATCCCCCCACTTGATCTTTTTATTCCCACATGAAAACACACACCTATCAGACAGCGATACAGGGAGGTGCTCTTCTTCCTGTCATGTTCTTCATATCTCAGACGTCCCTTATCTCCGTTTCACTCGCTCCATTACTCCATCTGGCTTTTGTGTTAAACCTTTACAATTATATACGAGGAGCTGGCTCATGTTATCAGTGTCTGCAGTGTGAGGCATGAGATGGATTCAGACACAGACACCCGGGATAAAGAACAAAGAGCTTGACACACCTCACTGAGAGGAAAGGAAAGAGGATTACTCTAGCTGGAGATCTGGAATTCTCTAAATATATATATATATCTATTTGAACTGGGGTCATCTGACATTTTATAGTTAGTTTAGTTATTCCCGGTTTGGCAGCTTCGGTCTGTTCCAACATGTCCTGGACAAAGAGCAGGCTAACTCACAAATAAAAATTCATTTTTTTGTGCTTTTTGCTTTGTTTTATGAAATGTTCTTGTTCTGTTGTGAAGCTCTTTGGAGAGTCTGCTTCAATATCAGCGCTGCGAACAAAATCATTGATCACCTTTCTGATGTTTAATGATGATAATGATGATGGATTTAGATATCAGTGGTGAAGGTACATGTGCTGAATTAATTATATGGGCGCTATAAATAGCCAAAGTCATGCATAACGACAGCCGGCCTTGTTGTAGAGCCTCGTCGGTGTGACACGTTTTTCAGGGTTCAGCCTTTTTGTCATTATACAACATAGGATTGCACAGTAAAATACAGTTGTAGCCCCCTCCACACTACACACAGAAAATATATAAACAAATATTAAAATATTTTAAAATTGAATAAAACAATAAAGTAGGAAACAAAATCGAACAAAGTATGTACAAGTAGCACTAAAGGAAGGAATAAAAAGGAAAACAATTATATTTACAAGGAAGACAAAAACATGTGTATATGTATATATCTGTGTGTATATATACATATGGTGTATCTTTCAAACAATATCATCCTGATTTTATAAATCATCTGTGTTTGAAGCATTTACAAAAGGTATAAGGATAAGACAATATCAATAAACTTTATTTATAAAACAACCAAAGTTATCTAACAAGTAAAACAATTCAGCACTGCAATTACAAAGAATCAGGCAAATAGTCTAAACAAAGTCCATAGAATGGAATATAAAAAATTACAATATTATTCCGAAAATAAAATTATATAAAAAACAGTAAAAAGAAAAACTAAACCTACAGACCAGTTAAGTTTCCAGTGGAGAGGAGAAGCTGAGCTCCCTCCTTCTGAAGAGACAGAGCTAACTCTGAGTCTTCATGCTGTTTTTAACATCAAAGTCAACTTTCCATATAGAAACTCATCCAGCCGTAACAACACACAGGTTCTTTTGGATTGTTAAACTCACATGATCTCACATCTGACTCTTTCATATGTTTCACCTTTTCAGAGATCTGCAGTGATGTTCTTTGTACCTTTTAGATGACCCAAAACTAACATAAATCACCTCACATGCAGGATTTTAAATTTAAAGTCCATGTTTTATGTATCACTGTTACAAATCTTCTATATCAATTCAAATCTTCTGTATTTTGCAACAGTCCCAAAAAGAGTGGGTCAATAAATCTTTTTTAATATATATTATAGCTAATATAACCCACGTTTAAGACAAAAATGTATCTGGGAACTATCATATGTATTAGCAGTATCTCTTATACACTAGATTCAGATTTATTTTATTTTAATTTTTTTTGATCACACTGATTATTTATGATGCTGGATCTTAATGTTTACAACATGTCAACTCTTGAAAACGCTGCAGATTCACTCCTGTAAGTTCACAGTTAACTCTGAGTTTTGATACTTTGGTGTGAACCGTCTTCATGTCTGAGCTGCTTAGACCTGAAATGCTGAATCGTGTAAACTTTAATTATTTTGAGGTCAGATGAGCAAGCAGGATTTCATCAGTAATGCTGCTGGGTCAGCACTGCTTCCTTCTCAGATGTTTTTCTCAATTTAGACTCTCAAGTCAACTTATGCTACTTGGACCTTAATGTGGAAAATATCAGAGTGCTGGACCTCATATTATAATCACATCACATTATCGTATACACTAGTTTATTAGCTGCACCATGCAAACTAAAGTTAGATCAATACTTTTTAACATATTTAGCCAAAAATCAAATCAAGATGAGAACAAGGTGAGAATAATACTAAATTCCTGGTTTACCAACATCACACTATACCAGCACTCAAGACCCAGAGCAGCACCAGGTGAAAGGAAGCAATTAAAGGCCACAAAGGTTTAAATACCAAACTATGAAATGCAATCTCTACTTAAATTTAAAAAATTCCCAATAGCCATACAAATATGACAAAAAAGTTATATAATCTGCAGTGGAGTGTTTATGGAAACATACTTGTGTTTTATTGAGAAACGAGGAGACTGACTGACTGAAACAAGTATAAAAATGTCATACAGGTATAATCATTCCAACAACTGCACAAAGGAATGAAGTTAGATGTGTTATACTGACGGCAGTGTATTATCAGGAGACTTGGTATTTAATGGCATTATTCCGACATTTTCCAAAAATAGCAAGTTATACAGCCTTTACCTTTTATGGCCAGTTTCTTTTGAGTTAGCCATCTAAAATAATCAACTAACTATATCTACATGTATATCTACATGTACTATGTATGTATGTGTGTTTATACATACATATAATGTGTGTTTATATATTACTATATTACTGTGTGTATGTATACACACACACAGTAATATAGTAGTAAACTCCATATATAGTATGTGCCACAGTGCAGTAACTCCCATATTTGACCCATATCTTTGTAATTCTCAGACCCTGCTGTTATTCATCTTTTTGCCATATGGACAACATGCAGGTGTTGGAGCACCTCAGCTTGGCCTCATGGCTGCGACGGCACCAGAAATCATTAAAAAGTGATTATGAGGGAGTGAACAAACAAACAGCAGCCACCTAAAAGCCAGCGAGGAGTGAAATAGTCTGCATCTGCTGCTCACTGCTTTGTTAGGTGGGTAACCGAGCCTGAGCTGAACATTTTTAACACAGCAACTAAAATCATTTAGTTATAATGAATAATAAAATACCTGTCCTGCACGCTACTTTGAGTGCACATTTGTTTGGCTAGCACAGGGCTAATTTAAAGTGGATGAGAAAACCTCAATGTGTTATTTCAAAGACAAGTCATGTTGAGTACAGGATTGGTACAAAAATGACTCTACCAATGATTCCTCTGTGCTGTGACTGCTGCCCGGCTGACGTTTACATCATTTGGCTGCTCAGTTTCAGTTTACTGGACAAAATCAATTCATCTTCTTAACCAACCCCAGTGCCTGACTAGCCCCAGTTGTGCCTCTCATATATTAGCATTACTGTTAGATTTGAGTCACAGAGCTTGAGGAATAAGATAAATATGGTGTGCAGCGATGTTTGAAAAACCCCAAAGATGGTTTAACAAAACTTCCTGCTGTACTGAAGGTTATTTCCACCAGACTTTTCGAACCATCTGGATGAAAAGATATTCCATCTGCTGCAACATCAAAAGACTTTTAACTTGTTTTTCAAGTTGCACCCTGTTTCCAGATCCAAACAATGATGGCATATCAGTACTACAAACTTTAAATTCCCTCTATACTTTCATTTATTCTTTTCCCTTAAAAACCCACTTTTTAAAGTTCACCAGCCCAATAATTTTTTAATAATGTAATATAGCTTGGTGTTTTATTACCTTTTCCAATAAACCAAACCCAACAAATTTTCTGTGTACAGTATAGGTGTCAAACCATGTGACAACAGCTGCCTCAGTTCAATTTATTCAGCCTGCCCCTCTGTTCCTGTCTCAAGCCACACTTTGGATAGAAGGCGCTATATAAATGCAGTCCATTTACCATTTATCACTTCTCCCCCTAGGCCAATGCAGTTGGCTGACTTCCCACAGCTCCCACTCACCTGACTCCTACATCCACCTGCTCATCTGTTCCTCATTCCCCAGTTATCCCCCATAGTAGATTTATACCAGCCCAGCTCCACCTGCTCCCCCAACCACCTGAACCCTAATCTTTGTCAGTCCGCCTGTATCTTGTACCTGCACAGCTATTGTTTACCTCTGAGTTCTTGGCTACTTCCATTTGGACTTTGCTTGTAAGCTTACATGTTATTACTTAACACTTTACTTTTTAATCACTAAACTGTTCTTGTCTGCCTGGTCTAACTATCAAAGTGAAGAATATCGTTAAACAGATTAATGTCCTTCCAAAAAGTGTCCAAAAATATAAAAAGATCGCCCTTGAAGACTGATTTAACTTAACTTTAACATTTAGCTTACCAGCTTGTCTTTTTTTCCCATCAATACCACTTGTTATGAGTCACCTCTTATCTGGGGTGTAAGGAGGAATTAGTAAGCTTATTTAGAGTCAGATAAATTTAAACCAAGGTCATCATGTTTATACGCATCAACCCAAAACTGTAAGACCACATTTCTCTGTACATGTAAACAGAACCACAGAAAAGGCTGAATTAACCATTCAGATCTCTCACACAGATGTCCTCGATTTCCACAGCTGTTCTCTTCTGTCCAAGAAAACATGACTCAGCTACAATAGCCAGGGGCATTTTGGACAAGTCACTGTACAGTGAACTACATGTTGCCAGAAGTGGCTTTGGGGTTTGTGGTGCACAAGAAAAACATTGGAGTCACCTGCAGCAACTGTATAAAACAATGTTAATGTTAATATTGTATGGCCTAATAAGTCAGCCTCGGTGCTTTCACTGTGTGATGCAAGGCCAGGAGTTTGTCTCCTTCATCAGCTGTTGTGGAAGTTATTATAACAAATGCATCATTCCTAACAGCACACAGCTCCCACCTTTCCACACATGTAGGTTTTAATGCGCGTCTGACACGTGTTTACTGACCCTGAAGGCTGCGACTGCCTCCGTCATTCAGCTGACTGATGACAACAAGCTGTCACCAGAGATTAAATATCAGGGGAGGAAGGATATCAGAAGAGGAGAGCGGTAATGGCCTTTCATTTTTTCTTTTTTCCCACGAAAGGAACGGAGGACGAGGGCTCACCAGGTGAAAGCTCTGGTGGACTGTACTGTAAATATAAAAAAGATTTCAGACATTTCTGGGGTTCATCTTGTTGCCATTTTGTCCTTGTGAGGAATATTGTGGAGACCATTATATGTTGGTTCATGTTACTTTTTAACCCTTGTGTGTGTTTTTTGTTGACATGTGCTTTACTTTCTCATTGAGTGGGGTCCCACAGACCCACTAATGTTTGTATATAAACAATAATATCAACCGCTTCTTTTTCTTTGAATATCATTTTTATTTTCTTCTGACCTCATTAAAACTTTAAAACATTAACAGTGGTAACTATTCGCTTTGACTCAAATTGAACTTGCACATTTGATAAAGGCACCAAAATACAGAAATGATCATAAAGCTTTGTTATTACAGCAAATATGGAAATATTTAATGTTTTATGTTATATCCATAGTATAGCTAAACAGATACTGGGTTTTTGAGGCATATACTGATATATATATTTGGGAGTTTAAAACTTATGTTTGGGATCAGTTACACGCCACAAAAGAAAAAAAGGGGGTGCTTTCATCTCTAACCTCTGAGGTTTGGTTGAATGAACTCTGGTGTTATTGCCTGCTCGGTTCAGTTAATTTGTTCCAGTGTGAAAGCTGTCAATCAAACTGGAGCGGACCAAACAACCAGATCGAGACCACCTGAAAAGTAAGGTCTCAGTCCATTTTCAGGTAGATTTTATGACTGAATTGTGAAGTGAAGCGGTCAAAGTTTGGTAAGGTTTAAGAAAAGATCATGGTTTGGGTTCAAATAAGTACATACGTGACGTAGTTATGTTAGTCACATAAGTTAAAATAAGTCATGTTGACTTTTGGTTTCACACGGGTCACGATTTTTCTATACAAGAGGCCTTTTGTCTTTCCTCTGTGGGTCTGCAGCGCTGATGATGCAGGATGACATCACCAGAACTTCCCAATCAATGAGTTACCTGTCAGTCATGTGACTTCATGTTCACAGCTTTTGTTTTTTTTAGATGCTGTGTAAGAAGTCCCGTCAACCCCAATCACAGATATAAAGCAGGTAAAAATCTGTTATATTTAGACCCCAAACTGAAGTAATGAGTCTTTTTCTGTAGCTGTTTCCTGAAACATGTCAGTTCAAAATCAGATTTATGCGCAATTCCCATACAACTAGAAAAGACTTGCAGTATCAAGCTAGTCAAACAGCCTTCAAAGTTCAGTGTGTTTTTGAGCTATTCAAGAGGCTTGAGACCCCACACACAATTTCAGGGTTAATGAAAAGGTGTACCATTAGAGAAACACACTCAAACTTGAACCAACCAAAAATGTCAAGTAAATTAATCAGTTTTATGCACCTTTCTCTCAAAAAGCCTGCATTTTCACTTTGAAAGCTGCTTACAAAATACGAACAACGACAGCATGTTGCATAAAACTGCTTTCATACCATCTACATACAGAGTGATTTTCTTTACCCTCTTGCCTGATCTGTTTTTTGTATTTTTTTACTTCAAATCCAGCTCTTTAGAAAACTGCTGATTAAAAAACGTCAGACTGATTGCCTGTCAAATTGACTTTTTTCATTTGAATGGAGCAGGCACTCAAACATACTTTATTCCAGCATGTTTCAAGTGTTTCAGAGTGCCGAGAAGGATGTGAAGTGAAAACGTGAAGCGAAAACATGTAAATGGTCGTTGGGAAACTGCCAATATATATTGTGTGTAGGAGTGGTTAAGTCTCACAGCTGTAGATGTGTGTTACTGGATCTGTCACGCTGAGGGCTGAAGAGGGAAACGACTGTCAGCACACAAAGAAGAATCCACACTGTGGATGACTTACACACTCACATACACACAAAAACTCACAATACTGTACATGAGCACCAAAAGATGCCTTGGGTCCAGTGTTGGAGGGTAATCAATTAGGACGTTACAGTAATGTGATTACTTATTGATTAAATGATGATTTAATTGTTTGATGGCTCAGAAGGTCGTCCATTTATCACAGGGTTGGTGGCTTCGATCCCCAACTCCTCCGACCAACATCTTGAAGTGTCCTTCGGCAACACACTCCTGATGGTCACACCAGCACCTTGCATGATTGCTTGCTGCTTTGTGTGTGTGTGTGTGTGTGTGTGTGTGTGTTTGTGTGTGTGTTTGTTTGTGGCCAATTGTAAAGCACTTTGGATAAAAGAGATGTATAAATGCATTTCCAAAACATCAGAAAATAGTGAAAAATCCCCTTCATGATAGACTGAAAGACAAAGAAAGACCCAGCACACTGATCTGAGCTCTGTTTGTGTTTGTTATCTCTGGTTAGGAGAGGTGAAGTCGACTGATCAGTGAACAGATTCTACTTTGTTCAGGCTAGCCGTCTGCACATATCAGACAAAGAGTCAACAAACACAAACAGATGAATCAGTGTTCAGACTCTGCTGCTCTGCCTGCACTGAAGCTGATTATTAATCTGGATGTCTGTGCTGCAGTCCAATCAGCTGGTATTGACAGTCTTTAGCTGCATGAGAAAACCTGTACACACAACCAACTCTGATCAGGTAAAGAAAATTAGTCAGTCAGCTTCAATTCAGGCCTGCACTCATGCAACGTTGTGGAAGGAATGTTTCACTAGTGTTGCAGCAGAAAGCCAAGGACGTTCCTACATTAAACAGCACAGCGGAGCACTTCTCCTTTTTTTCACCCTTTACTCCAGAAAGCACAGACGTTAATCTGTGATGTTGGATAGTAAATGAGACTTTCATTTCGTTATACATCATACATCATACAGGTAGAAGACTAATGCAGTTACCTTTTTAAGTGAAAAGGCTGTGTGCGTTTCATACTCCACATTAGTGTACTAAGGACAGTGGTGAATAGTTTGGCACACAGTGAATAAGAGCCTAAAACTAGTGCCTCCTTTTTCTACTAATTGAATCATTAATCAGTTAGAATCAAAAATCGATTCTGCATCGAATCATGACATTCCCAAAGATTTCCCTCCGATACATAACGATAACTGCCATACTCAGCTGTCTTCACCATCTATGTTTAAGTCCTTAAACATATGATGAAATGTTTACTCATGTTTTTTCTTTCTGCCTTTTGCATGGTAAAAAAATTGATTAAATCGTGAGTCATCCCGAGAACTTGAAAAACAAATATAGATTTTTTTGGCCATATATCGCCCAGTCCCACGTCGACCATAGAGGTGACAGATCAAAAAACGCTCTTGAGTTTGTTTCAGAATATGGATCATTTTGAAATAAACTAACAAAAGATTATATTTATTCAAACCATTTTGTTTAGAGAGGGAAAACAATACACACCTGGACTGGGCAGGTGACTTACAACACACTTTTGGCTCTGATCCACATAATTATTTAAGACATTATATTGCCGTCATTGTAGACACTTAGGGTTAACAAGACAATATGTACCACTGAAACACTGATTCAGTAATGTCTTAATGACGGTCTGCGTCAGAGTTGGCAGCATGTGGCAGCTGTCTGTGTTTGTTGTCTCATGTTGGACAACAAACCTGCCTGCTGTCTTCAAACCTTTTCATGCTTTTGTCAAACATCATCAATCAGCAGCTGATTTGACAAAAGGCTGCCTAAGCTGCTGCCGCAGGGACCCCAACAGGGTCTATCTGTGTCTCCGTCCTTCAGACAACCAGCAGGACATCCATCTCAATCATCCTCACTCTCTACCGGCTCACGGGGCATGTCCTCACAGGGCAGGGGGTGGCAGGAAATGCAGGGGGGTTGGGGGGGGGGGGTGGCAGGGAGAGAGAGCAGCATAGAAAAAGGAATTAAGGTTGGAGATATGTGAGGGGCAAAGAGCAACAGCAAGAAAGGGAAGGAGATGAGGAAAATGAGATAACGGGTGAGCACACGTGCATTGCAGGTGATGGGACATATCAGTCACTGTCTGCTTGAATGATACCTCAATTTTAACCCTGTGATGCCTCAGAGGTCACCGCCTCTAAATGAGCCTCAGCACACCTCTTCTACCTCCCGCTCAGTGATTCTTATTCTTCATAAAAGACAGCAGTGACTGCTTAACAAGAACAGGACCAAAGAATCAGGACCAGAGAATCATCAAGTGGACGTCCGCACAGGGGTCAGTGCAGAAACTATGACTTTGCCATAAGGTGACACTACCAATAAGTCCTCATACCTAAAGGACAAAATAGGTTGTTTCTCAGTGCCTTTCTAAATGAGCTTAAAGAGCAACTTAAAATACATTTTCACCAGTTATTATTTATTCTCTGGGAACCATGAATGCCTGCAACACAATTTCATCTGAATCCATCCAATAGTTGTTGAGATATTTCAGCGTGGACCAAAGTGGTGGACTGACCGGCACTGCTGTCCCTAGAGCCACAGTGCTAAGCCTTAAGTAACATTTTCAATGCAGACTTTGTATTCTTGTAACAGAGTATATTTACAGTGTGGCATTACTATTTTACTTAAGTAAAGGATGTGAATACTTCCTCCACCACTGTACTAGTTCCATAGTATATAAAACTGGTTATGTTTAATGAGGGAGAAGGAGCAGGTGCATTGTTTTAAAGTGCAGCATTAAAGTAAATACAGTTTATAATACTGGGAAGTTTTGAGGTGTCAAAGAAAAATAAATAGAGTTGCATTAAGTTACTTACTTTGGATCTATAATACTCTATTGGAAGTGAAGTGTGGGCAGCAGGAGGGCAAAAAGTTGTACAATGTCTTATATCTGCAATGGCCGGCTGCTTCTGTTGCTCCACATTCAGATAAATAACAAAGAGCCAACTTCAGCCCTGCTGAGTAAGGGCGAAAACAAAGAAATGAAGACATACAGGGAGAAAATCTTACATAATTTATACTGTAGGTGAGCTCTGGTAGCAAATGTAAAAAGTGTAATAATTAATTAATGCAGATCTTGCAGAAAGTTTCACTCCTAAGCTATTACTTTAGACCTGTTGTGTAGCTTTAGAGCTCACAGAGGAACAATTTGCAAAGTACCTTGGAGCTCATTTGTTAACAGTGCTGAAGTAAAACTAATACAAGAGATTATTAACAAACAACTCAGGTGAAAAGGAAGATGTAAGGGCACAGAATATGGTCTTTGGCAGCAGACTTTACTACTTCTTCAGGTGAAGGAGTTTGCTGGGTTTGAGAAGAGTTGTAAGAACTGCAGAAGGCAGTGAAGGAAGATATCTCCATGAAATATTTATTGAATATATCCAAGCTTTTTGTGAGAAAGTAAGGAGAACCGAGAGGGAAAATTAAAAAAACAACAACTTATTTATTGTAAATGTTGATATTTAAATAAATGTTGAAGTGAGGTGATGGGAAAATCTCAAGAGGGAAAGAGATACATATTTGCTGATAAACCTGCTGTGAGTTTGGAATATTTGCGATGGCACGCATTTATTGCTCAGGGTATTTTACATTTTTCTTCATCGTATGCCAACCTGCCTCAAGAAAAACAAAACTTCTGTCCAGAGCAGAAACATTCCCAATCTGTGCTGCAGTCTGCACTGCAGTCTGTGCCGCTGTGCTATACATTTTCCTGTTTTCTTTTGTAAGCACATGATTCCACTGCAGGCATTTTGGTTGTGACTGAAGTTGACAGCTATACTCGATAGCCTACATGATCCGTTCATTTTGTCCAAATACACTCGTGTTAGATTGGTCGAATGTGATGGTCAGTCATTAAAATAATAAGATACCAACAGAATAAACAAACATAGTAAAATCACAGTTTGGACTGTCAGGATGACAGAATTATAGATGGATTGTTAACATATGTGAAGAAAATGGATCCGGGAGGATGTCGAGCAACTTCAGGTGCCCCCAAACAGATAGGACCAAGATTTTTGGCTGTCAGTCTTTGAGAAATCACACGCTTGTCGAGAGTTACTGTTACTTTATCGAAGTGGGCCAATGACCAGCATCTAAGTTCTATCAGAATTTAGGAAATTACGTGACATCCATTTTTTTTCACAGCAGACAACCAGGCCTCTAATTTAATTATGTAGGAACAATAATCTGCCTTCACAGGAACATACAGTGCTGTGTAGGTAGAACCCCGATTGTGCAATCACCATGGGCTTGTCAAAGTGCTACAGTGGACGTTTTCATTCCATCAATAAACACATGTGGTGAATCAGAGCTGATTCAAAGTTTTGGGGACATTTTCAAACTGGTCAAACACTGTATATGTCCAAGTTGTTAATTCCTGCAGGACATGTTCAATTTTAGAGGCAAAAAAAAGACTTGAAGATAAAACTCACCCCAAACCCACACTCCACTCAGACTGCTGAGGAGGCTCTTTTCCGCCATCTTCTTCTTCCTCCTCTTTTGCTCTATTTGGGTTTTCCATGCTTTTCCTCTAAAGTGGCTAGCTTTGTGTTCGTGCGTGCGTGTGTGTGTGTGTGTGTGTGTGTATGTGTGTGTGTGCGTGGGTGGGTGCGGGTGGGTGGAAGAGATGAGTTGTTTGTGCCATGCTCCTTTAAATCAAAGGCGAGGGGAAGGCTGTGCTTTAATCATATTTCACGCCGACCTCACTTATCTTCCTCGCCTGTTGTTTAAGGCCTGTCACTGCAGATATATCGGCCTCCGTTTGACTGCTACAGTATGGGGAGTTCGGAGGCTATACACACACACAGGCCAAGACAAGCACAGAAATACACACAGCCCAGAGTGCATGCATATTCTGTATTCTGTACTCACACACACAGTGAACAAATTATATAGCAAACAACATAAGTCCAAGTGCGAAATGGCTGACAAGACGACAGCCTGTTAAAATCTTGCACCACGGGACTATGGGATGTAAAGAAGTCAGAATGTGTTAACATTTTCTTTGGAAATGCCAAGGTCTAACATTTCTCACATTTCTGCAGTGAGCAGGAGGTCAGGCCAGCAGTTCATTAAGTGTTTCTGTGACAGTGAAGAAAAAGCAGCAGCCTGAAGGTTACAGCGACGGGCTTCTGACCTGAAAGCTGCTGATTCAAATTCCACAGAACATCCTTGAAAATAAATATGGAGAGAGCGAACAAGAAGAACAAGAAGCTGTGGTGCTCTAATGTCCATGTCTGATCTTCAGCCACACAGTCTGACATTGAAGCCCCCCTCCCCCAAAAAAAGGTAAGACTTTTCTGTCTGTATGTCTACAATACATGTCAGTGTAAGAATGCATTGAGGAGAGTGTCAGAGGAATATAAGGACCATGTTGATGAGATATTCTGAGCCTCATTAATGTAAAAAATATATATTTATTATTATTCTTTATCTCACTTCTATTTAAGGGATAATAATGCTCTAAGGTTTAGAACTACAGTTCCCACAATGATTTGGACGCTGTAACAGGAATTATTATGTGCCCATGGATTCAGTCCCCTCTTCCTATTTCTCAGTTTGAACATCTTTGATTCCTTTCCTCACCTCCTCGCCTTAGTCCCTCCCACCAGAGATGCGAGCGAGAGAGGGGAGTCGAGGCAGCAGGCATTTAACAAAATGAGACATCCTTACTTCGGAGCTGTAATTTTGAATTGACATCAATTAAATATGACGTGTGGCACAGCTGCATCGTCTGTCCATTGTTTTTTTAAAGCCTACTGCTGTATTTTATGATCTGTCAGAAGAGCATAATGTGATAAGAATACCGGTTTCATACATTAGTTATTTTTTCTAACAAGCACGCACTCATATATATATATATATATATGATTATATTTTTTATTATGTAAAGCACGTTTGTATGAAAAGTACTATACATAGTCTGTAACTCAGCAGAGGTACATTAACTTCACAGTTCGAACACTTTAATAGACCTCATTTAAATCATTAGGTCTTAAAGGTTGTCAAATTCACTAATAGCCGAATCCAGAGTTACCTAAGTCTGTCGTTCATGCGAGCGAGCCCGATACCAAGCGGCTGGGAGGCGGGGTTAAAGGAAACACTAGTGCGCATGCTCTATGGGCCCAAGAGAGCGGGAAAATCTGAAACTTCCGCATACTGAATACCCCGATGTTTGCCTCATGTGCCACTGAGCAACTTCCATAGGAATGAACGAGGCCCCGCCTCCAACGCTGTAGTCAGTTCTCTTTATACATCCATGGTGCATCCTCGCTCCTCCGGCAAGCCTCCTCTCCCCTCCTCTTTATGGGCTTAAAACGGCTCAACACGCCATCTACCGTTATAAATCGGCCCTGGACCTCACAGGCCGAGGCTGAGATAGTGTCGACCAGTTGGGACCTCTCTACCTCATGAAAAAGTTAATGCCCTCTAATCAGAGATGGGTGGATATTTAGCACTGACAAACAGTAACATTAACAGCGATAAACAACATGGTTTCACACCGCAGAGCCTCTCATAGCAGATCTACACCTCCACAGGACACCTTTAACAAAAAGAAGTCTTGGTGCATGTTCGTGCCAGTTCAAACCTGCAAGTGAAGTAACTCACAAAACATTAAATATTAATTTGTGTTCACCAGAGTTAATTTGAGAAACAGCGTCAAATAAAAACAGCTCAGTGTGTTGTGCAGAATACATTTGAATACAGAATACTGCTGTATTTGCTGTTTGTGAATGTTATTGAGCCCACAAATGTTGTTGATTGCATGAAGGCCAGTGTGTTTGTGATTGGCACGGCTTGTTAATTATTCTGGTGATTGTTCTGTACTGTTCATTAATTTATAGCAAATTAATTGACAGCAGTAATTAATTTCAAGGGTGTTAGTAAATGGTGTTTCCACTTTTATCTGTAGCTCACGTCTGTTCAGCGTGTCCATTTACAGTGGGCACCATGTGACACACCCACAAATAATTCTGACAGTCACAATATTTTTCTCAAAGTTTTTAAGAGTTTAAAAGTTTAACCAAAACTCCCCCACACAAAAAAAAAAACAAAAACTAAATATATATCACAAAATATCAGGATGCCTCACCAAAGGTTTTCGGCACCCTGATGAAGGCAAAATGACTGAAAATGATGAATGACGCATAGCGTACTGGAGAAGAGATGCACCGGCATGTTTTAAAACTAATATATCCTGCACTTAACTGTAATTTGTGACAGGCTCAGTAAATGTCCCCCCCCCCCCCCCCACAGTGAAATCTCTAAATGCTGTTTGACCAGTGACATTTTTCTACTGAACGCTTGTCTCAAAAGTCTGACCTCATGTCCAACCAGAGGCCACAATATTACCACCGAGCAATAACAGAAGAGTGTGTGTGTGTGTGTGTGTGTGTGTGTGTGTGTGTGTGTGTGTACCTCTATTTGTTGAGTCCCAAGAAGACAATCTATCATACATGACATGACAGCAGCTGGAATGACCACAGAGAGAACATACACACACAGACACAGACACATACACATACACACACAAACAAACACTTGCTAACACATGTGACGCACACAGTCCAAGTACCGAGAAGCCATCTTTCCCCAAAAAGGGGAATTCCTACAAACAAAGAACAGGGAAACAATATTCACTGCCATCAATTTAACAGAAGAGAAAGAACAACATGTGAACTTTTACAGTGCTGACATCAACAGAGCTGTGAGAGCAACATCATCTCTCTCTGTCCTACAACTCAGGTTATATTTCAGAAAATAACATGCAACAAACTCAGAGAATCTCAAAATGTCTTGTTCCACACAGGACACATGTACAGTTATTGTATATATATTAAAAAACTGGTGTTTATATGTTTTTGCAAATGAATGTATACAGTATAGGACTGCAACTAATGATAATTTCCATTAGCGATTAATCTCTGAATATTTTTGCAATTTGTCATTTGGTCCAGAAACATTTTCACGATCTCAAGTTGCTTGTTTTATCCAACCAACAGTCCAAAGCTCAAATGTCTTTAGTTTACTATCAAAGAAGACTTAGAAATCCAGTGAACTAATAGATTAACAGACTCAGCACTATATATAACTTATATACAGTATAACTCAATAAACTTGAATTTGAACTTAAACTTAAATTTACTGTAAAATCACTTCAGGTTGCAACTAAACTTTTTTCTCTTTGTAAGGGTATTTAAGTGAGAGATTAATTTACCTCAGTATTCACATCGACATCAGCACCATCTCACTTTGTGACCAGAGGCGAATACCTCAATTTCTCATAGAAATGAATGGGGAGCGATATCCAGTCTGACTGCAGCAGACATAAGACATAAATATTATAATAATATAATATACTTTTACGAGCACTGTTTGGAGTGTAGAATTTGTTTTTCTCATGTGGTTAGCTGACTGTGTAATGAGCTGCTGTCTTAGTAAATCAGGAGTTAAATACATGCAGTTTTGCGGCTGTAAATTCATATATATTCATAATTTTCCCAATAAATCTGTCCCTGAGATCTCTAAAATGCTACAATCATTGTGATTTGTGTGTAAGGCACATTCTCCAAGTGTTTGTATTCAACATGCCTGTTCTCACATGTATTGGCTCAGCTTGACACGAGTGTTGTTGTTGTGTGTGAGATTGACAAACTTCTCGCTCTCACCTCTGAGGAGTGACCATGAGCGCTGCCATGTTATGTGTGTAAAACTAACCTTGCCCAAATGTAAATGCATCTGGCCTTTTCACTGAAGGGGATTCAGTGAATACTAAAATCCAATGAATAAAACCAAGCTTTTCTCTTTGCTGCCCCCATGACGTATGAGTACCAAAATATAGTATATAATAAGTACCAAAGTAAAAGTACTGATTATGCAGAATGGCCCATTTCAAAATAATATATTTTATAATATTTGATGCATTCATGTGTTCATCACATTAACATTGCAGCTGGTAAAGATGGAACTATTACCTATATATTTTACTTGCTGGGTAGCTTGTAAATGTCTCCCTTGTGATTAATAAAATCTTATCAATATAATAATTTCATCATCTATTTTATGATTATATTCTGTGGTATTAATCTGAATCTGCAAAGTAATTAAATGTATAAAGTAAATGTACTGAAAAAGTAAGTACAATATTTGAGTCGTGGTGCCGTAGTATAAAGTGGTAGAAAATGAAAATACTACAGTAAAGTTCAAGGACCTCAGGATTGTACTTGAGTAGAGTACTTAAGTAAATGTACTTAGTTACTTTTCACAACGGCAAACAAAATACTCACAACTCAGGCTTTTGTTCCTACGCAATGACTCAAATCTGCAAGAAAGTAAGTGGCCACATGTCACAACTGTTTGGAAACTGTTGGTACATACTAACATAATTCATACATGTGGCCCAAGGGCCGGCCAGCTGCATACAAGACACTGCAACTCATCCTTTACATTATTTACAGCCCAGAAACATCCTGTCTGTCACCAGCTGAACAATAGGTCTCTGTGGTGAAAGTTTCATCACCATGATACAAAATGTAGTGTTCTGGCCAGCATGGTCCTTTTCCTGAGTAACTTTATACTTTGTATACCTCAGATTAGTTTTCTAGTAAACAATCACTCCATAATAATACTTGTCAGTCAGTCCCCCGCTTTGGTCCAGACTAATCAGCTACTGGACGGATTGTGATGATGTTTGATTCAGACGTCCATGTTCCCCTTAGAATGAATTGTAATAACTTCCTCTGACTTTTCATCTAGGGCCATCGTTGTGAAGGAATTTTCCTTCTTGTATGTTAAACTTCCCTCTTGTAGGTTGAAGGTAACTTAAGACAGGGCTTCACAGGTCAGGTCAACTGCCTGTCTATGTTCGCCTGTCTCACTCTGTGTGGCAGATGAGGCCAAGTTGGCTCTGACCTCTGGTAGACCAAGGTCTGCTAGATATCTTCTGTTTTCAGGGTTAGACACAACAGGCTGGAGGCTGGTTGTTGACGCTGGATAAGAGAGACTGTAGAGAGGCTGTGCTGTTGCTAGGACAGCAATGGTTGACGTCTTTCCTTGTTTGGATCTGATCCAATAGAGTCATCACACATGACAGACTGAGTTAGGAATAACCCTATCTGGATATAGCGGAACTTATCAGTTCTGGGGAAGGTTAAATACTGAGCTTCAGGACACCATCTTCAGATTTGGCTAGCAGTACGCTGTGATTCACACGTGGTGTTTCCCTTTTCTCCTCGATCGAGCGTCAATAAATATTCCTGTGTAAGACATCCAGGTCTCCAGAAACTTCTTGTTAGAGTGAACCAGCTCTAAGATTTCCATCACAATCGTCATGTGTCCCACAAGTTGGTTTATGACCATATACCTGCAAAACTAATGACATTCCTATCGGCCTCGGCTGTACTTGAGTGGAATCATCTGCAGCTGCATTATAAAGTTTGAAACATCTGGTGAGACGACTGTATTTACAAGTCAAGCCACCAACACTGCACCCTAAATACAACCTGCAGGCGTGTGTGTGTATGTGTACAGTGTGTTTATATTTATGTTTGTGCATGTGTGTCTGTACTGCATTGGACTCCCAGCTGTCAAGCCCTGAGAAACAGATGGGTCCAGTCAGGGACGATCCTTGAATCTGTCATCACACACACACACACACACACACACACTTATTCAGCTGGTGTACAGCTCAGCTTGCTAACAGATGAACTGAATCTGTAACAAGCAGGAAGCCCACAGGGCCTGATGTTACCTCCAGCTGTGGAGTCACAAGGGTTAATCAGACAAACACTCTTCTGACAGACACAATCTTCCATTGTGAGTCACATTTACTGAGGAAAGGACAGTTTTCATTTTGCATCTACACAGCTGCTTCAGTAACTGACATCCAGCAGGTGACTGCGGGAGTTTGGACAGAAAATAGTTCAAGTATAGGCTTCACCAGGCCCAGCGCCAGGATGGAGTGACTGAGGCCGCTTAAACATTGTGAGGGGGCACTATTTTTCATGTAATAGATTTGATTTAACCATACAATAGCCTCGTAACGGTTAAATAACAACAACATACAGTACAGCTACTGTATAAAAATCCAAGAATACATTTATCAATCAGAGCACTCACATAAGAATGTAGATACGTTTTGAATTTATGAACGATTCACTGTCAAAATCCGCAGGGGAGGCGTCTCTCTCTGTCTCTCACTCGTTAACTGTCCCGTCACGTCCCCGTTGTTTAACTTCCGTCTGTGGATTGCTACAATGTGGGTTGGAATGGAATTAGGGCTGAGTTCCATTCTATTTGCAACCACAAAAAGTACGCAGGCTAAGAAACCGAACTCAGTGACGTGTTCTGTCTGTCTGTCTGTGTGTCGATCGCATCTGCTCCACTTCAGTACCATGGACAGCGCCCACGATGCCCACGACGCAGAACAAACAGCGCTGTCCATGGTGCTGAAACAAAAGCTAAACAATAGTCACATCATGTATCTCGGCTAATAAATGTGTTGTTTGTGTTATTTTTGCATGGATACATAAAGCTTGGGGGGGGCAAAAAATACAACTGAGGGTAATAAGCCCCCTTAAGACCCTGATAGATAGACTGCAGAGTCAGACTTTTTACTTCCAGGATGTGTGATTTATTCAATTTTGTTATTCTGTTATACTCCAAACATTGATCAATAACAAAGATTTGTGTTTGAGTGGACACTGACTTTTGAGACAGAGACTGATAAATCCATCTTTTACAGGCCTGTGAGTTGCTGACAGGGTTTACCCAGCCTTTATTCTTCCACTACAGCCCAGAGTACAATGGTTACTTAAGGGCTTTGATGAACTCTTTTTTTAGGATCACCAGTCGAGATGAAGAAAAGTCTATAATGAGTAATTTGATTGATAAACACATTGTTTTCACAGTATAGCTTATACCACAGCCTCTCTAACCATCTATTGTAATGTTGCATATTGTAATTTCCCCCTCTGTTCTACAAATGAGTCCCATTGGGCCTGTAGTCCATCACAGCACTGCCCCTTAACCACTCAGCCATCTTTTTCTTCATGACTTATTGAACAGGCTGGTCAGTGGTATTTCCTGGGTTGCTAGTAATGTTAGTGAAAGCCATTTGTCACAAGTTCACCTTTGCTGGAGGAAAACTGAGGAAAAAAGGATGTCAAGAAATAAATGATTGCCACCGTGATCCCAGCTGGCCACCAATCTTCCCCTCACCACCTTTTGAAAAGCTGTGGCACAGACAGGCCACTGAAATCCATACATTTCAAATGAAACAGTCATTGTTCCCCAAGATTAATATGTCTTGCCGGTAGTAATACAGGAAAGCTCGATGTACCTGTCAAAAGCGGGCAGAAAAATAAACGACAGAGAAAAGAAACACAAGTTTGAAAATTATCTTTGAGTGCAGCAAAGTGCAAAAGCTGTGTTCGACTGCCTCTGGGCCTGATCTCTGTAACAGTGAAGGAAAATTAATCCCCATTCTGTGTTTACACCTCTGCTGTTCACAAGCTTCTTGCGTAGAGGATTTACCATGCATTTTAATTTCTTACTATTTGAAATTTCACTACTTTTGTGATAAAGATGCCTCTGGTTAGACGGTAGAAGCAGTGAATGTTATCATCATATCCCAGCGGTTAATGACAGAGTGCAGTTATTGGTAAAAGCAGCAGTAACAGACTGAAAAGTTGTTTGAGGGCTTTCCGTAAATGTGGTCATACATTTGTGACTCGCCAGTGTCAACCAAGGTCATCTTTTGTCTCAGACAGCCCAGAGCACACAGGAGCCTGAAGAGTCTGAAGCCATGTTAGCAGCTCTGGGAGTCCATACTTACTGAGCTAAACGCTCACTTCAGAGCGTTAACATGCTGATGTTTAGCAGCTTTAATGTTTATCATGTTCACCATCTTAGTTTAGTATGTTGGCATTCTACCATTTGCTTATTACAGCCAAGGCTGATGGGAATGTCATTAGTTTTGCAGGTATTTGGTCATAAACCAAAGTATTGGACAAATTAAAATAGTAAGAAAAGTTATAACAGTTCATCCTGAGGGGAACATGAATGTCTGAACCACATTTCATCACAATCCATTGCATTGTAGTATATATATATATATATATATATATATGTATATTATATATATATATTAATTATATATATATATAGTAGTTTGAGATATTTAATTTAAAACTACATGTCAACCGGTTGTGACAAAAATCTAATTTCTTTCTGCAAAATAAATTAAAGAGCTAACAGAGGTGATAATGGCATTACTATCAGCAGAATATCCATGGGACTGCCACACCCAACATGCACAAAGAGAAAGGAAGATTCAGTTAAAACAAAGTAATTAAACTGTGGTGAAACAACCAAATGAACATGGATGAACATTTATGGTTTTGTTTTCGTTATAGTTAAATACTGTCCATCGTAATAATAATATAATAATAATAATAATAATAATAAGGAATCAAACATAAAAGAAGGAAGATGAGACAGTTGGACTTGAGTTGAGTTTAGCATGCAAACATACACCTCACCCTGTGGCATAGCAAACAAAGCTAATAACTTTTATTCCAAATATTATACAAGCAAAGACTCCGAGCCACCTCCGAGCTGTTTACACACCCAACACTCCCCCTCCAGTGTTTTCAACCAGCTACACATTTCACTGTTGGCTGCTTCACTGATACATATTCAATCACTGACTCAGTGTTTAAATGCAGTTGTGTTAACATGAAGACAGCGAAAATGTTATTACCTTTAAGTTTTCATCATCTTTTATTCATTCTTTGCCTCAAAAGGCATCTTTGGAGAATATCATGTGGTGTGAATGAATCCTCCTAACTTTGTTACATGTTACCTAACAAGAAACAATGGAGTATTCTGCTTTGGATCATAAACACAACTTCTGTTCTCTCCTAAATCTCTTGGACTCAGGACGGAGCGTACCTTGACAAGCATGAGAGGGTAGGCGACACATCAAGATTATTGTCAATATTTTATTGGTCACACATGATAAAATGGTGGACATACCAATATCCGTTAAACTGCAGCTGATACTGAAACTGTTTTTTCTGTCTCTGTTGCTGTTGCTTGAAGACAGAGACATAATCAGAGTTTTGGTGAATTCAAAACACTCATCATTGCTGATGTGGACACAAACAGTGTTGCTGTGGTTACTGAAATAATCCAAAATTGACCAAAAATCCAAAGTGAATTAATTGAAACTGCACATTATCTGTGTTCTGTGATTGGATGATTGTTGCTGAAATGCACCATTGGAGTGATTCACTTTTTCTACTTTTATGTCCACAGGCTTCTTGTACACTTGACTTTGTTTTTATCAAAGAACCAGATATTTTCTCACACTGTCTTTACTGTTGTGTTGATTCAACATGAAGAGTTTCAAGAGCTCCAACTGTGAGGCATGTAACATTGTCTACAAGATAAATGAATGAGACTGTTACTGCAGAAACCAGGGACCCCCCCCCCCCCCCCACACACACACACACACACACACACACACACACACAACTCTTGAAATGACCTGTTGGTGTAAGGAAAAAACATAGAACGAATCAAAGAAATCAGTGGATCTTTGTGTTGTACTCTGTGGGTGTGTGTGTAGATACCTGTCTAAGTGTGTCTGTCTTTGTGCACAACCTTTGACATTCCTCGCAGCATCTGTGTGTCACAATAATCCTTCATTGTCATTCATGGTCATTGTCAGCTCTCGGTTTGGAAGCCGTTCCAAATTGATTTGCTGTACCGATCCCAGCAGAACATAATTGGCCATCAGACGCTGGAAAAGTCTCAGAACAAAACATCCGAGTCATGAATCGTATTCCAGCAGCACAACTCGAGATCAGTCACTGTGTTCACTGAGAAAAGGAGGGAAAACAACTCCTTTCTGAAGTTTACTAGTTCAATTATTTGAACTTATTGATCATCTTTTCAGTCACCTTCTAAAGGTTTGGCAGAATGGTTGCCATTTTATTTACTTTGTACTGCTGTTAGCTTTTGTGATTGTGTTTTGTGATTTTTAACATCATAATAACAAACTTTAGTCCTGCAGCACATTTTTGTTGTAGAACACAATATAAGAACAATGAAAACAAAATATTAAACAAGAAAATGTCAATAAATGAAAGAATCCACACACAAAACGACAAACCTTATATGAGCTAATTAAAACCAACATTTGAGTTACTGTTCCGCTACTGCTGAGTTAGCACCTGCCTGCAGCTGAATTATAATGCTATCTTTAAACCTCAAACACCACAAAAACATAATTCCCTTTAAATTTTGTGTACTTCATGTATTTTGTGTGTGATTTTACAAGTAAATTGAATGTAGATTGTTTTGCAATCTGAAGAAAACCAACTGACAAAATTGAGACATCCTTACTTAATTATTGTCTGAAATGTCCAATTTAAGTCAAGTAAATCAGGCTTGAAACTAACAATTATTTTCTTGACTATTTTTAATCAAGAGACAGATACATTGATCTCATATTTGCTACCAACTGAAGGCATGGAATAGCTTTTTGGCTTCAAACCCTGGATACAATGAATTACAATGATCAAACCGAGATGATATGAAAGCATAAATGACCATCTCAAGATCAGAGCAAGATAGAGAGAAAAGACTGAATGACTTTTGTAACTTTATTTGCAAATAAAAGCTCACTGTCAAATATTACACCCTGGTTCCTGTCTTGACATTTTTGTAGACAGGAAGCCAAGATGTTTTTGTGAAATTGGGATAGTGATGGATGATTTCAGATTTGTTTTCATTTAGCTGGAAAAGTTTTGGGACATCCATCAATTTATTTCTGACTGCCAAGTATCGTATGTCCCAGTAGCAGCGTGTATACACAGAACAGGGGGCCAAGGATGGAGCCTTGGGGAACTCCACAGGTCAGACAGGCCACAGAAGAGGAGGCATCACCGACCACTACCGAAAAAAGTTCTGTTGGATAAACAGAATTTAAACCAGTCAAGAGCAGTATCCCTGATGCAAAACACACATTTCAAGGCCATCCAAAAGAATAGAAAGATCCTCTGTGTCAAATCCTAAACTGCGACCGACCGTGCAAAGTAAAATCAGTTCCTGTATCATACCCCTCTCTGTGGAAACAGCGGTTAAACTTCATGATGGTTCAGCTAAAAGAAGTTGAATCATCATGAAGTCCGATGGCAGCGGTAAAGAAAAAGCTGTTTGTGCCCACGAGAGTGACACACACAGTATCAAGTTTCCCTATTGGCCGTTGCTCTTTCAAAATGAACAGTCCTTTATTATGTCCTCAGGTGGCTTTTACAGCTGATCCAGTCATTAACTACCACTAATTCCAAATATATCGCCTGCCGTACACGGTCCAGTCAGTTCCAACCTTGTTCAGTTAGAAGCTTAGATTAGAGGTATGTCATTTATTTCCTGTTCAGCGTTGTAATTAGTTTTTTGGGGCATTGCTCATCTCTTAAGCTTTAAAAGATACATCTGTTCATTTGAACCTCGTTTTTTTTTCGTGAGTCAGGAGTTGCACTTCATGTTGTGTCTAGGTTCGTCTACGCAGGAAATACAACAACTGATAAAGTAAATAGTAATTTTACTTACAAGAAGTTACATGGAGAAAACAGCTTTTTACATTTTGGTGAACCTGGGGGTTTTCCAAGGCAAAGTTGGGAAACATTAAATAAAGGAGACAGGCATACTGTAACTTACCATCTACTGATAAAATGTCCTTCAGCAACACATTTAACCTCCAAATAAACCAGTGATATAGCTCAGTGCCCAACTTTGTTATTAGTAACCTTCTCTGTGAGAACCTCTGTTCCCTGGCAACTTGTTCCCCAGGCCTTTTGCTTTAATTAGAATATATTTTTAGTTAACTTACCTGGTAAAATACAGGTTCAAAGAATCCCCTTCAATGCAAATGACATCACGTCGCATAACTGGCAAGGTCAGAATTAAAGAGAGGTTTTTTATTTTAAACAAACGTACTTAAATGTCAATTGCATTTAAATGAGTGAAAATTAGTTCAAGAAATGTTGATCTATAAGCAAGTAGTAATTATGTGAATACACTGTCTGGGATTTGACAGGATGGTTTAAAAATAGCTCACCATCAAAGAAGATCTGGAGAGGAAATAATGTCCATGTTTTTCCAGGCCCCTCATTTGTCTAACTCTAACCCTAAAGAAAAAACACACCATTAATCATTCTACTATTGTTCGGATAAAAAAAAACAGCTGCTGTGAAAGTACTTCACAGCTTCGGTCCATTTTATTTTTCGAGTTATATTCTTCTCATTTTGTGAATATTGACCAAATGTCTTTTGTAATCATTTCCAACAAAGATACACTGGATCGTCACAATTGATATGAATTAATGATATCTAATCATTTTTACAGTCTTAACAGTACATAATAAAAGAAGAATTGCAAAATCCATAAATTTAAATAAAAGTGAGTAAATCAAAAAATATTTGACATGATAAATTTAATGTTAAGCCATGCTAGCAGCATGGTTCTGAGGATTATAATGTTGGTCTGTTGGTCCACCACTTTACTTTTCCAGCTTTATTTGTGGATAACAGTGTTGGACATATATATATAAAATACAGTATGTGGCAGGTTAGAAACAGCATCAATACAGGAGCAGCTCTTGTAGAACCACAATGCAGCTGAAAATGTAATTAATTTTCTCTTCTTCTTTTTGTTGGGCTGTCACCTTCACACTTTGGCAAACATAACTCTTTATGTTTATATTGTATATTTTCTTTACTTTTTAAATTAATTTATATTTTTCTATAAATACTTCCTTTGAATTGTTTTTTTAATTCTTGATAACATAATATTGCAACAATACAGGTTCAGTTTAATAACACCTTAAGTGAATTAACATTAAATCAGTATTCACAAATAAACTGTAGAAAGACAAAAACATCAGTTAAACAGCTGGATCACGTGGTCTTTCCATGTCATCTAGAGAAGCTTCTTTTCAAACCAGACCACAAGCTTCATAGTCATTATACAACACAGAATTGCGCAATGAAATGCAGTCATAGATCCCTCCACACTACACACACAGAAAATGTATAAACAGATATTCAAATATTTTGAATTAGAACAGAATAAAACTATAAAATAGGAATAAAGAAGTAAGAACTAAAGGAGGCAATAAAAAAGGAAAATTTATAAATTATATAAAAGGAAGATATACAGTTACGTATATACATGCATATATATATATATATATATATATATATATATATATATACAGTATATACACATCATCAGCATCAACAATATAAGGTACACAGCATTCTGAATATTATAAATTCATATATACAGTACATATATTTTACATATGCAGCATCACCTGTAAGAACAATCAGAATCAACAACTGTGAAGCTTTTAATTTGAAAACCAACCCCAGATTAACATTTGTCGCTATTTGCTCGACTGTTTGATTATAATTCAACAATTCTCTTCTGATCAGGCGTAAATATTTATATTGGTTAGCAGTTAATGACAAGGAAGCACAAGAGAATCCAAAATGTGAAATTAGCATCACTCACCTTCATTTGTACATGTTTGTACTGTGTGTGTAGCACAGAGTTGTTAATGATCTGAGTGTCTGTGTACTCAGTGCAAAGAGAGAGAGAAAGAACAGAAATATGAAAAATGATTTGGAAAATACCTTCACAACAGCTGGAAGTGTTGTTAAACAACTTCCTGGGTTTTTCTAACATTACAAGTGAAAACAAACAAGTATTTATCTTTGGGAGAGGCTGATGCTCTGTCTCTTGAATGTACTACCATCCTCTCTAAGGCCAGCCTGTTGTTGTTCAGGAGCGGCTCACCGTTGGGTCTCTGACAGTGAGGAACTACTACTTCCTGTTATTTTTTTCTTTTGAGTCATTTTTACTCCAGCTAATTAAACACAACCAGAAAAAATAAAAGCTTTTGGATGACTATTATTTTCATCTTTATCTTTCTAAAAAAACAGCACAAAAGCCAGCAGTAAAGTGGCTTACTTAGACTATCTATCTGGCCTCTCTTGTAGAGGGTCCTTGTGTTCCCATTCCACTCTAGTAGGTATTTAAAGGAGTGAACCACCCCGACATCCTGCCTCTGGATGGATACAGGCTTAGTCCTGCCGAAGTCCACAATCAGCTCCTTCATCTTGCTTATGTTCAGCTGCAGATGGTTCAATCTGCACCACCAAACAAAGTCATCGACCAGGTCTGTACGTAAAAATTAACATTCATAATATCTTCTATGACATCAAACCTATGTCCAAGTTAATCTTGTTTTTAGGACCAAGTTTATTCAAATAATTCCAGTCAGCAGCTACAGTAATTAGAAAGTTAATTTTCTTTCATGAATTTTTTTTAAACATGCTACAACAGTGCCATTGATTTCTTCCTTTAAAGAACACCTGCAGCTTAAGTTTTTTTCTTTGTTATGCTCTTAATTACATGTTTGAGACAAAGTGTTCAAATTCTCTGACATTTCCTTTTCATTCCAGGCACGAATCTCTGCGTAGATAATTTGTACATTACTCTAGAGAAAAGGATTTCATAGTGTGTAATGGGGCTTAAACACCAAGTGCAGAACTGTCAAACAGCATGAAAGCAAACGTGAAATTTACGTTAGTTTCTATGGATTTCTGTTGAGGAGTTAAACTAATAAAATCCTTTTCATATATGTAAATCTTCATTCAAAAAAATTTGTGAACTCTTCTGTCACAGATTCTCTGTCTGATCTCCATCTCCTGCAGCTCCTCACAGGTTAAACGTTATGAAAGTTGATGTGCATCACTTTTATTACTATTGTCTTCCAGTTAGGACTGATTTCCAACTCTGCGACCCCCTTCAGTAGCCTGGAAACTAGACGAATTTGCCCATTGATAACGGCCTTTGGAAATCGAAAATGAACTGAGAGTTTCCAGACTAATACACATTAAGTCTGCCAGGCTAACCCTTTACACCTTGCATTAAAATGCGTTTTGGGTGATTGGATAGCAATCGGATATTGCTTGACCACATGAAAGTACAGGTGAAAATGCACCCAAGATGCGTCGAGGACAGATTGTGATCCAATGGACCAGACCAACCCCAGTAGGGTGGTCAGAGACACATTCCGAGCAAATTGAACACAAGTGTAAATGCAATTGCAATCCACATGCAACAACTACATGGGCAGAACTACGTAGGTTGTTATTTATATGTTTTTTTTTGGACCTGTGCAAATAAGAAGAGGATGTGACATTTGGTTGTTTGGACAGAGCGATCGGATCTCAGTTGGATATCAATGTGGACACTGGAGATGAATGAAATCAGGTTAAGTCCTATCTAGATACAATCTGGATATGAAACGTATTTTATTACAAGGTGTAAAGGGGGTATGAGATGCTTGATAAATACAGGCCCTGGTATTTTCTGACATTCACGCAGATTAATTTCTCCGCATTGAACGGATCCTCTGATCGCTGTTTCAAACCCTGGTGTGTCCAGGCCTTAATCCTCTCTTCTCTCAGGTGTCCCTCATTTCCTCATTCACTTCTCTTTGTAAATACAGGCCAGTTTATTCAGTGGCAGTTTGCCAGGATGTCTGTGTGCGCTTTCATTTGTGTCAGACATGAGTCTGTCTGAAACCTGTGAATGACCTGTTGTTTCTTGCCTCTCCTCCTCACCCCTTCAGATTTGTTTACTAGTAAACTGACCCTTTAACATCTGTTCAACCCTGCTGAGTCCTGTGACGACTTTAATCAGAGGTTTTTATTAGTCTGCTGATAATTTAAGCAAAAATAAGATGAAGTCTCCCTCCTCCAGCACACTGCCAAATGTTGCTCAAGGTTGATTGGGTCATGGTATTTACCATGTGGCCTCCTGAGGTGTGAAACTAGCATTTTCAGAGAGGCTTCAAACTGTGCTGCTGACATTCAGAAAATTCTGCCTGAAGCACTCATGATGAACCAGACTGTCATTTCAGCTCAGAGGACATCACAACCACTGCTGGGACATGTAGACATGTAGGTTTTCAGTGAGAAATGAAACACAACAAAAAGCAGAAAAATTCACACTGGATCAGGTGTGGATAGTTTGTATGAAAATACTGTGTCCTTTGTGTTTGTTCTTTTTATTTAAACATTCTCTGCCGACTGAAATCTGAAACAGATTCCCAAATACGTGTAAGAGTATTTTGAACGAACAGCCACTTCATGAAGCAGATCAGTAGGGCGAAGACAGCTGTTTGTCTTATCAGAATTATTCTAATCATTTAACACATCATGAAGATGCAGCCAGGAGTGGAGCATAGAGACTTTTAGCAGAAACGTGACACAGTCGAGTGCCATCTCTTCACTCCTTCATCTTCAATTCAAAGTTGAGCTGGTAAAGACAATGCTGCACTACACTAAGAAGCATATGGAATCTAAACTCTTTCAGTGGATGTAGTTTGTGCTATGATTGAACCGTACTGAGTTATACTGACAGGTGTTTCCATTATTTTTATCAATGAATTGCGTAACTACGTGGCCCTGAAGCTGAATAAACAGACTTCGCAGCTGGTCGCCTTGTGTGTTTGAGTTTTCTCAGGTTCTATATTTTCACAGTGATGAGTGATGTTACAAAGTACAACCTGAGCAGACCGGCTGTTTTTATTTCTGATGCAACATGTCTTTCCTTCTGTTTCCAATACTTTTGATGTAGCTAGACACAGATTTCTTTATCTGCTTAGTCAAAATACCAAAGATGAGCACAAGGGGAGACTGCCTCACTCCCCTTTTCAAAATAAGCGCAGTGACAAAAAACAGGTGGGGAGGCCTCCTGTGTCTCACCTCTGCAACAAGTGTAATCTACAGACACTGCCGCACCGCTGTGTCTCCTCTGCTCTGTTATTTTGAACATTTTCCAATGTAAATATTGAGCCTCTCTCCGCCAAAGATGCCTCCTTATTTCCCAACATAAACACTCAGCTCCAGCGGGGGTTTTCTGGCCCATTTTTTCGTGCATCCTCCTCAGTAGTTGTTGTTTAAGACAGCGCAGTATCCTGAGGAATTAGCATTTTCAAGACTGAGCACCGCTGGCAAACAGTCGAAGGTGTATCATGTGGCTGACAAATAGTTATTTAAGGCAGAAATAGCCTGCGGATCGCCCAAAAAGAATTTTCTGCTTTGGCTGTGGAAAGGATTTAAATTCTAAAAGCTGGGTTTAAAAGATAGTGCCTTTTTTTTTTTTTTTAAAGGGCCTGTCTTCCCTTGTCATCGCTCTCTCTCCTCAGCAGCATCTTTCCTGTCCCTCCATCTCCTGTCTCTTTCTCTGTCCCCTGCTCTTTATTTCGCCCTCTTTTTTTCTCCACTTCGTCCCTCCTCTCAGTGTGTTGCCCAGATGCAGTAATGGGACAGTCTCGGTGGATCAATGACTTGGAGGAGAGAAACAGAGGAGAGGAGGGCAGGGACAGAAGAGGTTTTCCAGAAAGACACTCTGAATCTCAACTACAGGCCAAGGACAGCCTGGAGGAGATAGAAGAGAACGAGGTGAAAGAGGGATGGAGGGGAGGAGGGAGGTGAAATAAAGGAGACATAGAAAGGTCTGTTCATTGCTGTGCGCATGTCTCTGCAAAGCTACACAGAGGGCCGCCATGCACGTTAACCTACATGCAGCCCAGAGAAGCAGAACTTCTTCGGGCAGATTTATTTATTTTTTTATTTTGTTCTTATTTCAACATTCTCATTTACATTGTCATTGTTAACGGTCTCAAAATAGTGGCCTAACCCTAACACCCTGTGGTATTTTTTTTTAATGAAATGTTCAATTTGGACTAATTTCAATATTTTTAAATGGCTTTATAAAGATTGTGGAGTGACCCTGAATCCACGCTTGTCTAAGACTTTACAACAAACATCTGAAAAGAAAAAATACTGACATGATGTGTCTTATTATAGAATAAGCCACATAAATAAAGTAAAGTGGTACAGCTAATGCTACAGTAGTGTATCCGGCAATTTGATACTTTTAGAATAATGGGGGTTATAGGTTGTAAATAGCCCCACATACTCATAGAAATAATCACCATATTAATGTTTTGAATGAAAATCAAATCAAGTAAGAAATTACAAGAAGAAAAGGAGGGAGATGCAGGAAGAAAATGACATGAAAGAAAAGATAGAGTGGGTGGAGGAAGGAGATCCAAAGAGAAGAGGAATACACAGAGGAGAAAAGAGAGAGAGAGAGACTTCTTCTGTTGGGATGAGACAAAATCACTTTCATGCTCCAAATGGATGTTTGGGTCGATGGGGTCTGCAGGGCCTCACAGCGGTTCCTGAACAAGAATCCTCCATAATAGGCACCAAAGGGAGAGGCAACAGCCATCACACACACACACACACACACACACACACACGTTGGCACCAATCACCCAGCACCCAGAGACGGATAGTTATCAGGTCCTCTTCCTATTGATTTCTCTCACAGAGGTATTTACGGTGAGAAAAGAAATACAGTTATTGTCCACAGGGCAGCGAGCATATTTATCTCCTTTAACTGGCCCGCGGTTTGTTTTAACTGCTTCAGTGCCAGGACGGCTCGTCACAGATGTCACAGAGGTGACAGTGGAGTCCTGGGAGCGCTCCGGCTTCATAGAGAGAGCTAATGATCCGTCGGTTGATGGCAGGAGGCTGCACTAACAGACCAGTCAATGTGAAAAGTGTGTCGCCTCGAGCCGAAGCTGCAGCGGAGGCTCTCCAGTTTTACATTCAAGAACGTCAACACTGTGTGAAGGATATCAGTCCAGTCACTGATGTTTGATAATTGTTGTCTGTTGGCTGTCTTGTATTTTTAGCTTTTTTTGTTGGATTGATAGTTTTTAACACTACTGGATGGATGGACTTTGATGGATTTTTTTGCTGAAAGGTGCATATATGTACCCTTCACAAAAGGTACAGTAAATGGATAGGTGGTGGTTCATTAAGGCCTAAAGCAACCACAAAAATAAACAAGTTACCAATTTAAATGAATATCTATATAATTGTATTATCATTAGTATTATTATTAATATGATAATGGCAGTTATTACTGTTGTTATCATCATTATCATTATTATTATTATTATTATTATTATTATTATTGTAATAAACTGTTATAAAGTAATAAATATTACTTAGTGTTAGAACCTTTTTTTTTGTACCTTTTAGATCACCACCCCAGTGTTTTTCAATACCTGCATCCACTTGACCCGTTATAAGAGCCTACCCGCAAAGCCCAACCCACAAAAATATGCGTCAATGTGTAAGTTATTTACTTTCTTGGAATGCCTGCCTGAACCTGTTACATCTTTTTGTAAGTTTACCCAAAGCCGCCCGACCTGTGGGACCCACTGGTTATATCGACCCACACATCACTAATGGGTACACTGCAAACAGGAACTGCTGTTAGTTAATTCAGCATACTTTTAATGGTGTCAATTTGTCAAAATTTTAACAAATACAGGCCAAAACAAATCAAGGCTCAGGTTGAGGCAATTAACACCAACAATTTTTTTTTTTTCCCCCTTAAAACCATTCCAACTATTGTCAACATAGAAAGAAAATAACAGTTAACACATCATGTGGTCCATATTGCATGTGAGATGGAGCTAAAACGGATGGGGTAAAATATGTACAGAAATTGTCCAGACAATATACAGATATGCACTATTAACAATATCCTTGTAAAATATACAGATGGAGGTGATGAAAATGAAATGTAAATACACATTGTTACACAATTACAGAGGGACATAGCCTACATACAGAGATACTGAAAAATGCATGACATGTGCACAGAAGCATAAGAAAGGTGTGTGTATGAAGATGCACGTCAACAGATCTTCAAAGATGTGTTAAAGAATAAGCAGGTTTGGAGGTCAACACTGTGCAGCACAGCAGATGTCTACAGCAGCTCACAGCAGGGGAACACAGACAAACAAATTATGGACAGTGTGTTGCGACCAGACATCACCACCGTGCTAGCTGTCTGACACTGCTGTGCCAGGAAGCATTGTGCAGCCAGGTGGCAATGACATAACTTTCCTTTTTATACTATAGTCTACAGGGCCTGCTGACACCCCCTGGATTCATGTTTCTTCCACGGTACACAACAGCAAAGAGCAGTGACCACTACCAAGTGAAAACATATGTATACCTCTCTACTTTATCTACAGCAGTGTTTTCCAACCAGTGATTTGGTTTTAAAAATAAATCCATATATCGATTCAGTTGTACCACCTTAACATTATGTGTTCTGGTTGACAGTGCTTGAAAATCAGAGATGGTGGCTAAAAGTAGTGTATAAATGGTTGAAATAGTTATTTCTAAAAGTAATGAGTAGCGTAAAAAGCTCAACAGTTCAAATAGTAAGCTACAGTATAAGTAGCCTAATGGTTAAATGGTTTAAATGTTTAGCTGAAAGTAACTGTTGAAATAGTTAACTAATAGCCATGGATGAACGGTTGGAATCATTAGCCAAAATGAATAGATAAACGGTTGAAATGGGCCGCTTCAGCTAATTAAATAAACCCAATCGGAAGATGCACGGTGGTGTCGATGCTGAGTTGAGAGTCTGACAGGACTGTGGTTTATCAAAAGGTTGGGAACCACTGCTGTAGATTTATCCAGTTTACTGCAAACCACTAAGAATTCATAAGACAGTTTATGTTGATAGTTTTTTCTTTCTTTGGATGATGTCATTGTCACTGAAGATTTTGATTTCATTTTCCAACAGATCCTGGTCAAACTAAGTGTTATGTTTTAGGATAGGTAAGATTTTATTCATCCATAGATGCTTTTTTTGTTTTGTGTAAATGATATGTACTTTGATTGAGGGTTCCGACACCACTCTTCATCTGTGCTCCTGTTGAAGCCCACCTGTGGTGTAATATCAGGGCTTACATTTGGACTAATTAACCCTTGTATAAAAATGGTTAAATTAGAAATTATTTCACGAAAAATACAAATTTAACACTTAACACAAATTTAAAATCTTCTTTGCATATAGTAACAAGTAACAAGTGTGAATTGTACACAGAAGTGCAGTCCAAACTCTAAATTATTTGGATGTCAGCTGAAGGAGCATGTAATGGGTTAGCAGTCTCCTTCATGTCAGTTAACGGACAGTGAGGTAAAGCAAAGGATTGGCTTTGCTGGCCTTTTTCTGCAGTGGATCAATGAGCTGCCTCAGACGTGATCCGAGAAACAGATACCACGTCTGCAGAACGAGACAGAGGCAAAAACTTATCTGCACCGTCAGACCTTTCTCTCCCTCGCACTCGCAACACACACACACACACACATTCAAAAGCAAAGACACACACTGACACACAGGCAAGAAAACACACACACAACAATTTCCCTGGATGACTGGGTCTTATAATCAGTTTATTTAAGTTCCCTTTTTTCCTGTTCTGGCAACATGCATGAATGTGCATGTGTGTGTCTGTGAAAATATATGCAGATTCCATTTCTGCTGATTCAGTAATCAATGGAACCAGACTGTGGTAAGAAATACACTCTTCTTTTAAATGTGAAGATGGTATCTCCCTAACAGGTAATTGACTGAGATGGATGGTATCTTCCTGCAGTGATTATGTTTGAGTTTTTTTTTAGGATGATGGGGAAACAGGAAATGTACCCCCTTTTAAAACAACTAGATGCTTACTCCTGTGAATGACAAGAATAAGAGTAAATATTCTTTTGTTGTTCTTGCTACAAGCATATCTTTCATTATGCCACCCGAACGTGAAAGGACTGCAAAGGCTACTTATCAGTGTCATGTCTCTATATTGATTAAGTGTCAGGGACCTAATTGGAAGCACAGTGTATTTGAGATATGAACTGGGTTCTCACTGAGACATCTAGATTTAAGTTGCACCAACTTTTTTCATGCTTTGTGACCAGCATGGATGTTGAAGTCAGCTGACGGGGCTGGAGCCCACAGGCCGCGAGCCAACCTGTATCCAGGTAGCCTATAAACAGGCAAGTTAGTGCAACCCAGCTAATTTTTAGCCATGGTAGTGGATGGTTTTTGGGATGGCGATGTTGGTCGGTCGGTCTACCACTTTGGTCCAGACTGAATATCTCATCTCTTTGTGTTCACCTCCAGATGAATTGTAATAATATTGGTGATCCTGACTTTTAATCTAGCACCATCATCAGGTCAACATTTGAATTTGTCCAATATTAATTCATTAATATTGTCCAAAATTCTTAATACCAACCTACTGTGTAAAATTTAAAACAGAATCCATCATAAATTGTTGACATTGACCATATAGTGGGTTTTCTGTAGGGTCTCTCTTATACTGGTTCAGGATCAGTTATCTGTGATGCTCTCATAGGTTTGAGCAGCAGGTTGTCACTCTCAGGTACATCACAGACTGATAGTGTGGGTGAGAAGCTAAATCCCTGCTAGGCAACAATCAATACAGAGTCATTTAGACTTATAACCCTGGGAACAAACACAGGAGGTAACAAACTCCATCTAAAGAGGCTGATTGACAATCAATTAAATGTTTGGGACTCTGCACTTAATACAACTAATGTTTCATGAGTTAACTCTGTGTAGAAAGAGTGAGTCTTTGACACAATTACACTTTTTCATTTCCTTACAAAATATCAAGCTGCAAACCGTTTTCCGCATAATACACATGATCAAAGAGGAACAGGGAGATGAAAGTATTGGCACTTTGAGAAGGAGGCAGGTAATATACAACTTTTCAACAACCTTTTAAGACACCTGCTCTCTTCAAATCACACACATGCACAACTCAGCATGGTAGTCCAGACGTCCCTCTCCCCAGCAACATTTTCCCGCTTCTTCTGGGGGATCCTCAGGCATTCCCAACCCATATGAGACATATAATCTCTCCAGCGTGTTCTTGGTCTACACCGGGGTCTCTTATTGGTTTGATGTGCCCGGAAAACCTCCAAAGGAAGGTGCCCAGGATTATCCTGATCAGATGTTGAACCACCTCAACTGGCTCTTTTCAACGTGAAGGAGGAGCAGCTCTACTCCAAGCTCCCTCTGAATGCCTGAGCTCCTTACCCTATCTCGAAGGCTGAGTCCAGCCGCCCTAAAGAGGAAACCCAAAGCTCATGAGGTGAGGGCTGAGACGTAGGTCAACTTGTAAATCAAAAGCTTTGCCTTCCGGTTTAGCCAATCCCCCTGTCGATCACATGCTCCATTTTACCATCACTTGTGAACCAGACCACGAGATACTTGTACTCCCTCACTTGGGGCAGCAACACAGGATATTTAACTTGAATAAAGTAACCTCACCTTCATTTTAGGATCCTGTTTAATTAGAACTTTCATACGTAATGCGGAGACACTATGAAGCAGAATGTTTTAAATACACAAACGCATTATCAAGAAAAAATTAAAATATGTCAAGCATAAGATTGTTTTATTAATTTCCGAAAATCTTTGGAGGGCATGAAAATCTAATTTAAAGACTCTTGGTACTCTAAGGCCCTGTTCATACCTGGCATTAACATGCGTCTTGGATGATCTGATCACAGGTGGACAGCTCTTTTGAATGCACCCAAGACACACGGAGGACGCAATGAGATCTAATCACTCGGAGGTGGTCTGGGCCACATATGGCCACATTCTTTTAGCTGTGTATACTGACTCCTGGGCCACACTGAAGGACCGTCTGCTCAAATGACGTCCTCTGCGTAAGCGGAAGTTAGTTGCGTCACACAGCGCTGCTATGAACTGATTTTACGTCTGCTGAAAAGGCAAAGAAAACAAAACTTACATCAACTAACTAGCTCACAACAAAAGTATTTTAAAAGATATTAGCCACAACGCCATTTGTGATTGGATCAGCCCAAACACATATTAATGCCAGGTATGAACGGGGATTAAGTGAAAATTGAGCAAAACAGCAAAAATCTGAACAACAAACTATTTTTTTAAAAGCTGTTGAGACACCTTGGACAAAGGATGCTCTGACTCAGCAGCTACTTTGATGGCTTGACCTCATAAAGCTCTACCTGACCTTATTAATGAGATGTTGATTGGCTTGATTGATCTTGGTTTTATTTAGAGTTGAGCAAACAGGCTGTGAGGTCAGGCTGACTTGGGTTCCTGGGCCATTTGGTGTTGAAGGAAATTAAAGTTGCAAAGTCAAGGTCTTCTTGTTCCATCACAGTGATGTTGTTGACTTCACTGAGCAGACTGATGTGTGAGTTTGTTTTCACGTTAATCTCAGGGGGGAATTTTCTCTGTGCTCACCTTAAACCTCAAGTTTTAACACCTGGACATGCAGGATCTAAGACATCACTTCCAGTTTTGATCCAGTCAGGGTCCAGTATTAAAGTGACACAGTGTGATGTGAAGACTTGAAGCCTCCACGTCACAAACACTGAGGATGGTCTTAATATATTTACACGTTCATAGTATAAGACACATTGTATTTTTATTTGTCTTAAAACACATCTGGAGGGGACCTTTTAAAGAAATAAATAGATGATAGTGTGTCCCAGTGGGAGAGTTGAATTTTAAGGAAAAATTAAAAGAGGTGACAGAAACATGGGGAAAGGAGACACAATGCTCAGCAGGTTGCAGCTTTTCTGTTGGCCGTAAACACATTGGGGTTTTGGAGAGTTTAGAGTTTTTCAAGTGAATCAAAGTAACCGAAGTCGGCAGAACATCAGACTTTAATTCAGTCAGCTACAATTACAGAGTAAGTGAATTAACTGTAATCACTGGCGCTGCACAGTGACACTACAATAGGGAATATGGGATCTAGTCACATTAATACATGTTACTAACTCCACTTCTTCCCAGTAGTTTTTGTGCTTCTGTTCCTTTTTTGCCTTCTCACTTTCTGCAGGTATTTCCGCCTCTGGAGCTGTAGAGTCATGATCTGGGGCTGCAGGCCGTCTACTGCCCCCATGTTCCTGCTCCACACTCACTGCTGCAGTTGTTATTATTATTAGTCTGATTTGTTGTCTCTCCTCCTGCTCTCTCCCCCTCTCTCCTCCCCTTTCAACCCAACTGGGTCGATGCAGATGGCCGCCCACCCAGAGCCTGGTTCTGCTCGAGGTTTCTACCTGTTAAAAGGGAGTTTTTCCTCGCCACTGTCGCCAAGTGCTGCTCATGGTGGGAACTGTTGGGTCTCTGTGAATAATATTTCAAAGAGTATGGTCTAGACGTACTCTATGTGAAAGTGTCTTGAGATAACTTTTGTAATGATTTGGCACTATACAAATAAAACTGACTTGATTTGACTAGTCATATCTCTTTATTATACAGTGAAATAGATTTGGTAATAAGAGCTTATTAAAATTTGGAGGTTCCACACATTATTAATCATCATCACAAATAGTTTTTTAAATGTCATCTAACCGAAACCCCGGAGAGAGCGTGGACAGAAGTGTAAACACAAAACAAAAACTTAATTTGATTATAAGGCCTAATGTAACTCTGGTTTATCAGTGAAGTGTATGAACTACACTGCAGATTGGTGTCTCTGTTAACACTGACAAACAGAGTGAAGACTGTCTCATATGAACAGGTCCAAAGCAGGTTAAACGCACATCAGTATCCACTTTATATATGCTCGTCTCCTGCATGAGCTGGCTGCATCGTCACTGCCCTGCATTATTATAAACTACTGTAGATAAACTGGCTATTGCAGTTTTCACCCATCAGTCCTCTTGACTTTGTAGTTGCTGTGGCTGCTTTGATGTAGCCTGGCAAATGCAATTGTTTGTTCTTATTTTAGAGAAAATTTACCGTCCAGTCCGTTTTATAAGGCCGCTGTAGCCGGCTGGGGAATGGGAGCCACCATATTGGACATTTACAAAGATACCTGAACAGCGCTCGTCTCTGTCAGTCATCGTATTAAACCCGCCTCCTACTAGATCAACATTTGTGATTGGTTATCCCGATAAATCGGCAGGAAAGTCAGTTTGAATGGGAGAGGGGCCAGACGGATCTACCAGAGCGAATGAAACATGAGCCCGCAGATTTGTCTGGTACCCAGGCTAACCTTGACATACAGTATGTTGGTGGTCAAGTTTGCTCCCTGTCTAGATATAAATGATCTTGGACATTAAAATGAATCATTATATAGGCTGACTTTCTCTTTGGCACCACCAAACCTAAAAAACTTCCAGCGTCCCTTTAGTTCAGTAACTAACATGGACTCTCATACAGGACCTGTATGAGACAGATCTATATTCAAGAACATGAACTGTGGTTGAAGTCATTCTTTTTTTCCCTGCAGATGGCAGTAACATGACCAGAAGCATCTAAACTGCAAAAAACATAGAAGAAAAGTAAGTGTGGTGAAAAGAAGTCAGGTGAAGTTGGTGTCCTCTGATTAGACACTCCATGTCACTGCCATGAAAGAGTGTTCAGGAAAATGTGAGGGGCGTCTTCACAGCAGAGAAAGTTCTTTGAAATGAAACAGCTGGAGAATAAGTTCTTCTGTGCTGCTAAAGAAATAAACTACCTTGTGTTTTGGAAGACTGTGAAGCTAGCAGCAATGGACGGGGGATCTGATGAAACAACAGCTGCTCAGAGAAACAGAAACCGAGCAACTGGACCTGGGCTTAGGAAGGAAAGGAGGACAGAGTCAGAACACCTGTTGGCAGAGGAGAAATGGACACTTGATCAAAATAGAGTCATCTGTGGGGGAGAACATCCAATCCAGTGTGAAATGATATGACATGAGGCAGAGTGAACTTCAACCACTGAAGGTGAGTGAATCACACCTGTCCTCTCTCTGCGGCTTTGGTGATTATGTCGCTTGTTGTGTGAAATGGAATGACCGAATGTGGCTGTTTGTGTTGTGTTTTAGTCCGTTTCTCAGTGTGAGCAGTCAGTCAGCAGTACAGTGTGCCCGGTGTTTCGGTTTAACGAGTGACCCTGTTAACTGGCGACCTTCAGCGGAATGCGTCTGTGGTAGTCGCAGTTACGACAGCTGTTGAAAAACAGGAAGTGAAGACGTAGCTGCCCTCACGTATGCCTCTCTGTGTAGTTTTTCAATACAATGGCAAAACATACCTATGATTCGTCTTTGGAGTCGTGTTTGTGGAATCGTGTCATGTACTAACACTAAACACTAAATCTACGAATGCTAATCCACCATGTTCAGATAGATTTATTACAATTTTGAGTTTGACCCTTTTCCTTTTATTATTCCAGATAAATTAGTTTAATTCCATTCCATCTTTTAAAACTTTGTGTACAAATTGAAATCGATAGGTCCTGAAAAAGAAAGAGGAACTGTGGGAGGACTGTCATTTTAGTAGATTCCTTTAGAATCATCTGTCAGTTGTTTACCTATACATACAGACTCACATTTACTTTCATTCATTTTATATCCTGAATGATCACTATATTTCTTTGTTTACATTAGTTCTGTAAGCCAGAGTTCAAGAGAAGTAAGAAATAGGATGAATAAACACCAGAGGTATAGTATCAAAAGGAGAGCTTCTAATTTTGTGCTCTGTGGTAAGTGTTTTTGTTATATAGCCTACATCAATCCCAAGAAGTATATTTGTTGTATTAAATTAAGATTAAATGGAGCTTTTTGGACCAAATGGAGTTCCTTACTACATTTGCCGTCGACAAAAGACAAAGAAGTGCATTTGGCAAAAGTAGTGCTCTCCGCCACTGAGGCAAATGATGTATTTGTAGAAATGCACTGCAGTGGATTTGGGTCCCACTGTGGTGTAGAAAAAAACCCAACATGCAGTAATCAGCCGCTATTACTGGCCATTTAACCTCAGTTTTTTAAGATTATTGTTTTGTCTTTTTCCGCTTTATTTGATAGGGACCATCCATTTGTTTTTTTTTTTATCATCTCTCAAATGTAGAATTTAACATGAACACAGATAATAAAGCTAAGTAATCTTCACATGAAGGGCTACTTAACAAGACAATCAGTCATAGCAATAATTAATTGACTTCAGTTAAAACTAGTGTGATGTTTCTCTGTCAGTTACTCTTTCTGCTTGACCAAAGACCTATGATATACATTAATTTGAATATTAATGGGTTTCAGATCGCGCGGTGTCCAGATTGCTTGGCAAAGCGTGCCAGTTTAAAGGAAAAAAACACAGTACAACCCAATACTGGTGAGGTTATTTGTGCAGTTGAATGTCCAATGCAGCTAATGTGCTTACATTCCAGCTTCTTCCTATACAGATGTCTAATTATCATTCAACTTTTTCAGGTAAAAGAGCCATTTGAGCTGGTTGGGATGGATCTCATGAAGGTGAATGAAACAATCAATTCATTTGTATAATGGTTGATTATTTCACAAAGTGGGCAGAGGCCTACCCTCTGAAGAATAAGTCTGCAGAAGAGGTGAACAATGGTATTCTTGATTTTGTATACAAATTTGGTGCACCACAGAGACTGCCTACAGACGAGGGGACTGAGCTTAAAAACCAGGTAGAACACTCGTGAGAAACATTACTTATTTCTTAGTAAGCCATACTGTCAATGCTGACTTGTTCTCTGCAAAATGTAATTTAAGGTGAATGGCAAGCTTTGTAAAGAGCTTGGAATCGAGCAAATTTTCTGTTTACCATATATCCCTCAAACAAATGGGTTGGTAGAGAAGCTTAATGGCACCATCCAGAGGTCAGTTGCAAATTGTTAAATCAGCAGATATCATACACCGAAACAATATGAATGTTATAGACTAAATTAGTGACAAAAAATGCCTGCTGTTATGTTATCGAATGTGGACATTTTCAGGACTCTCACCAAACTTGCCCAACAATCCCCACAGAAATGGGACAAATACCTCCAAGCAACAATGTTTGGCTTGAGGACAAAGAAGCAACTAACAACACAATACAGTCCCTATTATTGGATGTTTGGCAGGGAAGCAAGATACCCAACAGAGGTGCCAAAAGAATACAAGGTATGTGGCTCCATTTGTTTTTGAGTCAAGGGGGTGTGGTCATAATTACTTGGATAACTAGCTCACACTATAACACTCACACATTTTTTGGGTACTTTAGGTAACAACAGAAAAAGTGGAGAGTCTTGTGATGAAGGAGGAGGTGTTTGATGGACTGAAAGACCAAGAACACACGTACATGACAGTTAAAGAAAATGTAAAGCAATCGCAAGAAAAAATCCAAAAAAGGAAGCAGGAAAAGGGATGGGAAGACAATTTTGAAGTTGGCACAATAAGTACAATATTTGCCTCGCCACTGTAGCCAAGTGCTGCTCATGGTGGGAACCGTTGGGTCTCTGTAAATTATATTTTGCAGAGTATGGTCTAGACCTACTCTATGTGAGAAGTGTCTCGAGATAACTTTTGTTATGATTTGGTACTATATAAATAAAATTGACTTGACTTGAAGGGTGTACTACAGAGGTTGATAAAGTATCAGAAAATGGAAGTTCTCAAGTAAAGTACAAGTATTTCAAAACTAAAGTACAGTACTTGGGTAAATGTACTGTGTTACTTTCTGCCATGGAGTCCTGAAGCATTAAAGCACCAGTAAACATTAAAGCTGCTGTATTTTTTTTTTTTTATCCCAGCAGGAATAAAGAGTTCCAGTTGTCAAGGTTAGAGGAAATAAAAGAAGGAATGTGTTTCTTAACTGAATGAAACAGGATGGTGCAATTATCTTTCCCCTTTACATCAAAGGTAAGGTCAGCATTAAAGATGAATAGTTGGATCCTGTCAGCTGGCTGTATTTATGCTGACAGATTGCTGAGTTCATGCTGAACAGGATTTTTGGTTTTCTGTGAACATAATGGCAGATTTTTCATCTGTTCAATATTTTTCTTTTTAACTTCACTAGGCGGTTATCTGAATTTCCTGATGTCATGTTTAATGTGGTCAACAGTGAGAAGAGAGTAAAGAGATGTGACCTGAGATTAAACCTGAAGGAAGCCCACAGGTGTAATGTCAACCGAGGAGCAAGATGAGTTTCATAGAGACGTAATCTCTGTGTAGTTTAGTGATATTGACTCCATGCCAGACATTAAAGAAAATCATTTAAAATGCAATGTTAAAGGTTGTAGTTTGACCTTCAAATAAACCTTCACCCACATTTGGTTCCAAATGAATTTGACTTACTTTAAAGCAGCTGTAAATCTATATTTTTTTACCATTTGGGGGAAGCTGAACAAGGTGTAAACGTAATCCTGACATATAATCACTTTACTTGGAGGGAAACAGAAAGAGAAAAAAATTAAATATGCTCAATATGTGCAGAAATACAAGCACTCGGTGGCATGTAGAACACAGACGATGCTTGAATCAGCAGCTACTACAAAAGGCAGGAAGTGACGTGATAAACATTAGACCGAAAATGCAAAGCAATAATGAGATCCTTAAACTGTTGATAAAGAGTATTGTGATCTTTTTCCACATAGTGACATATTTAACACAAAGGCATGCGCGCGCACACACACACACACAATTTTTTTTAGTCCATTTCATAATCCTGTAATTATGTCAACATGAGGTAAGTAAGTCATGTATTTATATACCAGCTTTCTAGATCAGATATCACAGAGTGCTTCACCATAAAAGATAAAAATACATAAAATAGGGACACAATATAGAAATAACTAAAGAAGAGATAAGATAAATAATAAATAAAACTTAAGTCCAACTGCCTATAAGGTAAATATAAAGGTTTCCACAGATCAACAGGAGCCACAACCTCAAAGGCAAATAAAATACACACTATACAGTGGTGAAAAAAGTACTAAGATCTTTTACTTAAGTAAAAGTCCTGCATTCAAAATCTTACTTGTACAAAAGTATCAGCATCAAAATATCCTTAGAGTACAAAAAGTAAAAGTACTCATGATGCAGAATGGTGCATTTCAGGCGTTTTAAACCCTAAACTAAGGTGGTGAATGCACACGGTGAACATTATACCTGTTAAACATCAGCATGTTAGCATTGATAACACATTTTCTGCTGATGTTGTGACACACATTTACATTCAGTTTTTATCAAAACCATCCTTTATGTCCGTCGTCTCTGTCTGTCCAGTGTTTTGTACTGAGAATGAGACAAAGTGTTGCTCCTAAAACTCTTGCAGTACCTCTGCAGCCATGAATCACACACCGCTGCCTTGGATATGGCAGCATCGTAATTGCATCGTGTTTGTCTATGTGTACGTACGTGTGTGTGTGTGTGTGTGTGTGTGTGTGTGTGTGTGTGTGTGTGTGTGTGTGTGTGTGTGGGTGTGTGTGTTTGTTCTGTATGACTGTAACAGCCACGGGCTGTGATTAACCTCTCACTCTGATGAAGGAGCACTCAACATAACACTCACACTGTGGCTGTGTGTGTGTGACTGTGTGTCTGTTTCCTACATAAGAAGTAAAAGGCTAAAAAGAGAGTGTGAGGGCTGCTGCCTTTATGTGTCGGAAAGGGAAAAGGGGGAGAAGAAAAGCTTGTGAACTGGGGCATTATGGGTCACCAGTTGTTCAGGGACAGTGCCAGGTCATCACAAAGTGAAAACAGCTTTGTTGTGAACTCTTGATGGAGTATCAGGAGGCAGAGCTGAGAAGCCTCTGCAGCTACATGAGGATTTATTAGCCATGCAAAAAACATGTCATTTAACAGCATAATAGTTTTACAAAGGCTACTGAATGTACAGTTGTCATAAAATATTTTGTTTTTCTACAAACGCACACTCTCGCACACTACATATATTTATATATATAAAACCTAAATAAGTAATTCGAATTATGAAAGCAAAAGACACACTACATGTGGAGAGTCCTGCTCCAGCCATGCTGTGTATATTGTGTGTCACATCGCCGAAAGATATGCATCCTCGCTCCTCCAGATGCATTTCAGGAATTGAGACATGCTAAAAGATGGCGCGCTGAGATAGATTTCCGGGTCACAGGCAGGAGGACGGAGGACAGATGAGACAAGGAGGAAGAGCCCAGTGAGTTAACTGTGGGCCACAACTTGAGCCCTGTTTTTTTTTTTTTAAAGATTATATTTGTGCATTTCCTGCCTTTATTGGACAGTGAAGAGACAGGCAGGAAATGAGAGAGAGGGATGTGACATAAAAAGTCACAAAAAAAAGGTCGCTCCGTTACCTGTGTGTCACAGCCACTGCTGGAGCCCCGACTGCTGGGCTGTTCAAACTACAATAACTACACTTCCTGTTGTTGTTGGAACACCTGCATGCACCCGTCCCTTTCACCTCACACTGTAGCTTCGCCTCTCACAAACACACAGACTCTGCTTCCAGTGTGCGACAGATACACACTCTCTGTTTGTCCCACTGAACACAGACTGAACAGATCTGTCCCACAGGGATGTTTTACTGATGTTTTCATTTTCCAACATTGTTGGTTAGCAGTAATGACGAATCAAACACACAAGAAAGCCCCACACACACACACACACACACACACACCCTTTTCACGCCAATAAGAAAATAAGCGCAGTGATTGAGCGCTCCCAGGTGGTCCACTCAATCTTCACTGCAATCAACTTTCACTGCAGTGTTTTCAGATCAAACTGAATCAGTTATGTGTTTTTCCACTTTCTTTTCTTATTTAAGGGATACGGGTAATTATGGACGATTTGAAAGCGCAATGCATCGTAGCATGACAGATGCCTCACCACTTTTTGAAGATGATTCGGTTCATTATATTCAATGATTTGACTGGTGCAGAATCCCCTTTGATGGTTCATTGATGTTCTCTGTTCAGTCAGTTAAAGTATAACATCCAGAATGTGTTGTGTGATGCTGGATGGTCAAGGACAAAGACAAACAAAACAAAAAAACAGCAGCGACATAAAGAGAGAGACAGTAATAGAGGTGAAGAGGGTTGTGATCAAGTTTTAAGAGGTTAATACATAATGGCAGAAAGTGGAACAAGTGAAAGGCAAGAGGCAAAATCTGTTTATAATGTTCAGTACAGTGAGTATAACTAGCAGCCATTCTAACTGAAACTACACACAAAGTTCGCTCTACATGTAGTGAGAAATAACCTGTGAGTGTCCCAAACATTGATGGGCAGCACTGGTTAAAAACACAACTACTGGATGGATTGTGAGGATGTTCATGTTCCCCCGTATCGCTGCATTGAGGGGAAAACACATTTTCTGCAGAGGATTTTATAACCAAACATGAAAACAGCAACAAGATGTCTTATAAAACAGAAAATAGATTTTCTTCAGTAGAATACACTAGTTTATATATGTTGATACTGATCATGGCCTCGGCTGCGCAGGGTGAGAAACACCATATGCACCAGAGGCATACAAAACACACACATTTAGACTGAAAAGTTTCTTTTCACGGGATTCCAGGTACCTTCCAGAAGAAGATTTCAGATATGTAAGTTATTGTGACGCCCCTCTCAGCTCACAGAGCCCACAAGGGGGCATCCTACTTACCGGTAGACATGCGGTCAGTTTGTCAATCAACCTGATTGATTTGAGCTGCAAGGTCAATGAATAACACATACCGTTTTACCCCTGAGGTATGTGCCTTATATGTTACAGATTGAAACTCTCTTGGAGGCATACAGAATACACAGAAACCACAGCCTACAAATTATTTTTAAGCTTCTCTATTTGTACTTATTTCTATGTTTGTGCTGCTGTAACACCCACATTTCCCCTCTAGGGGATCTATAAAAGATTATCTTATCTTAAAGTGAATATCTTTTGGTTTTAGACTCTTGTTCAGACAAAAACAAGACATCTGAAGACATCACTCTGGCTCTGGGAAATATTTGACAGTTAATAGTTTAATAATTGATAATGAAAATAATTGTTAGTTGCGGCCTTGCTGTGATCGTCTAAACACAAGCATGAAAAAGTCGAATAACACTGTAATTGCTACCAGCTCATATTGTGCTGCAACATCAGATATTTTGTCCGAAAGCAAATAAAATATGTTGTCAGTGAACAGTTCAGTATCAACATTTTGCGACTTGACAGATGTGTTAGTTAACATTTCCCCATTATGTTAATAGAAAGTGTAATCCAGGTGGCTTTATGTTTTTCTCTACAATATATTTGCTGTGGTTAATTGGTCATATATAAACATAATCACTAGGACACACAGTTTACTGAAACACACATGTCCATATGAACACACATAATAAACACAGAGAGATGTTGTCTCCTGTCTGTCGGTCTCCTCCACCCTCAGACCATTAGTCTTCTTCTCTCTCCAGAATGGCTCCCCTGGCATCAGTGGACGTCCTTTCAGTGTGAGACAACGGCTGAGCCTCATATAAAGTGAAGCTCACTGTACACATCATTAGTAAGGCCTATTGATTGTTTCAGTAGGAAAGCTGCACTGATAACTCGAGAACAAGCTGAAGCACCGGGTAAATCAATGTGTCTTCGTCCGTGTGCGTTTGGGGCTGATGACTGAGGGGACATTAGCACTTCAACCCAGAGCAACAGGAAAACCTGCCAGAGTTCAGTGTTAAAGCTGGAGTGCGGAACTTTTGTCTCCCCCTTCTGGCAGTGAGAGTAATTACACAAACACTGTGAGTAGCTGTTTGACAAGGAGTGCAAAGATGATGTTTTTAGTCATGTAGCAGTCGACCCTACGATCGATCAGTGTCTTTCAGTAGGCCCTTAACAAGCACTAACAACCAAGTATTACCCAGTCATTGCTGGTTGACATTAAACGCATCACTACAGTGCAGGAATGTCGCCACGGACACCAGATTAGAAAACTCTGGAATGCTGCAGAATACAGAGCGATTTACCTGGTGGCGAGAGGCTTAATCAGCATTGGGTGAACTGGAGGGCGGCACTGCAGGGCTTGAATGTAACGGCCGTCCGTTTCTATGTAAAAGGCCCGCACGCCAGCTTTAAAGGAGAGCGGTGAGTTTCTACTTACAGTCGAGGGGTGACACTTTAAATAGTCTGCAAGTCATTTAATGCAGAGTGGAAACATCTCAGGGATTAGATGCATGAACCTGCATGAAAATCCTCTGACTTTTCAGATGGCACCATCATCAGGTCAACATTTTAATGTGTCCATTACTTTGGTTTATGACCAAAAACCTGCAAATCGATTGACATCCCGTCAGCCTCAGCTGTTGTTTCCTGTTAATTAGTAACTGTTAGCAGTCTAACATATGAAACATTATACCTGCTAAGCATGAAGGATTTGAAGGCCATACCTCTTTAAGATCTGTAGGCTCTTCTCACTTGCCTTATATCCTTACCTTTTTACGTGTTAAACATTCAGAAAATCTATTTCTAGAACGTTAGAAACCTTCCTCGTGTCCCTCTGTTGTTCAGTTTCACTATTTCCTCTTCAGAAAGAAAACATGAAGTAGAGCTGCCAAAGTCAGAGTCCTCTGACCTCTGATTCATTAAAACCACAAATCTTTCTTAATGACAAGTGTCTCCAGACTCTTGTTAATCATAATGTTCCACAGATTACCAAGTAATTAAAGGTTAATCAGAGCTATTTTGTGATGGTAAAAGTAAAAATGACTGCGACACATAATAAGAGTCCTTCTTAGCTCCACTTCAGGTTTAAATTGATGTCTTTGCTTGAATTGAAAGTTTCAAACCTTTATTTTGTAAGAGATGTCTACTCTCTGCTCATATATAGACATATCAAACAGTGTTTGAATAAGACTGAACTCTGACAAGGTTGGTTACACACAGAGTCCTACTTTCAGCGTGAGTTTAATGAAACGACTGAGATGTTTAGATGATTAAATCTAAAATGGTTTGTGTAAGTAAGATTAATGAAACCCAGGGGGTACTTTTAGGGGAAATAACACCAACATTAGTTTTCACCTCATCCATTAATGTCGGCATCTGTTCTCCTCGGCTGGTGGAGGCACTGAGGGGGAAAAACACAGTTCAAAACTGTTAGGATTTCAAATAAATCGACCTCTGGATGCACCAGTTAAGAGTAAAAAGCAAGAGAAGCTGCCTCTCTCCCTCCCTTGTAAACGGTAAAATGTGTGCCACACTGCTGATCCTGCGCTGCTGACAGATCTGTCCAGGCTGCAGACAACAACAGTGTTCCACTCACTGTAAAAGTAATTAAAGTGATATGCCTGTCTGAAAACACACAGACGGCACTCTAATTATGGTGTAAACCTCTGTGAATGTACACTGCCTTACAATAGAATAAAATAATGTGTATGTAGCACCTTTCAAAAGCAAAGTAAAAGAAGGGATACATAAAATCCAAAACTTATAAAGGTTAAGTTAAATACTGATTCAAATGGGACAATACAGCAGTTTAAGAAATACACAACCAACATTGATCATTTTTGTAGGTTTTGTTCCTTCATTAAATCCTTGTCCAAGAGGACTGGTCTACATTGGTGGTAAGTCTCTAATGTATTAATGCTAAGTACTAACTTGTCAACCCTTCATGCATAAAAGTGAGTTCAACATTGTGAAGGTTTGCTTTAGCACATTAACCTTTTTTTCATGTCCCACCCCGTCTGGCCTGTGATTGGTGAAGACGAAGATGAAGACGTTTCAACAAAAGGCAGCCAGCTAGTCAAACCTGGCTTATCGTATCTGTTGTCTTCTGTCTGACCGCTTCAGCTGCAGAACCTTGACTAACAGTCGATCTGCTGTCGCTGGGCTCACTGTGCTGCTCTGTCTGCTCTGTCTGCTCTCTGCCGCCTTCAGGCTCACCAGGCTGAGACGGCTGACTGCTGACAGGGCCAAATGAATCATTTTGGTTTTTGTTTTGGGTTTATTGATAGAGGGTGGAAAGTCATGGATAGAGAGGAGAGGAGAGGACACATGCAGCCACAGGTCGGAATCAAACCTGGGCCGCTGCGACAAGACTGTCCTCAACAGCATCAGTCCTTTCAGCACATACGCAAAACTGCAAGAAAACTAAAATTTCTATATACTTAGATGATCGGACTCTGGTACACTGTAGCCAAATAACACTCATAACATCTTCCCAGCATGAGAATAGAATTGAATAGAAAAGAATAGAATAGACACTCGGAGAGATCCATCTTTTAACTTCACACGTTTCTCTTGTCGACCAGTCTGCCTGCTCTTCAGCCATTTTAGCTGCCTACAGTAACACATACACACATACACAAATACACACACACCCACACAAACATACACGCTTTAATACACACTGAAGTCTCTGGATCATCCTCTTCTTGGAGCTTCCATTTCTTCAAGTTTTGAGCTTCTTGATGGACAGCAGTGCAGCGACAGGGTGCAGTAGAGACTTTGCTCCCTTGCGTCGGCTCTGACACTCACTATCTTTCATATCTTCAACTGATTTCCATCAAGATTTGAATTCACACATAAGACGCTGGCTGAGAGTTTGTGGGAAGCTATGACATGTATAAGTGCGTTGGGTTCATAAATTTCATCAATTTTCAATTTTCATTCATCTCTCTCTCTTTTCTCTATGTCTGTCCTTCTAAGACGTGAACAGAACCTGCTGAAGACTAACCCCCCCCCCCCCCCCCTCCCCCCCCTTCCCCCACATACACCAACTGTTTGCACCAACATAGACAGATTTGTTTAGTCTTGACATTCAGAAAGAAGCACAGATTTAACGTCTGAGCAACGTAGACCAGTGTTAATGTCAACGAAAACTGTGGTGACAAACAACAACAACAACACTATTTGTCTTTTCTTCTTCTTACTTTCTGCTCATAGTAAAATAATCCAAAGTAATGCTGCCTATCCCTCTTTTTGTCGACTTTGCGTACATGGACGTCTTGTTTGGATAAACTTTATTGAAAAGGTCTCTGGACAAAACCTGTCCCCACAGTGTGGGTATAAAAGTTGCAGGTTCTGGTCGCATACAAAGGACGATTTTAAACATTCAGTGTGAGTTAATACAACATTCAAGATTAATAAAAACAGTGTTTTATCATCATCCAACTACAATTTATTGTAGCGTCAGTCATCTAATTTTACTTTGATACTTTTAGTATATATAGCCGATAATATTTCTGTACTCGTGTAGGATTTTGAACACAAGACGTTTACTTGTAACAAAGTATTCTTGATCGATTGGTACTTTTTCTTTTTTAGTACTTCTTCCATGGCTTCCAAAACCTCTGTTCACCCCATTTACATTTTCTAGATCCACAATTGTACAGTCACACACACACACACACACACACACACTGAATTGGCTGCAGGCGTGACCTTGTGGTGTAGCAAACTCTGCAGCAGCAAATCAGAGCTCAGCCGACCAATCATCTTCCAGCTACAAGGAAAGGTGTGTGCGTGTGTGTGTGTGTGTGTGTGGGTATGTGTGTGTGTGTGTGTGTGTGTGTGTGTGTGTGTGTGTTTCTAGCTACCTCATTACATCAGTGGCCTTGGTGAACGTAATCAGAACTCAGAACTGAAAATGAATCACAAACTGTCTCTCACACAAACACACACAGTTTCACACAAACACACACACACACACTTAATCCAGTCGTATAGTGTGTATGTCCTCTTCAAAACAGAATAAAATGAGCTGTCAATATGTCATTTTTAGGTGCTCAGCAGAGGAAGGAATGCAAAAGTGAAAAAACATAAAACTCGAGACACTGCGAGACAGTGTGTGTGCGCACACACACTGTCTCTACACACACAGTACAGAGAGACAGAAGAGAGGGAGGTACACCCACACAACCTGTGACGTTGATAAATCATTTAGAAGGAGAGAGTTTTTCTGCCTCAGTGAAGCTCAACACTGCCACCTGATGTCAGAAAAGAGAACAGAAGCAGCTGAGAGGAAGTTTAATTCATTTTTAATAATATTGAAGTGTGGACTGTTGGATAAGTGAAACAAGCATTGTGAAGGTGTAATTGTGATGTCATTTCTCACTATTTTCTGAAGTTTTACAAACCAAAAAATCAAAGATTAATTGAGAAAATAATCATTAGTTGCAGTCCTATACAAAATAGTTACAAATGAGCTCCACTTAAACGAACTACAACAGTAAAATCCTGTTTTTACCTTAATGCATGAGTAATAATAATCTAATGATATAATATATAATAGTACAGGGGGCATTTTTCTACCCATATACATTTACTTTTAATACTTTAAGTACATTTTCCTGATTATACTTACATACTTTTACTGAAGTAAAGGATCTGAATACTAAATCCAGGACTGAAAGTATTTATCTTTTCGAAACAAAAACAGAACTTTTGGTAATGTTTTATTTGAACTGTCAATTGTTAAAACTCAACTAGGTTTTCCAGTTGCGCCAATTTTAATTCCGTCTATAATCTTGTCAGTGATGGTGATATTATTTGCATCCACGCACCAACATTTCAACTCACTCTTTAGATGTTTTCTTTCACACAGCTCTAAAAATAATATCAGGAGAAGCTTTAGAACTCATCGGTGCGACTGTAGGAGGGAAGGATGTTAACGCTCTGAACTCCTTAATATATATATTTATAAAGTACTTTTTGGAAAACAGCCCATTTATCTCATATCTCTTCTGCAGTTAAGGCAAACTCTCTGCTTCATTAGGTCTCAGGAGTGTTTGTCTGGAGGTTCCTGAGGATAAAAAGTCCTATTTTGATTTATTTTATGTTATCCTATTTTAAAGTTGGATCATCTGAGTTCTTTGGCAGATTGTGAAATTCCAGTCCAACATTGACTCTATCTGTACCTGCAGTGGCTAGATCTGAGTGAAGTGAACATGTTTATGGTTAACCTGGCTTTTATCACATATCTTTGTGTTGAGATTATACTTGTTCGTTTAGTGTTTCCTTTGCATACTTGTTAGTTTCATGTTTGTCTAACAGTTGGATTTTTGCCTTTGCTTTTATTGTCCTTATTCATGCGGGGCACTCATGCTGCAAATGTCATAAATAGAGTTTGAGTGAAGGTTACTTTGCGGGGCCCATTTCCACCTGGTATCAACATGATGTGTATCTGGACATATTACCTGGATAATGATGTCTACGGCCCTTTTCATTTCCACCTGAGCTGTGAGCTTCTCTCCTTCACTCCTCCCTCTGTAACACACGTTCAGTAGTTTACGCCACACTGAGTTGTGAACTGAGATCTCACACACCACCATTTTGTGTCTCAATCACAGCTGAAAATAGGAGAGGGTTCTGTAGGATAAAACACACAGGAGCTGGTATGTACTTGAACATGAACAGGGTAGAAACCTGAAGACAGATCCTCTACAGTATATGAGGTCTTCGTGTTACTTCCTTTGCTCTGTTTTCAGTGTTTACTGATGCTGTAGAGTTTTAACAACGACCTCTCAGACTGAAGGATGGATTGGGAGGAGGAGGGAGGAGAGATCCACGAGTCATAGCACTCAAACAACGTGACAAATGACAGTTTTTCAACAACTCGACACACGGAATAAAACATTTCCTAAACCTGAGAAAGAGTTTCCACTGTGGGGAATAAAACATGAAACCGGACATACATGTCACTGAAGTGACGGAAGCGAGCCTGAAGGAAAATATCAAAGTGTAACAAGGTTTCCGGTGTCAGGCCTCCCGGTAACACATGGTGTATCTGACACAGCACACAGAGAGTGAAATATCTGACAGGATGTAATATATAAGAAGCACTGCGTCAAAGCCCTGAGGCAGTTCCACCACAGCTGGTGTGAAATAACACGGCGGTAAAGGGAGAAGAGATCAGAAAAGGAGGGAAAGAAGAGAGGAACATTCCTGAGAAGTCAGCGTTCATGTGTGATGGTTCATACACGCAAGTGTCTGAGAGGAACAGCAGATAACCTACAGGTGCAAAGTGCAGCACTTTTAACAGTTTTATTTTGAACCTCAGTCTCACAAAACGTGTGGTGTGCATCCCTGAGGTCTAACAAAGGTGTTGAATGTATTTCTTCCTCATAAAATATATGCTACAGTAAGCATATTTACTACTTAAACTATTTTAAATCCATGTTTATTAGCTTGCAGTCGCCTTCTTCGCTGTCTTTGCCAGCATGTCGCTGAGCATCTCGGTGCATTAACGCCACCTGAACAGTGTGAAACCATTTGCAGGAACGTGTATCTGTTATGTTCCCCTCAGGATGGATTGTAAGAACTTTGGTGATCTTGTGACTTTTCATCTAGCGCCACCATCAGGCCAACATTTTCAGTTTGTTTTAATACTTTGGTTTGTGACCCAACCACCTGAAAAACTAATGACATTCTCATGAGCCTCAGCCGTACTTTGTGTTTACGCTCAACGGAGATGGAGAAAATGGTTGCACCTGTTGAACATCAGCATGTTAGCACTGTCACTGTGAGCATGTTTGCGTGCTGCACTGCTGTGTCTACATACAGCCTCACAGAGCTGAGCGTGGCTGTAGACTAAGGTCTGATTAGTAAAATCTCTGTTTCATTTTTAATAAAATGTCTCTCAGTCTTGTTTTACTACACGACAATAAATCGTTTGAGTCATTTTTCAAGCAAAAATGTTCAGAGGTTCCAGGAGGAATAATTGCTTTTCTTTCTCTTTTTTATGATGTTTAAATGATCATCTGATTTCAGAGGAAAAACCTTTTCAAACATTGTACTGCTGATTCACAGACTGATATGAAAACAGTATAAAAATGTGTGACAACAGGCCTAAAATAGTTGAAAAAGCCTCCTGTCTGTATGAAAGGGCTTCATCTGCGTGTGTTTAAATTGCACGAAGAGATTACATCGACTCTCATCATATTATTATTCTGTTTCAATACCATTATAGTGTTCTAGTTGAAGAGGATCTGCAGCCTCCAGGCCAGACCATCTCTCTCCGTAACACTGACTGAACTGATGTCCTTAAGGGCTGGACTGACATGTGGCCAGTCTGGTTGTGTTAAAGACATCATCCAGTTTCAAAGTGACAGTTTAGATAGTTATATGTATTTTGGGTTAATGTTTCTCATCCTGCAGCTTGACAGTTTTCACGGGCTCACACAGATCACAGCTGATATGTATCTTGCTTCTGGAAACATTTTCTTCAGTCTAATATTTTGTCTAAATACTGTCAAAAACATTTTTTTTTAAAATAACAGATTTGATCATTACCTTCAAACTCTGCAGACATTTGATTCCTGTAATCCTCAATCATATAATGTAACGTTATAATCCCAGGTTTACACTCAGCAGTGTTCAGATCTGTCACACAGCCGGCCTGTTGTGCAGATCCCTGTCCTCTAGGGGGCAGCAGCACTCTGTCAGGCTCTGGTGAGCTACAGTGGAAGGTCAATTCTGACCTTTGAAACAAGGAACGTTTAATGTAAACCACGATATGTGAATGAAGGGGGAAATTAATATCAGTCTCAATCCCCATCAATTTTAAAATACATTTTTCTGTCATCAAAGCTAACAAAGTTACCCAAAAAATTGAATGAAAGTTTGAATATATGGAATGAACCTTGAGAATATTGATTGAAATCTGACGTCATCAAGGTGCTGGCGCCATCCAGATGTTGCTGCAGTCACTATGAGCGAGTCAGCATGAAATCTAGTTGGCCAATCGGCAATCTTAAATAATGAAGAGATAATTAACACCCTGGTGAATGCAATCAAGCATTTTAATACTGGCTTTTTGTGTAGTAACGGCTCCCGCTCGTTTACGGAGGTGTGTGGATGCGGGGACCGATCGTTACATAAATGGTTTCCGGGAAACAGATTTCATCCAAAAATTTCAGGATGTCAAGGCATGGGCTACTTTTAACTACGTCTGTCAGTCTCGTGGCAAGACACTCGGTTCAGGCGTAGAGTGACATAGAAGTTGCATGAATTCCAATATGACTGAGGTTGCATTGCAAAAAATCTGTAACTAAAAAAGAAATAAATAAGCATAGTATCAAAAAATGTAACTAAATAGTCAAAGTGACTAAATAATTAACCAAGTAAAGTAACTGAATAAGTAACAAAATAAGTAACTATAAGTATGTTCTAAGTAACTGACAAAGTAACTAGGTAAGTAGCTAAATATGTAAGTCTCTAAATAAGTAAGTAAATATAACGGCAAGCAGGTGATTGATTTCACCCTCGGGTTTGTGGACTGCCCTTTTGAAACCTATTTTGGCCGTTGCCATCTTGGTATTTTGGAGCAAGTGTAGTCGCCCCCTGCTGGCCATTAGAAACAATGCAGGTTTAAGGCATGCCCTTAACACGTGTAAGTATAAGCCTTAATATAATGTGAGTTATATAAAAGTTCACCCCCGTACAGTTGTCATGAATGGGGAAATTAGCTACAGAGATCATAACTGTTTTTATGTACCAGGCTGTAAACATGTTCAGTTATGCTATAAAGTTGTGCATTTTAACATGGGAGTCTATGGGGATTGGCTTGCTTTCTGATCCACCTTCCAGTGGCCATTCTATACTCCTTTGGGGTTTGAACCCTAGTAATGTTGTAGTAACTGTAGAAGCACACAAGCTGTGTGTGAGTAAGTTGAGGACAATAGGTGGAAACAAACTCCTGTCAGATACTGATCACTGAGAAACACTGTGTTCACCTAGTGGAGCCAATAAGTATCCTCTGCTGACCGTCTTATCTTTGTCTGGAAAAATCAAGTGTGTTCATTTATAAATGTTTTACATGTCAGCTGCGATATATGTTAAATGTGCGAAGAGGGAAACTGGACGACTGGAAAACTTGAAAATATAATGAGACCTGTGTTTAATTTATTTTAACTGGTGTCCTCTGAGACTCGTGGAGCAAAGTCAGAAAATTGTCCTGAATATTTATATATCTTTTTAAATGATAATTCACCCACCCCCATATGAAGCCCGGTTATTGAATTTTGCCCAAGGCAAACACATTCCTGGAAATCCAATTAATTCACATCCAACTGCAGCCCAGAAGAAAATAACAGTTTAATTAGCTAAATTATGAAATATATTAAAAACAAGAGTAAGTCAAGCTTTAAACATAGAAAGCAACTCTACTGCACTAAACCTGTAAAAGTTAATATTCAACAGGAACTTTTACTCCAACTTCAGTTTATTTAATTTGCAATATTGCCCAAAGAGTCTCTGCACTCTTTACAGATTAAAACTCTAATTTACAAATTACACAAAATATACAGGGAAGAATGGGAATATAACAACAGAGTTCAAAAGTATAAATCATCTGAATATTTACACAGCCAGTCAAGCAAGGAGGGCCAAATCTCAGAGAAAACAGGGTTTTAAGCCTAGATTTGAAAATCTCCACAGAGTAACAACAATTTAACAAGCCCCCAATAATTGTAATACATCAAGGAACAGTTAAATAACCAGAATCAAGAGAATGTAAACAACGCAGTGGAGAATAGAGAGTAATGAGAATAGCGTTGTATGAAGGAGCTAACACATTTAAAAGCAAGGCAGGTGTATTTATACAGCACCTTTCAACAACACGGCAACACAAAGTGCTTTACACAAGACATAAATCACATTAAGACAAAATATAATAGGAACACAAGGCTATATCAATTTGGGTTAAAAAGAGTAAAGTAAGATGGAAGATAAAATAATGTAAAACAGTATGTGGCCTAAAAGTCAAGACAAATAAATGAAACATAATCTAACAGTGTGGGCCTAGGGTAGGGCTGTGTAAGGAATTGTTTGTTCTTCATTCTCTTTTTCTTGTGCATTATGAATTTCTGAATCATTTTATTTTGATATATATTGACTTGATCATGGCCTTACTTATTGCTCTTCTTGTCTGTCTGTCAACTAGCAGGTATGGTAGATTTCTGCTGACTGTATAGCAGGGAGAGGAAGAGATAAATAAGATTTAAAAATAAATAAATAATGGAAATATCCATGAAAACTGATTTATGTCTGGATGAACCAACAACAAACATTTCAGTCAAACTGAAGAAGTTTGGAGTCATTGGCTTTTACAGAAAGATGGATAAAGGTGTCGTCTGCATAGCGATGATGGTTACATCTGTGTACACACAGAACAAAAGTACTGATCCCAGCGGGACACCGGGGAACTACACAATATCAACCCGATAATAGCCCCACCTGACAGACGTAGGGTGGGGCTCTCTGAAATAGAAACAGTCCGTATCAGACACACTGCTAACCTGGCATTGTAAGACTAATTCACAAATGTATATTAGCCTGGAACCTCTGACTTCATTTTCGATTTCCAAGGGGCGTTATCAACGGGCGCTGACCAAAATGCCTTTGGACGCAATTGGATAGACCTACAACCAATAACAACGTAACGTCGTCCTGTCGTACATCTTGTTGGGAGTACAGCAAACCCATCTTTCTTACCAACACAATCTTAAAGTGCAATTATTTGTTTTTCTTTTACAGAAAATATACCATCCGGTTCGTTTAATACTGATGCAATGGTGGACTCAACCGAACGTTCCACTTCAACGGCAGCCATCTTAGTTGTTTACGAAAATGCCTCAGCGGCGCTCCTCTGTCAGTCATCGTATCAAACCAAACCTGCCCCATATTAGATAGACGGTTGTGATTGGCCCGACCAATTCCAGGAAGGGTTGAAATCTGTATAAATGTGTGCCAGATGTATCTGCCAGAGCAAATAAAGTAGTCTGTCATGTCTTTCGGCGAGTCCCGGCCACAATTTATGACTCTATAATTGCTCAACTTGACACACTAACCATCTTAACAAACAGAAATATTGTGTAGTCTGACCCTGGCTCCGTCTTTCTCATTGACCCATTAATATTTTTTACACACACACACAGCAGGTTGCCATTAGTGAACAGGTCATGCGCTGTTTCCATCGATCAGGGGCAAAAAAGGAAGGTCTCCTGTTCCACTATAAATACACACAGTGCTGTTATCAGTGCCCTTGTGCAGTTCTCTTCCATCTTTACCTCCTCCTCCTTGTCCTCCATCTTTCTGTCCCTCTCTAATTTCTCTGGTGCAGCTATTTCTGTCTTGATCTATAAACTCTGGCCACTCAGCGTGGTGTAAGGTTGCTGGACCGACCAACAGGTGACACACATACAAAATCACAAAAGCGCTCCTCTGTTTTGAGTCAGTTACATGTTTCGTGTTTGGCTTTTTAATGTAAGTGATGTCCTTTAAGTTGATCTTAACATCGGTTTAACTTCATCAAGTCAGCGCTTACTGTACATGTGTAATAAGACCACTTAGTGTCTGTATGAATCACATTTTGCTGCATTTGCCTGCCTTCAAGGCTTTATTTTCACCAGACAATAGAGGATTTGACTATGAAATGCAATTTGTGTGTGTAGCACGGAGGCCGCTGTGCCTCGGAAAGTAGAACAGGCTGTTAGTTCACAGGATTGGTGGTTTGATCCCTGCCTCTTCCGGTCCACATGTTGAAATGTTCTTGAACATTAAACTGAACCTCATATTGCTTCCATGCATGGTCACTGACATCGGTGAGTTTTCTGAATGGGTGTAAGAGAGGGAAAATGCAAACCACTGTGGATGAAAGAGCTACTGTATATAAATCATTTATGCAGTTTAGAAAATCATAGCAATATAAATCTATTTATAGACAACACAGAGATATGAAATTGGAACATAATGAAAAAAGGCAATAAAATAGTACAAGGTAGAATGAAACACTAAGTAGTAAAGGTACATATGTGTGTGTATATACCTTCACAGATGAGTCAAATTGTCTAAACTGAAAAGAGTAGCTGAGAATCCTGAGGCTGGAAAAGTACTTTCTGCTGACCTATGTCCTTAAATGCTGATAAGGATTGTATATACTAAATATTGGTTGACTGGGGGTTGTTTTCGTCTGTTTAGTTGACCTGTAAGAAATTTTAAAATGCAGCACTTGTTTTGACAGTTGTCTTGAGTCCTCAATCCAGGGCATTGACGGGGGCTGGTTGGTAGCCCAAAACTTCCATGAGATGTGGTTCAGACATCCATGTTCCCCTCAGGATGAATTGCAATAACTTTGATGATCCTCTGTCTTTTCATCCATCGCCATCATCATTAATGTGTCATTGGTCTTTGACCAAACACTTGCAAAACTCATGACATTTCAATCAGCCTCAGGTGTATTTTGTCTCTAATTGCTGACTAGCAAATGTAAGCATAATAACTCTCTAAGATGGTGAAAATGGAAAACATTATACCTGCCAAACATCGGCAGCATTTAACAGAGCAGCTACCATGGCTTCAGCCTCTTTGTCTGGTTTCTTATTGTTGATTTTCCCCCCTTTTCTCTCTTTCTGACCAAAACCTCATCAACTTGTATATGAAATATAGTTTATCCGCAGTTTTTATTACCCAACAGACATTTGTGTTCACACTTGTCCAGTTTTACATTCCTGTCTTTCTGTAAGCCCCCCCCCCCCCAAAAAAAAAAAAAAAACTGTACACAGAGCAATTTGTCGGTTTGGGATAAATAATTTAATGCAGTTACATTGTCAATATATGTGCACTCTCACTCACAAAGGAGAAATAGAAAGCAATACGCCTGTCCATCCCCAACATCTTCTCTTCCCTCCCTCATCCCCAGAATGAGATAACGGGTAAACAGAAACAACAAATAAAACAGTCGGTGTAATATTGCTCAGTGCAGCCTTTAAAATCTCTTCACCAGCACCACTGAAGCTCTCTGTAAACCTGCACAATAAACACTCAAATACATGCTTTGAATATAAGTACCGCTATCAGTTCATAAAGTGAGGAAAACAAACACACACTCACACTCTCTCTCACACACACACACACACACAGATATGTCCATTAACATTCCCAGACAGCCCTTTAGATTTCTAAGAAAACCTTTCAGCTTACATAATTTTACTTTTCTCTCTAGGTTTTGAATATTTGGTGTATCATTCTTCAGTGTAACACCAGATGAACAGAAGCATTATCTCACTGGGAATTAACTCTTCTGGGCTTTGGATGATGATGATGATTAATATTATTATTATTCAGCTATTACTTTTTTGGACAATAAAAACTTGCACAGAACAGTGAAACAAATTACAGTTAATTTCCAAAAACACCAGAGAGAAATATTAAAACAAACAAAAAGGTGAAATAGTCCTAATGTGCATTACATTGTTTCAGAAGGAAAGATGCAACACTTCAAATACACTCACTCTACCAGCTGCAATATTAGATTGTTTTATCCAGAATTATAACTAGAGTTATATTTTAGTTGTTGATCAATGTGTAATGTGAAAATGGAGACAAGAAAATCTGAAAGGGAAAATTAACTAATATATAAAGTTCTCTTTTTCAGCATTTAATTATGGCCTGATTATCCTGAGGACCAAAATATTTATTTTTTACTTTTACACTTTCAATTTGAATTCTTGGTAGAATTATACTCCATAAATACTCAAATATTAAATGTAAAAAGGAAACTGAAAAAGGAAAATGGATATTGAAATGACAATTGATATTGTCATCAATTAAATGTTAAAAGAAATTAAACTGTATATTAAACTGAATTTTTTACATTGGATGGAACCTTCACACTGCTTACTTTTCAAACAAACAATTACCCCAATCAGAAGCCTTTAAACACACAGGAAAACTGCAGGGAAATAAATGAATCCATGTTGTGATTTGAAAGATTGCTCCTATTATTTATCAGACACACACATTAGAAACTGATGCTCGAATTACCGTAAAAACATTCGGGGAGTATAATCTGATGTGGGCACATTTTCTGGCTCGATGAAATAAAGCTTATAAAAGGTTCACACTCCTAAAGATCACAATCAATTTAATGAAAAATGATGAAGGCCAGGTTTCTCCATGATCGTATAGTAAATTACAGCCTAGTTTCTCTCATAGACAAAACATGGTTTCTTTTAGAGTGAACTATCCTTTTAAGTTGTAGAAAAGTACTGCAAGTCTCTCTAAATGCTCAATTTTAAGACATAATGGATAATTTATTTGATTTACATAGTGGAAAGTGTAGGTATATCAAAGCAGTCGCAACCAAATACCAATCACGGATATCTTATTATTTTGAGGGAAAAATATGAAGCTGCAGCCAGCAGCCGGTTCACAGGATGCTTTAAAGAGACACCAAGTTCATCCTTGTTTTGTTTTCTATACATTTATCCAACAGAGTGGGTGACTGTACATTGTGAGTGTGTGTGTATGAATGTATGTGAATGCTTGTCTTAAAAATAACACCAAAGTCTTTAAAGTCTGTTTAAGTTACAATGGCTGTAAACCTACTCCCTGCACCAGTAATGTGTATTTGATCATGTTTACAGTACATTGGTGTGAAAGTATATGTATTCCTGTAGGTAGAGTCATAGATGGATTATAAGACAACGGGCCACTGGGCACAGACGTGTAAGAGCTCCCATCTTTCAGTTGTTTTGTGTCTCTTTGCAGACATTTTGAGTCTCTGTGATTGGTTTGTTTTTCTCTTTTTCTTGGCTTTTCTTGATGGATTCTCTAATAAGATATGTTAGGTCACCTCAAAAAGAGGTACTGGCCTCCTGCCCCCTCAGGCCCCTGGGTCTGTACCTGGTAGGCCTGTCCAGTAATCCATCCATATGTAGGGTGAGGTAAGATTTTTCCATTTTCCCTGCCCGCCTGTGTGTGTGTGTGTGTGTGTACGTACAGTATGGTGTACCTGCACTGACAGGTAGAGGTGAATTGTTGTGCTAGTATGACAGCTAGTTCTTACACTGAAGGACGCGGCTGTCCTCCCATCGAGTACTTTATTTTTTATTGGGGAGTTGTTTGGCCGCCGTGTGTGTGTGTGTGTGTGTGTGTGTGTATGTGTGTCTCCTGTTGTACAGAACCCAGTGTCCCCAGTGTCCTGTCATCTGTCTACATTGTAATTTAATTTTTTTTAACCCCAGTATATCAATGTGTGTGTTCTGTTTTCTTGGTAAGACACCAGAAACTGTATTCACTGCCCAAACAACACTGCAATATAACCTCTATTTAAAATAAAAATCTGTGTCAAGACTGCATCAACACTACAGTACACATTGAAAACTCAGACTGGGATCTAAAACTGAAGTAAACTACAGAGGAACAACCTGGGTTTAAATCTTGCAGAAAAGTGTTAGATTTAAACCTGACTTGGCAAATTGCGATCTTTTCTGTGTTTGGGATTCCTCCCACAGCAAAGACATGCAGGTTCGGGGAATCAGAGACTCTAAATTACCAGCAGGTGTACGCAGTCACTGTACGATTTTATCTTGTACGTTGTGTTAACTCAAACTGAACCCCCGATCAACTTGGACTGAAGACACAAAAAGATGAAAGCAGCGTTACTTTGAACAATTCTAAAAGTACGAAAATAAGCTGAATATAGTTTATAACAGACAGCAGCCATGTTGAAAATTGGACCGTAGAACTGCTCAAACTGCACACTGACAAAATATGTGACCTGCCAGAAATCCAACTGATCGTCTGACAGATCGTTGATCGATCAGGTGATTAGTCAGGTGTCATGACCTCAGACTTAAGGTCAAGCAACAACCAATTTAAGCAGAAATTCAGCCAAATTCTATTAAAATCTGGCTTCATCCGTACAGTGTCTGCCCGGCATATGACATGTGATTGACTGGCCAAATATGCATGCTGGGATTTATGGCTCCATCCCCCCGATGGCCCTGAACAGGATGAGTGAATATAGAAATACAAGGAGGGTATCATCAAAACAAAAGTATTTATATAAGTAGCTTCAGCTGCGTCTGGATTTATCCTAACCCACAGGTCAGGAACCCCTGCTTCAAAATATTTAAAGAATTTTTCAAATGGCTATAACACTATCATATTTAGCATGTCAGGCTAATATACTGTGTATTTATAAAAAGCAAATGAAGGGTAGAGTTTTTAGTATGTGGTGGGTAATTGTTGGTTTCCATCTGTTCCTTTACTCCAACTCAATCTGTTCATTTGCTCTTTTTACTTCATGTCAGGTTTAATTTTTATCTCAGACATCAAAAACTTTTAATCTGAGAATAATTCAGCCTGTTCCACCTGACTTCATTCCACACACACATTTAATGTACAGTATAGATGACTTTAGTGTAACACATATTCACTCACACACAATTCTACCATCTACTGTACTGGTACCAGTTTCTTCCGACGTGACAACACAGTCCATCGTAAAAATTCTTACATATTTTGCTCATTTCCTCTCAAACCAGAAATAAAGATTACCAAATGTTTGTAGCGTCACTCCATAATCTCAAACTCTGTCTCCATTCAGTTCAACTCCTCTTTAATTAGAAAAAGAGGAAGTTCTGTGGACTACAGCTGAGAATCAATCTGTACGTTTCCAAAAAACAACTGCACACACTCACACATGCATGCATACAGTACAGACCTCTGTGAGAAATCTTTGGGATCACTGATATGTAGTCTGATGTTTGAAGGGCTGGAGATGGGTGAGTGTTTGATGTATCAGTCTCTTACACAGGCCGTCTTTTTTCTTAATGATCTTTTACAGCTAGCATGTGTTAGGAGGTGGCAGGCTTGCTGTAGTCTTCCACCCCGGTGATGGTGGCTTTGCAGAAGAAACAGTCCTTGTTGTTCATCAGATGCTGGTTGATACAGGCTCTATAGAGAAAGAACACAGAGGGGTCAAAATAACTTTAATAGTCAATATCAATAGTGATTTGTCTTTTTTCCCATACAGTATATGGAGCTCAGAGGTCAGAAAAGTCTTTGATATGTGAAGATGATGTGTGTTTTTCACCTTTTTCTCTCACCTTTAGAGGTGCTTGTACGTGGATTCCCCTTATCTTTTGTTTGTTGTTGTTTGTTGTGTAAAAATGAATGACATTATCATGTTCGAATGAATCAACACTGATAATGCTACTATCTTATTTCTAACTACTAACTAGAATCAACATTAATAACATGGATGGATAAAAGTGAGTAGTGGAGAATAAACCATAATTTTGCCTCAGAGATGGTAACAGAACTGAAAATTGTTTATTTTGAGGCCTAAACTCTTCAAGCTAAACCTCAATAAAGTAGCTTAATATTGATTTAAATGTTATTGTATTCACAGTAAAAGACAAATCAACAATAAACAAAGGCTCTTAATGAAATGGTATGCATTATGTAAATTATTCGCTGGGTCATCTCAGAGACCTACCAAAATTAAGATTAAATACTGTAATTATTTATTTGGGTATTTACTGTAGGATATGAACTACATTTAATACTCAAACTGGTTTGGTTTATGCACAATCATACTGTAAAAACCTTGTATCTGTTTAGTGAGGCATCTTCCCCCATTTTTCCCTACTTTCTGGTTAAAGGATGTGTTTATTCAACTACTAGGCAACCTCGCTGCGTAATGAGCAGAAAACACGGGTAAAGTGACTGAAAAAAACAAATGAAAGAGGTAAAGAGAAAATCAGAAGGAAATACAGAAGGATTCAAAGTATAAGAAAAAGGGTGAGACGGTCCATATAGTCCAGCTCAGGGGCACAGATGGACAGACGAGCCTAAGTTTGGCCTTGGAGGTGATTAGAATCAGCTCAGGTCAGCATGGTTTACTCCTCGTGACAGGACTCTCAATCAGCACCAGAATAATCTATACAACTGCTGAGTTGGCGTGCCATCTAAGATAAATCAAGCACACCTCCAGGATAACATGAAATATATATTGAGGTATGAATTGGACCAAGGTCTGCTGCCCACAGAACTGCAGAGGTTTTCAGCCACAATCAGCAGTTACCAAACAGCTGACTCACACCATACCACACACACCTATATACATGTGTGTGTATACTGTATAATTTACAAGTATGTCAAGTTTAGTGTGTGTACATATATTCTGTGATGTTACATGCAGGCTTTTTATGTATTTATATATTTATGTTCATCTGATGTTTTGTGTTTGTCTGATGTGTTGTATTTTTCTGTGTGTGTGTGTGTGTGCGTGCGTGTGTTTGGATCGATGATGCCTTCAGGTGAGCGAAGCACTGTCAGCTCAAAGGCAGAAGGCTGAGTGAGCGTACAAAAGGTCAAAGAACATTACAGTTCCTGCAGGGACCAGCTTCGATGGAAACTTCAGGAGGAATTTCACATATGATTTTATTATACTTTTATACTAATATAATAATTTTATGTTGAAAGATTGAAATTATGATTTGATTACAAAAATAAATACAAACATTGAATCAGCTGTAACACCTGAACACTACATGTTGTGATGGATTTAAAACTAGTTAGCCAGCGAGCAGAAAGGTCTGAATATTTTGCTACAAATCATGGTTGTTTATTCTGTTTATTTTCTCCTTTACATCGTTCATGATCATAATCATCATCACCAAGTCTGTATGGCTGTATTAATGAATATATAAATGCTTTTTAATAATTTCCTTTAACTTTAAACTTACTTTAACACTAGGGATAATGAAAGTTACTGCATGAAAAAATGTATGCTTTGATCATATTTGATATAAATAATACTGCGGCACAGACGGACTTGTGCAACTCAAAGAATAAAGTCCTGATTGCTGCAACAGAAATGAGAAGCTGGACAGAATTCCTCATTTGTGTGTGTGTGTGTGTGTGTGTTTGTGTGTGTGTGTGTGTGTGTGTGTGTGTGTGTGTGTTTGTGGACTCACTTGCAGGACTTGTGGGAGCAGGGCTTGAAGACGGCAGAGATGGAGTGAGCGTAGCAGATGGGGCAGAGGTCTTCTTCACTGGTCGGCTACGACAGAGAGAGAAAACAGGTCATTTTGAACCATTTGTGAGGATATCACAAACGTCCCCTTTACTGTCTTTCTCCATTTTTTTGTTAAACTGTTAAAATAATAAAGGAATAGTTCTTCTCTTTCTTGTTGCTTAGCTTAGCATATAGACTGTAAACAGTGCCACAACCCCTTTTAGCCAATTAGCATGAAGACAAACACACACCAACACACAGAGACACACACACTCATCCTCCATGCTAAATTTCAGCCTCCTAAGGTGAAAACTGCTGCCGCCAAAGGGTGGGGTAGTTTCTGTGGACCAACCAACAGACTGGTCAGGGCTAATAAAAATATTGAATTGCTGCCATTCTGAACAAACAAAAAAATCAGCCACCCCTCTTCTCATTTCTCAGTTTGTACATCCTCGATTCTCTTCCTCACCTCCTCACCTCGTGTCTTAGTCCCTCCCACCAGAGATGCGAGCGGAGGAGAGCGGAGGAGAGGCAGCAAATATTCAATAAAATGAGACATCCTTACTTCGGAGCCGTAATTTTGAATTGACGTCAATTAAATACGACGTGTGGCACAGCTGCATCGTCTGTCCACTGTTTTGTTTCAGCCTACCGCTGTATTTTATGATGTGTCAGAAGAGCATAATGTGACAAGAATGTACCGATGTCATACATTTGTATTTTTCTTTTCTAACACACAAACACACGTCGCACTCCTTAGTTTTCTCTGGACCCCCTGCCAAATCTGACCAGTGATGACATGTATAGCCGCATGTCGTCATTCAACCGCTGGTTGTCGAGGTGGCGTCCAGCAAATGATGTGGGCCTCATAGATAATTGGCCGACATTCTGTGGGAGACCTGGTCTGATGAGTACAGACGGCATTCATCCCACTTTGGATTGTTCAGCTCTCATATCTAGAAATTTGACCAAGTTTATTAGTGGTCCCACACCATGACTATCCAGAGTTGAGACGAGGAAGAAGATCTGCAGTCCTACACGCTTCTCTGTGCTTAGACTGTGTTTGCCCCCCGACCACTTCTTTTAATTCAATCAAATTTAAACAGAAGAGAAGGTACTCATACAAAGTTAATAAAAATTAAAATTCCCAGTGTAGCAGTACAACAAAATAAGATAATTACATGTGGACTCAAACATTGGATCTCTTTCGTCTAAAGCTGTTAGTCAACGATTTAGTATCTGACTATCATAAGGATTTATTTTGTCTATATTACTGGAATAAAGGCCATTAGGCAAATATTCCTTCAGTAGATGCCTGTCTGATAGTGCTGTAGCTAAATTTAAGGAAGTGATTCCATCGGCATTTAATTCAATGCCATGTCTCAATATAACGGAGGACTCCTATGCTAACTTTAGGCCCGCCCAAATTGATCATCTGGTTGATAGTGCTGCGGGCTCGCTGCGAACGACTCTTGATTCTATTACCCCTATAAAAAAGAAGATAATAAAACAAAAGAGGTTGGCTCCATGGTATAACTCCTTTACCTGCAAATTAAAATAAATATTGCGAAAATTAGAAAATTAGTAAATGGCGTTCCACCAAACTGAACAAATCTCATTTAGTTTGGCAAGATAGTCTTAGAACATACAGAAGGGCCCTCCGTAATGCCAGAGGAGCCTACTACTCCTCACTAATGGCGGAACATAAGAACAACCCCAGGTTTCTTTTCAGCACTGTAGCCAGGCTGACACAGAGTCAGAGCTCTCAGTAGTAAATAACTTCATGAGCTTCTTTGATGATAAAATTCTAACTATTAGAGGCAAAATTCATCATTTTATGCCCTCAACCAGTTCAGATATATCGAAGAGCACAGGAACCTTAGAAACAGTGTAGAACAGCTGTTTTTCTCCAGTAGACCGTCACCAACTAAATTCAATGATTTGTTCATCTAAACCAACAATCTGCCTCTAGGCTGCTTAAACAAGTTTTACCCTTAGTTAGCACTTATTTACTAGTCATGATCAATCTATCTTTATCAACAGGCTATGTACCACAGTCCTTTAAAGTAGCTGTAATTAAACCTCTTCTTAAAAAGTCTACACTTGATCCAGGGGTTTTAGCCAACTATAGACCTATATCTAACCTTCCCTTTCTCTCTAAAATCCTTGAAAAAGCAGTTGTCAATCAGTTATGTAACTCTCTACACAAAAATAGTTTATTTGAGGATTTTCAGTCAGGATTTAAAGTGCATCATAGCACAGAGACAGCACTGGTGAAATTGGCAAATGACCTTCTGATTGCATCAGACAAAGGATTTATCTCTGTACTTGTTCTGTTAGATCTTAGTGCCACTTTCGATACCATTGACCATCGGATCATATTATAGAGACTGGAGCATTCGCATCAAAGGACCTGCGCTATGCTGGTTTAAATCCTATTAATCAGATAGATTTCAGTTTGCACTGTAAATGATGAATCCTCTGTGCACACTGAAGTTAGTCACGGAGTTCCACAAGGTTCTGTGCTTGGACCATTTTTATTTACCTTATATATGCTTCCTTTAGGCAATATTATTAGGAAACACTCCATAAACTTTCACTGCTATGCAGATGATACTCAATTATATTTATCGATAAAGCGAGATGAAACCGATAAGTTTTCAGGCATGATTTAAGGACATAAAAAACTGGATGACCTGCCATTTTCTGCTGTTAAACTCAGTTAAACTGAAGTTACTTTTCTTGGCCCTAAACACCTGTGAGACGCATTATCTATAGATATAGTTATTCTAGATAGCTTTGCCCTGGCCTCCAGCACCACTGTAAGGAATCTAGGAGTAACCTTTGATCAGGACATGTCCTTTAATGACTTAAAGGGACTGCGTTCTTCCAACAACGTAACATTATAAAAATCAGGCATATCCTGTCTCAAAAAGATGCAGAAAAACTAGTCCATGCATTTGTTACTTCTTGGTTGGATTATTGTAATTCCTTATTATCGGGCTGCCCCGATAAGTCTCTAAATACTCTCCAGCTGATCCAGAATGCATCTGGACGTGTACTGACAGGAACTAGCAAAAGATAACATATTTCTCCAATATTAGCTTCTCTGCACTGGCTCCTTCTCACCTACAAAGCTCTTAATAGTCAGGCACCATCATATCTTAAAGAGCTCATAGTACTGTATTATTTGTGGTACCTAAAGTCTCTAAAAGTAGAACAGGAGCCAGACCCTTCAGCTATCAAGCTCCTCTTCTGTGAAACCAGCTTCCAGTTTGGGTTCAGGAAGCAGACAACTTCTCTTCGTTTAAGAGTATGCTATTTGTGCTATTTCGCCTTCTCACTTTCTGGATCTGTGACTGCAGGCCGTCTACTGCCCCCATGTTCTTGCTCCACACTCATTGCTGCAGTTGTTATTATTATTAGTCTGAATTGTTGTCAGTCCTTTTGCTCTCTCTCCACTCTCCCCCTCTCTCCTCCCCTTTCAACCCAACTGCGTCGATGCAGATGGCCGCCCACCCAGAGCCTGGTTCTGCTCGAGGTTTCTACCTGTTAAAAGGGAGTTTTTCCTTCCACTGTCCCCAAGTGCTGCTCATGGTGGAAACTGTTGGATCTCTGTAAATAATATTTTAAAGAGTATGGTCTAGACCCCTTGACTTGACACACACACACGTTAATATATACATATACACATATATATACATATACATATACACCCACCCACTAAGTACTACATGTTTGTATGAAAAGCACTAGGAATTGGGATGTCTTTTAAAGATGGCGCGCTGAGATAGATTTCCATGTCACAGGCAGGAGGACGGAGGAGGGAAGACACACAAAATAAAGAAATGAAAAGAGCCCCCACACGTTATTTTCAATATCTCCACCCTACATAGCTTGGAATAACCCCATAACTGACTTCCTGTTGGCATCATTAGCCCCAGTGCATCATGGGACGTCTGAGTTAACACCACAGGTGCCGAGAGAAACACGTTTCTGGAGGAAGTAAGCATCACCATCACACCCGCTCTTCACACTCACAGCCTTTTCCTGCACTTTTCCAGCCCATCTGTTCACTTCATATGTTTTCACCTCACAACCTTTCTTCACTTTCAGCTCCTCAACCCCCGTCTTACCTCTCTACTCCTCACTGTACTCGTCTTCACTCTCTCCTCTCTCTGTCTACTGTCCCACTGACCTCTGATACTTCTCCACTTACTTTTTTTTAAATTTTGCACTTCTGTTAACTTATTTTATTTTTAACTTTCTTAAACACTGAATTAAATGAATAAACTCCAGCACACTGTCACACTTACTATATCTATTAATACATGTATTTCCAGTCTGCTCAGGTACATGCACAAGCATCACAAGAGTTTTATATACAGTAATTGGTTCAGTTGGTGAATAAAACACCATGAGAAAACATGCTGTCATCTGGTTATTTAGGTAAAGACATATTCACTATAAATATTACAATTGTATCACACATAGATCAATACAACAACATCCATATAACTCTGAACGAACCCAAAGAACTACCACTACTTTTAATTTCAGAAATGTGTGTGTATCTATCTATCTATCGCCATGTTTTTCTACCGAAATCCCACACTGTTCTCCTATATCTCCTCTGTTGTATCCACACAGCATGTTGTCTCCATCCTGTCAACACCTGTATCTGCCGCCTGTCCTCATTGTCTCCCTCAAGTCCCCCTTTATGCCTCCTCTATATAAAGCACTCACATCTCCTTTCTCCTCCTCTATTCCTCCTCCATATAAAACACTCATATCTCCTTTCTCCTCCTATGACACTTTTCACCACCCACAGCACACTCAATGTCGAGCTGATGCAGAGCTGGAACGTTAACATTAATTACACAAGAAAGAAAAGAGCTTTTACATTCAAAGTAAGAAGGTGAAATGATCCCACTTTGATTGAGAGCTTGTGTAATATTTACAAGAAACACTGTTACAATAATAATTTAAAATCTTTTTCTTAAACTAAAGATATTTTAATACCATTCTGAGTTTTGATAGTGTTAAAAATTGTCTTGTACTTGACCTGACTGAATATCTTAATCACTATGTTAAAGTAAGTTAATGACTTACACTAAATTGGAGATTTTCAGAACCTTTACAGGTGGTTTCCTTCCACGAAGTTACAATCACTCTTTTATCATCTTTCATTCTACCCATGTCTCCAGGAAATTACATTCACATACAATTAATTAGCAACAATGTCTGTCAATTCATTTGTAGGTGAGCTTGAGTTAAACTGGAGTATTAAAACAACTCAACTTATCCAAAAGGGCTGGCACTGAATTTACTTTACATATCAATCACACAGCTGCTGTTATTAACATGCTTTTATGATGATTTTTTCAGACGATGTCACGCTTCCTGTCTGTGTCAGTCCTCACTAGATGTTGGCTGTTATGCAGTTTTGTTGTTTGTTAACTGAAAAGACGGGACATGCTCCACTGAAACACCGTGAAAATGAAATTTTAAACTGTAGTTGGCTTCAAGTAGACGTAGTCTTCCTCTCCCGCCCATGTTTCCTTTCTCCTCTTCTCATCTGGCATCACCTCCTCAGCCGGAGTTCTCTGTCTTCCTGACAGAGAACTCCGGCAGCACCCTCTGCGTTCGACTTTCTTCGCTACCATCCCTTCAATTCTCATTACTTTCCTCCTGTTCTCCTCTCCTCTGTTAATCCCCTGCATTCAAAAAAATCTATCTACTTCTCCTCATTATGCTTTTACTTCTTCGTTCACACCTTATTTTCCACCATATTTCCCTGTGTTGATTGTCCATTTAAGTCTCTCGAAAGCTGGACCCTTGACACCTCAAGTCAATCTCTTCATCTCTGCTTTGCGTTTTTTCTTCAGCACCTTTTGTTTCACATCGACAGCTTTAACAGAACATCTTACTGTGTGTGAGCAGGCCATCATTGAGTGCCCTGACTGGAGACTATTGATGAAGAAGTTACCTGCTGTCTGAGTCAATACCACTTTTGTTTTCCAAAACTAACTCCAATCTAGAAACCAATTTGTGATTTTCTCTTGTGGCTTTGTTAACATCTGCATGTCTGACAGCAAGAAATGTGGATGAAAAAGTATTAAGCTTTTGCCTTTAAAGCTTCATTATGCAGCTTTCAATTATATTATTGCATGCTGACAGCAGCTGCTTACGTAAGTAAATTACCTGCACAAAATGTCAGACAGATGTAAATGAGTTGCTAATTACAAGAGTTGAGAACAGTGCGTCTACATGAATCCATCTGTGTCCACACAGCATTTTAAGGTGGTTTTAGTGGAGACGACTGTCCACTGTGAAACAACATAAAAAAACAGTTCAGTCACTTCTTTATTTTCCGTCCTCTTTTTTGTTAACAATCAAGTCAGTTTAAGTCAAGTAAATTTTAAGTGATGTTTAAGGTACAGGTGAAACAATGAAATTCCATCCAGGAAGTCTAGTTTGAGTAACAGATGAGCGCCTTTTAAGGTTTCATTTAGTCAATTAACTAATTTACTATTAACAGGATAAACCTCATTGCGTTCTGATAAGTCATTATATTTATTGCATCTGATAAAAAAGACTGAAATTTTTTCTATGTAATCCTCCTCAAGTGTCAATGAAGTAAGATCCATAAACAGGAATGTACAGGTGAACCGATGACATATGTGAAATATTGAAGCATTAATTTTGATGATCAAATAATCGTTTTAACCAAAAATTCATGAGTTGCAGCTTCTCAAATATGGAGATTTGCTGCTTTTCTTTGTCTCATGTGATAATAAAGTGAATAAAGTTTTGGATTGGTGGACACAATCTGAAGACGCCAACTTGTGCTCTGCAAATTGAGTCTTTTTCACTATTTTCAGACATTTTATAGAACAAACAAATAATCAGGAAAATAATCGGCAGGGTGGCTAAACAAACAGGAGTATTTAAGCTTTGGTCAGTCTGCTGTTGCCGTCCTCCTTCAGACTCACTTTCTTCCACCTGATTCTGGTGCCTCCTCCTTCCCTTCTGCATCAGCACACTGATGCCTTCTCCTCCACTGATTCTTTCCTCCTCCACCTCTACATCTCATTCTCTCTGCCGTATTTGAAAGCACTGCCCCTGTACCTTATATCAGGCCTTGCCTCCCACATCCTCCTCTCTGCTATGTCGCTGCGTTGCTCTGATCTTCTCCTGAGCAGCTGTCACTCTGCTCCTGTCTGATCCCTGCCCACCTCCTCTAGACACCACTGTCACCCTGCTACACTCAGGTCCTCAGAGTCCCAACATCATACATGCTAATACATCATACAGTATTCAAAACTCAGACTCTGTACCTGAAGATTCATTCATTTCGAACCATTATTATTCATCTTAATAGACAAGTCTGTGTTCTAGGTGGGAGTGAACAAGCCTTTTTTCACAGAAATATCTCAAGGTCAACATTTTCATTTGTTCAATACTTTGGTTTATGACCAAATACCTGCTAAACGAATGACATTCCCATTCGCCTAAGTCATACTTTGTGTTTACTGCTAATTAGCGAATCTTAGCATACTAACACGCTAAACTTAGATAATGAACATTTAATGAGCTCCTCCATACAGTCCTTTCACATTCACACTGTGGAGGTCAGACAGTTTTTTTTCCCAAAGTGTCAGTTTGTTGTTGGAGTAGCTGATAACAGAACAAAAAAACATGACTTATGTCTTATGTTTTCCGAGGACAGATTTGAGTAAAATCATTTATATCATAATGTTATACGAAGTAGTTTACAAGTGAGGTGCCAGCGATGGCAGCTTGTTTACCTCCAGGATCCTTATTCAGACTCATTTAGATCATAAATCAGCAGAAAGTCTCTGAAGCAGGTTTTCCTACAAGCGTTTTTATCACAAAATTGCTAAATTTTGGTTTCATCAGACCACAAAAAGTGTTCTCTGAGTGCTTCAGAGGGCTGAAAGGGTCCTCCAGGTGTGTTAAATTACATTTAAACAGAGAGTAAGTCCTTCTGGCCACTGTTTCTACCCCTTCCCAAACACGAAGGAAGAGATTTAAGATTAAATAACAGATTAATTTCAGAGTGAATCTGTGTATTTTGCCAATGCAGGTGTTAGAACACGGTCAGTTTCCCCGCTGCCCCAAATAATTTTCACTCTTGTATGCAGAAAAATGCTGCACACAATATATTTCAGTCATTTTGTTAGGAATACGTACATATTGAAGTGCAATAGAGCCAAATTTACCCCCAAATCCAGCTGTCAAACACAAATAATTGGATGAAATTTAAACCATCACTATTCAAAACTTTCTGTAAGCCTTCCATTTTTTCCACTGCGGATTTGTTATAATCCAAAAGTCAATCAGAGTTCAAAGGGGGAGAGGAAGTGAGAGACAGATATGAAGGAGAGAGTGAAGGATGAAGACGAAACAAGAGACTAAGGTCTCTTAGTCTCTTGTTTCGTCTTTTTGTCTTGGCAAAACAAAAGAGGAAAAAAATAAAGATAGAAATCTGAGTCCTCTGAATTGATTTTATAGCCAGTAGAGATAAAAGTTTCAGGAAGTGCTGTTCACTGCTTCAGGCTTTCCCATTAGTGTGTACACAGACCAACAAACACACAGAAGGACCAAGTGAGTAACATCTCCCTGTGGCAGAACTGTCATCTGAACACCATAAATGTATGGATGGTTTACAGAATGACCACAAAAAGACGCAAAACGACCACAAAAGAGATGAGAAACGACTACGAAGTGATAATAATGTGGAAGTAGGATGTCTGTCTTCAATGTGCTGTAAATGTAAGTACAAAAAAAAAAAAAAAACACCAAACAAAGGTAAAAAGTAACTAAGATTGAGACTATTATAGTAAAAGGTTGATTGTTTTTTGTCCACTCAATTGAAAAATTATGGTGACGCAACATTTTGTGCCCCTGACAGTGATTAGCGACAGGCTGAATAAATGCCCCCCTTAGACTTGTTAAAAAAATAAAAAAATAAGACTCTCAGTGTCTATCTTCTATGACCTTCCATCTGTCCCTGTCCTGTTCATGTTTCTGTCACATCTGTTTGTCCTTCCGCTGTCACTGTCACTTCAGGATGCAAACAGAGGAGACAGAAACGTGTTTTTAACTGGTTTTCTCCAAGGGTTTCTCCAGAAAACAAACTCAACACAACACACACTGAGCCTGTCGATGCAAGAGCATATATCACACATCTAGGAACATTGTGTGCGGTGTGTTTTTGTGTGTGTGTGAGATACATGGCTTCAAGAAAAGTCTTGTCAACTCATGATAAGTGACCTTTCTGTGAGTCTGGAAGCCTGTAGGAATTTCTAATTTCCAAACATGCGTGTGTGTTTGTATGTGTGTGTGCACTTCCGTAGTAGACCTTCCCCTGTGGTCAGTGCGGTGTCACAGACAAATGATCAACTTTATAGAAAAGGAGAGTGTGGGAGAGTCTGGGGGTAATGATGGAGAGGGAAAAATGAAGAGACGTAAACACCTGGGAGAATCAATAACAGACACACTGCTAGTTAGTAATCTACTGTAGTAAGGCTGAAGAGTTAATCAAAAAGTTATAAAAGCTGACATTAGGACTCTGTAACTCACTTTATTTCAGTCATGCTAATATGTTCAATAAAGTCACACAGGCTGCTGCCTGCATCTCGAAAGTATAACAACAAATGTTACTATGAGCGTAATTATAAAACTGGTCAGAATTTGCTTTGTGTGTTTGTTTGCAATGTTCCACCTGTAGTCGGAAGCAATGTAACTAACCGTGTGTGTCCAGTCGGACAGATAAAGCCACTCAAATGTTGGAGAAATGCAGCTGGGTGCTGGTACACAGCAACTCAGTCTGTTGCGCCACAGCAATTTTTCAATCCAGCAGGGATTTCCAGCTGGACTTATAGGGGTTTATTCTTGATGGACATCAGAGATAACGATATCCTCGGGAAGTGTACGTCACACTGAAAATAATCCATATGTGTGACTTGTCTGTGTCTAGATTTGACTGAATTATGACTCTAAGAAGGAGTACGATTTTTTACTCAAATTCACCTGACGCAGTATCTTTGCCTCCCATTCAACTCTCTGGCGCCGCCCTTGAGGGGCTTTTGTCTTTCTCCTGCTGAATATCCAGGTCTATTTCAGACCACATCCCGTAAATTCACCATGGCTAAAATTCACTTTATATTGGGACGCTTGTACAAGTACAAATGTCAGAACAACCTGCCAGTAACATAAACTGGAATTCCACGAGACACTGTACGGCACTTCGCATCGGCAGCAATGTTCTCATTGCAGGGAGAAATAAATATATATCTCAAGGGAGAGATGACTAAAGAGCAGTCACAGCTGAGTTCAGAGAGACTGTCGAGTGCAGGAATAAAATAAATATAACTCAATCTGTCACATGCAGCAAAGAGAAGTCAAGGCAGGTCAGTAATAATGTGTGTGTGTGTGTGTGTGTGTGTGTGTGTGTGTGTGTGTGTGCGCGCGCGCGCGCGCGCGCGCGCTCGCCCTGCAGGCTGCATACGCGCCTGATGGCAGACGGTTTGAGGGAAGGAGGGTCCAGAGGAGGACAGGGGTCATGTGATTGGTGAAAGCGCTCAGGGAGCCACCGATCATCTGAATCCTGAAATATTAGGGTGGAGAGGAAAATGTGTCTGGTCTCGGGTGAGCAGAAGGATGCCAAAAATAAATAAGTGTGGCAGCTTGTGAAAGAGAGAAGGGCAAACATCAACAGCAGTGGTGACGGAAAAACAACAAAAGAGGGACAGATGACGGGATTATCATGGTAGGAAGGAGACGACAGTGTTTTAAAGGAATCATAGCAGGATTAAAAGAAAGAAGTAAAAAAAAAAGAAAAAACAGAATGAGGGCTGCAATTTTCGTTTGCAGTATAATTTAATCCGTCAATTCTTTTTTTTCAATACTTTAGTCTATAAAATGTCCAACGTGATGTCTTCAAATGTCTTGTTTTGTCCGACCCACAGCCTAACTCAAATATATTCAGGAAAAGCTACAAATCCTCATAAGTGATTAGCAGCAAACATTTGATATGTTTTGCTTTAAAATGACTGTTAATTGATAGTATTGATTGATTGCTGTTAAACAAAAGTACAGAGTAAGGGATCACATAATTTAAAGGAAAATGAGAAATAACTCTTTCTTTGTAATGTATAATGAGTGTCCAGCGCTGTTATCTGTTCAGTGAGACAGTACTGAGGCACAGCGGCGCTTTGAGCTAAATGTTAATGCATCTTAGTTTAGCATGTTAACAGTAGCAAATAGCAATAAACACAAAGGACATCTGAAGCTAATGGGAAGATCGTTAGTTTTGCAGGAAAAAACAAAAAACAAATTGAACTAAACACTGATTTTCCACCTCAGCCTGTTTCCAGGTGTCGGGGAGTTCTACTGCATATGTGGAAAAAGTAGCATGAAGCCTTCGGTGTCTACTGTGTAAAGTGGTAAATGTCATTTGAGTCAGAGGCGGTTGGGGCTGAAGACTACAAGTCTAAGAGAATCTGTTGGTTGGAAAGAAGCGAGTTTGCCAGACCTCTGTAGCCCGCTGCAGGCTAGAGGCTCCAGGTGAGCCACTACTAGCACAACCCAACCCAATCTTCCACACATCTGTCAGAGGGACAGTTGCATTGTGGGTTATGTTGGCAGCAGATTTTGAAAAGGAAGAAGAATGTGTGGAATAAAAAAAGACGATATCTCTGGTTCTGCTGCATTGATTCTGTGGAGTACGCTTTCAAAATTTAAATTGATCAAATTTCATGACAATCCATCCAAAAGTTGTTGAGATATTTCAGTCTGAACTAAAGAGATGGACCGACCGACCGCCAGATGCCATCCACAGAGCCGTGCTGCCAACATGGCTGAAAATATAGTCAGGGAGAAAGAGAGACGTGAATATCAGCTAGGTGCGAAGAAAAAAAGGGTCAAATGACAGAAGAAGCAAAACAGGAAGTAAAAGTGTGGAGAGACTAACTAAGGATTAACGGCTGCACTGAAGGCTGAAGACAGTGAAGCTCAGGACTCTTCCAGGCGAGTGGATAAACACAGTCTGTGTGTGTAACTGTGTGTGTTTGGAAGTTGTGAGCTGTGGAGGCTGAGATATGAGTCAGGAAGTGTCTGCACTAAAAAATCAGTGTGCCAGTCAAACTGTATATTCTCCTAAATCTGCAGTGTGCTCTGTCCGGCAGTGCTGAGTGGGCAGAAACCACATGAAGTTCGGTCTTATAAAAGAAAAATATTAGACAGGAGAAAAGACACCTTAGATGAAATCTACTGACCAGGAGACAAATGTTTTTCTGCTGCAAAGCACGAATCTCGAGGAAGAGCCGCTAAATTATATTTCCCCCCTCTTAACCTTTTTCACATTTTATTAAATTTGCATCAGCCCCACAGGCTGCTGTGCTCACACACAACAGTGAAACTGATGTGGACATGGAGATATTTTCTAACAGAAGGCAGAACATTTGTAAACGATGACACCTTCCATAGAAAAAAACTAATTAAGTACAAACTGTATACTGAACGTCCCCTCTGCTGACTGTACATCTGCCATGTGTGGTTTTGTTGGATATAGACAAACTCACCATCTGATTAGATTATTCCAGATCAAGACGACAGAAATCAAGCCAGTGTCTAGCAACAAGATTTGTCTGAATGATCAAAAAACAGCCCGACCAAGATACTAAGGGAGCAATCTTTCTCTGTATCATCATGTATAAGAGTTCAGCAACCTGACTCGGACCGGACCACAACTGGTTGGGATTATTTTCAAATGTAATTTAAAAAGAAAGTTCTCTCTGAATGAAGTTCAGTTTTGGATTATAACAGTTTAGACTGTCCTCAAGTCCAGCTGGAAAGATGTTTGAATAGAGTTTAACCCTAAGATTAGTTATTTTTTATTTTTGAGAAAGACTTTCAAAAGCAAGCATGTAACTTTCTTTAAAGAAGAAAAATAAAAATATAGCCTTGGTCTTGGGTCAGATTCGGGTCTCAGTTTTAGAACCGTTCAGAATTCAAGGCACCTCTTAGTTCAGTAGAAGCAACACAACAAAAGGTTTGTGCGGTTGGAACGGTCACATTTACGTAGCACTGAAAAAGTAATAAAAGTGTTGAAAAATATAGCCGTAGTGTTCTGTATCTTAAACAGAACAAAGTCCAAGTAATTTATAAGTATCCAAAACTGCTGTCCTTAGTTTTAACAAAACAACAAAAAAACTAAGATATCAGCAAATGTAAACAGAACTGAACCTGCAAATCAAAAGCAGGAAGCAAAAAAAGCCATGACTAATCATGCATTTGATTGCAACTAATGTTTTTCTCTTCTTGTGCATTCTATTTCCATCAATCATATCCATTTTTAGCCTTTTAAATCTGCAATCAATGAACCGAACTGCCTCTAACAGTGTGTCATTAGGCATAAGAACATACAGTATCTTAGGTGGAAAAGGTCACTCTGGTCAAATTCGGTGATGTGTGAAGAAAAGAGAAGGGAAGGTGGGAGAAAGAGAGAAAAGAACGAAAAATGAATTCCTGTAATCCTGATCATGAAAGCATTTTTAAATGGCTGACGTCTTTCCTCCCTCGTCTCTTGTGTTTTCACCTAATGCTTTAATAAGGATCAGTCATCCTGTTGGTGTGCTGTTTCTGAGATTAACAACAAGGTATTAGATGTGGTGGATGTTGAATGTAAATATAAATGCAGGCAGGATATTATCAGTTTGTTAGCGCTGACAGCAGCAGCGGTGGTGGTGTGGAAAGAGATGTCAGGATTTATAGTTGAGTTGTCTGGATTTTTCACCAAATGGGCCCAATTTGATGGAAACCCCTTTGATAGAAGATGTTGACTTAATAACTATGACACATTTTTCCTCACCCTGTTTTTTACCCAAACTGAGCTACACTGGCACTAAAAGTTATATAAAATTGACAGTTGAGTTTTATTTACCCCAAATTTGACAACGCCAGAGATCAAAAGCCATTTTAATTGGATTGCCCTATATCATATGTTTTTTGGGTTAATGTACAAAACAACAGTTTGTATATACTTTTTAAAAGATTTTTTCAGTTAAAATAAATTATAACTTTTTGGCCAGTAGGAAAATGATAAGAATTTGGGGCATTATTAAGTCAGATGAATGCCGTTTCTGCTCTAAAGACTCAAGTCAACAGTTAATTTATTCTGGTGCCATCATGTTGTTGCTGGCTTTTGGAGGGAGGTTCAAAAGATATCTTTTAAAATCAAGCTTTCAGCCAAGCTTTTACTCTGAGTGATGTTACAAAAAGAGTTATATATTAACCTGATTATATTGATAATTTATTTTCTAAACTGATGGAGTAAATTCCTTATGAAGTAATCAATTCAGAATGTTTCTCAAATGTTACTTTACTGTTTTTGTCTATTCAATACCAGTTTAACCCTAACCCTTATTTGTGTGGCTGTATATACCCCTTGGCTCCTCAAAAAATAAGCCCCATTCACTCTTACAGCTATGTTTTTGTCAAAGAAAGGATTAAATTACCTCCAAACTTGTGTTTTCCAGCACCACCACTCAGTTTTCTGAATAATGTATTGAGTTAAATAACTAAATGAGCTTTGTGCTGTGGTCAAAAGCATCTAATGATCACTGAGATGTTACTGTACTGTAAATAATGAAGCTAAAGCCAGCAGCTGTTTTCAAGTTTCATTTTTCTATTCCAGAAGAATCAAAAACGATTAAAGGACAAAAAGAAAAATACATTTCTGGAGGGAAAGGGAATTTGCTATTAATATTTCAATACTGGAAGATTTTCGGATGATTGAACAAAGTTTCTTTTTTTAGGCACATCAGAAAAGGGGTGAGTTTCATAGTTAACCCCATTTCTTAAAGCAAATGCAGAATGCTTGAACCTGTTCTTGGTTTTCGTACCAAACATTTAACACACATATACACTCAGACACACAGTACAGTGTAATAATGAAAGTTCAGGTGGAACCGCACAGTCAGAGCTTACTACCATTCACATGTCTCTCGGTCGGGACATGAAAGAAAATGATTGTTTTTTTTAGGAGAGTAATAGCTTCAGATCTCAGGACCCACAGATAAATACTCAATTTGGACACACTGCTTTCAAGGACTCTGCAACAAATAAATGGTGATTCTGAAGGTAGCCTTTTGCTGAAGTTTTATCATGTAAGCAGTTAGCATGAATGAACGTTTAACATTTTGAGTGACTACACTGGTAATATGATAATGTGGGAGAGATTTTCTAAAAGGGTTTATTTCGTTGCCCTGCACCAGAAGAGAAAACAAATATATACATATATATATAAGAAAGCTAAGAAAACATCTTTAAAATTATGCTCACCTGACTGAAGCTATGAGAAGAATATTTCATCTTTAACTGAAAATGATCTCAATAACAGTAGTCTTCCTCTGAGGGTTACTGTTTATTAAACACATTTATTTTCCTTGTGGATAATAAATTCTAATCCAGCTTACTTATGTAATGTCTTACACTGTGTCCAAAGAGACACATTAAATATAAATTGTATTTGCGTATATTTTCAGAAATGCAGACTCTTGTGTGTGCTGTGTTCATTCATTTGACTGCATTGAAAACTTGGGATGTGTAGAAAGATTTATTAGATCCGAAGTACGAAGAACGCAGGGTGACTGTTAGAGAAAAATTCAACATCTTACGCTGCCATTACATGTACAGAGTAAAGTACACGTCTGAAAGTCAACAGTGAGAGACAAAGACGTTAACTGTGGTAGTTAACAAACACAGTAGCAGTAGGTGTTCTTTCACTAACCTCAGAGTTAAAAACCTGTTGTGTCATGTTTTGATTGGGAAGTAATGGGAGCTGAATGCTGTACTGAACAAGACGTGAAAATAAGAGCTGATGCTTCACAAATGGCCTTCTGACTGTGGTACAGGTCACACTACAGGCCAACACATGGACTGACATACGGTATAAGCTTTTTTTCCAGACATGGGATACATAATATTACTGGCTTCACCTATCTGTAAAAGTGATGGTTTATACTACTGGTAGCTGGTAGAATGCTGTTTCTATAAACATTTTCAATTTGAGTAGTGGATGAAAACATTAGTTAGCATTTTCTTTGGATGATTTTCTGGAAATTCAGCTAAAATTTGCATTACATTTGGATAAGAACCTGACCTGAAAGTTAGACGTTCAGATTAATTCCACTCTCATGTCTGTGCGCTGAATATGAAGCCACAAGTAACCAGCAGCTGGTTACTTTAGCTTAGTATAAAGCCTGGAAACAGGGGAAAACAGCTAGCCTGGCCTAAAGGTAACAAAATCCACATACCAGCAGTAGTTCTCTACAAAAACTGAAGTGCCAAAACAATTGCTTGCCGTCTTATAGGAGCTTATGTACCGGACTATTTCTTGGCTTTCCCATGTTTTTTTGTGAATTTTGCTGCAGACAACCTGCTGTTCTGAGTGATGTGACTGGCTCTGGACAGAATGGTGTGGACAGCCCCTGAGTGTTGCTGAGAGATTTATCTGTATATATTTTTGTTATTCCGTTGCCACAATGACATACAGAAGTTATGTGGTATAGTTTTTATTTAGTTTTGCTATTATTCTTGCCCCTGGATCTCTCTCCCTTATTTTCTAACAAGGCAAGGTAGTGAGGCTTTAAATTGTTTTAATCTATTTGAACATTATTTATTTTAGTTTTAATTAAATTTTAGTCCACTACAGGCCAAACATTCTAACCAATATTTTTAATTGAAGAAATCATATCCCGGTCTTGTAACTATTGAAGTAAACTGATCAGATGGAACATGCGGTCCAAACCTGAGCAGCTCTCTGCTGTTAAGCTCAGCAGATTTAACAAAAAGGTCAACACACTGATAGTCATCAGACACCAGCTCACTGCTGCCTCTTTTACAACACGTACACAATCCACACGCATGTACACAATTCTCTCTCCTCCTGGTTTTTCTGCTGTGTTCATAGTCTCTCTTCTCTTTCTCCCCCTCCTCCCAGCCTCCCCTCACCCCTCCATTTACAGGAAAATCATTGGAGCTTTAGTGCCTGGCGCTGTGGATCTGGTTGCCCTGACATCCCAAGCTGTTGTCCTGGCAAACATAAGCAAACAGAAAAGTGTCGTCCCTGGTGTGCATATAAATTTGTGAAGCTGAGAGTGTTTGGGAATATCTGTGTACTTTGTATGTGTGTGTGAAGGTGTTAATCTTCTATGGAAACATTCAGAGAAAAGACCAATCAGACACCAGCCCTGAACCAACTTGACAGCTTTTCAAACAGTCTATTGATTTAATAACAATCCGGCAGCTGAAGGTGGCATCTACAGCACAGACAAGGGTATCACAAACTGTACCAGGATCAGCTCCTGTCCTATGTTTCTTTCTACTGCTGTCTCTTTTACTAAAGTTTTTTTTTTTTACACAAGATTTCCTCTGACTTTTAATGCTTAAAACTGTTTGATCGTACTTTTCTTAATAAAGTTACATAGTGCTTTAACAAAGGACATCACTTGGGATCTTCTTATTGATCGCAACAACTCCTCATTTATTAGCATACAGTAAAGTGCTCTCATATATCTGTAACAAAACATTAGACCCAAACCCATTTATAGCACTATTTGGTGAACCTTCAACGGAGCATTGCTTCAGTTCGTTAAATGTTGTAGCATTTGCTTTGCTGTTAGCTAAAATATTAAGACTTTTTTTTAGGTGGAAGGCCGGCCACTCGCCCTCTTTTATACAATGGATCAATGAGGTTGTGTTGTGTCTTCAATTGAGAAATTGAGATTCACTTTAAATGGATCACTTAAAAAAATATAATACAATCTGGTTTTCCTTAATTGACTATGTGGAGAGTGGATCCTTTCCAGCATCTTTATTGCTAATGTCATTCATAAATAGACATTTTACACATACACATTTCTTTTATTATATTGCTATTGGTTTGATTTGAATTTATTTTAGCTTGTGGATACTGCTTTAGTAACATTTATTTTTCCCTTGATCCTTCAATGTTTTATGGTACACTCCCATACCCACATATTTATTTAAAGGGTCCACTGCAATATGAGGTTAGTTCTGTCATTAAAGTATTTGAATGAACTTTGTTACTCTCAATATGGGGAGTCTGCAATTATCTACAATAACTGTGTTGATTTTCTTTCTTTTCTTTGTCATTACTTTTGTTCAAAAAATTACACAGTAATTACATTTTAAAGTAAAAGTAAAACCAGATAAATAGTATAAAATAGTACAATGTTGTCGATGATAAAAAATCATATAACTTAAGTCTTACACTGCAGAAGATTTAGAGCTCTTTTACTGAGTGCAGAATACTGAGAGTTACAGTCATCCAGATGGTATGAAATAAAGGCATGAATAACTTTCTCCAGGTCAGCAGACAGAAATTATTTGATTTTAGAGATGCTTCTCAAATGATAAGAACAAGTCCGACTAACACGTTAGATGGTTCTAAAAGATCCGATTTGAATTTAAAAAAAAATCAGAAATTTCAGACAGTTAGTGATATCATTTGGATTTGATATCATTGGATGAAGACAAATCTTCCATTGATTTCAGCTGTCAGGCTGAGTGGACAAAAATTTAATTATATCAGTCCTATCCTTGTTAAGCTGGAGAACATTATAAGATGTCCAACACTTGTAAAAGCAGTCTTTTAGGGCAACCAACAGGAAGTTGGGTTAATAGGAAGATATAATTGTGTATCATCTGGGTAAAAATGAAACAATATTATGTTTAGCATGTAAATCGAGAGAACAATAGGGCCCAGAATGGATCCTTGAGGAACACCACAATAAAGTTTTGTAGAAAAGAAAGAAATGACGTTACCAAGTTCAACAGAAAAATACAGAGATTTGAGTCACTCAATAATCAGTTTTACATGCAAGTGTAAATATACAAACTTTGCCCCCCTCCTACTGTATTTCTCCCTTTCTATTTCACTCTGAAACACATATTTTACTCTCCACCTCTTCCAAAAAGGATTCCTCAAACATCTTCCCCCTCCATGATAAAAGGTATATGGATTGTCATAAAAAATAGAAGAACCCTTGTTCCCCTAATAAATGTTTAAAAATCAGCTAAAAAGTTTTGGTTACATAAAAAATAAAAAGTAATGAGAGAGAAGGTTTTTCTGGGTAAATCGCAGCTGAAAGGCTTCAGATACAGACTATCATATCTGATTTGGCTTCCTCTATCACTCTCTAACTTCACCTCTATACAACTGCAGATTTAAATAAGAATCACCACCTCAGTTTGCAATTTTCACATGAACCCATAGAGTATACATACTCTACCTTTCCAAAATGCTGCTTGCTGTGCTGAAGGATTAGTTGTAATAGTTGGCTGATTGAATGCAGTAACAACTTTACTGCATTATTGGATTCTGACATACGAGTACATGTGTCTGCATGAGAGCTAACAAAACAGGGTAAAAAAACAAAAATGTCTCCACTGCACCACTAGAGGTCAAAAACTCTGCAGGGTACTTTTAACACTGAGGATAAACTTTATGTCCGATGGGGGAACTACAGCACATTGCGGTGCAGTTATCTATCAGAGAAAACATAATAAAATATAGTTTAATTCAGATACACTAGCCTCTATGCAAGAATAAAATATTGCTACGTTAGAGCCATATACCATTACTTAGTCAGAGGGACTCGAGTATACATTTCAATCATGTGGCAAAACTTTACATTAGAGAGAATGTAATTTCTTACATCAAGCCAATTGAGAGCAAAGAGCAGAGAGCATCTCCTCTCTGCAAAGAACCATTAGTGGGTTTGTGTGAATATACCTCAGGGTCCGGACACACTGCACTTAAGCTATCTTTCTGTGTTTTATTTTCTTTCCATCCTTCACATCTACAGTCTCTCCTCACAGAGTCCAAATAGAGGGCTCAAGATATACAGAAGCTGTTGTCTATTACATAATTTCTAATATTACTGCTGAAGAAGTTTGAGCTACTGGTTCCTGAAGCATGATGTAGCAAAAAAAGTGAATTATACAACTTTCCTTTGTCCTCTATCTATTCCTTCGCTCCTTCTCTTTTTTCCCCCCTCCTTTCCTTATCAATAATACATCTTTTCTCCAGCCAGTTTAGCTCTGTGGTGGAGTCTGAAGGGGAGAGTAAAGGATCAGGTTTCCACTGCGGAGACGAAGAGCAGGATGGACAGGGGGAGGAAATGGGTTTCTCCTGAAGAGGTTCACCCTCAAGGGCAACAGAATCAGCATGTCCAAACTGCCAACTTCACTGGGTCTCGTGCAAGAACATTTTTGTTTTCCTAAACTTCGTCTAACTGTAACCACTGTTCAGTGTTTCAGAGTGTCAGATTCCCCAAACTCTGCACAAACATGTCGTAAATAGATAGATAGATTACTTTATTCATCCCCGAAGGGAAATTAAGTTTTTTTTTTTGGAATGGAATGGAGGTGTCGTAAAACGAGGTGAGCCTTCCTGAGATTTGATCATTAGTGTAATCCAGAGAGGGAGAGATATGAGGCAAAGATGCTGTGGTAGGGGGAAAGGACGCGTGTCTGCAACAACTAACAACAGGAAGTTAGTTATTGCAGTTTGGCTGATTTGACTGCCCACCAACACAGCTCATGGAGGTAATTGAGATACAAGACTTAAAGAACAATTATAGAAAAACACACACCTCAGAGTCATAACTCAAACATGAACGCACAAACATGTGACACATATTTTTAGATTTAGTGTGACTTATATTAGGATAGCATGTCCATAAAGATAAATGTCCATAAATCTGCTTTAAAATCATAGAAACAAGACGCTGCATGCAGAACTTGCCAAGAATCATCAAGTGTCTTCAGTAGTTAGTAAAAAAAAAAAAAACAAGGCTCTTGTACAGCTAACTCACTAAATCCATGGCGACATTACATATACTGTATATAATATTAACTTTTTTCACGTCGCACTATCGATATATTGTTTGACATTACTGAAGCGCAGAAGTGTCATTGACTTCGGAGCTTTAGTGATGACAGTTGTCTCCATTTTGTCTTAAGGGGGGCCAAGAGCACCCTTTGTTTGTAGGTACTGTATTTTCCCTTCACTGCATTTAATGAAGATTCAGTATATGCATTTTTTAAGTATCATGTTTCGTCTATATGGCAGTGATTTATGGGTCAAAATAATACAAGTGAAAAGGAATAAAAATGAAGGTATTACTACCTTTCTATCTGTTACGCAATTTGCCAGCCAGCACTGAACCCTTTTTTCTGTCATTACTGCCCTCCACAATAACACTTTCTCTGAGATGCTTCAGTACTGCCTGCCTGAGTTTCTCTCCAAACAACTCTTTCTTTAGTAATTGATGATAATGATGGGTTCGGTATTTGTCTACTTAAGCCTGCAAATTGACTAACTGGCAATCTGTGATTCCTCTTAACAATTCAACAACAAAACCTGAAACATGAGCTATTATACCTCATGACAAACAAAACAAACCCTGCATTTACTGCTGCACTTAGACCAAAACCCTCTGATTTTCAAAGCATAACTCCAGTATACCAGGCATTGCTTGAATGAGAGTCATAACACATGGTACTTGGCACATAACTAGGACACATATAACATCTACAGTATGACAATCTGACCTGACAGGAGCTGCAGGAAGTGGTGCTGATGTTTGCTGAGACATGCAGTGATACTTACAGCTGTGCTGGCTGCAGCCTGTTTGGATTCTTCTGTGAGAAACGTCAACATCAGCTCCACCTTCTGTTTTTCTTCCTCACTGATGTAGTCTGTGTCTGTTGGTAGGAAAACACACGCCGACCTGTTAATATACACTATAATCCATGTGAAGTCAACATAATCTCTAATTATTCTTTATGTAAATATTTCTTAGCATTCATCTCAGCACTCATCTACTATGACCCGGTTAAACAGACCACATAAATCATTTGATATCTGTGCATTTCCACATTTAAAATGTGTGTGATTCTGACAAAAATACAAACCATTAATTTCAACACTGAAGGCAAGTCCATGGAAACATCAGTGTTTTTGGCAGCTTCTTAAAATAGACTATGAACTGTGATATATCGCAATTTGATGACATGAATGAATGACACAAAAAATCCAAAATGGAAGGGTCTAGAAATGGATCTACAAAGGAAAAATAGGAAGAAGAATTGGGGAGAAAATTAAAAAAAAAAAAAAAAAATTCTTCATTGTGGAGAGAATTTGCCCTGAAATTAAACATTAGATATTTCTTAACCCCAGAAGGTTTACACAGTGTACACATTTTAATTTAAATTTGATTTGAAAGCACTGTTTTTGAAAAAAGGTGGAATTTGGTTGACAGAAATATGTTTTATTTGTTTCTTGTTAAAAACTTAGTTGATCCTATAAACATACTATAAATGTATTTATTAAAGTTTTTTTTATTATTTCTTTTTGGCTGTAAATATGTATGAAGTTGTCAGCATTAATTGCTAAAAATTGTGTTGGGACGATGAAAGATATGTTGTAATAAAAATGTAATTACAAATACTCCTAAAAGACATACTCTATACTGTCTGACCTGGAGAATACTTTTCTTAATTTGGTTGATTGTTACATTTTAATTTTCAAAGTAAAACTCCAATAAACATGAATAAACCAATTTAACAGGAATGTGTAATCCATATCTGGGAAACTGAGCCTGTATGTGTGCTGCTGCAATCATTCCTACGTAAGATGATCTTAGGGCTGATACAGGACCAGTGTAAGACACAGAGTCTACAGATCATTTCTGGGAAACACTGAGCTCCAACTCAAAGATCCTGTTACAGCTGAAGCACCAAATATAAACCACAAAGGTAAAAGGTGATGTAAAAAAGTGTGTCACTGCTCTCCGATTACATATTTCAGCCACAAAGCAACAACATTATTTATTTCACGTACAGTATCAGGTTCTATTCAAAATAGCATCTTTGTAGTACACTGAGACCGGGATAGGACATTTTCTACAGCTACAAATCCAACTGTAAAGCACAGAACAACCATGGATTCAACACCACTTAGTATTTGTCCTTTGTTTTAACCCAAGAAGTTCTCAGTTAATAGACTTCTGTGCTGGTTATTGTCCATTGTAAATATGTTGGAGCATAAGGTAGCTCAGGTGTACTTGGTGTCTCTCTGTTTAGCTGAAAGCTAGTCTGGCTCGACTTCTATGTATCTGCTAAAAGATTGAGGGTCAAATACTTGAGGCAAGATGTCAAACTGCGTATACTAAAAGAAATTGTCTTTGGCTGGTAATATTATATCAGATATACAGTATATAAACTGCTGCAAGTTACATTTCTGCTCAGTAACAACACTGATCATGTGATGATGATATATGTTCCTGATTCAGCATCACACAGCTGTGTGTGAGAAACAGTTATGCAAATTCAGGGTGGGGATAAGTGCATGAAGTGGGGATTTATCCACAAACTGAGCAGGTCATAGATACACAGACTGCAGCCTTTTCCTTACACCATGTGCAACAGAAGAGAATTTATTTATATTTAAGGAAAGTGCTCGAAACGTCACCTCGACTCTGAGTCACAGAAAAACACATTACTTACATTTGCCAACTCTAAACCAGAACCATTAAGAGACATGTAAGAGGGAAATACATGGAAAAGACAGTGAGAGAACAACACTTACAGAAAGTGTGAGTCATGACATATTTTATTCCTTATAAACACTTAATAACTTGAATTACGGAAAATGTTGCATAAACAAACTACACCCTTTAAGAATCTGGATGATGCATATAGGATCATTATGACCAGTGACAGTGGAAATATTCAAATAATTTACTTAAGTAAAAGTAGTAGTTCCACAGTATAAAAATACTGTGAGTCATAAGTAAAAGTCGTGCATTAAAAATTTAACTCGGGTAAAAGTACAGAAGTGTTAGCAGCAACAGTACTTAAAGTATAAACTCATAATACAGATTGGCATACTGTCAATGTTATACTATTATATTATTGGATCATTATTACTGCTGTATTTATATGTATGCGGCACTTTAATGTTGTAGTTGATCCAGGTGAACTATTTCTTATACTATATTTTATAAACTGGTCATTACCTGTAGGCCAATTCTTATGTGGAAACTTTGCAACCATTACATGTATACAGGTTTTGCTGGATACAGCATAGTGGTTCATATATAAATAATATGTTAAAAATTTGTGAGTGACAAAACATATTTCTTTATTCAATTACCCGAGAACAAATCACTGCTTATTTTGATGATTTATAAATCGGAGAGAATCTTTGTTTTTTAAATCTGTTTGTCTGCACCAATTAACTTCGACATGATGCAACCTTCCTGCAATGAATGTTTGGGTTTCCCATTTGTTCTCGTCAGCCAAACCATCCTCTGATGCGTTTTTAATTCTGTATGATCGTGAAGTATTCTTCCATGATCTCGATTGTACAGTTATGTTTTTACTGATGGAGTAAATGTGTTAAATGCATGGAAGAGGAAAACAAAAATACTGCGTCAAGTAGATAAATCACACACTTCATAAAAATAAATCCTGGCATGTTCATGTAAATACATGTCTTGTGCTACCTTTTAGCATGCTTTGATATGGCACACTTTCAATTCAGTCTGTGCACAATTTATGGAAGCTTTTACATTTGAAATCCTAATAACCTTGTGTTGGGCCTTTCTAGAAAAATGTTCTGATACAAAGTGAAGCCTTTTATATGTGCGATTGTAGCACTGACTTGTTTGGATGAAGGCTGAAAGTGAATTTATACACTGAAAATCTAACAAAGAAACAAGGTTTTCTCTGCTCACTCTCCTTCCCCCATTTTACTTCTCTTTCCTCCTTGTGTCCTTTTTTTCTATGGCCTTCATTTACATCCCTCTAAAACTAGTGCAGGTAATGTCTATCTGTATAAAATCTACAACTTAAATGCACACTTAAACATCTCAAAATCTATTGGAAGGATTACCATGAAATGTGTTTCAGACATTTATGTTGCCCTCAGGATGAATCCTGATGACTTTCACACTGTCAGCAGCTCAAAGTTTTATCCTGAGAAATAGCCTATTATGTTGGTGTTAGCATATTTTCGTCTTTCAGATTGGCAACAACAAAGTTAAATTATTAGATGGAGCTGATAAAATGCAGTAGAAGTAAAAAGCTCAGATATACACTTTAAAATACAAGGACAAGGATTTAAATGACAGGAAGACCCGCCAGAGAAACCGGAGGTCATTGTGGCTGTAATTATTACTGCTTTTAAAAATGGGCCTTGGGACTGGTTTCTTTCCCTTTAGTATTCCTTTTTAAAGCACTATATTCCATTTCTTTTATTTTGAATTCTCTCCTCTTGCGACATTTTTCTTAAAGCTCTCAGACTGTAATTGCTGTTAAGTGAACATGAGCAATGCCAGGTACCAGTATATGGAAATGATGAACAGAACTTAGGGTAAAAACTGGTAAAGAAATATTTACCATCATTCTTTTCATGTCTTCATAGTCATATCCCTCATTTGCTCATTAACTAAATTCTAAAAATTCCAGTCATTCTGAAACCAGAACAGAGCTTGTGTTCCTCTGTAACAGTCTCCTTTCCCGCTGCTTTCCTTTAACTCCCTCCCTCCCTCCGCTCCATTTATTCATCTACTCCCTTCTCCATCCTCTTTTTCTCTCAACATTCACCCTCTCACTTGATGGCTTTCGATTTGTCTTTCCATTTTCTACCCTGTAACCCTCCCCCTTCTCCCTCTTCCCCCCTCCTGCAATCAGACAGATACTCTTTCAGAGTAGGAGTGGTAGCACCCTGGTCCAGGCTGTGATATTGGCTTGTTGGACAGCTGCCATGTTGGTCTGCAGTGAGAGATCACAATTGCTACACGTGAGAGAGAGAGAGAGAGAGAGAGACTGGCTCTTTTCTTGTGATGCTGGGAAAAGCCTTTCTGAATTTGCAGAAATCTTCTTCTTGGTATCTGCCAGCGACAGCTATTAAGCTAAGGCAGATTCAAAGAGCCATTACTGATAACTGAGAACAAACTAAATGAGACAATCTGGAAAATCAAATCAAATTCAAACAACACTTAGCTCCATAAATGCAGTCTGGTCCACATGTACTGGCTTTATAGATGAAGGTGCTGGCTGATTCATTACTGCAGTGGCTGACTCAAAGTCAACACAATTCACAAACATTAGAAGCAGAGATGTTTGGGTTGATCATAGTCACCAATCGCCTCCTCCGACAGATCCAATGAGTCCATGTAAATGTGGAAGTTTTCAGTCTCAAATCACTAGTTTGAAATTTGTTTTGACAATGTTTGGAATGAAAACAACACATCTCTCCGACCTCCACAGTCTGGGGTCAAAGTGTTGCGGAAGAATTAAACCCAGACGGCGTTACCTGCCAACTTACCATCAGTCAACACAACAAACAACAAACGTGCAACCCACAATTTCAGCAGTGCATCGTTCTGCTGAGGAACCTCATGAGTTTCAATGTAAGGAAAGACATTTTAACGGCTGCCTACAAGTCACTCATGGAGTCAATCCTCAATTTCAATCATCAAGCAAGCACCACAGGCACCACAAAGTGGTCACTATCAGACCTCTACACCCACTTAGGCATAAAGCCACCCTCATCACACAGGAACCTTCACACGCAGTTAGTTTTTCCTTTTGTACATTTTGTTATGGTTTAACGCTATGTATATATTAAATAATAGCCACATCAAATTTCCATCGCTTTGCAAACATCCAATAACGACTTTTGCAGATTCTGATTTCTAAGATTTCAATATAGCATTTCAAAATTTAGACAAAATCAAAAACGTGCTGACTACAGAATCCTAACATTCTCACCCTGAACACGGCTGATGCTGCTACACAGCTTGAGATATTCAGTGTTAATCAGGGAATAATGCCCTGAAACCGCTGCCAGAAAATGCACATGTAGCAGTGCAAAAAAACTCAGATCTGACCATGTTTCCATTCAAATGCAATTATAAACCCAACAATGAGCAGAGGACGCAGAAAACAAACTAAAAGCACTGGTGTGAGTCAACAGGCAGGTTTTTGTTGAACATATTAACAGAAACTTACTGTATGAATAACTGTGTGAGGAGCTCAGAGAGCAGTAGTTTGCAGTAGAGGATCAGAGCTCTACATATTTCCCTCTGGAAGGCTCAAAGCCAGCAGGCAGGTAACAAGCTTACACACAACAAAGCCTTTGTTTTATTGGCCCAGCAGTGTATTAATGCCCTGCTCTCCGTCTGCAATAAAAACTATTTCATGTCTTCAATTTCTTTTTCAAGAAGGGGATTTATTGAGGAAGAGTCTACTTCACAGTGTCAGTTGAAGGCTGCTGTCTTTCTCTCTGAATGCTTTCATTCTTGTTCAACGAATTGTTTCTGAGCATCATTGAGCCTTCAAACACTTCAAACTTTCAAATAACAAACAAATAAACTGAATACGAGAGTGGGTGAGGGAAGGACAGCACAGAAATGAAATTTACTTTCTATCAGCTCAAGTTGGCAATAGTTGCTGAGTCATGACTTTGAGTAAATATGATATTTGATTGTGTTTTTCATTCCTGTCCATTATAGTGTAGATACCACAGAACCATCTGTACCCAAATGACACATATACATATATACATACATACATGTTAAATGAATGATAATCATATTGTTATAGACTTATTCATTCTTGTTCATCTGTTTTTCAATCACTTTGGTCCAGGCTGAAATAGCTAACAACTACTGGATGGATTGTGATGAGATTTGATTCAGACATTCATGTTCCCCTCAGGGTTAATTGGAATAATTTTGGTGATCCTCTGACTTTTCATCTAGCACCATCATCAGGTCAACATTTTAATGGGTTTATGACCAATACCTGATAAAACTAATGATATTTTTTGCCTTTTCTTGTTTTATGGAGGGAGAAACAGCAGAGACAGATTGTTTGTAAATCACCAACATTACATATGGTTTGAAACCTTAAAATTGAGATGTCCACTTTAAATATTATAGAAGAAGAAGAAGAAGAAGAAGAGGAGTTTACAACAAAATGTGTGAGAGTGAACAGACTTTCCTTACAGTTCAAGTACAGAGAGCACAGTTTGGCTGCTGTCTAACACAAACAAAAACAGGCTCGTTTGACAGTAAATACATCACTGTCTTCATACATTCACCACGTTTTATATGCCTTTACAGTTGCATTGTTAGAGCTCGTAAGCACGAGCATGTGTGTGCAGGCACAGTATCTGTATAAAGGTCATCCGTTTTCCCACGCTACAGACGTCCATTCATTGACACCAACTCCCACTCATATACTCCTCTGGGTCAGTCTGAGGATGAGGATATAAACTGTTATTAGCCATTGTTAGGTCTAGTTTCTTTTGTTTTTTTTTCTTGTATATACCTTTGATTACAATTAGAGCTTCAATATTATTCACTAAAACAAATACAAAAATGTGTTTGCATGAGGCCCAATGTGTTGGACTTATACACGTGTGTATAAACATATTTCAGCACAGAAAAAAACACACCACCACCTTCTGCCTGAGCTGACAATTACTAAATGTACAATACATTCTACTATGCATTTCAGTTTCCATCTGCATACTCACAGGGTAAGAAAGAAGAATTGTTGGGTGAGAGAGAGAGAAAGAGAGAGAGAGAGAGAGAGAGAGAGAGAGAGAGCAAGCACACAGACTCATTCTCTTTTTCCATCTTTTCCTCTCCTTCTCTTTAGCTTCTAAAGAAAATGCTGAGCTTCTACTATACCACAGAATCTCATCCATAATGCATTCAGGGCTGCAAAGATTTGAGTGCTTCCCCCAACACACGTACTAAAACAGTACACAACAGCGCGCACGCACACACACACACACACACACACACACACACACACACACACACACATAAACCAACAAGCTCTTGAAGATAAAAAAAAATAGTGAAAGGATTCCTTCCCGTGGTACATCATTATTCTGACATTATGTCACAGAGCAGACTCAGGCTCTCTTCATAGAAACAATAATAGACACATGTCACTAACATGTGAGTCACATCATGTTTGGACCTGATGCTGATTTTAATTTGACAAAAGCTGGATGGTGTGTGTGTTCATTGGTTCTGATGGGAAACGTAATGATTAAAAGCGGAACTTACAGGTTCTGTTCCAAAAGTAACAAAAAAAAAAACATAATTCAAAACCCCATTGACATCTGTAACAATTCTAATAACTCTAAAATCTGTGATAACAGCAGGACAGTGGAGCGTCCGTAGTTAGTTCACATGTCTACAATAACAGCAGGACAGTCGAGTGTCTGTGTTTGTTTTGAGGACATGAAACAACATGAATCAAAACTTACGTCTGGTTGGAACCGGTGCTAATACTACCAAGTTAGGCCAACTAGCTTCCACTTTCTGAGTGAAACACAAACTGAACAACACAATGGGTCATCCCAAATGTTGAATGTTGTAAAAGTGACAGACTTCTTAAATTGGTTGATAACCAAGACTACGCAGGCTTGTAGAGAAAGGGGATGAAAATGTCTTGTACCAGTGTTAAGCTACAGGGCTGTAATGTGCTCCAGCCAGAAGCGCATATCACGTTGCCGTTGGAAACACCATTCAAGGAGCTTAAAGCTGAAGCTGGGTAGACACTGTGTGTTTTAATGAATCTTGTACATTGTGTTAAATCACACTATGCATTTTAACTGCCCTTTCATACACGACCAGAACATGCAACGTTTATACTCACACTCTCACACTTCAAATTTAAGACCGTGCTGTCGGTCTAAAAGTAACTAAACAAGAGAAGTTAAAAGAAAGGCTGCACTAAAATAGACCAAAAGAAAAACACACTGGTCTCTGGGCAACAAAGCAAAAGGACAAAGACATTAAATGACAAATGAATGACGGAGGAAAGGCCACAGACAAGAGGCAGTAGGGGAGATGTCAAATCACAAAAGCCCTCAGCAGAGCATGTCACACATGACACCAGATAAACCAAAAACACTTCACACGGAAATATATGCAATGACCAAAATAACTTCAACCCTGAAGCTAAAGTGTCATTCATCGTGATTTCAAAAGGTGTCAGCTAGAGAACTAAGGGCAAGAACTCAAGACAGACAAATTATATCCCATAAATACACACAGATGTACACACACAGGCACACTCAGGTACAAAACTGTTCAGTGTGATAGAAATATGCAGAACACATTTAAATCCCACAGACTGAGAGGTATGAGCAAATGTATTAGATTTCTGAGAGTGTACTGGGATTTAAATCAAAGCACAATGTTCAGGGCAAACCACACAGGAAGACTGTTTCCACCACCTTGCACAAAGGTTTTAGTCTTTGACAGGAGGGAGCATCAATCAATCGACTGAGTAAATATACCAGACAACACTCGGAAACACTGGTCAGTAAACCACTGGAGCTCTGAAGGTGGACGACCCCAAAAATCCTGGGAGAATGCCAACTGTTGCGTGTTCTTGTACCAAAATAAACGTAGACGCCAACCAGCAGCTTGCACCGTTTACATGCAGCGTTTAAATGGTCAATTACAAGTCTTGCATTCAAAATACAAAAGTATTACCTGCAAAATGTACTTAGTTTCAAAAGTAAAAAAAGTACTTGTTAGGCAGAATGGCCCTGTCAGTGTTATATTATTAGACCACTATTACTGATGCATTAACATGTAAGCAGTACTTTAACGTTTTAGCTGGCCGAGATGGAGCTAATTTTAACTGCTTTATATATTTTTGGGTAGTTTAATCTGAAAAAATGCATCATATTTTATAAACAAGAAAGTAAAATCTAACTTATTTTAGTACTTAATCTTAATCTTATTTAACTATAGCTGTGAAATAATAAATGTAATGGTGTAAAATGCACAAAATAAAGAAGCATAAAATGAAAATACTCAAGTAAAGTGTACTTAAGTAAAGTACCAGAGTAGAGGTACTTTTCCCCACTGCAAATACTGTTGTTACTGTTAATAAACATAAAAAAATGCCCATATAATACATTGTAGTCTGTTATAAACCAGTGTTTATAAAAGTTAAATGGGGGGGGGGGGGGGGGGGGGGGTTAAAGAACACTGACAAAAGCCTGAGAAATCAGTCCAGTATGACCTCCACAGACAGACACACAGACAGCACCAATCCACCAGATGATGCAAGCCAAGGTGGTCATGGAAACTGCTTGTGTTCCCATGGCAACGAAGGAGAAGCTGTGGTGACCGGGCCATCCCCCATGGTGACAGCTCCAATCCAGGGCACCCAGCCTTTTGCTTTTTTGCTATGTCAGTATGTATCAACACCAGCAGTGACAGAAACAGTTCATCTAAACACACATTAGCATACACAACAGAGCTACACACACTGACAGATAATATCAATATTTTGAGTGGTGGGGTTACTGTAATGTTGCAAGTCACTTTAGAAACCGTGCTGCTTTCATTAATTCTGATTATTATAGTGAAAATACAACACTGATGTTTTCAGTGAGAAAATCCAAGTCAGTTGATGTATGTCTCTGTGCTGTATCCTCAATCTGCCTCCATCCCTCTGTCTGTCTGTCTGTCTGTCTGTCTGTCTGTAACTCTCACACTGTTTCCATCTGCTCTGTCAGTCAGATTCAGGCTGGATGTCTGGATCTCTGTTTCAGGCAGCCTTGAAGTTTCTCCATCTCTCTGTGTAGCTCAACCATGTGCGAAGACTTTGTGTCAGTGGGGTGTGCCACGTACGAGTCAATTAAGAGAATTTGTATTTGTGTGGTCCAGACCTGTTGTACAAGTCTGTCTGTGCTTTAAGTGATTATTAAACTGGATGTTTTTGCTTCATTTAGTTGAATCATCTGGTACTGACAGTCTATACCTATCAGTTACCTGCTCTGTTCCTCCACTTTCATGTCTACTTCCAACCACCCACTGACTGAAAACAATCACACGCAAGGAAAAAGTCTCCTGTTGCCCCGGTCGGCCAGAAGGCTAAAAACATGAAATATTTCAGATTTTACAAAAACAACAAAGAAAATCTAAAATGCAGCATTAAAAAACCAACAAGGGTACCATGAAATATAACAGTGACAGCAAGGGCCTCGTAACAAAGACTGGTAGAGAGAAGTTCATTGTCTATGCAAGCAAGTCCATTTCTTATGTACAAAGAGCGCACTGTGACCATGATGAATGTGACTGCAGCCCTAAATAAAATTAAAGTTAAGTCTAAATCCCATTAAGAACATAGCGGGCCTGTTTCCAAGGCACAGACACAGCCAAACTTCTGACTGATTCACTTTTGAAACTAAATGGATTTTTAAGTTCTGTGACTGTCCTGATATGTCCTTTTAGACATGTGACCTCAGAAGCCAAAAAATGGTTTCACTGCTTTCCTATATTATAATATTAAATGAGTTTGATCCTAATATTAATGTTTTTATTTATATTATGTTTTCAAATCTTTGGGTCCTTATAAATAAAATCATGCTATAAAATAATAATATCATATCATTATGATATCATTACGATATTATATCTGATGCCTATTTCTATAAATCCGGTTAGAAATCATAATAACAAGATGCTCCTTATAACTGCAGAACCTGAGGATCATCATGTTTTTAAGTTTTCTTCAGTATCAAAGCAATCCAGTGATAGTTGTCTGTACTTCCATGGGTATTTACTTAATGCAGCCAATTCACCAAAATGTGAACAAACACAGGATTAAAAAAAAACAAATTAAAAACAGGCTCAAGTTGTAGCCCACAGCAAACTTACTATCTATCGAGACATTACACTTCCTGTTTACATCCTCCAAATGAGAGGGACTGTTGGGGGGGTAATCCACAGTAATATCAAATACAAATATGTCTGTTATCCTGTAAAATATGTTTAAGAGATCTCAGCGATAACAATGTTGTGTTCAACAGTCAAGACCAGAAGCATATCCACAAATCTAGGAAGTCCGAGATCCAGGATCAAAATAAAACCATATTAAACCCAAGAGATCAGCAGTAAGAGAGTAAATGGTACAGACAAGACAAGACTGATGGCATGACTGAGAAGTAATGCTAATTTGAGAAGACAAATTTGTGTTTCACTCACATGCGTGCAGGGAGAAATGTTTGCGTTCTGAAGAGGCTGTATTTCCAGCGGCTGTTGGGATCGGAGGGGCCACAGACGACCCTATGGACCCGACTGCTGGCCGGGCAGTGGAGGTGATGGCTGCAGACGAGCTGGAGGACTCTGCTCCCTCTCCCAACAGGTGCTGGATGGAGTGAAGCTGGAAACAGGGGTCAGAGAGCAGGACGGATGCAGCTCGGGATATCCTGAAGGGGATTAAAGGGAAGGTGAAGGTAGGGGAGAGAGGAAGAAAGAGGACAAACTGTTAGCAGATGTAACGCTCATGTTACACCTTGCATTATCAAGCATTAAAAAAACGTTTCACTTTAAAAGAACACAACATATTAAGCGTTCTTTGCTACAATTTCTCTGAATACAAAAGCAACATATTGACAGGATATGACTTTGTTTCTGGAAAAGAGAAATGGGAAGAAGAGTAAATCCTAGTATTTTGGAAGATTATCCAACAATCACAAACCCACTCTATGCCACCGCATGCTGGTAACAACCAAGGCACAGCTGGTATTACATGTGGACAGAGAAACTAATTCACATGCATAAATTGGAGAAAATCCAGCAACAAATGTAACTGAGTCAACAGCATATGGATTTTTTATTCAGAATAGGATTCACCATCGGGCAGACTGCTCTGTGTTGTTGTGATTGTGTCTGTTGCTGTGGCTGACAGAATGATGTCAACTTAAACCACTGTCTTCTTCGGGTGTTTTACATTTAATGTAGGGTAAAGTATATTTTGTATTGGAATATCACTTGTACCTGGAAAAAGTTCTGAACAATCTTAACTTTTGTAGTGGATTGTGATTTTTTTCACCTTTTTAGCACCTTCTGCTTTGGCAGAAGTTAAAATGGATCATGACTGAAGTTGTTCTTAAAGAGTGCTCAGACATGTAGTCATGAGTGAACTTGTGCTGTTTGATGGTAACTTTATTGTATCAATGTTTGTATTTTGTGCTATTTTTCATTTATTTTCTCGTTGAATTTTGAGTATTTAAAGAACTGTCGGGGACGAGCATAACAAACTGGCTTAGGCTATAGATGCTCTGGTATACTGTGTTGGTATTTGTGTATATTTTTACATTTTTTATACTACTGATAACTGAAAACCAAGTCTCGGAAAAATATTTGTTGACAACCTGTTTTTTTTCATGGTGGAAACAAAACTGAAATAAATAAATAAAGAAAGAACCCAGGCAAAATGTTTTAAATTTTTGGTCAAACAAATTGAGCATGACGTTAGTTCAGGCAGGCCATGGAGTCAAGCTCAGCTCAAAATCCCAGCTACATCAGTTGACCATGGCCAATCCAGCAGCCACATCAGCAGATGGATCAGCTGATTCCCTTCTATGCATCTATTGGCAATCTCATTCAGGGCGCCCTATTCAAGCTGCCCCAGCCTGCCTTTCCTTGCTGCTTCCTCCGCAAACTGCTTCACAACAAGGTAATGTACAGATGACAGCAAAACAAGTAATAGGAGTTCCAGGACTAATGTTGGCAGTCAACAATGTAAATTTTCCTCTAGATGTTCACTAAAGAAATATCACTACGTTATCTGACGTTTAGTTGCTTGTCTGAAGTTAAACCGAGACAGTGAACAGTATTTAGCTGATATATGTACAGTAACTGTGGTAATGCTAGACAAGCAGGTGGCTAAAATGTGACTACAACGACCAAGGCTCCATTTACATGTCATAAACGAAAAGAATCAGAAGATGTTCTGCACTTTATGCTCATTTTAGTGTAACTTCAGTTGCTGTTATCACAAGGACAGAGGAGACAGACCATGGATATGTTCAAATCATTAGAGAGTGAGTGGATTTTTCCACACACTGTTTACTGATGTAAATGCACAATAGGAAAGATTACGTATGAATCTTGGAGATGGACACATTTACAACTCTTCAACATCTGGCTAGAATGAATCTCATCTTCCTCCACAGGTTTAAACAATTAGATTTCAGTCTGTCCCACATGCCTCTGGGTTGTATTTTCACTCAGGTTTTTTGAGATCAGATAGATATCTGATCTGCCCAAGACGTTAACTAAATCAGGTGCCAACATTGACAATGCTGATATCCACAGTAGACAGAAAAATAATCAAATGGTGTAAGTGAGATTTTCTGTTACCAGTCAGTAAGCATTATGGTGGCAGTGATCAGCATTATTGTTGCCCAGCAGCAGGTAAACTCTGTACATGCTGAGCGGCCAAAATCTGGCCAGCAAGCAGAAAATAACAACTCCCATCACTTTGTAGCTTCACCACAGGATTTTTTTCGAGGAACTGAACCACAAAAAATCGAAGAAATGCGGCCTTTTTCTACTTTCATGCTCCCTTTTACAAAGTCACAGTCCACTCAATCTCATACCACACACGCAACATGATACAGGACCTGATCTTTCCCTTCTTCTCACCCTTCCTTCCTTTCATCTATCTGTCTGTATCTGTCTCGTCTTGTTTTGATACATGTGAAAACCATTACTCTCTCTGTTTCCTCTCTCTCCCTCTCTGTCTGTTCGATCCAGGCAGCGTTCAATCACTCGTGTTCTTGCTAATCAAACTCCCCGCCTTCCCTCTCTCCTCTCCCCTCTGTTCGGCTCTCTCCTGCGGCGCCACTCAATCCAACCTCTCTGCATCAATCTTTTATAGCGGGGCTTTCCACAAGACCCGACACCCACTCACTCACTCTCTCTCCAAACGACTCGACTCTCCCTTTTGTCTGTTTTTATGACTGATACTGTACTTTGCTTTCTCCCTCTTTCTCTCTTACTATTTTTGGACTGTTCTTAGTGCCAACTTGCCATGATGCTAGCAGTGGTGTCTTGGTAGGTGGGTGGACTGTGTGTATACTGTGGCTTCTGACCGCCACCCCCCTATTTTATTCCCTTACTCCAGCACAATTTCAGAAGGAAATATTGTACTTTTTACTCCCCTACATTTATTTGACAGTTACTTTACAGATTTAGATTTTAAATAAAAAAAATATGATGAGCTTATAAAAGATGAAGCACCTTGACCGACTTCAACAATAAAATGATACTTAAGCCCCATTAAGACTGGATTTTTCTCTGTTGGGGAGGTGGGGTGATTTTAACATCACCTGCTCTGGTCAGTGATTTTACCCTGTCCATGTGGCTTGGAACAGAGAGAATAGACTATAAAACAGGTTTTTTATGTTTCACCCATATGACTGACAATGGCACCAACGTAAGTTTAAATGCTTTTGCCAACTGATTCACTAGAACACTTCAAATCTGCCATTATTATCATTGTAAACTGTATATATGCATGTGCCATGCAAATAGGGATGATTGACAGGTGTAGCAACAGTAACTCCAGGGGGCAGGGCTTAGCAAACAGCTCCAACTAACTATTTTCTTTCTTTTATTTAAAAGCTCTCAGCTGTTATATTCTGAGGTCACTCTGGTGTTTGGATGGTAAAATGTATTTGCTCCTCAGCAGTTGGTGCTGATAGGTCATCTGTGTCCTTCACAGGGGGAATCCAGGGGGACCAACGTGGAAACATGGTGACATTTTCCAGTAAAATCTACTCTGACCTTATCATTATGGCAGCCAGGACACTTCACACGGAGAGACTCTTCTCTCCTTCATCCTGTCTTATCATGTATTCGTACTTTCCCCTGTACCTCTTCTCTTTCTTTTGTTGGTTTCCATAATGCAACAGGAAAATGTTTACCAGTCTGATTTTATCCAAACGGAGGGAAAGGGATCATAAAATGATGAAGAGAACATCTTGTGTTGGAAATCATTGTAAAGAAGAACATTGTGAGTCACAGCGTATGGGCTGGAAAATGTCACTGCCTGTGTCTTTGTCAAAGACCTGTTTTTCAAGTCAACACGAGTCTATTGTGTTCCCTTTTTAATTATAAACCACAAAAGGGCAAAACGTTTAGACTGACAAGGAAAATTATTCATGGGGCAAATTAAAATGACTTAAACATGAATGAATAGTAAAAAAAAAAAAAAAAAAAAAAAAAAGTACATTTGTATAAACTACAGGGAAATGTCTAAGAAAAGACAAAAGACAACCCTGCCCACTGGACCAAGTGACTGATGGACACATTCAACTGATATTCCCTGTTTTACCATATGATGGATGACCCACTGTCAAGGTGGCAAACAAACTTAGGAGCCCATGGGAATATTAACCACCATCTGGCTGGTAGTTAGAGTTCAATACTCATTCTGAGCCAGCAACAAGCAGGCATGATGTTTACCATGTTCACCATCTTAGTTTAGCATGTTAGCATGCTATTTTGCAGGTATTTGGTCTTAAAGCAAAGTATTAACACATTAAAATGTTGACCTGATGATGGCACTAGATGAAAAGATCTCCAAAGTTATAACAATTCCATCTTAAAGGAAACATTAATGTCTGAACCACATATAAAACATTGTAAAATGTAAAATAATTTTCTTCTTTGTCTTTTTGTGTAGAAAGGGAGAAGAAAGAGTTTGTGTATGTGTGTGGGGTTGTTTGTTTTGGTTTGATGTCTTAATATGTTAATAACTGGAGTCCCTTTGACAGGCATGTACCTCTGTGAATTTGATATATTTGTTGGGCTGGTTGTGTGTGTGTGTGTGTGTGTGTGTGTGTGTGTGTGTGTCAGCATAAAGGTATTGAAGTTTCCTCTTTTATGTGTGTGTGTGTGTGTGTGTGTGTGTGTGTGTGTGAGATCTTAATCCCCTGTGACAGGAGATCAGCGTGAAACACACGCTGTGACCAAATACAACTTCTATCAGGTTCACACACACACACACACACAATAAGAAACACATGCAGAGTGATAGCAGAGAAACACTGATGTACACACACCGAAAGACTCAACAAATTCAGAGGAGTAAACTGGTTTTGAGGCAAACTAATAAAACACATAGTTACCGTTATTTTGGGTTTTTATTGCTGTGTAGTATGTTTATTGTATGTTGGGTGTATGTATCATTGATTGATACTCATGCCTATATTCTTATAATTATGTTGCTTGTGTTACCAATGTTCTCATGCTTACGTCTGTATATTTATATTTTGTCTTTCAATGTAAAGTACTTTGAAAACAAGGGGGCTTATCTTAGTTTGGATCAGAAACATGTTCAGGGTCTGTCATTTGCCCCCAAAACAAACAAATCTTTGGATGTATCACATGGGTGCCATATTTTTCATCGAACATGTTAAATTGCACTGAGAGTCACGAGTTTGCAGCTATTGTCTAGAGACAATGATGCCAAGTAACAAGTCACAGGCAGTGACAGAGATGTGCTAAGAAGAAGAGACTGCTTTTAAGCTCTCTAACAGGAGTGTTGTGCACAGGAATAAGCTAAATATGCTGCAGATATTTCTACAACAGATAATGATATTATAACCTCATAAGACAAAAAAGTCATTAGAGCAGAAAAGGGAAACAGTGCAACTACAAACAGAAGAAACTGTATATTACAGCATGTTAATGTGTTGTGTAATGTGTCACTGTGTTCAAACCATTAAAACAGTTTTACAATTTTCAGCTGTCTCCTCTTAGGGGAATATATATGTATATATACTGTAGTTGCATCTGTGAGAGTGTGGAGCAGGGCTGGAACTGCTCTCCTCGAAAGCAATGAGGTAAACTGAAAAAGATTTAAATAAATTACACTGGTTTTATTACTGAACTCCCTCCTGTTTCTTTAACTTCAAAACTAAAAGGTTACATAAAGGTCACAAAGAATAATTATGCAAACGAGGTATTTATGCACATATGAAAAGGAGTATCTGTATCTGCAAAGACAGACTAAAAACAGAGAGAGAGAGAGAGAGAGAGAGAGAGAGAGAGAGGATAATCTGTATGAGTGTGGTGTGAAGTGTTCACTTTGTGCGACTGACTGTGTGCATATGTGATTGTGTGTTTTGCACACAGTGTGTGGACTCTATTAGATTAACAAGACAACAAAAGAAGTTTTGACAGAGACTCAGACAGGTGACGTCCTCATTAATAAAATATTATCTGAACAAATACAAACACAATACAGGGATTGGTCATGGCTCTCATGCAGTCAGGTGTGAATTCATCAAGGGATGATAAAGAAAATAAAGATGATGACCTGATGATGGCGGTAGATGAAAAGTAAGAGGATCACCAAAGTTATTAGAGACTATAAAATAATTTACACATATGTCTGTTGTCTCCTATCATAAACAATGTCTATTTAGATTGAAATCAACAATACTAATGTTTATTGTTTGCAGAAGAGAACAGACAAAGTCATGCCTTCCTCACATGCATTTCTTTCTGGTCAATCAGATTCCCTCCAGAATTACCCTCATAATGCTCCTCCTGTGGCAGCATAAGCCATCTCAGTGAGAGAGAGGGACAGAAAGAAAGCAGGAACGAAAGAGAGCCATGATAGCAGAAGGGGAGAGAAGAGAGTGGGGATGAAAACAACAAAGTGTGAGTGTCTGAAACAGAAATAGCAAGAAAGCGAATGGAGCAGTAAAAAGAGAAAGAGGAGAGCAGGAGATGGTGGAGGGTCTGAGATGGGCGGAGGTTGCTGAGGGGAGAGAGGGGGAGGAGGAATAAACCAGAGTGGAGGAGAGGAAGGGAGGAGGAGCTGGGAAAGCACCAGAAGAGGCAGCTCACAACTGAGCTGAGAGTGAGTCGTAAGCGGACGGGAGGCAGCACTGACTGCATTCAGCTCAGCCTCCACTCCACACATCTGAAAACAACCTGCAACCACACACACACACACACACACACACACACTCTTCAGGATCCATCACTGAAATCTGGAGAGGACCAACTACAACTTTTCTCTCTATTTGGTTGTTGTTTCCTTCTTTTTTCTGAGCCACGGAGGAGAGAAGATAAAGAGCTCACAGCTGCATGTCTCATGTTTGGGATTTCACAGACCGCGAAGCAAGATTTCTCTTCTGCGTGAAACCTTTTGAAAATCTCTCATCCTCCCACTGCTAAAAGAAAAAAGAAAAAAGGAATGTCTCTGCAGAAATTAGCCGGAGGAAAAATATATAGAGAGCAATATCGCAGTGTAGATGAGAGTGTGTGTGGAGTGTGAATCCTTTAAGTGATTGCCACTGCCTGCGAAGTGAAGTGAAGTGGACAGGATGTTGACTTCTTTGAAAATCTGATCCGCGACTCGGGGCGGGCTGTGGGCGGCAGACAGCTGGGGCCGTGATTCACAAAACCCAACTTGGCGTGAAAACAAAGACACGCTACAACTAAGACAAGGCTCCGCCATCACGATAGAAGCTACGGAGTGAAGAGGAGAGAAAGTGAGCTCATGTGAGAAACTTGATGCTTTGTTTGGAAAGAAAATATTGAGCCTGGTCTGTTTACTTCATTGGATAACAAATCTATTGTCTATTTGAAGCTTGAAGGAGAACCCAAAAGGCATCACGAGACGACCCGGTGATAAAATCATAAACAGATTCAGGATCTATCACAATCACGAAAGGACTTCCGTCTTTCAGTGTTGGAGGTACAAAGGTGCAGTTATGGGCTAAATGTATTGCAAAGAGGTGAAAGGAAGTCATGCTGAACACTCTGCACAGTTGGTTTTACGATTTTTGGTCTGGCTGGAATAAAACGGATGACAAAGGATAATATTTTAATACCACAATACCACTTTCTTCCTTCTCCTCTTTTTTCCACCTTCCACACCTGGATGAGTTTCAAAGAAACTAAATTATGACTATGCTCACTCACAATGTTTTATCCATCACTGTCTACATTACCCTTTAACCTACTGCCAAAATACTTTCACCTTTATTGCCCAGAGGCAAAAGAAAACAGAGTTGGATTTTTGTTCCACCTGCTTATTTCCACCCTGCTAAACGCAAATTACATAGCAGAAGGAGTTTGTCTGTTTCCCCCGGCACATCTGGGCCTGTACCTCACAAACTGTGCCTTGTTCATCTAGCCACCTCTCCTTTTTTTTGTTTGCCCTGTCCAGATGGCTGCCCTGTTGGCAGGTGGATGCAGATGTAATCACCTCATTCAACATTAACTGGGTTACACAAAATAAACGATCACGCCGGAGCACGAGCTGGAAGCATAAATGAAACAGGGCGAGCATGCATTACAGTGACATTTTGTTTGTGTCCTGTAGCTCAAACGCAACAAAGCAAATAAGGTTTCTGTCTTAGATGTGTCTTGAAAATGATCAGAGACTCAGAGTTAAGGACTTAAACATTTACATTGGCATATTTCCCTGTGGCAGGAACATAAGTAGAAGGGAAAATACTTTACTTCCATATGTAAAAGGGACTGGAACAAGATAAAATGAAAAACAAGTATGTACAGTCTCATGTGTTAGTTGATCAGGAGTCTATTTATGTGTTGAGCAAATTATGTCAAAATGAGATGAATCACACAGCATGAAGGATGTAAAAAAAAAAAAAAACATTTAAAAAGCATTTACACCAGCTGTTCTAAAGTGGAGAAATTACTGAAATTCAGAGAACAGATCTCCGACTGCAGATTCCCAAAGCCTACTGGTGGCATCATGTTGTATGTTACAGGTAATAGTGGTTTTCTGAAGGGTGTGGCGGCACCAGCAGTTACAGCAGCATCACCGTCATGGTGGTCTATTGCTTTGTTAGTTTGTCTCCAGCTCCCCCAGCTGAGCCCGGCCCAGGCCACCATCTGCCCGACTCCGGGCTCCTCCCAGGCGGGCAGATGCCTCTGTGCCTCGGACATACTCAGCTGCACTGCCGTGGGTCTGGAGCAGGTCCCCAAAGAAATGCCCGTCTCTGCTGTCACTCTGGATCTCAGCCATAACCAGATTGCGCAGCTGGAGAGAGGCGGCTTTGAAGGACTTTATCGATTGGAGACATTACGGTTAGCGCACAACCAGGTGACCACTATTCACCCGGGGGCATTTCAAAACATCTCTGGAACTCTGCTCCGACACCTGGACTTGTCGTCCAATCAGCTTTGTGTTTTGGAGCAGCATTATTTCATAGATTTGCCTGGATTGGAGGAACTGCTGCTGTTCAACAACCGTATCCTCCGCGTGGAGAGCAGAGCTCTGGCTGGACTGGGCAGTCTCCGCAAGGCCTACCTCAGTCATAACCGTCTCACAGACTTCCCCTTCTTTTCCATCCAAGAGCACAGCCACCCTCACCTGTCCATGCTGGACCTGTCCTCAAACCGCCTGTCCAAACTACCCCTGGAGTATATATCAAACTTACCCATTTCAGTCCAGAGAGGACTATACCTTTACAACAACTCCCTGCTGTGTGAGTGTTCAATGTATGGACTGTTCCGGAACTGGGAACAAAAAGGCTTCGTCTCAGTGAGAGACTTCAGACAGGAGCACACCTGTCTGGTCTACGGGATACAGAGAGGTACTGTACGCTTCTTCCAGCATGACCGCTACTTTGAGAAATGCAACCTGACTGTGATGAGTGGGCTGCTGAAAGAGCAGGAGAGCAGCATTTTAGTGAAGACAGGAAAGGCAGCGCTGCTGCACTGTGTGACCACTCTCACTGGACATCATGTCACCTTTTTCTGGGTCTCGCCGAATCAGGAGTTTGTGGCACCGCCAGGAAACAACGGATCATTAAAGATGTACGCCAACGGTAGCTTGGAGATCGTGGCAGCACGTGCAGAGGATTCTGGTATCTACTGGTGTATGGCTCTGGACCAGCAGCAGCAGCGCAATGAAACGCGGGAGGTCAACGTGACCGTGGTGCTGCACCATGACGGTGAGCCCCACGAGTCGTTCAACACCGGATTCACCACCCTTCTGGGCTGTGTGGTGAGCTTGGTGCTGGTCCTCATGTACCTCTACCTGACGCCCTGCCGCTGCCCTCCCTGTCCTAAGGCCTTGACCCCGGCCACGGCCACCCTGAGCCAGGGGAACGAGGCCGGGGCAGGGAGCGCCCAATCCTCCATCCTCACCCCCACTCCGCCAGCGACCACTGAGGGCCCGGGCCGCAAGGTCAGTACCAACAAGCATGTGGTCTTTCTGGAGCCAATCAAAGAGCAGCAGAATGGCAGACTCAGGGCGGGGCCGGGGGCTGGGGCAATGCAAGGACATTTGGGGCCAGGTTTACTGCTAGGGGCAGAGCAACACTCAAAGCTCCACAACCAGTCGCAGCAGAGGGCAGGGGAGACAGACTCCATCATGTCCGTGTTCTCAGACACTCCCATCATGTTGCCATAGCAACGGGACTAACAAAGAGAGACACAGACTGGCACTATCATCACCTCTCACTCACTTTCTTCCTCTTCTGTTTCTCTGGTTACCTCCTCACCACCTCCCACTGCACCCAGTGTTAGACCTGAGCAAACCAGTAATCCAATACTGGCTTACAGCTTTTAAAAGGTACCTTTCCTTTGCAAGGCTTTTCAACTGCCTGATAAAACAGATCAAGTGCAATTGTTAGAGATTCAATATTGTTGAATACCAAATTTACATGTATCACTGTTTGCCCAGGTCTGCCCACTAAGCTCTACAGCCATGAACCAATGCACTGTGATGGGATGGGCTCAAACAGACTAACAGAGAAGGGATGGTGCTTACAGAGAAGACACAACAAAGAGAAAACAGAGATGTAGGGAGAACAGACCTGTGAGAATTAAAACAGACCAAAAATAGCAAGAACTCTGGGAGAAGCTGCAAATACTGCCCCAAAGTCTGAGCCAGGAAACTGTGTTTGAGGTGAAGTTAAAAGTCAAAGTGCGCAGAAACATAAAAGGACGTCAGGGATGTCTTCCTGCGACAACGATGAGCAAGGACTGCTACTCAAAGTGCACAGGGCTGTCCCTTTAAGCACGGCTTGTACCTTTAATAAACATTTGCTACAGATGCCTTCTTGTCTTGTACAGATATATAGAGAAAAAAAAAATCTTTTTGTAGAGCTTTTTAGCATTTCCTTTTCCAGAGCCGGTGTGACAGTTGATTAGAGCCAAACTAATCTGCATAGTGTAGCTCTGTCACAATGTGAAACGTCTTAGAGTAGACAAGCTAGAGAAGAAGAAGAGCTTTTAGCAAGTAAAAATAGAAACTGTTTTAAAAGGATAAGGTTTGATTCTGAACTCCCGTCCCCCTGCTTCCTTCTCCTTCTCCCCCTCCTCTTCCTCCTCCTCCTCTCCCTCTCCCCTGGAGCTTGATTACTGTCATCATCAGTCAGAACAGAATCAGGGAAACAAAAGGGAAATAAATAAATAACAAACTTCTGAAACATCAGTTGAAATTATTTTTGCTGGAGAAGAAGTACTACTGTTTGGTGAGTTCATTCGGAGACAGTGGAACTTTTTAAAAGGTTTATCAACGGGTTTTTTCATTCGAGATGTCTCTGACAATAAATGCAAAAGTAGGGCACAAAGGAAGGATTTGCCTTTGTGCGGTGAACAAACAGCGGGATTGACAGGACAATAAGGGCAGACGTGTTTTTGTTTTTATTGTCTTCACTGTATTGACTGCATCTCCCCCTCCCTGCACTGCCTCTCTCTCCTTCCTGTCTCCTGTCCTCTCTTTATCTGTGTGTTAATAAACCTCTGTATCTGGACTGTACAGGTGAATGTCTGCCTTGTTATTGTTACTAAGACACTTAGGTTGGTGCATAACAATGGAAAGTCAAGTGTGTGTGCATGTATCCCTATAGCCACAATCTTTGCATATTCAGCCTTGACCAGATGAACAAACTCAGAATAATCAGCTGCTCAAGTCAAAACACGTAGTGACAATTTTCCACACATTCAACAACGACTAAATAAAGGTGTGCAGGGTCTTTGAACTACGTAACAGTTTATAAAATACAGCTACTTTAAAATACATGCTTCTATCTTAAAGGACCATTAACAATAATCTACTGTTTTATATTCAACATTCTTAAAGGGGGCCATTCTGCAAATTGAATACTTTTACATTTACATTTGATACATTAAGTATTTTTTGCTGATAATACTACTAAGAATAGATTTATAGCAGGACTGTAACAGTGTATCTTTGCATTGTGGCATTGCTACTTTTACTTACACTTGAAGTAAAGGTTCTAATTTCTTCTTCCACCACTGATTATCGTGGCCAGCGTGTAAAATAGGACTGAGAGCTCCAGGGTAATGCCTGAGCAAGAGTTGAGTATGAGTGGGACCCCAGCTGAAAATGCTTTATATATCTGCACTACAGGGGTTGAGCGAGCAGAAGAAAGGAGGAGGAAAGAAAGAACAGGAACAGTGAGTTTAAAAAAGGAAAAGACCTGAGACGGAAGAAAGAGAAAAAAATCGAGCGCAAATGAGAAAACAATGTAAGAATATTATTTTTAAAAAAAAAACAATAACACAGCAGCAGATCAGACTGTGAGCTTGTAGCCATCATGGCACATTAGATCATTTTCTGATGTCCAGTAAAATGCTGAATAAAAAAAATCAGTTTGGTCATTAACATCAACACATCCCTGATTGGTAATATTACTGCCATTATCCCCACCACCATCACCACCTTCACTGCTGCCACCATCATTATCATCATCACGCATCCACAGTGTCAGGATTGTCAGTGGACAATGAACTGTTAATATCTCCATATGTCTCATAGCAAATCACATATTTGGTCGTATTGTGTGACACCGGAGTATTATTTCTGTGCTGTAACAGCAAATGAAAAAAAATCAGCAACATCGGATGGATTTTTCTCCCTCATTTAAAGCCCCATTCAAAGCTGTTTACATCAAGAGCTGCATGTGTAATTGAGTTGATATGTCCTACAAGCAATGTAGTTGAAGGATAACTATAATATTACCAAATTTACATCTAGAAATTATAGATCCTATCTTCTTCTGTTTGTAGAACATTAGAGTCCTGGAAGAACCACATGTACCAACAGATTTGTTTTCAAGTGGTTCGTAGGTGTCTTTTAAAGGAGTCTGTCACCAGGTATGCCTGTCGTCACACGTGATTGGTCGCAACATGTGAGCACTTTCACAATGGTCAATCATTGTGTGAAGTGCACGTGGCTGAGCAGAGTGGAGAGAAAATAGACAGTGCAGGACAAAGATAAAGAAAAGGTGGAGCTGAGAGGGAGAAACGACCTGCAGTAAAGTGAAGTGAAAATGCTGCTCAGTGATATATTTCTTATTCTTATACAGTAATGTGCAATTACCTTCAGAAACGCTCAACACTCGCCTCGAAAAATGCCTTAAAATGAATGATTCCTTTTAATGTTGCTCAATGTGGTGTATAGAAAATGTGATCTACATCATGTGTTCAATTTAATCATTGAATACAGTAGCATTCGGTGGCATTGCAGTGACATAAATCTGTTTACACAGTCATATTGTGGGGACACGCCTTCCTTATGGGGACAAAATGCCAATCCCCATAACGTAAATCATTCAATTTTAGGGTCAAGTCTTAGTTAAAGGTTTGTTTGCATCATGGTTGTGTAATGGTGAAGCAACAATTTCTCAGTGAGAAAAAAGAACAGAGGATTTCTGAGAAGTCACTAACAACACAATTAGAAAGGGGACACAATGAAAACAGAGTTGTTGTTTTTTCTTTTTGGTGATGTTATATTTTATGTTTGGTTTGGTTTTATTTTGTCATAAAACAACTGACATGTAACACACTTATCCAAATATATATAAACAAACGCACACAAAGAAAGAAACAACAAAACCAAAACAAACGACACGATTTCAATCTGACATGAAACATGGACACAGAAACACAAAACGAAGGAAAATAAATGAACCAATAACAGTGTATTTGCAGTGTAATCACCACACCAGAAGACTCTTTACGAAGCCTGGTGGATGTGTTGGTGTGTGCGTGTGCACACTGGGGAGAGGACTGAGTATAAAATCTAAGTCCAATGTGTAATGGACTGTGAGGCTGCTGTAAATGAATGTGGTCCAGATGGATTCTGTATGTGTTTATTAGCTGCTGCATTCTTGTCTGAGGGTGGAAACAAAAGCAGATCAGGGGATAAAGAAAGAGAGGAGCTCTACAGACAAAACAACAGATAAGATCCTCAGTCAATTCGGCAACATCTCTTCAAACCACCAGCTTTGCAGAGGAGGCTTAGCAGTACTTGACTTCATCTCTCAGTGATCTCACACACACACACACACACACACACACACACACACACACACACACAGGATCATTAATCTCCCTTCTATACCAGCCCTGTTCATTTCCTGTGTTGCCTTCATGCTATTATTCAAATCAACATGATATCAGTGAACTTCACAAAAGATCCTCTGCAGCCATAAATTAACAAAAATTGCTGATTATGCAGATCCTATAAGTTGGCTTAAACAACGAGGAATAGGCCATTATACTAAACAGCCCACACAGTCATGATGCCCGAGGATAGATTTTAAAAAGAAAGATATGATGGGATGTGGATTGCAAATCCTGCATGGAATTTCTCAAACTTTGTTTAGAGGCTATAAACACACTGGGTCAAAGGATTTACTCCATAGAAAAAACGAAGACACCACTCTGGCGATGATGCCCCTAACTCAGAGATTTTCAAAGGCAAAGATACTGTGTGAGGTAAATGGGAAGGGTGCATGCGGGTGTTTTACAAACAACATGCTGCACATCCAAACATATATTTAGAAATCACAGAAAAAAGACGCTCCTTCCAACTGCAGAACTTGCCTGAGAATCATCATGTTTTTAAGTTTTCTTCAGTATCAAAATAATCCATGGGTGCACTCCAAACAGGAACTGCAAATGGCAAATTCAGCACACGAGTAATGGTGCCAATTTGACACAATGTAAACAAATATAGGCAAAAAAAAGACAGGGCTCAAGTTGTAGCCCACAGCGTAACTCACTGACTGAAAGGCAACATCCTATTTCTGGTTTATATCCCCAAAAGCATTATGGGAACTGTAATTTTGACCTCCAAAACTTTGAGCATGATAAGGTTTCTTATGTTCCATGTATGGGTTATATCCAGAATAAGAAAAACCAGGACAGGGCTAAAAACCAGGATGCTAGTGTAAACACACTTACTGAGTGATCTGTATCACTGTATTAAAAAGAGCTTTCTTAATCATAACAGAGAAAAGGTTAATCTATAGTTTGCCAAAGCCTTATTCTGTTGTAACAATGTTGACCTGTATTGCCCCTGTCAGGTAACCAACCATAGTAAAAAGTTGTGCTATAAGGAAGGAGGACTGATTTCTCATCAGTGAGTTGAAAAGGTTAATGCCAGGGGGAAGTAAAGGGATATTCTCACTGTAACGCACTTATGTGAAATGGAGGGCACAGCAGCCATTAAATATTCAGGAGGTCTTCCCTCATGCTCGGCTTCCAGTTCAAAACAAGTCAACATGTGGTTGAAACTTGCCCAACGCTTGTACAATACAGTACACAACTCTGTCATTTGTTACCCATTTTTCAAAAAGCTAACTACCTCTGCACATAGAGTATACTGACTCACTGCTCTCAACACATTAGGCTCCATCTGGAGGTTGTTTGTCCTCGACGGATTGGCCTCATTCAAATAGCCTGAGATTCAAAGTGTGCCGTGACACTGAGTGGCCTTCTGTATGAGCTCATGTTAGACAGCACCAGCCAGCTGATCTGATGCCAACCAGAAAAGGAAAAGTTATTGCTGCATTTTCCACATGTACAGACAAGGTAAAAACAGGGTTGATATGCCTGTGTGGTGAATGTTTGAACTCTTGAGTTGTGTTTGGTTTTTCTTTAGAAATTCAAGATAAACGACTTCAACACTGGACACACTGCATACAGGATAAGATAAATACATTTCATTGATTGCTAGTTTACTTGAGTGTGAAGGAGACCCACGGCAGAAAAAGTGACGGAAAAGAGTCTGAACAAGAGAAAGAGAACAATAACAGGAAGAAAATACAAGCGAGTGTTTATGCTGAACAGCAGTAAACAGTTATTGCTGGCCCCGTCTTAAATAAAGTCACTGTCAGACTTCAACAGCTCGGTACAGACAGGAGGGGAACAAACATAGAGACATAAAGACAGACAGGTCCACGCACACTGTGTGTTTCGAGAAGATACAAAGCAAGAAGACAGCTGCTGTATTTCCAAAGTTAAAACAGCATCACAACATGGCGTGTTACGGGATACTAAAGCTTTGAAAACATGTCAAACAGGGACATATTTGATCAGGATGAAATAAAAATATCTGTTCCTCTGTAAAACATACTAAATATCATTTTATGTAGATGATACAATTTTGTATGGATGAATCTGGTAGCTAATTTAGGTGTTGGGCTCCCGAGCATTGCCTCCTTGACTCCAGTGTTGCAGTTGATCTGAACATATTTACTCTGACAGGGGAAGCAGAGATGTTTGTGTAGATCACAGTGGACTGATGAAGGTGGTCTGTGTGAATGTGGAAGTTATTCAGTGTCAAATGACTAGTCTAAAATTAACTATGACACAGGCTTTGAGAAAAATAACATGAAAGTAGCTCTTCAAATGTCTTTTAAAGCATAATTAAATTTTGTTTAGCAAATTTCAACCTTTCTTTTAATGCTTTTTGACAACTTCATTTTTAACATATAACAGGTTAAACATAAAACTGTAAATATTTATTGTCAAAAGAGCTTAAAAAGTCAAATCAATTTCATACATAACAGTGTTATAGACGTTTTGGTGCTACGACAATAAAGGGCATGCCTACTTCTGCCTAAAACCTAGATTCATAGATACAGCAGTTTCTTCTCAGTCTTTGGCAATATGTAATTTGCAAATATCAGGTTGTGACATCAGCTCTTTAATTTGAAACTGCAGCAACATTCACTGTAAATATATAACTGGTGTTTAAATTTCTTACATTGAGATATTTGGTGAAATCCTTTATTCAGTTTTGTTTTAGTACAAATGAGCAGTGGATTAAACAAGTCCTCAGTCTGTAAAGCATAAAAACACCGCAGGACAGAGATATTGTTTTATATGACTGAAGCATAACAAACTCTTCCAGCTTCCATTAGGAAGAAATCCCCATCTGATGCTGCCATTTCCTTCTGCTATCTCACTCTCTTTTAAAGCATATCACATCAATTATTCATGAAAACCACAGAGTAAATAAAGCAACATAGAAGAAATCTCATCCCCCTATAGCGCTTTCTTTCTCTAACTACAGACTTAAAACTAGGCTCCTGAAAAAGTAAGACTTTGTTGCCAACAGTTTAAAAAAATGTATCGTTCTAAAACGTGAAACCAGTTATAGGAGAGATATGAAGTACTGAGTGATTTTATCTATGACACATCCTTGTTTTTTTAACTTCATCCCAGACAAAACATTTAGTCAAATTTGCTCCATTAAAAGTATGCTAAATTAGCAGTTAGCAGTTCCCGTTTGCAGTGTACCCATGGATGTACAGACAACTATCACTGGATTACTTTGATATTGAAGAAAACTTAAAACTTAAAAACGTGATGATTCTCAGGCAAGTTCTGAAGCTTATTTTTTCTATGATTTTAGGACATTTATGCACGATGGACATCAGAGATAATGCTATACTCTAAACATGTGTATATCATGTCTGTGTGTTCAGATTTAAGCAAGTTAGGACTGAGGAAGACACGTTATTTGTGACCCAGATTGTAGAAATCTATTTTTCAGTGTTTTGAAGTATCTTTATCAGCCCCTACGATTGACCGTGTTGGTGAGCAGTCAAATCAGCAGCCAAATTACAATAGCTAACTTCCTGCATGCACCTGTCTCTTTCACCTCACATCTGCTGGTTCCAGCTTCTAAAATCTGATAATATGCTGCTTCTCTTTGTCATAATTGACATAAATAAAAAGAATAAACTGAATATCTTAGGTTTTGGAGTAAGTAGTTCAAACACATCACCTTGAGATGTGGGTAATTATAAGGGCCATTTTTTTCACGATTTTCTGACATTTTATAAATGAAACAATCAATTAACTGAGGAAATAAAAGTTAACAATCGCTTACATCTACAGGCTTTGTGTATTTTATAATTTAGAAAAAATGTTAAGTGACTGTTTCTAAAGGCCCTTAAGAGGAGATAAATTTAAGAAAAAGAAACATAATACACAGCATTTCTATGTAATTTTTGTCTTTTAAATATTAAAACTAGTATGAGTAACATCAAGAGTTTATAACATGAATCACTATTTCATTTCCATCCAGTTATTTTCTGTGATTTCAGTCCAACGTGCAGGTCCTGCAGGCTGCTGCAACAGCGCAGTAAATCAAATAAATGTCAAATCGGTAAACAAATTAATTAAATTAAGTAGTATTAATGAGAGTCGATGTGATCAGACCCCAGTGTTCATTTATTTAGCATGTTAGCTGGGTCTCTGGCTCCATCTGTGCAGTGCACTGCAGAGCCAAGTGACTGCCGTTGTGGTGCCAAACTCTCATCAACATCTCATTCTATCCACAGACGCCACTGATGACGTATATTACAGACAGGAGCAGTCAATTAGAAAAACTTAGTTAACTGTGCAAAGAAGGTAGTAGGAAGCTGTAAGACATGGGATTTTTTTCATGCTTGCTTTAAGATGATGTGTTCCCGTGGTGTTGCATGCCCTGTGAGGCTCCTCGATATTCCGATCTGTAGCTCTGATTGAAGTTTAAAACAGACTTTCACAGGGTTTTAATGTCATCAATTCAATTATGAGATGATAGATACTTCAGTGGTTATTATGTATATTTTTATATATTATTAGAATTTTTTAGAGTGAGTCTAACTGAACCAAAATAATGTGTCACTCATTGTGTTTCCTTCTATATCTTTTTTCCTACTTTTCTCTCTGATGTGCCTCTCCCTCTCCTCGCCCATTTCCCTCTTCTCACCTCATTCCCTGTATAATCCTCAAAATACTGAACCTTTCTCTCGCTCCAACACCTCATGTGTGATCTTTCTTTCCCTCAGATCTATCCGTCAAACCTCTACTCTCTGCTTCAGCCCTAAAAGCCTCCATCTGACTCTTACCCTCTCTAATTCCTTACTCTGCAAATCCTCCATTGTATTTTCTGCCCTCTGACCCTTCGCATGTCTGTCTGTTTCTCCATCTTTCCTCCTTCCCTGCTCCTGTGTTTTCTCCATCTTATTTTCCTCAGAACTTTCTCTTCGTTCTGACCGCGGCATCTCCCACCTTCAATCTGTCGTTTCCACGGTAACAGAAGACCACCGGGAAGACGTGGAATCAACCAACCAAATGACACACATGTAACACACACACGCACAGACACACACTGTTATGCAAACATGCATCACTCTGAATACTGAAGTCTCTCTGTGTCAAATCATATTCAAGATTTTCAGCGTTTATTCAGTTGCAAGAAGACTGAAACAGGATTGAAACATTATATTTTAAGTCTTCATGTGAGAGAGATTAGAAAGCAAGGATAATGAAAGACCTGCACTTCCTGCAGGGCTGCTATCATTATACATACTCTGAAAATAAAGGTTATCCCACCCAGCTATGGACTGTAAGTATTAAACTCACACCAATAGTGGATTTTTTTAGGCTGACACTTATTAGGGATTAAAACAAATCCAATCACAATATTTTTCGTTGTTGTTTTTTTTTTTAATTTATGACCCAGATATATACTAAGCAGGACATTTTTAAAGTGAAAAAAATCAAATTGTCAGCACTCTCTGGTGGACAAACTCTGTGGAGGAGACATGGTTTCTAATGGACCTCAAACTTACTTTGAGTTATCTTGTTACCTATCGGCTGACATATACACTGATACTGATAGATCTATAACGAGCTGACATAGCTTTACCCAGCTGACATTGGGAGAGGTGGGGTACACTCTGGTCTGTATGTCTTTGGACTGGGGAAGGAAACCGGAAATCCTGGATAGGTTTTCTTCGACACTTTCCAAAAGTTATTGGACAGATGGAAGTTCTGAAAATAAAAACTCTCAGAATTTTCCAGCCGCCCTTTTTCCAATGGATTTTGCAATAGTGTATGGGGAACTTGATTTTCTGGCAAGTGTGCGTGATGAACCCGGAAGTTACTGTTCACTGATGAGTCGACATTCATTGCTTCAACCACAGATAAAATCTTCTCAACAAACACAAACAGATCTCAGATCAGTGTGCCAAGTCTTTTTCAGTCTTTTTCTCTGGTCGACCGTGAGATTCACTCTGAAGCAGTCAGAGCAGCTGCCACCTGGAGTCACTAAAGTCCGGAGAACTGCAGCAGGTGTTTATGTAGTGAAACTATTCACATCACAGTTACGCAACTGTCAGGACTCAACAGAGCTAATGTAGCGGCCATTATCAATATTACTTTTTTACCTGAAAACTCATCTCTTCGTGCATGCTGTACTAACTCGATCATCACATGTAGACATTTTACATGTGTTAAAACAGTTTCAAATTAATCAAATCAATTTGATACAAATCTCCCAGGAAAAAGTTCCAATCTATCAGTGGCCTAAAGGTATCACAAAACAGATTACAGAGAGAAAGAAAATCATCAGTACATTGACATCTCACACACACATCCACACACACACAAAAACAGATCAGGACTGTTCTTTGGGTCTGTCCTTTAGTTGTTGTGATTGAAGAGCAAAAAATCATGTTTAGTTGTCTGGTGATTGAGTCTCAGGGACACGCAGTATTGGACTGTTCATGAGTGAGTGTTACAGGGCGCTTCAAGTGTGTGTGTGTGTGTGTGTGTGTGTGTGTGTGTGTGTGTCAGTAATGCAGTGAGGATCTTTGGTATAGCTCAGCTCAACAGGTCAACAACTGAAGAAATGTGGATCGGATCATTACACTGGTCACAGCATCACACGCTCTACAGCTCCACCGTTTACTGTTTGCATCATGTTCACACCAACACATACTGTATACAAATAGACAAGTAATGAATCTGTCGAATGGTTAATGAATGAATTAATATTAAAAGAAATGCATGAACCACTAGTTATACTGGTCCTAGATACTAGATCTTAAGTAGAATATGCGATTATTGTGCAGGATATATATATATAAAAATAAACAGTGACAGAAGCAACCAACATTACAACTGTCAACACCTCCTGATTCACAGAATTGATTGGTGCACAGAAATACATGACCTCACAAACATAGAAACCGGAAACCTCTTCTGTCTTTGGTTTTTTGACATCTGTGGGGTACATTGCTGCACTACTACAAAGAGGGGAAATTAAGGTTAAGCATTCTGGTTTTATCTCCTGTTTAAGGAAATTGTAATTAGACCTGCCTTTGTCTGATGTACTGTGGCTGTAACTGAAATGTAGTTGCACAGCACTATAATGTTCAGTAAATATGTTAAGAAAATCTGTTTGTCTTACGCCTTGTTCTTCTGTAACACATATATGGGTAATGGGAAATTTAAAAACGTGATTTACAGATAAATATGCATGTTGTGAACTGTCTGCAGTAAAAAGATTTTTTGTGATGGAAGCCTGAATGCCACAATGGCAGGATAATTTCTAATATTTCTAAAACACATCTAGAAGAGCAAATAAAAAATGAAAAATAATATAACATAAATAATGCAAATGACCTCAAGACATCACACAAAAACCAATTCACATGGCTGTGGTGCTTTGGTGACAGACAATCATGGTGTGCAGGAGTGAAAGTCACATCATACTGCTGTAAACTGTATGTTTGATCCAAAGTAGCTTTAACAGCTGGAGGAGCTTAGAGGACAAACTGAATATACTGCAACCAATAAATGGCGAGTTTATACACTGAAGTTTGCGATGAAGCTCACAATGACGAAACCATGTCCTGCACTTAATCTTGAATTTGAACAACATGGTAATTTGCATTTTCAAGAAATGAAAACATACACTGGGTAAGTACTGACATGATTTAAGATGGAGGGTTAAACTTTAAAAACACAAACTGGCCTGTTAATGTTATTAGTCACGAGGTCAACAACAATGTGAAACTGCTCCATAAAAAGAATCCATCACTCTGGACTGGAGGATACCGGATCCTGGGTGTTGACGTGTGAGAGAAACGGGTCGGAACAGTAATAACACTTAACTGGTGGATGTACGCTCTGCATGCTCAAGCTTATTTACAACACGGCCAGGTTTAAGAGCTTTTCTGGGTTTTCTCCATAGAAGTGACAGCAGACAGATGTGCAGTCATTTTTAGTGGAAAGAAGAGATGTGTTTTCCTGGCAGAGCCTTATTGTAGAACCACCCCCCCACCCCCGTACAAAAGTGGGTGCTGGGTGGAAAAGCATCAATTTAAACACCTGCATCAGTGCTTGCTAGTGTGTCTGACTGAGAGAGAAAACTCAGACAGGATGACGGGAAACACGGCTGGTGAACGGTCAGTTAGTATGTTGGATTGAATGACGTGCTGAGACAAACAGAAGCAGCAGACGAAGTCGACGAAGGTCTGACATAAAGACTAAACGAGATGGATGCCACTTTCTTGCGGTGACACACTAGAACGTCTAATGTCACTGTCACTGTCCATGTGTTGGACAGACACAGCACCAAACACACACAAACACATCAGGCAGAGATGGACATTACTTGAGTTTTTCCATTTTCTGCCACTTTTTACCTCTATTTCACTACATTTATTCAACAGCTATAGGTACTAGTCCATATACCAGGCTATACATAATGAGTTGAACAGGAGGTACCACTACCATCATTGTAACGAGGAGAGGAGAGAGCGGAGAACCAGCAGGTCACATGAAAACACTTGATTAGCTGCAGGCTCTCCCTGTGTGGAGAAAAGTCTTATTCTCTGCTCTGCTGACTAAAGCTAAAATTTAATACATGCAAAGCTTCCCAATTCTCATGTGATTCTCACAGTTTTCATGGCTGCATCTGTAAGCACTCTCTCGTTCACTAATTCACTCCCTATATAACAGATACTCTATAGTTCACTCTACAGTAAGCAGCAGATTCAGATTTCAGACACTTACTAATTATCATCACTGTGTGTCACAGCTGTAAAGTCACACGACAACATGTCATTTTTTGCATCTATAAAACGCGAAAATTGCATAGTGGGACTGTTGTTTGACAATAGTGTTGTGTGTGTGTGTATATATATATATATATATATATATGTATATGTATACATCCCCTGGCGATCTGCAATTTCGAGTAACCACGATTGGAAGATATGAAAATAGAACCGACTGCCCAACTCCATCGTAGGTGTTAGAAAGCACTGACTTCAGTAGGAAACACTGTGACTGCTGTTAGCTACAGTACAGCAGCTAGGAGGCTCATCCACTCTGAAGATAGATTTCAGTCACTTTCATCAACTTCAATAAAATCATCTTTTACCTGTCCATTTTCTGCTGCTTATCTGTTTCCCATTAGGGTAATACATTATTTAAAAAATGTGAAATTATATTACGTGAGTAAGTATCACGTCTCATGTCTGCAGCACAAACTTCATGAACACATTAAACATTTTATCTAAACGAGGACATTCACCCCTTCAACCACAGAGGGAAACCTTCTTGAAACCATTCACCCTCCCAGACTCAGCGGGACATGATTACGTATTGAAAAACAATCCTCCCAGCTGAGAGGGATCAGCAGCGATCACACAGAGCAATAAAAATCACAGCAGGCTGGGCTTATGTGGTGGAAAAAAACAACATCCCCGGAGCCCAGGCCTCTCATGGTCCAAAGCTGCTAAGCTAATTAGCCTCGGTCTCAATCTAATCTGTGGATGGCTGCGAGCTGCTTCTGATGTCTTTCAGCTCGAGGTAATGGACAATAATTAGCACCATTGATTTTCTACACTGTGGGGGTGGGGGGTGGGGCTGTTAATAGTCCAGAAGTGAACAGAGAGAGGGGAGGAGAGGGAGGCACGATAGACAGATGATATCCACTGCAAGTATCCCCATTAAAATACATCAGTGACTACGCAGAGGCAGGAGTGTTAGATGGACGCTTTTAGAGAAACTGTGACAGGGAAAAAAGAAAGAAGAGAGAGAGAGAGAAAGAAGGAGGGGAAAAGAGAGAAGACGGATGGAGCTACTGTGAGATTTTAACCACCCAAATAAGGCAAAAAGGGGGAACCACCACAAATCAGAAGAAAATACCTCAGAAAGATTAGGCCACAGGAGGAAAAGACTAAGAGAGTATCAGGTTTAGTAAAGATGAAGAGATGGAGGAGCTATAGGTGAACCGAGGTTGTAGGTGGAAGTAAACATCACTGTGGTGGAGCATCACTTACAGACCTGCGTATAACGCTGTGATGTACATAAAGTAAATAAGAGAGATCCTCTAGAACCTGGTATATGTTGAAAATATAATCATCAATGCCATTTAAATAAAATGTTCTAACCTTAATCCGCTGCTGAAAATAGTACCCAACAAATGCACCACTGTACTTCAAACTTGATGTTTGTTTGATAAAAACCCGAGTGACCAGCTGTTTTAGAAAATTACTGAGCCTTTTGATAGATTAAACTATATATTAGTTTTTAAAGGAAGTCATGGATCTTTCTAAAACAAAAATACAGAATAACACCAGATTTATACTTTAAAATCCACTCCCAAAGAGATGTTATGTATAGAAATTATTTAAACTAGCAGGAATAGAGATAATTTATATAAAATGTTCTCCCAAAAGGACACATGCTCACAGCTTTCTATTTGTCTTGGATTAGTGCGCCTTGGATTTGGAGTTGCATCAGGTCAGGTTTAGTACAGTAAATGTCTCATTTGTTGGTTTGTTTAACTACGGGTTAGTCAGCACTTTCTGAGGGGACGGATTCTTTAGCTTGTTGTTTTGGCCCTGAACTACACTGCCTCAGTCACAAATTGACCTTTTTAATAGCAATATATGATTTAACTTTTATAACAATCCAGTGTTTAGACTTCGGTTTGGGGACTGGGTAGGGAAGAACCTTTTAACTTGTATGTTGCACTCCCCCCCTCCAGTTGAGGGGGTAACAGGGAGGTGAGAAACAAACGAGATAGGGGGATTTTATTATATCCCACCTCATTTTGGTATGAGACCAACATTTTTCATGTCTTTGTGTGTGACCCAAACCAGTGCCCAAAAACATCAAGTGTGCACAGGTGTGCAGGTGAATGGAGGTCGCCTGGATACAGTTCCCCCTGAATCCATTTGGTTGTGGTGGTTTAATGGAGGTCCCCATAACTGGAACATCACCGCTCTGATTTATTACATGGAAACACTTCAGTACCCATGAGTGGCCAAAACCTATTAGTAAAGCAGGCTGTGTGTGAGCTGCATTAGGACATGAAATTAGTTCAGAACACAGCTTGAGGCTGTTCAGAGGACGAGTGCTCTCCCATTCAATTAATCAGTGAGCAGTATGGTGGTAAGGTAAGAAACAAAGCCAAATTCAAGTCCAGGTCCACTAAAATGTGCTTTGGGACTTTGTGGGAAAACTAGCATGGACGTAGCGCTTGTGTCCGACCTCCACAGTCTGCATGTGAAAGTGCAGCAGAAGTAACTGTGAGCTTCTGATTCAAAACAACAATTTAAAACATGTCTGTCATTGGGAACAGATTAAATACATCATCTAATACAAATCTGAAACGCGTGATGCTGTAACAGTAAAATATCAGAGAGGCCCGCGCTAACAGAGATCAGCAGGGTGTCGCCTCACGCTGTACAGTAGCCAGACGGCTCCGTCTTCAGAGGACCGCGGTCGGTCCCGACTTCTCAGAATGTAAACGGGACATGAGCTGAGATTTATACAAGTATAGTTGATTTCATGGAGCATAGGATTCTGGAGTTTACTCTGCGTTTTTATTTTTTTTTTCTCTCCAAAATGTCAGTTTGTTTTTCGGGGAAGCTGATAACAGCACGGAGCAGTCTGAAAGAACAGCATTACAGTTAGATGAAAAGTTTGCTTTTTAGATTATAACCTTTACTTTAATGGCATTTGATGATGATGATATTTACAACATGTTAAACTCTCTACGGGAAGTTCAGGACAGATTACTCGGTAAAAGCATTTAAAAGTGAAATCCTTACATACATCACAGTGTTATATACAAGTTTACAGTGATGGAGGCTTGTTTACTTTTACCTATAACTCTATATCTCTATATATGTTGGCGTTTTTTTTTTTTTTTTTTAAACTATGTTTTGTAAAGCTTCCACTGAGAACAGGGACATATTAAAGAGAGCTTTATAAACTTCCACCTGAGTTTGTTCTTGACTCTCATTGACATTAATTAAACCTTATTTTTTATAATTAACTTACTTGACTTTAAAGGCTATTTGAAGGCATAAATAATATTTATAAAGTTGACATCACTGATAATTTATTTCTATTTCTGCATAAAAATGTAAAAACTAAGAGCAGTTGAATCAGAAATAACCCAAAGTCTATTTCTGTCACACCTCCTCAAGATAACCCTGCAACAGTAAAGAAGACAAATGTGTACAAAAGAGAAAAATGGGAGAGGTGACGCACTGGGATGAATGAATGAAAGCGATGTAAGGAATCGATGAACTGATAAATGGACCCAGCAACTCAGGGCGGGAATGCCATGGTAACTATGCCATGGTAATAAAATGCAAGCTACTTCATCACATCATGCCTGACACATGTGAGTTGGTCATCATGCTGGTGTGTGACTTCCTGCCACAAAGGCAATGCACACACAAAGCACCTTCATAGGCTGGGGTCAAGCGAGTTTCTTACGCAACGTCATCATAAGATGCATGTGACTGAGAGCTTCTGAGGAGATCGACGTAGGAGATGTTTTTTGTTTGGTATTTTTTGTACCAGAAACTAACCAAATAGCTAAAGTAATGGTTGGAAAATGTTCAATATCCTCAGAGGCAAGAAGACAAGAGAAGTTCACTCTCGACTGTTCTAAGTGCAGACACGAGTGAAAAACAAAACAAAAAAAAATTTATTTGCATTGTTCCTTGTGGAGATGCATGGCCAATAAAAAAGGTTTTTAAGGAGCGTGACTTGGCTGAGCAGCATGTCGATACCATCAACACAATACTGATGTATTCTGTACTCACCGGTCAATAAATGCCATTATGTGTGGACACCCTAATGGGAGCAATATGTGCAGGAGAGACTAAAGAAGAGTCCTTGATGGAATTTGATCATGGGGCGGATTGGCCAGAGTGATTAGACCATGAAACTGATGTCCGCTCACAATGTTCTCTGAGAGCCCGACACAATCTGAGAAGCAGAGAGGTCAATTACATGAAGACTCATGCTTTTATCTCTTGAACCCCATAAACTGAGGCTTCCCCTTCAATTTTCCTTCCTTTTCTTTTAAAAGTAATTTAAAAGAAAAGAAATCTGTAATGTATGTCCATGTGATTTACAAACTCTTGATCTACTTGTATCTACATATTTTGTGCATCATTTCAACACATAGTTGGTATCTTTAGAAACAGTATGATCTGGACTTTTTTACAAAAAAAAAGGCACAAGTGAGTTTGCAATTATGGATCTGCCAATTGTCTTTTGGGGCAATAAAATGAAATTTAACTCAAATGTTTCAGCAAAGATAAGAGTTTGGGAAAACTGGTCACCTTTAGTGATACTTTTTTAAAAAAAAAAGGAAGTGGTAGAGTACAAATTTACATATGAGAAAAACACAACGTGGGCTGTTATGTCCTTAAGAGGTCAGTCATTGGCACAGAAGGACAGAGAGAGACTTCGCTGATGAGGAAATATATTGAGAACCTGCAGATATCTGTTTAGCACTGGTCAGTGCTGGAGAAAGAGTTGACATATGACATTAAGACCTGCTGCACTGCTGCTCAGCCAAGTCACACTCCTTAAAAACCTTTTTATCAGCCATGCATCTCCACAAGGAACAATGCAAATACATTTTCTTTTGTTTTTCACTTTATTGCAATATAATATAATATACATACATAGCAAAATACTGTATATATAGATAATGAGGGAGATTGTGTAACTGGTGCAGTAGCCGAAGGGTTAATGATCTGATGCTTGACAGAGGCTGGCTAGCTGTTTCCCCCTGTTTCCAGTTTTAATGCCAAACTAAGCTAACCGGCTGCTGGCTGTAGCTTCATATTCAGCTTACAGATGTGAGAGTCTATGTCTCGAGATATTACTAAATGTCAAACTTTTGCTTTCATGGTACTAATCTAGTAACTTTATCATTTTGGCTTTAAAAGTGGCAGTTAATCAATGAATCAGTTATCAAAATAGTTGCCCATTAATTTTCTGTCAATTAATCGACTAATTGTTTCAGCTCTGATTTACATATTCTACAGATCTTTGAATATAAGTGTATCTGTAGAGGCACTGGAGTGACGACATGAGGAGCTAAGATGACAGTAAATGAGACCTTGTAGATCCACAAAATATTTTGTCTCCAACTAATAAGTCTGGTCGTTAATTTTAGATGAAAAAGCATTAAATTATTAACGAGTGCAGATCAGTTTGCTTTTTACTCTCCCTGCTGCTGAACATGCTCTTCTCTTCATGCTACACCGCAGTTATATTTACCTATATATAAATAATCAATAGGTTGTAGGGTTACACAAGTGGATCATGTATAATGATCATCTCAACATGTATGTGTTTGTCTTTTGACACTTATTGCTGTAAGAACTGATCGGCTGCACTGTGTTATTGTGTTTAAACAAACAGTGAATATCCGGAGTTTCTCTTTGCCTCGTCTTGGAGGAGCCAGCTCAGCCCCGCCACACTAATGCCTTTATTCATTTCAACAATTACGTTACTCGTCACACAGAGTCCATTAATGGGCAATAAGCCTTCCTGTGGTATCCCATCACTGCACGATTCTGTTGCACTGCTGCCTGACACTCAACACTTTCCAAATACCTTCCATCTCAGACTACTTATTAAACAGAGTTTCTGCAGAGAATCCCATCTCAAAGTGTTATATGCGTATACAATATATTATAGTGTATACTTACAGTACTGTATACTACTGTATATTTTTGTTTATAAAACAAAATATAAAATATAACAAACATAACACAATAAAGACTAGTGACGTGAGTGGAAGAAGTGACAACATGAAACTAAAGTTACCACCTACGTTACAGTAAATTAAATTGTGAGTGAATGTGAGTCTGTGTTCATTACGTAAACATGAAGTAAAAGCAGGGAGAAGGGGGGTGAAAGAAAGAGGGCAGGGGGCAGAGAAACAAGAGCAGAGAGAAGAGGTGAGACACAGAAGGAAGGAAGGAAGTTCCCTTTAACTTCATGCCTCATGTGTGAACTCACTGGACTAATTAGACCTGAATTCAGTCAACCCTCAATCACAACACTGACAAAACTCTCAAAATACTGTACACAGACCGGTTGTCCCGCCAGCAGTCTGTCTTCAACACACAAACACATTAATGTAAGCCAACGCATACACCAACAACTTTTTTTTTTGCTCTTTTGCACACATCTGACCCAAATTTCTCAGTGAGGCAGCAGAAGTGGCTCAAAACCCGAGAACTCTCTGTTTAAAACTTTCTCAAACTCGAAACTTCATGTATCATACTTTCTTTAACAAACAATTATAAGGCACCACATTAAGTCAACTTCACTTTAAAGGAAAAGTTTGACATTTAGTTAAATCCTCTTCTTTTCTCTGTGAGTGAGATGTTCAGACTGATACCACTCTCACATCTGTACACAAAATAGGAGGAGGAGGTTTGCAAATGCATCCTTCTCTCCAGGACACACTCATAATCTTTACTGATCTGTATCGGTTAGAGCCATGAAGACGACAAAATCTTCTGTCGTAGTTCATAAATCGATTCACTCATGTTTGGGTTAGCTCATGGATAAATGTTTGCTTGCTGGTAAACTGTTATTGTTGTAACTAAACTGCTAAAGTGCAGAAGCGCTTCCTCTTCTGGTGTTTTTGTAAGTTACCAAACAGTTTAGAGTGCATCACCACCTCCATCTGTACTGAAGGAGAGTGTAAATGAATGAGTCTTAAGTCTCATCTGGATTTTATCTTGATATGAAACATTTGAAAATATTAAGTTTAAAATGGGTAATAATATGGTTCATATTATTGCAAATTTATCATGGTTATGTGCCGGACTATTTCCATTTGTCCAACAGAAATAGGCGAGCTTTCCCTCTGTTTATGCTAGGGTAAGCTAACCAGCTGCTGGCAGTAGATCCATATTTACTGTACAGACATGAGAGTAGTATCAATCCAAACATTTCTCTCTCTTCATCCGGCCTCGTGATTATCAAATCTAGTGGCTTTCTTTATGACCTTTGGTTTCTTTTCTACATCTTCTGCACGGCTTCTACTCATGATGCTGCACAGACTGATTCTGCACACAAGCAGTGAATTCATGTATTTATATATTTTGGTGTTTTGTGATCATTTGTAGACCGAAGGTTTAAGTGAAAATTAAAAAAAGAGACACACAAAACAGACTTAGAGTCCTTAATTATCATTTTGACTGGCTGATAATTTGTAGTGAACCAGCAACTCAGAAAATCTGTTGTTGAGAAAACAGTTGAAGTAAATGTAGTTCCTGTGACAGCAGAAATGTCAGCCACAGCTGCTTAATTGCCTCATTTGTCAGTGTGGAAATGTTGACTGCAGCTGAATATTATTTGTGAAGCGTTTTTCATGAGCAGTCACTCATACAGTGTACTAACACGGCTGCTCTCCCTCAGCTCTTTTTTAAATGGGTGGGATGTGGTTCATAGTGGTGTCCACAGAGAGTCTGGCAGCATCAGCAGCAAAGGTTACAAAAACAGATACTAGTGCTGCCATACGGCTACGTCCTGCAACATCACAACCTGTTTTCAGAAGAATTCCCTTCATAAAAAAATTACCAAGAACTTTGCGAGCTGCAAACAGAAAATCTATTTTAATTAGTCTTAGGCCATTGCATGTTTTTTGCACCAGGCTACGAAACAGGCCACACACCTGACGCGTGACTCTCGAAACGGCGCTCGGCTTCTTGTTGATGATTAATCAATCATTTAATCATTTCCTCCTACGCCTCCTTTAAAAATACACTGATAATCAGATAACCAACGTATTTATGAAGACAAGAGAAGCAAGTAGAAAACAACAAGAAACAAAGTGACATACAGCCACTGTTAAAGTTTTAATACAAAACTGCCATGTTCGATTTTTCCTGCTTTCCTCTTTTGTAGCAGCCTTCCTGCAGATTGGTTCATAGCATCCACCACAGTATCAAAGAGCAATGATGACCCCCACCCCTGATATAAATAGGTCTTGCCTGAGTATGTACATAAAGATTTTTTGGGGAGAGTGCGTACGTTTTTGTCATCTACCAACTCCTGAGGGAAATATCTGTCTTTATCTGCTAAATTCTTCACTATGTTGTGTCTGCCTGCTGTTTGGTAGGTTGGGTACTGTGGGTTTTTACAGCTCTTTCTCTGAAAGCAACGCTATGCGGTGAGAGTGAATCTGACAAATGACGACAACAGCTCCGTGCTCTTAGTTTATTTTCTCACTGTGTTAGTGGACGTATGTATTAGTGGTATGTAGTAGTCTAAATTTGTTATACTCTTACATCCAACCTCCATAATCATAAAAGAACCCAGCTGAGTATATGAGAGAAATCAGCCCATTTCCCAGTAAAGAGCCTGTAGGACACTGCTGACAAAAGAGCACAGGGCAAACTATTACATTTACATTACTCACATTCCCACATGACCCACTAAGTGACGTTACTCTGGCATCCATGATAAGGTTTACTGAAAGATAAGGAGGAAAATATATAAACTGCTGAGCCACATGTATTAAACAGCGAGGGACCCCGAGGGGCAATCAATCAACTTCCTGACACAACGGCTGGAGAACACAGCGGAATACTAAAACAGTTGAAGTCTTATAACGCGAGCTGAACCAAAAACTCATGAGATAACAGGAGCAGAGAAGCTGATGGAGAAAACAACAAAAACACGCAGACTTACAGCTGATTTATATACCAACAAAACAAATGCATCATAAAAACATAACAATGTGCTCACAGACACATTGTACCAATGCTGAAACAATTACCAGGAGATGCTCTGATATTTAACACATAAGAGTAAGTTTACTCCACAAAGGGGTGAGATTTGGTTCCAATCACAAGTTTTCAGTTGTTCTTCATAACGATTAGCAGGTTGGTGTCAGGAAACGGCAGCTGATAAAAACCGCTTTGCAATCTAATTTTTAAGTGCATCTGCCGTGTCTGTAGAGTGGGAGATCCATTACATCAAAACAAATGCTCCCAATTTCTCCCTAAACGGAATAAACAAATGACAAGGATGCGTTACTCCATGTGATAAACTGCACAAGTAGAGGGAAGTGGGGCATCTATGTCACTAAATCTAACGTGTGTGTGTGTGTGTGTGTGTGTGTGTGAGACGGCCGAGTATAATGTGGTGAAAGAAAAAATCTTTTTATGAACGACAAAAATATCACTGGAGCCAAAAGACTGAGGCAGCTCTTACCTGCCGGAGTCTGGAGGTAGAAGATAATAGTTTGTATAACAATATTGTGAAAGCAGTCTGCCTTCCCAAATGGACAAGGCCTCAGTGTTTTGGGGCACAGGTTACACCTGGCTACAGGGGAGCTGATTTATGCTGACATTTATTGCTGGGTCTACACAGTTATAAGCTATTATGACGGGTTTAGTTGATCAATAATTCACCAATACATGTTTCTTTCAAGTTTTATGTTTGTTAATCTCTCACTATCTCTATAATAAATGTATGTGTTGTGTTATTATAAAATCAGTTATTTTGTTTCCAATCAAAATAATTCTTATTTAACAGAATCTGCAGCCTTTGGGCACCAGTGTACAGATCATATGATGCCAAAAAAACAGATGAGTCAGAGTTGAGTGAAGAGATTCAGTCGCAGGATCTGATTCCTGTCAGTCGGCGGTTTTCTTTGGCACCAGCTGGAGCTTTTATAATCTGCTAATTGAATTTCCTCCACACTGCAGCCCATCAACACCCTGTGACATGCCCCACTGTGGCCCTCATTATGTGGATATGACTGTGTGCTGTGTGAGAGAGAGCTAATATATGTGAGGGAAATCCAGACTGTGTTTGTAAGCATGTCAGTTTTAGCTCCTTTCTATTACAGCAATTTAAGGAACTGTAACCTGGAGCTTAACCGATCTTGGACCTGTAAGAACCTGCAAGTCTTTGATTACAGGTTTAGGTCAGCTGCAGAGAGAACCAGGCCTTTATTTGGGAAAGGCTTACATTATAAACTGGCCCATATATCTAATTTCCCCAGTTAACATAAACTCAACTCATCCTCCATGTTTACGTGTTGTCTTGATAAATTCAGTATAATGCTTCAACACACTAATTCTTCAGTGCAACAGCAGAGTCATTTCAGTTGTTTCACTTTGACTTTTCACCGAACAATGCTAAACTACCATGAAACTCAACACTTCCTCAATCGCATCAAAAGTCTGGCAACCTTCTTTGTACACGTAGGCTTTTATTGTGAAAAACACATCAGGAAGTATTCAGTGTTGTTGACAGTAGCTTAACATGGATCAGGTGCATGACAAAGAATAAGCAACTGGAAAGAATGAGTATGAACACATAATTTCTGTTAAAAATGGACATGACCTTGTAGTGCTGATGAATTAGTGCAATGGAAATTAATATTATACTGAATTTATCATGTGAGCTGCTCTTGCAGGTAATTTCACCATCTTCAATGTGGTTTTTTACCTGGACTTTATTTGCTCCCCTTTGATATTATTTGACTGGCTTTTATAGGAGAATTTATGGTTATCAGTTGTTGTTTTTAAAGAATAGTGACCCCGATCCATACTGATAATACAATTTAAATGTGTAAAAATCATCCTGTCCACGCTCTGTGGTGGACAAACTCTGTAATTGAGACCTTTATGTTTTGACATTTCTTGTTACTTACCAGCTGACATATATACAGATACTGATATATCTACAATGAGCTGATATAAATGTATCTAGCTCTAGTTATGGATGTATGTCATTAAAAAGGCGACACCACTTCAGATACCAGGACAAATTTCAATATTTTTATGTTCTGTTTTGTCGGACAGCGGTGTTCAGTTGCGAAACAGACAACAATGGAAGAAGTGGAGCTGATACAGATTTTCTTTTTACGTTTACACGTATTGACTTCAGTCTGATTAAATTAATGGTCTCTAGCCACAGCTCTCCAGAGCCGGCGGAGTCCTTCAGTAATGTTTGGTCACTGCTACCGCTAAAAAAGCTCAGTACTCGAAATGTTACATGATTTTGACTTAATAACTGAGGGAACTCATTGTGACATGAATTTTCCACATTAAAATCAAATCGCTCCACAGAAAACAAAGTGAAGAGGGGTATGGTCTTTCAGATTTGTCCGGCAGCCAACACTAAATGCAAAGCTCTGTCTTCAGTATTCATGAAGCGGTGCAGCAGAGCTTTTTCTTTTTTGAGATGGAGACGCATCATCAATGCCAAAATGAAAAACAACCAAATGTCCAATCACAGCTTGTGGGTGGAGACATGGGCAGAGCTTATTACTGACACAAGCTAATGGCAGTCATGACACTTATAACAGAAGCTGACAGAGATGAGCTTATCAACATTTTAATCAGTCAACTCAGATCTTCTCTCATCTGCACTGTGGAGGCAGGACTGTCAGAGAGGTTTTGGTGAGAAAATCAATGTGAGACGTTGACAGCGAGGGAGATATGTTCCCCAAATTAGAGTCAAACTGAATCGGAGTTGTTTTTGTGATCAACAAATCATGAGGAAATCAATGAGCATATTGATTCTACCTAAGCACGTCTTCACTACCTGCCTGTGAAAGTCATTGTTACTCTGCTCTGCTGTCCGCTTTCTCAATTCTTCATATTTTTCTTTAATGATTTTATGCTTTTGTACGGCCTGTGATTTTTTATTTTTTTATGTATTTATGACCAATTCCAGATGTAGTTTTTTTTTAAGCTTATAGCCTTTGATTGTTTGATTAACAGTGTTTTTCTCCTGTCTTCTGTTTGTATCTGTTGATGTGGGTGGCGAGCTGCTGCGTTCAACTGTCCTTACAAACATAAATAAAGATGAATATAATTGAGTGTATCTTTAAGTTCCTGTAGTGGAGAAGTTCCTGTAGTGGAGAAGGCCTGTTTGTTTGTGTTTCTGAGTGCAGCGAGCTGAGGGGAAAATGTTATTCTTCAGAGATTAGAACGGAAAGCTAATTATTCGGTTAACCACAGAGACAAACACCCTTCAGCCACATCAGGACGCTGTTCAACACTTTAATCCAAATAATGCACCACACAGCGTCCGGGTGGACACAGTACAGGTGGCCTGAAGGGGCCCCTCTCCCAAAACACCATTTAACAAAGCTCATTTCTTCGCTCCACCATTTCATGCTGATCCACAAACTGTCAACAGACCTTCACAGTGTCATTTGGTCTGAGAGTAATTGAGAGGTAATGAGTTTGGATTTATCCTCACAGCCATGTCACTGGAGGAACGGCCCTGTTAATTAAAGCTCAATCAAATGTTGATGAAAAGCCGGCAGTCACACATGAAATACAGGACTGGAAATCTGTTCTGTTCCTCTAATTAGTTTATTTTCAGAGTGATCGCTGATTCTTCAGACATGTTCAGATAAATTACATCCTCATTTCTACTGCAGCCTCACACACGATGTTTTTCAACATGAAAAATGCATGAAAAGGGCAGAACTGTGTTGTGAGGGCTCAGTGCCGCACACTGACTGTGTACAACACTGTATAAGCCAAGCTAAAGGGACATTTTGGATTTAATAACTGAATCATTAGCAAGACGAAGTGAATCAATATTATTATGTACACACAGACTGTGGCACTTCACATAATTACAAGCAGCTGATTAAAAAAACTCAGCCTCAAGTCAGCCTCCGTGTTGTAAGTCAGGACTTTCTGACGGCTACAGTATCTCCCACAATGTGAAAAAAAAGACACAAACCTGCAGCAAAATGGCTGCAATGCCTCACTGACAGCTACTACTAAATAAAATTCAGAAACACAATCAGTTCAGCTTGTTTAAAATGGAGATTTTCACTGTAAGTTTGTATCTGGTAAGGTAATGCACACCAACAAACCAATCAGAATTGAGAGTTCTCAGTGGTATAAGCTAAATTAATGCAGTTCACTTTTTTATAAAGAATATTTGCGTATTGTCGCAAGATTTCTCTGTTTTTTTCTGGTTCGTCAGACAGTCCACTCAGTTTAACTGCCAGCTACGTTTCATGATGCAGTTGAGTGGACTTAAAAAAACAAGAGTGAAAGGTTTGACACAGTAAAAGCCTGAAAATTCTACCCATTTTTCTTTTAATTAAATCATGAATTAATTCTGAATCAAATCATGGGATTCTCAAATCTTCCTGCCTCTTTAGTAAACACCTACATTTATTCTAGCAAACACAACAGTGAGAGATAACAACAAACAACTGGCAACGATTAGAAAATGTCACATAAGGAGCATTTTATGAAGAGCTTTTTTAAAGTTGTCATTCTGCAACCAACTACCTAACTATTTGATGTACTGCTCTGAAAATTCCCTCTGCAGGGAACCACTTGCAACCATACAAAAACAACATGGCTCAAGTGCATTATGGGGGAAAATGCAGTTCAGACACAAACACACAAATACAAAACTTCTTACCCCTGTCTGTCTCCATCCACCAGGATTCGAACCAGGATGCCTGTAACAGCTACCAGGATGGGGTAGTGGTCAACACTTTCCAGACCTGCAAGCAGACTTGTTTTAATATTGACAGATAGGAATGCACGGCTTTATGTAATTAACAACAATGGTTGGACAGAAAGCATTTTTGCACCTCTTTACATTAATCTGATATCAGTGACTGAGGAGTCCTCTGGACCACCAACTTCTAGAGCTGCTTTCAGATACTAACATACTTTAATTACTCTCGGACAAAAAAGTTTACTTCTAACTCAGCCAGTCAGAGGCTACTTTAACAGTGGATATAAAAAGTCTGGACAGCCTTATGAAATTAGAGAAATGTAAAGACAGAAATAACAACCCAAATGTCAGACTTGTTCCATTTTTAATGTGATCTTCCACCAAACAACTCTCAATTAATACTTTGTGTAAGCACCTTTGGCATAACATATTAACAACAAGGTTACTCTATTTTTCATGTGTTACAAAAGCCTTGGTTCTAGTAAAACCCGAGCTCCCCGAAACACTTCAGGGGAGCTTTCACAGTCCTCTCAAAAGAAGAATAAAAACTTTCTCAACAAGGAATCACTATTTCCACACGTTTAATTGACAAGTCGTTTGCCTTGTCTAAATCACTCTGCTGACTGAATTCACTGATTGATCTCTGCAGGTATCTTTGCTATTATACAGAATTCTTGAAAATACTTTGTTTTCAAAGAAATTCACTGATGCGTAACTTTTGTCTATTGTGGAAAGAAATCTTTAAATGTGAACTGATTATAAAGGGAAATGGAAATAGTGTTCAATTAGTAACTTTTTAATTAAGTAATTCTGCTTGCTTACAAAATTAACACCAAAAATTAGACAATAACTCCAAAACTTTCTCTTTATTTTGCCTCTAATTAAAGCCAAAGGGAACTGATTATTTTTAGGCAAATAAAATTGGGAAATAACAGACCTGTAAAATAAAGCATTACTGAAAAATTACCTCTGTGCTAACAAAATTAAAACTTCAAATGTGTGCGTTTGATGTGTGTGTGTGTGTGTGTGTGTGTGTGTGTGTGTGTGTGTGTACCTGGCAGTCTCAAGTTGACAACGCGATCAAACAGGTTTTTCTCTGCAGTCACTCTGTTTAACACCTGGTTCAACAGCTGCAGAGGAAGAGACAAATACTTTCATATTACTCATGGTTTGCTTTTCTCTCAGTGGATCAATTTATAACATGTTCAACTTAAAGGTTGTTTTCTGGGAACTTTTTCTGCTGCCAAGAAAATGAGGATTGCAGAAGTAGCAACGTGCCAGCTGTAGGCAATTATTATCACAACTTCATCCAGTCAGAGTGCAGCAAGTGGAGAAGGTGTTGATACAGCTGATGTTAGTTGGTATAACATAATCTAAAATAATTATTGCTCAAATTTTCTGCCATGCGTATGGACAAAAAACAGCATACACCATTTCACACATCAACTGGTGCTCATAAAAGAAGAATAGGTCACCTCACACTGACTTCAGACCAGCAAATACAGTTTTCTAAAAATAGATGCAGGTGAAATGATAAGAAGATTAAATACAAGCCGATAGAGTTGTAACCTTATTGTAAAACATTGTTTGTTTAGGTTGTTTGCCCATTTCACTGAACACAGTTATAATTTGCAGTTTATGCAGCGTGCTGTAAAATGTCAATCAAAAACTAATTTAATTAAATTTAAATGATTTATGAGTGATGAATTTTATCTTTTTATAACAGGTACATGTAATGAATTAGTTGTATGGGTGCTATAAATAACCACAGCCATGTGTAATGATAGCTGTTCTGTTGGAGAAACTCACTGATGAAACTTCTGTGCCGTTTTCTCATTGAGGTGTAGTGAGAAGTAAAGCACACTGAAGGGGAAATTAAATTTGTGGTTGTGTGTCCAGTTCCACAATGTTTTTTGGAAACAAGACCATGCGAACACAAGCTTTATAAATCTGATAAGAAGGATGTGTCTTTTGTTTTACGCGTCTGGCCCCAGGTGTTTCAGAGGTGGACAATTTTCCGTGCTAAGCTGGTCTTTGCAAATTGCTGTGACACAAGCCCGGAGCGCGTTTGTTAAATGCGCCGGATGTGTCTGCGCTAGACTGCCTACATCTGTGGCTGAAAACCCTGCTGTACTGGCCTTTATGAGTTGGAATAAGACTGCTGAACTTCAGGTCTGAACATTGTTGTTATCACCAGTTGTCATTACAAGCATGCTTATGAGACAGGGTGCATTTTCCCTTTAAGGCGGCAACATGATGTGCTCGTCGGATGGTCAAAACAGCGTCCAGTACTAGTAATAGAGTAATATATACTTAGTTACTACGATGGTTTTTTACGGTTTTTCTCTCCACCTTCCAGTGTGGACGTTCAGAACAGATACAAAGATTTTTGTCTTCAAATGACCTAGTTCGACTTAGTTCTTTTCAAGAATAACCCGAAGAGGAATTCACTAAACTGTGATTTATTTGAATCCTTGTGTGGATCACCTGAGCGAGTCGTCTGAGCAGCAGCTCTGCAGATGGACGGGACCAATCCAGGAAGATCTCCGGTACCAGAGTGACCGTCATCTCCAGCACCCGCAGCAGGCTGACGGACAGGTCGAAGCAGGTGGCACACACCTGGAACAAGGTTTTACAACATGAATGAACGCGGACACTGCAGGACACAAGCGAGCCTGCACTAACACACTAAACTTTAGGTTCAGGTTATTGTCCTCAAAGCTGGGGTAAGGGGGACAGAAGAAACAAAAGCAGAACCAGAGAGAGAAGATACACCTGAAGTTACAGGTGGTCATGTTCCTGCAGTGGAAAAGGCCTACATGTAACATGACAGTTTGTGTGATTACCTTCAGCTGACGAGTGTCCACAAAGTTTCTCTCTGGACGCTCTGCAGCCTGCTGGATCTGAGAGAGAATGTGGAGAGCAAAGAGAAGGAAAGGTGAAGATGACGACAACAACAGGAAAGCAGAAGAAAGAAAACGTATTTACTTATTTTGACTTTCTTTCTTTGACAAAATCTGTTGTTTGGATATTTGTTCTATTAAATATGTAATATGAATACATAATCATACGGTAAACACAAAGTACAGCTGAGGTTGATGGGAATGTCATTTGTTTTGCAGGTATTTGGTAATAAACCAAAGTATTGAACACATTAAAATGTTGACCTGATGATCACCAAAGTTATAACAATTCATCCTGAGGGAACAAAAGAAAAGCACAAACTAAACACAAAGCTGCACAGATTGTGTGTGGAGTGAAATGCTGAGTGCTGTGCATCACTGAGGGAACAATAAATAGTGCTGCTGTGCTGAAAATATACACATATTCCCACTGGAATATGATCAATTAGAACACTAAGTGGTGCTTGTTGGATGATTCAGTGTATTACTGAGGATTTATCTAAAACACAAAATAATCTCACAACAAATAGAACACCTTACGTTATTTTTAAATGCAGACTACATCCTGCATCTGTACTTCTCTTTTATTAATGCTGTGATTGATGGAGTCAGGATACCACTGGTCTTTAAAAGGCCTTGCCAGTGGTTGAGCTCAGTAAATCTTATGTGTTCACAGCGGACTTTACCGACAACCATTTCCCAATTCATATAAGTGGAGCTGTAGTTTTTAAACGATGCAATGTTTCCATTAGCTTTCAGCTTCCAGGGGCCCGTTGGTTTCAGGTCATTCTAGAATAAAAATCAACTCCCAGACACTTGAAACTTACTCAACAAAGCTGGTGCATCACAATTAAACACACTCCAGCACTGTTTGTTGTTGAAGTTGCTTAGCTTTAGAGTTTTAAGGGGGTTAAAATGGCAGAGATTGATCTGGGTGGTGCATTCAGGTGCTGAAGGTCTGACAACAGAACTTCACTACTCAACATCCACATAGTGCTGCATTCATAAGCTGTGATGTTCAACAGGGAATACGTAAAACTGAATGTTGTGTGTTCAATGTTGTTGAATGTAAAAAGGTTTGATGAATTTTTCAGTTAGCTGTATTAAATGGTATTACAAGCAGAATCATAACTACCGTGAATTATAAATGTGGACATGTGTTTTGGCGGGCTAAGGTGGGTTAATCACCTGAACATTTCATTTACAAAATGAAACGATTCTGCAAAATATTACAAAAGCTAAAATATGGCTCCAAGCTTTGGGAAGTGACTGACACTAACTGAAGGTTTAAGTAGATTGTTTTTTATATTAGTTATTTACTAGTTAACCTTTAACCTCTTTAAAGCACATATTCAAACTGCTGTAAGTAAAATGTTGGACTTGGAGACTCGCAAATTTAAGAGTAAAATATTATTATCATATTTCTTGCTCTTAAATTGCAGAGATGCAGTTTCACACATTTCTGTCCTATTAATCATTCAGCAAAAAGCCATAAATCAACTCAAATCATCTCCCTGCTGCCCAGATCCACTTCACACCATTTTTAAACCGTTTCCATGCTTTAGTGGAGATAGTCTTCAGTCTGGTATATTCCCTAAAACATGAACTGTAGAAATAAACTCACCACTGGCTCCATTGTTACAAACTAATGTTATTCAGTGGAGCCTTCCTCAAACCCACCGGACTCCATGTTGAATTCTGTGTCAGGCTAAATTTGGGGAAATAATGTAAACATACAGTAAATGTAAAGCGCTGCTCGTTGACATCTTCTCTTACCTCTTGGATCATGCCGATGAACTCGGAGAAAGCCCAGTTGAGCTGGTTCAGGACGCTGTTGAGGAAGGAGGCGGCCATGTCTTTGTCCACACTCAGCAGCTCTGCCATGTGTCTCTGCAGCAGCAATGATGGACACGGCTCTAAACCAATCAGAGGAGAGAAGACAGGTAAACAAACAGTGAAGCAGAGGATACAAGACAGCGAATGTTCTATTGGAACAGCGTGTCCTTCATTTTGTGCCCCATTTTGGAGGCACCGCCTGGGAGGCAATCCAGATGGTTCCCGTAGAGAAGCTCATTGAAGCAGCTGTGAGTTGCTCTTCAACAGAGGTGGGGAAGTTAACCAGATGGACATCTACCAAACAAACCAGTTTAAAATAATAATACCCTTTATTTATACAGCAATTTCAAAACATAAAGTAACAGAACAAAATCTACTAGGAAACTTTAAATAACAACTGAAAAACACAGATTATAAAATCTGATGGCTATAACTCAGAGATTAAGCGATTAAAATCTGATCACGCTCAGTGTGGCATTTGAAATTTAGAGCAGATCATAGTCCAGGACTGCAAATTACATTCACCAATCTGCTTTAATACTGAGTGTATATTTGTTCCTCTCTGATGAAGTATTTCAACAACAGCTGCGTCTGCTCGTTTCACCTTGTCAGTGGTGTAAAACGTCTACCAGCACATGTGATTACTTGTTGACATAGTGACTAGTGTTATGTGATTCCAATATTAGTTTACTGCTCAAACAAACGTTTTATGGGTGTAGCTACACTGTAAAAAATTTAGTTAAGGTCACGTCCTGAAAGGGACAGTGGACGGTCACAATGTAATATGCTGCCAAAATTGTCTACACAATGGGTTACTCTTCCTTATTCTTATCTGCAAAAAAGTAAAGAGGCCAAATATCAAAACAGATGTCCTCAGTCCATCTGCAGTTACCTGTCGCTATCTTGCTATAGCCAGTCTGTCCTCATGTACCTGCATGCATGTCTTTATTGTGCCAGATCGAGTCTGTGTTTTAATGTTTTAAATGTAGTACAATGGTGTCCTGTATGATGTTTTTTGTTTACTAACATTAATACTGTCTTTTCTTTTTATCATTTTTCTCTCTATATATATACTCTCTATATATGCATATGTCTGTATGCATATGTCTGCATGTATAAAGAGTATTTATGTACATATATGTGATATATGATATATACATATATATATATTCTGTTTTTAGAATGACTCTGTAACATCTGTCCAGGGACTACAAATGAAAAACAGCCTCTTGATTAACTCTGGAGAAATACAGCAATTTTATTAATGTGCACCGTCGCTGTTAAATAAACCAATAAAAAAAATGTGACCGATGAGAAGAGACGAGGCAAGAGGAAGGGAGGATCAAGATGAGGGTTTAAGAGCTAATGGAAAAGTCTACCACAACAAAGATGGTATTTACAGTATGGTGGAAGTTTGACGTACAACTGAGGAGAGAATCAGTCATGTAAGACCTTAAAAATATCCCCCTAACTTGGCAATAAAGGAAAATAAAGGGTAAAAAGAGGCTTTGAAAAGGAAAAAGAAGGGGATTAACAGGAGGTGGCAGAGGGACAGGGGAGGAAGGACAAAGCAGGACAGGGAAGAAGGGAACACACAGAGGAGAGGAGGATGAGGCGGAGGAGGAGGAAGACAAACAGAAGTGTGTGGAGAAGATGAGGGAACGCTCTCCAGCCTCCTGTGGGACACGTGATGGGAACACTGTGGAGTCAAGTGTTCATTAAGTCTAATAATCTCTCTCCCCGTTTCTCCTCTCTGCCCTCAGACTCTGATGCATCCCCCAAGAATCAAATGAACCCGTCTGCTCTGAAGCATGAAATCCAGAGGTCAGACGACTGCTGACAAGAAGAAATGGTACTGTGGTGCAGTATCATTTTGAGGTATTTGTGCTTAATTTGAGTATTTCCATTTTATACTACTTTATACTTCTACACCATATACATTTCAGAGGTAAACATGGTACTTTGTACTGCACTTTATATCTGATTGCTATTTTACTGTATACAAAGTAGGTCAATCTAGCTCCACCTTGCGCAGCTAACAAAAAAATGCTGCTCACTCATTCTTGCATCAGCATTAACAATCCACTGCAATAAAAATGTTCTGAATTAATGTATTTTTACAGTTTTAGGTACAAAGGTACATTTAGCTATAACACATACTTTTATGTAAGTGACAATTTCCATGCAGGGCTTTTATTTTGAATGGAACATTTTTATATTGAAGTATTTCTACCTTTAAGTCAGATTATGTAACTTTTAGAAGGAGAAATTACACTGATTCCTGTTTTTATTTATAAGTAATAAAGATTCACCCTTCCTTACTACAATACACTCAGCTTTACTTGGTCTGCTGCAACCAGTAGCTTTTAGCCCGGCATTAGCAGGCTAATTCGCCAATGCGTCTTAGTCCGGAACCTCTCAGTTCATTTTTGATTTCCAAGGGGCGTTATTGACGGGCAGAGACAACCAGTCAGAGCAACGAAACGCCGTTCTGTCAGAAGTTCAGCAAAAACATATTTATTATCAACATGAAGTTTAAGTGCAGTTGTTTGTTCTTCTTTTAGAGAAAAATTTGCCGTCCAGTCTGTTTAATACTGCCAGTGTAGCTAGCCGTGGAACGCTCCGCATCGGCGGCCAAAGATGCTCTCCGTCAGTCATTGTATTAAATCGTCTCATATAGATAAACGGCTGTGATTGGCTCGCCTCATAACAGTTCTGAGGAAATCAGTCTGAATGGGAGAGGGGCCATACGTATCTGCCAGATCAAATAAAACATGAGCTCGCAGACTCGTCTGGTTCCCAGGCTCAGTAGCTTCAGTAGCTTTAGCAAATGTTATCTACCTTTAGATATTGGTGCTTGACTGACATCACTGAGTCATTACTGACTCAGTGTTTTTGTTTTATTTAGGAGAAGGATACCACTTCAACATAAGAAATGATTGCTTATGCAATATGTATGAGTTAAAAAAAAGGAATGAATGTCAAAGGGCCATAAACTACATAAACTAAAAACGACTTGATAATGGGATGTGATATGTTAACATATCTGGACTAACTGTGTAAGATGGTGTCACTGGTCCTGTGCTATATCTACTGACTACTTAATCAGATTTTGGCCTTTATGTGAAACTGACAACTGAAACAAAAGTGACAGCTGTTATTAAAAGAGCAAAAAAAAAAAAAAAAAAAAATTAAGACAGTGACAGCTGAACAGAAAAGGGAGTGATGAAAAATAACTTACTTTGGAAACTAGCAATGGACAGATCCCCTGAAAGGCATGCAAATGAGAAGGCACAGAGATGAAAGTCAATTATCATGCAGCAAGCAGAAAATCACAATTAAGTGGAAAAGAAACAGAGGAGCAGAAAAGGCTTGGAAACAAAGAGGACAATGACACGGCAAAGCATGCTTAGGATTAAATTAAATAATTAAAGGACCACAGATTTTGGGAAATATGATTTGCTAACTTCCAAACAGTACGCGGAGACCAATATCTATTTTAAGTGTGTGCTTATAATACAGAAAGGCTGGAAGCAGTTGAAAAGGAAAACTATGTCTTCCAATAACTCATTAACATCAAATGTACCTTTCATGTAGGCCAAATATATCCAGGAGTCACATGAGTTTGGATCAGAGGATAGTGTGAAACTACTGTATGAGGGAAGGACGCCTGAGGTCTGACAGGTTGAAAGATAGATGTGTGAGATCACTGCTCCATAAACCACAATGTTGTGAACAACTTGTAAATTCAACAGCTTGGACGGAATTGGAAGGGATATTTTTAGCCATGTGAACGGCGGCTCCATGGAAGGAAACGTCTGTCTGTTGACCACCTTGGTCCAGACTGAAATATCTCAACAACTAGAGGATGGATTGTCATGAAATGTGGTTCAGACGTTAATGTTCCCCTCAGGATGAATGTAATATTGCTTTACAACATAAAGCCATAACAGATAACCACAATAGTGCAGTGAAAAACAAAATAAAGCAATAATAAAAACAAGAATAGAACAAGACAAGGCTTAAAAAATGGAAGTTCAAAATATTTAAAGAAAATAGTTTAGCAACTAAAACAAGAGTAATCTATACAATAAAAGTGGGATCTGAGCAGGGATTTAAAAGAGGTCACAGACTGAACTAAGCAGATTTTCTCAGTTAGATTGTTCATCGTATCTGGGCCTGAACAGAAAAGGCTCTGTAGGACTCAACAGCTGAGCGATGTAGCAGTCGGTGCCTGGCCATGCAATGTTTTAAAAGTTACCAGTAAAATCTTCAAAGCAATTCTTGCAGGTGGCAAGTGTAAAGAAGCTAAAACAGGTGTAATGTGATCCTTTCTGTGGCTTTTTGATCCAGTCAGGAAAAACATGCATTGAAGTATGCAAGACGCAACAAAATATGTTAAGTAATATGGTGATTCAAATCTAAAAAGGAATCAAAGATTTTATAAGGATCCTACATTTGGTTAAACCTATTCAGAAATGTGTGGAGAGCCAATAATAACAATATCTGTCTGGATTTAACTGGAGAAAACAGTTTGACATCCAGCTTTTAACATGAACTAGACATTCCTGTAATAAGTGCAGCAGATTGTAAAAGAAAATTTAAAAAAAAGGACCCAGGATTGGCCCTTGAGGTAATCCAAACTGTAATAGGCATATAGGCATAAGTGTCCATAAAAAGTTCATAGTTTGTCTTTCTTACAGGCAAAAGAAGAGTTCAACATTTAGAGAAATGTTCTATTTCTCTCTGAGAGTTAGATGTTCGGATTGATGCTACTCTCATGGATGGCAAAAGGCAAGCTTAGTTGAGCATTAAGACTGGAAAAAGGGGGAAACAGCTAAAAGCAACAAAAGTAACAAAATCCACCACCCAGCACTTCTAAAGCTCACTGATGTGCTGACACACACACACACACACACACACACACACACAGAGTTAATTAAAGCCGTAAATCAAATAGAGATGTAGTAAAAATAAATCTGGTGTAGACAGACAGTCATGGCCTCAATTTATTTATGGAAATTCATAAATGAAAACAAGGACTCAAACATGAACCTGAACCACTCACTTACTCCCAAAAATAAAAAAAGATAGAAGGGGACGTACAGAAAGAAAAAAACATGAGAGACAGAAAAAACTAGAAGCCAGAGAGTCCAAAACAGCATGAGAAAGTGAGAGTTAGAAAAGCCACTGAAGGGAAACAAAAATCATTGATTTATTCATTTCAGCTTAATTCTTTTTAGGGCTTCTGAACAAATGGAAATGATCCCAGCAACAGAAAATGAACAAGTCTGGAGACATCCTGGACTGTTCACTGGTCCAAAACAGAGCTAACACCAACAAACACACTCATTCACATTCACACTGACAGGCAGTTTAGCCTCCCTGCTGCCAGAGAAAGAAAACAGACAGAGAGCAACACAAACAGACAATAAATAAATAAATAAAAACAGATAGAAAGACAGTAACAGTGAAACAGATGGAGATAAACAGAGAGGAAGAGTAAGACCACCTACTCTGCAGACTGGGGAGGTTGGCGTCCTCAGGTTTAGTCTTCAGGAGGTGAGGAAGGCGAGTGTATCTGTAGCCAAAACCACAACCCTGAAAAACAACACAAAGAGCTCAGACATCCATTTTCTGCCATAATTACAAATAAGCAGAGGTGGAAGAAGTACTCGGGTATTTTACTTCAGTAAATGTAGTAATACCACAGTGTAGAAATACTCTGTTACAAGTAAAAATCCTGCATTCAAAGGATAATGCATAAGTATGAGCAACAAAATATACCTAAAGTACCAAAAGTAAAAGTACTCATTACGAATGTGGCCCATTTCAGAATAGTGCATATTATATTATTGGATTATAATTTGTGATATATCAATGCATTCATCACTTTAATGTTGCTGCTGGTAAAGGTGGAGCTTTTTATATATATATATATTTTGTTTGTTTGTTTGTTTTTAGTATTTTTAATAAGTTTTCAAATTGTTTGACCCAGTACAGACAAAAACGTTAATAACAGAAATCAAGATACTATTAGCAAAAGACAAAGAAAAGAAAATAACGCATATTATATATAACTTTCTTTAAAATATATATAAATAATTAAATACATTTAAAAAAACACCAAAATGAGTCTACGCGTCTTTAGCAATAGTAGTCAGATTTTCCAAGTAAAGCATTCCAAGTAACATATACTTGGATACTGTTGTGCTGGCAACATAAGCAGGGTCAATCGCTGTTACTCAAACTTAATATGCTGATGTTTAGCAGGTGTAATGCTGAGCATGTCCACCATCTTAGTTTAAAAGCTATTAACAGGTGTGACAAGGTGCAACTACTCAACCTTGCTGCCAATTCCTCCTAGTGGTAACTTGTGGTACCACAACTAATAAATCCCTTGTAGCCCAAAAATCATTTTACCGCATAGATCCCCTTTATAAAAGAGACATCTTTAAAACTGTTCACAGGACAAACTGCGAGTCAGTTATTACTTTTTGTATAATGAGTTGTTAATCCACAAATGTTTATATTTGTAAAACTTTCCCAGAGCCTTGAAAAGCTGTTTTTATGTGCATGACGTCCTCCAGTGTAAAGTCTGAGCGGGGTCAGTGAGAACAACACTACTAAGCTAGCCTGGGAAGCAGACGAATCTGTGAGCTCATGTTTTTATTTGCTCTGGCAGATCCGTCTGGTCCCTCTCCCATTCAAACTGATTTCTCTGCCGATTTCTCGAGATGACCAATCAAAAGCGTTTATTTAGTAGGACGCGGGTTTAATACGATGACTGACAGAGACGAGCGCCATTCAGGTATCTTTGTAAATATCCAAGATGGCGCTACCGTCCCGGCCAGCTACAGCAGCAGTATTAAACAGACGGTACATTTTCTCTTAAAGAATGTGTTTGCCAAGCTTCGGACAGGACGTGCCGCCCAGACAGCGTTTCATCGTTCTGATTGGTTGTCTCCGCCCGTCAATAACGCCCCTTGGAAATCAATAATGAACTGAGAGGTTCCAGACTAATATGCATTTGCGAATTAGTGCAGCGGAGGCTGATGGGAATGTCATTAGTTTTGCAGGTATTTGGTCATAAACTAAAGTATTGGACAAATTAAAATGACACATTTCTGTCAGGAACCAAAGATGGTGACACTGTCATCCACAGAGCGGTGCTGCTAGCACAAAAATGTGTGTGCACTCACCCTCCACAGTCTGACAAGTATCCAGTTGGTCTGAGCCCAGGGTCTCTGTTCATACGGAGCCAGCAGATTCCTCATCATGGCAACACGTCTGAAATCACATGAATATACATCACAAAGACCACAGTCTGCATTTTCTAACTTCAGATAAGCAGGAACAATCCATCATCCATTTATTAATTTACTGTGTGCGACATCCCTCTGCCTTTGGCACTAAGAGTAGTCTGTACTTTGGTAAATAGGGAATTAATTTTATTAAATTTGGCAGCTTGGCGTCTTCATGGTTTGGATTCTGACCAAAAGAGTCTCAAAGAAAAAAAACACGACTGCTTTGCATTTTTACAAGTTGCTGCACAGTCGCTAAACTTTCTAAAGGCTTTTTCAAATTACCAGTAATGTTATTCTCTGCTTATATTTCCATTCAGCTTTATGTCTGTATGTATATTTTTATCAAACCTAATGAAATTCTTGAGTGGAGGAATCTGCCCAAAAAAGGATTCAAATGCAACACTGATAAAATGTTGAATCATCTGGTCCATCGTATCTTATAAACACTGTGTCTAATAACAGTGTCTGAACTGATATAAGATGACCAGGATCCAGAACTAAAACAAACCAGATTGTTTCAGCTCTAACTGACCAAGATTAAATCAGAAGAATTGTTTCCATATTTGATTATGTGTCCTTTGGGACAGGAGCAACCTGCTGTCCAAAATTACTTGATAAGAATAGCAATAATAAACTTCACTTATATAGCACTTTTCAACAGTACAAGAAACCACAATAAAACAGATAAATCTGAGTTAAAACTTAAACTTCTGAGTTTTAAAAAGGTGGCTTTTTAAAAGTGATTTAAAAGAAGAAACTGATCTTGGGTGAGTCAGCAAAGTCTCTGTCACTTTGTGTTCAAGTCTAAATGTTAGAAACAACCTAAAGAAAATTATATAAGGAGGTCACGGATCGACAGGGAACAAAAAAACAACTTCAGAGCTTTAAAATAAATCTGTAAGATTTTATAATTTATTCAAAAGCCAACAGGCACCCAGTGCAGGGAGGCCGGGATCAGCGGAATATGGTTTTGTCTCTTTATACATATTTCTATATAACTCTATATAAACTACTTAATAATCAATAAATCTGATTCTAATTCTGATCTGATCTGAAAGATTATTTTCATTATCAATTAATGTATTGGATATTCTTAGCCTGGCATCGCTAGACTAATTCACAAATGCGTATTAGTTTGTAACCTCTCAGTTCATTTTTGATTTCTAAGGGGCGTTACCAATGGCTGGAGACAACCAATCAGAGCGATAAATCGCTGTCCTGTCAGACGGTACTTCCTGTCAGAAGTTTGGCAAACACATATTTCTTATCAACATAAAGTTTAAGTGCAGTTGTTTGACCTTCTTTTACAGAAAATGTACCATCCAGTCTGTTTAATACTGCCACTGTAGCCAGCCGCTTAACGTTCCGTATCGGCAGCGCCATCTTTGATATTTAAGATACCTGAATGGCTTTTGTCTCTGTCAGTCATTGTATTAAACCCGCCTCCTACTAGATAAACGCTTGTGATTGGTTAGCACGATAAAATGGCATAGAAATCAATTTGAATGGGAAAGGGGCCAGATGGATCTGCTAGAGCAAATGAAACATGAGCTCGCAGATTTATCTGGTTCCCAGGCTAGGATATTTTCTCAATTAACTGATTAATCATTTGGTCTAAGAAACGTCAGAAAATAGCAAAAAATGCCCAATGCACTGGCCGGACTACGGCTGTTGGCTCGAGGGAAACGCCGTTGATCGCTTACGTTGTTTGTTTTTTAAACTCTGCGCATCACTTCCAGTGTGCCAGTGGGGGGATGTCGCCCCAGACACCGGATTTAAAACTCTGATATAGAAATACAGCGGGTGAGCGGCTCAGACAGCATTATGTGAGCTCGTTTGGTGAGGGCTTTAATGTAACAGACGTTAATTTACACATAAAAGTTGCACACTCCAGCTTTTATCTTTTAAAGGTTTCTAAAATGCAGAAAACATGAGTGAACCATAGATGTAATGTGTTAACTTCAGCTGAGGCTGCACTGAGACATCCACTTATGAATGTCATGAAGGGAGGAAGACTTGGAGGAATTCAGATGTCTAAAAAAGGTTTGCAGGGTCACCGCAATGAAAGAAAGAAACAAAACAAATCCTATTCTAGGAAACAAAACTGATGAGTAAGAAAGATATTTGAGTACATTTCAAACCAATGAGCAGAAAAGGCAAACACTCACTGTTCCTCTGGAATCCTCTCCACTGCCCTGAGGGATTGTGGGTAACAAACGTAGCTGGCCAGTGCCTGCATCAGAGAGTCTTTGATATCTGATAGGAAGAGATGAAAGATATTTTTGAATACTATGTCGACACATTGGTCAAGGTGTGAAAAAGTTCCTCTCAACAACACTCAGGGTCACGGTGTTTAACTTGTAATGGAGACACTGCATTTGGTCACTTTCATAGATTTACAACATCTTTAAAGAACTTATTTTGCTCCGCCTGTTTTAGCACAATTTCTCCATGAAAAATGATAAAAGAGGTCTATTATTTTAGAAGTCATGGTGTGCTTAATTTACCAACAATAATAACCACATTCATTTCATGAACACTGAGCTTAGATAACAGAGCGTTTACTCACTATACAACAACTGACAAAGTATCAGAACTACTTTACAGTATGTTGTTATAATCAGACATCTTCATGGCTTTACTTTTCAGGAACATCAGCCAATTTCAATTCAACTTTATTTATTCCTGTAAGGGAAGAGGTATGCAGCAGTTCGCCACCCCGATCAACAGATACACACAGTAGAAAGGAGAAAAACACTGTTAATCACCAAGGCTGTAAAAAACATATATATATGTGGAACTATACGTGGAAGTGGTAATAAACACATAAATAAATAAATTAAAATTTCTAAAAGAGTATTGATTTGTTTAACAGGCAGGTAGAGCACGGCGACGTGCTGAAGGCAGCAGTGAGGATTCACTTTCCAAGAAGTGCTCAGGTAGACTTAATACGCTTATTGATTTCCTCCTGATTTGTGGGTCACAAAAAAATAAATGAAAAAATAAAAAACAAATCTGACGGTTTGACTCCAATAATCTTTGAACAGATCCTCACAACACTGTTCAGGCTGTTTTAGTCCTTCACTAACATCAGCCAATAAAAGAAAGACTTCCAATAAAAAGCTGATAAAAACGATAACTGAACTGATAAAGAGTTTACTATTCAGAGAATGTAAACTTAAAAGGCTACAGCTTTTGCAGCGGCTCAAGTTTTCCATCATCCACACCAACACTCTGACATATTTGGTGCATCGGGATCTTACTGATGAGCCTGGGTACATCCTCCTGTTTAGAGTTGGCGATAAGACGGTGATTGATCGCTGTACCTGATCATGACAAACTGAGTCACAGCTTCTTGGAACACCCAGTCACTAATAATTTTACCACACTGAGAGCTGATCGAAAGAAATCAAACAGGCCTAGCAGATAGATAATACAACACACACACACACACACACACGCACACACACACACACACACACACACACACAGACTGATCCCCACAAATATGTACACACACATTATACCCACAGACACCAAAAACATTTTAGGTCCGACGTTAAACAAATAATAAATAAATCCAACTGAACCCTTATGAACATGTTAAAATAAATAACAAACAGGGTGAGAAACTCTACTGCTTGATTATTTGTTACTAAAAACAAGTAACAGCACAAGTAATATGGACAGAAAACAGAGATATGGACGGATAATATTAGAAAAAAAGAAAAGGCATTTGAAAGCACATGGGAGGAGAAAAATGGAGATAAGTAATGAAATGGAGAAGAAGGTGGATATTTACTGATGACTTGCAGCCATTTTCTGTTTTGAAACCAAAAACACAAAATTTTCAGCAGAACTGCTTTTCGTCCATTTTACCTGCACAGAACCTCAGTGTTTACCCTGACCTTAACCTGAACTCAACCAAACCTTCCCTTTACCCAACCACTTATCTCTGCTATGCCAAACCATAACCTAGCGGCACAACGGTAAACACTACGCGAAGGGAGAACTGACGTTGACACAAGACCAGCCTCCAATTTTATTTGGCAGCACTTTCTGTAAATCAGAAGAACTGTGGCTCATTTACATCTGTAGTATAGTATACTTAGTAAATATCCCACTAAATCTAGAAATGGTGTGAATAAAAGGAAGAAAAAGATTATTCATCATCATGACAGAATTGAGGCGAAAGGAGGAAGGGAGGTCTTCAGGGGAGGAAGGAGGAGGCTCCCTCACAGCAGCAAAAACACTACATACACACAGTGTTTATGTAGCGTGTGTGCGTGTTAGTGCATGTGTGTGTGTGTGTTACCTGTTCCAACTATACGTGGATCTGCAAAGTGTTTGGCAAGGATAGCAGCTAGTTGGGTCAAGGTTTCTTCGTAGCCTGAGGGTACAAACACACATGCGTGAAGTTCTGCTTATGTGCATGGAAGTGCAGAAAATGTGTTCAGCATGCTGATCTTCCCCTGACAGCACGCATTAAAGTCAACCTGGATTCTACTTCAGTTCACACTGAAAAGCTGAAACAGCAAGTTGCATGACACACAGGTAATGATGACACAGTGTGAGTGTGTGCTTCGAATGCTAACAGAAGTGCTTTCATAGACCTGCGTCAATAAATCAATCTGTGCTTCTAACTAACAGCAGGGCCAGTTTCATGCACGTTAATGCAGGGGTTTTCAATGTCTGGCACCGGTTATTATACTTTGTCTTATTTCTGTTTGGGGGGATAATCATGGCCTAAATTTCTGGAACCACAGTTTCCATAATGCTTTAGGGGATGTAAACAGGTAATTTTACAAGTATAATTTGGTGTCAGTGAGTTAGCTGTGGGCTAAAGCTGGAGCCTTGTTTATTTGGCCTGTATTTGTTTACATTTTAGTAAAATTGTCTCCAGTTACAGTATGCTGAATTAGCTATTAGCAGGTCCTGTTTGCAGAGTACCCATGGATGTACAGACAACTATCACTGGATTACTTTGATACTGAAGAAAACTTAAAAACCTGATGATTCTCAGGCAAGTTCTGCAGTTATAAGGAGCATCTTTATTCAGTGATTGGATTTATGGACATTTATTCGTGATTTTCAGAGATAATGATATCCTTGGGAACTGTAAGTAACACTGAATTTAAAATTATGTGTATGATTATGACTTATGACTTTCGAGAAGGACTGCATTTTTTTTATGCAAATTGCAAACTCAAAACTTCTTCCACGTTGACTTGTTGAGTTTATAAATATAATATAATGTTTATTTCCACAGCACTAATTAATCAGTGCAACCACAGAGTCGGGAATTAATAAGAGTATGAAAACGTTATTTCAGCAGAAAGTGTTCTCAGCAGAGTGAGTGTGACATGACTCTATTGTTGTACTGATGAATTACTGCTGTGGAAATGAACATTATACTACATATAATTTATACATTACTATGTGAGCTGTTGTTGTAGACTACAGGTTATGTCTCCCTTCTGTGTGTTTGTTTACCCAGCCTTTATTTCTTATAGGAGAATTTACAGTAGTTTGTGACAGTGAACTAAGTATGAACTGTTTTACCTGGAAGTTCTTCCATGCTGTTCGCAGGGCTGAAGTAGTTCTTTAGGGCACTGTATGCATTCATGGCAACATTGAGGTAGAACTCTGGAGCAAAGGCGAACAAAGACCCAGTGTTGTCGGCGTGTTCGATGGTCCGAATACATACACACAGCAGCCAGTACACATCCAACATCTTGTCCTGGACAGACAAACAGATAGAGAGAGTGACAATTATTCTTTATTTTGATCCCCATTAGCTTCCATAAGGTAGTCATCCTGGTGTCCACACACAAAAAATGACAACAATTTAAAATAACACAGGATCAATAAAACAAAAAGATGCAAAACAAGCCAAATATAAAGATCATAAAATATGTAAAATGACCCTACATATGAAAACAAAATTGTCACAAATAAACAAAAATAAAATAAAAACAAAAAGGTTCCGAAACAGCAATAACTGAAAGTAACATCAACATTCATCTGTTTTTGTTTTAGTGACTAGAGAGAGACATTGAGACAAAAACAGTAAACAGATGAGAAATGACAAGAATTAATGACCCGAACACCAAACAGACACATGGAGGAGCTGGATCACCTTGGAGTAGATGGTGGCGTTGATCCAGGCCAGTCTCCTGCTGAGGTGGTTCAGCTTCTCTGCAAAAACCTTCTGGCTTTTCTGGAGCTCCTCCAGGATGTCTGGTCTCTGAAGGACAGACAGAAAACACAGTGTGCAGTCCTGTTATCACTGTCTCACGGGGGGGGGTCTTTCTACATCATATCACTGGGAGACTGCGTACTCTGTCCGGGGGGAACGGGGGTCCTTCATGACTGTCACCACTACAAACTTGTTATGTTACTGAAGTCTGAGAACAGTGGAGACATGTGATACGACTGTCAACGATACAACTTTCTATATCACTTTCTACTTCTACTCCTCCACATCTCAGAGCAAAACATTGTGCTTTTTACTACAATTATCTGACAGCTTTAGTGACTAGTTACTTTACAAATAAAATGTTGTGCACTTAAAATATATGAAGAGTACATAAAATATAATGTAAAATTAAAATACCCAACACCATAATCAGGAGACTAGTCCATAATAAAAATAATCATTAGTTGCAGTCCTATACAAAATAGTTAAAAATGAGCTCCACCTCAACCAGCTACAACAGTGAAATCCTGCTTTTACATTAATGCACATACACACCCTACATATATATTAATTTGTTGACTCTGTACTTCTACAGACCATTGTAAAACTTTGTCCTCTAATAATGTTACTGTAAAGTTTATTGGTCACACTTGGAGCTAATTAGACAAGCTATCATAACAGGCTGATAGGTGTGTTGACTGGAGCACTACCAATTATCCTCAACTGAGCACCAACAAACAAAAATAAATCACCTTTGACTTAATTACTAGTACGTACAACCATCAACAAACTGTGTGAGACTTGTACACAGGTTTTTAGTTTTCAGGGGAGCACAGAGGAAGAGCGGTGAGTCAAAGACACTGTGGGAGGTGAAAGGGACAGGTGTATGCCGGTGATTCAAAAACAACAGGGGGTTGGTTATTGTGGTTTGGCTGCTGATTTGACCGCTCACAAACAGGGTCAGCAAGTGGATCTTCAGCAGTGGTTGTGACACACAGCTCATGAAGGTCTTTAAAACACTTTAAGACAGATTGACACCATTTGCGTAAAAGATTGTATCCCTTCTTTCAGAATCATAACTCAGTTAAATCTGAGCACACAGACATGAAAGGTAATGTCTGTAGAGATGAGCATAAAGCAAGAATATGTTTTCAGCTATGATCTGCTGAGAGGCATCAACATATACACTGCTGAATAACACTCTGCATAACAAGAGACACTTCTGCCCATAATGATTAATATTCAAGTGCCACTGAACACTTAACCTAAAAAAACATGTATAAATAAAATGGAAATATGACTGAGCTTACCCTCGCAGGGCATCGTGCGATCTTCTCATCAGTGTCCTTCAGTGCGACGGCGTATTCATGGACGTCATCTGAAACCACCACCATCTGGAAGAAGAATTGAAACACATCAAAAACATGAAAAAACAATTTTTCTGCATTTTTAGAGAGCAGCAATTATTGTATTCTTTTGAAGTTTATTGAGTATTATTGACACACTTTCCGGAAATTCTTGTGATCCTGATTGGACATTTTCACGAACAAAGTCATCCCTCTTGTTTTTTAAATAAACATAATCACAGCTCTACTCGTGGGCGTAGGTTAAGTTTCAGAAGTGTGTTTGGGGGGGCACAATTAAGTAAAAAGAAAAAAAAAAACAACAACATATTATGATGAAGTTGGTTATTGTGCTTTCTGTAATAATAATAGTATATCACAGAAAAGAAAAATTATGCAATGTATATCTCTGTATTGTTAATGATGTAAGCCACCTTAAAATCATGTTTAGTTTCCTTTATAGAAACCAGATAATAATGTTGTATTTGCACCCTTTACAACAAGGAGCGCTGTGCTTTAATGATCTGATAAAGGATATATACTGTAAATTAAAAATCCATACAAAATCAAGCAGAATAGCACAGTAGCATAGTAATAGAACAGTATCAGAAATACTTTTTAGTAGGTATATAAAACTCACAAAGACACAACAAAAAAACAATAAATAACAACAATAAATGTAACCTGAACTGAAAACATCAATATTCTTTGTTGAACCCGATGCTGAATGGCTTTTACTGATCTATATATTGCACTCTTTGAAACAGCTCATCACAACAGTCTGCTGAGATGACAACCAATCAAATGGCAGTATGAATGAGTATGAGTCGCCTACACCATAAAATAAAAACATAATTGAAAATAGTACACTTTCAAGCAGTGATAGAGCCATATCATCACATGGTATTATGGAGCTATAAAGGCTGAGGCCACATCAGCACTGGTGGGATGTATTTTTAGATTAGAAAGGGGACGTTGCAATAACAGAGAGGTCGAGAGGCCGGGCTGTCAGGAGGAACAATTTCTGATTCAACAGCAGACCAGAAAATTGGAGGATTCTTGGAGATGAAATGGAAAATTAAAGAGCATCAACAATCATAGGAGGAAATCCACAGACAGCAGGGAGATGGAAACGGTAAAAGTAAGAATTAATTTTAGCGATTTACAAAATCCCAAAATAACAAGATATTATTATGTTTGATGTGTGCAAACACATTATTCATGTGCACGGCTGCAGTTAAAAAGGGTCAGATGCAGAGGTCAAACTGCCTCACAGGGATTAATAAAGCATTACTGATTAAAACCATGTCGTCTCCTCAGTGTGACACAACCCATTAAATACAGACAGTAAAAACCAGCAAGAACAAATGCTCCTTCACCGCTGTCACCGAGGTCTGCAGCCGCATTTCCACCGCAGGAACATTCCCCAGGGACTAGGAGGAAGTGCAGAGACCGGGGTCTAAATTAAGGGGACATTATTTTACCCCCCAAAAAGTCCCAGCTCGGGGGGTAGTATTTTCCAAAAGTACAGGAACTTTGGGGGTGGGGCTTGCAGCGCTGACCATTTTTGATCATCGAGCACTCACAGCATTTTATTTCAGCCACGATTTTTTTAAAATCTGCAGCCGCAAACCAATCTGTTTCTTGTTTATTGTGCTTTGTCACATCAACATGGAGTTACATAAGAAAGCATACAACAGATGGACCGACAAGAAGTCCAGTTGTGTAGCCGCCTTTTCTATATATCAGCTGACTAATTTGCCTAATCTTCGTGAGTCTTTAGACCACAGTGGAAACAACAGTTTTCTGTTTTTTCTTTCTTTTCCCACAATTCGTACCACTTACTATGCATAACAAACTTTAGCTATAGCATCCCTTTCTTCATTTGAAAATTGTTAATACTTTGATTCCAGACCTTTTTTTAGATCTGTCCTGTCCATCATAACAATAAAGTTTCAGGCCTACAAACTCTGCCTACGATGTGAGGGATTTATATTTACGGTAGCTTGTCTCCAAAAAAAAAAAAACATATGTTTCAAATGGTGTGTAACTTCATTTGGTGCCATGACGAGTTTACTGGGGCATGTACCAAGCCCCCAGGAAGTGCGCCACACTTTGAGGCCAATTTGACATAGCGGCCAAACGGTGGAATTACAACTTCCGGGTCCATTGGGCCCAAAAAGACTTTTTTCCATTGACTAACATTGAGAAAGAGACGTCTGTAAATCAGCGGATAATTTTTATTTATTTATTTATTTATTTATTTTATGTACATCAACTACTTCAAACACTTTAATAGCCCTTATTTAAATCATTAGGTGCTAAAAGTCAGTTAAATTAATGGGCAACAAACCATGGCAACAACTCTCATGTCCAGTGGTGTTTAACAGTTTTAAGTGTCCCTTGGATAAGTGTTGTATTGTCTTATTGCATGTTGGGATTATTTTGTTTATTTGCATTTGTTGTCTTTAGTGGAGTGCCTTGATATCTCAGTAATCAGGGGGTTAAATTAAAGCCACTATTTGTAGATTTTGAACAATTCCAACTTTAGCACTCCCCAGTGGTAGTATACCCTGCCTTTCCCACAAAACTAACTGAAGTGAATGGACAGAAAGCAACAAACAGACTGCACCATTCTCACCAAGATTGTCTCACTTCTCTACAAGCAATAACTCCTATGCCATCAGAATCCTTTGAAAGAAGCTCCAATCCCATAAAAAATTCTTAACGTGGGCTATCAAACATGTGTATCGAGCCTCACCATTATTATGTCTCAAAGACTGAATGTACTCAGGCAGGTCAGCATTAAGGAGATGATGCAATCACATTTCAGAGTTTATCCAGCCGCAGACATCAGAGCCTCCATGTGAAGGTCAAATTCTTACATATGAATAAAATATGCAACATTAACCTTTTGTGTTCACATCCTGACAGATGCACACTTCACATAATATACTCCTCCATTCAGTGTTTAAATACAACCCTGTCAAGAACTGGCCACAACTGCTCATCTTCAAATGCAAAACCTTCATATTATTCAGTCCCAAGCACTTTAAGGTTATGAAATGTTTTGGAAACAGAACAGAACAGAAGCAGATTACAGAATCTTTTCGATTTCGATGAACAATTTGATCCATGAAAACATCTGATCAGGAACTAAACTCCGACCTAAACTCCAGCACTAAAAGTCCATGTTCCACATCCTGTTTGTGTTTCCATGGCATGTAAAGAGCCATAAATGTTAGACAAATTAGACTGATAACAGGTTTAAAAACAATGGCAGCGATTTTCACAGCAAAAGTCTCTTGTTGACTCGCTTTGCTCTCGTGACCACAGCTCCCTCTCTCTCATTCACTTGCCTACCTCTCGACCTCGTTTGCGCCTCTCTTTTACTCGCAACTCACAAAGGCAAAAACCCATTGTTTTAATGCTAGTTAGTAAACTTTGTTTTTTAACGGTATTGTGCTGGTGTCATTTAGGGTAGTTCAACACAATAGATTTATGTATTAAATATAACATTATTTCTATTGTATTACTTTATTTCAGTTTTACAGTTTGTTCAATTAGTCCATCCGAAGGTCTTTATTGGACTCCATTAGCTATCCATCTAGAAATGTGCAAACAGGTGTGTAAACTCACCTTTCCCAGTTGCTGATGGACACTCAGGTTGTACATCATCACGATCCCATCAACAATTTCCAGCAGGGACTTATCTGCGATTGGCTGATCAGGCTCCTCCAGCGGTCGCCCCAGCAACAGGCCGTCATTACCATGGCTTCCTTCAACTTCAGGTTGAAGAGAAACAAACAGGAAAAAAAAGAAAAAGTTGACAAAACATGCAGAAACCAGAGGGAGGAGGTGTTTTATTCAGTGGTGTGGGATTATTTTTCCACCCACCTGCTCTGGATAAGTGGCATCACACTGACTTTTCTAAAACTTCTGACTTCTACACAAGCCAGTCAAGGATTAATCCGAATACTACCAAACATGTTTTTAGCAGTCAACAGAAAAATAGTCCATTCCAGGAATCCAGGAAATAATGAATTAAAGCTTCACCAGCAGAGAAAGACGACGTGGCATCAGTCAGCAGAAAACTCCTCACAAATGAATGTCTTGATAGCATCTGATGCCGGTTTGGTATCAACGATACCCAATCAATAAAATGTTATTGATGTATAACATAATTTTGGTTTTCTGGAAAGCACGTCTGTAAAAGTGGATGTTCGGTTATGGACTGTTTAAAGCCTTATTGTTGCTGTCCTAGCTTGTTTCTTCGAGTCCATTTCTAGTGAGCCTGTTTGAGTCAGTCAGTGTTTTGTTTGTCCAGTTTAACCTGCAGGAGTTTCTGACGGATCGTATAACGTGTTTTGCTGCCACAAAGTAAAAAGGAGTCTCCCAACATCTTTACTGCAGAAATAGACCGACTGAATCATCTGAGATTTAAGCTGCCACAAAAGATGAGGAGCTCAAAAAGACAGTCTGAAACCTGCTGTCAAAACTAATTTTGACTACTTCAACAGTCTGACAGCATGGACTGCGAGTCTGTGACTAATGGACAAACTACACAAATGTGTGATTTACGTTCTGCTTCAATGGAAGAATTTCATGTTTCATTATTTTCACATCTTATAAGCTGGGTTGTCTAATATTCAGGTCATTACGGTAGATTTCTTCTCCATGCAATTACCCGATCTTTACAGAAAACGCGAGAAACAACAATTCTAAAAGAAACTAAACATCTGACGCTGATTTCTCCTGACAAAACGCTTCATGAGATATTTCTGTATGTTGATTTAGGCCCCCACTTCGTCTCATATCAGATAAAATCCACATTTAGGACACTTTTATTTATACTCAGTCACATATTTGCTTCTGTTGGTCAGATCACAAATCTGATTACAATTCGTATTTTCCGTTTTCTTTTGTGGGCTAGGAATCAGGGCCAACCCCCCTTCAGTCCAGAAGGAGGTGGTGATGCACCTGAAGCTGCTTGGTAACTGAAAAAAACACCAATAAAAGAAGAACCTCGGACGTTTAGCAGTTCAGTTACAACAATAACAGTTGCTAGAATGCATTTAAGAAGGCAATTTATGGCCGTCCTTTAAATATATCTTATCTTATATATATTTATGAAGCTTTGAAATATGGCATTACGATATTCTGACTAATAATAGAGAAATGAAGGTAACTGAACTTCCTTGCTGCAAATCTTTTAGGTTCTGCCTCTGTAAAAATGTAGTTTTATAAACTCCAAACGCCCAGTGCACCCAGAGCCATGACATGTTCAGAAGCTACAGTACTGTAACTGAACAGCAACATTAATACAATAAAAAAATGTAGCTTAAAAATACCAAACATTAAATCCTCAGCAAAAGAGTTGAATTCCCCACAAAGTGAGCCATCTATTTAAAGGGGCATTCCACATATTCTATACATAAAGTTCAGTTAACTTGTCGTCTGTGGTTCTGGAGGAGAAAATGACCTTGATGATGTCTAACATATACTGTCCAGTTGTATTGTGGGAAATGTAGGATCCAGGTTTTTTGGAGTTAGACCCATACCACGGACTAAGAGTGAGAATAAATCGGCCTCTTCCGCTTCAGATAGGACCATTTATTATTTATTTAAGTGCAACTGTAAATCAAACTGTGATGTGATTAATTACTTACTGTCCTCCTCAGTCCTCTGCTCCACAGCGAGGGTGCGAACTTTCACTTTCTCTGGCTGTGTGAGGGGTCGTCTGGGAGTCATGAGACTGACAGCGGCCGTGCTCAGAAAACGATTGGCTCGACCCAAAGTGGGAGAACTCAACCAGCTGGGCCTCGCCAAAGCTCCACCCATCGCTGCTGCACCAAACGGTCTCTATTGTTAAAAAACACACAGATTAACAGTTTAACTAAAGAGTAATATGCTACATCAAGAGCTGTTTTTCCTGATTACATTTTACTTTACTTAAAATCCACATCTCATGACCTTGAAAGGTTTGTCTTTTTTGTCCATTAGCTACCATGTTTCTCTTAATACATCCATACACCTAGTTTGGTAATTACACAGCCTCTGTTTGTTATAATAATATTTATTATTTTAAATAAAAGTGTATGCACATAAAAGTACACATGGAAAAAGAAACAAGCCACCTGTGCTGCTCCGCTCTCCTCATCCTCATCCAGGTCATCCATAGATGTGGCCTGGATCTCTGCAGGGTCAATGATAATGTTGGCTTTACTGGCGAGGTCATCTGTTAAAAAAAAAGCAAAACATTCATCATATCAAAACAACAGCTAACTTTGATTCCAGTGTTTTAATTTCACCACACATACAGCTCCTGAAGAGAAGAAAAGATCAAATCTGACTTATTCTAAAGCAGACAGAGAAGGTCTGAACCACAATTGCATCATTATGTCTGCACAGAAAAGCACAAGAACAAGAAGAACATGAAAGAAAATACATCAAAAAGCACAAAGACAGACACAGTGAAGTCCAAAAAACATGCAGGTTCAACTTTATAATAGACATCATGTCCAGGCCTAACACATGCAGCAATAAGTCTTCATATCATCAGAGTGAAGATTTGTTTTCTTGTTTTTGTTTCTCTTCACTCAAACGCCAAGTCTGTGTGGTCAGATTTGACTGAGTTATAACTCTGAGAAGGAGTGTGATTTTTGACTTTCACCCTGGCAGTATCTTTGCCACTCCTTCAAACCCTGGGGAAGCTTTTGTCTTTCTCTTTTATCTTTGTCCTGCTGAATGTCCATGTATATTACAAACCACATCCTGTCATTTTACTATGGTTGAATTGCCGTCCGGAACGATTACAGAGGGCAACTTATTCTAGCAGAAGCGTTGCTTTCCTCTCACGTGCACTTTATGCAGATGGCAAAGGCCTGCCTGACGTTCAATCAAAATGATCAGTGAGCTAGTCAATAAATGAGGTCATGCTTAGTTAACAACAGATGACACAACATCACGAGAGCAGCTGGGGTGGGATGAATGACCTAGTGATTTACAGAGCTAAATGACAGGGATGTTAATTAAGTCTTGATTAAATGCACAAATACCGATGAGAGAGCAGGAAGGGGAAAAAGAGATTGATGGAGAGAGAGAGGAAGAGGAGAACCAGAAAATGTGAATAGGAAAGAGGGAAAAGGTGGATAAAAGGGGAGAGAAGAAATTTAAGGGAGAAGTGTGAAGAGAGAACGAGGAGGTGGAGCAGGAGAGCACGGCCTGAAGAAATAAAATGAAAACAGTAAAGAGCATTTATACACACACTGACATACACTTACGTTTGTGCTGTGTGGTCCTGCAAACATATGGATCAGTCACAAATACTCCATCTACACACATATTTTAATTCTTATTTTAATACCTGTAATTCTATAGGATATCCTTAAATTAAAACACTAAAAACACATCTGACACATGTGATTAACATTATTTTAAGTTTTACCATTTGATTTTCAGTTGTCATCGCAACATATAATTCTGTAGAAAGTGCAACACCATGCATCCACATAGCCCACCTTTCCCCTGGAATAACCAGGATAAGAACGTTAAGTACGCTCACTGAGACAGTTTCATACAAAATATTGCTATGGTGGTCAAGACAGTTCCTTAAGTTATGGACGGATACAAGGGACCCCTGGGCACGGACATTAACATGCCAGTCAGACATCACTAGAAAGCCACATTCTTTCTAGAAGAGGAAGAGGTCAAACACTCGATCCAAGCTTAGAGCTGAGGCCTCCACAAACACCATGTTCCCTTTAGGGGGATAGGGCCCAAAAACAGTCTCACCCCTTCAGAGTCATGTGAACAATCACCGAGCTGCTCCTCAGAGCCGAACTGCTCTGATGCAGCAGATAAGTGTTACAACAGTGAGTCATGGAGCGGTGAGTATAATTGGCTCACTCCGTTTGAATCATTAGACGAGAAGCAAGATGATCACAATTCCCCAAGAGAAAGTCAACCGCCGGATGTGTCTCTAAAAGCTATATATCCGAATAAGGACAACAGGCTTCTTCTAAATCAGAAGCAACCAACCAACAGCCAACAACTCCAAGTCACTTGAACTTCTTCCGAATGAAGTGATGAACTCATAACAAACCACAATGAGCTCAAAATCCCATCTCCACCTGGTATTAACACAAGATCTTCTTTTTAGAAAACAGAAAAGATGCCTGTTGTAATTTCCCATAGACCAAAGTGACACCCTCAAATGTTTTGTTTTGTCTGACCAACAGTCCAAAACCCAAAGATATTCAGTTTACTACCATTTATGACAAGGACATAAAAAATAAAACCCTCATATTTGAAGCTGGAAGCAGCATATGTTTGGTACTTTTGCTTTAAAAGATGACTAAGAACTAAGATTATTTTTATCATCAAAAGTGGCTGTAGTCCCTGATTCATTTTATTTTCAGTTGATCTACTAATCCCTGCAGCTCTAATGTGATCTTTATCTGGATACATTATCTAGATAATGGCATCTGATCCAAAGGTCTTTACATTTACACCTGGTATTATTAAGAGTTCTCGTTCGCACCCATCCTGCCACACTGTGATCGGCTCTACAACGCATCAACAAACATGGGGAGTCCCAGGTTCCCAAAAGCAATGCAGTAGACGAGCCGGCTGGTCGGGTGCCGCCCCATTAACAACCTACTAAACTCCACTGGAGTCAAAATACGATGAAAATAAACGATCTCTCATGTGCTGTGAACAGTCTGGCAGAGTTTTATAAATCAGAGTCAGTGATGAGGAGTGGAGCTGGACCTGCTCCCTTTATGAAGAACAAAACAACCTGAACTCTGTTAGATTCACTGGACAAGAAGCACGGTAATCTTACAAATCTCAATGACAACTAAGATTTCATTCATGCAGTGTAAACAGCTGCTGGGTATAAAATAAGAATGTGTTTAAAGTATTTTCAGACGTCGTTTGATTTCTTTTCCTCCTTTTCCACAATTTCACCTTATAATTGTTAAACTGAGAATACTGATCAACTGTTATTTTTATATGAACCTGAGAGAAACATTAATGTCTCAAACACATTTTATGACAATCCATCAAAAAGTTGTTGAGATATTTCAGTCTGGACCAAAGTGGCGGACCAACAAACAGGCCAGCCTTGCCTTCCCTAACAATATGTTTAAAGAAAGCTTTGAGCTGATGTAGAACAGACTTTTCTGATGTCCTCAGCTGTTACGTTCTTCTCTGTTAAGATGAGTGACCTTTGAAGGACATGTGATAAACCAGCCTTTAAATAAAACTGAAGAGCAGCTCTACCTCTCAGGAAAAATCGAAATGAATGAGCCGCTGTAGCAGGTAATTGATTCCAGCCGTGGCACTCAGTCTTCTTTGGCACTGAATGAGCAGCAGATTGCTCGTACAGTGAGTCTGCTGAGGGAATATCAATCCACATTACACACCTGCCTCCCACATCTGCTGACAACGACAAGCAAGAGCGCACAGCACCACAGCAGAGCATCTGCATGAAAACCTTCATCCAGTGTGGTACAGTGGTGTTTGTATTTGCCTCACTTTAATATTGGCTGCCAGTCTCCTGAGTAAACCTGACCGCCTCAAGACGCTTGAAACTCACAAAAAATTAAGGAATCTTTTCAAATAACTTCAGCTTCAATTTACTACATTTCAGAATGCTTTTTGGTTAAACTGCTTTATGCATTCAAAGAGCAGAACTAAACCAAATCAGACAACACAGATGTAAGTTTAGACTGATATTTCTTAATATGAGATTACCTGTTTGTATTTCAAGAAAGAAATGCTAAATATAACAAAATGAAAAAAGTATTCTAAAAATAAACAGAATAAATATGTGACTTTGAATCAACATGTTAAAACTTTCTAGTCCCTTATATCTCAGTGTATAAACTTGGAATTAATACATGCTTGTATTTGTGTTTCTGACAACACGGAGCAGTTCCTCCCTCTAGTGGAGCTCAGTGACACAACTCTGCAGGGTTTTGTTTCATCTGTTATTCCCCTCAAGGTCCAAGTCAGATTAACTCTATGAAGCTCAAAACTCTTAGATTCATCTTTCAGTTGTTGCCGCAATTCAAAGTTTCATTGTTTTTATCAGTTTTTATAAACAAACCAAGTGGGGGAAACATGAAGTCATGCAGGCTGACCGGTAACTCACTGATTGCACAGCAGGTCAGTCGGCTGCTTCTAACATGTTTATTTATGTTCTCTTGAGTCACAAAGAGCTCACAGAGAAATAACGGATTAACTTCATTAGTAGCAGTTGATCATTAGTAGTATTATTAAACTGCAAATCAATCGCATGTTATGAAAAATCGCATGTTATGAAAAAAAAAACAGGTAGAGACAGGAGGCAAAAGAAAAGCCTTGTACAGAAATGTTACAGGGAGGTGTTAATGTATGATCACTGTGTCACACTTTCTAATGGACTTCATGAACTTCACAAGTACACAGAGGATACAAACACAACAAACAGTAGTTAAGCATTTGGATTTATGCTATCACATTTCTACAATCATTAAAATCCTGTGGTTTGTTCTGCTTGCTTTCACGCCACAAAACCACTTTAAAGTGGACTGAGACATTCCTTTTCAGACGGTCTCAGTCCAGTTGTTTGGGTCACATCAGCGTTTGATTGACAGCTTTGACAACACAACAAACAAACTGAACTCAAAGGGGAAACACAGAATCAGTTAGAGATGAAAGCACCATAAATATCTGCATCAGGGCCGGTCCGGACATACGCTATTCTTTTTACTGCACTCTACTGTGTTGGGTGGTGCCTGCTGGTGTTGTAGCACTGCCCTTCTTCCTAACCACAGCCGGCTCTACAGCGCAGCATTTCACTGCAAAACAACTTGATTGGGACATCCCTACCTGTTTGTTTTTTTTCCCCCTTCTATGGGTGTTTTATATTGACTGTTGTGAAGCATTTTGTTACCTGTATTCAAAAGTGCTATACAAATAAAGCTATTATTATTATTATTATTAATATTATTATTAAACCTCTTTGAATACAGACCGAAGACATACCAACCTTTGAGCGTTTTCTTCAAGTGGGAGAGGAGCCCTCCCAGTCTCTGCAGGTCAAAGTAGTCCACCTTCCCATTGTAGAAGAGCTGGGGAGGGACGTAGGCCTCTGTAGAAACAGAGGGACGTAAGAGTTAGAATAGATGATATGAAAACAAAGATGAGGGTGATGGATGAAAAGTGAGAGAGTGAAAAAACAAGAGACCTAATTGTGAAAGAGCACAATGTGACGGAAAAGTAAAGTACAGATATAAACAGAGACAGACAGAAAAGGCACGTACGGAGGAGGAAACATGGCAAAAAATTAGTACAGCATTAAAATCGACGCCAAGAGGCAGAGATAATGGGTGACAGGGGAGCAGAGATAGTGAGCACATCATAAACAACCTTCATTATAATTCAAGAGCAGTAAATGTACAAAGAGCTTAATCTTCTTTGTTGCCATTTTCAGTAATTATGAGACCGACCCTGAGAGGAAACTGAAAGCATGGGACCAGAGAGGGGGCACACGCGTGCACACACGCACGCACACACACACACAAACACACAGAGTATATTTTGTATAAATGCACAATAGGCTGTCATGGATCTAACAGCAGTTTAATGACAATATCTTCCAACAGATGACGGAAAACTTTTGAAAAAAAGAATAAATAACGTTGTAAAGGATGCTCTGACGCACTGGATTAATGGACGTTTCTCCAGAAACAAAGTGGTTCTGAAAGATCTGAGACCAACTTTTTCACCAAATTACCAACAACTCGCTTTGCACTGCCTCTTTTGAAGGAACAAAGAGGATTTCAAAGTTATGAAAACACCAAACTCTCAGTGAGTGTGAGTGGCACAACTGACATAATTATCCAGCTCACTTTAGTGTTGTCTTTTGAATCACTTTAAAAAAACATCAGTATTTAATCATTGTTCTTTTATTTCACTCCCATAGGTGAAGGTGTGACTAGTAAAATGTGTTAATATGTGCTGCTCTGCTCCTCAGGCTCTAGTTTATCCTCCTCCCTCAGTTAATGTCCGAAAGGTAGTGAATTAATTTTCAGCTAATTATTTGATCATTTTAAGTTACTGCTACCTTTTTTTTGTATCTCAACAACTACCTGAAGACTCGTAGGGGAAAGCTGACATTTTTGTTATATTCCTTTTTCTCCTGTTTTTTTTTTTTTTGATGACAGGGATTGTAATTTTTCTGTTTGGGTACTTTATTTAGTATTATGGATGTATTTATACTCAGCCCTGAACTCTCCCTGATGTAACATTAAAGCTTCCATACCTGGCAATACAAAGTGACTCATATTCTTCATGTATTTTTATATCACTCCCCTCTCCCTGAGACCAACTTGGAGTCGGGACTGCCGTCTTTGATAAAAGCATCACCTGACGAGCCACACGTCAAGCAGCTGTTAAAGTTTAAGATGTCCTTCTTTAGTATAGACTATAGTTTGTGATGCAGTCATGAATCAAACTACACTGTTTTGTACCTTCACTGTTGACGCTGCCTGGGCTCTTCCTGTTGCCATCGTCCCAGCTGGCCCTCACAGCCGTTATGAGGCGGTGGAGGAAACACACCATGTACTCTGGAGGGCACAGAGCTGTAGGGTGCTGCTTAAAAACACAAAAAAACATACATTTTCATATGCTGGTAGAAAAATACACATACTGTATGAAAAAGTACATGAACAGAGAGATATACTGGAGGAAAGTTGCACTAGAACAAATGTTTTCTGTAAAACTATTTGTAATTGTTGTAGTCCAAAAAAGTCCAATCACTTCTTCTAACTGGGACACTTGACATGTATCCCATGTTGTCCAGTACTCAGTCAGTCATGTGACTTCCTGCTCTTGGTTTTGTTTATTAAAAAGTCAGAGTGAACATCAACAGGACCAAAACTAAAAGACAAAATAGGTCCTTTTTTCTGGTCTGGACATTAGCTGCTATTTGGGAACACTAACATGTACATTTTATTCTCACCCCTCTGTTGCTGGCGTTTTCTTGGAGAAACTTCCTGAACTTATTCAGGAAAATGTAGCGAGAGGCTTCCCCCTGAAGGAGACACAAAGACAGAAAACCCATAAGCTTGAGATTTCACTGCAGAGGCAGCTTCACACAGGCTGTACATACCCGGTAATAAAGCATACACACAATGGGAGCAAAAAAGGAGATACTGAGGCAGAAAATACCCTAATACCAATGTTGTTTGCCTCTGATGAACATTAATTACACATCAAGTCAGTGACAACAGCACAGACATGATCTCATTCAACTACAGCTCAGATCAGCTTTTTAATTAACTTTGTCACTGTAGTGTGGAGAGTTAGTCGAGTACATCAAGGGAACTAAATCACAAAGTTGTTGATTCAGTATTTTACCTTTTTAATCAGGCAGATACCAACCAAGCATACACATTAACACGGTACAGTGCAGACTCTGTAATTGTCCTTTCTATCAGTGACTGATCAACGTCACTGACACAAAAGTGTTTTGGTTGGTTTGTTTTGTTTGACAACACTGCAGTAATGGACTTATTTCCATCATTGTCCCTGATGTTCACACAGTCCACCAACATTTATCAAGGCAAGAATTCACTGTGTGACTTGGAGAAATATTAGAAAATATGTGTTTCTCTTATATGTATAATAATGTATTTATAATGTTGCTGCTGCTGCAACATGAGAATCTCCCCTCTGGAGGTCAATAAAGTCTGAACTTAAGACTGAACTATAGGAACAAACAATTGATCAAATCTTTTCAGAAAGCAGACAAGATAAAAAGTTCCAAAGACACCCGAAAAATAAATTACATCTTAACAGATGGCAGTTGTGAAATAAGTTTAAGATAAAATTACAAATTAAGGAAGATAGAATTGTGGAGAAAAGACTGATGTTCAGACGTCGTCTTGGGTGCAGAGGTAGCTTATATCACCTGCCTTCATTTTCATCGAGTGTTTCATGTCAACATGTCAAAACAATTTTTTAGCACACAGTCTGTGAGCTGAAACCTGCAGCTGAAAACTTGATCCAGTTATAATACCACAATAACGGCATTTCAAGGTCTGAATACGGTTAGGTGGTGGTTTTAATGAGGTTTGGAGAAGGTATCTTCAGGACATGGACACACGAGCATACACATGCTATAATCCCAGATTCCAACATGTATTTTTCCGGGGAAATGGGTGCAGATTTTGGCAATAAATCCTGGGAAACGTGTGGAGCTTAATTCCAGGCATCCAGACCTGTTTATCACTGTATGATAAGATAATATACACAATATCAACTGTACATACCGTAGTTTTGTCTTTATTATTGAGCAGCAACTTCAGGATCTGTACCTGCAACTCTTCCACCACTAAGAGGAAAACAGAGTTCAGCTCGGTCACTTTAATGTTTCACAAAGTCCAGCATGAAATAAAAGTACCACTACCACACTGTGAAAAAAACTCTGTTACAAGTAAAAGTACTGCATTGAAAATGTTACTGAAGTATAAGTATTGTCTGCATCAAAAGTAAAAGACCTACATTAACTCACTAGAATTCGACCAGACATATGGGCTTCAAATTATTTTCACTGTGTTAACCTTCACAAGTAAAATATCACACTATAAACTGTCGGGAGCGCTACAAATACTATAGAATACGAATAAGAAACTTTATCTAGTTTTCAGATTATATCATACAGAAACTCTGGGGATGTACGATTACATTTTAAGACTCCTGAGGTAGTTTTAGGAGCCCAGCAGTCTGTAATAAAGTCGTCTAATCTAAGAGAACAGAAATAAACAGATGGAGATAGAAGCGTGATTGTCCCTCCATAAAGTAAAAATCATGTCTGACCTTCAATCCTCTTTTTCAGCCTCTGACAGCCTCTCTCGTATGCTCGGCGCCTCAGACGTTCATCTGCACTTTCGTCTTTGGGCTCTCGCTCATCTTTCCCCTAAGAGGAAAATAAATAAATACTTATTACAATAAATAAATAAATAAACAAACAAACTGTCAAATAACTGTTTACTTATTTATGCAACATGCTAACAGTGAAACAGTCAATCAGTATTCGTGTAATTTATCTGTCTTCATAACAGAGACAAACACAGGTCATTACCACCAGCTAGAGGCTATCACAGCTCCAAAATTTCATACCCGAACACACAAAGACCTGGAAATGTACTAATGGTCTCGGGTATTACACATAATGTTAAACAGACCAAGGACCCGTGGCAATAAAACGTGGATCCAAAGCTATTCAAGAGGAGGGGAGAATGCAGGATATTTATGCCAAAATATAACAATAAAATCAAAAACCAAAAAAAAAGTACAAAAGATTGGGGAATACCATAAACTCTTAAGTATCTCGTACGTGCCACTTATGAACAAATCTGTTGGTACGAGAGGTTCTTACATAAGGTCTTATGTTTCAGATGCCAAAATAGCACAGACTGAATTTCAGTGAGCCATAGAGAAGGTTGAGGTTGTGTGCTCCTCACAGGTCAAGACTCCTCTGCAGCTCTAATAAATACCAGCACAGATAGGATTCATTTCACCAGTTAAAGGCAGTTGGCACTGATTTCCTCCTCTATTCAGTGAGCCTTTATCGGTTCTTTAGGTCAGCTGAGGAGGGTTGCGACATGAGAAAAAAGGCAAATGAGAAGCAGCAGGTGAGTTTGTTTTACCTCCTTGTCAAAGTGCGTGGGCCACCAGGTGGTTGGGATGAGCTCCTCTAGCCCTGCCTCCTTCACTCTTAGAGGAGTCTTGATGTAAAAGAACACGACTGAACGCAGAACATCAAACGTAAACGTCTGTTAAGGAAAATAGCTAACAAAACCTTCAAGTGATCTCATGATTATATATTCACTGCTTGATATTTTTACCTGTGTCTCTGTATGTATGTGAACACTAATGGCCGTTTGAATAAAACAGTTTATTCAGAGCAGCTATTCAGATCCACTACAACCTTATATTCAACTGAGAAACAAGCTCCGATGATGCTTCAGTGACAAAGTATTTCTACCTCACACATGCATTTGAGAGACTTCAGTAACAACAGAAGGATATAGGACGTTGTTGAGCAGGTATTTCCTGGACTTCTCATGATGCAGGATGGCCGTGGTCAGACGCAGATAGTGGATCTGAAACAAAACACATCAGTACCATCAGAAATCAGACAGGTAAATGTAGACTGAAGTGGGAAAACTTTTAAATCGGTTTAGGTCGGCAGTATTCAGGTCCAGGACCATGTCAGAGGAGGAGAGGTACGGGACCACGACTCTCCTCTGGCTCTGGCTGTATGTCCTACCTGGAAGCCCAGGTCGGGGATGATGGGGGAGAAGCGGTAGGCCCTCAGTAGGGACATCATCAGCTGCTTCAGACACTCGTTCACTTCGTAGTCCTACATAGTGGGGAGGAAGACAGCAGGAGGTTACTGCAAACAGTTAACACACAGACTTAGCAGCTGAATCAAGGTGAAGGCTTATTGATGTCACCTATTAAATACACATGTTCAATAAAAAGGAGAAGTCGTGAATGTAAGTGTGTGAGTGAGTGAGTGTTAGTGAGTGTGAGTGTGTGTGTATGTGTTTACCTCCATTAGTAGCCAGAAGAGATCCAGAAGCTGCTGTATGAGCGGGTGTTCATCTACTGAACCTCCTCCTTCAAGAATCCCCAACAGGAAGGTCATCAGCACATCCTCCACCAGGTAAACTTTACACTGCAGAGAGAAAAAATAATAATCATAATAATCATAATAATAATAATAACAACAACAACAACAAATAATACACATCTGCAGCTCATTTAGATGATAACAGGAGTTTTGTGGCTCAGTGTGGTTCTTGATACAACCACCAGATGGTGCAGAAGTTTAGAAATCTACACATAAACATTGGGACTTTCAATTTAGCTGTTTTTACAGTTTTTGACAACTAGTGACAGAATGATGTGATCATTAACACAAATTACATAAACCAAAAGATCCACTGATATATAGCACATGTAACAGGAAGGTAACCCCAAAAATGAGCTGATTGCACATATGGATAATATACAAAATAATTGATGAGGGTGAATACCAGGATGTTCTACTTCTTAAAAAGAGCATCAGCAGATAGAATAATCCAGACAAAGGCGCAAATCAGAAGGAAAGTGAATCCAAAAAATTGAAATAATTTGAGTTACAGATTGTTTAATCTTTATCTTACGCTCACCGTTAATGGTGCATGTGACATAATTTAAAGCTTCTGCCAAAATGCACCTTGGGAGTTTTAGTTAACCATAGTGAACTTCTCCCCTGATACCCTTATGTACACAAGCTTGTACTTCTAACTTTTTATCAAAGAGCTAGACATTTTCTAACGGCATTCCTAATCTTTTGTACTGATGATTCAACCAGGAGAGTTTCATGTCCATCCGCGCTGAAAAAAAGCTCCAAATGTCACACAGAAAAATTACTCTGACTGCCGGAACCAGTCAACTCTATTAACTTCTCCTCATGATGGTTTTAAAGGAAAACTATAAGCTTGTGACCTGAACAATGCAGGTACATTAAAGTACAAATACATTAAAGTCTAGCATTTTAACAATAAAATATAACAAGATCAATTTATACTCTGGAGCCTTCTGAACATTGTCAAAAGGCGATCAAGCACTTTCACTGACACATGACCACAGGAATACAAACAAAGAAACTTGTTTCACCATCAGCGGAGCAAAGTGGTTGAAGATGTGAGCTAGGGTGACGAGGATTGTGGGTTCTCCTTGAAGCCTCCAAACTGCACAATCTTTCTCCACTAACTTCTCCTCCTGCAGCAAGAACACAAGGACAACAAGTCCTCTTCAAAAAGTAGAACAAACAGAGAAGAAGACGCGTCTGCTCAAACTGATGTCATTATGTTTGACTTTATCCCCACATAAGACAAACACGATGCAGAGAGACAAAAACATAAGGACAGGAAATTAATTAACTCTGTAAAAAGCTTCCAGGAAAAGCCGCCTGTTGTTCTCAGTTAACAACAGACGAGGACAAAACTAATGTTACAAGTAGTTTAATCCAAAACAGCAATTACTTGTTTCATAAACATTTTAGATTAGCTCATTAATTATACACACAAATCACACAAGCAGCATGAAGCCAGCAAAGACGATAATCAAACAAAACACAGCACAAACCAGGTCATCTGTTCCTACCTGTGAATCGATGACAGTTGAGAGGACATTCTTGATGTAGCCCAGTAGTTTCTGAGCTTTCATCAAGTCTGTAGTTGGGGGGTTCTGGAGGGGCAGGTAGCCTTCCACAGGGTACGTGAATCACACTCAGGTTAAGGACAAACACTGTACAGCCAGAAACGCACAATATAAAGACACAAAAGAAAACAGAGAGGTTTGGAGGTGGTGTTGTGTAACAATGTCTGAGGGCGATAAATCTTAAAACTCTGTTTACATGTGAGAAGAAAGAAGAAAAGGACCAAGTGAAAACCACTAAATATTTTCTTCTTCCTCCTCTTTAAGTTGGCAGAGTATTCAATGTTTTGTTGTTTTGAACCAAAAATAAAGAAAGACAGAAATAAAGATCACAAATTGGTTGGTTTAGTTATTTTCCTGATTCTTTTGTCAGACAACTGCACAAGCCCCATGTGTTCAATATTTAATGAATAAGATAAGACATGGTGAAGTAATAACATGAATAAATTGTATAAAAATATGTAACTGAACCAATAATTTGTGGAATTCAACATATTATTATGAATCCTACCTATATTTTAAAAAACAGAATTTTTTTTATAGAGTTCATTTTTATTTCATAATGGCTCTTTACCAGTGGCCTTTTTTATCATTATAAATATATTGGTTCATTTATATCAATTTATTAATGTTATAAATTATTTCACAATGTTTTATTGAACACTCTGGGGTTCCACAGTGAAGATGTACATCATCTTTTTAGAAAAGTCACTTTTTCTAAGACCGACCTTTTCACATTTATCTACCCTGGAAAGCGTTTTCAGTATTTAAAATTTATAAAGTGGCCATACTCTGAGACAGAAATAAGTACCAATTTAAAGTTTAAAAAATGAAAGAAAACACTGAAGAGAATATGTTGTGTCTCCTGTGTGGTCTGAAAAGGATATCTGAGAGGTCTGCTGCCAAAGTTGAAAGCCACCGACTCTTTAAAGGAGAGGCTGATGGCAGGAAAGTAAGCTATGCCTGGACCCATCTTAATGTTGGTGAATGCTGTGCCCAGAGACTGGCCATTCCTGAGGACACAAACACACAGCATGAAGACACACACACACACAGGAAAACAGCTGCAGTGCAAATTAAATAAATGTAACTGATGTAATCATTCAAAACAAGGCTCTATTGCCTGGAAACCCTCAAATAGTTTATATATTAAAAAATCTTTTACTTTTAAAAGTGTTATGTGCATCTAAAAAGGCTCTTAACGATGACGCAACAGCTGCTGATCTGATGAACTCCTAAATCCTGTGTGGATGAATTACATATGTTGTTGTTTTATCTTTTTTTCTCATATACGTCTGTTTTCCTGTATTTTTTCTTTTCATTTAATAATATTTTATTTTTATTCTGCAACTGCGTGTCAGTCAGTTGAACCAATATGTTTGTGCTTTTTCTGTGTCAATGGTGTGAAAACCGAAGTGTACAAATGGCAAATTTCAGTTTTTGGCAGATTACACATACAAGATATCGCGTGTTAATCAGTGAGCTCTAGAGGTGCTGGTAGGGGGATTTTGTTACCGTTGGACAGAGCCAGACTAGCTGCTAAGCTAACCAGCTGCCGGCTGCAGCTTCATATTCAGCGTACAGACATGAGAGTGATATCAATCTGAACATCTAACTCTCAGAGAGACAGAGAAGAGGATTTCACTAAATCTTGAACTATTCATATGAAAAGTAAACCAAAAATGGCCAGAAAAACTGAATACAGTTACTTACAAGCAGAATGTGATGGTTCCCTCATCCAGGTCTATCAGACAGCTGACAATGTCTCCAGCCGCCCACGACTGAGAAAGATAAACAGCTGTCATCCATCGAGCTGAACTTACAGTGCAGAAGTAGATAAAGTGACACAATCCAACATATCTTTAGAAATCTATATCTTGGATTTTATTTCTGTATTTTTGTTCACCTTTCCATAGTTAGTGGTCGTCACATTCCACTTTCGCACTCTGTTTCCATCGTAAGCATAAGAGTCAGGAGTGTCACCCACACCCTCCTGAGCAGAAAACAAAAAGAAAGATATGTGCATTTTCTGTACAGTGACACAAAGAGACTCTGATATTCATGTTATAACTCAATTACTGACTGGTAATACTCTAAAGTGAAAGTGTGTTTTTTAGATTGTTCTAACACTTGAAATGTAAACGGATTGTGTGAACATGACAATAGTGAATAGTTACAGTAATTTTGGCTGTTTGATACCTTTGTCTCTACAGTGCATGCAATACGTGTGTGTGTGTGTGTGTACCTCTTGGTTGAAGCGGCAGTTGAGAGTACACCACCCGATCTGCATCAGACCCTGGGAGGAGATCAGCACCTCGTAAGCCCATTTCCCTGTGGACAGAAACAAAAAAAGAAGTATTAAGACAGATCTTGTTTTAAAGGGAAATTACACAGCAGTACAGCAGCGGTGGTTCCAAACGTTTCATCTCACAGACCCCCACAGCCCTGTCAGATGAGCTCAGTACCCGGGACACTGTGACATTTCTGATTCCAAACAAGACAAAGTGATCCAGGAATCATTCATGTTCAAGTTTGGGTTTTATGGACAACATTTGTACTTCGAGCTGGATACTTAAACTATAAACTAAACTACTATTTTGACATCTCTGCTCACTTGATGACTAGTTCTGGTTTCATCTTCTACCCAGAGTCCTGCACAATTTGAGTTTTACTCAACCTGTTACCTGCAATTATCTCTAAATCATTTTGGGCCCGACGCAGTCTCACATGTCAATATAAGATTCTCGACCCGACCAGTAGCCTGATCTGAACTGCTCCGAGCTCCCTGGGTTTTTCACTAAATTATGTTCACACCTCACACACACACACCTCTCCAATCCCTGCATAACATTATAAACAGCTGGGTACTTTCATTAAATATCTAAATCTCTGCAGCAGATCTCCAAACCTCGTGTTTTATTGGGCTTTGGAGATCTGCCTAAATCACTTGTACATTTGATTAAAGAATTAATATGTTGGTAAGAGTGGTTCTTGCATGCAGCCCAATCTTTCCAAGTACTCCCTGGTAACTGCAGAAGTACCCCCAGGGTTTCAGGGTTATATAATATATATACGCACGCACGCACATGCGCACACACACAGACACTATATAATATCTAATATATATACAGAGAATATAAATGGTGCAGTATGATATACAGTTTATGTGTCGTACTGTGAATTCAGTGATTTTACTGTTTTCTCACACATAAAGAGCATTATATGAAACAAAAATCCCTACAGCTAAGCACAAGACCATCACATGTTGTCTTTTACATTTCAGGGATCACAGAGGAAGTCTTCCTGTCCTGTCGGAGAGGATTTACCTTTATAAACACATGTGGTGGCTCTGATGGAGCTGAAGTTGCTGTGGCCGATGACCTAAAATCAGAAAAGTTAGAATTATTAAAATTAGCGAGACACATTTAGAAGAACAAGAAAGACGGCATCTTCTATTGAAGCGGTTACCAGTGCAACTATTGTCTGAGAAGTCTTACTATACTTGTATGAAAGGTTTTCACTTTTTAAATGCTTTTACAAACAAATATGACCTGGAGATCCTGTAGAACTCCTTACATGATAAAAATGTAGTCATCATAAAAGTAAGGCTATTATCTAAAACACTTAGTTTAGTCCAGTTTTAAAAAACAGCCAGACGTCTTTTAACCTAAAATTCACCAAAACAACACTGACTGTTCTGTGCTGTTACCAGCTAAAGCAAAATCCACAATCTTCGGCTCCATGAAACCAATTTCACTTTAATTAATCTCCATTAAATCCTCATCTTTACATTCTGAGAGGCATGACGGTAACGGACCGACCAGGAACAACTAAAACTCTGTGTCTGCCTGGTGGGTCTCTGAGCTGAGTCACTCTGCAGAAGTTTCCATGTTTTTACAGCATCATGTATTTCAAAATTATCATCATTTCATCTGATGACAATGGAGGAAATCATGTTGATTTATAATCATAAACTATGATGCTGACTGGGTTTGACTCTGAAACAGAACTATGACAAACATAAATGGGTTTTTTCCAAAAGCTGTCAGAACCAGTTTTAGACTAATGTTTTATGACTTAAAAACATTTACATGGCCTAACTTCATCTGTCAAAGGGGGCGACTGTCGACAACCATCAACCCAAAGTGAAATCAGTCAGCGGTTTTGTCTTTAGAAATATTTGCAGGAATGATAGTAAGTCAAGAATTGCACTACTTCTGTGCTGAAATAACAAATATATAATAACATATAATACGTCATCTTACCCCCAGTAGGTCATCATCTACAAACAGAAGTCCCTCAAAGCCACTGGTGTGATCCAGGACAACTGGCTGAGGGCCCAGACGACCTTCAACAGGCTGATCTGCAGATACTGACACAGATTCAAGCATCATTAAGCATTAGTACAATGATTACATTTAATTTCATCCCTTCGTCCAGATTAAAACAGTGTTCTTACCACCCAAAAACTGAGCTTTCCCAAAACGGTCTCCAGAGAGGATCTAATAACAGAAACACCAGTAGAGACAGATGCCACAAAGGTTCACAGCAGGGACATTGCCGTTCATGGTCAACGTCTCAACCCCTGAGCTACGGGGACACCTCCAGCTTAGCGTTTCAGCGTGTTTGGGAGGGGGCGGGGGGGCTGAGTTTTCACTAAACAATGACGTAAACTGCTCAGTGAGGGTCAACAGTAACTTTCCATCCTCCAACCATAGTCCAACACACAACTGACAGCTTAAACCTGGATTTATGTTTATTTTGTCAGACACTGTTGGGATCATAAAATAACGGTTGTTATAACAGTGTGTGTGATGTGTGTGTGTGTGTGTGTGTGATATGTGTGTGTGTGTGATATATATGTGTGTGTGTATGATATATATGTGTGTGTGTGTATGATATATATGTGTGTGTGTGTGTGTGTGTGTGTGTGTGTATGATATATATGTGTGTGTGTGTGTGTGTGTGTGTGTATGATATATATGTGTGTGTGTGTGTGTGTGTGTGTGTGTGATATATGTGTGATATATGTGTGTGTGTGTGTGTGTGTGTACATCATTCTTTGTGAGAACCAACTTGAGTTTTGGACTATGGGAGTGAGGAGAGACACCTTCAACAGGCTGTTTGAGGGTCAAGACTTGGTTTTAAGGTTCAGGTTAGAAGTAAGTTTAGGTTAAGGTCAGGGTGTGGGGGCTAAGGAATGCATTATGTCAATGAATGTCCTCACAAGTATAGAAGTACAAACATGAGTGTGTGTGAATGTGTGTCTGTGTTTACCTCTGCTGTCCTCAGTTGGTTCCCCCTCAGTCAACAATCTCTCCAGGTGAGCACCAAGATCCTGGAAACCTAGAGGCTTCCTATACAATAGGAACAAAAAAAAAAAAAAATTATAATAATAATCAGATAACCGTTCTTTTAATTATTTTACCAATTAGTGTATGCTTGTTTAAAATATGTTTTTTTGTTCCAGGAGTCTGAAATTAACCTGCATTTGAAAAGATTAGGGAGCACTTCAATGCACTCCAACTGTTATATATTTTTCTTTCATCAGAAAACAGGTAAGTGACTCAAGAAGCCCTCTGAGAAAAGACGCTACTGCAGGTTAGAAAGGATTCAGCGCTCTGTAAAAATTAAAACTGTATATATTGTAAACGGAGCAGTTCAGCACTCTGTCACATTTATGTACTAACAATAAACCTAAACCAAAAAAATCCATGCATTTCATTGCATATATGAGTAACAATTTAAGTGTGTAAAAGGTGAAAATTTGTGTAGAAATCATTCAGCTTGCAGCTTCTCATGTTTAACTTGACGTTTGTCACTTTCACCAGTTAAAGTGACAAACGTCTCCGGTGGCAAGATATATCAGCTGTCACTAATTAATCTTAATTCAGCGAGAAAATGGACAGAACAAAATTTTAACATGTGTATTGGTGGCTTTTGGGTCTGTACTCGACCAAAGATCATCTGTGAGAGAAGATGCTCCACTCTGTAACATCACTGTACAATCAGAGTGGACTGAGTGTTTCTGTAGTTCCAATAGAGTGAGACGTCTTCCCTCACATCAGTTTCAGGAGTCACATTCTCCAGCTAAACTTTTATTCATATCAGATCAATAATTTAAAACTGATCAACCCTAACAGACCGTCAGTATTTAAATCAAGTAGCTCATGAAAAGTAAGGATGATTATTTTCCCTATGTATACTGAGCATCTTTTGCACTAACATCTATGCATTCACATCTGCATTAATTAATGAAGCACAATGTATTTCTGCCCTACGTTGGGTCTCAAATACATCCTGTTTCAAAAAAACAGTTTGTCACTGTGTCTCGTGCATACTGTATGTTAAATATTAAAAAAGAGGTGCATTAATGTTACTTCTTTAAAAAATATCCCTTAAAAATGCCCCCAAATTTTTATTCACTAAAATGAATTAAATGTAAGCGTGTAGCCCTATTTTATTTGATCATTTTGGCCAAATAACATGTAAACAGTTGTTTAAAAATCTGTGATGCCCATGGATGCAATTAACAGTTATTATAATTATATCGATAAATATGTCTTTTTTTCCATTGCTATATCATTCCGTCCATGAAATGTCAAAAACTCAAAAAACATGTCAATGCCAATCACAGTCCAAAGTGACGTCTTCAGATCTCTTGTTTTGTCTAAGGCAAACAGTCCAAAACTCAAAAACATTTAGTTTAAAGTGATGTATAACAGAGAAAAACAGAAAATCTGACTCACTGGAGATAATAGGACCTGGGAACATATAGCATTTCTTTATTTCTTCTTCTGTCAAATGACTAATTGAGTCATGGACTAATGATTCCAGCTATTTTAACACATGAGCTATGTTGTGTGGCTTTCAAACTTCATCACCATGTGAAACTCAACCTGCTGCCAATGTTCCCGTCTCATGGTCTATAAGGAGTAAACAGTTCACCCAGTGGAGAGAGACTAAAGGGTTAACTGGAGAGACAGTGTGTGTTTGAATGTGTGTGTGTGTGTCTATGTATAGAGCTGCTGGGGTAACATGAATCTGTCAGGCTTAAGGAAAGAGGCCACTGTAACACTAGTCCAGGTCAGGGTACAACACACACACACACACACACACACACACACACATATACACAGTTATTATCTGTTGCTCAAGACCTTAACATGTCAAAGCAACACATCTTCTGCAATCCAACAGCATTGACCAGTCTAATGTTTCTCAAATCAAACTGACGACACATTTGTTTATCTGACTGATGTCCACATTGTACTCAAAAACAACACACGTGTACCTCGTGGTGGCACTAGACGGAAAGTCACAGTATCACCAAAGTTAATAGGATTCATTCTGAGGGGAACATGAATGTCTGTGCACAATTTCATGACTAGCCATCCAATAGTTGCTGAGGTATTTCACAGAAAAGCTGAAAACTCTTTTTTACTCTAGTTATCAGAAGTCAGACCACTTCCAACATAGTTATCGAGCCACGCTGGCAAGGTGACTGTCTCAGTGTCTCATCACTGATGGACTGCACTTTGATGTTGCTGCTAACAGACCGGAGGAGAAAAAAGGGGCTGAAGGCTGACGTTACCTGAGGGAGGCCAGCGCAGGTCCCTGTTTGGTGGAAGGAAACACATGGTGCAGGTAGTCGCTCAGCAACTTCTCATTCACTATACCTGACAGAGGGAGACAGACAATCGTTAACTCTGACTACCAGTTGTCTATCACACAATAATGCATGAGATACAACAGAGAAAGAACAACTATGAGAGTTCATTGGTGGTAACACCTGTTGCCTGTGTCTGTACCTGTGCCTTCATCTCACCTGTGTGTCTGCTCCAAATCCTGTTAAAGCACTATTATACAGATTTGTCTTATTTTTAATTTTGTGCTGTGTATCTTTTATAATTTTTCATTGCAGTTGGAGTTTTCACTATCATGTTCCACAAAACGAATGACCATAATAAACCTGAAGGAGGTTTGGTAGGGCTACTGATTAATACAGATAAACCACAATGACTTTAACTTGTAACAGAGTGTTTTTACAGTGTGTTATTAGTACTTTTACAACAGTAACGGATCTGAATACTTCCTCCACCACTGAAGATAACTAGTGGAGGCTAATCATCATGGCTGGCTGCTGCTCTAGCTGTGTTAAGACTATGAACTTGGCCAAATACAGATATGGGCATTACTGCCACTGTGATTATGGCTACGGTGGAAGCCACTGATGTCCCTGTTTGTGTACCAAAGCTGTGACACATAAATAAAACAATTGGGCTCAAAACAAACATATTGTTGGCGTTTATCACCACCTATAAACATACTGTAGCAAAAGCGACCGTCAAACCGACCCTGAAACAAGCAAAGGTTAGAAATGCATAATTAATACGCGTTTTACATCTGTCACATACACGCAGTATTCTCCCAGCAGGTCATACCTGTGGCTTTGGGTTTGTCTGTGTCTGAAGCCAGTCTGTAGTTGCGGCGCGTCAGAGCGGTGCCGCCTCCTTTAGAGCTCATGCTGTCTGACTGGAGTCACCTGGCCCATACACTGCTGAGGAACAGAGAGAGACAAATAAACTAATGAATGTCTTGATGGATCTCCAAACCACAAAAGATCACTTAAGCCTGGGGCTTAAGTGATCATGTGACTTTGACCCAGACAACACAGGTTCAAACCCATCTTAAACCTTGACACAAACATCTGTATGCATCTCCCATTAATGACCGCACGACCCCTCAGACTTATCTGGCGACTCTATGGAGGAACCACTGGACTAAACTAGCGAACTGCATATAAAGTAGTTCAAACAAGCTCCAGCTCGGGCAGCTACAGCAGTAAAATGCTGCACACACACTGATGCATCAGTATAAACAATCCGATCATCTCAGATGGAATCACATATCAGTCCCAGGAGACATTTTACCTCTGACACTTTGACTACATGAAGCTGATGACACTTCAGTACTTTTACCTAAGCAGGACTTTTCATGCAGGACTTTTGCTCGTAATGGAGAACTTCTACACTCCCATGCGGCTACTCCCACTTGAGTGAAGCAGCTGAACACCTCTCCCACCGCCGCCTTTATGACTCAGGAAAACATTTTGCCAGAGAAGCCGAATCAAACCCGGGCTGTATACCGAGCTAGCTAGCCAGCCACCGTCAGCTGACTCCACCACTAAAATGAAGTTTGCTGGCTTTAAAAGAAAGAGAAAAAAAAAGACACTGGCCGGACTAGCCTCCGGGACCGGGACCGGGACCAGCCTAACGACGAGACACATCCGTGAGAGGGTGCAGCTCCGCGGCGTCTGACACCTGACAGCGGGCTAACGGCTCGGACACACACACACACACACACACACACACAGGCTGCTGGCTGAGCCGCCGCTAGCAGCTAACTGGACACGACGGGCGGACGGAGACACCCACCGCGTCCCGCCGCCTGCCGCCGCCTCCGCAGTCCGCCCCTGTCCGGTGCTAGTAGGAATGATCCAGGTGAGACGTGTCGCGCAGGGCTGCCGTCCCTGAGTCGGAGGCCAGCTTGTACCACAACAGCTTCTCTCCGTGTCAACGCCTCTCCGGGTACGGAGCGCCGCTCGGTCCAAACCGGGCGCGCTGCCTGGCAAAAGGCGCGTGGGGAATGACGCTGCTCAGCGGACGAGTCTCCGCTCAGACACAGGAGTAACAGAAATAAAAAAAAAAAAAGGGTAATTTCACTGGCTGACTTAATTACAAATAGACTATAAGGAAGTTTAAAAGCCAGGTTCTGAATTATGAAAACACAAGGTGTTTCAAATCTGAACCTGGTATTTTCTGTGAATGGGGAAAAAGCAGTGGTATGCCCTTCTAATCTGTTTTCACAAAATCTGGAACTGTGTTTTAAAAACAGTCTCTATTTGTTAATCTAGTCCAGGTTTGACAAGTTTTAAGTACAGTGGGTTTAAGGTTATTTCTGGTCTGAAAAATTTAGTCAAATCTCCCATTTCTTCTAAAGTGGGGTTTAAACAACTTCAAGGATTTACTACAATGTCTGTCACAACTATAAATGGTGCAAAAAAAGGGAAAACGTCTGCTAAACATCATCATTTATGCCAACTTCAGTATCATCAAAAAGCAAAACATGAATGACATCTGGCTTTTTTTGGACCAGAAAGCTGCTGTTGTCAGTCCTGGATCAGGTCAAGGGGAAACCTAAGGTTTTTAAAACTGGCCACTTGTGGAAAATTAGCTAAATATACTGCATAGCTTCAAGCTGAATTCTATAATGAACAATTTTGTGTCACCCCATCCTAATTTGGTTGAAAGAAGTAACATGCTTGTTCTATGAAGACGGTCCAGATACTTATGTACAAGCTGCATGTTTCCACAAAGAACATTTCAACAAGTCATGCTGTGTAAAGTGCATCATGTTTATGGCTAATAAACATGGCTAATAAATCTGATGATTTCACCTGGTCCCATCTTTAAAGTCTTTAAACAATACTTTGACTGAAAGTGTTGTTGGTGGCTGTAATCAATCCTCCTGTCCATACTGGCTATGAAGTGATGGGGGACAGAATCTACAGTCCTCAAATTACTTCTAAGGTTCAGCTGAGGATAATATGAAGCTTCATCAGTCTGTACCAAATTCCTTTTTTTTTTTTTTTTTTGTTTTGAAGGCAGTTATGTCCAAGTAAAGAAGGAATATTCTTTCTGAGTATGGAGGCAACAGGAGCCCAACAACAAATGTGTTGCCCTGGGGGCTCCAAAACAGGTGAATCTGGACATGAATATAACTTTATGTTTTAAGAGATCAGAGGGGCGGAACTAGAGAAATATTTATGAGTGGCAAGAGAGTGACATTAATACTTAAAGGGGTGGCAGAAATATACTGTATATATGCAGATTTAATTGCAAACAATCACATATATGAATATTTAAAAATGAGCAAAATCTCAAGCACTAAGCTTTGAATGAATTGCTGACTAATGTGGCCTTTTGTTTGGGGCTTGGAGCAAGTAAGTTTAGTGCTTTTTAAAGTGGGTGCTTTGTATGTTGCACTTGCATAACTGATCTGAAATTTGGATGTTTGTCTGCACAATGAGCAGTTTCAGAGATGTTGGTAGCTGCAGGCAACCCAGAGACACTCACAGGCACCGGTGAATATTTGGGTTTAGTGAAAGACAGAGTTCCCACCTGGTTCCCATGCACAAGGGAATGAATTTCTGGTTAGTGCTTCCTGTTACCAACCTTGTGTCCTCTTGCGGCTCCTGGCATCACACTAGGAGTCTACAGGGAGCATCATCTCTCACTGCATTCACTTTCACTCAGACATGAGAGTTTCACTCAACTTTTCATATATTTTTGGTGAATTAGATTGTCCAAAACTGGGTTGGCAATTGCCACCCCTTGGAACTGCCACATGAGATCAGAGTGGACCCAATGGTGCAGACAAAGTGCCCTTCAGTCAGAGGTTTATGACACTATCTTGTGGTCATTCTGTGTCATTACAAATAATCATACATATAGTACAGTAGGTGAATGTGTGCAGATAAAATAATACAGTTTCTTTGTCATTATAACTACAAAGCAACTGAGAGGCCTTTGTGCTTCTGTAAAACAAAAAACATTATAGCCTGCCATTTAATTATCTGTAACAGTAAGTGAGTAAAACTTTAAGTAAAAATGTTAAAGAAAAATAACATATGTACAATTAATGGTGGTAGTAATACAGAATTAAAAAGCTATATACAATATATACATTACATTATTGTAGGCTATGTAAGTGAATGCAAATTAATTCCAGTGATGTAACACCAGCAGTCATGATATGTGAATTATATACATAGGACAGGTATACAGTATACTTGTATACAGTATACAGGTATATGTCTGAATAATACTATGTACTGTACATACTACATCATTTTATATTTGTGCAGTATATGTAATATAAAATAGGGATGGAAGATAACACCATGATACAGATTGTAATATAATAACATAAGAGCACAATATAACAATACAGTTGTAATACAGTATTATTATATTGTTGTATGAGTAATATACTGTAATTTAGAATAAAATAGTGTTAGATATGTTAGTGGCAGTAATGTACATAAAACTCCGGTTTATTTGATTTATTTAGTTACCAGGGATACTTGCACATTCATCAACATTTCAGTTTCATCCTATGAAAACTGAAAAATGTAATTTAACTAATCCCAGATAATATCTACTGAGATTGTTGTTCTGTTCAGCTTGTGTGATTTCTTTTCACCCCAACATTATCCATAAACGCATGAAGAAAATTAATCAATAAACCGTAATAGTTGATAATGATAATCATGATATAGATCCCAAACAGAAATTCCTCAACCAGAATCGGTTGCAGCTAATTACCGAGTACCGACGTGTTGCAACTAATCCACCTGCAGGTATTTCTGTCTGATTGTCTGTAAAACTGGCGGCCGGTCCATGATAGTTCGGGCTGAAAGTGTCCAAGAGGAGATGCTCTGCCAGTGGCCTCAGCACGACCCTACAACTCTGTGACTTAACACCGAGGGCTGAAGGGAAGTGGAACTACCAAGGACCAACAGTCATGGATGACCGACCGAAAGCATGATAAAAAGTTCAAGAGTCACACCGCCATGGAGGGTCAAACACAGCGCTTCCTTGTGAACCTTTCACTGTGTCCTGTGATTGGCTGAGATGATTTTACTGTTTTCTGAATGGCCAGCCGCTGACCCGCCTGTGGAAGGTTCCACTTCACGAGGTGGAGGGGGGAGACTATTCTCCACAGATGTTTACAACTATTACAAAGAAAATAAGCCGATTTCCTTCAGGTTAATCATGTTTACATTTAAGTATTATTAATATTATTAATACGTAAGCATTTCGACAATGAGTGGGAATCTGGTATTTAAGAATAAACGCCTCCCCCGTCCACAGTTAGTTCTGTCCGGGTTGTAGTCGCCCAGCCGTGCAACTGCCTGAAGCAGCCCGACCGATCCCCTCCACCCTGCGTGCTCTCCGGTATCGATCCGTGAGTGATCAGTGAGCCCTGTCGGAGGGTGTGTCCGCTCGTCTTCACCGTGTCTCCGTGTCCCCGTGTCTTCAGCCCGCCGGAGAAGAAGCATGCTGCGCGCCAGGGCGGCCGTGTGCCAGTCTTGGAGGGGGTAGGTCAACCCTTCACATGAGCAGACACGAGACTCCTTCGCCCCGGCGGTGACTCTCACGACCTGTCAGTGGGCCCTGCAGCGTGTGTCGGCCGGTGTCCAGGCTCAGGTCCGTCGGTACCGGCCGACGTGAGACGACCTGCCGGGCTGGCTCGTGCACGTGAAGCTGCCTCGCACGTTATGTAACGCGACCAGTTCCGCGAGTGCACCTCTGAAGCTGAGGGTCTGTGGATGAAGTAGTTACCTTTTATTTATTAGTGTATCTATTGATTCATACGGAAAACCCCACTTTAATAGAGTTTTTAAGCAGCTCTATTCCCCCCTGAATGCCCCCGCGGTGCAGCAGGTCGCGGAAGTGCCCTGGCAGCGGTCAGGATCTAAAAGTAGCTGACTGTGTTCTGGTTGTGCTGCTTCCCAGAGCTGCGAAGACTGATCGTCCGAGAAATAAACGTCCAGGCTGTTAATAGTCGTTTAAGTCATGTATCAAAGCTGGATAAATGATCAAACTTTGGCTGGTTGCAGCTTCTCAAATATCGGGGTTTTCCGATTCACTCTTTCACTTTTGTTCGAGCCTAAATTGAACAGTTGTAGTAGTAGTCATTGTGAAGAATGGTACGTTTCAGAATTAGTTTTATTATAATGATTGATGCATTAATGTGTCCATCCCTTTAATGTTGCAGCTGGTTAAATTGGAGCTAATCTCTGTGCACTGCTGGGTGGCTTGTACATTTCAATGTTCTTATCCTGTAGTAATAACTGAGGAATAATGATAAGTCATTTATTTGTTGATTACGTTATGTTTTCTTAATCTGAATCTGGAAAGTAACTAAAGTTCTCCAAGACATTTTGGGCAGTAAAAAGTACAACATTTCTCTCGGAGTATACAAGTATAAAGGAGCAGAACATGGAAATACTCAAGTAAAGTACAAACACTTACAGTTACAGTAAACCCACTGGACCTAAGTACACTTACGTACAGTACTTGTAAGTAAATGTACCTGGTTACTTAAAACACATTTGAAGTGATCTCTGGGAGCGAGGTGCGTCGCAGTGGTACACCAGTGACATACAGTTTTCGTGTGCCATGACCCAGCCGAACAGCAGTGACATACCACTAAGAATCAGCATACTAAGGGAATGGTTATGGAGGGTGGATGTGGGAATTTGATGGGGCCCTAGACTTTCTCCTTTTCCTTCGCAGAACCAGTGACTGATTCTGAGAAAGAACAAAAGTTTATTGTTCTGTGACATCTGTAAAAACTTGAGGAACTCAAATTCCCTTCATCCAGATGTTTATTATCTTTCAGTCTTGGTGGTGGCCTACACAGCCACATGGGTAGAAAAAGGGAGGTTTGGGTGTAAGTAAGCCTACCTATGCAGACCTATATGATATGGGCCTATTAGAAAAATTTAAACTGAACCTAACCATGGATGTATTTTATTGCACCAAATGCCTGACTGCAATGCACTGTGGGCGATACACCCCTCTGGCGTGACCATCGTTGTTGACTCGCTCCCTCAGCCTTCCGAGGGGCGATCTCAACAAGTTCACTTCAGTTCTTCAAACAACTGGAACGACACTTATCATGGCCGCTGGGATTCAGCTGAGGGCAGGTGCCGAGGGGAAGTCAACGAGGGCATGTTGAACTATTATTGAAACGCAGCCATAATATGAATGAGAATGCCTATCGTGCCACCAGCTGGCCTAGCTGTCCAGTGTTGGCTATCATCCACCCCGTGACCTTCAGTTTAGAAAGTTAAGATTGGCTTAGTTAATCATATATGAAAGAGAGAAGGCACCAGAGTTCTGATATGACGGCAAACAAGTCAAGAAAACCCCGGAGGAAGCTCTAAAAAGTTGCTCATCGAAAAAACATTGTGAGTCTAACAGGGCTGCAGCTAAGCCCTGCTCTATAGAATGTCAATGTTTACTGTTCTCTACTGTTTTGCATAATCCTAAGTAAATCTATGTCAAACCAGGAGACTGCTCTTGTATTAAGAGCAGGCGAGGTGAAACTTTAGTTGAACAGGCCTTTTCTCTTCATTCGGACCTGTCAAACACAGGTGTAACTAATAATATTATCGATTGCAGCTGGTGCTGAAACAGAGACGTCATTAATGTCAGGTTTCCTCTGAGCTTCTCCTGCAGTGACCTGTTTAAATCGTCTGTGTGAAGAAGGCCTGTAAATCTGATTCATATGGGAAATGATAAGGAAACGAGAGTGCTCTGATGCTAGTGAGGCTCTCAAGATTCAGGTTAGCAATATCCAGGAGATCACCAAAGTCAGTAGGATTCATCCTCTGGGCATCATGTTTATTTATACAACATTTCATCTAAATCCTTGCTACAGCTGTTGACATATTTCAGTAGTATGCAAAGATGTTGGTCATATCTGAATACGATAAAGTAAAATCTCTGGAGTTCAGTATTACAAGGGAACCTTGTATTGTCCAGCTTTCATTTTTAATTGGCACAACAGAAACAAATGAGAAACGTGCCTGAAAATAAGAATGCAGTTCATGTTCTTGATTATATTTTATCAGTGAAATTCAGTTTGGCTCCCTTTGTTACCAGTTCCCCCAGTTTTGTTGATAGAAGTAGATAGAAATCGATCAGTGTCTCGTAGGGAGGATGTGAATGCTTTTTGGCCTTCAAAGGACTGAAAAAGTTTGGGAACCACTGGATGAATTCAAGGTCAATTTACCTTATAAGCAGCAGTAAGGCACGTGGTAAACTTGGATCAAACAGATTACTGAAATTGTGGGGCAGCATTCAAGAGAGACAAGCTGAAACCAGTTGTGGGAGCTCCTGTCTATTCATTAAAGGAGTTCAACATCCTCCCACCATGACTAAGGTTTTCATGGCCAGCGTAAGCCAATTCAGGTCAGGAAAATAGCACAGATCAGCATCTGTGCTATTTTCCTGCTGGGTGCTTCAGATAATACAGTTTGACTGCACACCCACTCTGAATGAATAGAAGTGGGAAAGTCTTTTGAGTAGCATTAAATACATGTGTGTTTGTGTGTTTGAAGGTTCAAAACCTTCCCTTGTGCATCCGTGGAGGTCAAAAATGAGCCAATCCTGGGCTTCAAAGAAGGGAGTGCAGAGAGAAAAGAGCTGCTGAAGGTTAGAACCTGCGCGTGTTCACCAAACAATCACAAATATGGACTTGAATACACTCTTAACACAAGTTATAATTCAACTTCTGTGCCTTTTTGATTATTTTAGGCCTTAGACAGTCTGAAGGGGAAGACCGAGGAGATCCCATGTGTGGTTGGAGATGAACATGTGTGGACCAAAGACATCAGATATCAGTTATCTGTGAGTAAAGTCAACATTATCTTCTGTAATCTGAGTAAACTGTTGCTCCACATGGAAACTCTGGCACTGAACATATCACTGCTGGAATTAAGTTCACTCGGTTAGACAAGAATATTATGATGTAAGAATGATAAAAATGAGAAATTGCGCTAAAATGCAATTCAGTTTCAAGCTTCATTATTTTTCTGTGACAAAAACACATTGTGTAATGTGATAACTCTCATGTACTTTGTCTTTCTTTGTTTTTATTTTCAAAGCCATTCAATCATTCGCATAAGTTGGCAAAGTTCTGTTATGCTGACAAGGTAAGTTGTCGTTAAAGACTTTCTAGATATTCCCTGAAATGCTTGTTATATTTTAGAATATTGTATTTTGTTGCACCCGGGAAAAGCATGTGAAAGGAGCTGTGGAAATAAAGTTGACAGACAAATTTACCCGAGCTTCTGCCAACCCCTTCTTTTTGCTTGAATGTGACTGATGCAGGAGCTGATCAACAAAGCTATCCTGGCGTCTGTGGCAGCGAGAAGAGAGTGGGACCTGAAGCCCGTCCAGGACAGAGCCCAGATTCTCTTCAAGGCAGCCGACGTCATCAGTGGTCCCAAGAGAGCAGAAATTCTCGCCAAGACCATGATTGGGCAGGTACAGGAGACACGGGGAAAACTTACTGAACATAGTTTATCAGAGACTAGGGTCGTCATCTTTTTTAGAAAGTCAGTTTTCGAACAAAGTCGAAATACTACGGAATGCTTCTGACAATTTCAAAAAAAGGGGAAGGGAGAGAGACAGAGACAAGGACAATATTCACACACTTGTCTGAAGGAAAAAAGCATTCTCATTTAATTGAGGCAAAATAAAGAACCCAAAGAGGGAAAAAAGCAAAATCTGAACACATTGGATCATATTTGTGGATGGTACATTTAACACTCCTCCTTCATCCTTAAATTCAGAATTTAAATTTGATTGAATTTTGACAGAATGAAGCAAACCATTGTTATTTTCTTCTGTTGTGTATTTATCTTTGTATTCCAGGGTAAGACGGTTGTCCAGGCGGAGATCGATGCTGCCGCAGAGCTGATTGACTTCTTCAGATTTAATGCCAAACATGCCATTGAGCTGGAGAAACAGCAGCCGCTAGATGCCGAGGGAAGCACCAACACCATGCTGTATCGTGGACTGGAGGTAAGAACATCTGAAATCATTACACATGTCATTAATGTACCGTTTAGGGCTTTGTTTTTTCACTTTAAGCCTATATTTATTTTGAATGCTGGATTTCTATGTTACAAAAACTGAATTTGAAGTTCTTCACCCAGAATCCATCTCACTGTTGTGCTGTCACTTATTTTGTGCAGCAAGGTCTAAATGGAGGGTATGCTGTAATCTTACATTGGAACAAAACTCTCAGTCTTTAAGCCAATGTACTTAAGGACTGGGTGTTTGCAGTCTAATATTTTTTGTATTATTGTCAAATGAGTGAATGTGTCTACCTTTTCCCTCAGGGTTTTGTAGCAGCTGTGGCCCCTTTTAACTTCACTGCTATTGGTGGAAACCTGGCAGGTACCCCAACTCTGATGGTGAGTGTGAAGATGTTTGTCTCTGTGTATAGAGTATTGCATGTCGGTAATGTATGAGTGAGAGGGTGCTTACCATTCAGCTAATGAGGGATTCATTCACCAAATAGGCCGCTCACTCCAGCATCATTTTGAGGACATGGAAATAACATGACACACAGCATTTCAACTGTCCTATGATGTGTGAAAATACTTTTTTATAGACTGAAATATCTCAAGAAATGATGGTTTGCCATTTAATTTTGTACAAATGTTCATTTTGGTGGGTTTTAAATGACTTGTGATGTCTTTGTGTTTAGTTTTTTCTAACTCAGTGGGGCTGGTGCTTTTCAGGGTAATGTCGTACTGTGGAAGCCCAGTGACACTGCCATGTCTGCCAGCTATGCTGTCTACAAGGTCATGAGGGAGTGTGGTCTGCCCCCGAACATCATCCAGTTTCTACCAGCTGATGGCCCAGTGTTCGGAGACACCGTCACCTCCTCTGAGCACCTGGCAGCCATCAACTTCACCGGCAGTGTCCCGTAAGGAGATTTCTTTAGTATGAGCAGTACATCCTGTGAAACCGTTGACATCGTGCTACTCCAGTGTGTTTCAGATGTGGGTACTGGGTTAATCTACCTGGTAAAGTGTGGATTCTCTTTATGGTGGATTCATTCTAAAATTCATAATTTGATAGTTTGACAGTTCGACCTTCACATTCACTTTGTTTATTCAAATGATGCAGGACAAAGAGAGTTGTTTGTACTTTGGTAGAAATCTCAGAACCTTATCTGCGACTGGAGCAATGTCAATCTGCAGTCTGTAACCGTTTATGACTTGAGAGGGAGCAGAATTAAGACTGAAAAAAGTGTCAAATTGATGTGATCATACAAACATCTTCAGCAAGCTATTTTATCATGAATCATTTCTATCGTAATTTGTTAAAAGCATTTGTCTCTGGCTGTGCGTTCACTTTCAGACGACAATATGATGTTTTATGTGATATTTGTGATATTCCACTTCAGCCAGCCCTTTTGCACTTTGAACTGCTGCACAAACATGAACTGAAACAGCAGCTGAAGACACCCACACAGTCTGTGAGACCAACACCCACTGCTTTGTGCTGGTTTAAATATAGATGTTTTTTTTTTCTTTGTAAAATACCAGAATGGCAACTTAAAGTCACATAAAAAAAATTAACAGCACGTTAACATGACACTCTGGATTAAATGATACATATTCCTATCAAACAATACACTGCTTAGTGTTTTCGCAGTGCCTGTAATATGGCTTTGTTATAAATGGCACCATACGAATGCTTTGATTGAATCTGTTTTGGTAGGACATTCAAGCGTCTTTGGAAGCAGGTCGCCCAGAACCTGGACACCTACAGGAACTTCCCTCGAGTGGCAGGAGGTGAGCAGAACCTCTGAGACACGATAATCAATCAGTTACTGTGGACACAGCAGGGAGTGATGGTTTATACACACAGACAGAAAAATGATTCAAGTCAAACTGACTCTATTGGAGTGAGAGTCAGACTTGTTCTGTGTCCTTTCTCAACACAGGCTTGATGCTCCTTTTTTAAGTGAAGTTAATGTGCAGTAGGTTTTCTGTCGCTGAACATGGCTTTTCACATTTTCAGAGTGCGGCGGGAAGAATTTCCACTTTGTCCACAAGTCTGCGGATGTTGAGAGCGTGGTGAAGGGAACTATTCGCTCAGCGTTCGAGTACGGAGGTCAGAAGTGTTCGGCCTGCTCCAGGATGTACGTGCCAGACAGCCTGTGGCCCCAGATCAAACAGGGGCTTCTGGACATTCACAAAAACATCAAAGTGGGAGACGTAAGTCAATAACATACTGCCTTTCAGACAGGAAACCAGTGAGGTTGTCCTTAAAGTACTACTATGGTTTAAGTTCTACTATGGCTGAAGTACTACCATCAGTAAGAATACAACAAACTATAATTTTCATTATCGATGAATCTGCTGATTATTTTCTCGATTTTTTTTAGTTAGTATATAATGTTTAAAATTTTTTACAATTTCTCCAAGCCTACAGTGACGTCTTCAAATAGCTTGTTTTGACCGATTTGAATGATTTTTTTACTTTCTTGTTCTTCAGCCTGTGGAAGACTTCAGCACCTTTTTCTCAGCTGTGATCGATGACAAGGTACAGCCTTCTTCAGCTGTTGCTTCCAAATAAAGTCCATGTCCTCTTTTAGTATATTGATGCAAATTGTTTACTATTTATTTACTCTCTGGTTTCCTCCTGTAGTCATTTGCTCGGATAAAGAAGTGGCTTGACCTCGCCAAGTCCTCCCCTAATTTAAAAGTCATCGCTGGTGGAAACTGTGACGACAAGAAGGGTTACTTTGTGGAGCCGACCATCATCGAGACCAAAGACCCACAGGACGCCATCATGAACGAGGTACAGATTGCCATTTTTTAAAATCTAGTTTGTGTGACTAAAAAGAATCGCGGTCGCTATTGATGGTAGCTCGGCTATTTAGTAATGGCGGGTTTGTGTGGATTCCCTCTGACAAATCAGTGATCTGCAGTGTTTTCATTTCAACTTTGAGTACCGGCTCAGCTCGCTTTGAGGAAAATAAGCGTGTGGATCACCTCCATAAACATGTGAAATCTGTCTCGCAGAAACATCCTCTGGTGTTTGGTTAACTAAGCTGCTCAAACCTGGTTTTACGCTCTGATTCTCGGACTGAAAACTGAGCCCGTCCACTGTGTGTGTGTGTGTGTGTGTGTGTGTGTGTGTGTGTGTGTGGTTATGTTGCTCATCACAAATACTTTTCCTTTATGTGAAAATCAGACAGAATCTAAAAACACACAGAATTTAATAATGATCTTTTTAGGTTGTGTATTATTACAAACATTTGGTGACGACTTATTAACATTACTGTTTTTTTGCTGTGCAGGAAATCTTTGGGCCTGTTCTGGCACTTTATGTTTATCCCGAGAACAACTACAAAGAGGTGCTGCAGCTGATAGACAACACATCGCCGTACGCTCTGACAGGAGCAGTGTTCGCTCAGGACCAGTAAGACATGTTTATCTACACGGTTTTTTATCGAGTGTCGAGGGTGAGAAGATTTGGCCAGTTGGGACTGTGTTCTTACATGTCCATAAGTTTGATGAGAAATCATAGAAAAAAGACACTTCAGAACTTGTCAGGTTTTTAAGTTATCCAGTGATAGTTGTCTGTACATTCATGGGTACACTGCAAACAAGAACTGCTCATAGTTAATTCAGCATACTGTTAATGGTGCTATTTAAAAAAAAAAAAAAAAAAAATGTGGCTGAAAAGAGAATAGCATTACCTCCCTGTAGCTGTAATTTCTACAGCACATTTGATGAGCTTTTACGGGGTCTCAGATAAGCAGAACTACTGATATATCTTCACACCAGTTTCATTATTGAAAGTTAATATATCTGACAGAGCGCATTAATGACAGGACGTTAAGTTGGGACCTGCATGCTGCATGTAAAGAGCTTTACTGGATACTCTACTAAAAAAGATAAGAGTATAACATAGAATCTCCCTAACAACATAAAATCAGCTCATTCACAGTGTTTCCTAGTTCATTTGGCTGATTTTATTTAGTTTGGGCTTTGAGAGATGATAATTGAGTGATAATTTATTGAGTGGTCCTAATGAGATGAATAAGACATGTGATTAATTTGTCTCTCTGTATGTTTCTGTTTCACCTCGTGTTAATCTGACAGTGTTCAGTTCAGTTTGTGTCGTGTTGAAAGTGATTCAAAAATGTGTCAAAGTGACGCGGGTGTTTATTCAGACGTGAAACTGACAGGAAGAATTTGACAGAACGTTTCCGTAAAGCAGTTTCCCCATCGATCCCTGAAACTTTTTCCTTTTCTTGCTGAATTCATTAATCTGGAATCACTAAAGCGAGAGAGTGTTTGCGACTAACCTGAGGGGGTCAGGGCAGCTGGTTCATTCATCAGTTTTAATGTTTAATCTTAGTTTTACATTTTTACATTGTTTAACCGTGAAAATTGTTTTACTCAAAGTGTATTTCTCTTGCAGGAATGTGATCGACGAGGCAGCCAAAGTCTTGAGAAACGCTGCAGGGAACTACTATGTAAATGATAAATCCACCGGATCCATTGTTGCTCAGCAGCCATTTGGTGGCGCCAGATCTTCAGGTAAGAGTTGGTTTTACTCACTGAACAGAGAAGCACGCGTTAATGGTGACTGTTTGATTGTCAGCCGTGTTCAACTCTTCACTTTCCTCTTCGTCAAGGAACGAATGACAAACCTGGAGGGCCGCACTACGTCCTGAGGTGGACGTCGCCGCAGGTGGTGAAGCAGACTCACGTGCCCCTCACAGACTGGAGGTACCCCTACATGGGCTGAGTCCAGTCCTGCAGCCTGCTGGTCCAATCCGAGCCCTCCCTCCCTCCCTCCCCGCCATCAGCTGATTCTCCAATCACAAACAACACTTACATATAGACTTCTGTGAAATGAAATGAAATGAAGCGTCCCTCGGTCTTTGCACTGAACCTGGACATGAATGTATTTGAGGAAATGGGAGCAGAGTCAGCAGCAGAGTGGTGAGAAAGTCTTCCTTCCATCAAACTATCAAACTGGAGCTGCCTCTTGAAGATCCTCGCAGATTGTTTCATACATATTTCAGCGTCTGCACACTTAACAGTTTGGCTGCTGGTTCAATAATTACAGAAAATAACTGGAGAATCATCAAGATTGTTGTCCAGTGATGTTACTAGTCAAAGACAAACTGTCTATTGATGTTCAAGTACAAATTGTTTTATTTCTTTTATCTAAATCAAATTAGAGCTCAAAAAATTAATTGATTAGTCAAAATAATCTGCAGCCATTTCGATAATTGATTAATTATTTGAGTAATTTTTTAAAGCTCGAATTGAAAAAAATTCCAGTTTCAATTAAAATATTATTTTAGGTTAATATCAGACTATGTTACATCGTTAAACAGTTCTCCAAAGCCCATCATGTCTCGTATTTGTTAGTTTCACTATGAAACAAATTTCTAATAATCTAAATAAATCTAATTTAGAGAACTCTGTGTGAAAGAGGTTGTGTTTCCTCTTTTGTCCTTATTTGTTCGATCGTGTCACAGTAAAATTCCTCTTTTTGTACTATAATAGTGATGCTCACATGGCAGAGGACAGCTCCACACACATCATGCCTCCTCAGTTCAACAAGCGTCGTTACAAGAAACACATACCTTTTTTTGTGCTGAAAACTTTCATAGCGACTTAAATTTCCCCTGGTTTGTCTTTTATCAAACAGTTTGAGTAAAGTATATTTTCTGAAGAGTATTTTGTATTTTAATCTTTCGCTCTCCTCAAACAAATGCAGCTGATATATTTTCAGAATGTGCCTGGCCTAGTAACTCTGTAAATTCAGATATAGTTAATTTTTGACAATAAATATTAAATTATTACCATCAAAATGTGGACTTCTTGTTTCTTGGTTTTTTTTTATCATCACTTACGGCTGCACTGTAGTAGGGGTTCTCAAACAGTGAGGTGCCCCGGAGCGGACAGCTTGTGGAGGCAATTAAGGTACTTTAACCAGATAAACTCTTTCTCAAAGTCATCAGAGTAAAATCTGAACACACAGATGTGATACACACATATTCTTAGATTCTTCTGACTTCATTCAGCGAGTGCGTGTAGAGAAATAAATGTACTTTACGTGTAATTATTTCATACATTGCTGTGGCTGTTTTGATTAGCACGGCTGTAACACAGGTTTTAATGTGTAAATGCCTCATCCATGACCAGGTTTCAGCCCTGATCTGGCCTGCTGTTTGTCATATTTCTCTCCCTGTAGGAAGTCAAGTGAGTTTCTTTGAAGACTACCCATTCAAGGAAAAACTTATCTACACACTCCGGGACATATTATACAATAAAATGTTTTTGTTGAATGCATTTGGTTGCCTTTTATATTTTGCACTATTGGCCCAAACTTCTTTCTTGGCCTAAATTGAGCAGTTGCTGGCATTCATTGATATTCACTTGTTGTGCACGTTCATGTGAATGTCTTTGCATTAAATAACATTAGGATGTGAGTAATTGTGACCATAGAAGCATAAGAAAATATGAATGCATACATATTGTAAATGTATTCTATGTTATGGGAACAGTGCCACTTCCCTACAAAATTAAACAGAAAAATGGGTCAATGCCCATTTTTCCCAAGAAAACATTTTGTTATATACATTAAATATATACAGTAAATGTAGTTATCAGTAGTAAACTTTGTGTCTGTATTATTGTTTTTATTCAGCTGACACCTGTACTGCAGTGATCCAGTTTTTATACTTACGTTTACTGTCCTGTATGTTAACTGTATTGCTCCTCATTACTATTTCAGATTCTTCTGTTGATATTCTTTTTATCTGCCGCTTGCTGTTACTGTTTGCTGCAGCAAATATATAACTGACAAACAAAGATCAAGAAAAAGTTGAACTTATTTTATTATTTATTCACGCATACATGTATATGCTGCTGGCAATCATGGACAATCCCTCTCACCCCCTCCACAAAACACTGGACAAGCTGAAGAGCAGCTTCAGCCACAGATTCATTGAACCCCGCTGCTCTAAGGAACGCTACAGGAAATCGTTCCTCCCGACCGCAATAAGACTCTACAACTCATCTACCTCTGTCAGAGCCACTGCCACAGAACTGCACTAAATGTCTCCTTGCACTATGTACCCTGTACAACACTCCGCTCCATATACTGGAACATTTAATTTTATTCTATTTTATTCTATTTTATTCTATTTTATTCTATTGTATTTTATTGTATTTAAATATACCGGCTGCTATGATGACCTAATTTCCCTTCGGGGATGAATAAAGTAATCTATCTATCTATCTATCTATCATATGTCTACTTAAATATATGGACACATAACAATAATGTCATCTTAACTTTTAAGAAGTGAATAGTTGTTTACTAATCCCCACCTTCAAACTAAAGACATTTTTCAGACCTGTTTTTTTGTCACACAGACCTTCAGTGGTAATATCTTCAGTGGATGTTTATCCCCAGTTTCAATGTATGGAAACAGCCTCTCAGTGAAAGTGTGTGTGAAGGTGTGTATGTGTGTGTTAGTATCAGGATCAGAGAATGACAGCCTTCCTCCGTTCCAGTCCAGATTCACTCCGATCCTCTGGAGCTTCTTCTGAACTAGGAGAACTGTGACTGGACCTGGTGGTGAAAATGCAAAGTAGTCATCTTCATAGAACATTATTGTCCATTGTCCAGACAGTATGAGTCCCTTCCTCTGGACAGACTCTGCTACCGCACCCAGTTCCCAGTGTGAACTGTCTCCAACCTCGATATCCCAGCTGTGAGTCCCTGAGCTAAAGCCCTCAGAGCCCAGGACAGACCAGTAATTATCAAACCTCTCTGGATTGTCAGGAAGCTGCTGTCTCTCTCCTCGTCTCACACTGGTCAGATCTTCAGACAGGATGAGCTCTGGTTTAGCAGAGTTTGGGTCCAGGATCACAGGAGTGTAGGAGACCATCTCCTTCATCTTGTTCCAGATGTTGAAGGTCAGGTTGCCCAAGTGTTTGGCCACGTCTATCAGAGCTCCTGAGAGCAGCTCTGGATCATCCAGCAGGGGGCGCTGCTGGACTCTTTTCACTGCAGCCTTGTAGTTCTGCAGGAATGAGACGTCTTTAGCTCTCATCTCCTCCTCTGTGGCTCTGACTGTGTCTGAAAGAGCTGCTATCTCTCTGCTCAGAGCCTCAATCTTCTCCTTCATCATCCGACTCTTCTGCTCCTCTTCCTCCCTCAGAGCAGTGATCCTGGCCTCCTCTTCCTCTTCTAGAAACTGATGAAGCTTCTTAAACTGCTCTTTAATCCTCCTCTCTGTGTGTCTGACCTGGACCTTCATATGTTCTGCTGTTTGATCAAACCCCTCTTTAACTTGTTTAAAAACCTTTAACTTCTTCTTTAAGGGCTCCAGAGTTTCCTGAAGTTTCTTCTTGTGTTGTTGTGCAGCTTCATCGATGGGTCTAAACCTGTGGTTGGTGTGTTTTTCTGAATCTCTGCAGACGACACACACTGGCTGCTGATGGTCCAGACAGAAGAGTTTGAGTTTCTCACAGTGCAGACTGCAGAGATCCTCAGACCCTGCTGAAGCTCTCTGATCTCTCTCCAGTAAAAAGGCCTCACACAGGCTCTTTGATGCCAGGTTACAAGACGGTTCAAACTTTGAAGATCTTCTGTTACAAACTGGACACTCACGTGTTGGTTTCTCTCTCCACCCGCTCTGCAGACAGTCTTTACAGAAGCTGTGGCTACATGACAGAAGAACAGGATCTCTAAAGACATCATGACAGACCAGACAGCAGCGATCCTCCTCTGATCTGGAAGCCATTCTGTCTCTGAGTGAAGCTGAAAACACAGCAGACGGCACGTTAAAACAGGAAGTCAGTTGTGTTTCCCCTGCTGTGGAAAGTTGCCTCAGTCACTTAAGTTTTCTAGTAGTATTTCACTATTTCAGTACTTCCTCAGGTATCTGTCCTCCTTCAGTTAAAGCCACAGCTCTGTAATGAAGTTAAATCTGACGGTCTGTCTGTCGGTGACTCTTCTCACGGAGAACTGAACAGTAACGGATGATGTAATGTAAGGAGTGGGGTTTTGTCAGGCACCTGATGTGTTTTATTTTAAAGGGAACAGATGATAAATATGATCCATCACACTTGCCTGGGTCCAAACCTTTGAATCTGCCCACTCCGCAAAGTGGACTGCTTCTTAATATGGAAATAGAGTGAAACCAGTTGAAAGGCATATAAGGCAACCATCACACTGCTTTGAGATCTCGTCATTATTAGATCTCGACATTACATAACTTTCATGGAAAGAGCACAAAGAAAACACAACCACAGCAAATTTATTTTCACTGTTATTTCAGTGACTTTTTAACTTTTGTTTGTTTTAAATTATGTTAAATACAAATGAAAAAGATGACAACAATGACACAACTGCTATTACCAGTTCACAATTTAATGCTCCATGTTTTATAGATGCAAAAACTACTGTTGTGTGACTTTACAGCTGTCAGTGACGACACACAATGCTGATAAGTGTCTCAATGCACTGCTCACTGAGTGTTACAACCCATGGCAACATTATACTTCTTATTTGCATCACCCAAGACATTATGGGAACTGTAGTTTCAAAGCAGAGCATTATTATCACTATCGATATTTTTGTTCCTGTCAGATGTCTTGGTTCTGTCTGACGGGGGTCCAGAGTGTCAGACTTGCTTTATATCATCACTGTCAACAGAAGGTGTCCATGTGACTCCAGTCTGAGAGCTGCAGCACCTCCGAGCTCTCCAAGTACAAAGCATTTTTATAACCTTGTGTCAGGATGTCTGTTTCACACACTCCGTCACACTCCTGCCCGTTTAACGCTTTAAAAGTCATCCTGCTTAACGACACAACATTATATGTTTTCTCACAGCAAGAGGCAGACACGTTATTATTATTATTTTCAGGTATTTATAACTTATAATTGCAAGCTCCATTTCTCATCCACGAGGACTCATTTTACAACATCTTCCTGCCTTGATGGAGTGATGGAATGTAACTACAATTTTGAGGTGCTTTAGTATCTTCATTTATTGCTGCTTTATCCTTCTACTCCACTACATTTGTTTAACAGCTATAATATATACATATATAGTTACTTTGTGGATAAAGTTTATGATTCCACTTTTTAAATAAGACCCTTCACAGAGGATTTATAAGTTGTAATTAATAACTAAATTAATAGTTATTAATGGTTAATATACTAATCAAACCCACAAATCTGCGATCAGTGGATGTATAACAATATAGCACAGTTGTTATTTTAAGTACATTGCCCTAATCATTGTCAAATCTTACAAACAACTGAATAACTGATAGCTTGTTATATAAGGGAATATTTTACTTCCATCTCTTTGAATTTATAGAACTAAATTCCTCTAAGTTTTCAGTCAGTAGGTTTTCCAGACTCATCTGAACCCCTCTGTCTCGGGTCCCTTGACTGACAGAACCTGATAGCCTGATCGGCTGAGATCTGATTGATTCCATTTAGGCTTGATTGATTGATCAAGTTTAAAGTTTTGTATCAACCCTAAAAAAAAAAAAAAAAAGTCCCAGCAGTATAGCTATCTACTAATTTAAATTACATCCACCTTTACCAACATTCAAGTGATGAACACATTAATGCATAAATCATTATAATTGAATAACATAATATATATTATTCAGAAATAGGCCATTGTGCATAATGAGTACATTTACTCTTGGTACTTTAAGTATATGTTGATGCTAATATCTAAGATCAGAGTACTTCTTCCACCACTGAAGAAGGAGCAATTTGGCATAAACTTTTAACTTACTTATGATGGGCTTACTTTAAGTAAATTTGCTTGTTTATACTTATTTAAGTACGAGTTTCATTGCAGGACTTTCATTAATTAATATTTTATTAATCATTTTCTAATAAAGTATTTTTATTTTAAGTTATTAGATACTTGACTTAGATACTACTTAAGATACTTTAACTTACTTTTTCCATCTTTGTTTTTGTGTCTATAATCACATCCCTGAAAATTAGATCAAATGCTCCTTGTTTATACCTGGATTAAGTATATACTCTGGTGAAACTGACTATTATTGGAGAAGCCTGTGATGCTCATTTGCATTTGTACAAAAGTGTACGTCTTCTCATTTTCTTTTATGTTTGAGCAGAGCAGGTCCTCTCATTGTTACTGAAACTAGGCTGAGGCATCCCTCCACAGAATGTGCAGATAAAAGAGGACCAATGCATTGTTGTGCACCATGCATGAAAGCAAAACAATAATAAGTGTGCTTGCATGCGGCATGCTTCAAATACCATTCTCACCACTGACTGATGTAGAGAGATATTCATTGTTGAACTCAGTAAACAGATCAACACTAATTCAACGGTCGGATATCCAGCAGTTTTAGTGTCATAATGAAGCCTCACTTTCTGCTCGCCGCAGCCATATTCACATGGAAATGTTAAGCTGCTTATTACCATATGGCCGCACTTACAAGCAATAAACTGTAAAAGCTGCTGGGAGAGCTGGAGGGAAACTGGGACACACACTTCCCAGTTGTCAGCTCTGAATGGTGTGAGTGTGAGAAAGCTGCGGTCCTGACTGGAGGAGGCTGTCTTTGTCCTCTGAGGAGCAGCTGGACCTTTCACTTTCTGACAACATGTTTACTCTGCTGACACCAAACTCCCGCCAAAAAACTCTACAAAGAAGCTCTAAAGTTTGGGAGAGACTTTAGTTTTCCTGTTGATGTCTGAAGTCACATTTCATGTTTCTCTCAGTGTGGGTGAGGCCATTTTCTCTGTTAAAAAGTCTTTAATAGAACTACAGGTTGTTTAAATGGCTTTATACCTTAATCAAAGCAGGGGGGCCCTATATGAACACCAGAGGTGGAAGAAGGATTCAGATCCTTTACAAAAAGTAAAAGTATTGGTTTACAAATACGTAAATACAAATAAAAGCCTTGCATTGAAAAAAATAAGTATAAGCAGCAAAACGTACTCATTATGCCAAATGGTTCCTTTCAGAGGGTTATAGTCATGGGTGGATGAAGTACTCAGATCTTTTACATATGTAAAAGTAGTAATATCACAGTGTATAAATACTCTGTAACAAGTAAAAGTCATGCATTCAAAGTTTTACCTTGCCTTCATAAAATAGTACAAAACTAGTATCATCAAAATGTATGGAAAGGTCATAAAGAAATTAATATTATTATTAAGCAACTGAATACCTTGATTTGGTTGTTTCACATGAGAGATTTTCTGTATTTGCATGTTTTGAGTTTTTTGAGTGTTAAACACTTAATAAATAATATCTGAGGATGTTGTTTGACTTTGATTGATTTTGTATTAAGTGACACATATTTAATGTTGTTTAGCAATACTATAGATTTGAAACTGAAAGAAGTTACTTACCTCTATTAAATTTAAAAGAAACTATAAGTGCATGAAAGTGTGTCACTAAGTTTCTTCAAATAATAGGTAATGATGACTGTATATTAACTTGACTGTGCCTGTTTGTTCACATGTATATCATTTTAACTTATTGCCCAGCTATGCTCCGGTGTTTGAATGTACTGATGTCTTACTATTGTTCTTTTATTATCGCAGTTACTGCCGATGTTTTAATAACCTGTTGTTTATTGTGTTTTACCACTGATTTTATATGATGGTGCCATGAAAGGTGCCACCAAACAAAATTGCATTATTATTATTATTTATTTTATTATTATTACTTGTATATTTGTCTATTTATTTATAATTCCTTCTGTATTATACTATATTTGTTCATTACTGTGCAACAAGTGTGACTTTATTTATGTGTAAGTCTATACAGCTGCTGGGGGATCACAGTGGCATAAAGGAAAAGGTCTAAAGCCTGTGAGTCTTATAATAATGATCAAACTGTAAAAAAGGCCCTGTGTTATCTATCTGATTATTACTGAATAAGAAAACAGGACATCTTAATCCTAACGAAAACCTGATAATATATGAACCATTAAGCCATGCAGGTAGATATACAGTTTGTAAGTGTGTATTAATGAGGGACACCTGCAGGGACTCATCCAGGTGTTATACCATATTCTGTGACCTCTGCAGTGTTTGACCACAGGGGGCGCTGTTACACGGACAGCTACTGTCAGACTTTCTACAAGTGGTTGAATTATTAGTTTAATAATGGTTTACAAAGGTGAATTACCTGACAGTATTCTGACAGTGTGGAACATGTTTTTTTCATTTCTAAGTGCATGTTGTTTGATGGTCTGTGTCAGAAATACTTAAGCTTCAGCTGAGCCTTTATGATTTAATGTGTTATTCACTCTTTATACAGTAAAAGATTCCAGGTACCGTTCAACAGAAGCACGGCACAGGACAGGTCACCACTTCTAACACCCTGCCATCAGAAAATGTGACCCTTCTGTTGCTTATATTATTTTATAACGTTCACTAAGTGAATCTGTTGGACTGCCTGTAGTCCAAACTGAGGGCAGCACTCTGTGAACTGTGTGGGTCTCAGTTTGACTGCAGGTTCCCACACTTGGAGGCCAATGAACAGCTCCTACAATGACAAAGAAGGTTTCAATGACTTCATGCTAAATTGACTGTGTATTGCTGTCTGGACAATGGCTGTGTCCCGGGGGAACAGGTGGAGTCTGCAGTGAAAAGAAGAAATAAAAGTGAAACGCTCAAAAAGGAAAAGCTGACTGTCCCACCTTGACCTCCGCACATTTTGGACCATTTATTTATATCTTACCCTCCACTGTAATTTTTATTCTACTGTTTATCCTGTCTTATTCTATCTTACCTTATTTTTCTATTTTACATTGCTCTTTTTAAAATTCTATTCAGATTACCTTGTGTTTCTTTTCTTAATACCTTTTATGTCTTATGTAAAGCACTTTGTATTGCCTTGTTGTTGAATAAATAAATAAAAATACTGCCTTGTCTGCACTTCATTCCTGCTCCCTTACAGAAAAACAAAAAAGACAACACATAGTGCACCCCATGGTCCTGCCGTTGCAACATTTTATGAATAAATAATAACAAATAAAAAATGCAAGATAAAGTTGTTGTTATTAGTTAAAAGCTAGATTAATTGGGCCTACATGAGGTGTACTACTTCCTGAGTGTACTATAAACTGGAGAGAAAGATCGGGGATGTGTTGGGGAAAAAGAAATACAATATAGTGTTGAAATACTGAGCACATAACATACACAAATTCAATTATAACTACAATTAATTTATTGGAGGTCCTACTGCATTTTTTTTCTTTACAAAAAGTTCAAAACAGCAAAGAAGATAAACAGTTGTGTTTGGTAGAGGATGAAGTTAGTCGTTGTTGTCCTGATGAATCTTGTTGATTTACAGTTAATCAAAAGTTCAGCAGCCTTATCATTGAGTACAAAGCCATCTCTCATCATGAGAAGGTTGAAAAAACCAAATGTTTTAGTGTTTTAGCGAGTGACACCCAAACCCAAAATGTTTTGGTGTATGTGCAGGAGAAGAAGAAGTGTCTACAAATATTATTCAAATTTGAATTTAATATGAAGAAATTCATTGCAGGAGTTAATAACACTAATCAGTTTGAAATGCACCTCCTCCACTTTTGGACAAATGTAATTTGCAGATAACTTTGTAGTAGTGGATTTAATAACTTTTCAAGACAATAGAGTTTTCATTTGAAATGATCACATTTCACAGCAGCCAGACAGACATTATGACTGAGGTTTCCCGCCTTTTTACAGCCACGGCTGCTTTAATCCTGTCCGCCATGTTGGTCCAACTTTCCCACAGAGACCCTGAACGCTGCAACAAAGGACGTGTGCCGCAATCAACAGCAGATTAGTCATAGAGAGTCCGCAAAGAGCCAGCAGCTCCAATCAGACACAGCCGGGAAACACCTTAGTACCTGTTATATATATATATATAAACTATACATCTATATTTTATAACAAACTGTGAAAACATACTGCCTTGTAGTGTTAGTGTTTAGTTTAAGTGTCTGCTATTTCAAAATTTTAAAGAAAAAGGGTCAGAAGAAATATAAAGCAACACACACACACACACAAATACGTCTGCAAATGTCTACTTGCTCAGTAGGTATTTGCTTATACAACTTGGCAAAAACAGGATGTGTACCATGTGAAATTTTACTGATAATGATGATAATGATGAATGACGTTCACAAACAAACTCATCTGTTGGACAAGCAGTGGCTCATGTACCCCAGATCTAATGTCCGTAATATGAAGTAATACATAAATAACTCAACTCCTGATCCACTCGTGAGAAAGAGGAGTCGTAGGGATGGTGTTAGCTCAATAAATATTAATCCTACTAAATCAGAGATTATAAATGTTTTACAGAACAGCCCAGCTGTTACTGACACTTTGGTTCTTCTTAAAAATGATGTCCTAATTTGCTGTTTGAGGGACATTCTAGTCATAAAGTCGTTGAATAAAACACATCTTATCAATGATCACAGATTACCCAACGCACTCCACCTGCAGTGTAAGTATAATACCAGTTGACTGATGTTAGTTACATCCAGCTAAGGTGTGTTTAATTCTGCATAATATGAACTGCTTCATCACCATTCAGATTCTACTGCTGTAATTTCTGGCCCTAGCAGACAGTATGTAGTACAGGTCTCGTTCTTTCACAAATCTTACCGGAGACACTGAGACGAGATCTAAAACATTTGTGGGGGACAATTCATTAGTGCCATGACGTCATTAGGGACATGTCCCCATCGTCCGTACCCAAATCTACGCCTATGATTTTTCCTCCCGTCTCCAAGCTGGGCCCGGGCACAAAGCATTCCTGAGGCTGTTGTGATGAACCAGGCTTTGACTGAGGCCTGAGCCACAAAGACGGGGGGGCAGGTGCTCCGAGTCAGCCGCCTCCACAACAAGTGTCCCTGTGACTGCGGCAGCCTCCCAGAGGAGCTGGGAAAAGCCTGACCCCTGAGCTTTCATGTGCTCCAGAGACATGAGAGGTGACTTAACTCTGTGAAGAAAAGACACTCATGGCGGGAAAACTTTACCATTGTCCAACACCTTCTGCCCACATCGAGGGTGGTTCATAGCAGACCTCTTGTGTGATTTCTCTTCTACTTAAAGGCTGTTTTTTCCTGTTAACAAGAAAGTTTTACTATGATAGATAGATAGATAGATAGATGGATAGATAGATACATAGATTGATAGATAGATACATAGATGTGTAAATAAGCTGCTGTTTGCCAACAAGATCATCAAATCAATTTCAAGGAATACATGTCAATACTGTGTTCACTACTTGTTTCTGCAGAAAACAAGTGAACAAAAACAATAATAATAACCCCTTGGTTAAAGTTAGTGAACCATAGTGGTCATGGTTAAAAGAAACCAGTGTTGACACAGGAAACAGGAAGTGAACGGCAGTGTCTGTTGTTAAAGTCTTATGTTTTGTTGACCATATATACTGTATATACAGATATAACTGTATATATGAGCACCTGCTTTGTGAGCACAGATGTGACTGAGGTGTGCACCAGACAGTGGTCATTTTGGCACCTGATTTTGATTCAGTTTTAGTCTTTTGACATAAATGTCAATTAGTTTTAGTCACAAAAACTGAAGAAGCTTTGGTCGAGATTTCGTCAGCTAACATTTTAGTCAAACTATCGTCATGGATTTTTTACATTTTTTTTGGCTTCTTAACATTTTGAGGTTACAGGTGTCTCCATCTTTGTTGTGTACAGTTACCATGGTTACAGGTAACTGTTACTTGTTCGTACCAGACTGTAGCGGTTCACACACTGTGTCCTTGTGACTCTGCAGTGATACATCAGACTGACTCTCCTCAGTAAATCCAGTTCTCATTATAAACTCATTATAATCTCATTATGAACTGCTCTCTCTGCTCTCACCTAACATTAGCATTAGAACAGCTACCTGTGTTCTCCACTGCAGAGCAGCTGATCGTTCAGAAGCTGAGTCACTAAAACACTGATCACTGTCTGGGTTCAGCTCGAGAGAAGCAGTCATTCTGAGGGCACCACAAAAGATAGCCAGCTGAAAGTAACGTTAATGTCACGTCCACGGCACCTGATTAAGTTACGTTAGTTTACCTTTTGCTGCCTGCAAGTTTTCAGAGTTTGTTCCAGCTATATTGTTGCTGCTTCCTGTCAAACTCTCAGTAGATTTTAAATGAATTTAGTCCATAAATCTGTTTCTTACAGGAACATCAGATAACACTACTGACAGAGACAGAACGTTACTGCATGTTGTGAAGGAATTTTCCTTCTTGTATGTTAAACTTCCCTCTTGTAGGTTGAAGGTAACTTAAGACAGGGCTTCACAGGTCAGGTCAACTGTCTGTCTCTGTTCACCTGTTTCACTCTGTGTGCCAGACAAGGCCGAGTTGGCTCTGGCCTCTGGTAGACCAAGGTCTGCTAGATATCTTCTGTTTTCAGGGTTAGACACAACAGGCTGGAGGCTGGTTGTTGACGCTGAATAAGAGAGACTGTAGAGAGGCTGTGCTGTCTTTCCTTGTTTGGATCTGATCCAATAGAGTCCTCACACATGACAGACTGAGTTAGGAATAACCCTATCTGGATATAGCGGAACTTATCAGTTCTGGGGAGGGTTAAACACTGAGCTTCAGGACACCATCTTCAGACTTGGGTAGCAGTACACTGTGATTCACACGTGGTGTTTCCCTTTTCTCCTCGATCGAGCTTCAATAAATATTCCTGTGTAAGACATCCAGGTCTCCAGAAACTTCTTGTTAGAGTGAACCAGCTCTAAGATTTCCATCACACATGTGAGACATTATATATATTATGATATTATTGGCTGATGGAGGAAACTGTTTGACTAACCAGGAGCAGTTTGATCCTGCAGTTCTTGAATAAAACCTAAAACAGTTACTTCGTCCGTCTTTCACGTTACTGTTTAGTTTTTGTTTGTGGATGAAAAATGTAAAACATTTTGTCATAGTTCAAAAGGCCACTTTTTATTTAGTTTTAATCTGGTTTTCATTGTGAAATGTCATCAACTGTCGCCAACTAATATGTTTCATCATCAATTTCTTAAACGAAATGAACTCAGGTACCAGAGCACCTTCTTCTCTCACTGTCGTCTACCTGCACACTCTGAGGTGTGCTGGGGGTCTGTGCGTGGGGTTGGCTCCCCCGGTAGCTGTCCAGATGGCCCATTGAGGCCGGAGCATAATGAGGGGCTGGAGGATCAGTGGCGGCCGCCGCAGGGTGGGCCGCTGCCCTGAATGGAAGCACAAGTGTGGGAAAGAGGAGCCGGTCGCAGCTCTCACACATTCCTTGGTGCAGAGAGGGTGCGTGTTTGGCGTGTGCACGTGGGAGTGTGTGTGTGTGTGTGTGTGTGTGTGTGGCGGCAAGGCCCACTCTGAGGCTTTTCTCTCTGAATGGGTGGTGGTGGGGGGGGGGCGTCCACGCTGGAATGTGTTTATAGGCCAAATGATGTGTTTTCATCTGCATATTCTGTCATGACTCACTTCTAAGAAATGCATCCTGAGGAACAGAGAAGAAAAGGATGTTAAGATTTCCCTCCAAGTGGACTCTGCACCATCTGCCTCTTTATGCACATACTTTCATGGTCATTAACACACAGTAAAGACGTCCAAATTACTCAGAAATGTCTTCCCTCGCTCGGGGCAACCATCTTCTCATTGCTACTGAAGTCACTGTAGTCACTAAATCAATACATTCATAAAATATTCATCATAATAAAATAACTGTATTTTTACAGCCCTTTTCAATGAGAAGTTACAGTATCCTTAACTCAATGTAAATGTATCACTGAAACAAAGTAAAAGTACTCCAAGTGCATCATTTTTTATAAACAGTAAGTACAGAAGTAGCCTATTATCAGTTTAATGTACTTAAAGTGTATTGTCCTTGTCCACCTGCTTTCTTCCATATACAGTAGCCAAATCTGTAACCTTCATACGAGTAAAAAAGCCAATAAGAGTAATGTATACAAACACCTGTTAAGTAATAATACTTGTGTACTTTTACCGCTGGTACTTTAACTACATGAAACTGATAATAATTGTGACTTTTTACTGGAGTAAGATTTTAAATGCAGAATTTTCACTTAATTTTCATTGTTGTAGTGGTACTTGTGGTACTGGTGTGAGTACTTCTTCCAGCGCAGGCAGCAGGTGTTGAACCACATGTTTGGTTTATGAGAGGGCTGCGGGGGGGTGGGGGCGGGGGGGGTTGTAGTAATCAGTAGGTGAGTATAAACACACAGTGAAACACTCATGAGGTCTGGCTGATGTGAACGAAGGCGGGAATACTCTGAGACATCCCACACGCGTCCCTCGGCTCGGCGGAGCCTCTGATCTGATCCTACAGGTTGAAAGGCTCTCTGTGGAGGGGGGGGGGCGGGGAGGCCGGGGGGGGCGCTCTATTGACTGGAGGATGTGTGTGAGCAGGATCCCAACCTCCTTTCCCACACTCTCTTTCCCATTTATTACACATTCTCCTAAAGGGGTGAGCAAAAGAGGAGGAGGAGGAGGATGGTGGTGGTGGGGGGTTCTTTGAGGAGGAGGAGGTGCCACACAATAGAAGTGTGCCTTCCCAGAGGACTCTGGATAATTGTGTTTAATTGACAGTTTCTTTTTCCCTCCGTTTTTCCCCATGTCTTTCTGCAGCTCTGTCATTTAGTTTAGAAGATGTTCTAAATTGAAGTGGAGCAGAAAATACTATGAACATTGTCTGTTATTGTATTTTATTGGCAACACTTTACTTTAAAAAGGCTATAATGTGTATTTTTATAATAACGTATTAAAATCACCTTTTACATCTTAAAGTACAGTGAAAATGTACTTGAAATAGAGTACTTATGCAGCAGAATAGCTTTTGATAGTCTCATTATGTATATTATATTATTGGGTTATAAATACTCATGCATTTAAGCAGCCCTTTAATGTTGAAGCTGCAGCCAAATTTATATTTTGTTTGGGTTAATTATTCCTAAAGCAAACAAGTACTGTTAATGTCCAGTGTGTCCAGTAAGCATGTGTTTTATCTCTTAATTTAATTTGTTTTATTTAAAAAACAGGGTTTTGTTTCCTCTTTATCCAGCAGTAACCGTTCAGGTCACTTCATCTCCACAGAGCATGTAAAGTGACCTGGTGTCAGTGTTGTGTGAATCCGGCATGTGTCTTATCTTTATGTCTTTAGTGGCCCTCATCAGGCCTGCTGTCTCAGCCGCTGCACATCTGCAGCAGCCAGATCACATCAGACAGCAGGAAGGTTCCCAGGTAATAAAAGTGGAGGGAGCTGCTTGTGCCGGGTCTGTACCTTCACATGTCTGCAGCAGCACTCCCTCCACTGAGGCCATGAGGCCAGTTAACCATGAGATAATTGATGCCTCTCTCCCATTGTTGTGTGGGCCTCGCCCACTGGCCTCAGAGTGTGGGAAAGCTAATCCTGCCTGGGACTCATGGCTTTGTAATGCTAATGTGGGCCTATAAATAGAGGAGAGGGATCCTCGGTCCCATCACAGCTCACTCTGCTCTCTCACAGAAGCTCTGCTCTCCACCAGAATGGCTCCAACCAACACCAGAGACTCTCCCGTCTCAATGCTCTCCACCAAAGACAGACACAAAGTAAGTCCTGCTTCTCAGTCAAACCACACTTGTGAACTCCTCAACTCCTTTTCTCTGTGGCTTGGATTTCACTGAATGTGTTCCTAACCGAGCTTCCCGTTTTGTTCAACAGTTGAGGAAACCAGCCGTGGAGAAGATGCGCAGGGATCGCATCAACAGCTGCATCGAGCAGCTCAAGGTCCTGCTGGAGAAGGAGTTCCACAAACAGGATCCCAACGCCAAGCTGGAGAAGGCCGACGTCCTGGAGATGACGGTGGTGTTCCTGAAGCAGCAGCTGCAGCCTCAGAGCCCCGGCTCTCACACGGCTCACAGCGACGGCTACTCCCACTGCTGGAAGGAGACGCTGCACTTCCTGTCCGCCAACTCCCTGAAGGAGGTGACGCTCCCGCACCTTCAGTACCTCCACGCCGACCCCGCGCAGGTCCTCTCCTCCCACAGCCAAATCCAGGCCGCAGTGAAGCTGCCGCCCGGCCCCGACAGAGCAGTGTGGAGGCCGTGGTAGAAGCTCCACACACTCCGGACCGGATCACCCCGATGGATGTTCACCATCATGAAGCCTGTAGGAGACTGACCTCCAGATCATTTATTCAACGGATGTTTCCTTATTTTTATTATGAACATTTTTATACTCTTTTGAAGAAAGAGTGGAAATGACTTTTAGATTTCTTCATATTGAAGAAAGTGTTTTTGCTGTTGTTGACAGATGTTCAGTTTGTGCTCTGTTGAGGCACTTTGACTTCATGAATCCTCCTGTTTCTGCAGAGGATAGTTTGTAGAGACGTTGTCTTCATGTGAATGGTTGCTAAGCCAACCGAAACCTTCGCCTTAAAATCTCATTTTCATTCTATTAGTCTGTAGAAATGATGTTTGAGCATACTGAAAGCCTTTTGTAAAGGCTCTGTTGGGACCCTAGGTGTTCCAAAGGAGGCATTATTGTGCTGTGAAATGAATCGTTGACACTGTGTGTTTGCTCAAATTGCTTGCTAAAGTGATTAAATGTTAAAACAAAAACATTTTTCCTGGGGAAAAACAAAAGCCTTCAAATGTGAGTACTTGTAGTCTCAAAAGAGAAATCTCAAAATAAACGTTTTTTTCAAATGATCTTGATAATTTCTGTGTTTTCTTGTTTTGGATGAAAGCAAAAGCGTTTTTGACAGTTCCAGAGTGTCTAATTCTTCATGTAAATGAGGTTGTGACCTGCTGTGAACAGCTATCATTATTATCTCCATAAAACACTGCTGAGTATAATAAGGGAGATATTGATCTGGCTTCTCCCTCATCAATCAGTGATAACAGGAGGTGTTTTGTGTGTAAACCAACCCAAGCAGCATCTGACCTCGTGGGTTTAGAGGTCTCCCTACTTTCCCACACCCTTCAACCTAAACCAGGCCTATTGTGACGATAACTATGTATCTGTTTGTGTGTGTGTGTGTGTGTGTGTGTGTGTTTTAGGAGGGGGGCGGGGGGGGGGGGGGGGGGGGGGGGGGGGTGTTGTAAGTTTGTGTCTCTGGGTTATTCTCAGGTTTTAGGGTCAGTTCAGTCGGGTCAAGAGGTAAATTTATTTAAAATGCACATTTAATTTGACTGACCTGGAAAGAGTCTTATGCAATGTGACATTTAATCCTCTGGTCTCTTTACTTGCTGCTGCAGGATGTCAGTGTCTCATATTAAACAGTCATTGAAACAGAACATAACTAAGAAAGAGGGAAATTATACAGAAGAATCTGATATCTTTAATGAGGATACATTTCCATTTGTTTAATGATATAAAGGATAAAGGTGAGCTGATGGATATAAATAACAGGAAAATAATGTTTATAAAAAACAGATAAAACAAATACCAGTAATGTAACATAAACAAAAAGACAATTCAAAAAGATATGAGGAAATAAATTCATAAATCCTCCCCTGCTCTCTTTAACAAATTATATCCTTCATCAGAAAAAATACTGTTTAAAATACCCCTCAATAAATTTTATATAGTCCCTATATGAAATTTATAGCCATTATGATGTTAGTATGTGTGCATTGTGTGTCCGTACCTGTATGTGTGTGTGTGTGTGTGTGTGTGTGTGTGTGTGTGTGTGTGTGTGTGTAAACCCATCTGCTCTCACCTGGGAGAACAGACGTGCCCGCATCCCGACTTACACCTGCTGACATCAGACACAGGGCAGAGATTTCCCACGCCTCCACACAGGTCTGATTACAGGAAGTCAAACAGGCACCAACACCAAAAAATCACAGTCTACTTCGTCGATATACTACTGATATACTTTAGTTACTGCAGGCAGCTGTAAGAAAAACATAATAATGATGCTAATAATGCTGCAGTTTTAAAGATATAAACTATTGATTAATTCATGAAGTGTTACAGCTTTCAGTGATGGAAGAAGTATTCAGATCCTTTACTTAAGCAAAAGTATTAGTACAAATATGTACATTTACTTGAGTAAAGAATCGAGTACTTCTTCCACCTCTACATTTTCCTGGTTTGAAGTGCTGAACAAATAAAGCTATTTTTACTATTGGAAACATAATTCATTTAAATATGTATTATTGCACAAACCTCACAGTTCATAGTTTTGTTTCAGTAATTGTTGTTGAGAGGTTTTTAAGACATCTGAAACATGAGGAGGACCCACAACTACGCACTGATTTCGTTAAAACAAAACGTTTGAGAACACCTGGTTTAAAAATGTATTTTTTTTTCATGAATTTTATTTGCATGCCACTGATAGCTTTCATGTGGAGCAGCCATCTCCTGATCATTGAACCCTGACAAACATCATGCAGATACAATGGCGAGGCAACTTTTCCCTCCAGATCTGGAGGCAGATTAGTGAGAAGTGGGGGGGGGGGGCAGCCGGGTCAGGAGGTTTCTCACCATGATAGTGGGGTGGGGGGATAATTTAACACGGCACACTTCCTTTGTCCCGGGGATGAAGGGGGAGAAAGGCTGAGGAGTGTGGGAAAGCTGTGGAGAGGCAGACTCCACACAGGGGAGACGCGCCCTGCAGCCAGGCAGCAGTGCAGCTTACCAGCTGTTTGATGAAACCAGAGTTGACAGAGCCCACCACTCAACGGCCGCCCGGGGCTTAGCACACAAAGCACAAGGCCGGCACGCTCGGACACACTCACACACCACAGCTAAACCCCACTGATGGAGGCCTCCTGCACGTGTGACAGCATGCAATCCGATTTAGGGACCGCTCTAAATATGTGAATACACATGTTGCAAGCTTTGTATGCAAAACCCCTGGGATTATTCCATGTTGTTTATTTACAGTATTTTAGTGCAGTACATGTCTTTAATATTTAAACTTAGAACGTCTAATTATATTCACTTTTCACACCTTACTGACGTTTGTTTTTTATTAAGGTGCACATACCTACTTCTACTGCACTACATTTATTACTTTGATTTTGAGTTTAAAAAAAAACACATTTTCAATTTATGAAATATGTGACATTAAAGATTTAAGGCTCTGCCAGTGGTGTCAGTTTAAATACTTTATTTACAGTTTAAGAGTGGTGGAAGAAGTACTGAGATCCTTAACTTAAGTAAAAGTACTAAGTAATACATAGTAAAAGTAACACTGCAATGTCAAAATACTCCATTACAAGTAAAAGTCCTGGATTCAATATGTTACTAAAACAAAAGTACAGAACAAGTACAAGCAATTATCAATAAAGAACTCATTATGCAGAGTATTTTCATATATTACATATTGTTAGATTATTAGATCACCTGTGCTTTAACAAGCAGTATAAAATCATACTAATTAATTATTGATTAGTCCTAAAAGTCATTTTTTTAATGAATGAAAAGAATTATGGATGAATTATTATTAGGGAAAAGATTATTATAATGTATTTCCTACAAATTTCCCCTTTTTGATGACTTTGAAGAAATAAGAGTAAAAATGTTCAAGGAAGACAGAATTAGAGAATCAAGACAGGTTCTTCTATATAATTCATAAAACTAGCTGACTTTTTTTCACCTGTTTTTACAAAATAAGACTTACTTACTTACTTTACAGAATAAAACTCAAAAACAGAAGATTTTATCTTATTGCATAAGATTAAAAGTATCATCTTTAGGATTTTAGCTGCTCCATAATTAAACGCTCTTAAAGGGGCCATTCTGTATAACAAGTAACTTGACTTTGAGTGCAGTCTGCTGATTGGTTTTTAATGTAGTTCTTTTCCTTGTAAAACGTTGGTATTATTACTTGATCTCAGTACTTCTTACACCACTGTCACTCTGCTCATTTTAAATATAATCTAGTCTATTTGACTATAAACTAAGATATTTTCTCATCAAGGATTGAACTCAGCTGACACTGGTATCATCCGCCAGTAGTATGTAGTAGTTAATATCAGACTTTTACATGGAATAAGCTGACTAGAGGAGTCTGCTGGAAGCTGTTCCAGATGTTTTTTATTTAAACATTAAATTTAGTCCAGTCCTGAAGGTGTTTATGGGAGACATGGGGAGAAGTTTAGGAAAAATCTGCACCTGGAGGCTGAGATGTGTCACAAAATGGTGAAATATATATATATAGGTAGGCTATATGAACAAACAAAAAACACCCTTCTGTCTCCAACTAATTGAAACTTAAACACTTGGAAGGCACACATATTATGACCACAATATTTTTTTCCACAGTGATTCTAATAAAGTGTAATATGATGAACATCTGGTGTTGTAGGATGTGTAAATAATGTACGTGCTAAACATCTGGAACTGAAATGCAGAAAAAGGAAAATAACTCAGAGGTTTAAAGATATAAAATTAATTTATTCAGGCACATATAGTTGAGGCTCATCGCAGCATAACAAAATATATTTGGTAGTTTTCCTTTATAAAAGGTCACAAGTCAAACTCACTTCACATGGAAGATAAGATACCCAGGAGGAGTCTCCTCCACTACATTATGCAGTACATTGATTCAGTATTAGAATATAAAAAAGTCAACTCCACAGGAGTCAAACAATCAGGCTTTTACATAGTAAAGACGCAGCAGCTCCACAGAGGAGAAATTAAAGCAATAACATGTGAAGCGAGTGTAGAAATATCCCATACAGGCTTCATGATGGTGAACATCCATCGGGGTGATCCGGTCCGGAGTGTGTGGAGCTTCTACCACGGCCTCCACACTGCTCTGTCGGGGCCGGGCGGCAGCTTCACTGCGGCCTGGATTTGGCTGTGGGAGGAGAGGACCTGCGCGGGGTCGGCGTGGAGGTACTGGAGGTGCGGGAGCATCACCTCCTTCAGGGAGTTGGCGGACAGGAAGTGCAGCGTCTCCTTCCAGCAGTGGGAGTAGCCGTCGCTGTGAGCCGTGTGAGAGCCGGGGCTCTGAGGCTGCAGCTGCTGCTTCAGGAACACCACCGTCATCTCCAGGACGTCGGCCTTCTCCAGCTTGGCGTTGGGATCCTGTTTGTGGAACTCCTTCTCCAGCAGGACCTTGAGCTGCTCGATGCAGCTGTTGATGCGATCCCTGCGCATCTTCTCCACGGCTGGTTTCCTCAACTGTTGAACAAAACGGGAAGCTCGGTTAGGAACACATTCAGTGAAATCCAAGCCACAGAGAAAAGGAGTTGAGCAGTTCACAAGTGTGGTTTGACTGAGAAGCAGGACTTACTTTGTGTCTGTCTTTGGTGGAGAGCATTGAGACGGGAGAGTCTCTGGTGTTGGTTGGAGCCATTCTGGTGGAGAGCAGAGCTTCTGTGAGAGAGCAGAGTGAGCTGTGATGGGACCGAGGATCCCTCTCCTCTATTTATAGGCCCACATTAGCATTACAAAGCCATGAGTCCCAGGCAGGATTAGCTTTCCCACACTCTGAGGCCAGTGGGCGAGGCCCACACAACAATGGGAGAGAGGCATCAATTATCTCATGGTTAACTGGCCTCATGGCCTCAGTGGAGGGAGTGCTGCTGCAGACATGTGAAGGTACAGACCCGGCACAAGCAGCTCCCTCCACTTTTATTACCTGGGAACCTTCCTGCTGTCTGATGTGATCTGGCTGCTGCAGATGTGCAGCGGCTGAGACAGCAGGCCTGATGAGGGCCACTAAAGACATAAAGATAAGACACATGCTGGATTCACACAACACTGACACCAGGTCACTTTACATGCTCTGTGGAGATGAAGTGACCTGAACAGTTACTGCTGGATTTAGTGTGTTGTTGTTGTTGTTTTTTTGTTGTTGTGGTGTAATATACAAAGTAAGAGAACATTGAAGTATCAGATTTATATATACTGTGTGTATATATATATATATATATATATATAACATTCATACTTTAAAGGGGAAATTGGGCTAATGTTAATAGTAAAAAGAACATGCGCAATCTGCAAATAATCAAAAATATGCAATGCTTTAAGTCAGATGTGGAGAGTTCACAGACTGAGATGTCTTAAATATCCTGTTCAGAATGTCTTGTACAGTATACTCTTCTAATTTTATTTCTGCATGCTTTGCATAAATGCACATGTCATATCTGAGCAGCAGAGATAGAAAACCTGTTAGGATTGTGTCTTTGATTCCTTCCTTTTTTACAAAGTTTTATTTTCCTATGTTGATATTTGTTTGGAATTCACAAAATGATGATTATATAATGAGCGTTTACCACTTATATTACATCAAACATCTTGTGACCAGTTGACTTCTGGCCTCAGTGTCGCTGCTGTCATCATACAAACATGTGTCGATCTAATTATTCTGTCTGTCTCTCTCAGGGGAGACGGCACACTTCCACATCCACCATAAACCCTGTCTATCTGCACCCCCTCCCCACACACACACCTCCCTACCCCCGTCATGTAGTTCAAGCTGCCCCCAGCACCACCCCCGCCCCCACATATTTTTCTGCCTGTCGGTCTGTAAGTTTTGACATCAGTCAGAATAACAACTTCTTTCCTTTAGCATAATTAGGTCCCATGGTGACACCATACAATTCCTTCAATGGCACCGAAAGCAACATAAAACAGGCTGCAAGTGCAATATATTTTTGCTAAATTTAGCGGTGTTGAATTAATGAGCGCAAAAGGTCAAATTAAATAGAGAATGACAGAATGTATCAATACAATAAAATATCAACATGAATCTCTGGTGTCTCAGACTGGGTCAAGTCTCCCAAAAGCATCTTAATGATTAAATGAAGTCAAACTAATTTTACTCTATGCTAATAAGAGTCACAGCAAGACTGCAGTGAAATAAATAACATCCTACCGACTTGTATGATGAAATAGTTGATTAGTGTGTTGACTCCCTGTTTGTGATCATATTCTCACACTTACTGAAATGCTTTTTATACACATACAGTAAAAGTAGCAACACCACAGTGTAGAAAGTACAAAAGTATTGGCATCAAAATGTACTTAAAGTACCAAAGTAAAAGTACTCATTATGCAGAATGGTTCATTTCAGAATAATATATATTATATTATTGGATTGTAAGTGTTGTGTTCATCACTTTAATGTTGCAGCTGGTAAATGTGGAGTTAATTTGAATGTATTAATATAGATATATTTTGTATATGACTTTGTATACTGCAGGGTAGCTTGTCAATTTCCTCCTGGGGATGAATAAAGTCTTGTTAATATAATAAAATCATAATATATTTATTTGTTGATTATATTTGGGGTTATTAATCTGCAAAGTGACTAAAGCTATCAGATAAATGTAGTGCAGTAAAAAGTACACAATATTTCCTTCTGAGATGTAGAGTAGAAGTATTAAGTAGCACACAATGGAAATACTCAAATAAACTAGAGTACCTCACAATTGTATTTAAGTACAGTACGTTGTTTGAGTAAATGTACTTTGTTACTTCTCCAGAACAGCTTTAATCCCTCAACGTTTGGTCAGCGGTTGAGTTGATTTTGGTTTTTTCGGTTTTGGACTCTGCCTTCACGCTTTGTTTCTGATGCGTGTTCGGCCCCGCACTCAGGAAGCCCCGCCGGGGGACGCGTGGGTCCGTCCCGCAGCTCGGTGTGAAGCTGCGACTCTTTGAAGTGGCTGCAAACGTGTGCACGAGACACCGGCCGTCTGCAGGCCGGGCCAGCACGAGACAGCCCCGGCACACTTCTGCTGTGTGAACACAGAGAGGAAGCGGAGGAGGAGGAGGAGGAGGAGGAGGACAGGACGCTGTTTGTAGTCCGGGCTTTATGACAGGCTGCAGGACTGTGGGAAAGTCTCAGGTGTTACAAGTCCACGCACACGGGGGGGGGCGGCAGTATATATACCGCTGTCGGGGCCAGAGGACGCCGCTGTGCCGGGACTCTGCAGGACTCGCTGTGACTCTCCGATGGCTCCTGTCACTCAAACCAGACCGGAGGATAAACCTGCGTCCGTGGACCACAAGGTGAGGCCCCGTGCCACTGCGTACAAGCGGAGGGACCACGTTGAGAGACGTGAAAGCATCCTCTGACCCCTCGGGCTGACGGGTATCTAACGCGCTTCTTCCTTCCTCCGCAGCTGCGCAAACTGACGGTGGAGAAGGTGAGGAGGGACCGCATCAACCACAGCATCGAGCAGCTCAGGGCGCTGCTGGAGCGGGCGGAGCGCAGCGGCGGCGCGCCGGCCTGCAGGCTGGAGAAAGCCGACATCCTGGAGCTGGCCGTGGGCCTCCTGCGGCAGCGGGCCCCGGGCCCCGCGGGCCCCGCCGCCGCCGCCCCCCTCTACTCCCAGGGCTTCTCCCAGTGTCTGCAGGAGAGCCTGCGGCACCTGTCGCTGCACGCCCCGCTGCGGCCCGCGGACAGGGAGGAGATCAAGCGCCTCTACGTGCTGCAGAGGGCCGCGCTGCAGAGGCACGTGTCCGGGGAGCGGGGCCGGCGCACGGCGGCGCGGAAGCGCTCGGCCTCCCGGTCCTCGGCGCGGGGTCACGGCTCTCTGTGGAGGCCGTGGTAGCGCGCGCACACACACACACACACACACACACTGTGTTGGACACGTGCGCAGAGGCTGCGGCTTTGTGCGCGACGCGGTGGCGCACGGCGATGCGCTCAGTTGTGCAACGTTTGCACATTTTATGACTTGTGAGGAGTTTGTCTACAATGTAGGCCACCGGGACAGAGTCCCGGGCCTGGAGACGCCCGGGACCTGCGCTGTCTTCTGTGAAGACCTGTGTCACTCCAGCTGTCCATCCACTGCTCTTCTCTCTTTACCATGTAAATGATTGAATATTTAACATGTGTATCGCGGCTCCGTCGTGTGGTCTGGTTGATTTGTTTGACTTGAGCAGCTGAAGTCCTCAAACCACAGAAAACACACGACGATGCCATGACAGAAGCACGTGGGCCAGAGGTTCTTCCAAAATAAAAGCACTGTATTTAAATCTAAATGGTCTAATGTACGTCATCTATCTAAGTTGGGATGAAACTGGTTATTAAGCTCTGGTAATGGGGGATTTAAATGTTATTTAAATCTGTATTATTGGTGCACAACCTGTTGTTGTATTATACTTTTCGATAGATAATGTTTTATTTTCAGCTTTGCTACAAAAATAAAACGCTTTACTGCCTTTAACGTCTCTTAAGGAGAATATTTTTTTTTTTACAAATCAATCATCACAAATCATACCCTCCATAGACCTCAGAATACAGAAGACATGTCCTCAGTGTCCTCACTGAGCTTTACACAGCGGTGGTAAGGAACCCAGTACATTTACTCAAGCATTGAACTTAAACACAGTTTAAGGTACTTGTACTTTACTTGACTATTTCTGTTTTCTGCTCATACTTCTACTCCACTAGATTTATCTGACAGCTGAACTTTACAGATTCAGATTCTATATACAAAACAGACAGAGCTTTTAAAATACTTTTACTTTGATGCTTTAAGTACATTTAGCTGATAATACCATACTAGTATGGTTAGTGCTGTATTTCTACTTTTACTTACTTAGTAAATGATATGAATACCTTTTCTGGCTTTAAATAAGACAAAAAGACAACGATGTATTTGACTGATATTTCTTTATTCATGGTAAATGAGTAAAGAGGTAAAAACAGACGTGATGAAACGTCAAAACGCTCAGAACAGCTGATTGACATCAGAAATATCTTTATAAAAGACAAGTCATTGTTTAGAATAAAGTGTAAACATCACCTTCATAGGAAACATGTCAGTTTTTATAAAAAACATTCACTTATTTCTGAGAATAAATGAAACTCAGTCAGGTAATATGACTCACATAGTGATCACGTGATCTCCATGACGACCAGGGAGATAAGACATACAGTCGACTCACATAAATGTTTCACAACAACAGTTTTATCCAAAGAAAAACAATTTAAGTGTTGATCTGACAACAGATCAGTAATAGATCTTCACAGAGATGAAAAGTATCATGACGTTTTCTTCACAGAACAGCGTCAATCAGCCAGTACAAAAGTACAAAAATAATACAGTATTTCATCTTGAAGTGAAATACAACAGTACAAATGTTTTCTTAGAAAACAAACTCCTCTGTACATAGATCTCAAACCCTCTCCAGGGTTCACTATGCAACGATAACGTTTAAAAGGTTGGAATCTTAAAACAGATTAATTTAGATAAATAAGGTTCCTGAGAAAGAAATTCAGTCACATGAATAGTTTGAATGTTTGATGTGACGTCCATCTGGAACAATGCTGCTGTGAACAGTGAAGCAGTCCCACATGTTGAGTGTGTCTTGTAGGTGTGTAGGAGTGTCTGAGGGCCACCAGGGGCCGCTGAAGGCTGCTCTGGACTCTGCAGAGATCAGTCAGCCTCTCTCAGCTTCTTGCTGCTTGTTGAAGAGCTTCAGTCTTCTCTGGGACGTGGACGTCACCTCCTCCACAGCTGGGCTCCACAGCTGGATATTGTGGCTGCTGTTTGAGGCGCTCTGGACCAGCAGAGACTCCAGCTGCTCAGCGCCGCTGCTGATTGGCTCTCTGTGTCTCTTCTCCACCCGAGAAGAAAGTCAGTCATCGGTCAGCTTCTTGTGGAGTGGAGAGATCAGGTCTCCACATTGAGGAACAAGGGGTCCTTGACTCTGCCGAGAGCCAGCAGCTGCAGTGATTGGAGGAGCCGAGGAGGCTGATCCGAGTGCTGCCCAGGTTTCTGAAGGACCATCTGATGTCTGCTGCCTTCAGACCTTCAGACCTGGTATTTATAGTCCCACAGCTCCAGATGCACGTGAGGCTCTGGGTCTGGCTGCACTTTCTCACACTCGCAGCCAATCAGAGAGCTGCTGGCTGAGACAATGAGGCGTGTGGTGCTGCTGCAGGGGGACAAAGGTTAGATGTGAGGCAGGTGGAGGTCGGGGGGTGGTGGTGGTGGTGGTGGGGGGGGGGGGGGGTGGGGGGGTAATGGTGCAACTGTGGGAAAGTGGTGACCCTGTAGAGACAGCAGGTCCGCTGCCTGATGCTGCCGTCAGTGACTGAATCATTGATCTGCAGGAGATCTGAACTGTTGGTCACAGGGTTTATGTTTCACTGGAACAACATTAGTTATCTTTGAAGGGTCAAGATAAATAGTTTGTTTATATATTTTTTACAGATTTAGATTTTTAGCTTTTTTCAAGCTAAATGGGCTGCTGCACATTTTACAACAACTGCACCTCATCCCTCATTACATATATTACTGTTAGGGAGTCGTAGTATAAGAAGCAGTAACACAACACTAACACTATTCTATTTTACATTGCTTCATATTGCGCTATACTCACAATACTTATTGTATGTTGTGACATTTTATTATCTTAGATTTCTATTTCTATTATTGTATTATTACATATAGTGTGTGTATATTTCATGTACTGCATATATATTATATATAACACTATATACCTTCAGATATTATTATGTATATTGTATTTATTATTCAGATCTACATCTATATACTTATACTATAGTTACACTACTGGATTTCTTTTGCACAAATACTTTGCATAATTCACTTATATGTAGTCTCATATGTTGTAATATATATAGGATATAGCTTTTTAATATCATTAATCAATATCAATCAAATGTAGTAGAAAATTGAAGGAAATCGAAATACTTAAGTAAAGCACAAGTAAATTGTACTTAAGTCCAATACTTGAGTAAATATACTCAGTTATTTCCACCACAGGTCTTAACATCCCTAAATAGCAGTCAAGTGTTTAACACAGTAAGCAGCTGCAGCAGATGTTTCTCTGCTGTGAGTTTAGTTTCCCACGCCGATCAATGATGAATGGAGCTTTTGTATCTGCCATTAACTCTGCAGACTGTCATCCACCATCTGGAGGGAAAGAAGCTCATTGGCTGCTTTTCCCTCCTTTTTTTTTTACCCATTGGTCACACAACCGATGTGATATATTTAAAATGAGGTGATAAAAATGTGTCAAGTGTATAACGATGGCCAATTATATAATTATATATATAATTAGTTAAGTGGAGTTTTAGTTTATTTATTTGCAAAACCATAATGCATTAAAGGAGTAAAAAGGACTAAAAGGGATTATGTTGGCAAACTTTAAAAACCCCCAAAAGGCCTCTAAAGACATCTCAGCAAAAAAAATAAAAAATAAAAAAAATAAGTCAGTGAATCATAAAACAAGACACCGAAAAAAGACTAAAAAAAGAAAAAAATATGAACAAAAAAAACAGATACTTATACTTACTTAAATAAATCATTTAAATATTTTTATTTAATATAAGCCTAAAATATTTATTATATAGAACACACTGTTTTGTATAATGAGCACTTTTATTTCATGTTACTTTCTTCTTTTTCTTGTTCTTATTGTTATTGTTCAATCTTTTTTATCTTTCCTACTCTTAATCTGTTCTTTGCTACTTGTCTTTTACCTTATTCAGTGTTTTATTTTGACTACTGACTATCAGTGTGAATTCTTCTGTATTGTGCTGCTTTGACACTTGAATTTCTATTACCTATATTTCCTAATTGAAAACAATTCTGCAGCTCATTTGATAATAAAAACACTACTTTTCTATATTATTATTATTATTATTATTATTATTATTATTATGTCGATTGTATGATTAACTGTTTAACTTTCCAAACACTTCAGTCAGAAGTTTTGACATCCCAATCACATTTATTTTGTTGTTGAACCTTTAATATCTGATCATCAACATAATTTCTGTTTCTGTGCAAAAGTCCCACAAACCAACCTCAACACAAAAAGAGTAACGTTAAAAAATTATTTATTTGAACATGAACAAAAACAGCAAACTGGCGCACAAGTGGCACCATCATAAAGCAAAATCAAATTAAACAATATGCTTAGATAAACAAAATCATAATTTCCCTTTTAATTAAAGGGTTAACAAGTACAAGTTATCCATCGACTCTTGCCAACAAATATCAGCTAAATCAATGTCAGTTTTAATAATTCAATGACTATAAAAGTGTCCAGCACTCATTTGTCATCCAGCCGAGGAGACGAGGCCTTTTCTGCTCACCACAGGTTTGGTTCATTTCTATTCCAGACTTGGTTCAAATAATGCTGCTTTAATCTGATCCACTCCACACAGGTGGAGCTCAGTGTCAGATTATTTGCTCATTATAGGAGGGAATAAGGATGACTTTTGTCTCACATATGATATTACAGAAATGTGTAACAACAATACAACAAAAGAATTTTCAGATGTCATTTGATCCAAGTCTGGTATGTTAATGTCAGAGCAGTATATAAAAGGCCTGTCATCCAAGTTATTTAACAAATTCTACAGCAGTAAAACTGCTTATTGCAATGCATATAATGCATTTCTAAATTATGCAGATTTCCAGTAAACAGAAAAATACATCACACATCATCCCAGTGATCATCACATATAAAAAAATCAGTTGTGGCTTATTGAAGAAACTAGTCTCGAGTTAGAGTTTCAATGCAGTTCCACAGAGTCCGTTCTTCTTCTTGTTCTTCTTCTTGTTCTTCTTCTTGTTCTTCTTCTTGTTCTTCTTCTTGTTCTTCTTCTTGTTCTTCTCCTTGTTCTTCTTCATGTGCTCATTAAAAGCAGAGTGGAGCCAGGTCTTCCTCTGCGTCAGGAAACAGCCGCAAAATGTCTCTGGAGTACTTGGAGTATCCGCTGTGTGACAGCAGAGCCTTTCTCAGTGTGAGGAAGGACACGGTTTTGTCCAGGAGGTCTGACACAGGGATCCCGTTCTGCAGGTGTTCTCCAATCAGAGCCTTCAGCTTCTCCACCCCACTGCTGCACTTCCTCTCCAACAGCTGGAGTTTACACCTGAGTGACACAAAGGCTTCATTAACACACAGGACGAGCTCTTATCAGCGCGTCTGCCGGAGGGTTTGTAAAATAGAAACAGTTTCTTCATCTAAAGAAAATCCTTGACTCACCTAAACAGCTGTTCCTTCACGCTGTCCTGCAGAGCCAGGTCCAGATATTGAGCCATTTCCAGATGTGTTTTAGTGATTGGAAGTCTTGCTGGTCTGCTTCTTGTAGGATCACAGGACGTCTCTGTTCACGTCTGCAGCTCCACTCTGCATTTATGCAGCTCACCCTGCCCTCGCTCTGCCGCTCGGCCAATCAGGAGGCCCTCGCTTTGGGACAATAGACTGAATGGAGTGGCCGTCCCACAGAACAGGTGGGATGTTGTTCATGGGGCCATGTGTCAAAGAGATGCAGAACGTATTCCCTGGGAATGTTTCCGAGCCGTGTGGACCGCTCTCGGTCTCAGTTCTCATCGAATTTATTAAAACTCAAAACACATCGACTCACACGAGACCACAACTTCATCATTTAAGGAAAAAACGTGTTTCTACTCAAAAAAACACAGTGTGAGGAACATGGCAATATACTTGCAAATAAAAATATTTAATAAATAAATATTTAATTAAAAAGGTTATTAACATAAGTATTGGAAACATTAGCAACTTTCAGTTTTCTGATGGTAACAACTGAACTTGGTTGTAATTATAGTGAAAATAGAGCCACAGATTATTTTAGTCACATTAAAGCAGCTCAACATTCACTCATTTGTCTACAATTCAATATCTATACAGCAAATAAAGTCTTCAATAATAAATAAATCACTAGTTTGATTTAAATGGATCTCATTGATCACTGTGTCACTGTGTCAACCTCCTGTAGGAGGATATCATCTAGAGCTGAAACGATTCATCGAATAATTGATTAATCAATCGGCAGAAAAGGAATTGTCAACAAATGTGATAATTATTTTTCTCCTCTTATGTTTTAGACAAAATAAATCATTTAAATATTTGTTTTTAATATAGGCCTAATACATTTATTATATAGAACACACTATTCTATATAATGGGCACTTTTATTTTATGTTACTTTTTCTTGTTCAATCTTTTTTCATCTTCCCTACTCTTAATCTGTTCTTTGCTACTTGTCTTTTACCTTATTCAGTGTTTTATTTTGACCACTGACTATCAGTGTGAATTCTTCTGTATTGTGCTGCTTTGACACTTGAATTTCCATTCCCAATATTTCCAAATTGAAAAAAATTGTGCAGCTCATTCCATATTATTTAATATACTATTATTTATTATTACACTTTATTTTCTAGGACACTTCTTTGGAAATTATTAAAAGGTTGAAGGGAATAAAATGAAGCGTTATTTCTATTGATGAAATAGCATACATATTACATCTTTGGTATACAAAAACACCATAGAGGTTCTCTCTGTGGCTCTGGTCTGAGTGTAGTTCTGGACCCAGATGGAGCAGTAACCTGTAAAGTGGACCTTCTGTCCCGGCCTGACGACCGTCCTGAGAGCCGCCCTGAGGCATTGTGGGAACAGACACACTTCTTTTGTGTGTGCAGGATGAAGAAGTGTGGGAAGCCGTGTGCCCCTGTGGCTCCACAGACAGAGAGGAGGGCGTGTGACTGGGGTGACTGGGGCACGCTCATCCTCGTGCTGGGAGCTGTGGGAGCTTGGAGGAGGGATACTGGGAAACAGACAGCAAACACACCCACAGACAGATGGAGAGAGATAAGCAGGGGCGAGTGTAAACACATTAAACCTCTGATTACACACACAGACACACTTGAAATCTAACATACAACACACATTGTGCTGAAGAGTGTGAGACATAAAAATATTAATTTAAAGGAGAATAAACTGTGGATGTTATTGATAAGTTATTGTAAAAATCAGTAATGGAAAGTACATTTATTCAAGAACTACTACTTAATACAAATAACCACTAAAACCACTTTGTTGTTGTCATCTTAAACAGCATTTTTAGCCAATTTCAAGAAAAGTTTGATCTATTATTGGTCTAACACTTGAATGGGCATAGACACGTTTATTCTCTTGAATAGTGTGTGACAAGTTCAAAAGGAATGACAGACTGACAACCAGCTGACAGAGGGTGCTTTTTCCATACTGCATGTCAAATTAGGACCATATTCTACTCTCTGCACACCAAAAGAGACAGGGTGCCCAACCAAGAAACCTGTCTAACCTACTTGACTGCATCTATTCATGATAGAATTTGCAGTGTGTTGAAGTTATATCACTGATGGGAAATAACAATTTCGGACTACTTGGTGAAATTTCATGTCATTTGGATAAGCATAGCCAGAATTATAATATAAATAAAAATCTCAAAACGGACACAAATGTCCTTAGGAGTTTTCCTCCTGCTCTTATTTTCAATTTTTAATTTTTTAAAAACTTACCACAGATGATCTGGCAGAGCAGAGACTCGGAATCTCCGATCTTTCCATTCAAAAGTGTGCTAAATGTCAAAATAGTATACAGTACAGTACAGTACAACCTTATACAGTGACAGATGAGACCAGTTTTGACACGGCGGTCTGTACAACTGGCTTCTCCGATCTTCCCATTTAGCCCATGTATGAAATATTATGTGTAGTGTCCATTGTTGCCATATTATTAGATATTAAAAAAGTAAATTAATACAGATATTTCTGTTATATAGTTGAGAGTGAATGTTCTTTGTAAAATGAAGCAGGAATTTAAATTCTAAGTTCACTAACGATGAAAACAGACATGTTGGATTCTTCAAGTCTCTGCATGTTGAGCTTCATCACAGCTTCAGCTCATCTTTGATGTTACACTAAAACAACAGAAACACACTCCTGCATGGGCATGTCCTTATTAAACCGCACACACACACGCACAGAGTAATGAAACCACAACAAACAGGTGTGTGTGTGTGTGTGTGTGTGTGTGTGTGTGTGTGTGTGTGTGTGTGTGTCGGCAGCAGCTTCCTCCTGCAGGAAAACACACAGACGGAGAGATTAGGACGGAGAAGCAACATCTGACTAAAACACCAGTGTTCAGACGAGGCCTGAAGTGTAACACTGACAACACAACACACGCTACTATCAAGGACAAGTTCACCATTTTTCACGTCAGTCTTAAAATAACAGTCAGGTGTCCAGATGAACAGTGAAACAGGTTTTTGTAATCGTTCCTCCTGTTCATAATGGACATTAACGGATCTCTTCATGATGTGACATGTTTGTTTCGGAGGTGATGGAGGATAAAAGGCCTCCTTCTGTGTGAAGTTAATCTCCAGTCAGAGGGAAATCAAGAAATCTCCGTCTGTGTCGTACAAACTTCCCTCTTTGTGCTTCACCAGACTGGAGGGACAGGAACACGAACAGGGAACTTCAGTTGTTGGCGGTGACAGACTGATCCATGTTTGTCCCTCGAGGCTTCAGCAGCTGTATCCCCTCGCTGCAGACACCGTTCAGTACTGCAAACCCGTACACTCCACTCCACTCCACTTTATTCCACCTAACTCGACTTGACTCGACTCAACCTGACCCGACTGAGTCAACATGACGCTAAAACTAACTGACTCCAGGTTATATTCCGATGTTGCCCATGGCTCGGTGTATGTGTGCGAGTTTGTGTGTGCTCTGTCTACAGGGGTTGACTGATGATGTCACCTTTCAAAGCTAAAAACCAAAAACAGACCCAACATGTGACCTCTTCCTGGTTTCAGCTTTTGAAGACAGAGTGACACATCCCTACAGTCTGACAACACCTCCTGAGTTTCTGTCATATATATAAAAAACACCAGCGCTCATTCATCTGTCAGACATCGTTAGGTTTCCCCTACATCTCACTCTGTCACTCTTTATCATCACATATATAATATATATTTTATATATTATATTATATATATGGTAGAGTATGGTTTAAACTATTCAAACATCACAGAACTGAAAACAATTTATGGTATGTTCAACTTTCAGATAGATATTAATTTGAGATAATTGATCAACATGTCTTTGTAACATCAACCAACTTTATTTTTGTAATGTCAGTAACAGCTGAGCTGATAAGAAAGTTATGTTATCACTCAGTAAAGTGTAGAATTAATAATTATTGAACACAATCAGCCCCACCCCACTTTTTCACAAGTGGTGTAGGTGTTGAGTTATTTCCATGTTGATCATCATATTTTGGACATTATATAAGGGCATTATATTATGAACATCATATTATGATCACTACGTTAGTCAGGAAACATCACATTTGATGTTGCTACAAATGTTGATTTGTTGATGATTGATAATACTTTATTGTCAGATCAAGTCTGAAATGTGTCTTGCATCAGAGCAGCTCCATTTGTAAACATCACAGAAAAGACAAGTCAAGACCAAAAGCACAACTACACACATTTAACAGAAGATTACAATCACAGAAGACAATATTCAAGGCTCTTCAACGTTCATTTAATCAGGGTTTAAGCTCTATATTTGATTTTAGGATTGACTGGTGTACAAAAGAGTGCTTCAGTCTAACCTCGTTCAGTCGTGGAACCGTGTAGCTCTGGTTTGCGGATACAATTTGTATTCGCTGTTCAGGACATGGTTGGGGTCAGAGCTAGTGGGCAAACACTTGTACCATGTATTATAGAACACACATAATCACAGAAGCAAAAAACAAAAGAAGAATTTGTCTCCTCGCCCGAAAGACCTAAGGTGGCAGAGAAAATAAATGATTTGTTTTGTCTTTTTGCAGACACAGTGAATGTTGTCTTTCCAGGATAACAGATGGTCCATCATTACCTTCAAATATCTGTATGAAGACACCTGCTTGATTTTTTCATTATGGATAACAATAAGAACTTTATGAGAGTCATTTGGTGAACAAGATATAATTCTGTATTTACATTTTGAGTAAATGTGACAAATATTTTGTGTTGGAAATGAATGAATAATGAATGTGCTGCTGACCTACCTGCTGCCTTCAGTGTGATTTCAGTTTCTCTGCAATCTTTGATTTAACTTGTTACGAAGACGTCTTGAAAAGCGCTCCATAAATAAACTGTGTTGTCATTATTATTATTAAAAGAAAAGAGAAGTGTGTGAAAAATTCAGTAAATTTGTTTGAAGTTCTGATCGTCGCAAAGTCTTTTTCTCAAATCACATGAAGAAGCTCTTGTATTAACTGTTCGGTTTACTGCCGGTAACCTCTCAGACAGCAGCTCAGGTTACAGGTGAGTGTGTGTGTAAACAGTTATCAGTGTGTGTTGTGTGATGAGAGGCTGACAGGAAGGGTGTGTGTCACTGACGCCTTTCATCTGGAAATACAGGATTTAGGAAGAGGAAACTGCAAACACTCATTTTTATCTGTCGATGCTCTTTGATGTTTCACGACCGACCTCTTACAACAAATATGGCTCCACATTTACACTCCTGATATTAACCTGATATCTGATTAAATCCTGAAAATACTGAATCTATATGTGTTGTTGTTTTTTAATACTTCAGTCAGTGAGTTGAACTCACAGCCCAGCCACACTGCAACGTGATGAGTTCAAAATCAACATTAAAACAACATGAAATCTGTGTTTTTTACTGTGTGTTTTGTTCCGTCATTTAATAAACTCCAACAGTCTAACGTTTGTACGTCTGAGACACGATGCGGTGTGTTTGTTTCTCTCGTTACCTGACATGCCATCACACACCTGGAGGGGCGGAGCTTCAGCAAGTAAAAGCAGGTAAAGCTTCAGCATTTCATTCTGCAGCCTCAGTCAGGAGGAAACACTGCAGCAGCATCTGAAGGTGAGACAAAGACAGCACAGCATCTTATTACATTTTATCATGTTTCATATAAATAATGTATGGATATATATACATATATACACACAGTGGTTTATATATATAGCATACTGTGTAGTTGATGTTCATAGATGGTTAGTTTTTGTGTTAGAATAGTATTTGTCTGTCAGTCGTCGCTTTAATCTCTTTGGTGCATTTCTGTTTTCAGTTTTTGTTAATATTCTATTTTAATTAATTAATTAAAAGACCAGCGTGATGATCAATCAGTGGTGGAGAGTACATTTACTCAAGTACTATACTTAAGGTACTTAATGTATTTGAAACAGAGTATTTCTACACTGTGGTATTACTACTTTTACTTAAATATGAGAGAACTTCTTCCACCCCTCTTGTAATTTCTAAATAAGTAAAATGAATTTGTTTTAATTACGTGACGTTTGTGACATGATGAACAAACATGTTGGAGAGATGAAGAAATCTAATTAACCAGCTGCTTTTACCTCACTGTCAATCTGTTATAATAATGCAAAAGTTCAGTCTTGACATTGGAAACTCAAGGTTCTCTTACTAGCTTTTCCCGGAGCTTTCAACCACATCTCACAATCTTCATCAGGGAATGAGATTGCTGTTTGTTTAAATGGCATTGTGATCAGAACACTGAGTATAAAAGTCTGCTCACCCCAGGAAGTGTCTCAGTGAAATTAATCTTCATGCTATTCAGTTACAATATTTCTCTGAGCTTCTTTCTGTTTTCTCTGAACTGGACTGTTCACTCCCCCAGGATTGTTCATCATTTCATTCAGTAAGGACAGTACATCTCCACAGTTTATTAAAGATGTATTTGTACGATGTCCTCCCGTCTCCTAACTGTGTGTAAACCATGTCACTGTTGTGGAGCAGTTCACACTCTGACAGAGAAGCTCCAATACAACTGCATGTTATAAGCTGCAATAGAAGAAGTGTAAAGTAGCAGAAAATGGAAATATTTAAGTAACATACAAGTACCTCACAATTAATAAATGCAGACTACTTAGTTACTTTCCAGCACTGCTGTCAGAACAGCTTACTATTGGTCAACTGCGCAAATCACATGTTCACAAAGTTGAGTTTGACGTGAAAAGTTAGCACAGATGTGTGCTGAATCCTGATGCTGATCGCTGCGATTTCATTGACGTGAAGTGATTTACTGTTTTAAAAACTGCTGTGAATTTGGTCTGGTAAAAAGTTGCTGCTGTTGCTGGTCTTCTGTTGAAACCCCTTTAAACTGTGACTGAACTGATGAGAAGTAATAATCATTAGAATAACTATCATAAAAATAAACTTTATCTATTTAGCACTTTCTCACTTTGAGAGCGTGCACACAGCGAGGTGCAGACCAGTGCCGGCTTTGATGCAAGTCCATCAAAAGCCAAGTCAAGTCACACCACTCTTCTCCAGTACGCCATGCCAAGCCATGCGTATTCATTTTGATTTATTTAGCACTTAATGTGTCAACATCAAGGCTTACCAAGTGCTTCACAAAAAGCAAACATAAAAATAAAAAGACAAAGGAAGAATAATCAAGTGAAACTGTGAACATTTGAAGTCAAATAGACATAAATATACACTAATACAAAGAAAAAATGTCTAAGCTATATTTAAGAAGGCCATTCGATAGAAGTGGGGTTTCAGAGGAGCTTTAAAAGAAGATGCTGGTTTTGCAGTCCGACACCTCAACATCCAGCAGGTTCAGACTGAAGACCTCACACTGCAGCAGGCTGATATCTCACTGATATCATCTGAGGCTCTGAGGTCTTCTAAAAGTCCCCAACTCTAAAACCAACCAACAGACAGTTAAAGGAACTTTAAAGGTGCAGTGACAGAATCTCTTCTTTATGTTGTGCTTCGATACTCTGGCTGCCTTGTTCTGATTAGTCTGGATTTTGTGACTATTTTTCTGATGATGAACTCTTTATTATTACATGTACTGTCCTTAAGTACAAGTTTGAGGTACTTGTACTTGAGTCTTTCCTTTTCATGCTACTTTTGTACTTCTACTCCATTAGACAACAAAGTTGTTTTTAATCCATTACATTTATTTTACAGCTTTAATTATACTAGGAGTTTGCAGAAAATGTTACAGTACTCAGGGCTGAAAAGGGCACTGATAACTTTGTCTTGGGGTTAAAAATTCAACAATACAGATGTTTAAATAATGTTTGTGCTGCTGTTGCTGCTTTATATATATATATATATATATATATATATATATATATATGTTCTGAAATCAAACTTCTGTCCTTTACAGTGCCTGTGTCTCAGGTGTTGTCTGGTCTCTGCAGGTCTCTGTCTGAGGATGAAGCTTCGCTGACTCTCTGGATGTGGAGGACAGTCACCGGTCAGGCCTCACGATGAGCTCCAGCTTCTCTCCATCATCCTACCTGAGCTTCAGCCTGTCTCCCTCCGCCGCTCCCCGGGAGGACCGCGGCGGCCCCCAGCGCCCGCTGTCCGCCTCCGTCCCCTTCCTCCTCTACCCCTCCGGCGTGGACCCCTACAAGGGCCCCCTGCGGGGCCCCGGCCCCGGGCTCGTGCCCTACCTGGCCCCCTTCCACCACCACGGACACTTCAGCGTCTACGAGTGTCCCTTCGAGCCGGCCTTCATCCAGAAGCGCAACGAGCGGGAGCGCCAGAGGGTGAGGTGCGTCAACCAGGGCTACGCCAAGCTCCGGGAGCACCTGCCGGGACAGAGCGCCGACAAGCGGCTCAGCAAGGTGGAGACGCTGAGGGCCGCCATCAGGTACATCAAGTACCTGCAGGGCCTGGTGGAGCTGGAGGACGGCGGCCCCAGCGGGGGGGAGTCGCCCCCCGCCGGCTCGTCCCCCGGCCCGGACTGTGGAGGAGAGTCCGCGTGTTAAACGCCCGCCCTGAACTGGAGACATGTCCTCCGGTCCACCGAGGACACGGAGGCGGACACGCACGGCCCTCTGGGGACATCTGCTATTTAAATAGTAATAACTGGTGCATCACAGAAGGAGAGGCTGGCTTTTTCTATGAGTTTCTATTAAAGTTAGAGGACAGAGAGAGGACAGAAGAAACATCACTGGGACTCAGGGTTCATTCCTCATATTGAAAATGGTAGTTTGACAATCCAATTACTACTTTTTCTATTCACGTCTTCCAGAGCTTTAGTCAGCTGAAGTTTTGAGTCTTTCTATATTTGCGGTGACATGCTGTCACATGTTACTGAGCAGGGAGGATTCACGCTGGGACATTAAACACTGACAGTCATGTCAACGCGTGCGTGCATGCTCCGGCTCCGAGGAGTCTTCATCACCTCCGCAGCTCTGTCCTGCAGTGACACGCAACCAAAGCACCGGACACGTTCAGACGTTAACCTGATGATGGCGCTGTAGCCACAGATGTTAGGATTCATCCCGAGGGGGACATGGATGTCTGAGCCGGTCGTGTCTGTCATGAACTGGCTCCGGACTAAAAACCGTGCAGCAGCAGGTGCTGTGTTTGCCTGCAGGTGGCGGCCGCAGCTCCCCCTGCTGGACACACTGCAGCTTGACATGTGAGTCAATTGGAAAGCAGCTCATGTTTTCATTAATTACATTATTTAGAACAATTAAAGGCTTTTGTTTGTTGTGTTCATATTTCTGAAAACTGAAATTTTCAGACGTTTTCAAGGAACTTGATGATCAGTGAAAACAGGTTTATGTAGAAAAAGAAAAAGCAAAGAGCCAGTGTGTGATCATTAAATATTGATTTAATATTTAATTGTCATATTTAGTTGTGACGAAACGATTAAGCAGAATGAGTTACCCACCAAACAAACGATGCATTAGAAAAATAAAAAGCATTTTTGAGTAAAATGACACCAAAGATTTATCTGTTGTTTTCTCCTAACGTCCTTTTCCTGCACATATCTTCAGTTGGACAGGTTTTTTAATTAAAATGTGGTCGTTCCATTCTGATTTTGAATTATTAGTCACAAAAACATCAGCTGACAGAAACACGACTCCAGTTAATTCAACACTGTGCAGCAATAAACATCAAATATCTGTCAGATACACTTCCTTCAGTCTACACGAGGTTTCTGTGTCCTCGGGTGTGTTCAATAACATGGAGACTTTATATCGGTGCTGTAGGAGACAACATGCAGATACTTTAGAGAGATGAAACATTTCACTGAGTCAGAGTCTCGGGGGGGAAACCCTCTCAGTGTTCAGACTGTGACTCAGAGTCTGTTTATAGTGTTTGGAAATTCCTGCATGTTGAACTGAACATCCGTCACTGTGACCACAGCCGCAGACTCGGCATCAAACAGCACCAGTGGGTTTTTTCTGCTTTTCATTAGTGCTGAAGTCATCAGTGACTGCTGTTTCTCAGAGGTTCACTACAGTTCACGGTCAGTCTCTCCAGGATCTATCGCAGTAAACTGAACATCTGTTGTTTCGGACTGTCGGTCGGACATATTTCACTATTTTCTGACATTTCATGGACTACGTGATAATGAAAATAATCATGTTTCTTTTCAGACTCAACAAACTTTTTCAGGTCATATATTTTAGGTTTAATCAGAACACTGACTGAAGGATGAAGAACGCATTAACACTTTGTACCATTAAAGCAAATGTCACCAATTTTTTTTTACCTGTTATTATTTTTGCCTGTTTTTTATTCTGCATCATTTTTCTTTTCTTTTTTTTTTTTGCTGATTTGTTTGGAAGAATTAATTGGCAACTTTATGATGTTTATTTATGAAGCAGAAATACAAAACTGCTCAGATTCCAGTTTCTCAAATGTGAAGATTTGCTTTTCTTTGTTTTCAGTGTTGTAAAACTAATTATTTTCAGGTTTTGGACAAGGTTTAGGCATTGGTCTTCATTGTATGGACAAAATCGATCAAAAAAATAATAAGATTATTCGATAATGAAATTCATTACCTTTAAATTTTCTATAAATTCTCTCTCCCCAGTCTACATGATGGTCTGAATGCTGTTTCAGAAACAGCATGTAATTTACAGAAGCAGCCAAGCAGCAGAGGCAGATACAAGCTTCCTGCTGATCGATGTGTTCATCTGTGGAGGGAAGAAAACACTGGAGGGACAACACGGATGAATTAATAAATAAACCGACTGCTTGATTAAAGACATCCTACAATTATTAGTCGACTAAGAACTTTGTCAGTGGAAAACAGGTTGAATGTTTAAATGATGAATAAATCAGAAACGATAACTGTGACAACACAGAGCGGTGAAAACTTTCTCATCAGCAGATCTGGATATCAAACATTAATACTTACTGGGTACCAACCAAAATGTATCTGTTGTAACTTAGAACTGGGGAATACAAAGAAATGTCTGCTAACATTCGTAGTCTTTGTAATTTAAATGATAATTTTTAGAACATTTTGTTGGTGCAGATGCTTTGTATTAAGACAACTTCTGATACATGGGAGAAGTCTGGCTTCACACTTTTTATACTTCTCAAAGAAAGTCACATCAGTGTTAAAATCTTTAGGTGAACCTGATGCTGTTTGTAGCAGCAGAATGTAGACCTGCTCAGTTTCTGTTTGTCAGCTGAAGTCGTGGATGTTCAGCTTAACAGTCAGAGATATGATTCATTAAAGGGACTTTACTACCAGTTCATATCATACTGATTAGGAGCAGAATACTACTGTGTATTGATTATCAGTGATTATGTGAGAGTCTGAGCGGGTAGAGAAACATTTTTTCTACACTGAGATAAATTCATGCAAATCAATCAGATTCAAACACTTAAAACTTCAGCTCCTCCTGTTCACACGAGCGATCTTTGGCTTTAAAGATAAGGGACAAAACTAAAAGCTTTGGCTGCCAAACAGCAAATATAAATACAGAACTGAGTGATTTCACACACCTGAATCCTCATTAAACAGCTTGTGAGTTTCTTCACACTGCAGGTTTCATCTGGGACTGATTCCGCTCACTGGTTTCTTGTCAACATGTGGGGAGACGAACGAGTCCAGCTGCAGTTTGATTTTACATCCAAGTTGCACAAAGAAGCTGCTGTTTCCATCAAAAAATGAAATAATAATTTAACAAACATGTTTTTCAGGTGGAGCTGAAATTATAAATCGACAAAATCATCTTTTTAAAGTCTGATATTTGTTTTTCAAATGTGAATATTTGTAAACTGAGTAGAAGAGCAACAATTTGTTGATTCCATAGAAAATTAATCTGCATCTATATTAATAATTGATTCATCATTTGCACACTTTTGTGTGCCAAAATTCTGGTTTCAGCTTCTCAAAAGTGAATATTTTTGGGTTTTGGACTGTTCACACATCCACACAACATCTTGGGTTTTAGGAACCTGTCAAAGAGTCATGTATTTTACAAGGGTATTTGATGAAAATAAGCTGAGTTTGGATTAATATAAATATATTTTCTCACTTTAATCATCTGCTGATGCCTCTGATTTTTTGGGCCTTTCCTTGTGTGCATTTGTGATGAAAACAGCAGCTTGTTTCTGTGTCTGGTAAACTGTAAACATAAAATGGATGATTACACGAGAGGAAGAAACTGCGGTGAGGTCTGAAACAACTCTGGAGAATACTGAATTATACTGATATCTTTAGACTTCTTTCCGTCTGCAGATATAAAAAGACTCCGTTGGCTTTAGTCCGGACACTGTTCCATCAGAACACAACAACCACTTCTCAACTAATGGGGGTTTCCCTCACAGTGAAGCCACAAGTCAAGCCCTTCAAATCACCTGTTAGTATTTTACTTAATTAGTCAGTTATGAAGTGGCCCTTCATCATGTTGGATTAGTCAAATGAGTCAAAAAAGATGAACCTGCAGAAACAAACAGACTTGGACTAAAGTGAAGTCAGTCAGTAAAGAGTTCAGCAGCTCTCAATCCGTCCACCTGCTGTCTGTGTCTCTATAGTGTGAAAGCACTTTCTTTCACTGCTGTTCATCTCCTTTTCAAGAGGTTGTCCTCAGGCGTCCGGGACAACAAGGACAGATCGACCGTCCTCAGGCGTCCGGGACAACAAGGACAAATCGACCGTCCTCTGGCGTCCGGACGACGAGGAAGGATCGACCGTCCTCAGGCGTCGACCGTCCTCAGGCGTCCGGGACGCAGGGGGCAGTCGACCGTCCTCAGGCGTCCGGGACGACGCAGGGGGCAGTCGACCGTCCTCAGGCGTCCGGGACGACGCAGGGGGCAGTCGACCGTCCTCAGGCGTCCGGGACGACGCAGGGGGCAGTCGACCGTCCTCAGGCGTCCGGGACGACGCAGGGGGCAGTCGACCGTCCTCAGGCGTCCGGGACGACGCAGGGGGCAGTCGACCGTCCTCAGGCGTCCGGGACGACGCAGGGGGCAGTCGACCGTCCTCAGGCGTCCGGGACGACGCAGGGGGCAGTCGACCGTCCTCAGGCGTCCGGGACGACGCAGGGGGCAGTCGACCGTCCTCTGGCGTCCGGGACGACGCAGGGGGCAGTCGACCGTCCTCTGGCGTCAGGGACGCAGGGGGCAGTCGACCGTCCTCAGGCGTCAGTCGACCGTCCTCAGGCGTCCGGGACGACGAGGAAGGGTCGACCGTCCTCAGGCGTCAGGGACGCAGGGGGCAGTCGACCGTCCTCAGGCGTCAGGGACGCAGGGGGCAGTCGACCGTCCTCAGGCGTCAGGGACGCAGGGGGCAGTCGACCGTCCTCAGGCGTCCGGGACGACGAGGAAGGATCGACCGTCCTCAGGCGTCAGGGACGCAGGGGGCAGTCGACCGTCCTCAGGCGTCAGGGACGCAGGGGGCAGTCGACCGTCCTCAGGCGTCCGGGACGACGAGGAAGGATCGACCGTCCTCAGGCGTCCGGGACGCAGGGGGCAGTCGACCGTCCTCAGGCGTCCGGGACGCAGGGGGCAGTCGACCGTCCTCAGGCGTCCGGGACGCAGGGGGCAGTCGACCGTCCTCAGGCGTCCGGGACGACGCAGGGGGCAGTCGACCGTCCTCAGGCGTCCGGGACGACGCAGGGGGCAGTCGACCGTCCTCTGGCGTCCGGGACGACGCAGGGGGCAGTCGACCGTCCTCTGGCGTCAGGGACGCAGGGGGCAGTCGACCGTCCTCAGGCGTCAGTCGACCGTCCTCAGGCGTCCGGGACGACGAGGAAGGGTCGACCGTCCTCAGGCGTCAGGGACGCAGGGGGCAGTCGACCGTCCTCAGGCGTCAGGGACGCAGGGGGCAGTCGACCGTCCTCAGGCGTCAGGGACGCAGGGGGCAGTCGACCGTCCTCAGGCGTCCGGGACGACGAGGAAGGATCGACCGTCCTCAGGCGTCAGGGACGCAGGGGGCAGTCGACCGTCCTCAGGCGTCAGGGACGCAGGGGGCAGTCGACCGTCCTCAGGCGTCCGGGACGACGAGGAAGGATCGACCGTCCTCAGGCGTCCGGGACGCAGGGGGCAGTCGACCGTCCTCAGGCGTCCGGGACGCAGGGGGCAGTCGACCGTCCTCAGGCGTCCGGGACGCAGGGGGCAGTCGACCGTCCTCAGGCGTCCGGGACGCAGGGGGCAGTCGACCGTCCTCAGGCGTCCGGGACGCAGGGGGCAGTCGACCGTCCTCAGGCGTCCGGGACGACGAGGAAGGGTCGACCGTCCTCAGGCGTCAGGGACGCAGGGGGCAGTCGACCGTCCTCAGGCGTCCGGGACGACGAGGAAGGATCGACCGTCCTCAGGCGTCCGGGACGCAGGGGGCAGTCGACCGTCCTCAGGCGTCCGGGACGCAGGGGGCAGTCGACCGTCCTCAGGCGTCCGGGACGCAGGGGGCAGTCGACCGTCCTCAGGCGTCCGGGACGACGAGGAAGGGTCGACCGTCCTCAGGCGTCAGGGACGCAGGGGGCAGTCGACCGTCCTCAGGCGTCCGGGACGACGAGGAAGGATCGACCGTCCTCAGGCGTCCGGGACGCAGGGGGCAGTCGACCGTCCTCAGGCGTCCGGGACGCAGGGGGTAGTCGACCGTCCTCAGGCGTCCGGGACGCAGGGGGCAGTCGACCGTCCTCAGGCGTCCGGGACGACGAGAAAGGATCAACCGTCCTCAGGCGTCCTGGACCGATCGATCTTCCTCAGAATTCCTGGACACATGGGACAGACTGACCGTCCTCAGACACCGGGACGTAGAGGGAAAATCCTCTTCCGGCGTACTGGACACATCGTCCTCAGGCGTCACAGGGATAGAAGGCAGGTCGTCCTCAGGCGTCCTGGAGGTAGAGGACGTTGAGGCGGCAGTACACCAGGCTGCGGTGCTGCGGTTGCAGGCAGTAGGCGATGCTCTGCTCGACCTCGTGGCAGCGTCGCAGGAATCTACAGCGGTCCCGGGCCAGCTCCTCCCAAGGGCCCCGCCGGTCCTCGTCCTCCTCGTCACAGCTGGCGAAGAACTCCTCCACATCGTCACAGAAACGAACCTGACAGGAAGAACAACAACATAATGTCGAGTTTTATAAAGCTTTTTTAATTTGACCTGGAACTAAACTTTGAGAATAAAAAGGCAGATAAATGTTGAAGGGGCAAGATAAGTAAATCATTAGATTTTTACTGACTTGGTTTGTTAAAAAGGGAGTATATGTGGTTGAAGTAACTTTCTGTTGGGTACAGTTTATTATCTATACACAGTGTTAAATCTGAAGGTTAATGGGTCATCTGTTGAACAGATTTGAGTAAAATAGTTCAGTAAAATATTTCCATTTGATGTTAAACTTTGAGACACATGATGTAGGACTAGGCTAGCATCATTTTTAAATTATCAGTATATATTTGAATTTAAGCCATACATAAATAACAGAGCCTCTAGTTTTAATTTGAGCCACAGGAGGGAGACAAAGTTTCAGTCCCAGACAGACAGTGATGACGGTACGTGATCTGATACTGAAGGAAATTTACCTAAATAATTTTCTCTCAAGTTTAAAAGTTACTAAATGCTGTTAAAGACAAGAAGAAAACACACCCCTCCAACTTTGACTTCACTACTGAAATGTAACAAATCATAAACATATTTCATGGGATGTTTGCAATGCAGTAGATCTGTCTAGTAACCATGGAAACTGATCCTTCAGATTCACCTGGTCAGGTTAATATTAACTTCACATCTTTACACGAACAGTGACACAAACAGGAGTTCAGCAGAGTTATTTCAGGTCATCTTTAGTTGTATTGTTGAGTCTGAGCTGAGCTACAACACGCCTCCAAAAGTTATCCTCTTTTGTTAGCTGCTGTATTTTGTTTCCCTATGTTACGGTCCATATCATATGTCTAACACTTGCTGTTCTGTGGATTTCAACGTCACAATTTGTCTTTTTTTGTCTGTGAAGTGGTGTGAGCTGTGCTCAATGTCTCAGCTATGTGCTTCAAGCCATGAAGGAGCAGGTCATAAACCAGACTTCAGCTCACATCAACACACATCAACACACATCTTTCACAATAATCTCTGCTTCATGAAAAAGTCCTCGGAGGTTTCGAACTGCATTTGATCATGGCTGGTAACCAGAGGCTGAAGAATAGGCTAAGTACACTCTCTACAATACAGTTTGCAGTAAAAGTGTAAAGGTGTGGTACAGGGCGTCCCAGCAGGGCTCAGCTCTGATTGGCTGTTGATGGTGTTTGAAATTTTGTGGGTGACACACACACACACACACACACAGACACAGACACACACACACACAGACACACACACACTCTACAGGTAATGGACTTGGAGTGGACTTAAATTAACACAACCAGCTGATATTAATTTTGTTGTTTTTTGTTTGGTTGGGACTTGTTATCTAACTTATGAACAGTTTAATTTTAAATGATGTATATTTGTTTTTTCTCTGTAAAAAGTGTGAAAAAAAAGCTTCAACAGATAAAAACAGTCATTTTGTTGTTTTTTGTTTTATTAAAAACAAAACAAAAAGCTTAAAATATGTGTCAACACTCTACAGGACACACATCAGTTATATCAAATAACTAAATCAGAGAGTCCTGACAGGCTCAGTGTTCAGACTGAATCTAAATTCAGTACATTATCGTTGATGAACAGGGACGGAGGGTCCTAGTGACTCGGCCCTGAGTCATAATGAAAAATTGGTTTCTGAGTTTCAGTTTAACTCAACACGTTTCATCACATGAAGCGCTGGAGTAAAATGAGACGCTCTAAATCCAGAAACAAGGAAGCAGAAACCCAACAGTGGCTGAGAGAGAGGGGGATGGGTTATGTTTCAGGTTCAGGAGACTAAGGACACATTATTCAACTCCATGTTTACAAGAAATGACTGGAAAGAATACAACTATCACACTGTTCAAATTTACTTTAAAATGTCAAACTCTGTTTTCTTTCTTTAGGCATTTGTTGTATTGTTTGACATATTTCAACATCAGTGCTGGTTAAAGAGTTAACATTTGTATACAAAAATAACCTTCATATCTAATCACATAACATATTATTCTGATGTGTTTTTGTTGTCCTCTTTTTTGTATATTTTTTAAGACAAACTGTAATGTCATTTGAGGCCAAAATGTGTGTGAATTTCACTATTTGTCCTGTTTATCTTTGACAAGTTTCACTTTCACTCAGTTCTCTGAAAGTACTCAGGTTCAGTATTCATGCAGGATGTGCCCTGGCTGGTAAACAGCTTGTGTCTAAAACACTGATGCCAAGTTTTTTCAAGGAAGCCGACTCAGGCTGACTGCTGATCAGAGGAATGTCACAGATAAACTGAAAGACAAAATAAAACAAACTGACCTTTTTGGTTGTGCTGCAGCTCTGTGCGGTGGAGGGTTCAGAGAAGCCACTGTCCAGCCTCTCCTCAGCCTCCTCTTTTCTGTACTCAGGTGGAAATACTGGGTTATGGTGGGGGGACTGAGGGGGAGTCTGGGAGGCCTTCTTGGCCCTGGTCCTGGGCCGGGGCCCTGCTTCAACAGGTGCTTGAGTCCTGAGCGGAGCCTGGAAGTTGAAGGGGCTGTAGGGGTCAGAGGAGCAGCTGAAAGAGCTCCACAGGTGAAGGCTTTCCACTTCATCCACCTCGCTGGCAGAAGTTGAGTCGTCCCAGAAGTCGTGGCCTGAGGGTGGGGAAGAAGAAGTGAGGGGAGGAGAAGCTGCGAGGGAGGAGATAGGGAGTGGGGTGAGGTCAGGGGAGGAGGCAGGGGTGGACTGGGTGGAGGATGGAGGTGTGGGGGTGGGAATGGTCCTGGGTGGGGTGGGTCTTGTGTGCAGCCGAGCGGTGAAGTTTCGGGGGTTGTACGGGTCCTGACTTCGGCACAGTGAGCTCCACAGGCGCTCCGTCTCTGAGTCTGCCTCATCGTCCGAGTCTGAGGATTCATCGTCTTCATCAGTCGAGTCAGACAGATCAGATGAACCCTCGCTGTCAAAGCCATCATCATCATCATCATCATCATCGTCGTCGTCATCACTGGACTCCCTATCTGATTGGCTGCTGTCGTCATCACTGCAGGGGCAGCCCATGATGAAAGCAATGGCTTTATTCGGACATTGGGGGGTGGTTAGCACCTCTGCAGACTGACCCTCCTGAACAGCTGATTCCTGTTCTTCCTCGTCTTCCTGTGTCCCATCTTCCTCATCTACTTTTCCTGATGTAGATTCTCCCTCCTCAGAAGCCTCTTCCTCCATTTCTGCCTTGATAGCGGCACTATTTTCAGTCAATTCAGTCTCCCGCTGTGCCTGCTCTTCACTCAGGCCTTTCACCATGAAGTGTTCCTCCTCCAGACTGGAGTAACCATTGTCCTGATCCGGGGTCGGAAGTGCCACCTCACTGCAGGCGGTGGCAGCTCCTGAACTACACAGGTGGTTACTGATACTGAGCTGGTGGACTGCTGTGGACCCCTCTCTGTTCTGGACTGTTTGAAGGCCTCCATTGTTAGCAGATTCCTCTTTGTGGTCAGTCGGTCCAGTGTTTTCTCCCAGCCTCAAATCCCTGCCACCACTCTGGACAAACACTGCGGTTGTTTCAGCAGCGGGGACTTTTGTCTCAGCTATCGGCTGTTGTGGACAAAGCCGGCCTGTCATGGTCCCCTCCTCAGCCCACAACAAATCTGACAACAGCCCTTTCTGTGAACTCTCCTCGCCTCCCCAGAAGCTGTCCCACCACGTCCTGCTTTTGCCCCTGCTGCTCTTTACTGCCGCCTCTGTCGCCCAGTCTTTCCCTCCCGTGGGTTTTATTTCCTGAGATGGCACCGAGCTCAACCACACTTGACCGAGAAAAGTTCTGGCATAAGAGAAATGTCCAAACTGAGTTTGCTGGCAGAGATTTAAGTCCATTTCTTCTGCGCTTTGAATCCCTATTTCCCGGAGAGAATCAGTGGACAGCCAGGGTAAAGTGCTGTCGCCCCTTGGCTCCAGCCGGCCGGCAGCTCCGTCGTGCTGACACCGCAGGTGTGTCAGGTGAGCAGCGGGGTGCTGCATCAGCGGCATTATGTCGTCCAGCTGTTTTAAAAACTCACTTTCTTCATCAACAAAAGTATTTTTTAAATCTGGGCGGATCCATCCGTTTCCTTTATCAGCCACGGCCGGGTTTCTGAGTCGGCCCGGGAGATATTTCTGCAGAAACGATATCGCAGGCCTGGACACCACGGAGAGCAGGCCGATCCACGAGCTTTCCTGGCTGTCCAGCCCGGGAGAAGGGACTCTATGCCCAGGCGGAGAGGACGAGCTCTGCCCGCCGGATAAATGTCCCTCACTGTTCATACTTCTGAACATTTTCAACTCAAAAGTGCAAAGTATAAATGATATGACATTACCTGAGCAACAGTGATAACTCGGTCGATAGTGGCGGATACTCTACTAATCTGACAGCTGTCAAACTGTAGCAGGCTCCAGCGGCTACGGTCCAGGTTAACAGGGGCAGATATTAGCGCTTTGCATTTACACAAGTTTAGTCTTTTAGTGAAGCATTGTCTTTACTCAGGCTGGCACATGTACCGATTATTACAGCAGGAGGGGACCCAGGAAACGTGGTCTGAGAGACCGGCGCGCTCCGCGGCGTTGACGCTTTGCTGAGAATGATGGTTGGACTTCTTTCTTGTGGAGAACTTCGTGAAGACGGTGACGGAGCTGGCGCAGAAAGAAGGGCAACACACGCGGGAATCACGGTACGAGGAAAAATCCAGGTCTGGCGATGAAAGAAGAGCCATCGTGTCCGCTTCTGTGTCGGGGCGGCGCGGGTGGAGGAGGTTCGTCAACGGCCGCCGGTGAGGCTAGCAGGTTAGCTTAGCAGGAGCAGCTATTCGCGGCTGTTCAACCCGAGAGCGACGGTAGATTTAAGATATTATTCCCAGAAAAACACCTTTCATTGGCTTCGTTATCCAATTGAGGCTGTTTTCACTCCGTCGACAGTTACTACTGCTCCCGTGTTGCCCCTAAAGTGCAGTTTTAGCCGCCGTGTCGCTGCCGTCTGTCCGTCTTTCCGCTTCGGTTTGAGATTTCATCAGAAACTCAAGGGACCGTCGACGATGAGTTTCGTTTTTCCGTGAAACCCGCGGCCAGGGAGCGTCGCGGTGTTACTGAGTCGCAGGGAGCGTGTTGAAGGGCAGCGAGTCCAAGGTCTCTCTCTGGAAAGCTTCCGCCACATGTTTATCTGCGTGGGCCTCCCACACACGGTCCTTATTTAGACCCACGGGCCTGCTGGAAGCTGCAGGGATCAATGGGCTCAAAAATAGTTTTCATTTTTAAAAGAAGGTCTGACGGGAGAAGAAGCAGCCTGTTAAACTATAATGTTTAATGTCAAAATATTTTCACTGAAAGAGTGAAGTAAATCTGTTTTTGGCATTACAGAGGAGAGAAAAGAAAAATAAATGGATGAATGGATGGATTAAAAAAGTATAATAAATATATATATAAATAAACACTAATAATAATTTTAAAAATCAATTTGTAAAATAAAAAATGTAAGGAAGGGTAGGGTCTTATTTTCATCCATACACTGAATAACAGTTACATCTTATCCATTAACTTGGAATCTTGGAAGGAAAACTCACAAATAAAACCTCTAAATGTCAAATCAAGTCCACTTGAAGGTAATCAGCCCGCGGCCATTTATTTACAGACTTTGGATAAATTTAAGTATTTTCAAATTAAATTGATGTTTTATGTTTTGTCAGTTTCATACAACCAAACCATATTTAATTTAAACTGTATTTTATTTCAGTTAAAAGGACAAGTGACTAAAATCACTAGAATCATTACCTGTGCAGTTGGATATGGAGCTTCTGACAACACATTCATACAAAATAAACACGGGAGATGCCAGAAAAGTTGGATTCATGTACAAAAATATTTACAATATTATGAATATATAAATATTATATTATAAATATTTACAATTTATCTGGAGGATCACAGATAAACAGTCAAACTGTTTGATATCAATATTCCCATCTGCTTGTTGTTCAGTTCATGAGAGATAGTTTGTTTTTCGTGCTCATTCACTTTTATCCAGAAAACAGTTAAGTCAGCCTTTTAAGTGTTTCAACTTGTCTGAAAAGAGACTCTGAGACTTTGGTTTTGATTTTAAATGGTTTTGATTTTAAATGACATCCAAAAAGTTTGGCAAGGCAAATATGGAGTCAAAGTCTGCTCAGTAGAGCTTTTTCCAGAGCTTTAAACCATATTTCAGTCTTGCTCAGTGGATGGGGAAGGCTCAATTGTCCAACATGCCATCTTAAGTGCTGCAAGAAGTACTCAGATCCTTTACATAAAAGTACTGGCACAATATAAAAATACTCCATTACAAGTAAAAATACAGAAGTATTCTCAATTAAATGTACTAAAAGTAAACAACTAAAATTTGTTTATTTAAATCCTGCAAAAAAGGAGGTAAATTGTGAAAGTGAAGGAGGAGAGAGGAAGAAAGACGAGAAGAGAAAAAAGAAGAATCTATCAAGGAGACAAGTAATAAATAGAAGGAGAAATAAATGGAAAATATGGAGGAAGAAGGGAGGAGGAGGAGAAGAGAGTAGATGGTAGGAGATGAAAGTAATGGGGGGAAAAAAGAGTTGTTTGGATGCAGAGAGAGAAAAATATAAATTTGGAAACAGAAATGAAGGAGGAAAGAAAAAAGAAGGAAAGATAAAAAGATGGAGGGATAAAGTGAAGACAAACAAGAGGAACAAAAGAAGAAACAATCCAGAAGAAACTCAACAACCGTTTATCAGTTCAAGTTTATTTTGTAGTGCAAATAATACAAAACATGTTCCAAAATGAAAGTTACACATTAATAACAGCTTCTAAATCAGAACGGTGGGTCAGACTACGCTGCAGTGGAAAATCTAATCACATTTTCATTCAGTATGTACAGTACATAAAGATCCAGTTCACTGTGAACTTACATTCTGTCCCTGTGGTTGCAGTGTGTTGCAGGGCTCAGGGCCCAACTCACCACCTTTACTGCACATCACTCGTTTCCAAAAGATGAACATGATAGATGTGATGTGGTTGGTCAGACTGTCAGCGGCAGCTAAGTCTCATCGCTTCAAGTTTTACTGAATTCCATTTAAAACCGCATTCTTTTTAGTAGCAGTAGTAGAGTAGACCGATTTCATCCGATTCTTTTAGATTAACGTCACATTAAATCCACTTTTCTGAGTTAGTCAGTTGGGTTTTTGTGTGGTCTTGATTTGAATTCATTCCTTTGAATATTTACTATTTAAAATAATACTTTCCTCTGACTTTGAATACGATCGAACTGCCTCTAAAACTTGCTGCATGTTCTGTCTGAACACACACTAACAGGAAATAACCAGCACTATGTGGGCTTGTTGAAAAAAAAAAACTTTGTGCATTAGTGTTTGTAGGATATTCAGGACTATCAAGCCATCCAATCAGTGCTGCACCATAGAGGCTAACAGTGCGTCTCATAGCAACGCAGGCCTGCAACTGTCAACCACTGTGATGGGATACGCCCACTCATCACAGGAACAAAGATCATGGCTACATCCTTCATATTATCAATATTTAAAATAATTGCTTATTGAATCTGGTTAAATCAAACTGAGGAGCCTCAGCCGCAGCTTACAGAGGACTACAGGAGAGTGTTACGGTCAAAAATAAAGAGTAATTAAGCTAAAATATCTCAGGAAAAACATTTAAATATGAACGTTTTTTTTCTGAGATGAATCCAGTTTTTCTTTCAAACATGTTTTACATTTGGAAAAGAGTGTTGAACAGAGCAGATCAGTGGAGTTTGTTTCCTGCAGGTTCACCTTTCAGTTTTCTTTCTCGTTTACAGCGCAAAAACAACCTGCAGGAAATAACTCAGCTCCCCTTCAATATTCACTGCAACCTGGATTATTAGAAACCAAGAGAGGCAGGTTAAAATGGCCACAAATCTTTCCCAAAAAGTACAAAATCACAGACAGAAAGAAGATTAAAAATACAAGGAATGAAATGTAGAAACAAAGAGCCGGCGGGCCGAGCGGTGATCCATCGTTCAAAGATGGCGAGCAGATTTAGAGCTGAACAGAAATCAGAGCATGCCGAATTTAAAGGCAAACTGAGCAACATCTCCTCCTCCCGACAGCATCTCTCTCACTCAAGACTTTAAGAAGCTCTCATGCACCACAGATACAAAATCAGATCCACATCCTCACTATAAAAATATCCTGCAGTCTGCTTCCTGTCTGTACAAGACCTGAACTTGACCGGTCTGATCCGCTCGACTCCAACACCACTTCAGCTACTTCCTTTTAGCAACATTCAGACTAAAGCTCTGTATGTACAGAAACACTCCTGCAGCTCACAAAGTTAAAATTCTTCTTCTCTAGTTTTTTGTGCTGAAATCACAACTGAGGCCCAGTGTGAGTTTGTGTGTTTGCAGTTTTTATTTTCAGGACACAAAAAGCTGCAAAAAAATGTCCCTGGAATTTTTTAATGCAGCTTTACTATCCTGGAAAAGTCCTGCAAAATTACTTAACTGGCCACAAACGTGTCGTTTTCTCTGATATGATGCAGGATTTCATTGATCATTTCTGCAGAAAGATGGAAATGTTCAGACGGTATTAAAGTTTAAAAAAAAAAAAATTTACAATAAAAATTGTGTAAAATGTGAAGCTAGCTCAGAACAGTAAATGTGCATTTTCTTCATCGTCCCTTTTTTCTGCTGATAAAACTTTCTCCACCTTCAAATTTGAATTTCCCAGCATGCTTCTGTGTGCTGACTGTAAAATTATGAGATACTAAGTATTTTAAATGGAATTATTATTATTATTATTATTATATTAATTTTGAACTTGAACTCATCCATTATTCTCTTTTCCTGACAGAAATGATTCACACGTGTAGATGGGAAGAAATATATGTAAAAAAAATCATGAATCAGAAACCAAAATCAGTCAATATTATTCTAAAACAGAAATCACTTCAAAGGGAAATGGAGGATTGTTGTTGGGAGCTGACGGCTCCTCCTCTGAAAAAACACTGAAGAAGAAACATCAGAGAGTCTGAACAGGAAACTCCTTCATCTCTCTCTTCACCATAAAGGTGTGAATCAGAGTGAATCCAGAGTCACATCCAGAAACATTGAGAGTCTATATAGACTCTAAATGTCTTAATGAAGAAGTGATGTTTCAAACATGTAAAAGTTCTCATCTGTGTTCACGTATTTGTGTTATATATGAGCCCAAGTTGACATAAAAACTAGTTAGTTAGTTAGTTTAACTTTTAAGTGACTTCATTGGGTAGTTTGCTGAAATCACATCAGGACATTTGAATCTATGAAACAAGCCTCATTCCCAAAACTTTGATGAAAACCTTCTTATTTCTATTCTTTTTTTTGTTTTTAATCAAATAAATTACCAATAAAATTTGAGATTCTGTCTGTTGTTTAGTCTGTTAAAAACTAATCCAACGTCTCCAAAATAAAGTTAACCTGATGATGTCAGTGAAGTTAAACTGCAGCTTTAACCTTGAAGTCGACACTAAACCTAAACTCCCTCACACACAGAGGGAGGATCAGCCACACGGCTTTTACTTTGAAAGGATTTTCCTTTTTTGTTCTGCCCTCCGAAGAGAACGGGTTCTCTTCTTCTCTTCCTTTAAATCCACCGCTTCCTGTTCCTTGTCAGTCAGTGGGCGGGGTCTGAGCCGGCAGCACCCAGCTGGTGCCAGTCCACCCAGTGCTGACCTGGGACAAGCTTTTTCAGAGGGATGAGGGTCTCTCCCAGCAGGGTGTTCTCCCAGAAAGCCCCGTCACCAAGAACCCGCAGGTGGATCACCCTCTGGTCCAGGTCCCCCCGAGGGATCCGCTCATACACCAGCTGGAGAGACAGAGTCGGGGGGTGGTAGGGGAGAAGAGAGGTAAGTAAGGAATGGGAGGAAGGAACAGGGAGGAGAAAGATGGAAAATAAAAGGAAAATGAGACAGAAGAAAAAGAGAAGAAATGAGGAAAGACAAAAATAAAATCAAAAAGCTCATATATCGGACAGGAAGTACAGTTTGTACCATCTCGTTGTAGGTGGGGTTACAGGTGCGTCGTGCTGCCTTGGTCTTCCTCTTGCTGGTCTTCTGGGGGTCTGGGAGGAGGTAGAGCTTCACGTAGGGGTCCGGGTCTGTGCCGTCCTGCAGGGGCTGCTGCATGAATAAGAAAATATGACTTTCAGTTAGGTTCCACTAGAACCAGCTGATGTTTGATAAATAATAAAATAAATAAAATCCTCTGCTGTCAGCTTTATTGTTTCAGACAACAAACCCTGTGACGTCTTTACTGTTCAACATGTCACAGAGCAGTTATCTAGCAACAAGTCTGAATACACACTCATCACACATGCACAAATATAAACACACAGAGTCAGACTGACCAGTCCTCGTATGTGCATGACCATGATGAACAGTTTGTCGTTCTTGTAGGAGATTGACAGTTTGACCTCGCCAAGCTCTTTCCCTGAAGGTGGGGACCACAATATCTCTGCAACACACACACACACACACACACACACACACACACACACACACACACAAACAGAAACACATCAGATCAGCAAAAACCCTTCCAAATATAAATATCAGAAACACAGAAGCTCAGACATAAGTCACATGAAATTGTTCTTTACGAATAATCTTAAGCTCAGCAGATCAGCTCCTGACTGCAACAGATGTACCAGTAACCAGCCTTTTTGTTTGTATGGTTTAAGTCAGTATTTACTGCACTGATGAAGTGAAAGAGAAAGCAGAAAGCATCATCAACAGACATCTCATCTGATCACATTCCTGTCTCTGTGAAAGTATAGTGCTATGCAAATAAAGTTTATCAATATTGATTTTTTATTATATTAACCACCAGTGTAACCAGTATACACACAATGTTCTATAAACTGTGTGTGTGTGAACTCCAGCTGTGACCTGAACACACTGATCTGCGCTGGAAAACACACTGAACTTTAAACCCTGACTCTGTGTGTGTACGTGTGTACCTTTTGTCACTTACATCATTGTGAAGAATGTGGGTGGACCAGTTAAACTTTAACAGGGTTTTATTGTAATGAATCACAATCAGGCAGAGCTCAAAACCCACACATACTCTAACAGTACACTTATCTAACCTTACATGTCTAGAATATTTATAGAATCTGGTTTTTCTGTCTTTTTGTCCACAAGTTTCCAACACACAAAAAATATCTGTATGTGAATGGATAGAGCAGATTGTCAGCGTCCGATGAATATAACAACCATGTTGATTTAGCCTATATTGGCTCACATTTTGTCATCATTAAAAGAATGCTGAATTATTTATTAGCAGTTCCTTTCTGTAGCCATGGACATACAGACCACTATCACTGGATGACTTTGATACTGAGGAAAACTTAAAAACATGATGATTCATGCAGTTCTGCAGTTATAAGGAGCGTCTTGTTCCTATCATTTCTAAGTGGTTTTATGGACGTTCAGATGTAATGGTATCCTCTGAAAAATATAAGTCACACTGAAAAACTACAATAATTAACTTCCTGCTGTTTTTAGAACCCCTGCATGCACCTGTCCCTTTCACCTCACACAGCATTTCTGCCTCACATTTCTCCCTCCACTCCCCCCTTCAACTCTCCTGCTCCTCCCAGTTTACAGACCTCTGGTCTACTGCAGCGGCCTATCAACTGACAGAGAGCAGCAACTAAATTACAAACAAAAACCAAGAATAGAGATCAGATTACTGCTGTCAGTTTGTCACAGACTTGATTTTCACATCACACTGATGACCTTTAAAGCACTTCATAGCCCAGCAGATTTTTCGATCATTGTTTGAAACCGTATTTTGCCCTCATTTTTAATCTTTTTGCCTGAACTTTTCACATTTCCTCTCTGCAGATTAGCTGCTGAGCTAACTCAGACACAATTACACTGACGTTGTTAAATGTCAACGTTGATTCATGTGCACTGTCCCCTATAAATAAACCTCTGTATGTTTGTGTTTGTGTTTGTGTGTGTGTTCATGTGTGTACCTGCTGGTTTGCTGGTTGTAGGTCCTGGTCTCTCGTCTCGGGGCAGCGGGTGGAAGAAAGTGTAGACGATGTCACACTGCAACACACACAATTTATATATTCATTTAAATGTTTCATTTTTTTCTTTCACATCTACACACTAAAGAGGCGACACATTCCTGAACACACAAACTGTAAGATGGAAAATAAAGCTCATATTAAATTGATTTTTCGTTATATTCATTGAAGCTCTAATAAGTCAGAACGTAACAATGACTTTATTTTGTTGTTCTTGTCCATGTAAGAGTTAATGATGGGGATGATGTGTGATCATCACAGGGATTCCTTTGAAATGAGAATTAATGAGTTACAGGTTAAACATGTTGTTTATGACCATAAGTCATAACCAATATGACCAGTAACATCTGATCTTTTATTGCACTCAAAACAAATATGTTTTATATTTTTGTCTTAAAGCGTTTATGTCTGATGTTTAGTCAGTTTTATACTCTGATCCTCCAGAAACTTAAGGTTTGAACAAACAACTTCAGATAATTTACATCCTCAAGCTGCAGGATGAATCTGCTGCCAGAGAAACAGGAAGTCCAACAGTTAAAGTCATAAACTTGCTTCCATCACCGTTTAATGACTTCTGATAAAAACCACATAAAAGGAAGTTGTGACAAATTAAGTCAATAAAAAAGTTATTTTCATTTTAACAACAGATATGTTTTACATATTTTCATAGCAAATTATTCAATTTTATATTTGTGTCTTGACTTTTGCAGTACTTGTTTTTTTTCTTTTCTCTTTTGTGTTTATTGTAATGCACCAAAATAATGAGACAAATTCCTTATATGTGAAAACCTAAAACAAACCTGATTCTGATTCTAAATGCTGTAAATAAAACACATGTGAAACACAAATAAACCAATTAAAGCTGCTGTTTAATGACAGAAATCTCCTGTTCGCTGTACAGCTTTAATGCAAATTACATACAAAATAATATTTAGTTTGAGTGTACGAGAAGTAAACAGCAAAGAGAGTCAAAGTCCTTCGTCCTGCCAAGTTTCTAAAACTGGAAGGACCTGATACAGCAGAGCTGATCCACACCCTGTGTATGTGTGTGTGTGTGTGTGTGTGTGTGTGTGTGTGTGTGTGTGTGGGGGGGGGGGGGGGGGTGTATGTGTTGTGTACAGGCGGATATGTATCCTCACACTGAGAACATTTCTAAGAAACCACTGAGTAAAAATGAGCTTGGTGACTGATGAAACTGAACAGTAACATTAGAAACATGATATGACTGACTGATAGAGCAGCTGCATGTACACAACATGACTGCAACGTGAACACATTTCATGTTAAACATTTCCCTCTTAATTTCTGTCACAGTACAGCTCTGATGTCACGGACAGCTAATTCTAATTATTTCAGCTCCTGTAACATAACTACTGACTCTCTCCTGAGTGTGTTCTTCTGTTTCCCTCTGCTGGTTTCTGACAGCAGGACTTGAAGTTTGTGGTTTTTACTCATTTAGAGTTTACAGAGTTTGATGAAGCTGCTTGGAACAAACAATAAATTATGATGTATTATTACGGGATAAGAATTTTTGGATCTTCTCGGAAAATTTACAAGCTACCCACCAGTATATAAAGACATTTTACAAAATTAGCTCCACCTTTACCAGCTGCAACATTAAACTGATGAACACTTTAATGCATCAGTGATCCAATAATATAATATATATTATTCTGCATAATGAGTACTTTGACTTTTGGTACTTTAAGTATATTTTGATGCTAGTACTTTTGTACTATTACTAAAGTAAAGTATTATGTAAGTATTTCTACACCATATCTGTATTACTACGTTTACTTAAGTATAAGATCTGATTACTTCTTCCACCACTGAATGAAGTGGAAGAAAAGTAGAAAGTAAAGGACCAGAGCCTATAAGTTCTGAAGGAGACTTGGTCCACCTGTTCAAAGGAGAAATGTTTCATATCATCATCATCATCACAGTTTCACAGAATGTGACTGACCTGAGCGACCTCCGGGGAGGCATGGATCAGGTGCCACACGTAGCCGTTCAGCTCGTCTTTCCTCTTATCAGCGGTCGCCTCGCCACGGGACCGACCGATCACAAAACGGCTCGGGAAACTGGGGTCAGGACAATGAGAAAAGACGAGTCTTGAAATAAGAATCTGTTAATTTCAGTTGTTATTGTGTTTTCTCTTCTGGGTTTTCCCACACCTGTCAACACCAAAAAATAAGGGAAATTTTCCGGCCATTATGGACTATTTGACGGTCCACTGGCCCACCGGATTCTTCCCGATACGCCAGATGACCAGTAGCCTGGCATCGCCAGACTAGTTTGCAAATGCGTATTACTCTGGAACCTCTCAGTTCATTTTCGATTTCGAAGGGCCGTTATCAACAGGCGGAGACAACCAATCAGAGCGACGAAACGCTGTCCTGTTGTACGGTACGTCCTGTCAGAACACACATTTCCTATCAACATAACGCCTAAGTGAAGTTAATTTGTTCTTCTTTTAGAGAAAATTGACCATCCAGTCTGTTTAATACTGCTGCTGTAGACATCTTGGTTATTCACAAAGATGCCTGAACAGCGCTCCTCTCTGTCAGTCATCGTATTAAACCCGCCTCATACTAGATAAACGCTTGTGATCGGCCAGATACCTGAAACTACAAAATCAGTCTGAATGGGAGAGGGACCTGACGTAACTGCCAGAAATAAAACATGAGCTTGTAGATTCGTCTGGCTCCCAGGCTAGATGACCAGTACACATCAAATAGGCCCGGCAGTTATGACTACCATCAACATTACTGCCAACCTTTTTTTTTTTTTTTTTTTTTTTTAAAGTTGAAACATACAGGGGATGTACCAGGAAAATATTTAAACGGGAGGAACAGGAGAGACGAGGTAAATATGGGACAACCCTGCGTTTGTGTGTACCTGGGAAGTTTGGATGAAGGGAAGATGAGTCTCAGTTTGCTGTGAAGCTCGTGAAACTCTTCAAACGTCCTCTGAACCAGCTGTACCTCCTGCTGACCATCACGCTCCACCCTCACTACGAAGGCCTGAAAACACACACACACACACACACACACACACACAAACACACAGTGAGGACCCTCAGTCACTTCATCCCTCTCTCCTAACCCTCACCATAATAGACACAAAAAGAGCAACACAAGTGTAGCTGTTAAAAAAAAACATTCAGCTCTACTTGGTTTTCAGTCAAGAATCATCCTTTAACAAATCGTCCCGTGTTTCGGCGCAGAGTCGGACTCACGTATCCCTTGCTGGGGTTGGAGGTGCGGATGTGTCTGCAGATGTAAAGGTTTCTGATGAGGCCGTCGCTCTTCGCCGTGTGAACTCTGGGAGCGAATGACAGTGTGGGACGATCCTCTGAAGAAGCGAACTTCATCTGAGCCAGATTGTGGATGAAGAAGTTGAGTTTGGTGGCGACGCTGCCCAGACTGGACTCGATCAATCTGCTCAGGTCAAACAGTCACAGTTAGAGAGAGAAGGGTTAAAGGACTAGTCCGATGATTTTACTCTCTGTCTCTTGAGACTACTAGAATAAACTAATGTCAACCTGTCATTTGCATTTCTTTTATTTCCTTGAATTTATTTACTTACTTATTTTCCCTCAGGCTTCTCTTCTTCCTTCTGATTTTTAATACATATATCTAAATACTGTAAATCTTATCAAATCTGAATCTTAAACTCAAACCTTTTTGACATAACGAACATTAGAGAATTAAATTAATGTGTGTGTGTGTGTGTGTACCTAGTGAAGTACATGGTGGCGTCGGCCTCAGACTCGTGAGGTCTCAGCGCGTCATAGACGTACTTAAGATCATCGAGATCAGACAGTTCAGGGATCCCACAGGATAACATCTGCGCACACAGACACACACCCACTACAGCATTACACATGCTTGCTCTGTAACCATGGAAACAGCCAACTATCACTGGATCATGCGTGTATTGAGGAGTTGTACTATAGGGTGTTTCTTTTATTCTGTCCACCCCCCTTTGTGTATGTATGTGTTGTACCCACCAGGCCCAGCAGGTTGAGGAACAGGTGCGTGTGTTTCCTGATCAGGTTGTACGCCTCGCAGCACAGATCCACAAAACCGTGGAAGCGACTGGACGGCTTGTCCCCTCCGTTGATGACGTACGCCATGTCGGAGGTGAAGACAAAGGGGGCACGGTCCCTGCATAAGTCACAGAACATATAATACAGGTTACAACAACACACCTGCGCCACCATTTCACTAACACACAGCCAATCACAGAGCTTCACAATGTTTCTACAAAGTGTCATAACTAGCTGAAGCTAATTATATAATAGTGATATAATGTGTTGTATAGTATAATAGCTTTGTTGCCTTTTTGCACGAATACAGCAACTGTGACTGTTGAAAGTTCACATCATCACACGTTATTGAGTAAACAGGAATAAGTCATCTCTCTCTCTCTCACCGTTTGATGTTGCCAAACATCTGTGCGTGTCCCAGGAACTTTCCGAAGTCGATGTGGAACATGTGACCGCTGGTCTTCAGCATGATGTTGTCATTGTGGCGGTCGCAGATTCCCAGGATGTAGGTCGCCACGCAGCAGCCGGCGCACGAGTAGATGAAGTTCTCCACTGCCTGAACACAGAGTTAGTATGATTTTATAATTCTAACCTTACATGTCCTTCATCCAACCATCATATTCACTGATGAGGAGCTTCTCCTGCAGGATCCTGGGCTGGTCAGGTACATCAGGTGAGTTTTGTAGGTCGGGGTCAGAACCACGATCAATGATCTATATCTAAGAATTACCTGGGACGGTTTAATGCGACGATCCATGACATTTTTACTTCACAGCTGTGTGACAACAGCAGAGACACTAAAACTAGAGCCTCAGTGCTTAACATCTGCCTGATCTGTAGTATGTATGAGTGTGTACAGGTGTGTGTACAGGTGTGTGTACCTTGTCGTACTGTTCGTCTGTAGGGTTGTGTTTCTGCAGCCAGTCGGCCAGCGGTCGGTCTTTAAAGGACCCAGTGACTCCATGTTCCACCTGGATCTTCCTAAGAGTGTCAGCTTGAGGAATCATCTCCACCATACCTGAGAACACGTAACACCATGTGTCAATCATAACCCAGACTAGGTAAAAACACACCTGTCCTCCACACACACTCTGTTCCTCCTGTGTTATACATCTGGTGTGTCCTCACCTCGTCCTCTGCCGGTGGAGAAACATTTGAAGATGACCATCCTCATGTCCAGACCCTCCTGGATCCAGATCTTGTTCATGATCCGGATCACCTGCAGAGTCAGCATATCCTGCCGCAGGTCGTCTCCTGACTGGACAGACACAAAGACATCAGCCGGGGTCAAAGTCACAGACGCGCACATATTTAACGTGAATTTAGCCTGTTTAAACCAGACTGAACAGACTGAACTCAGCTCCAGAGATGAAAACAACAGATAGAAACTGGTGAAATGTTTTACCTTAAAGATGACGTTGATGTTGTCCCCCAGAGGGTCAAGGTTTTGGAAGGACAGTTTGAGAGGAACAGCGTTGGAGTTGAAGAAGGAACACGACTAGAAAAGACAGAAAACATATAATATTTCACTGTATTTCCAATCAGAATCGAACACGATCCCATATATATAACCAGACATAATACTCAACGTTGCAATTCATCCTGATGGGAAACATGAATGTCTGAACTACGTTGCACTACAATCCAACGCTTTGGTCAGACTGCAGGCAAATTAGATCTGTTTCCCAAATCAGATCTTTAAGACAGACTCTCCACGCTGTTATTTGTAAGTGATCATATCGGATTTGCGTTACCAGACATCACCAATTAATCTGCATGGGTTGCTGTGGTAATGAAATAGGCATAGCATATAACACTTCTGTCTTTTGAAGACGTGTAAAGCTTCACTTGGACATGAGACTTTACAACAGCTCTGACTGATGAATGAATGAATGGATGTAGAAATGACGAGCTGTATGTATGAACAGCAGGTGGGTGTGTGTGTTGTCACAGGTAGATCAGTGTGTATCCTGTAGTACCTGGATTTTGATTCCTGTGACGAGCAGCGCCGGGTTCAGAGGAAGTCTACAGCTACTGTTCACTGAGAAGAACTGCTTCATCTCCTCCAGACCCTCCCTGAGGACACACTGTAACACAAACACAAGCACCATAATATATATAATAATTTACATTTTATTCATACAGTGAGTGATTATTTTGATGATACAAGATGTTCAGATTAAAAATCCAATAAATAATAATCTCATTTAATCCGGTTTGTTATTTGTAAAAGAAAAAGTATTAAATACATGTGAAACAATTAATTGATCGACAGGCATATATTTTGATAACTGCATAATTGTTTAAGTCACTTTAAGCAACAATGCCAAAAAAAATTCTGCTTTCGGCTCTTGCTTCTGAGTATCTTTCGTTTTTCTGTTTTCAATCACAGTAAACTGAAGCTCTTTGAATTTTTCTGTCCTCCCCACCTGTCTGCTGGAAGGTGTGGAGTCTCGGACTTTGTGAGCCACCTTGGCGAGGACAGAGACGAGCCAGCACTGGCGGTCGAACTCTTCACGGAGACCTCGACCAACGCAGCAGAGCAGAGCGGCCAGAAGGTGCTGGTACCGAGCGCTGAACTGACTGTCCTGCAGGTTGTCCTTCAGCAGCCTGAGAGACAAACACAAACTGGATTAAACTGAGAGAATCTATCCGTGTGGTTGAGGGGGGGGTTAGAGCTGGGAAGATGACAATTTTTGTCATATTTCATAAACACAATTCCTCCATGTGTTTATAGGTAGCTGTTAGCTGCTAAACTGTTATTGTTGTAACTAAACTACGAAAGTGCAGAGATTCCTCTTTTTCTGGTGTTTTTGTCCTTTGTACCTTCAGGTGCATCATCACCTCCTGGACTGGAGGAGTCCTTTTAATTGTCTTGTGTTTGAATAATTAGATTTAAGACATTCTATTTACACTCTTGTTTTCTGGACTACATGTAACTTTAGCTGTTGATATCAGAGGGGACCGACTGGACCAAATCTGTAGATGTTATTTCCTTCTCCAGAGGTGGTTTGAAAAAACAAAACAGATTTCAATCTGTCTTGAATGCTTCTAGTGTTTACTTTAAATAAAAAGACTGAATGGGACCTTGACTTCAGCAGGACACCTTCAACACACGTTACAGTTTCCTACTAGTATGTACATATGTAACAAATAAACAAACAGGACAGAGGTTAAACTGTTAACTCTCCTGATCTGTCTGATTCAAGTTAGTAATGTCACCAATTTGCTTACTTACAAAATGTAAAATGTAGGAAATTACTGATTAAAATGTTCCTTAGTGGCACAAACTGGATGTGTGATAAACCAAACTATTCTGTGAGATCAGTAAATCAGACCGCAGCTGACCAGAAGAGGTAGTGAGCAATGCGAACGTCCCCGATGGCTCTCCGTAGGAGGAAACGAACCAGAGAGCTGTCCAGGTAACACTCGTACTTCAGAGCCTGAGACAGGGACACACAGAGAGACATTATGAGACATTTTACACTTCATCAGGATAAGTTATGTAAAAGGAGACATGGTAAGTCAATTTCTATTCATACAGCACAAAATCTGCTGCCTTTTGAAACTGAAAAATTTTAACTGATGTAGGTGTGTAATCATATACTGTAACTCAACTAAAAGCCACACCATTACTATGACGTCTAAATTAAGTATAATGATCATCTCCAACATCAGAGTTTCATCCAAAAAACAGGCATGGACCAACTATTAATGATAAGAAGATGTAGAAGATCTGAATACTTCCTCCATTACAGATAGTAAAACTTTAGGGAACCCACAGACATGGATTAAATATAAAGAACAGAACTCTTCTTATTGTAAAAGATCACCATAATTTGAGCTTTTACCCTCATGGAGGCACTGCAGAAACATAAGACACCAAAAATGTCTATATGCAATCAATGTCTACATGCCTCCTGCCATGATAACAGGTAAATATGAAGGAATACGTTTACCTCCTGTCTTGATAAATCCAATAGAGTTTGTATCAACAGCAAGTTAAAACAGGAGCAGATCAGAAAACAGGAAGGACTCCGACTAAAGAATCATTAAATATAAACCAGGAGAAATTACAAAATCAAAGTCTGGTTCTCTTTGCAACTGACAAAATAAAAGCCTTTACCGTTAGTCGTAATGTTACCTGGACGAGCTGAGGCAGGAAGTCCAGCAGCTCGGGGTCGGAGATGGAGTCCATCCACTGAACAGCCGTCCTCCTCAGCTCCTGGTCCGGGAACCTGAAACACGCACAATGATGTCACTCAGGTGCTCAGACCTTCAGACGGACAGGTGAGTGTCAGTGAGTGGGGACATACGAGGCGTGGAGGAGTCCCAGGGCGTCCAGGTGACCCAGGCAGGTCCACTGCTTCAACAGGGCGTAGATGTCAGGCAGACAGGCCCACTGCCAGCAGGGGGCACTGGCCAGAACCAGAGGCAGAGCTGCACTCTCTGACTGACAGAAGGCCTTCTTCTCCCACAGCAGACGCTTGTCCTCTGCGGTCAGCCTGCACACACACACACACACACACACACACACACACACACAAACACACACACAAACACACACACACGTACAGAGAGAGACACTGCAGCTTAAAGAGGGACAGCAGCACACTTTAAATGGCCGTACTGAGGAGACTGTGTTCCAGATAAACTGTGTTCTCCCATCAAAAATGATGTCACATCAATGCGTGTGTGTGTGTGTGTGTGTGTGTGTGTGTGTGTGTGTGTGTTGGTGTGTCTCTAACCAGAAGACGGCCTTCTTGTGCAGGACGTCCTGTAGCTGGATCTGACTGATGGTGTCCAGTCTGGAGAAATCGTACTGAGGGCAGAAGTCTGCTGGAGGAGGAGTACTGAACCGAACCTCGAACGACGAGGTGGGAAAGTCCACCTGAGACAGACAGACAGACAGACAGACAGACAGACAGACAGACAGACAGACAGGCAGGCCGACAAGAAGACAGCACAAGAGTGAGTGTCCTTCTCAGATTGTTTCATTTGGAGGATGCTTAGAGGCCTTTACTACAAAACAGAAAGAAAAATCTGAAAACAATACACTTATCTGTCTCTTTTAAATCTCTCAATCATCCTGGGATCCCTCCAGAGCCACAGAAAACATTACGTAAACAGACGAGTAAACTGAACCTCATGTGAAAAAGTGAATGTCCCTTTAAAACTGTGAATCTGTGAAGCTCTGAACAGAAGGTGAACAAGCTGCGTGTGTGTGTCTGTGTGTGTTTGTGTTTGTGATATCCAACCTGAGCTTTAATGAGGTTGTTAATCAGGCAAAAACACACAGATCCTGGGTCAGTCGACTGAACTGAAACAAAGAGCCAGAGATCTGTGTGTGTGTCATATTGACCTACATACAACCTCCCTCTGTGCATTTGTGTGTGTGTGTGTGTGTGTGTGTGTGGGTGTGTCTGTGTGTGTGTGTGTGTGTGTGTGGGTGTGTCTGTGTGTGTGTGTGTGTGTGTGTGTGTGTGTGTGTGTGTGTACAGCTCTTTTACAGTCTCAAAACTCTTTTATTCAGCTTTAATACAGTAATCAGATCTGAACTGACCCACAAGCTTCTATTAAATGTAATTATTTTTTAATTTTAATGTTTCAAAATACATCATAAAACCCTATTTATTCTTCTCTTTTGTGGAGTGTTACACGTGAGCCAGCTGACTAAAGCTCCTAAACTTCTCTCCCCTTGGACTTCAGCTCTGTAGACGCTTTTAAAAAGCAGACCTGTTTTAGACTTCCTTATGTTTAGTTTTTAGTATCTTATTTAATTTTATACTTTTTTAGGTTTTCAGTGTATTTTTGTTTGCATTTCATGTCTGTTGCTCTGTCTTCTATTTACCTTTTTGTGAAGCACATTGTGACGTCTGCTGTTGAAAGGTGCTATATAAATAAACTTTTACTTTTCTGTTCTGCCTGAGCTGAAACTGTTTGAGTGGGATGTCTGAGCTCTACTTAGCTGAATCATCTTGTGCTGACAGTCTGCATGAGATAACCTGTATTTTCTGGACATACATAATGATCACAGCCCTGCAGGTCTTTAATTATTCTGCTAAGCTGTTTTGCACATGAAGTCATATTTGAAAACTCAATTGTTACTTTCTCTTGTGAAAAAATATCAAAACTTAATTTAGTAACACAGTATCAGTGTCACTGAATACAGTAGGACCAAATCTTCCGCCATCACCACTGGTTGAAGTGTAATGCATGTTGGGATACTAAAATAAGCTCCTGAAGTATCCTGATAAAACAGACATGTGGACTGTAGTTGGGATGAGGCTGATGATGTGTTACACAGACTGAATGAGACCTCCTGTCTCACCTGCAATATTACGCTGTCAGGTTGGCTGAAGTTCGGCAAGCTCGTCCGGGCGTTTCCGCTCCTCCCCGTAGTCGAAGGCCACAGGCCGAGTAACTTCCTGCCACATGTCAGGGCACTGCAAAGACACACACAGGTCAACCGTCAGCACACGCACACACTCCTATCAGTCCACACACACTTCCTGCTGGTTTCCTCAGCAGGAAATGTACATAATATAAAAGAGAATAAAAAGAGAATATTAATGTTAGTAAAAAACCATCAAACAGGACACCAGCATGCTACACTGTCACAGAACACAGGAGCACATAATACAAGGCATATTATATGAATGTTAACAGAAATGAACAAGACGACATGGTGTTGCAGGCTCGTTCCTTTCCTGTTCATTTTGATTTATTTCACAGGTCGAAACAAACACTTTACCTTCGACATGCAGAAGCACTGCAGGACTCGCACACGTGTGTGTAATTTGTAAGCAACAATCATGAAGCATGACGCTGCCACTGTTTGTGATCTGGTGTGAAAGCAGTGAAACTGACCTCAGGTCTGTTTTTGATGCAAAGTCACTCAGTTAGTAATTTGGAGATGTTTTTGTCAACAAGAGCAAAGCTAAATACTCTGAGGAAACGCACAGCAATAATGGAATACTTTGGAAAGCACTAAAGACCTGCTGCTTTGTGGTGAAAGGAATATTTCAACATTTAGTGAAATCCTCTTCTTCTCTTTCTCTCTGAGAGTTAAATGTTCAGATTGATGTCACTCTCATCTCTACAGTTAACATGAAGCTTCGACCAACAGCTGGTTAGCTTAGCTTAGCATAAAGACTTGAAAGAGGGGAACACAGCCACCCTGGCAAAAGTAAATCCACCTACCAGCACCTCTAAAGCTCATAGATTAATGTGTGATATGTAATTTGTTTCGAATGTACAAAAAGCAAACTATAAAAACAACTCGGGTTCTGTGGCCGACTATTTCTTGGCTGGGAGCAGTGACTTCCTGTGTCAGAGCGTCATGTGACTCACTGTCTGAAGTTGAAGAGCGGCATGGTGACCCAACCCAGAGCCTCGATGCTGCGGCGCTGCTTCCCCTTCTCCTCGGCACCTCCGGGGGGCGGCAGAGAGCTGGCGTACAGCGTCACCGTCAGCTGGGACTCTCTGGGCAGCTGGTTGATCTGCACCGGGAAACAGACCCTGCACAGAGAGTGTGTATTGATGATGTGTATTTGTCCTGTTTCAACCCTGCGGCAGGCCAGAGGGGCTCTACAGGTGTGTACAGGTGAGGCTGTGATGTCATCACTCTGACAGGTGAGGGCACGTACCTCTGGTCCCAAACCACCAGGTGGAACAGGTATTTGCTGACCGACTGTTTGCTGGTGTGCTGCGGCGCGCAGAGCTCCGCCCCTCCATGAGTCAGAGAGCAGGACAGGAAGAAACCCTCGTAACTGACCAATCAGAGAGCAGGACAGGGACATGATGGCATTAAGATGTCAGAGATGTACTACAAATCAAAGCTACAACAAAGTTTTTTACAGTCACAAATATAAAACACAGTACTGTAGATGTCATAGTGAGAGAGGACAGGTCAGTATTTCATTACCAACAACAACATGAATCCCAACTAACAGATGTTTAACATGTCAAGAACTCCACACGCAGACCGGGGAAGACTGGACCATCGCAGGCCGATACACGTCAACACTCAGGATTCACATCAGGTTTTATTTCTCAGTATCAAGATATCTCACATATAAAGAACAACTGGCTGAAAAGTGAGAGGATTTATATTCTGGGGACCATGAATGTGTTTTGTTTGTCAGCCGGGCTGCTAACAGCATAGCAGTGGCACTCTCAGTCCACCAATTTGGTTCAGACAGAAATAGCTCAACAAGTTTTAAAACGGATTGCGATGACTTTTCGTACAGCGCCATCATCACTTTTATAGAATAAACCAGCAGTGGTGCTGTTCCTATATTTAATGAGAGTGATTGTTGAGGCTGTCATGTATAAACTAAATGGATCAGGAGGCGCAGTGGGTCAGGATCTGCGTGTCTCATTATATAACACCAAACATTATCAGCAGCTGCTCTTCTCTGTGGGAGGATGTTTATTCTTATTCTCTGAATTGTGAAAAGCAGCCCTGCTGCCATTAGCATCTCTGTCAGATACAACAGGACATGAACCCTCTGTTTCTGCTTTCTACAGTCTGTTGTTTAGCACTTTTCTTAATGCAGTCCAACACTGAGCTCAATGTGAAAAAGGAGGAAGAGAAGAGACAGAAGCTGCAGAGGAAACTCATAGAGCTGGAAGAAAATATATTATATTTATAATTATAAATTGTCAAAGTTTAGTTTTAAAGTTGTTCTGAGGCTTTTTAGGCTGAGTCCAGAAACATCTAACAGCTTCACGTTGACTTTAAATATTACACAATCTAAAGTCATGACAGCAGGAGTAACAGCCTGCAGGTGGCGCTACAGTCACAGCACAACATTTAAGATTTTTTCAGTCATGTTGTTTCTCCAATATCTACCAAACTTTGTCCGTAGATTCCTCAGATAAGGCCAAATTGAGTCTAAATAAAACCATTTGAGGACCAAGCAAAAATGTCAGGAACCACTGTTTAACAATGTGTTGTTTTTTATAAGCTTTTTTAAAATGTAAAATCTTAATCTGTAAAGTAAAGCTGTGAAATGCGTGCAGTGGAGTAAAAACATACAATATTTCCTTCTGAGATGTATTACAACTTGTACCAGTATCTCAAAACTCTTGAGAAGTACTTAAGTACTTAAGAACAGTACATGAGTAAATGTACTTTCCACCACTGCAAACACACACAGAGATGGTGTGTGATACTGACAGCCAGGTGTCAGGCGAACGGCTGGCCCTGCCTCCTTTTAGCGGTCAAAGGTCAGGTCTGGTTCCCAGGCAGTCAGCCCTTTGTCCCAACAGAGAGAGAGAGAGAGAGAGAGAGAGAGAGAGAGAGAGAGAGAGGGAGAGAGAGAGAGAGAGAGGGAGAGTGTTTGTGTGTGTGTGCGTGTGTGTGTGTGTGTGTGTGTGTGTACGTGTTACTGGGGGAGGGGCAGCAGGAAGCAGCTCTCAGTCTGAGCTGCCTTTGTTTCAGGATCTAAACACACCCTCTGTGCTGCTCTGAGATCAGCTGAATCATCAGTCTGTTTGTTCCCACTGCAACTGTGATGGCCACTGCAGCCTGTAGGGGGCGCTGGTAACCCCTCACACTGACAGTAATGGTGTGTTATGGTTGTGTGTGTTTGTCTCGTTGTACCTGGCGGCCCAGGTGATGGGGATGCGGTGAGCGGCGTGCACGTTGAAGGAGAGCACATTGTTGACGAGGCCGGCCTCCTGTACGGGCGCCGTGCAGCAGTGACTCTGCGGCGTCGTGTGGAAGTTGGCGTTGAATGTGCTGCAGTAGAGCTCCACCAAATCCAAGATGGCCGCCGTCAACTTCTCCACCACTTTTTCTGTGAAACAAGGACAGCGATGTGTCAGAACTGAACTGTGTCATCTAAATCCAACATCTAAATCCATCTTCAACACAAACATTCTCAACTTGGAAACTTGAAACCCAATATTCAACTTTCTTTGTTCTGCGCTTGTGGTTCCTGCTTTTTCTGACCTATTGATATATGTTTTTTCTATAAATACTAAACATATTCAGCAATATCTGTTCTTGTTTGATTCTGTTGGCAGCACTGTCAATATAACGATCAAACCACAGGCACACAGTCCTGATGAAGTTTTTAAATGTGAATCTCTTAATGAACAATAAATAAGTACGTGCTTACCTTAACTTTAATTGTTTTTTGCTCATCTTATGTTACAGAGAAATACATACGATTTGACTTTAAATATCACTCCCTTCCTGGAACCGTGACAATGTCTAAATTTTATAAGTGGACCTATAATTCTTGTATTTGAGTACTGCTGCCTTGTCAGGAAGAGAGCGATGATGTTTTTTTGTAAATTAGGCGGACAGGCCCTTTATTTACATTTAGATGTTGTGGATATGTTGTTAATATGCAGTATGCTTGTATTCATGTATTATTTGTGTGACTTCAGGCTGTGTTGTGTTTTCTGTTGGTACGTACCTCTGTTCTCTCTGACAGCCAGCACTGATGCATCCTGGGAGGACAGACAGAGAGGAAACCATGACGAAGAGAACATGAGCAGAGCGAACAAACTGAGACATCAACATCACAAACTATCAACCTGACAGTCACCAACATGTAGTGTTGGTGACAATGAGTGGACGTTTTCACTACATCCAAACTTCATCAGGCAGCCTGTCTGACTGCTGGTCCTTAAAGTACTTGATGTGATATTTTCAGGACATTGTCAGCTTCTTCACCTTGAGCACCTTGGGCTGCAGACGACAGGGGCATGCTGGGAGCTGGCTGAGGGCGGAGGTCACGTCAGGCGTCTCCACAGCAGCCAACGAGCTGCAGAGCGCCTTCACTGATTGGACGAGACGCTCCACGTGCAGCGGCAGCTCCACCTTTAGACGCACATAAGAGAGAATACATTTAATTTAGTCCATAAAAACAATTTAAATGTGTATGTAACTGTGTGAGTGTTTTCCGGTAATTCTGTCTTTGGTCTAACTTGGAATGTTTTGTAAAGTAAAATAATTATTAGCATACACATTTGTCCAACTGTAAATTTATATAAGCAAAGAATACAGTAAATGGCCTAAAAGAGGACCCCACAGCTTTCGTTTTTAATGATATTCATAAAAAAATACTAATGTGGCTAGGCATGTAGTAAAGACATGAGGGTCCTCACAAGTATAGATGTACAAACTTGTATGTGTTACCTCTGACAACAGGAAGGACTCGGCTTCATTATGAAAAGTATCCAACAGCAGAGTCAGAGCCTCCCTGATCACACACACAAACACAGAGAGAAAAATATGGAAATGAACAGAAGAGAAGAAGCTTGAAAAAACAAAACAGGTACAACTACAGGCTCTGCCCCCTCACCTGGTGACGGTCTGTTTGATTGGACGCTCCTGCAGCAGGATGCTGTGGTTCATGGTGGACAACGTCTCATCGTCTTCTTTCTGTTATCAAACGATAAAACAAATTATGTTCACTCATGTGCATTTCTCTGTCTGGCTGACTTCACACTCTTACCAATCCACTTTCTGTCCTGCACCAGACTCCTGTTAGAAATACCAAGATTTAAGGTTTTTTAACTCTGGATACATGGGATTGGATTTAAATGGCACTTTAATCACAGATTTTCAGGGAAACAAAGCTGGTCACTTAAACACCAGAGACTGCTGTGTGTTTCCTGTTATCATTAACGTTTAGAAAAGAATAATGTTTTATTTTAACTCAAACGACCATCTTTATCTAACATTAACACTTTAAGTCCCCATATTAAGCATTTTCAATCAATTTTATTTTTATAACCCAATAGCACAAATCAGCCTCAAGTGGCTTTATAGTCTGTGCAGTTTACAACACCCTCTACTCTTAGAGCCTCGATTCAGATAAGCAACATACAAACATTTAAATGTTTTGTAACTCACCTTAATGTAGTTGTAAGCGGATAAAAGGACATTTTAAGTGTTTATTAATGTACAATATTTGTTAGCAATTATATATTCTAATAATTATTATATTCTTGCAACTGTGTTTTACTGTTGTAATTCATTATCTTTTCATTATCTTCTTCTCTGCTCTCACAGTAAAAAACAGCATGTTTACGCTAAGTTGACAAATGCAGTCTGAGTATTTCTCGCATTTGCCCCTAAAAATAGATATGCGCAAACCACAAAAGTAAAGATTACAATTTACTGTAATCTTTGTTTCCCCTGTGATTATCGTTCAAAAACTACAAATGCCACATTCCACAACCTGCAATGAACCAATCACAGCAGAGTTTTCTGTGATGACACAGCTGGAGTCAAGTGACGGAAAGGTGAACAAAGCCCATTAATAAGTGGTTGTGTGCTTGAAAGATGAGCCTCATATTTGACAGAGAGACAGAGAGTGGCGTGTTTATCAGGGACATATTTGTGCAGGTCTCCCTGCCTTCAGTTCCCTCCCCAAAGATCAGTGTATTCGGTGTTCCACCATTTATAGGCAACCTAACAAGTCGTTGGAGAACGAGCTCTGTAGGTTCTGTCAATTTGCCAGTAGATTAAGATGAAAATGTTGAGGAAGCAGCTTCTACAAGTTTTGCAGGCAGATCAAAAATCAGATTGTGATCACCGATGAAGGACAGGATGTGTTCAACATCCAGGTATCACGTGAAGGAGCATGAGTCTGATTCAGACTCAAGCTCCTTGTCTTAGGGCCTTCCACTTCCATACTTCCGTCCTCCACTGGTTTTCATACCATAATTGCACACAAGGAGAAGGAGCACACACACGCAGTATAAATATGTATGTGATAAACTGTTTGTTAATAAACTCTGTTACTTACATTTTTCACTGTGCTCCTTAATTGCATGTGCTCTTAATTTTTTCATTTAGGTGTGCTCCTTAGCACTCACTAACTAATGGAATTTAAAATTCAACCCTAAAACTAACAGTGTTACAAATCAGTTTTATTATTTCATGAATTAAAAGAAACACCCAAAGAAAACTAATGGAAAACATAAAGCCTCTGTTTTTACTGAGCCTGTAAACAGTGATGAATAAAACTGGCTCATGGTGAAAACTAATTGCTGATACCATCATAGAACAAAGTAAATGAAAGGTATCTAAGGCAGGACTCATGTTAACCCCTTGTGTGAAGTGTGTGTGTGTGTGTGTGTGTGTGTGTGTGAAGTGTGTGTGTGTGTGTGTGTGTGTTTGTTTTCATACCGTGCGGGCCAGCTCTGTGTGGATAGAGGATCTCTTGGTGAGAAACAGTCGGATGTCCCAGTCGAACTTCAGACACTGTTGAACAAGCTCCAGACCAGCCAGAGTCTGAGAGCTGACGGAGAGACAGACAGGTAGACAGACAGGTAGAGTCAATGTTATGGTTATTATATACAACAAGTGATGTTAAGCATAAAACTGTGAAAACAGTATTGGAAAATATGTTGAATGATAGGGATTATAAATCAGAAAACAATGATATTCCATAGAAACCAAAGGTATTACGGCTGAAACACAAAAATACTGTCTATATCAGTTAATATCACAAGGAAGTTGTTAGAAATGATCTAATCTGCTTCATTTTCTACTGCCCTTTATACTCTTTATACATATATATTTATGTTTATTAGCTATATGTATATGTATATATATGTTTATGAGCTATAGCTATATTAGCCAATTAAATAATATAATATTTTATCCATCTACCTGAATTAATCAATTAACAAAATATATTTGATCCCCACATCTAAATTATTAAAAAGTGTGTAAATCTAAACTGGGTCTTAAAAAAAGCTGTGTTCAAGGTCCTGGTGGAAAATAAAGATGGAAATAGAACAGGACGTTAGTGGAAAAATAGAAGCCAGAATATTATTGAACAATGTATGATTTTTGATTGTACATGCAGTCGGAGGAGATCCCGCTTAAAACAAATGTGTTTGAAATGTCTCTTTAAAAAGAAAAAGAAAAGTTATTGACAAAGGTTTAAAAAGCTCTTTTGGTCCATTAGCAGCACTTCAGTCTTCACAGTGTCATGCTTCAGTATCTGACCATGAGCTGGAACATCAGCCAGGTTTATTCTGAACTGAAAAAGTAATCTGGTGAAAATTGATGAAAGTCAAGTCAAACGTATTTATTTATTGTATTTTTATTATATAGTAACTGGTAATTGAGGATGACCATCGCTGAATGTCGGAGTATTGAACTTGAACCTAAATACACCTCCACATTCTGGCACATCTGCATCATGAGAGGTCCTGCTGCTTTGGCTGCTAGCAACTCCTGTTCACACTGTAACCATGGAAACAGACAATAACCAGCAGGATTACTTTGATACTTCATATTCAAAAAAAAAAAAAGCCTAGTTTGCTTTATATGTATGTTAACTGTTGTGGATAACTCCCATGATGTCATTATGCTGACTCTTTTGTAGGACTGATCGGTAATAAAAAAAGAACTGGAAACATGTATTTATGCTGTAAGACATTAAAAGAAATTGATAAAATATAGATTTTCTAACCAACAGACAGATGCAATAAACAGAGAAGAGTTCATAGTTGTTCAGTTATTGTTTCACTGCAGGAAGTCCAGTCGACCTCTCACATCTACAGCTTATCAGACTGAAACACACTTCCACTGACAGGACACGCACACCCACACCCACACACACACAGCACCTGCAGCTGTACCCACGTCTTTTCTCAGGCCTGACGTTACTGTATACCCAAGGAGGAGCGCTCCGGAACTGTAGTTTATATATATACATGGGTGTGTGTGTGTGTTGTGGTCTGTCTGGTGTGTGAACATTAGTGTTGCTAGTTTAGCAGAAGCCACATTTGAGCTGCACTCTGTAATTATGAGACTCAAGAGTCTGAACCGCAGACCACAGATCAGTGTTACTGTGTTATTTTATTATTCTGGTGTTTCCTGGAATTCAGTTCAGATGACTGGTTTCATGTGAAGGCAGAGGAAACCTTCACAGTTAAATAATTATAATAAACAGAGTCACAGCTGTGTCTCAAGTGGGACAGCAGCTTGTCCAAAATATCAAAAACAACCATGTTGATGAGACACTCAGAGAGTGAGTCCCAGTGTTCTCATAAAATATATTGATTTTGAAACAAGACAAAAAAGTTCATATTAATTACTTCTGTTTGTGGGATAATCACTCTCAAAGGTTTTAGAACTACAGTTGGATAGTTCAGTCTGGATTCTCTCTCTTACAGATCCACAGTCTATCTAACAGCCAACATTAAATCCATCTATCATTTAGAGACAAATCGAAGTAGAAGGTGGAAGCAGACAAGCATCCATCACTGAGGTGTCGGGGGGAGGGGGAATCCTCAGTGAATGGAAAAGTGGGACGCCATTTTCAGGCTCTGGCTCGCATACACTGTGCACCAAACTATTCACTGACATGCAAGCTGACAGTTAAACTAGCTGGTCTTGATTGAACTCACGGTTTCACAAACAGAACATTAATATGGGGAACATGTTCCTGTCTGCATGAAAATAAGGCTCTACGTCAGTCTCTGAGTGATGCCGTACAAAGTCTTAACATCAATGCTTTGTACCTTTGTCTTTCTTCGAAGATAAACAAAAAGCTAACTGTAGTGTTTTTAATTTAAACACAAATGGCCAATTTTAAGGTCAAGAAACTCCATTCATTTTTCGTTATGAATATAGCAGACTATAAACTCAGCAGTGGTATATTTTATGTCAAACAGCAGGTTTTCAGAGAGGAACTGAACCTATTAAACAGACTAAAGGTAGTGAAACTGACACAGAAATTAGGGTAAGAAATTTTGCCGCTCAAGGAAGAAAAATAAAAACAGTCCAACCACAGACACTTAGGGGTTTTCCATCAGGGTTTTACTGCTCTGAGTCACAGATATGATGAGAGACAACAACAACTTGCTAACAGCAATAAGTTTCTTTCAGATAATAAAGGCTCTATTATATATTCTAATGTCCCATATAACAGTAAGTCTTTTTTTCAAGGCTATTATTTGGCTAAAGATGTAGAAACCTTACTTGTTGAGGAACTCATCGTGTCCGCAGACTTTCAGGAGGTAGTGGTCTACGTCCATGTGATCCAGATCATCCTGAGCGTAACACAGAGTCTGATAGATCAGCAGGTCCACAGTGGACGAACCTCAAACACAGAGAGACACAGAGCTCTTCATCATCACAGATCGAACATCGTTCATACAATTATGCAGAGGTGGGTAGCCAAAAACTAATACTCAACTAAAAGTACTGTTACTTTGCAAAAATACAAGTACTCCAGTAGAAGTAAAATAAGTCATCAAAATAAATACGTGAGTAAGAGTACAAATGTATTCAATGAAAAAATGACTTGAGTAGCGAGTAACTTATACAAATAAATACTAATAAAATGAAAAAACACTGGCATCTGTCTTTTATTTGGTTTGGTTATAACTGACATCATTTCAACTACAGATGGTCTTACTCAGGTAAAGGTAAAGAAATGAACATACACCTGTATTTATTTGTGATGAAGTGGCAAGTCTTCATCTACTGATTACATAACCTGCCACATTTACAGCAGATCAATAATCCCAGTCTGTATCTCTCAAGCTTGATCACAACATATTCAATTAACATTATACTAGTACACTAACAAAGTACACCAATAAGAAAAGAATTTTATTTAATTACATTCTCTGCTTGTTGTCTCCTATATTATATTGTGATTTGGCAAATAAATCTGCAAATCATGTGCATGCATAATAGACTGTGTCCGTTACGTCAGAAAGTAAATATAAAGAGTGTCAACATGTTAAAGTGTCTTTAAACTTTGATCATTCTAGTAGAGTTCTCCCAAGTCCCTGTTCACACCGTTAAGCTTGAACATTTACAATACGGCAGACAGCAGGAGTAGTAGCAGGGCTCAACATTAAGGCTTGCCCGCTTGTCCGGGACAAGAGGATTTTCTCGTCGCAGTGTCTTACCATCACAAGTAAAGGTGAGTGGCTCCCTGAAGTGTTCGCTGATGACGGTGACCTTCACGCTGACCCCCAGACCCTGATGCAGCTCCTCCTGACCGACGGATGGCGACCAAACGAAGCCGGCGTTCTTCGAGGGGTCGCTATAGGGGTACGCTGAACGTAAACTGCAGAAAACAGAGATTTACACAGAGTACTGTCAGGGGAACTGCAGTTTGTGTCAGTACTAGAGGTACATAAAGGGTTTGATGTGCACATCAGCAGTGAGGTCAAAGGTCGGTATGACTAAATGATAAAAGATTGTTGATATTAGATTGTTTATACTGATGCATCAATGTGTGAGAAGCATTTTAATGTTGTAGCTGATACATGTGGAGCTACTTTATATTTCATTAACTATTTCAGTTTTTGGACTTTTCTTTGTGGCATATTTGAGAGTTTCACCTCTGAGAGCCTCAGTCATTTATTTAAATGAAACCTTGTGAGCAGTTTAGAAGGGACATTTCTCTTTGGTGGGGCTTTGGTTAATTACATCCAACCATTGCTAGATTGAGTAACATAATAATGAGGTTGAATGTTTATCAGATACAGAAATACTCAACGGGCTTATAATACTCTTTTCACAGCAGCTACTATTTTGATAATTGAGTAATCATTTTTTAAGTAAAACATTTTTTCTCTGGTAGCCACATGGTTGCAGCACATGCCGCATGCCGTTTCCAGACATCATTTTACATACAGTGGCTCGCAAAACTATTCAACCCCCTTAAAAGTCATCAGATTTGTTTGGATTACAAATGACACTGCCACATATTTTCCCATTCATTGACCCATTAAATGTAAGAGTAACTTTTCAAAGCCAAGATTAATTATTAAAAAAATGCTGCTTGCATACTATAAGTGTTCAACCCCTACACATTAGTATATGGTAGAGGTTTTTGGCTGCGATTTAGTCTTTTTTCCCCCATTCTTCCAGATTTGCCCGGTTGTTCAGGTTGGTTGGATGGCGCTACTGGACCTTAACTTTCAAACAATGCCACATATTCTGGATCCAACTGAGATCTGGACTTTGACTTGGCCATTGTAGAACATTCTCTTTTTTGTTGTTTAACCCCTCCTGTGTTGCTGCAGCCATGTGCTTGGGGTCATTGTCCTTCTGAAAGGTGAACTTTCTCCCAACCTCCAGTTATTTAGCGGACTGAAGCAGGCTTGTATTGCTATCTTTGTCATGACCAATCTCAGTTTTTAAACCATCGTAGTGAGGACATTTCTGAGCTATTAGCACGTTTCGGCTGGTCTTTACAACTCCAAAAGATTGTTTCATAAGGGTAATCAGGATTTTTGGGGACAATCACTGATCACTGGAAGCAGTATCGGCCAATCATGGGGTTTATTTGAAGCCTTCTATTTATCGTGTAGCATTTATTTATTTATTTAGCTATTCTTAACAACACTGTATATTAGGTATTAAAATTAAGAGATGATAAAATATCATCAATTGATAACTGTTTATTTATTGGCAGGCAACATGTGCAACATAGTCCACACCCTCTCTTTGAGACACAACTTTAACACAGTCTATAAGCTTTATCTCTTATAAAGTATGCAAAACAAAATTTTGCATAGGCCCCCCAAAAAGCTAGAAACAACCCTGCTAGCTGGTGTGTCTAAAGTTGGAGGAGCTGTTGGACAAGATGCAACTGTCATGGGGAGACGCAGCATGTTGCGATGGAGGGATCTCATTGCAGCCTTAAGTCCCACAGGGGATTAAGAGGAGTACGTATGTAAGTGGTTGTAAGGTTGAGAAATTCACTTTAGTGTGTCCAGCATCTCCTCTCTCGGTCAAGAAATCTTTCCTCTCAGTGGTTAACGTTAGTAACATGACTTGATCTGTTGCAGAGTTTTGACTCCTTATAGTGAACATAACGTTAACGTTATCATCAGCTTACTCACTGTAAATATTGGCTGATGAACAAGCAGCAACCTCCGGGGCTGAAAAATTAAGCCAATGCAGAAGTGCCAAAAACTGCAGGTCCTCAAATGGCCGCTTGAGGCTGGCTCCAAAAGTGAGTAATTCCCCATGTTAAAATACACAACTTTACAGCAGAAATAAACATGTTTACAGCCTGGTACATAAAAAAGGTTTTGGTCTCTGTAGCTAATTACCCCGTTCATGACGGGGGTTGAACTTTTATACAACTCACCCATTTAAATTATATTAAGGCTTAAAGTTATACATGTTAAGGCCGCACCTTAAACTTGCATTCTTTCTAATGGCCAGCAGGGGGCGACTCCACCGGCTCCAGGGGGCGAATCCACTGGCCAAAATAGGCCTCAAAACAGCAGTCCACAAACCATTGAGTGACGTCATGGTAGCTACGTCCATTTCTTTTATACAGTCTATGCTGCTGACTCGTTAGCCAGTGGTACCGGTGAGGTCAGAGGCTGGCGGTACAGGGTCTGGCTCTGCTGTGCGTTTTCTTGATGTAACATTTAAAAAAATCGCAGTATCCCACCACGGGACGCCATGGTCCATCAGTGACAGTCAATACCACCAGTGACAGCCAGGATTTCACAGGTCTAGCTGTGTGCGCGTGTGTGTTTATGTTTAATGATAACTGTGTGTGCTACACAAAATGTAGGTTTAATTTTAATCGTCATTAATTGTAACGTTAGTAGGGTTCATTTTTATCCTCCCTGATCCTGTTTTGTTTGGGGCCCTTGGACGACGGGACGTCCTTAAGCTTGAGCCCTATGTAGATAAGAAGGGCTCACTCTAAGCTAACGGAAACACAGCGATTCTTAGTTTCAGGTGATTAAACACTAATGAAATTGACTCACATGGTTTTTTCATTTGATCAGCTTTCCTGATCAGCCTTTAGACCACCGATCAAACTATTTAGAATGAATATTGGCCAATAACGATCAGTTACCGATCAATCAGAGCACCCTTACTGTTTGAAGGTTTAGACTTGGTTTTAATTTTCAAGTTAGAATCAGGTTTACGTTAGGGTTAGGGACTAGGCAATGCATTAAGTATAGAAAAATAAATATATGTAAGTATATGCGTGTGTGTGTGTGTGTGTTTGTTACTCACACATCCAGCATGTGACAGAAAGCTGCCACCTCCTCGTCTCTCTCTTCGGACACCTGAAAGAGTTCATATCCAAATCCATTCATCCTGGAGCCCAGTGACACCTGTCAATCACAAACAAAGCCGACTGATCAGAGGAAAGTTCTGCAAAGAATTTGACTTTGTCTTTATAATTTATTATTTTCGAATTAAACTACATGCTGTCCATCAGAGACTGTTCTTTTGTCATTTTTTTTTTTAAATCACACTTGTCACACTTCCTGCATATGAATTATTTCCTGTTGAAATGTAACACTGAGACATTAAACTTCCACTGAGACGTTTTGTTCCAAATACAAATATCTGAGAAGCAGGTTGTTACATCACTTCCAGTGCAGGTGAGATGTCAGTACACAGTAACACCTGCAGGAGGGCAAGTGTGGATTAGAGGTCAACAATAAATTAGATAATTAATTAATTATTAATTATTATGATAATTAATATTTTTTTAGCAAAAATGCCCAATTGTCATTTGCCAATTGCTGCAATTAATCATTACTTTCATTATTGATTCCTGTTTGTACGCTGCTTTAATTTGATGTGTTTTACCTGCATGTAGCTAGTATTTTCAAATGTGTAAAGTCCAAGTGTATGACTAACACAGTGTTAGTTAGAGGAGGAGACAGATCATTAAAACATAAACTTAGAGCTGCAACACAGTCATCAGATATGACAGCAATAACACTTTAATATGAGAGTAAACCAGATACCTTAATCATGTTATTGATAAAGGCCCTGCACACCCAGGCACACCTGCACAGGTGCTATCACTTATTTTAGATGATTAGAGCTCTTCTGAGGTTTGATTGACATCTTCCTCACTCTCCTTTTGGGGTGGAACAAATTACATCTTTATCATTCTTATTGGTACATGGAGTCTGGTGGACTCAGCATACCCACCTTCAACCTGAGCAGACGTCTAATCCGCCAGGATAAGTGAAAATACCTGTGCAGGTGTGCAGGGCCTTTAATGATAATACATTAATTAATTTTGTTGCATTCATGCTGGAGTGTGGATGTTACTGTATGTATGCACAAAGGGTTCTTTGCTATTTTGTGCAGTTCAAATGTGGATAATCGTCTTTGTAATATACATGAAGCTTAACTTGATCATTAAACATAATATTGTACTTTTCCCCCCGTATGAATTAAAGAAGCAAAGGATACTGTAAACTAAGGACTTTAATGTTAAAGCCTCATGATTGTTTGTTTGATTGCTTTGGTGACTTCTATCATGATAAGTGGAAAATAAAAACATAAACTTCCTTTACTTCAGCACAGACTCTATGTGACTCTACAACATGCCACCTAAAAAGTCAACTGGAGATTTTTGAGTAAAAAAAAAAACACATTGCTTTCCAAAACTACTGTAAGACTCAGCTGTGAGGCTTTGACTCTCCTGCCTGTTGGCCAGTGTTGTTGCTGTTACTTCACCTTCAGAGATTTAGATTACAGCTGGTCCAACTGGTCCGAGTGCTGACACGATACGTGTTTACTGTCAAACAGTTTCAAAAGACCAATGCATAAATGGGAGGAAGTGTTTGTTTACTTATATGAAGAAAGACAAATACTGAGAATCTGGTATTGAACCTCAATACCTTGAGTTTGCATTTAAATGTGTTTGGTACCAAAAACTGAAGTACTGGGTGTCAGTCTGTATGCTAAGCTAGGCTAAGCCTAAGCACACAGATAAGCCTGATATCCGTCTGAAACATCTGGAGAGACAGATCAATGCTTCAATGTTTGTTTTAGAGTGCATTTCCTAAAAAGTCTCGACTCGACTGTTCCGACTGCTTTCAGGAACGATCTAAAAAACAAAAGGTACCTACGGGAGTCGATGGTTGAACGGTTTCCATAACAACCAGCACGCTAGCGTCCACTTGGCAGCCCGTGTTACAGATCCTCTTTGACTGTCAATGCCAGGGTTGGAGATCGGATATTTCACAGATTGTGCTTTCTTTGTTTCTTGTATTGTTTGTTTTTTTTTTTTTTTACTATCTGGATCACAATGATTGTTTTCTAATGGGTTTACATAGTTTTTTGAAGGTTCAGTTAGTTGCTTGTTAGTTATTCAAATAATCATTAAATAATAATGAAACTAATTTGAAGTCTCATCACAGTGATAACATCCCCAAAAACATCATTATCTAAATAATTAAATATTTTTGTAAAAGGTCCTTGAACACAAAAACTCTGTCTAGTATCAGTAGGACACAATGTCACATCACACAATAATCATCTACTGCTACTTTGCTAATGTTATTACTATGAAATTATTGAAGTAGACTAAACATTTTAAATCCAATTTAATATATGTTGAATATTATACATTTATTATCACAATTTACTGTGATACTTACTTGACTTTATTATAAAGATCTCACATTATCCGCCTTTATAAAACTGAAGACTTTAAGTAGCATCATAATGACATCATATGATTTGCATATCACACAGGTAACAGGGACACCCCTTTGTTGTTAAGGTAACCAAATACATCTTCAAGTTCTTACCGGGTCTGCAGACACCCGCCGCTGGTTCTTGTTGCTCTTAGGAACAGGTACATACGTCCTGGGTGGGACTTGAGGGGGGAGGGTCTTACTCCGAGCCACGGGCTTCCCGGATTGGTCCCCGTTGGCCCTCCGACCTCGGGGGCCCTGCCGGCTCCCGTTAAGTCGGGACAGCGAGTCGTTGATGTTGTCGTAGTTCAGCTCTCCTGAGGTCACTTTGGGCTGATCCACCTCGGGCGTGTACAGGTTCACGTCGCGGGGCATGGTGGACCCTCGAGAGGGCAGGAAGGGGTTTTCTGACCCTGATGACGGGGGGATGGGGTTTCTCGGGGGGATGGCGGGGGGGACATCATCTGGAAGAGAGGGGAAGCCTTTAGGAAGAAACCCTGACCCAGATCCAAGTGAGTCCCCGAGGCTTGGACCTGAGCAGTCGCTGAACTTGCTGACCTCTGGACTGTCCAGGATGTACAGAGACTCTTTGATGTAGCCTCCCTGAGGAGGGAGCGCCCTGTCTGGGATGGAGTGTGGTGACTGTGACCCTCCAGGTTGGTTGAGGGAGGAGTCGGACCCAGAGAGGCCCCTCAGCAGGCTTCCTCCTGTGGGGGCAGGACTTAGCTGGCTGGGGGTGGGGCGGGGTCGCTCGATGGTGGGATTCGGGGTCTTGGAGCGGGTTTGGCTGGGAGCTGTAGAGGCAGGGGTCTGGCTGGTTCCTGTGCCACTCTTGTCCTGCTTGAGTCTGGAGAGGGCGTCGTACTCCATCTGCAGGGCCTCGGCCAAGACCAGCTCCTTCTGACTAAGACCCAGAGCCTCCAGACAACCCCAGCCCGCCTCGCTGCTCTCCTTCTGGGTCTGAGCCGCCGACATGATGCCTCCACAGCAGAGAGGGAGCAGGAAGGAAGGAAGAGCTCGGCTGAACTGCTGCTAGAAGAACTGGCGAGGACACATGGGGCTGCTGATAATCAGCTGAGGACAGAGAGGAGAGGAAGGACAGTAAAACATCCATCGATACGTCACTATTTGATTTCTTGTGTTATTATTTTTAACTAAAGTTTGCGATGTGCAGTACATCGCAAGTAAACATCCAGAGATCTGCTTAGAAATCATAGAAAAAAGGCGCATCTTGTAACTGCAGGACTTGCCTGAAAATCATCAGGTTTTTAAGTTTTCTTCAGTATCAAAGTAATCCTGTGACAGCTGTCTGTACATCCATGGGGACACTGCCAACAGGAACTGCTAATAGCTAATTAAACATACTTTTAAGGTGCCACCTTGAAAAAAACAAATACAGGCTAAAAGAAACCAGCTGTAGTCCACAGCGTAACTCACTGATGTATCTATTAATGCTCCAGTACGTCACTGTCCATCATTAACGACTTCCTGTCTCCTTTAATACAACGTGTGAAGAGGTTTCATATGTTGGATGTATAAATAATGGATGGATAAATAACAAGTATTAATTTTGTTGTATTTACTTGTCATGATGTAGTGTTATATTAAAACTTGACAGGATGAAGTTAAAATAAACTTTCAAATAATTTCCGACTGTTCTTAAGGTCACATGATTATGATGATGAAGTCGTATAGAAACAACAGTGTGCAGTATGTTAATGAACCAGCTGCCAATGAAAACCATGCAGGAAGCTTCTACATATTCCATTCTATTTAAAATACTGTTTTGTGAACAGAAACGGCTCAGAGACAAGCTGATAAATCAATCTCTCTTTCATTACGGACGACTCACTGCAATTTATTACAAAAACTCAACTTTAGGTCTTAAATCTGACTTACGGATGCACAAAATGGTGACGATATTGTGGTGACTTTATATTTGTATTAAATTCAAACGGAGACTTGAATACAGTAGAAAACAAAAGGTTAGATATGTAATGTTGATACGCCTACAGTCTCTTTATCCTCTGTGTTACGCAAATGTCTCTGTTAAACTGAGACATCTTTGTTCAGCTGTTGGGACGTCCCAGTTGAAACTTTTTCTGCCACAGAAACAGTGCAGAGACCTGGAGACTCACTCACCAGCTGACCAAAAAACCTGCAGCCGAGCGTGGAGGAAGGAAGGGAACACAAAAACACAATGAGGAGGAAGGAATGAAACAACGCGGAAGTTAAACTGTGAGGATCTGTTACCAGCTGAGACCTGATCAGGTCAGGAATAAGAAACCCCGTCATTAGGGTTGTTAAGAAGCATTTAGTGATGTGGTAATTAATAACACTGTTGTGTTTCTCCAAAGCTGGTCCTGAGGAGGTGGACTTAATAAGGTGGCATGGTTTTGGTATCAGATTCAGATATCTGATCGTCACTGACATTAAAAAATGTGAGAGAGAGTTTTGTTATAATGTGTTCACTAAATCAAGATTTATACAGCTTAAATAAAACAGGATGTACCACAAACTAGTTCTTATGTAGAGACTATTAAGTGTTTCACAATAAAAGCATTTGAATGTGAAGATAATGACTTTTGCAGTTAAATATAAATATAATATATATATAATATATAATATAATATAAATATGGGTCAATAATAATAAAATAATTGTTATATTTTTGTATTTAAAATCATTGTTGGACCGTATGACTGGATTTTGTTACTCTGGCTGACTCTGGGATGTTTGAAATATAAATTAAAATATACTGAATTACATTTTTATACTGTAGAGCTCAAAAAAAAAAAAAAACATTTTCATTTTCATTTTCATTATCTCTTCATCAAACTTCACCTGTGTGGTTCAGTCTTTCCTGCTAAACACTGCAGCTCGTCCAGAACAGTTGATAACATTTAGTTGATAGGGTTCAAGGTTCTGCTTTATTGCCATTGTACAACACAAGATTGCACAATGAAATGCAGTTGTAGCACCCTTCACACCACACACACAGAAAATGTATAGACAAATGCTCAAATAATAACTGTAATAAGTGTTTACTGCACCTTTATTGATATTTTAGATGTACTCTTCATATTTTCACTCTTTCCTACTTTGTACTACAACAGCTGCACAACAATTCACCCTCATGATAAACGAATTGTACCTTATCTTATTTGATTGTGACAATAAAATCCCGTAGTAGATACCTACAATGTAGCTCTTGACCTCTGTAGCCTGGACGTCTAGTTACATTTTTAAGCAGAAACACCCAACACACAGCCCCTTAAAGTACAAATCCAGCTTAACTACAGTGCATTGTATAAATGGTGTGTGCTCTGACTGAGTGGACGGCAGACTTCTGTCTGATTCCTCTGCCTCCATTTCAAACCCTGGGGGGGTCATCATTGACACATAGAGGGGGGAGGGGAGGAGATGGATGATGGGGGTGGGGGTGGGAACAGAGCTGACTGCTGTCATCATGTGTCCCCCCACAGTGAGGAGTAAACCCTGATATACACACACCACAAACCAGCTGTGTCCCACTTTCACACTAATACACATGTACCAGTGTGGACAGAGCACTGGTCGGACTGGTCTGACTGGTCTGACTGGCCTGAACCAGCTGGTAGTAAAATGATGCCAACACATGTATATCACACACAGAGTTTAGAGGACTGGTGTTAGGGCTTCAGTTTAATGATAACTTTTATTTCTGATTTATTGTTTTAATTAACGGATCATTTGCTTTTTTTAAAAATGTCCAAAATGATCCTGCGGTGTCTGCTGCTAAAGAAGGAGTCTCCCTCAATATACAAACACTGTTCAGTTGTCCTCACATGTCGACATGTCAGACCTCAGGCAAACACAGACTAATAATCTATATAATCCTTTCACACATGCAGTGCAACCCTGGATTTATCTGGACATTACCCGGAGGAGCTGTATGTGAGAACGCAAATGTCTGAATCAGTTTGACCGCACATTAAACAGACTTTACCCTGCCAGCTCCCTAGTTCAAACAGGGTTCAACATCTGAAGAATGTCTCCACTTGGCCAAAGATCAGAGTTTTACTGGTCCCTTGTACATTTTCACCGACCCGGCAGCTACAAAATGAAAGTAACTATTTTTCCCCATAAATTTGGTGATTTCTTATACATAATATGTACACCTACCGGCACCGTTTGAGTCTCGATTTCTAGAGAAATGTAGCAATCTGCTGTTGGCAACATCGGCATGGTAGCTAAGGTGGCGCCGTATGGTACAACCACGACTTCCAGAGCGGTAAATACTGCGCCCACCACCGTGGAACGCACGGGACAAGACCCTCTCTACTGCCGTTTCGTGAACACGCCTTTAAACGAGTCCACAGAGTGGCTGCGTGATAAAACTCTGTCTGCTCTTTGAGTGTGAACAACGTAATGACGTACACCAGCCCAGTCGCTGTCGGATGTGTGGCAGTTAAGCTGCGAAAACATTGGAGACATTCTCACGCAGGTTTAACACTCAGGAACAGACTGTCTGTAGCTGCTCACCAGATGTTGGCTGTGATGCAGTTTTGTGGTTTCCCAACCGAAAAGAGGATGAAGAAGAGGAGACTGAACTGCTTATATGTTGTTCAGGTGTTTTAAAACGTAGACAGCTTCATGTAGACGCAGTCTGAGAGATTAGCTGACCCGTTGTTGTTGTTGTCCGAGCAACATTTCACCCACAAACACATCAGGCGTGTGAGACGTCGCTGTGAGGGACATTCAGAAGATGAGACGTCAGATTAACTCATCAGAACCAGAGCAGGCCGCGGCGGACCCCCGGATCCACCCCCACCCCCACCACAGAGTAAAACCCTTTCAAACAGAGGGGGGAAGAGACAACAAAGAGCTGATACTGCTGTGTGTGTGTGTGTGTGTGTGTGTGTGTCAGTGTCACATGGTCGAGGTCAGACTTTCACTCGTTCACACAGCGACTCATGAACACCCCTCGGGAGTCACAATGTGGGGGTGGGACAACTGTCATCCACCGAGCCCCACCCACTGTCATCAGTGCGCGCACACACACACACACACACACACACACAAACACACGCACGCAAAAATAACTGCAATGAGTACACAAAAACCTAGACATTAAACTTAAACCTGGCTGTGGCTTTATATTTCATGTACTTCAATACTGAGGCTGAGCTGGTTTGTTTCATACTTCTCTAAATGTGTGTTGTTATTGTGGGTCTTCAATTTGATTAAACATAATCAGTCCTTTCGCCACCAGTCGTCTGTTTCATCAGTTTTAGGCAAATCAAAACAATTACAATAATGAAAAACATTACATTAAACATGAACAATTTTCACTCATTTGAACAGACAAAAGTCTGTTATCACAGAGCGATGACAGAATATTGGAATAGGAAAACAAGTTTCAATTTAGTTGTAATAAACTGACAGGACATCTGTTTTGTTTTTTTTGGAGAACAGCCCTGCATCAAGTCCAGGGCCAGTCTGTGATTTGCTCAGGTGGAGCTCTGCTGTTCAAACACACACGTCCCTGCATCTACCAGGAACTGTAACCTGAACAGCGTGGAGGGAACTAAATCCTGAGTTTTACAGAGCCTCTGATAAAACCTGCTGCCCGATCTCTGCATCCACGGTTTCAGCTTTAAAGACATTTAAACTTCTCCTCAAGTGTCCCGTGATCACGTGGAGCCCACCTGTCTGCAGACAGGTGCAGGTGACGTCATAGACAAATTGCGCTTTTCATAACGACGGTCCGCTCGTTTATTGTTGCTATTTCGCCTATTTTAGTAAAATCTTAGTTTTTTTTTTTTGTTTTTGTTTTTGTTTTTTTAAACAGTAGAAGCAAAAGTTTAGGAGTCAAACTGGAGAAACAGAGACACAGACAGCGCAGACTGGGAGAGACACGGGGGGGGGGGGGACAAACGTCATTGACTATAAAGTAAATGGGAGAATTACAGAAATGGAAATGTGTCCAAACATCTCAGTGACAGCTGCTGCAGCTGCAGCTGCCAGCAGCGTCCCGACGGGCTGCTGCAACACGCAGCCCAGTCCCGTGGAGGGAGCACCCGACCAAGCTCCATTCACAAATCTGGCTCTTTAACGTGGCCTCGTTTGCCGGCCAACAGCAACGCCGGCCCCGTGCAGAAACGAAGCAACGCCGCCGTCTTTCACGGCCGGACACGTCCATTACATCCTCCCGTTAGTCAGCCTCGAAATGGTTTAAACTTTAAATATCGATTCGGCTCGTGCTCCTACCGGGGTTTTTCCACACTCCGCCTGCCGCGGAGGGCGGTGGCGAGCAGCCCCAGCCACTTCTAGGAGGTTAACTCAAATCAGTCTCTAAAAACCTGCATCCAGGTGGATTATATGTGCGCCGAATTTCCCCGCGGACCGGGACGATCCGCGGGAAGTCGTCGGCCCTGCTCGACCGGGCCTCCGGGCTCACCGAACAGCGGGATTGTTTTGATTGCCAGATGTTTGAACGGAGCTTGGTTTGACCTTCTCTCCAAAGGCTCGCGAAGCGGCGCAGTCCCGCAGCAAGTGGACGGACATCAACTTCACCCGCGGCTCACACAAATGCGTCAGAACACGTTCAGCACCGGAGCCGTGTCCGCCTGACCGGCTCCAGGTGGGGAAACCTTACCTGACTCTCCGTCTATGGTCGCCGGGAGCGGGCGGCGGTTGCCATTTTATAGCGCTTTACTTTCCTGCCCCAAAATTAAGGTCACATCGATCCCGGCTCAGCCGCCGAGTCCGTGTCGGTGCGTCCAAGCGGGTGAAGAGTCTCCGGTCGCCGGTGCGGGCGGCGCATGCGGGCGGTGGTGCCGGGTCCCGGGCTCCCGCCGTGTCAGCCTCCGTCTGCCGGTCAAACAATGCGGCGCGCAGTGCGAGGCGGCTCCGGCTGCTCTGGAGCCCGGTCTCTGGCGAGCTCCTCGGCTTTGCGTCAGTGTCTCCGCGGCAGCTGCCGGAGCGGCGGCGTCAAGTCCCCGCGCGGCAGGCCGGGCCCGCTTCCGGGCGCGCTTTTCAAAATAAAGCACCGCTGAAATTAAAAACAATAATAATAAAAAAAAAATGGTTTGTTCAAAATCTTAAACTGAGCGTTGTCCAGAGATTTCAGCCACGTCTCACGGTCTTCATCAGCGGACGGAGAGTGGATAATTGCCCAGTAAGGGGATCACAGGTTGAGAGCTTTCGTGCTTCGCTGAACTAAATTAGACTGAAACAAAAATCATAAAAATGGATTCAATTGACAGTTAAAGTGAAATTAAAGTAAGTGCGATAAATGTTTTGATTCCAGAATAGATAAGTTAAATGAAATGTAGATAACATGAGAAATAAATCAAAAATTAAAAAAATTAAATGGACTACATCTGTCACATTTTTCAAAATGCAATAAAAAATAATTTGTCACAACTTCAACAAAACTATAGATGGCAGAATTGTTTTTACTGTTCTCGTCACGGCCACCACGCCAGTTAGGCGGGTAATAGACGTCATTAGTTTGAAAAAGTAAATTAGTTATTATTTAAGTAATAACATGATTTGTAAATACTTTTTTAAAATGTGGACGCAAAGTAACAGTACTTCCGGTAACACTTGACTGAGCTTCAGCTCAGAGAGAAAAGAGGAGAAACAGCGACACCCTGTGGATAAAAGCTTCATCACATAGATCTGAGGTCAGTCAACACCAAAACAGAGACAAGATAAATTAACATAACATTTGAAGTTCTCATATGGTATGTATATCCCAGTTAAAGGCTGAGGGAGTATGTAATAAACCCAGTTTCTTCCTGCTGTTCACTGTGATGTCTGAACTTCACTGTGCAGAATGATGTATGTACAGAGTTTGTTTTCACATCCATCTGCTGAAGGAAGAAAGTTTCTCTGTGCTCACTTTAAATCTCAGTTTAACACCTGGACTACCTGCGGGTTTTATGACATCACAGCTAGTCTGTAACCAATCAGGATCCAGTATGAAACTTACACATGTACTGAGGAAACTTGAAGCACCCCGGTCACAAAATTGACTTTTCACCGAAGACATCTTCTGAATTAATAATATTTACATATTCATAGAAACTGTATTTTTACAGACTTAAAGACATAAATTATTATTCAAAGCAAGAGTATTTCATATGTCTTAAAACATGTCTGGAGGAGTTCTTTGACTAAAACTTTCATTTTTATTCAGTCTGTGAATCTATGATCAGAAATAGTGCAGCGACCTGAGAGACACCTGGGGTGCTAACTAATCTTGAGCTAGATTCAGATTAGGTTTAAATAAGGGGGGCCAGATGTGACACGGCATCAAACTGTGTCATGTTATATTTTTCAGAGAGTATTTGCGATCAGCTGTATTTGTGACGAATTTGTTCTTATTATATTTATGTTGTATTTAGTACATTTATTTTAGTTTATGTTCATATATAGTATTCTGGGATTTTACAAAGTTTTTTTTGGATCTTATCTCATATTAAATACATTAATATTATGTAAACAGTTGTCAAAGTATATCATAAAATATTCCATTTCTTTTTTCCAATGCGTATTGCTTTTTTATAATGTTATTTTATTATTATTAAATTCTCCAGTTTTTTGTATCCACTTTATAGGTTACTGCTGCTTGAATTATTTGAAGATGCGATGCAAAAAATAATGATCAAATAAAATGTCTCTTGCTTCTGATATATTGATATTGATATGTTGCAGGTTACAAGACTTTTTATCACATGATATTAAACCATAACTTAAATCTGAACACTTTCAGTATCTCCAGGTAGTGTTGTGTCAGAGAGCAGAGAACAGTCTCCTGGATAATAAAGTAACTAAACAGCAGGATTATTGTTCTTTATTGTCTTCATGTCAACAAACACATTTGTGCTGCAGGTTCTAATTTTATTCAGCTGTGAATCTGAACATGTTAATCAGAACAACCGTCGCTTTAAAAGCCACAAAAAGAAAATACAACAAAGTCAATTACAAATAAAAATAAGTCTGTTTTAGATTTTAATCTTCATTTATACAGTTATAGTCTAAAGTGCTCTATAATCAATAAATTCACAATGATTTCAATGATTGTACAATTCACTATCAACAATAAAAACCTGATCAAATGTAAGGCTTCAGTTACACTTTGATGTGGTCTGTGAGAGGAGGTCATGGGGTCAGATAAAAGTCTTTGATAAAAAGTTAAAAGCAAAAAACAAATTATACCAAATTTTAGGACACAGTTCTTTGTCATTATATTGAATTCATGACGCGAGTTCTAGCAAATGACTGTTTGTTCTGTGTACCACAATTATCTCATAATAACAGCAAAAGATCTGATCATAGGAGGTTTTCTATTATATGGAGGAAGAAGAACTTCTTTGACTTATAATTATGACTTATATCTTGAGGTACAGATTTCGTAACAGTGATTTCCATACGTCATAATTATATGTAATTGGCATCTCATAATTAGAAGGCAAAAACTTCTATATCTTGTAATAAGTATGAGATCTTTTCACATGATTGACTTCCACAAACCTTAAGTAGAATTTTACATGTCAAGATAAAGATTTCATAATTATACATATGTTGTAATTATACCTAAATAGCATCTTATAATTACAAGAAAATCCTGTATTTTATATGTATAAGCCACAAATTGTGTGAGTCTGAGATCTTTTCTCGTCATTATGACTTTTGTATGTCATAATTATAAATGTGATTAAAACATTTTCAGTGTCAGAGACATAAGATATAAAAAATAAGTTTCCTTTTTCACATGTTATGGTGCAGCTGAATTTTGACCTACTAATGAGTCTTTCTTCTGTGTACCGTAATTATCTCATAATTACTGTATGGCTTAGCATCTCATCATTACGACAAAATATCTAATTATATGATGTTTTCTTGTACATCTGTATTTCATAAATGACTTACATAATAATTACAAGAAAAATATCTTGAGATGTGGATTTTGTAATTAAGATTGACACATGTCATAATGTAATTAGCATCGCAATTACAAGGAAAGAAAATCCTGTGTTTTTAAATGATGAGACATGAATATGAGATCTTTTCACATAATTACGACTTCCTTACATTTTAAGTAAAATGTTGCATTTTGTAATTCAAGGACAATACGGATCTTGTGATTATGAGATTTCTTCTTCAAAATATATTGTATGTGAATGTGATTACAGCGGGATACAATAAACAATTTATATTAAGTTTCCTTTCGTATGTATTATAGTGCAGCTCAAGTTTTACATATTAATGACTAATTTCTCCTGAAATCATGAAGAATCTCCTGCACAGAGATTTAGGCACAAGTACAATTTGATCTAACAGACAACATTTTCTCCATCATTAAAAGGTTTGACACACAGCAGGCGATTGTGTCTGCAGCCCAAGTCCAGTGTCCACGTCCAATCTTTCAGGTCTGATTCCTGACAATTAAAATGACACAGCCCTTTTTGAACACATTCTCGTAATTAAAAGACACAAGAATTACAGAAATACAAGATGTTTTTTTCAAAATTACGAAATACCGACACTGTACTTAAGACAGGCTAAGTCATACTCTAAATAATTATCTTCTTTGGTGAATGCAGCGCACTCCTGTTATTATCTGCAACTAATCCAGATACAAGAAACCAATCTTGTAATTGTGAAATCTTTTGTCGTAACTGACTTCTGTATCTGGTGACAACAAAAACAAATCTCGTAAATAATCGAGAATTCGGACACCAGTATCGTATCACATGACTTCTTGTAATTTTGACTTCTGTATACTATAACTATGATGAATTAGAATCTTGTGATTAAAATAATGTGTCTTATGAGATACAAATATTGCAGTTATGATATCTGTTCATATCCTCATCTCATAATAAGAAAATTCTGTATCTTATAATTACGAGATGGGAATCTTTTCTTGTAATTGTGACCTCTGCATGTCTTATATATCACTTAACATGGTGCAAGTACAAAAAAAGAGGACCTTGTCATTATGAAATCTGTTCTTGTCATTTCTGAGAAAATGTCTCGATCTTTTTCTCTTTCTTGAATGCAACACATTTCTGTAATTCCTACGCCAGGAAACAATAACTGATAATGAATCAAAACTTTCCAGTCTTTATCATAGCTCTTCCTCCCAAGCAGAAAGTTGTCAATCAGGTGTGACAAGTCAGGTAATCTGTCCATCATGTACCATGTGTCAGTCACTTCCCTGAGGTTTCACTCTCACTTCAGTGTGTCCCCAGACTGTCTTTAGAGTGTCCTCAGTGTGTCCTCCTTGTGTCCTCACTGTGTCCTTGGTGTGACCCGAGAGAGTCCTGTAAACAGTCTGGTCCTCAGTTGGCTGTCTCCTGCAGGACAGCGGCTCTGTCTTTACACCTCTTTCTCCTCTGTACTGTGAAATGACGTCCGTCTCAGGTTTTCCTTCACTTTGACGAACTCTGGAGCTTTCAGGTTTTCCTCCTGGTCCTTCTCCTGCTGTTTCTCCAACTGCAACACGAAGCAAAACACATTGAGGAAAACAGGACAGTAACAAAAGTAGCAAAAAAACAACAACAATGTGATGTGTGCGTTACCTCCTCCAGCTTCTTGTGTCTCTTGAGCAGCTCGGCCTCCAGAGGAGAAATCTTCTTGCGAGCTTCGTCCTCCTGTTTCCTCTGTTTGATCAGCTGATCTCTCTTCCTCGACTCCAGAACTCTCTGCAGCTCCGGCTTCACCTCCACACTCACCCCAGCCCTGAAGAAAATACATACAACAATATGTTATGATTGTATATGTTATACAATCGCCTGAATGATACCGGATTTCTAAGGCTAATACTGATATCAATATTTTGGCGTTTAACAACTCTGATATCTCTGAACGATATATCGGCCAGAAGTAATTGTTTAAACCATAAACACACAACATAAACAACAAACAGATCCCTTAGATTTTTTTTTTTTTTTTAAGAATAGGGACCCAGATACATAGTAGTGAGTGTAACATTTTATTGTTGTATAAATCAACCTGTCAGCGCTCTCTGAACCTAATTTTCTGTTGTGACATTTACTGTCACTGATATACTAACATATACATTCATACTGACATATGATATATGATGCAACAACAGCAACACATGTATGTTCGTGTTATTGTTATTGTACAGTTTTGGTTGATTTTGTGTGTGTGTTTATGTGTTTTCATGTATCTGAATGATGGGTGTGTTTCTGTGTTGTAGTCAGTGTTCCCTCCAGCAGAGGGCAGTCTGTTGTAACTCCACAAATGTCGAACAATAGCAGATACTGCAGACAGGTGATTTTCAGAAATTTCACTTGAGAAAACAACAATTTCACATATAACATCTCATGCAAAAGACATCCGATGTGCGATTAAGTCACACAGTGAAACAGGGTTTTTGCTCATTTAACATTTGAAAACATGAATCAATGTCTTCTGTTTTTTTCAGGGGATGAAAAAATGAAATGATAAATCCTGTAGTAATCCTGTTTTATTAGTGTATCTGTTGCATTATCAACGTCTCATTAGCATCTTTCACTCCCCTTTTTTATTTCCACAAACACTTTCTATAAAACAATCTTAACTCAAGGTTAACTCAAGTTCTGAGTTTAACAATGTTTTAATTGAATTATTTGTAAATGATGTAAATGAGTATGTGTGTACGTGTGTGTACGTTTGTGTGTGTGTGTTTGTGTGTGTGTGTACGTATGCCTGTGTGTGTACGTGTGTGTGCGTGTGTTTGTGTGTGTGTGTGTACGTGTGTACGTGTGTGCCTGTGTGTGTACGTGTGTGTGCGTGTGTTTGTGTGTGTGTGTGTGCGTGTGTGTGAGCGTGTGTGTGTGTGTGTGTGTACGTGTGTGTGTGTGTGTTTCTGGGCCTCCTCCAGCTTCAGTTTTCCTCCTGAATGATAAAACTAAAGAGAAAAAGCTGACCTTGCTTTGCCCACAGTGTTAAGGCTCTTAGTGTGAATGAGCGACTGTGTAGAGGTGATGTGAAAACCTTCCCAGCGTCCTCGGCAGCGCAGGCCTGTGAGGTGGGAGGCTGTTGCTTAGCAGCGTCTGCTCGTTTCTTCAAAAACTTCACACAGTCTGAGCTCGATGGTCGAGACAGAGCAGACAGAGGAGGACAGCAGCAGGAGTCTGATTCTCATCACGTCATTAAAGATAGTTTACCAGAAAATATAGCCCTCTGACTGGTCAGCAGGTTAAATGACAGCATGTGTCAGTCAGCTAATGTTGAGTCGAGACTGGAAACATATTTTCCTCAGGAGCTGCATCAAGAGATTAAAGTCATTAACCCTCGATAATCTGGACCATCTGCTCATCTTAAAAATCAGCCCTGATGTGACCATGTGAGGACTCTGTTATGATTCCTTCAGTGTAAGTTATGAGGCAGAGACGTTGTCCATGAATGTCCTCATTTATCACGGCTGTATGCCTCCGCCAAGCAGTCAGGTTTCAGTGTACATTCATGTACTTCACCGTCCAGACTCATATAATATATGTCATGAAGACTCTGAAGGACTTAAATAAAAGTCAATGAAAGTCATCAACATACTGACAACTATGACTCCAGTGAATAATTTCCAGTGAGACACATGCTATCTTCACTTAGAAACTATTTTTACAGAGGAGTGTAATAAACAGAGTCAGATTCCTTGCATGTGTTCACATGCTTGACAAATAAAGTTGATTCTGATAGAACACAAAGTTGTGGCCTTGACAGTAGATTAATAGACTGTAGCTTCAAATATGGATGCTGCTGCAACGAAGCTACAAATTCTAAAACGTGGATGCTTCACACACATCTTCAACCCGACAGCACGGAAGATCTACACAATCACCACAGTTTCAAGGAGGGTACCTGAGATTAATGTCACCAATTCAGTATCCAACCAAACGTGAAATATGGTCACAATCTTCCCTTCTGTTCCTGAGTTATGCCACTGAATATTGTCCAAGAAGTGTTTTTGCAGAACATTATGATGTCACATGGAAGTTGACCTTTGACCTTTTGGACATTTGGATATAAAGTGTCATCACTAACCTATTTTACCCTTTTAGACATTTGTGTGAAATCCTGTCATAAATAGCGTATGAATTCTTGAGTTTTGGCCATAAACATGTTTTGTGGGTTCACAGTGACCTTGACCTTTGACCACCAAAAAGCTTAACAGTCTAAGTGGACGTTTGTGCCAGATGTAATGAAACTACCTCCAGGCGTTCCTGACATATCCTGTTCACAAGAATGGGACGGACAAGAGGTCACAGTGACCTTGACATTTGACCTTTAACTACCGAAGTCTAATCAGTTCATCCTTGAGTCCAAGTGGACGTTTGTGCCAAATTTGAAGACATTTCTAAAAATATGGCCTCACATTCCACAATGTCCTGTTTTTTTTTTAAAATGCCCTCACTATAACAACAATGTTTATAGTCTTTAAAACATGTTTAAACTACAAAAGTAAAACAAAACTCCATCAGTTTATAAAAATAATCTAAAGTGATCCTTACCACTCTTCAATTTCTAAACAAATGTTCTCATGATCCAAAATCTCTTCACTTTTGCACATCCTCACTTTCTAAAAAAATGCCCTCACTTTCCACACATGTGTATGTAGTCAAACACACACTCACTCACGCACACACTGTTACCGTTTGCAGCTGCTCATCAGCTCCCGGTGAAGCTCTTGGTGACTTTTTGAAGCTTTGACAGGATTCACCAGTTTCTTGGGCTTGATGAGGTCGTCTTCCTCGTCTCCCTCCAGGTAGTCAGGCTGGGGGACGTAGCTGGACACCGGGGACGGCTTCCTGTGGACGCCGTCAGACCGGTGCTGCTGCAGGTCTGCATACGCTGAGGCTACAGACACGAGGGCAGAGACACAGTCGGGACAACATTTAGATTAAATGGATAAAAAATTGAAAACCTCACTAAAATTTCTAAAATCTGACTTCAAACTTTACTTGGATTTCAAATTCACTCCAATGTCCATGCATATGTCCCCTAAGAACACACAAGTCATCAGGGTGTTTGTTCATGTCGCGACTGCAATGATCCCTGCAGTCTGTAGGGGACGCTACCAATGATTTGGTCATTAATAGTAGTTATTTCACGATGTCGTGCTGTTTGACAGTTTGGGTGTATTTCTGAACACGGGCGTCCATGTTTTCAGGTTTTGCAGTCTAAACGGACAGTGTTCCACCCTCCGTGAGTCTCTGTCCATCGTCCCTGTTGATCTGAGCGAAGAAAAGACAGATTAACAGGCATCTGATCCGAGTCCTCAGATATTCTGGGAGACAGAGATCAGATGTCAAACAGTTCACTTCACACAATGACCTCTTTCTCAAGTGCAACCAGAGACAAATATCCACTGCTGCTTCATATTTCACAAAAATGAAATGAGCTCTTGATGTTTGGTCTTCGGCTCAAACGCAGGGACAGCTGCAGTACACGGCCAAAAGTATGTGGACATCTGCTATACCAGCCTCCACTCTTCTGGTTTAAGGTTTTCCTCCAGATGTTGGACCCGGCTGCAGGGATTTGCTCTCATTCCGACACCAGAGCATTACTCAGGTGATACAGTCCGACTCAAAGTCCAAAACCAAAAGCCAACATTTCTGCTGCTTTAGAGTCCCATGCTTTGTGCTTTACACAACTCATGTCAATAATAATTGGCCTTTCACACAGTGATCTTAAGGGCAACACCCACCCGCTGTGCTGCATCATGTGACTCGACACCACAGCTGAAACAGTCAGTCAATTTATTGATTAGTCAATCGACAGAAAACTCATTGGAAACTATCTTGATAGATGATAGCCAGAAAGAAGCAAAGCCTCCAATCGTCTTCTGGTGTCAGTTTCTTGTCACAGATTTTCTGTTTTTCTCTGTTTTATATCTCTTCACTTCACTTTAATGGCCACACTGAACATCTGTTCACAATGTCTCTCAAATACATTTGAAGACATCACTTTGGACTGTGAGAAACTTTGACGGATATTTTAAAATAAATTCTGGTATTTTATATAAAAAGATTTTTAATTGAGAGAATAACTGGCAGATTGACAATAAAGATGATCGTTAGTTGCAGCCCTATGTGACTCATGTCACAGACAGAAGAAATAGTTGGGGTAAAGTATCAACGATGTGCTGATCCAAGATGCAAAAGTGATGTGATCCACATGGAAAACAGGAGGCAAACCAACTACAGCACTGTGGCGTGGGATGTGATGGGACGTCACACTGCAGTTAGATTGTGCAGAACACTTCACTGCAGACTTTAAACCAAAACAGCAGGTAACATATTCACAATGTGCTGCTTCATCACAGCCCCAGTTACTTTGTGTTTTGTCCCCACAGCAATAGAATATTTTAATTATCACTTTTTGTTTTATTCAGTAACATTTCAGAAAACACGACCAAACACAGAAACGCTGCAGGGAGCACAGAAGCTGTTTCCAGGGTAAACCTGGAAATGCTTGTTGTTGCCATGGTTTGTGACTCATGAAATTTTTGAAGTCGGCTATCTGTAAGTGGTGTTGGAAAATGAGCATTTAAGTTTATTTTGGTTTTGTTTTGTTGCGTTGTGTTTGGTTGTGTTTTCTGTATTTGCAGAATGTTTTTCTCAATATTGCACACGTGTTCTCAGGTTGGTGAGGAAATGTGTACGTTGACCTTTCAGGGAGCGGGAGAAACCGCCACTCCACTACCTCTCTGCAGTGGCTCTCTGAAATAATCATCCATTTACCAGGAAATAAAAACCACAATCCATTAAAATGTCCAGGCTACAATCAGAAAGTAAAGCTTCCGTCTTACTGACAGCCAGTCACTGTGATTGTGTGTGTTACTGTATCTGACTGTGCTGTCTTCACTCTGACAGCTGCTGTGCTGTTGCATCTCTCTGATTGGTCTGTGGTCCCTCCAGACTGTGACTGGCTGCTGACTTCAACGCTCAGTCAGAATCAGGATGGAAAGTTTAAATGTCCTATTAAAAGCTTTATTCCGTGTCCTGAAATGTGATGCAAAAGTCAGGGAGATATTTAACAACTGTAAACTGATGATATTGTGGGCTTTATTTGTGTTGTAATCACACATCTTACTTTTTAAAACTTCTTGACCCCCACCAGTTCTGGAGCTGACCCTGCATGTGTGTTGCCCTTCGCACGCACACAGCAGCTGCATTTTCCAGGTATTTGTCTTGTGTGTCCCAACAGATATTCTTCTACTTTAATCAATACAGCTGTTTAACTTGTGCTTCATGCGTGTATCTGCAGCCTGAAGCGTGTTTTTACACTTCAAGTCTATTTTTTGTTCTTCCTTACATATGTAACTACATTGATTAAGTATAAAATGCTTGTGAGCCTTTCTGTGTCCACTGATGGAGACTGAAGCTGCTGCCGACCTGCTGCTTTGGCTTGTGTTTTGCAGCCGTGAACTCCAAGCTATGAAACTCAGTTCTTGTGCTGACGACACTTCCTGGGGCAGTTTGAGGCAGCCTGGGACATGCAGTTGTCTTTTCTCTTGCAGTTGTCTCCGACTTTTAACTTTATTTCATCTCAGAGGCTCAGAGTTTGTTGTGATGGCTCAACAGCAAAGTTGAATCACAAACTGATGCAGGAAGTCTGGGTGGACTTGGAGATATTCTGTGGTTTCATATTGATTTGAGACAGGACGTGCAAACTAAATCCTCTCTATAGTTTATCGACGTCTCTGTGAGTGCCTGTTATCTGGTTACAACTAGACGCTGTGTTTCTGCTTCAGTCTGATAACTGAGAGGAAGACTGTCTGACTCCACCTCAGCCAGGAGGAAATGTGATCATGTTACACATTCATGTCACAAGATAATGTATTTTCTCTTTAATTCATTCATCCTGATAAAAAAAGTTACTAAATCAGATCAAACCAGCCACTGAAACCTGTGCTCAAAGCATCTGAAATCGTCTTAGAGTTGAAGTATAAAACTCACCCTGCACCCTCTGATTTGGCTCCAGGATCAGAAATCTCTGACATTTACCAAATTTTGCAAGCTTTGCATGATACTGACCTACCTGGTCTACACTCACATCCCATAATATAAACTATAAATGTTTTTTTACATTTCTAAATTAGATTCCTCATTCTGGTCCAACTCTCTGAACTGAACCAGGCAACAACAACATCCAAAATAATAATAGTATTAATAAAAATAACCTCTGGCACTGCAAGAAAATTAAAGAAAAGAAATTAAACCAGTCTGTCATTGTTAATTGTTTTGGAGATTTTACAGACTTTATGACATGTCAGTTAATCCCACACACAGACGTGATAACTGTTCAAACACAGCAGGTTGAAGTCTGCTTTTCCTCTTACATAAACACTCAGGTTACAATTTGACAGGTTGCAAAAGACAAACTAGTTTGACGGGTCAAACTGTGTAGCTATTGATAAGCTCCTAGAGAAACAACCCTGTTTTTTACTATTAATAACAGCTACAAAGCTCTTTCACTTTGTGGACCTCTTAAATGAGGATTTTGGACCAAACCAGGTCTAAATTACAAAGTCAGCATGACTCCACATTCCTTTAATTCTACTGATGGGAACACCTCTGAAAGCCTTTTATTATATAAGAATCGCAGCATAGTAAGTTGATCTAAACTCCCACTCAAATCAAATTTCCCTGCCAACACTGACTTCATCTTCATCATCCTACGCTCATCTCGTCCACACCAACCTCACACTGCTTTATAAACAGTTACCACCACATTGCCCTCCAACACATGAATCAAGACTTGAATTATTCATGACATTAAAATTATAATAGCAAAATATCCCGGGAATACAAGTACACCGGCCGTGATGGAAAGTAAGTATTGTTCAAGTAGTGTACTGTACACTTTGGAGGTAATTTACTTGAACACTTTCATTTAATGCTACTTTTAAAAAATAGCATTTAAATATTGTACTTTTTAGTTACTAGTTAGTAACATTTTACACACAAAACCAATAAGCACTTTATCTCCACCTTGACTAATTCCAATATCAAAATGCTGCTTTAAATGTATCAGTAAAAATAGTCCCGGTCCGAGACCCTTTGATGGACACTTAAAGGCCCCTGAAAGTGTCAACAGCAAAATTTTGGGGGGTCTCTCAAAAAATCTTTAAAATGTTATTTGTCACTTTTTGTAAAAATCGTTTTAAAAGGTAACTATGTCCAGGGTTCATTATTCAAATTGCAAAAAAAGTTATTGTGGTGGTGTTTCCGCTGATATTGCCATTGAATACCTGGTTGTTTCTGGTAAGGCCTTCTTCAATTGGGGGCACTGTTGCAAATGGTCCGCAATCCAAATATTGTGTAGTTTAGAAAACCTAACGTTACCTCGTACAGCCTGGAAAACTGTGGATTGCTTTTCTGCTTCAACATCATGTTTACTTTTGGTTAAAATTACGGACTCAGTACATATCAAGTCGAGAAAATGTGTCAAAGCGAATGAAAAGTTCATTACTTGCTAACCTTTGATTCATTTCTAAAAAGCTGAATCAGACTGAATACAAAACGAAGCAGGTGGGTGAAGAGACTTATTGTTAATGATATTTGCTTTGGTGATGTGTGTGCAAAGCAGCCTAGTCGATTCCATTGGCTTGCATTCCTGAAAATCTTGTATACACCATATTGAGTGTATGTAAGACAGCGTTACACTGAAGGACTAGGTAGGGAGGACCCCCCGATAGCAACCGTGTATTTCGCACGCTTCTTTGAATGCAGGACTTGTACTTGTGGAGTAGTTTTACTTGAATAATGGATCTGAATACTTCCTCCACAACTGTACACCCCAACTAATCTATATAAGACTAATGTTCAAGTCCTAAAATAATTTAAAAAATGTTATTAAATGCAATTATTATAAAAGATTAAAAAACGTTTTTATATACATGAACTAAAACTGCAAATAATACCCATCTTAACAAGTAAGATAGTATCTATTTGTAAATATGTAAATAAATATTAGAACAGATTTCAATATTATTCATATAGATTTAAATTTGTAAAATGGCATTTTTAGTTTTGGTTTTATTCTACATACAAATCACTTTCCTACATATTCACTAAAAGACCGAAAGATAGGATAAAAACACTATAAGTTAAATAAAGTTTTTCCATAGTTGCTAGGAAAGTATTTAGACAGATGACTATTATATAGTTTAGTCCATTTCTATGAGTTTATTTGAGAGCACTCATTGATCAACAGAGCAGAGTTAGTCTAGAATGATATCTTAGAAAAATCTTACAAAATTCATTAACACAACATAATAAACATATAAATAATATGTGTATGGAGAGCCAGTGCACACCGATGGAATAGTAACGCATCAGTACAACACGTACAATCTGCACTAAATAAGTAAGAAAAAGCTGCAGGGGGATCCAGGATCAAAGTCAGTCCTCCTCTGGTTCTTACCAGACTTCACCATCCAGTCCCTGGTTGTGATGGGCTGTTCGGGGCTGCTCACCCTCTGATCCATCTGATCCATGTCCCGGTGATACTCATGTGTTTCAGTCTGTGTGAACCTTCATGCTCTCTGTGCGAGCAGCAGCGCTCTCCTCCCGGCTGAATCATGCCGAGTGTAAAACAACGGTCACATGATCCTCTCAGCGTTTCCCTGCCTCCCCTCACACTCCTCCTCCTCCTCCTCCTCCTCCTCCTCCTCTCTGTCAAGCAACATTTCTGCCTCTATCTAACCTCCTCTCAGCCTGTTCCCACGCTGCCGTCAGCTTCAGTTCATTTTCAAACTGATTTCATGGGGTTGACTCAAAACTGTCAGCAGAGTTTTGATCTTGTCATGACCTGAAGGTGGCGCTGAAAACTTACAGTGTTTCAAAAACAACAGGGTTTTGATTGATGCAACAGAACCAGAGATATCGTAATTTTTTATTCCACACATTCTCCTTCAGGTCAAAATCTGGCACCTACATTACCCACAATGCAATGAGACCTCTGACAGTTGTGTGGGAGACTGGGGTGTTATGCCAGTTTTGGCTGGAGCATGCAGCAGAGACGAGCAGCGGGCTACAGAAGTCTTGTAAACTCACTGCTTTCCAACTCTTAACCAACAGATTCACTTTCAAACTCGCAGTCCCAACACTGACTCAAGTGACATCACTTGAGGACATTTACACACTTCACACAGCGCCCTCTGGAGATACTAAAGTCTTTATACAACTTATTTTATATATACAGTAGTGCTCTCCAAAACCTGGAAATGCACGTTGAGGATTTCAACTTCAAAGAAATAGTTCAACATGCAGCTACAGCCAGCAGCCGGTTAGCTTAGCTTAGCATAAAGACTGGAAACAGGGGGAAACAGCTAGCATGACTCTGTCCGAAGGTATCAAAATCCATCCACCAGCACCTCTCAAGATCACTGATCAACACTTTTTATAATGTTTGTTTAAAAAAGGCAATTCACTGTTTTATGGGGGTTTACGGACCGAACTACTTCTTGACAGCAAACAGTAACTTCCTATAGTTACCACTGGTTGCCTGACAACTGCTCAGAGCCCAAAAATAGTCCAACAAAACACTTTGTTTCCATTCCAGGCTCCCACTTTTTTGTCCAAATTTGGACATTCAGGCTGTAATAGAGGTGTGAACTGCGAGGTGTTATCTCAGGCGTCCTTACATTTATGTTCCTCATGTTCTGTGTTGGCGACGGATAGTTTGTGATGTACATGAGACTCTCCTGGATGAATCATCGGAACAAAAGATGAACAACTGTGTCAGAAAATATCCGGTTATTTGATTTAAAAAAAAGTCAAAGGTACAAGAAGCCTCTGGGCATAAAAACTGAAGGAGAAAAATCAACTACAACTCCCAAGGTGCATTTGACCAACAAACAGCCAATCATAGAGCTTCAAATGAACGGTGAGCTGAACGTGAGAGTACGCTGCTGAGAAATCTGATTTTACAAACTGCAGCTTTAATGAATTCACTTTCAGATTCTGGATCAGTTTCGGCTGAAGTCACTAACAGGTGGTGAGGTGTTTTGAAATCACTGCCGCTATGATTCACACCTCTGACACTTCCATAGCAACAGCAGCCGAGGCTCATGGGTATTGTAGTATATTGAGTGTAAATAATTGGAACTGGTGGTGAGAACATAAATGATGGCTATGATGATGGTCATTTTCTCTGTTCAGTCTCATTCAGAATTTGATGACAGTGATCTTTTACACAGAGTAGCAACACAGTCTCTTGAAAACCGTTTTATGAGGACATTTTATAATCATGGAATTTCTGTCCTGCATGTGAGTGAGTCCAGCTGGCAGGATTAACTGCAGTCTGATCTCCGAGGATTACAGAGACTATTAACATTAACTTTACACTCACAGCTCTGACACGCACCACACAACATGTCAGTTATCTACAGACATACAGCCAGTTAAAGGTCAGTATACCCACAGTGTGCAACTAAACGCTGAGATCAGATGTTAACTGAACACATCAGAAGGCAGATATATTAAAAATATATAACATGTGTAACATGTTTTACTTTGTGATATATAATGTTGTATTCCATCTTTACTAAAGTCCTGAACTCACAGCGGAGTTGTTGGTTTGATCTCTACTGTCATCTAAACCAGCTGACGACGAACAGAGATCTGTCATATTAGCTCCCCAAACTCTGTGGTTTGGACATCTGGGGGTGAATTAACATAGCTTCAAACAGAATAAAAACTGTTTATAATGGATGCTCTAAAATGTAAATGATCCCTCATAACTGTTGTAATCACTTTGGCTGAAATATCTGACTGATTCTCTCACTTTTTCACTTCGAGCTTTTGATGGAGCTAGGCCAGCAGTTCCCCCCCGCTTCCAGCCTTTGTGCTAAGCTAGGCTAAACACGTCCTGGGCGAATCTCTGTTCTGGACACACAGATGAAACTGATATCGATCAGACACGTCCGACTGAAGACAATAATGTTAGTCCAAATATAATTCAAATTTTAACTGAATTTCCAGAAAGTTGTCCAGAGAAAATGTGAATGAACGGTTGTTTCCATCTGCTGTGTGAATATGGGTTCACTGGTTGATGGAGGTGAACAGTACTTCTCCGGTCGGTGCCATTAAACCACTGCAGAAGAAGAGGACACAACGAGGTGACGTCATTAGGAGAGCTCCTGTCAAAGGTCAAACAGCTGCTGCTTCAGTGCCTCCACAACAGGCCCAGTACAGCCTGATACACACAGAGAGCAGCGATGAGCCGGGACAACCATTCGACAACCTCCCAGAGTGCACCATTGTTCTCTGGGTCGGACGGTAACCTGAGAGGGACAAACTTACCTTTGCCGTTTGGGTGCTTTCCATTTTTCACACACTGCTGCTTCGGGGGAGGCTCGTGGTCGATGCTGTAAGCCTTCTGGAAAATAAAGAATAAGAAAAAGAGAAAATAAGGAAGATATAGGTGCAGAGTCATTATGTAAGAATTGGCTTGGTGGCGAGGGAAGGACACATGGAGGCAGAAACAATCTTCACCCAGTGTATGGTTTATTTTACCAGACATAAGAGTACAGTTCTGGTTATAGAAACACAACTCTGGAGTTCACCTTTAATAACAACATTTTGATACAGCTTGATACAAAACATGTCAAAATAAATAAATAATAATAAAGTAATCTGGTCGCTGATGTTCTATTTGCTGTTGCAGATTCGATTTATATAAACAGAACTTTAAGGAAACAGGATTTTTTAAAAAGTGGAACTGTTTCTTTAACAACATTCAACTTTAAGGGTTTTGTTTTTATTCTTCTGATACAAACTGTTCCTCCTATTTCTCTCCTCGCTCAGCCGTCCTCCCTCTCCTCCCTCTCCTTCTCCCTCGTCCTCTCACTCTTCCCCCTCTTCCTTCCCCCCCGCCCCCTCTCCGGGTGTTTCTCAGCCGCTCGTCTCCTTTCAGACTCCAGTTCAGTTGGACGGCGTCCTCTCCCACTGAATGGACTTTGTGTTGGTTGCTAGGAGAGACTTCATCAGGCTTCAGCATGGTGACAAGGCCCTCACTGTATCACAGACCCCCCCCCCCTCCATCAGCCCTGAAGGAGGGGGGGTTGGGGGAGGGGGGTGTCTCTGGAGGTGACATGAATGTTGTTTACTGCAGGATGAAGGCCGATCTGAGAAAAGATTTAATGAATGATCCTTTTCTCCTAAACTGGTCCCACAAGTTTAAATTGGGTCCACCAGGAGGTTAAAGGAACAGTTCAACATTTTGTGAGGTCCTCTTCTTTTCTTTCTCTCGGAGAGTTAGATGTTCAGATACCAGTCTCGTGTCTGTACACTAAACTTCAGAGCTCCAGCCAGCAGCTGCTTAGCTTAGCATAAAGACTGGAATCAGGGGGAAACTGCTAGCATGGCTCTGGGGCAAATGTCCCCCCATGTCTCCCACTCTCTGTTCATTGCGTATGTATGAAGCCCCGTTCAGTCAGGATCAACATTACAGGGGGAGGTGGGGAATGAAATCTTTAATTTCATTCAGGACGGCATCTTAACCATGGTGTTACTGCAGGATGTGGCCTGTGAACAGACATGCACATTCAACAGGACAAAGACAAAAGCCCCCTAACGTGGGCTTTAAAACTAGATTTTACCTTGAGGGTCTTCTACAACATGGGACCGTAAGATTAGGTAATGACACAGGTGTCATCTTGAGGCCCCTATCATTTCAGTTTCTACTGCAGCAGACACATTAATCAAATCACAACAAACTAAAAGCCACATGGGGGCGACTGAGTCGCAGGCAGAAAAGGTTGGAGACCAGTGATCCAAATAAAATAATGATCTTCTTTTTATGTAACTATTTGAAAAGACAACCTGTTGTCACCCAGCTGCTGTCAGGTCAACTCTGTCAGGGTTCAGAGGACACGGAAACACTCAGTGTGAGGGGGGTTTAACCAACCACCTCTCAGGTCTCAAGCCCTCTGTCCTCTGTCTCAGGTTGAGCCATCAGGCTGCAGGAGCTGGACTGACCTGAGGACAGTCTGACCTCTGCTGGACAAACACCAACATTACACCTCTGTCATCACACAGTGGTAGGAAAACAGAAAAACTACTGTAGGTAAAAGGTAACACCTATAATGTTTACAAACTATGTTTCAAATACATTAAAACTATATATATATATATATATATATATATATATATATATATATATATATATATATTAAAAGGAAAAGCAGCAAATATTCACATCTGCAAAGCTGGAACCATTAAATGTTTTTACTTTAAAATTGCTTTAAACAATCATCAAAATAATTGCAAATTAATTTTCTGACAGCTAATTGATAATCCACTAATCGTTTTAGCTGTACTTCAATATACTGTTTGGTAGATTAAAAATCTTAATTTGTAAAGTAACTAGTAACTAAAGCTTTCAGATAAATGTAGTGAAGTAAAAAAAATATAATATTTATCTCCCTGAAATGTGGTGGAGTAGAAATAGAAAGTGGCATGAAAAGAAAAGACTCAAGTAAAGTACAACTGCCTCAAATTTGTACTTAAGTACACTACTTGAGTAAATGTACTTTATATGTGTACATTCAATATACGTTCCACACCTGATAATATACATTATTCTAAAATGGACCATTTTGCGCTTAATGAAAAGTCCCAACTGAATATAACGTAATAAAAGTCCTTCGTAACTCCCATTCCTCTTCCTCTCAGGTCTTTATAAAAGCTTCTTCTTCTCTCACTCTCTTCTTGCTTCTTTATTTTTAGCTGCAGGGATTTTCTCTGATTGTCTTAATCTCCCTCTGTAGTCCAACCTGGATTTAACCCACTGATGATCCACATAACACCACAAACACACAAACCTGGTTCATTTCAACATGTCTGCTGTGTTTCTAGACATCAAACTGTAACCTGCGAGTGATCAGGCTGATCCTGGATCTGTCAGACTGCAGCAGATTAATATTCAGTCACATGGTCTTCTTCTGCTTGTTAATGAGCGATGTTGTGTAACCACAGCTGAAAATACTCTGCTGCTATTTATTCTCTCAGACCTGATTCAGTTACTCACACATGAGTTCATGAACTAATTGTTCACAGAAAACCTGCTGACAGGATCTGAGCTCTGAGCCCTGAGTCCAGTCTACTGCTCCGTTTGTTACGAGACACAGTAATTCACACTGAAACAGACTGAGAGACCGACTACAGCTCCACAATCTCCAGTATCATAATAATAACATACTAATATCACATTTTAATTCCCTGTGTTTTAATCACTTCCTGCTGTCGTTTTATTCTTTATCCTTTAAAACACTTTAAACATGTGAAAAATAAAATGGTCCAAAAATGTTCAAAGGCTATTCATAATAACATTACATTATTTATATAGCCTATTATGTAGAGACAAGCTGAGAAAAACTGTTGGAAGTGTGTATGTTTGTAGACAATAAGAAAGAAATGTTTAAACCTGTGAATTATTAATATTTTAAATAGACTTTCATTAACATGGATACACATATTTACTCAAATATATTTCACTTCTTTTTTATTTTTATTCTTCTCAGTTTTCTTTTTCTTTTACATGGCTGCATGCTTGTTAAATGGAAAAATGAATATAGTTCAGGTCTAATGGAGAAATTATTAAGTTGTGAACAATTAGTGTTTAACTGATTGTTTCAATGATTGAAAAACATCCAAGGCACTTTTATTAACTCTATTTTAATTAATTATTTATGACTTATTTTATGTTTTTGGAATCATTATTCTCCTGTTAATGATCTTATCATTTCATCCTGAACAGTGAAGCACTTTGTAAAGTCTGTTTCAATATGAGCTCTATGAATGATGAATTAATAATGATGACTGAGATATCGCAGCTGATAATGGTTGACATGTGATGAATTAGTGGTATGAGAGTTATAAATAACCACCGCCATGTGTAATGACAGCTGTTCTGTTGGCTGAACCTGCACTTCTTCTTCTTTGCTGTTCTTCTCATTGACAGGTCTAAGGAGAGGTGGAGCAGACTGGAGTATGGAAACTGATGTTTAGGTTGTTTCTATATCCATTTAATTTCTAACTTTGGGAGGTGAAATGAGACTCATGGTTGTGTGTCCAGTTCCACAATGTTTGAGATTTAAAACGAAACCAGGCAAACACAAATATTTATAAATCTGATGAAAAGAATATTTGCATATCGTTGTCTTAGTGCATACACACAGATTTAGTCGTAAATTTACACAAAGTTTTATATTTCTGACCCTTCATGTGTTTAACTTCCGCAGTAACACACAGGTTTATATTTAATATAACTGTACCAGTGATGATATGATTAAAACAGACATGGCAGATCTGAGCATGCAGAGTAAACAGAGATGAACCAAAACTTTAGCATGAGTAGCTGTTGTGTTCACTGTCTCTGATTGACATGAACACCAGCATGAAGGTCAGTGAACGCAACACATCCCGAGGGTTTTGGAGTCAGTTTTATGTTCACAGTATCGAGGGGAAAAAAATGAGCTTTCTTTCAGCTTTTGGAAGATCTGATGACGTGTCTGCTTGATTACAAATGCTGACATGTATCAGCATCCCCCTGTGGAGATGAGCGCCCGGGTAACGCTTCCTGTCGTGCACCAGATGACAAACATCAGCAGCACATTGTGTCTTTCACTAAATGTGCCGTCACTTTTGGATAAAGTTGTGAGGAGCATAGAGGTTTTGATGTGTGACCCCAACTTTCTCCTCACAGTGAAACATGACAACAGTGTTTCATCTCGTCCCCACCTGCTGCTGCTGACGAGAACCCACCGCTAAAAATAGGCTCATGAGTCGATCTGAGCTCGACGTTACAGCTACGTGACCCGGTCTGATACCTCCGTCCGTACACCCCACCACCCTGCTGTCAGCTGTTAGTCACCGTGGCAACAAACACACCCCAGCACGCCCCCTTTCGACAGGTGTGTCGCGCCCCATAGTTCAAATATTTGTCGTCTTTTCTCTGGTTAACCAGAAACTCTGAGTGTGTTTGAGAAATCACATTCCACTGACCTGAACTGTGTTTCCATCTGTGAGGAATTTTACTGATAAAGAACAAAAACATACGTGGTACGACCTACACAAAGTGTGTTTGAGCCCTGTCCCATTACAGGCAGAGTACATTTACTCAAGTACTGTAAATGCAAATTTGAGGTACTTTACTTGGGTCTTTTCCACTCTTCTGCATTTCAGAGGGGAATATTTTAGTTTCTACGAATTAGCATTTCTGCAAACAAAACATATGAAAATGTGATCTTTTAGGTCATTTTTCATGTAAAAACATTTTATGGTTCCAGCTTCACAGATGTGAAGATTTGCTGCTTTTCCTTTTGATTTTTTAATCGTTTCAATCTATTTTTTAATAATATTGAGGTACGGACTGTTGGTTGAATAAAACAAGCACTGTAAATGTGTCACTTTGAGATAATTGTGACGGCATTTCTCAATATTTTCAGATTTTTTACAAACCAAACAATTAATCAATTAATGGAGACAATAATCAGCAAATTAATCCGTAATGAAAATAATGATTCTTTGCAGTCCATAAAAATAGTTAAAAATTAGCTCTACCTCAACCAGCTACAAAAGTAAAATCCTGCTTTTACATGAATGCATGAGTAATAATAATCTAATTATATATTATATAATAGTAGAACAGTCACAGTACTTTTACTTTTAATACTTCAAGTACATTTTCCTGATTATACTTACATACTTTTACTTGAGTAACAGTTCAATCAGTGCAGGACTTTTACTTGTAACAGAGTATTTTTACAGTGTGGTATCAGTACTTTAACTTAAGTAAAACATTTGAACACTTCCTCTACCACTGATTATATATGTAGATAACAAAAAGAAAACATGTAGGTTGGATTCTACTGATACACAGATCCCAACATGTTTTTTGTGACTGTGTTCATAACTCAGCTGACTCAGGACATTTCAGTCACTCAGCAGCTCATAATATTTGGTACAAAAATAAGTTTTAATTCCAGCTGACAGACCCAGAGAGTCTTGTCTCTACTGACATGAAGCCCCCGAGTGATGCTGGCTGTGGTCAGAAGTGAAACAGACTGAAACCTTCAACCAGAGAAACAGTTAAAATTCTGTTTAAACAACTTTTAAGGTGGAAAGAATTACAGCTGTATGCAACAAAAACCAGACTGAAAGTCCATTCAGATTGGATTTCTGTCTGTAGGGCAGGTGGGGAGATTTTGCTCTGATCAGTGGTTTTAAACCTGCTCATATGTGGGTCATTTTCCACCAGCACCCCAGTAATAATTACAGCCACAGTGACCTCCTGTTTCTCTGTGAGCTGGCTGGGCCTCCTGTCACTTAAATCCCATCCCGAGTGACATTGTTGTATTTCAAAGTTGTCAGAGAGCACTTCTGTTGTCGCTGAGTGTAATTGCAGCGCATTTCTATAATGTGTTGTGTTGTCAAATTGATGAAGATGTTTTTTTTGTGTTTTTTTCTACTTGCATGTGTTTTCCTAAGTTGCATTGCCTTGAGCTTTCTGGGCCACCGTACATATTCACCTCATGCTGAATCTTTGCCTCCCCTTCAAACTCTGCAGCGACCCCATGGGAGGCTTTTGTCTTTCTCTTTTGTCTTTGTCCTGCTGAATGTCCATGTCTATTACAAACCACATCCCATAACTTCATCATGGTTGAAATGACGTCCATAATCATGAATTAAATTACCAAGCACAGCAAAGATTTCACTCCCCACCTCCCACAGTGGCTTAAATATGCAAATCTCTAATAAAATCCCCTCAAATGTTTCCAATAAATTCTGCTGGAGCTTGTGATGCAGCATGACAGGCTTGCTGACCTCTGATCTGGTTCTTAGACCCGAAAATATCTCAATCACTGTCACAGTGCCAATGTGGATTTAAATATAGCACACTGTTGTATTCGGATTTCTGCAGCATGCAAAGGGCTCATGAAGTGAAGAAAGATTCATATATGTTAAACAATATTAAACTCTAGTGAAATGATGTCAAGCACAGTTTATAAGAAATCTTCTTTGACGTCGTCTACACGTCAAGTGAGCCCACATTGGGTCCAGGCCCCAACCTTGAGAAACTGTATTATGAGACATGGCTGTAGCTAATTTGGCTGACACAGAAGTTTTCCTGGAGGGAGTTAAATTCTACAGTATTTATAGGCTTATCGCTCTATTTACTGTATCTCAGTATATCTATAGAGTAGTTAGTTTAAGTTTTAGCCCCAATAAAAAAAGTAAATATATAACATAATAGTAAACTTAATAGTCAAAAAGTCAAAACAAAGTCAAAATTACAAATAAATCTATTACGTTCATTATGACTTAACAAGTCCTAATTCTGACTCAATGTCTCAAATTTTTATTAGTATCTCATCATTGGGATTTTGCCTTAGTAAATCAAAATCTTCACTTGTATCATAATTCATTATTTTTTTAACAACATTTCATCTTTCTTTTCTGGTCCTGGCAGAAATGAGCTTCCACAGATTCCAAGATTTTCAGACTAAATAACAAAATAAAGAATTCAGTACTTTCCCATCAGAACTGTATCCCTGGCAGTGTGGAGATGATTGTTTTAAGACTTTCCATTTAAGATTTCTGTCTTTGTGAAGTCATGGCTGTGGCTCTGATTACAGTCAGTCATCATCAGGTCAATTTGCTCATAACCGGCTAAACTAAGGAAGCAAAATCTACAGCATGTGCAGCCAATTTCAATTTAATATACAAATGTGATTATCAAATCTGAACCCACTGTAGAAACACAGACTTCATTTGTGAATATGTTTGTACTTAATATCTCATGTCAAGCAAAGAGACTCATATTTTTAATCAATCTGTCCACCACTTTGGTCCAGACTGAAATATCTCAATAACGATTGGATGGATATTATACTGGCTAAACGTCAGCATGTCAGCATTGTCACTGTACAGCCTCACAGAGCAGCTATCATGGCTGTAGACTCTTGGTCTGGTTTATGTATATTTTGATCATCAATGAGAAAATCTACACCAATAGTAGTGCTGCAACTAACATTTACTTTCATTATTGATTAATCCTATGAATATTTTCTCAAAATTTTCAGGAATGCTCACCAGAGCTACCCAGAGTCCAGTGTGACATCTACAAATGTCTAATTTTTTCTGACCAACAGTTACTGTGACAGAAAACTAAGCCAATCAGCAAATATTCACATCTGAGAAGCTGGAGACAATGAATCTTTTATCTTTATGCTTAAAACATAACAGTAATGATTAATCAATCATCAACTTTGTATCAACTAATAGATAATTTCAGCTCTAACCAAAAGTATAAAATGTAAACCACAGATTTATCACCAGGGTGTGTTTCTGTTTCCAAAGACAAGATTAGACTATTTGTGCTGGAAATGAGTGATGACAAACTGAAGAGGTAAAGTTTGCAGGTGGTAAAGAAATGCCAAATCTACTACAAAACCAAACCTACTTTAGATTCCTGAAGACAAATAAAAACAGTGTTGCACTGACCTTCTTTCCATAAGCGGCTCCCATTCTTCCCAGTCCTCTGCTGAGTCTTTGTTGTTTGTTTGTGGCAGCAGGTTTACAGTCCACACAGTCTTCCACTCTCTGTGCCCTCTTTCCTCTCCAGCAGCCCCGGCCCTGCTCCTCGTCCTCCCCCCCCACCGCCACCTGGCAGCCTGACAGCCCGGTCGCTGGGGTCTGTTAGCCCGCCAAACTGTGAGCCAGCTTCATAACACCAAACCAAAACCGAACCGAGCCGGGAGAAAAGAGCAGCCGGTCAGAGCTGAAACAGCCCTCACAGTCCAACAGCTGAGGGTTTGACTGTGAGGAGGAGGAGGAGGAGGAGGAGGAGGTGTCCCAGCCACCTGTTACTGCCTGACTCTCTGCCCTCGGCTGTGAGGAGTTAAGATGCTCGGAGTGGATCAGTGTAATTGGTGTTGACCAGGAGAGAGAGCAGCGGAGTCTGAATCACTAAACATCCTCCGGCTAAAAGTTTCTCCTACGTGGCCCGAGTAAAGAGAGACTCCTGACTCACATGTTACATTAACTTGTTGCCTTGTTCACTTAGCAGAGCTGATGCTGGAGGGCTTGGGAGCTTTTTTCAGTTCGAAAGCTGTAAAAAAAAGCTACAGTGTCAAAAAAAACATGGAAATCATGCTGCCAAACATCAAACTCTATATGAGAGTTTATGTAGGTATTTATGTATTAAGTAGGCTTTAGTCTTTATTTTTATTTAATAACATGGTTATAATGTTTGTAATGTTTATACAGTACTTTGGGCTAATTGATCTATTTTGATTGATCATTTTCAGTAATTGGCCTTTGGTTCGAGCTTTGGTTTCTGATGGTTGTACCCTGGTTTAAAGGCACAGTATGTCATTTCTGCTGCTGGGGTCTCAAAACAATATCAAAAGACGTAGTTTGATGATGTTGTGAAGTAGCGTGGTTGTCTTCACCACCATCGCCGTTTTGTGGTGAATTAAATCATGTGGTCACCCAGCGCTGTTATCTGTGGTCAAAACAATCATACTAAAAATAACTTTAGGAGCATGTTGAATGCTGTTATAACGTTATGACGTTACCTTAAGCATTAACTTGCTGGCTGAAACGAGCCACTTGTCATAGTAGAACATTGTAGTAAACTAGATCATTATTGAAATACCATATCAATGAACTCAAAATGTGGCAAAATTGCATGCAATTAATGACAAATGAATGAAAATTGACCGTTACCTTGAATAAAATTACGGATTTCTCTGGGTTTGAACATTGTTGGAAACATTTGGGATAATGTAAGTACACAACTCCACATAATATATAACATAGTTCTAGTTGTTCTTAGACATTTTAATGCAGAAATGTTACATATTATATCTTTAAATTACTGCAAACCAAATGGCACACGAGGGCAAAGCAATACACACTATTGGCACATTACAGCACTGTGGCTCTTTTCTTTAGTGACCTAATATTTAATATTTTCATATTAAAATGTGTAAAAAAAAGTACCATTTGGAGTAAATGCTCCCAATCACACTATGAAGCCATCCTGCAGTTTGTAATTTAGTGTCACCATCTAGTGGCTGAACATATCACACCTCTTATCTTATACTGATGATGGCTCTGCACTATATTAACATAAGTACTCAAATGTACATGACCAGATTAACAACAACAACACGGTAAACAGGCCGTGAATTCTGTGTGGCAGTGAAAGTGTTAAACCACGGACCACAGACTTCTGCCACTGTCTGACATTTTAGATAATTTTACTAGTTTTAATTTTTAACTTTCTAAGTAAACGTGTCAAGTCCAAAATGTCAGTTTTAACATTTTGATAAACATGAGCCCTACAGGTTGACCAGGGGATTACATTTTAATACTCACCACAAACAATAACTACACTGTTTTTTTTCAATCAAAGATTGAAATTACTGAGTTATTGATTGAGTCCTACATTAAACTACACAAGGGGTCTCACTGTGTGTGTGGTTATTTCTACACATAGAATCACATTTATTAATTTATTCTTGGGCTAAAGAACCACAAATCTCCAGCTATACACCAATTAGATCACATGTAAACTGTTTACTGAGGATTTACGTTTTTACTTAGAAAAGAAGGTGGGCTAATGAGTAAAGTTGTGCCATTAATGCCTCTATTTCTCACTGTTTCCCTGGTACCTCAAAACTGATTGCCTGTAGCTCCATATAAGAGATCCAGAGTTAATGTTAATGGCTACAACTGTAATCGATCTGCATTTATAATGAATGTTGTAGTGTGCATTATGACTTTGGGGTACTTCCTCCAAGAATTAGGGAGAGTATATTTACTTTTTAAATAGGTATTTCTCTGCTTAACTGTGCTCTTTCTGCTGTATCGGTCAACAAATACCTTGTCTGTGTGCTGTTCTTGTGTTGTTAGTAGACTTTAATCTGGTTTAGTCTCCTGCTCGCCTGACTCCTTCTCACTCATGCCTCCCAACTCTGCCACAGACACTCTCCCTCTTCTCTGGCTCTCTGTCCTCTCACCTCTCAGCAGGCTCACCTAACGTCTAGTGCGTACTAGAGATGCGCGGGTGGGCCGGGCGGGTTCGGGTAAGCTTACTAGAAAATATCACGGGTCAAAAAGTGACAAAGCAGCCTTCTGAGTAAGTCATTAAACGGGTAGAGTATGTAGATTCTTTCATTGCATTAGCAGAGGGAAAGAAAGCAGAACAAAAGTTTCCTTCAGATTGTTTTCAACATGTCGCTTCTTACAGTCTCCGTCTTTGTGGTTGCTACACAAACCATTTTCACAGCTGTGGGCACATAGTCATCCAGCAGTGAAACTGAGAGAAATAAGGACAATATGGAAAAGGAAAATGAAAATCCTTCTGGACCCCAACTACCCATGCTCACCACCTCCTCCAAATGCTGCCCTCCAGGAGGAGGTACAGAGCTCTATCCACTAAAACATCCTGCTTAGGCCTACACTGAATTCCCTACACCTTCCTCCAACCACTGATAATTCACTGGTGTCATGTGTCACGTTCAAGTGCAATATGTATATTTATGTACTGTGTGATAAGATTAATTTGTCCTGTGGTCCACCGTGCTGCTGTATGTTGTTATGTGTTGTGCATCTGAGCTGAACTGAGTTATGCTGTAATGAATGAAAATTCCACCATCCTGTGGTCATTAAAACATCTGAATCTAAAACTGAAATGTATGTAGTTCTGACAAAAGAGCAGAGCAGGTCTCCACAAACACAACTATAAACTACAGAAACAAACTCACTATTGGCTTGTAGAATCTCTCCAAACTATACAGAAACCCATCACCAGAAATGCACTACATGTCCGGTTTTAGGTGGACACTTGAACATTACAGTCGTGTGATAGTTGGACATGAGATTCCAAATGATGGACATTCATTTGTTTCTGCGGCCACAAGTTCTTCCAAAACTTTCATCAGTTCAACAGGAGACAAACAGCTGCACAGGTTTACGGACTTCTGTGAGGGCAATTTCTGTTGAATAAAGCACAAAGTCAACACAACGTCTTTTTCTGTAAGTTTAATTCAGCCTCTGCAGAGGGACTCACAGCACAGTCAAATACATGAGATGCAAAAATGAGTCCAGAGCACCAGGGGTGTCTGTCTTTTATACGTATCAGCAGCATAAAGTCATAGGAGAGGTCACCCAGGTTCAGGCGTACTTACGATGTGAAATGTACATCAATCGACAGCTGATGCGAGACACAGGATTATATCATCAGTGTTTAGGAGAGTGATCAATGAATACAGAGAGAATCCATTCTGACAAGGTCCCCCTATCATGTGACACCCAGAAGATAAGGGGGAGTACATCCTGACACACACAAGTGATCTTGTGACTATTTATGGCAAAGCAAGTGTGAAGTGAATGGAAACGTGACGTGGTTGTGACCTGATCAATGAATTTCCATAACACTTCACACAACACAAACTCAGGCCAAAAATGATCCAACTTAAGTCAAATTACAAAAAATATGATTACACAATATATATATATATATATATATATATATATATATATATATATATATATATATTATAAGAATAAATATAATACATGGATGACCGGAGCCAATCACAGCTGACATTTGGCGAGAGGCAGAGTATACCCTGGACTGGTCTCCAGCCAATCACAGGGATAATTTATAATTCAAAAAAATTAATAATAAATATCAATATAATATATGAAAAATAGAATAAAGCAAAAAAGAATATAATCTTAAAAATGTAAACATAAAACAAAATAATCTAAAACTAATTTAAATAAATACCTATATAAATTAAAACATAATTTAAATATATCAAAAGTTAGAATAACACAATACATTTTAAAAATACATAAATAAAGTAATTTTTTCAGGTCAATTATATTTAGTGTAAATATAATGTTGTTGTTGGAATGTTGTTTCAAAGCTTCTCCACACTGCCAGAAAAAAATTCTGATAGAGAAATACTGGAGCTTTTATTTATTAACTCCAACCAATGGATGAAGTTTACAGACAACTACCACTGGATTACTGTGATACTGAAGAAAACTTTAAAACATGACGATTCTCAGTCAAATTCTGCAGTTATAAGGGGTATTTTTCAAAAAGATTATTGACGTTTATTTACAATGAGGGATAATGAAAGATAATGATATCGCAGAAAGTAAGTCACGCTGAATCTAAAAATATGTGTATCATGTTTGTGTGTTCAAATCTGTTGGAATTATGACTCCAAGAAGGAGAGCGATACTTGACGCAAACAACGGCAATCAAATAAATGTGAAACCTGCACTGATGTAAAGACTCGATCCAGGTTTGACTCAGTAGGGTGATCCAGATTAGTCAAGAAACCTGAAACCGGTCTAATGTTGGTGCCTGCGTTGATAGACCTGTCAATTCATAATTAGGTGACAGCAGCATCCAATGATGGGCTTGGATCTTGGGTGGTGGGTGGGGCCACATTAAAAACTTAATGATAGTGCCTTTAGTGAGCACTTACACAGAATAAATATTTGTATTATTGTTTTATAATATTTATATGTTATCCCTAGAACTCCACCCAATGTTTCCTTTCCAGATGCTCCTTCTGCAATTTATCAGGTAATCCCAATCTACAGCCGAAGACAGAGGAGGAGTCAGTTCAACAGGAGACAAACTATCACAATCCTCCATCACACTAAACCTCAGAGAAAGCCACATCGACAAGCTCCGTCAATAAGTGTGTGCAGCGAGTGTAAAATCTGTAAAACTATGCAGTTAATGTGCCTGAATCAGGGCAGTAGGGCAGATTACAGAGTGATGGTCTTTAGCTGCAGTTTTACATCAGAAATGTTAAGAGGATTTGATGAAAAAACAGAGAATCAAATGATTCTGATCAAATCCATCCATCCAATGTCTGTACTGCTTATCCTTGGAGGGTCGCAGGGATTTTGATGAAATGTTTTTCATGTTTATCTCTACTGTGTGTTGTTTTTTATAGATGTTTGAATTGATCACTATTGATGGATTATCTGAAGTCGGGCCTATTTTACCGTGTGCTGTCTCTGATCAGCACACAAACGTATTGATGCTTTTGGCCCGTTGTACTTTTTCATGAACCTGATGAACAGCTCACTGAAACATGTTGCTCTGATCAATGGTAGTTGTGTGCCAACACTACAAAAAGTAACTGGTTTATTTCTTCTGATCAAATTATTATGGGTGGCTGGCAGTGTGTTTATTTACACCTCGGAGACAGTGAACTTTTAAGAGCAATATTTGTTATTACAAATATGACCAAATAATCTAATGAATATGAAAAGAAAAACGGAACATTTCAGTAAATGTAATGTATGCCTACTTATCTCCAGTTCTGTTTTTAAAATAAAACTTATTTTATGGTGATAAAATCAAATCATAATTTTAAAATCGCATTTTTTAATTATTATTGGAACCCATTTGACCCAAATATTGTCCATAAGAGGCAGGACCACTGGGTCATAAATTCCACACAGAATCCAAAAGACAAAAGTGGGAAAGAGACTTCTAGTTTTGTTTAAGTAATGGTCCTTTTTCTGTTCAAAGATTCCTATTACTGCTTCTACAATGTAAGGCGACTGAATGTTGTTTTTGTGTTGTTGCTCTAATAAGCAGAAGGGATTTTTCCATGTTGTGGTCCTGCAATGTGTTACAGCCAATTATGGAGCTCTGTAATTAATAACATTTTGACAAAAATGTATTATAACGTTCAATGTAACAAAGATGACTTTGTGAAAATGTGGCGGTCAGATCCAGAATTATTGGCCAAAACTGTATGAACAGTGTCTTGAGTTGTGCATTGCTGTTAATAATATATATTACTGTGTACATACACAGAGCTGAAAAGATTAGTCGATTAATTGATCAACAGAAACATTTATCTATTTTGATAATTGATGAATAGCTTCAAGATTTTTGTTGGTTTTCTTAACTGTATATTTTTGGGTTTGGACTGATGGACAAAACATGATATCTGAAAACTTCAACTCACATAAAATTGTGATGGACATTTTTAAATTCTCAGACATTTCACAGATTATATAGACCAACTGATTAATAAAAATAACAAATAGATTAATCAATAATGAAATAATCGTTAGTGGCAGCCATAAATATATGTATGTATGTATGTGTGAATCTACAAATGTTAGAACTTTTTGCTCTTTTGTCTTTTCTTTTCCCTTTTTGGGGAGGGTGGAGGAGGGTCAAAATAATAAAGAAAAAATAAATAAATTAAAAACAACACCACTGAATGACTTTACACTGATTTTGTATTTACGTATTTACACAATAAATAAAATGGCAATTATAGATCATAACCAATTACCCAACTTGTGGACATGATGGATTTAGTTTTCCAGACTGAAACACACCAGAGAGCGGCAGAGTGATCACATGATTTAATATTTCAATGATCCACATGTCTAGAATCCCCGGGACAGTCGGACTCCCCCAGAGCCGCCGATTACCATGAAGACTAGAGGCCATGGTTCGGTTCGGTCTCTACTGGTCTGCAGTGGGCGGGGTGTCCGGGCCGTCGTTGCCCGGCCCCGACATCTGCATGAAGAGCTCCCTCAGCTCTGTGATGTCATCATCGAAGGACGGCAGGGGCAGGGTCGACTGCTGCTCGCGCTCCTCGATGAAATCCCACAGACGGACGTTGTTCATGAACTGCAAAAGACACACAGAAGAAACCCAAACAAAAACACCGTTTATTAACTGCAAAAGCCAGCAGCACTGAGCTAAAGAACTACAACTTTGAAAATAGCAGCTATGGTTTCTGACCCGGATGTTCCCCTCCGAGCTCAGCTGTTTCCGCGGCCTGTCGGGTTCCGCTCGGGTTCCGTCCGGGAAGGCGTGAAGATACAAACACTTCCCTCCAAATGGACAAGAACCCCGACCCTGATCGAAGTACTTACAGGACTTCTTACTGCAGAGACAGAAAATAACAACCAAATTACCTTTAGTTTGTTTATATGAGAACTGGAGGTCCACCTACAGAAGAAACTTCACTAATAAATGTATTCAAATTTTTTTTTTCAGCAGAACATTATCCTGATCAGCTGAAGAGAAAATATGGCTGTTCAGTGACAGACAGGTAGTTTACCTGACTCCCGACTTGAACAGCTCTATGAGGTGGTCCTTGTCATCCTGGTCCTCCACCCAGTAGACCGAGGGGATGACAAACTCGGAGGCGACTCGACACTCAGGACAGGCCCTTAGAGAGAGCGAGAGAAAGAGAGAGAGCGAGAGAGAGAGAGAGAACGAGAGAGAGAGAGAGAGAGAGAACGAGAGAGAGAGAGAGAGCGAGAGAGAGAGCGAGAGAGAGAACGAGAGAGAGAGAGAACGAGAGAGAGAGAGAGAGAGAGAGAGAGAGCGATATTACATCAGACAGACAGACCCTGTCAGACCTCACAGACCCTGTGTCCCCACCTCATGTCCCGACCTCAAAGACCCTGTCCCGACCCCACATAATCTGTCTTGACTTCACAGTCCCTATCCCAGACTCACAGAGCCTGTCTCGACTCCAAACACATCTAAGCAGACTCTTACTTGATGATCTTGTTGCTGAAGTTTCTGGTGCAGCGCCACTGTCGGATGCAGGCCAGACAGAAGGTGTGACAGCAGGAGGACAGAATGCCGAACCTGCGGTCCGACGGGTTCAACTTCTGCACCACCACCTCCATACAGATAGAGCACACCTGAACAACAACAACACTGTTACTGTTACTGTCACCATAACAACCTGACCAGTGAAGGACTGAACCTACCTTGTCCTGGCTGAGTTGGGCTGCAAACGCCTTCTCCATGTCAGCCTCAAAGGCCAGCATACACATCTGGAGACAGACAGACAGACAGACAGACAGGTATCTTTAGTGCTATCTGACCATTCAGCCTATAAATACTAGAGCTGGAGCAACTTTGAGGCTGACACCAATACGGATCCGGTCCTGTTAGACACACATTCACGTGATGTCGTAGCAAATGGTTTACATGTTGACTGTGTTTCCAAGAACATGTACAACTTCAGCTTAACAATGTTGGCACACAGTTCTACTTTTTTTACTTTTTGTCCAGGTGTCGCTGTAACTTACTGGGACATGAAGACACAACAGTACATCCGATTGACCCCAGGAGCTCTTCCAGCCTTCACAATAGGGCTGGGCGATAAAACCATCTCGATAATTTTCACAATAAAATCTTCCACGATAATGACAATACATTTATGAGATTTATTCTCGATAGTTATTTTTGAGTCAATGTTAATCTACCTACTAAAACACTACACGGGGTAAAGTTGCAAGAGCAGCTCAGAAATGTCAGGCGCTTTGCTACCACCACTGATATTTGGTCTAGTCGCACGTCTAAATCATACAAGGAGTAGAATCTTCAAAGCATATGCCTCCAAACTGTATTTTTTTTCCCCAGATGATTAATATTAAATATATAGTGATAATTATCGACATCAATGATTATAAAAAAACATATTGTGATAACATTTTTGGTCATATTGTTCAGCCCTACTTCACAATACCTCTTACATTTGCTATATGAGCTATGTATGTACAGGCTAACCTGACTGGCATGGGGTCCAGATACCAGACAAGCTCTGGCACTTTAGAGTGTCTCTGCTGCAGGTACAAAGGTCCTCTTTACACCGGACATTAACAGCGTTTTGGGTGATCCGATCACAAGTGGACAGCTCTAAGTACGTCAGTTCACACCTGGTATTAGAATGCATCTACACATGCGCCTCGGAGTGACAACTTTTGATTGGATCTCACTTTGCCACTCTACATGCAAATAAACACGTTTTCTTTTAACATATACAGCATTTCATCGGTATTCTCGTGGTGCTTACAGTATAGTTAGTCAATCTACATTGATACTGATTGACTGCTCTTTTTTCGATTATAAATAGAATACAAATACATAATAATGATAGAGCCAATATGAACTGATTTGACTACTGATTTCCATGTCCGCTAAAAAGGACAAAAAAAAATTAACTAGCTGGCTAGTATTTTACAATATTAGTAACAACTTCTGTAATACGGATGGTCGTTGTTCCTCGCTTCAAAACAGAACATCAGCGAGAGAGCATCGGGGGAGGAGTGCAGTGTGTTCATGTTATATGGAGATTTACAGTGAGATGTTACCACAGAGGGCGCAGCTTGTTTATAATAATAATAATAATAATAATAATAATAATAATAATAATAATCCTTATTCAGTATAAATACAGTGGATCAAAACTAACCTCAGCTAGATTTTACTGGAGGAAATTTTAACTCCTTTATTGGAAATCATTTTTACATTATGTCAATGTTTGCTTGCATCTTTGTGGCGTGTTAGATTTTTGGGTGTTTTTTTCCTCCCTGTTGTTCCAGGACCTGGTATTCATTCATGTCTGTATGAGAATCACTAGACTCCATCAAGTTTCAGGAGTCTGACAACAGATGGATGGTTCACTGTGACGTGAAAGTTTACGCGAGTTACAATAATTCAACTAAAACATGAAGAACCACCGGACTGTGCACACCTTCTCGTGTGCTCTCCTCTGCTCGGGGTCGTGGGGGTGGAGCACCTGCAGCCTGCACACCTCACACAGATCACCATGAAGATACGTACAGTTGTCTTCATAGAAACAGTGTCCCGCGGCGGCGTAGGGACACAGCTGGGGGAGGTCCTGGTAAGCCCCGCCCATTATAGGAGGGGCTACAGAGAGCACAGCTAAAGATAAAATAAAAAAAAAACAAACACACATAAATCTGACTGTCAGTGTTGAACATCAGCTATTATTAACCATCCATTAACTCTATTAATCAGGACAGATCATCATGTACTACTGATTACATCATGGCCAACTACCAGCCAATCAGAAACAGTATTTTATCTGACCTTGTGCCTGTGCTGAAGCGTCCAGACCCGTCCTAATGGCGGCCACATACGACTGAGGAGCTGCTGCGGCTGCTGCGACCTCTGACCCCAAACTCTCTGCTGGACCCCCAAACATATTGTCTACCCCCAGGACTGAGAGACAGACAGGAGATGAAAGAGCAAGAGAGAGAGAGAGAGAGAGATAGAGAGAGAGAGAGAGAGAGAGAATCATTATTATTTTTATTTATTTTAAGACACATATCCATCAAGACACCTTGATCAGACACATAAAAGAAGAAATCACAGGTTTCAAAAAGGTTTAAAAACTCATGCAAATAAAGAATTAAAAACCAATTCCCTCTCAATGACTGAACAAATGGCTGTAATGACCCACAGCTGTCAAAAACAAACACACCCATGTTTTTATAGGGAAAAGAATCTGAAATCTACACGGATTCTGGCTTTCACCAATGCCACAAATAAAGGAAGTAAATCCATTGTTGAATCATTTGCAATCCCACGCTTCCAACTTTAATAAAATGGTAGTTTAGCTTGTCACACTACAAAATTTAGAAGTTACCACATACCTTCATTTTTCCTCTTATACCCAGCACCAAAAATAAAACCAGTTTCAGATCATCTTTTGTTACAGTATAAGAACTAGAGCTTCAAATATGCCTTTCATATTCCAGGTAACAATGAAAAATAGTCTCTGGCGACTGACAGAAAGGACACTTAACGGATACAGTTGATGGGGTCTGTGCAGTGTTATCTGACAAGAACAGACACCATCTACCCAGTCTGACTCTAACCTGCTGCCTCCTCCTGCCAACCTGAGCAATAAGTGAAGCACTCGCTGACCTTGACCACAACATTTCATAAACTGGATGTAAGAAAACATCTTCAATTATTCCACAATGTGACAGATTACAGGTAATAACAGGTAAATTAAAGTGGCGGGTTACTCTAGACTTTGCACACACCACCACCACGAAACTAGAGTTCCATCACAGTAAACCTGTCCTCTTTATTCTGCTGTGGCAGCAAAAGAGACAACGCTTCTCCCTACAACCCATGGATGTATTATAAGAACTAGATACCAGTTCAAAAGACAGTGCCCATTCACTTAAATGGAAAGCTTTTACCGAACACATAAGCCAAAAATTTGTTTAAATCCTTAATTTAAAAATTCATGATGAAAAGAGTCTCACAATAATAATTGTATAATAATAATTGACCTTGTTTGCAGACGTCCTATCTATTTATCTAACAGTTTTACAGACATCTCTTTTATGACGGAGGTCTATGGGGAAAATTATTTGGGGGAAGCAGAAGACTTATTTTTTGTTACAGTGACCACTGGGACAAACTGACAGCAAGGCTGAGTGGAGGTGACGCACCTCCCTTCCTGGAACACTGAAGAAAGCGACACACAACCCTCTATTGAACGCTAAGGGAGGCAACGCACTTCCCTCCATCAAACACTAAAGAAGCTCCTTCCATGGTGCCTTAAATGAAGCAACTTACCTCCTCATTGGGGACAATAAAGGAAACGATGTAATGATGTTTTCTTTCCTTGAAATGTTCCTACAGTAGGCTAACTCCAGGGGAGTTTTTTTAAACAGCTCTGATGGTCAGGATTTAACAGGAGGACAGCTCCTTCTTTCCAAATAATTTCACTCTATGAACTTGGACTGTGTGTGTGTTGTACAACACAGAACATTAGAAAAATAGTGTAAATAGTCAGCACCTCACCGTGCCTGATAAAAAATTAATCTTAAGATGTGTTTCACATTTTTAGAGAATGTAATTAATATTTTCCTCTTTAATGATGTATTATTTCACCCACCCACAACTCATTGCCTATTTATCAGACCCCAAACTGACCCGATCTGCCAGAGCCGTGGTGCCCGCAGATATAACAGCCATGTGTAACGTTAGCTAGCGCTATTGAATCACTTGCATTGTTGGTTAAAACGCCTGTTTTGTCAGATAAATGGACATCAAACCTATGAGCGCTATAGTTCATGTCTTTCAGAGAAATAAGGAATTTCCAACCAATATAATCTCACACACAAGCAGACATATCTGAGAGCATGACAGGTGAAATAGAAATACATGGGCTTTACCGATTTGGAAGTGACATACATATGTTGTTTCTCCTCCTGCTGTCTCCCCTCTCCACCTCTCTCCTCCCCTCACATACCTAAAGGAAGTGACGTACCTCCACACTAAGACCCCAAAGTTAACCCGGTCTCCAGGTCATTTCCAACATGGCTGACATGCCTGAGCGTGTACACAGTCTATAGTGTGTTAGTCACCTCTTTCTCTGAGGACCAGTGTCTTCTTTACTCCACCTCTGACTGGAGGTCCTCCTCCAGCTCCTCCGATGCCTGCCTGATCCTCTGAAGCTCCTCCCACTCCTCCTCTGGATGAAGATTTGATGTGGTCATACCTGCACACAGGTCACACATACAGGAAGTGATGTCACTGTTTTACCGCAGTCTGGGGACAGTAAACATAAGATACGATCGGATGTTACCCGACAGGTGAGCTTCACCTGTCAGGTGAGAGTTACTTTAGTGGGTGTCACCCATCAGGCGAGCGTTACCTGCAGCGTTCCCCGTAGGCACACACCCCTCTCTGGTAGAACTTGCAGATGGTGGAGGGTTTACTGTTGGTTGGGTCGTGAGAAAACAGACAGCGGCTGCCCTCCCTGCACACACCGTGGAGGAAGTACCTGCAACACAACACAGGTGTCACAACACTCCCCATGGCAACAGAAAAAAGGTGAGGGCGACAGTTTAACCATCGATCTGTGGCAAGGTCAAGGTTTGGTCGCCTGCAGGTTACCATGGCAACACCACTGATGCTTCAGACCTCTCACTTAAGGACTCCTGGAGCCTTCCCAGGGACCCAAGGAACCTATTCAAGGGCCCGTGGAACCGCCTCCAGAACCTCTGGTACCTTGTCAAGGTACCTCTGTATGTACATCTTATAACATCCTCAACGTACTAGGAGAAGAATATCCTCTTAACTTTCTCAAGGACCTCTGGAGCCTACTGAAAGACTACTTGAGCCTTTTCCGGACAAAGGCGTCTTCAGATGACTTGTTTTGTCCGAGCTACAGTCCAAAACCCAAAGACGTTCAGTTTACATCATACATATGTCAGGGTGCTGGTGTGTGTGTGTGTGTGTGTGTGTGTGTGTGTGTGTGTTTGTATATGTGAATAGCAGTTCAGTCAGTGATCATCCAGCACCGTGAAATCTCCACCTCTGCATAATGTTATCTGTAACTGGACCGCGCCACAGAGCTGGTGTTTCTATTATTTAGTCCCCCTCCCCCCCACTACGCGCTGTACGTGGAGGGGACGGAGGAGCAGAGACGGATGAGGCAGGTTGAGGTCTGTCGGTCTGTCCGAGTTTTAACTTCAGACGAGCTGAAGCGACGCAAGCGGAACACGAGCTAACAGCTAGCGGCTAACAGCTAAAAACATGAGCGCGAGGCCAACGGGTCCGCGGCGTGCTGGGCGCGAGGCCTGCGGACACAGCGGCCGCAGACGGACAGACGGCTGACCGACGGCTGACCGACGGACGCTGCGACACACCGACCTGCAGGTCACTTGTTTGGTGCTCATCTTCCTCGCGGACCTTCGGCTACAACGGCTGCTTCTAGGTTGTCACGTTGGTGTCCCGCTCGACACGTCCGACCGACACCCGCAGCCACAGCACGAAGGTTCCTACGCCGTTTATCTTCTTCTTCTTCCTCTTCTTCTTCTTCTTCTTCTTCTTCTCTCCTGTCCTGTTCCTTCCTCCACACTTAATTTCTCCCACTTTCCTTTGAACTGTGTGAGACCATCGTCTTTTCCACTCTTCCTCTGTTGCTTTTGCCCAGTAAGTCGGTGATAGCTGTATTGCATTTCTAGTGGCATTTCTCCCATTTCCACCTGTAATGCTGCTGTTGGGGTTGTCTTAAATACACCTGTGCATAATCTCAAAGCCTGATACTGAATATTATCTAACTTTTTGAACTTGCTGTTGATCCATACACCACACAACCATAATCGTATCTTCTCTTGTACTGTAAAGTTATGATGATTTATGTTCCATGAAATGGCTCAACTATAGTATTCCATGATATCTATATACTATATCTAGTATTAGATATAGTATATAGATATCATATACTATCTATATCTAGTATTAGATATAGTATTTATTTAGATATTTCCAGGACAAGATTTATGAATTATGTTCTACTCAATGATTGTCTGAAAATGTAACTGTGAAAGATACTTTAGTTATTTTTCTATTTATGGACTGTCTCTGGTGTTTGAATATGTTTGTGCAGCACTCTGGTCCTGGCTTGTTGGAGTTCATGGTGTCTTGTAAACCCATGCGGGATTAATAATAAAATAATTAATTGTATTAATTAATTAATAATAACAATTTATTCATTTTAATAATGATGGAATGAATCTACTGTATATGGCCTTCAAAGCAGGTCTATGTTCCCCCCATTCACTGCAAGGTGCAATCTACTTTTGTGATAGCCCCTTGCAGTTTCTATACAATAATTTCCAAATTGCCCAATGAAGCGTCAACCCAATCCAGTTAAAAACTATGTATCTCCAAATTTGGTGATTTTGAATGTGAATGTTTATGATAAACTGAAGGATGACGTGTTCCTTTGTGGGTTGAGAAAATTCTCCTACTTCTTAAGATAAATAAACTATATCAACCCTCTTGGATTAGCTGGAAAATGCATTGTCACAAAGTGGAAAACAGGCTGTTTTTCTGGGCTCATGAAAAGTGGAGATACGTAGTTCTCACAGGACAGCAACACTACAAACATATGAGGATCTTGTAGAAGAAGATGCATTGCTGTAGATTTCATAGTGTGGTGTTAATACTTTAACTTAAGTAAATGATCTGAATACGTCCTCCTTCACTTCATGTACTGCAGTACTTTACTTAAGTGCATTTCTTCTTACATACATTGACCATACAAACCAACTGACCAATACAAACTCAATATTTCCTGTATCCGTTTCAAATTAAAAGCCCTCTAGAGTTTCAGTGGACAGAATCCCTTAATTTCCTAACAAGGATTTTTTGTGAAACATTTTTAGGACAATGTTGTGTAAAGTTCTGTGACTTGCACCGCGGTTCCAATACGGCACATGTAGCTATTTCCATCTTTTATATGTTACTACAAAACATAGTTTGGCTGGAAAATTAACACACATCCGCCTTCAGTGACTGAAATAGGACGCTTTAGATGAGTAATCCAAATAAACAAAGTGTTGAAAATAACATGACTATATTGTTGAATTTATTAAATTATGGAAATGTACATTTTGATTAACTGACATGCCCATTACTCTATATAACAGGCACCATAAGTTTATCCACCCTGATTTTTTTTTTTTTTTTTTTTTTGGTCTACAACAGGGGGAGCATGTATATAGTAAATAAAAGGAGACATGCTGATCATGTTTATTTAGTGACTTAATTTGATGAGTTGAGTGAACTCATGCATTCATTCAGCCGTCTTTTTCTGACAGTCATGTTCTGAAGTCTAAAAACAAAACCTAGCAGTAAGTTGAAATGAACGTGTCATGTACATGAAGTTAATCACAAACAATTAGTTGATTCCACTAAATTCCAGTAAGATGTTTTACAGTGTGGTTACATGTGAAACGTGAAAATGTGATATGGTTGTTTGTGTGTCCTAAGACTGTCTGCAACCACACACACACACACACAGTTTGACAGGTGAGATGGAAAAAGTGTTGACCTACATTCAGTCTGTCTGCTGAACCAATCAGATCACATGGCTTTTAAAGTTGCATTTACCGGTAGTCTTTTATTTTGAAGGTAATTCTAGCCTGTACAGTTTTCAATCAGTTGAACATGTTTCTGACACCAGATATTAGTTTGTTTTCATTAAGCTGGTGAGACAAAGTTAATACCTTACATTCATGTCTATAATTACAGAACTCCCTTCTCTTATTTTGTGTTCACACAGTTTATTATTTGTACAGATTTCAATGCTGATATTTATTTTCTATATGACCTGTTTCTTTTCTTTTCATTATATTTTTCAAATTAAGTGTCAGAGAAACACAGACACCACTCTGCAGGTCAACGCCAGTCTCCATGACAGCGCTGCCAACACAGTCCAAAGGTCACCTGGTCAGACTGAAGCAGGAACAGGTGAGCCCGGTCACATGGCTGTCTGTCAGACAACACCTGCAACCTGATAGGCCAGAGCCGGGCACTGATGTCATCTGATAGGCTGTAATCTAGCAACCAGGTGTGACAGGGAGGAGGGGAGAAGAAGAAACGGAAGACAGACAAGAGGAGGAGAGAAGAAGAAAACAAGTCAAAGAAGAGGACTTAAGGAGTAAAAGAAGGACTGGAGGAGTTAAAGGAGGAGTTGAGGAGTAACAGAAGGAGTTGAGGAGTGAACGGAGGAGGTGAAGATTTAAGGACATGGATCGCAGTGTTATCCGGCTGAGTCACTGTCAGAAGGAGATCTTCTGTTTCTCGGTGCCAGAGGAGTGTCCGAGCTGTGGGGAGGAGTTGAGGGGGAGCAGACTGCAGGAGGCGCCGGTCAGCCTCCCTTCCCCTCTCACCAATGGACACAAGAGCTCCTCCTGCCTGCTGGTCGCGCCTGCACATGATAACTTCAACAAGTAAGTACACACAGGTATACAGTCTAACCCAGTTTAGGCCTGTGTAACATTATAATTTTATTAAACAAGTTTATCCCAGTCCAACCAGTTGAGACCAGTCTAACCAGTGTGTGTCCTGCTGTTAATTCTCAGAGAGTTTGATGGGACATCAGATCTGCACACCGGCATCTCCAACACTACAGGTAGGACTCAGGAGTCAGAGGTCGGGCTATCCAGTTCCAGTGTCCCCCCCCCGCTCACAGACTGTGATGGTCCGGTTCAGTCTGAGAGGGTTCAGGTCTCAATCTCACTGTCACATCAGTGATTGAAGCTCTTGTGAGTCTTTCCAGGTTTCCATGGTGATGTCATGTGAGTCAGGTCTTTTTGGATCCATCTTCTTTATGTACTGTATGTTTACAATCTGTAATTTTTGTCTTCCTCGGTGTCCATACTGCGATTTTACTATGTTGGTTTATTCCGTACACACAACATCTTTTCCCTCCTGTTTTGCTCTTCCTCAGCTTTCTACCATTTTCCCCTTTTAAAGGGTTTTTTTGAGGAGTTTTTCCTTATTTGAATTGAGGGTCTTAGGATAGAGCGTGTCGTGTACTGTACAGATTGTCAAGATCCTTGAGGTAAATTTGTGATTTGAGATATTTGGCTGTATAAATAACGTTGACGAGGGGAAACACCCACAATGCAATGTGTCTCATGTTATAAATGTGTAAATTACAGTCATGTGGCTCTGCAGCTGTCAGAAATGACACAACATGATGATGATTATTAAGAGTCTTAGTTTACCTTGACTCAGAGGGATGTAGATTAAAGTCTGTCAGGGTTCAGGACTGAGGGGGGACACTGGAACTGGGACAGTAGATCCAATCACTGCATTCAGCTGTTGTTCAACAAGGACAAGTTCCAGCTATAAACTCTGTAAAACCATAAACTGTGTTTTTACATTAGATGTTTTAGTCATGTAAGCATTTCTGCAGAGGTTGTTGATGTGGATACTGTGGGGTTTTCTCACCTGTAGTTTGTTTGCTCTGGTCCGAATCAGTTGATGAATTTGTAAATGTGGAGCATTTTTCCCTTGGTTCGGTTTCCTTTCACACAGAGAAAAACCAAAACGTAACACTACAAGCCACATGAGAACGTTCACTCCACTTATTGGTCAGATGTGTTTGCGGTGGGAGCAAGAGAGTAAATACGTGAAGAAGGTTCTGTGTTCTCTGTTAGTGCATATTTCTGTGAGAGAAACATTGCTATGCAATTTAACATGAAGTACAGACAGAGTTGGCATGTGCTTGGTACCGTGGTAATTATCTGGGCAATATACCAAGAAAAACTATACCTGCAGAATGCCGAATGTAGTTTGAGTAAACGTCTTGAAAAGACTTTACTGATTCACGCTTCAGAATGCAAACCACACCCAGCTACAGGAGCTGTTTAGCTCAAACTTGCAGAGTACACCTGGTAGTTGGGTTGGATCGACCCACCACAAACAAACCGCTCCACAGTTTGTTTGGGACCAGATTGAGACCACTTCCTCTCGACTGTCTTGGTGCAGTTGTTTTGGTCTGCGTTCAAACCTGCTCAAACAAATCGCACTAAATCAGAGTTCAATTAAACCAGGCTAAAAAGCGCAGGTGTGAGAAAACCCCTTATGTTAGTCTGTTGGTCTTGACTAAAATATCTCAACAACTATTGGATGGATTGTGATGAAGTTTGGTTCAGTGTAAGTGTGTGTGTGTCTGTAGGAGTTGTGTATAACTACACTCAGGGTGGAGTTCGTAGAGATCAAAGTGGGTGGGAGCGCTGCGTCAGTGTTCCTCTGGTCCGACCCGACATGTTCCACCTGCTGGCTCAGTGGGACCAGTACCTGGACCGCTTCTCTGACGGACCCATGTGGGACCCCGCCTGGCACAGGTACATCTCACACCTGACACACAGTCTGAAACTCAGCATCTTCCACCTGTCTGTCACTTTCTCTGTCTTTTGTCTCTCTCTCTTGTCCACATGTCTCTCACCTGTCTGTCTCTCTCTCCTGACCACCTGTCTGTCTGTCTCTCAGGTTCCACGAGGAGGACCATAACTGCTTCAGTTTCTGTCTTCAGTTCATTAACAGTGTCCTGGCAGCGGAGGGGCGGAGCTCTTTGAGCAGAGAGACCTTTACTCACAGCTTTATCCTGCCGAGGATGAGGAGGGTCTCCAAATACACCACGCTGTACCAACACATCCAGAGACACAAGTACTACATGGTGGACAGACAGGAAGACAGTCAGGATGACACACCAGTTACCAGTTAAACCAGGCTTATTTTAGTAAGTCTGGCTTATTTTCTGTCAATACTGTTTCATAAAGGAGGTTTAAATGAGTCTGATCTCAGTTACCATGGAAACTGATCCTCCAAACTTTTTATCCCTAAAAGTTAGCCTCCTTGTCCCCCAGTTTAACTCTCAATTAACATGGCAACAGTCAGTGATACCTGTTGACCAGTGTTTCCATGGCAACAGTCAGTGACAGCTGTTGTTGAAAGTCTGTTTTCTGCTCTGTGTTTGATGTTTCAGGTCTGTGTTTTTTAAACCAGACTTGCCACAGTCTAATCTCTGATCAGAGTCGTCATTATGAAACAGATTCATTCAAGGCTTTTCACAATAAGAGCCTCTTTTCTGAGCCTCCTTTATGAAACAGCTCAACATTCCTGCAGATAATCACAGAGACACGAGGGCTCACTTTGGCCAGAGTTTTATTTCTTCTGCCACAGCTGACCTAAATAAAGCACATCAGTATATATGTGTGGATATAAACAGTATGTATGTGTTCATGTGTATATAAGTATGTATGGGGATATGTGTAGAATTATGTGTATATGTACTGTATGTATGCCTGTATCAACTGTGAAAACAGAGTTTCCTCCTGCCACAATAAAGACTCTCTGTCTGTCTTTCCGTGTGTTTTAACTTAAAGAAAAAACTCAGTAACATCATCGACCACCATCAGCATCACCGGAGTCCCTCAGGGCTGCGTCCTCAGTCTCTTCCTCTACATTCTGTAGACAAATGACTATACTAGCCGTTCACGCATCACCACATACTTCAAACATAAGCACGTCAAACACACACTGGACTGAACACCTCCATCCACAGCAAGACAGCAGAACAGGTCAACAGCATCAAACATCTTGGGCTCATTATAGACAATAAACTAAGTTTGATCAACACATCACTTCCATTAATAAACCATCCCAAAACCTGGTCTCTCTCTGGGACAATAAGGACTGTCTAATCTCATTTAACTTTTATTTTGGACTAGAAAACTTGGACTAAAGTCCTGCAGACTTCTTATCATCAGTGTTTGAGCTGTGATGTCTTTTTAATAATTTTTAATAATTTTGAGATTTGGACTGTTGGTTAGACAAAACAAGCATTGTGAAGGTGTCACTTAAGGCTCTGGGTCATTGTGACAGAATTTTTCACAATTTTAAAAATTTTACAAACCAAAAAATTTCTGCTTTTACATGAAAGCATGAGTTATAATAATCTAATGATATATAATAGTATAACAGTCATAGGGGACATTTTTCTGCTGTTTCCTAAGTGGACAGACAGGCTGATCTTTACAAAGGCAGGAACATCTGTGTTGTTACTGTGTTTTAGGATTCAAGGTTGATGCTTCAGGGAGGGGAACTTCAAACAGGCTTCACTGGCTCTGCTCTCAGCCCTTTAAAGGGTCATTTCATCCAAATTACCAAAACAAAGACCCTCTTCTCCTTATCTCTGCATTCAGATCATTTTGGTTCTGTGCAGGTTTGATGTGTCTCTGTTGTTTCCACCCAAATACTGAAGCTCCTTAACAAACTTTTTTCAGTTAGGTTCCCAAAATATGATGACTGAGAATGAACTATTGGTATTGACATCACATGTAAATCTACAGAAGAATAATTAGATAAGTCATTTTTTTAGCATTTTCTATTTCTTTTGAGACTTTTCTTCTGAAAAGGACTTTCAACTTGTTGGAAGGGTAATTCTAATTTATTGGAGTTCCTCTGAACTTTATTTAAACATTTACAGATGGGTGACAAATTAAAGACATGAAGCGTCTTATTATGGAGTCAGGCCACCAAAAGCCCCCAGAACAGCTTCAGTGCTCCTTACCAAGTCTGAGGAATTCAAGTGGAGGGATGAATACCATTAATTCACAAGATATTCCCTCATTTATATAAACAACCTTGATTTAATTAGGTAATCCAATTGAGATCAAGATCATTTTAGCAAAACAGACAGCAGATGGAAAGAAAAACAGGATAGCCAGACATGACAAAAGGACATATAACATCAGACAATAACAGACATCACAAAATAGATTTGACATGAAAGTTTTGATGTGTTTCTCCACTCTTTTCTTGGGGTTTTTTCCTTTAACGTGTCCTCCTGTGAACAGCAGCTTTACTGAGTGAGCGTCCGACCTGCAGGAGGAACTTAAAGAAGAGGATGACAGTTTCCGCCGGACACAGATTCAGTGACACCGCGGCGTCCGACAGCAAAAACAGACCCGAGCAGAGAGTTTGTGAATGAATGAGCCGACAACACGGAGTGCAACAGAGCGCTCGGTAACAAGCTCACCGGAGAAAAGACGGTAATGAGATGAATGCCAACAGGCTGGCGTCCGTGCAGGCCAACAGTTAGCAGCGTCAGTGTTGAAACACCGACACAGTCCGCAGCCAGCAGGTCCCGCAAGAGCGCCGACCCGGTCCGACCCGGTCTGACCCGGTCCGGCCCGGTCCGGACCATGCAGGCGGAGTTTCGGGCTCCCCGGAGACGCACCCGGGTGCAGGAGGAGTACGAGGCCCCGCTGCCGGTGAGCCGCAGCCCGGAGGAGAGGAGCCACTTCAGGGCCGAGCTCATCAACCAACACGTGCTGCTCTGTCATCCGGACCACATCCAGAGGATCCACAACCAGGTCTGAGTCACTCCACGTTATAAAACCAGGTCTGAGTCACTCCACGTTATAAAACCAGGTCTGAGTCACTCCACGTTATAAAGCCAGGTCTGAGTCACTCCACGTTATAAAGCCAGGTCTGAGTCACTCCACGTTATAAAACCAGGTCTGAGTCACTCCACGTTATAAAACCAGGTCTGAGTCACTCCACGTTATAAAACCAGGTCTGAGTCACTCCACGTTATAAAGCCAGGTCTGAGTCACTCCACGTTATAAAGCCAGGTCTGAGTTACTCCACGTTATAAAACCAGGTCTGAGTTACTCCACGTTATAAAACCAGGTCTGAGTCACTCCACGTTATAAAACCAGGTCTGAGTCACTCCACGTTATAAAACCAGGTCTGAGTTAAAACACAACCTCTAAATTTTTATTTTTGTTCTTTTTAGTGTATTTATAGGTTTAGTAAAGGCAACTCTTACTTATGAAAATTTAAATGTGGTATTTACACCAACAAATCATAGGGATTTTACAATAACCTGCATGTTTTCATGTAAAATCTTATATTGTATTTATATCAACACTCTTTCATTATACATCTAAGAAAGCCATATATATTTGAAATTAACATTAGTTAATGTACGGGGGTTCATCCTAGAACATCTGGGTCATGATCCAGCTGGTAATATGTCTGCACTTGTGCAGGTTTGGTCTTAAGGACTTGTTGCTATGACAACAGGTCCAGATGAACTTCATACCAGCGCTGAAGAACCAAAAGATCCAGACTCGTGTCAAATCATCAACATTATAATCTGGATTACTCAGTTATCCTCATACGAAGAACAGGGCCCAGGTCTGAGTTAATCCTAAACCAAGTTTGCCCTGAGTTTAGTATCTCAGGCTGAACAGGTTTTGTCTTGTTTCAGGGTTACTTTGGTAAAGGCCTACTCTCCAGAGCCAGACCGGACCACAGTATCTCTGACCAATGGGAGCGTGAGTTTACCCCCACACCATGACATCATCATCATCATCAGTCTGGTCCAGTCAGTGCTGTCTGATGCAGTCAGCTGATCTCTGTTTCTGTTACAGAACACGAAGGTTTGATGCTGCCTGTCATCTCCCAGTCCAGGTCAGTGACATCACATCCTGTCTTTTCACATGATGACATCACATCCTGTCCGTTCACATGTTGACGTCAGATTCTGTCCGTTCACATGACAACATCTCCCAATAGGCTCCCTTTAGATAAGCACAATGCATGCAGATTTCTTCTTTGGTTTTCTATTTCTGTCCTACAATGACCTCACAAGATCAAAGCAGCTGCATGTTTTAGAGCTCAGTGCATGATGGGAAAAATCTGGCTGTCCCCTGATCTAAGAGCTGATTGGTTTAGATGTCTGACCAGAAACATTTAGTAGAAACTTTTCATTTTCTGTTAAATTGTAAAGATTTTGAGTTTATTTGTCTGATTTTGTTCCTCTTCTCATTTCCTCATCTGCTCCTCTCCTCCTTTCCTCTCCTTATCTCCTCTCCTCATCTCCTCTCCTCCTCCAGGTATGATGAGCTGCTCAGGCAGGCGGGGGCAGCTCTCTCTGCTGAGGGATTGGATGAAGAGGCTGTCAAGCAAACCCTACTCAGACTCTCTCAACCAGTAGAGATGGAGGATGTGAGGAGGGAGGTTGGAAGGGGGGAGAATGGACAGATGGAGGAGGGGGAAGGGAAGGAGCCAGGACCCGAGGGCAGAGCATGTCCCACCACAAAGAGGCTGCGGCCAGGGTCAGAGGTCGAGCCGGAGGCCAAGAGAAGCCGCAGGTAGAGTGGTTCTCCTCACGGTCACCAGACTCCCCCGATGAATCTGCCAATTTTAGATTCTACTTTGTGTATTGCAAAACAATTTAGAAACTATAACGTTTTTAGTTGGATGTTCTGCTAAATTCTGCATGTTCATATTCACAGTATATTATTTATTAGGGATTAATTCTACACAGTTGTTCAATTTTGTGTATGTGAGAGTTTCTGACAATGAATTTCAATGTAAATTGCAAAATGAGAGAACAAAACTCAACTGTGATTTTTGGCATTTCAGCTTGGACACACAAGACCTGAAAACTGACCACGACCCTGATCCCAGCTCAGGCCAGGACTCTGACTCCAACCCTGACCCCGTCTCTGACCCTAGCTCTGACTCTGACTCTGACTCTGACTCTGACCCAGGTCCTGATACTGATCCATTGGTTCCAGGTCCTGGTTTTGTCGTGGTGGTCTCAGACAGTGAGGTGAGTCGTCAGGCTTCTGTTTTGGGTTTAGTGTCATCTTGACTTTGATGTTCGATTTGCCACCAACTTCTTAATGCACAATTATAAATACAGATCAAATAATTCAGTCTGGGTCAACTGGAAGTTTGATCTAAAGGAGGACATTTTCATTCAGGATTGGATATTCACAAACATAAACAACAAACAGCTGCTTTATTAATTGAAAACATGACTCAGCAGTTTGATGACAAAGAGCAAAAATTGTCTCTAAACCTTCATCAGAGAAATTCCATTAATAACAAAATGTACAAAATTTCACAAAGAACAATCGACACAAAGCCAAGCAGATGATGATGATGATGATGATGATGATGATGATGATGATGTTGTTGTGTGTCTCCAGGTGTGCGGGGGGATCAGGGAGGTCCGCCGGACTCCGGTTTCTCTTACAGAGTACCTGCAGCTCAGTCTGGAGGAGGTAATACATTAGGGTGCTTCGATTGATCGGCCACAGATCATTGTCGGCCGATATTCGTTTTAAATAGTTTGATCGGTGGTCTCTATAAAGCTTCCAGTGATTGGTGATCGGCACCAAAAATCCTGATCGGAGCACCCTTAGTAACACACCAACACTCCTACTAACCACCACACAGGTTCATGTTCTCCCCTCTTCACTGCACTTCATCAGTTGTCTGTCTGTCTGTACCTACAGGCCTTCTTCCTGGTCTACAGTCTGGGCTGCCTGTCTGTCTACCTGCACCAGGTAACTGTCTGTTTTTTGTAAGAACTTTATTGAAACAAGTATACAGTAAGTAAAAACATCATGTGTAAATAATGTAAAAAGTAAAAAACCTTGTAAATCTCTGCATTCATCTGAAATGTTTTGTTTTACATAAACAATTAGCTGAGTTTGGCTTCCTGCCTCTACATTGTGATGTATAAGAAAAAAAAAATAAATCAGTTAAAATAAAAAATGAATTAAATAAAACTAAGAGAAAAACATCCTATGACTCCAAACAAAACATGTTTTACTATGAACAAAAGTTGACCTCATCCATGTCCTCTCCTGTGATTGGCCAGGAGCCCCTGTCAATCATCCAGCTGTGGAGGAAGTTCCGGTCCCTACGGCCCGACTTCGTCAGCTCATTTGCAGCCTATCAGCACTTTCGAAGCAAGGGCTGGGTCCCTAAAGGGGGGGGTGGGGCCAAGTACGGCGTCGACCTCAGTAAGACACACACACACACGCACACTGAAATACACTGGAACACACTGAAACACATGCATACAGAAACACTCACGCAAACATTAAAACATACAGGTGTGTTCCACTTGAAGCTCCGCCTCCGGGGGGCGTGGTCTGCGAAGGTGTACCCACCAGAGACTGGTAGATAGGTGCTTGTCAACTCATAAAACTCACAAACGCCAGTTTATGAACAGGAGATTAGAACATGCATGCAAACAGGTTAAGGTAAAAAAAAGGTGAGAACATTGTGTGGTTAGAGAAAACCGGTTACAACTGAGGGGGTCCAGGGGTATGCATTAAAACGATTAAATGCATCAGTCTGGTTTCTGAAGAGAAAACTGAAAGATTAGTTTAACTTAAAAATGTATTTACCCATGCATTATCAACAAGTTAAATACAATAGGCATAAAAGACCACCTCATCCCTAACTGTACATGACAAAACAAGATGAAGATCACAGTCTTCCACTGCCCTTTTGAGAGATGGTAATCAATGTTCTGGCACAGCAGGCAGAAAATATGCTGCGCATCACTCAAACTGACTTAAGGGAGTTTGCATGACTGTAGAAAAATATGAAACTGGGACCAGTTCCATTATCCTCCAGTGTCTGAGTGTTGAGCACATGATTGACAGCTGTCAATCACCAGAACACAGGAGGCGGAGCCTGAAGTGAAATAAACATTCAGTCTGTTTGTCTTGAACGTCACATTTGATATGATTCACTTTTCTGTGTTTTTTTTAGTGTTGTACAGGAAAGGCCCGCCTTTCTACCACGCCAGGTAACACACACACACACACACACACACACACACACACACACACACACACGTACACACAAATTTGTACTTCTAAACCTCTGAGGACCCAAACCCTCTGAAACCAAGTCTGAACCCTCAAACACAAGTTTAAGTTGAAAAAAAAGTCACTCTTTTAAAAAAATATTCTTTGCTTCCTAGCTGATGTCCTCACAGAAATGTTTTCATTGTCACAATTTGTGCCTCTCCTCTTCCTGTAGTTATTCGGTGGTAATTGAGCGGGTTGATGATGCGTTCAGGGGCTCCACGTTGCGTCCGTTTACGTGGCGTTCTCTGGCGACTCTCAGCAGGATCACCTCCAACGTCTCCAAGGTAATGAGTCGTCAGATCCCATCATCTCAGATTTTATCCAGAGTTTTTATTTAACTACGTTTATTTTACAGGAGCTGATGTTGTGTTACATCATCTATCCAGCCGACCTATCAGAAGCTGAGCTGGACTCACCTGTCTGTCTGAGCAGACTGAAGGTTCAGGTAACAAAGCGGAGTCTGTCAGAGATAACAAGATGCAGCAGCTGGCTTTCGGATCGGGAGCCCATCTCCCAGTCTGTTGGTGTAGAGCAGATTTGATTAGTAGAATAATTGATTAGTCGATCAAGAGGAAAATAATTTGATAATTTTGATAGTTGCAGAAAGTAAAAAAAATCTTCAGTTTCAACTTTTCAGTTTCATTGCTGTTTTTCTTTGTCTTATTCTGTAGTAAACTTAATATTTTTAGGTTTTGAATAGTCGAAACCAGCAGGTTGATAACATCACACTGTGTGTTAGGCATTTTTCCATTTTTTTCCCGGACATTTTATGGATAAAACTATTAATCGATTAATCTCGTTAGTTGCAGCCCTGGTTTGTGGGTCTTTCATAAAAGAGAATATACGAAGACTGGAGCCAATCAGTGAATTTCCAGCCACCAACTGTTATGAATATTTTCAATTTTCATTTAAAAAAACACCAGAAATGAGAAAAAATAACCTCTAAATGTGTGTAAAAAGTGATTCCTGATGTGTGAGGTGTAAAAATTAGTGTGGAAAAGGACTTGAATGGAATAAAAATGATGACGTGCACGAAGCATGTGACTTAAACGTAACTCAGTGCTCACTCCGACAGTGAAGAGCTGGAAGCATCAGATCTGTGTACCTTCCTCACATTAACACATGCATGGAAATTTCATATCTCCTTCATGTTTTTGTCATAGTTTTCCATCGTTTGAGCTTTGACTGGATCTTTTTTAATGACGTCATCTTGTTGTGTCCTCTTCTTCCTCAGTGGTTTAATGGCACCGACTGTAGCATTAGCTTCACCTACTCTTTATCTCCATCAACCAATGAACTCACACAACAGAAGTGGAAAATGTGAATGCTTCTTTCCATAAGCATTCATTCAAATTTTCTTTTGACTGTTTCCTGGAAATCCAGTTCTATTTTTAGTTCCTAATAACATTAGTTAAACTGACAGCAGAGAACGAGGTTTTGATCAATAAATGACTGAAATTATTACCAAAATAGTTTCTGATTAATTTTTGACTATCGGTTCAGCTTTAAATTAATGTTAGTCAATTTTTGAAAACTGCTGTTTTCTGTTGTTGTATTCTCATAAATAAGATATGTGATCATATATTCCATCTCTATTGTTGAATCAAACTGTTCTGATAAATGTCATGTGGAAATATATTTAGTTAATAAAGTTTGACCAAACAAAAATATGTTTTCTCTCAACAGGAAGTGATTGTCAGCAGGTGGGTTTCTTCCAGAGAGCGAGCGGAGCAGGACGACATTTGATTGGCGGACAGGAGACTTCAAAAACAGATGATGTCACTGAGTGACGCAAAGCGGTGATGTCACAAAGACGCTGATGACATCAGCCAAAACTCGAACCAAGGATAAAATGTTTTTTTTCATGAAAGAGTCAGAAACACGATAATGACATGGACGTCATGAAGAAACTGAATGTGTTTGGAAGCTCACGTCAGACAAATACAACAACCACAAAAGACATGACAGTTGAGGAACATCCGACATTAAAGAGCTCCGCAACAACAGCAGCAACGATCAAGAACAACCAAATGAAAATGACCCAACCAGCACATAACACTGGTCTGTTTAACAGAGTAATACTGGAAGGCGTGAAGGATATCTGAGCTCAGGTAGTCTGAGAAGGTGTTACCCTGAACCTTCATCCTGATGGTAACAACTCATATTCACCACAGAGAGGATGGGATACGTCACTGAGGATCAGGCATTCTCAATGGGCCCCTCCCTGCATCCACAGCTATTCATTCTAGTATCTTTGTGGGTCCTCATCACATTGAGGGCCCTGTATACTAAGTCCCTCTTTTTCCACCAGTCCAATGCCTCTGCTGACGATCACCTGACTCACTAAACAGAGTCTGACTGTGTTGTTGTTGACCTTCCTTCAGTAAATAAATAAAACATAAAAATATAAATGATAAACATAATTCTATCAAAGTCATTTGATTCTCTGTTTTTCATCAAATGCTTTTAATATTTACGTCTGAGGCAGTTTGGAACTCTGTAGTGAGTAATGCAACAGATGATAGGCACTTTCACCGTTCGTTGGCCCTGCTCTGTGAGTTTGCGTGCTCTACCACTTTGTGGCTGAGCTGTTGTTGCTCCTAGGCACTTCCACTTCACAATAACATTAATAACAGTTGACCGGGGCAGATATTGAAGGGCAGACAGTTCTCAAACTGACTTGTGGCAAAGGTGGCATCCTATGACAGTGCCACGTTTAAAGTCAGTGAGCTCTTTACAGGGTCCCAGGTTCATTTATTGTCATTCTCATCACAGGGTTGCTTATAGCCGAAAGAAGCTGCTCTGTAGTCTGGTGGTACGACAGCAGATATTTGTGTATCTCTTGCCAGACGGCAGCAGGGTGAACAGGCTGTTGCAGGGGTGGGTTTGGTCTTCTAACATCCTTTGGGTTCTGTGCAGGAACCTCACCTCGCCGACATCACTGATGCTCAGTAGATGGGTACCAGCGATGTACTGGGTAGTTTCAAAAAAAGAAATACAGCCCCATTCTAATTTTAAAATGATTGTCCATGGAGATTTCATGTGCTGGACTGTGTGCACCTGTTTACATTGGGTGTGGCTGAAACACCTGAACTCAATAATTAGTCCGCTGACTTTTGGCCGTATAATGTATATATGAGCAAAAAAAAAAATAACAAAATAAGTTCAAAACTTTATAGATCTCTGTTTGGCAGTCAGACATTTGCAGCAACAGTTACAGGAAGCATGAGGTCTCAACACTGTGAGCTGCAGCTTGTGTATGAAAGGTGTAACATTTAAGTTTCTTTGTATTATTATTATTATTATTATTATTATTATTATCATCATCATCATCATCATCAGCCTTCCTCTGCTGAGCGGTGTTACGGTCTCGCGTGAGGCGGGTCTCGCGGTAACAGCGGAGCTCCCTGCCTGCGCCATTTAAAGCCCGGAGTCGCGTCGCGGGGGCAGCGACGGAGCAGCGACCCGCCGACCGGACGGAGCGACAGTCCGCCGGCTTTACACCCTCCGGGCCTCCGTGTGTCCAGGTAACAGCGCACGCCGCGCCCCGGTAGCGACCTCTGAGCCGGTGACGGAGCCGGCGGAGGCCGCGGGGGGCCCGCTCCTGAGCTAAGCTGTTAGCCGTGGAGGTGACACACACACACACACACACACCGGGCAAGTGAACGGGAGTTTAACGGTGGCCGTGGCCGGGACACGGAGCGCTGTGTGCGGGGGCCGACAGCGCGGGGCACCGCGGGGCTGTGACCCGGTCCTCCGAGCCACTCTCCGCAGCTTCCTCAGCTCGCTGGACTCCGGTGTGGAAGTGTTACATGAGTGAAAACTGTGTTTAATGTTGTTTCCTCCTGTGAGTGTCCACTTCCTGTTGTGCTGTGTGTTTACTTCCCGTCCCACTGACTGCAGATGTGCACGTCCTTATTCAAGTAACTTACAGTTAAATACCGTGCAGCACAAATACTTAATTGTAAGGGAAAGTCCTGAGTTCAAATGTTTCACCTTAGTAAAATATTATGAGTAAATGTACAGTTAGTATATAACATAAGAATAATTATGGTACTCTATATGAAAATACTATATTATTTTTATTGATGCATTGATATGTAAGCAGCATTATTTTAATGTTGTTGCTGGACCAGATGGAGGTCATTTTAATGTAGTTTCATCAATAAAAATGCATGGTATTTATGAAGGAAATTTTAGAGCTGGTTCACTCAAGACAGAAGAAGTTTCAGGAGACCCGGATGTCTTAAGCAGGAATATTTATTGAAGCTCGATCGAGAAGAAAGGGGGAAAACAACAACATCTGAAACACAGGGTACTGCTACCCAGATCTGAAGATGATGACCTGAAGCTCAGTATTTAACCCTCCGCAGACCTGCTAAGTTTTGCTATATCCAAATAAGATCACGTCTAACTCAGCTTGGCATATGTGAGGATTTTATTGGATATAAGATCTCAACAAAGAAATATGTCTATCTTTGCTGTCCTAACAACAGCATAGCCTCTCTAGAGTCTCTCTTATCCGCTGCCTCCAAACTTGGTTGCAGCTTGTTGTGTCTAAACCTGAATACAGAAGATTTCTAGCTGACCTTGGTCCATCAGGTGCCGGAGCAGACTCGGCCTTATCAGCAAACAGAGACAGGCAGTTGACCTGAACTGTGAAGCCCTGTCTTAACTTACCTTTAACCAACAAGGTGGAAGTTTAACATACAAGAAGAAAAATTGATGGTTTCTCTCTCTCTCTCTCTCTCTCTCTCTGCGTGTGTGTGTGTGTGTGTGTGTGTGTGTGCTTGCGCATTCACATGCAGACCAGCAGCAGTATGGCAGATGACCTGGACATCGAGGCGATGCTGGAGGCTCCATACAGGAAGGTGAGAGTCAGTTTGTCCTCTGTGTTACTGAGACTCTCAGCCAGACTCTGCTGCTCCGCACACAGCTCATGTTAACTGACTCAGAGCTGTGTGAAGACAATCCACACTCATATAAAACCAGATCAGGAACAGACATGGAGACCCTCTGAAAGTGGTCCGCTTTGTGGGCTGCAGGGTTTTACAGTCTCATTAAATGTGTGACTATCGGGATGTTCTGTTTTCAGGGTTAGGGTTGCACAACACAAACTCCAACCCTGCTCAGGTAAGGTATAGTATCGACCATGAACACATCATTTATTAAACTGCAGCTCCATCTGACAGTAATAAATGTTCCATCTGAATGTGTTTAGACGGAAGCTGTTAGTGTTGACAACCTAAAATGGTTTTATATTTAGAAACTCTGGAAGCCAAAGAACACACCTGCTGTATGCGAGCATAACTCTGTGTCCATTAATAGATTAGTTGATAGACAAAAAATGAATAATCAACAATTAGTTAATCAATTAATTGCCACATTTTCAAATCAAATGTGAGGATTTGCTGCTTTCTTTGTCATGTGACAGAAAATGAAACATTTTAAGGGACTATAAATTCTCATTCAACAAAAATTGGCAAACTTGCCTAACACATTATCTTCGAAATAAACAAGTTAACTTACACGAGATGAAGTCTGAAGTTAGATCAGGAAATGTCTGATAATTAAGACTAAGGGCACGAACAGGGTCAACGCAAGTATGCAAATGCAGATGATTTGAGCTGCACAAGATTTATTTCACGCGTCACAAGCACAAGTTGCAGTCTAAGCATTGCAACTAGGGGGCACTATGAAAAACTGGAAGGTGTGAAGGATCTAAAACAACAAGACAAAAAACAACAAGACAAAGCTGAGCCCTTCTGTTTGAGTTCACTTCCACTCATTCAGTATCCAGTGCTCGCGGCTGTAGTTTAGCTTCACAGCTCTCATGCAGTTGATTTGTATTTTCAGGATCAGTTTGTGATCATAGCTGACTGCCGGCTGTTTCCTGCCTCTGAGCTGCTGTGTTGAGTCTCTGAGCAGTAGAGTCGGGCTGACACTGATGATGATGATGATGATGATGATGATGATGATGATGGCGTTCCTTCACAGACTGTCATGAATAAATGCCCATCTATCTCTCTTTGTAGACTTGCCTAACGATTTCTCACCTCTACTCCCCTGAATGCCAGTGTGATCTGTCACAAACATGAAGGTAGTAAAAAGCCCCCATCATGCATTGCTGTACTGTGGTCCCCATGGTAACATGACTGTGGTTCCCTTGGTAACTGTAAACTGTCACCTGGTTTTGGCCCGACCCCCGAAACCCCCCCCCCCAATCAGGAACACCTGAGGATTCTGGGGCATGAAGTGTTAGAGAGGGTCAGACAGCAGGACATGGAGTGGCTGATTAATAATCACAGGAGGATCATGGGAAGGCAACATCACACTGCTTGGTTGTTAGTGTCAAAGTTAGCCATTAGCTTAGCATAAGCACCATTCTGCATCCCAACTCTGAGCTGGGACTCAGAATGGTCAGGAGACAGAGCTGAGGAGGGGCTGCCATGTTTAGAGTCAGACTTCAACATAGACCTGGTCGGGTCTAGTCTGATCTGGTCTGGCCTGATCTGGTCTGGTCTGGTCCGGTGTGATTTGATCTGGTCTGAGGACAGGATGCAGTGAGGGACAGGGTGGGCGGGGCTTATGCAGGTGAGCAGCAGGTGAGTTGAAGTATCACATTTTAATTCAGAAGCTCTGCAGGAAGTCTAAAGGTGTGAGGTCACTTTAGTTTGATACAGGTAACCTATACCACACAGGTGCGTTTGACATGTTTAAGTCCAATGAATCAAAATCTGATACTTTCTATCAGTGCTGATCATGTCATCAGGTTTTAGACTGAATTCTTTCCTTCCTGGCAGCTCTCCTGCAAATCAATGCATACGTGACAATCAGCCAATCAGAGCTTTGTATGAGGTATTAAAAGAGTCCTCCATGGAGATTTATCATGTTAATCACATGTTTATCTCACACACACACACACACACACACACACACACAGCTACAGATTCATGTGATACCAGAGACTGAATGCTCTGTGTGTGTGTGATTGCAGCGTAACAGAGGACTGAAGTTTCACCACAGACTTTAAACAAACTTTTAAATCATTAAAGGCTGACTACAGATCAGATTAAATGTTTCCGTTATTGTTGCTGGAACGTGAAGTGAAACCTGGTGGGAGAGATATAAACCTGTGATCTGATGTTAAAGGACTGAAACATGTCAAACTGACAGGTGTGGTCCCTGAACAGGTGAGGGAGCGTCTGAGCTTTAGTATGGAGGGTGTGTCCTTGGTTCTGGTTTTGGGCCTAGTTGAGTGACTAAGACTCCTGTCTGCTTCAGGGCCCTTCAGAGGAGTCCCTGCAGCCAAAACCAGCACAGCATCCACCCGGCTGAAGAAGAGCTGGACTGTGGAGTGTGTCTGTCTGCTGTCGGACCCACCCCACACAGAGCCTGGGCTGCAGCCTGGGACTGACTGACTGATCCAGACTGATCCAGACTGACCTCTGACACCCCACCTCCAACACCCCTCCCCGCACAGAACAGTCTTTTTGAATGTGACTCATTAAATTGTGTCTATATTCTCTCTTGCCCCTTCTCCTCTCCTGCCCCTGCCCCCTCCCTGACACCTGAATGTTGCGTCTGCCTCCTCATGCTGTTCTCTGTCGACCTTAGGAGGACACCAAGAACCAGAGCCCCAACGGACAGGAGGAACGCACCAAGAAGTAAGCACTACTGTCTGTCCACCTGTCTGGCTGTCCATCAGACCTGTAGTGCACTTTCTGGTTTCTAAATTTCAGCCGTGTTTTTCTACTTTGTGTGTCCTGAACAGCGTAAAGAGGCAAACTTAAATGGATCTGATGAATCTGTAAAACACTGTAGTATTAAGCGACTGAGCTGTTAAGTGAGTCGAGGCAAACAGTAGTCAAGGTTTATTTTGTGTCTCCCCTGATCATCTCTTCTGATGTTTAATAATGATGACTAAAATATTGCAGTTGATGATGGTTTACATGTGATAAATTAGTGGTATGGGGTGCTCTCATTACACACAGCCGTGTGTAATGAGAGCTGTCCTGTTGGAGAACCTCACTGATGCGACACAGTCTGTGAAACTTCTTCTTTGTTGTTCTTCTCATTAACAGGTCTAATGAGGGGTGGAGCAGACACAAGTATCAATATGCAAACAGATGTTTAAGTTGTTTTTATGTTCTTTTCCGTGTAATTGTGGTGAAAAGAGGCTCATGTGCCCAGTTCCACAATATACATTTATAAAAGAGTACCAGGTGAACACACAGCTTTATAAATCTGATTTGAAAATTTCGTCAGCATATTTCTGTCTTTCTGGATACACACGTTTTTTGTTGTGAATTAGTTTTATATATCTGACCTATGATCAGCACATCCCAACTACTGAACAGAGGCTGCAGGGTGTGTGCTCTGATTGGTTGCTGTGTGTCCGACAGGAAGAAGCGCAGCCGCAGCCATGACAAGAAGCGCAGCAGGAGTCGAGACAGGAAGAAGAGCCGGAGTCGAGAGCGTAAACGCAGCCGCAGCCGAGACAAACGAAGAAGTCGCAGCAGAGAGCGCAGGGGTAGCAGAGAGAGGGGGGGGCGCTACAGAGACCACCACAAGCAGTGAGTAACTCTGTCTAGAAACCAGGATATACTGTCTGTTTACTTCCTGTCTACACAGGAAGTGAGGATGTCTCATTGTGTAGATTGACACCTGCTTGTGATCAGGTTTACATATCGGATCAGTTTCATAATCTAACGTACAGCTGAAGGACTGACAGAGCAGATTGTTGATCAGTTCTCTTGCACAGCTCTGGGATCAGGGCTCATCTCACTGTTGTCATGGTGACTGGTCACAATGTTTTTGTGTTTTATTTTGTGTTTTATATCATAACACAAGCTATATGAGTGGACGTTCAAACCATGTTTGGTGGGTGAAATTACCTTTAGTCAACATCGACAGCTCACATGATAAATGTTCATTTGTCCATAACTCCATCAGTACAACAGTCTCATGTCACACTCACCACAGGTTGAAAAACACATTCTTTTTTGTAACAGAAAATGTTTTCATCCTCATTAATTGTACTCCTGATCCATGTCAAGCTAACGTCAACACTTTTTTTACCTGTAAAAGGAAGGCTGCCAGACTTTTCATGTGAAACCTCTGGAGAAAGTGTTTTATATCGGGCAGCTTAACATGGTTTGGGGAACTCTGTTGTTGTACTAATTAATTAATGCTGTGGAAACATTACACTAAATTTAACAAGACAACAAGTGAACAGGGTGGAAGTTTGTATTACTTTGGAAATTAGAAATAAAGGCCTGTCTGTAATATAAAGGCCTTCATCTCTCTGACAATGAGGTAAACATTTGTGAATTTACAGTGTAAAACATTCAGAAAAAAAGAGACTCAAGTAGAAGCCTCTCACTGTCTTTGTGTTTGTGTTTCCAGCCGTCGGCGGTCGAAGAGTAAGAGTCCCTTCAGGAAGGAGAAGAGTCCAGTCAGGTGAGAGTGTTTATGTGTGTCTATCTGTAATGGCTGACTCAGTGTTTATGACAACAAAGCATGCAGAGGTTTGAGCCTGATCGTGTGTGTGTGTGTGTGTGTGTAGGCAGCCGATAGATAACCTGACTCCAGAGGAGCGCGATGCCCGGACCGTGTTCTGTATGCAGCTGGCAGCCAGGATACGCCCTCGAGACCTGGAGGAGTTCTTCTCTGCTGTGGGGAAGGTAAACACTGACCACAATATGTCCACATGTTGTTGAGTAGATCGGCGTTTTATTGAAATTTAGCACTACGAACAAAGCTCCACGAAGTCAATGATAAAGACGTTGAACTTCCTGTAGCTGCTTCACATTAAAAGCCCCTCACTGGTTTGTGTGTGGTAAGTTTTTACACTCTTTAGGTGGCTAAAATCCATTTTGCTGCTGACCCCGTCCACAGCAGTTCATTGCTTACCGTCCGTGCAAGGACAGCTGTCAGCTTCTCCAAACTGGGGGCACGCTAACTGTCATCTACTGTACATAAGTACCTCATACAATACCAGTGTAACAAATCTGAGCTATCCCTTTTAATTTAAAAGATGGAAAAATAAAAGCCACTAAATGTCTGTAACTAAAGGAGGGCTCTGTCACCATCAGGGTGGGGTTAGTGGTGATCTTGGTGGTTGGCGGTCCTCTGTGCTGTTGCTGGTTGCCATGGTAACAGCTGATGTGGTCCCTCTTCAGGTTCGGGATGTGAGGATGATCTCTGACAGAAACTCTCGCAGGTCGAAGGGCATCGCCTACATTGAGTTTGTAGAGGCCAATTCAGTTCCTCTGGCCATCGGGCTGACGGGGCAAAGGCTGCTGGGAGTTCCCATCATCGTACAGGCCTCGCAGGTACACACACACACACCGACACACACACTCTCAATCAGACAATGTGACGTGATGAAACCTGATAGTTAAGATGAACAGTCTGAATAGATCTGCTCCATTTAATCAGCATTTAAGAGTGTGTGTGTGTGTGTGTGTGTGTGTGTGTGTGCGCGCGCGCAGGCAGAGAAGAACCGAGCAGCAGCAGCAGCCAACAACCTGCAGAAGGGAACATCAGGACCGATGAGGCTGTACGTCGGCTCTCTGCACTTTAACATCACTGAGGAGATGCTGAGAGGAATCTTTGAGCCGTTTGGACGGGTTTGGACATACAATCAAATCATTATTAAATAAATGTAGTGGAGTAAAAAGTACAATATTTCCTTCTGAATTGTTGTGCAGTAGAAGTATAATATAGCAATTACCTCAAAATGTGAAAACAGTAAATGTACCAAGTTACTTTTCACCGCTACAAACACACACACACAGGGGTAAAGTCGGTGTGTGACAGCTGGTTTCTGTTTGTTGTCTCACAGATTGAGAGCATCCAGCTGATGATGGACAGTGAGACCGGACGATCAAAAGGCTATGGCTTCATCACTGTGAGTTCTCCCTCTTCATCAGCATCAAGATTATTGATTAAAGCTGGAGTGCGGAATGTTTGTCTCGTCCTTCTGGCAGTGAGGAAGCAAAAAAAAAATACAGTTTTTGAAACTCAATACAACGTTTGGCTAGTGAAAATACACCCAAGAGACACCTCTCGCATCGAATAGACAAGCTTTAGTGATTGACCAACAACTCTGGAACATTGTTTCCACCAACAAGGTTCTCAATCACTGTTGGTCTCAATCACACTTTTGAATGGGGGGATTGGAGATTTCACTTGTACTTGTACTTGAACTTAGTTGCCAACACTGTCTGTACAAATGGCATCTCCAATCTTTCCATTCAAAAGTGTGCCGTGTGTCAAAATATTAGGATACTTCCTTATATTGTGACACTTGGCACACTTCTGAATAGGCATCCCAGGAGAACACTGAGGTTTATAAACTGGCTGTCTGTATCTTTGACCTGTCTGTCTGACCCATCTGTCAGTTTGCAGATGCTGAGTGTGCTAAGAAAGCTCTGGAGCAGCTTAACGGCTTCGAGCTGGCTGGTCGACCCATGAAGGTGGGTCACGTGACTGAGCGGACAGACGCCTCCACAGCTTCATCTTTCCTCGACAGTGACGAGCTCGAACGCACCGGCATCGACTTGGGAACCACGGGACGACTGCAGCTGATGGCCCGACTCGCTGAGGGTGAGAGGGTGCTTTACACTGCTGCCAACATCCAACTGTAACACCTGGTGATCCCCACTAATAGACTGACACTGTGTGTGTGTGTGTGTGTGTGTGTGTGTGTGTGTGTGTTTTATCTGGGAGCAGGTACAGGTCTACAGATCCCTCCTGCAGCTCAGCAGGCTCTGCAGATGAGTGGAGCGATCGCTATAGGAGCCATGGCTGCTGTGTCAGGTACACACACTGAACAACAAACACATACACACACCAGTTTGCATTGACTGTGTTTCTGCTTCACTGTAAACCATGACTACGGCTGTTGAAGGACAAGTTCAACATTTTCCTGAAGTTAATATGAAGCTTTGATCTGGGAATTTTGTACTAAAAAGACTAACTTTGGATGATACTACTTGATTTAATGAACTGTATTATACTATAATATGGATGTTGGGGAAAAACAGCAACCGCTAAATAATGTATTTAACAAGTTAATATATGAATCCTGTATATTAGTAATGTAATTGCCAGATTTATATTACGTTTTTTTAAGTGTGTGTGTGTGTGTGTGTGTGTGTGTGTGTGTGTGTTTCAGCTGCCATGAACCCGGCCATGAATCCAGCTCTAAACATGAACATGAATTCTGGTGCTCTGAGTCTTCCCTCTCAGCCGCTCGCCACACACTGCTTCCAACTGTCTAACATGTTCAACCCCTACAGGTACACACACACACACACACACACACACACACACACACACACACACCTGTCTGTCCCTCCATGTGTTTATCTGTACTGTAATGTTTATTTGCATGTGTAAATGTAAAAGCAGAGTAATGTACTGAAAGATGGTACTGTTGGGTACCGGTACTTGTATCGGTTCAAATTTGAACAGTACCCAACCTTAATATTTATGTCTTTTAAGTCTGGTGAATATAAATCAGTCCATCCTGATTCATGTGACAGAGAGAAGCTCTAAAACAGTCCATAAACAAACACATTGTTGGGACATTTACATGTTAGAAAAGTTCAAAAGATCAGTCACATTAAATCCTGGTGTTGTGTCCTGGAGGCATACAGGTCAGGTTGAACTTCTTCAGCTGCCACAGGAAGTTCATCCTCTGTTGAGCTGTTTTGGTCCCACTTGACGTCCTGGGAGATGATGGTGCCCAGGAAGCCGAAGGACTCCACAGTGTCAACTGTACGTCAGCAGACTAATATGCCTAATCTTTTCAGTTATTTAGACTGCGGTGGAAACGCTGACAACAACATGCTTAAATAACTTTTTAGTTCTTTGGAAAGTAGTTCTGGGACTAAAAGTTCCGGGTACTTTGGGTGGAAATGCAACTATTGTCTTTCAAAGCGTCAGTACAACTTATTCAAGTTGTTGGCCAGGAGCAAGTCGTTAGTGGATTGGGGGGGTTTTAAGTTTATAGTTGGTGATCTGTCTGAGCCCCTTCCAGACAGAAGCAGAGTCATCGGCTGAGAACTGCTGTTGTAGTTTCTCAGAGTACAGTTGTTTAACTTCTTTCATGTCTGTATTTTGACTCTTTAAACCAGTCTGTCCCCACTCCTGAACGCCTCTTCCTTCTCCAACCTTAGCCCTCTGAGTTTGGCTGTGAAAAAGGGTTTGTCATTGTTGTAACTCACCCTGATGCGTGATGGAGCAGCTGTCCTCACAGAATCTGATGTAGGACGTCACAGCCTCTGTGTACTCATCCAGACTGTTGGTAGCAGGCCTGAAAACATCCCAGTTGGTACAGTCCAAGCAGGCTTGAAGATCCTCCAAAGATTCACTGTTCCACTTTTTCGATGTCCTCACAACAGGTTTACAGAGCTGTCATTTCTGCCTCCTGCCTGCATCCAATCGGCAGGATGTAAGAGAGGCCTGGGTTTAAACAACCACAATCTGCACACGTCACTGCATTATTCTTCATTTATTTATCATAATTGGAGTTTTTTTTACCTGCTCCGTCCAGCAGCAGCTCTGAGCTGTCTCATTATATTATATTACTATATTATATTATCAGCTCAGGTCTAGGTTTTAATTGCTGATAGCAGATCAGTTTGTGTTGAGTTGTGTGGGTTAGTTACAGGTTTGTAAACTGCAGGACGATATTTAAAAACATTGAATAAGGATGGATAATGTGCTTGTTGATGTGCAGCTAAACACCATCACCATTTCTGTGTTTCAGTGAGGAGGCTGCTGGTTGGGAGATGGATATCCAGCATGATGTCATAGAGGAGTGCAACAAACATGGAGGAGTCGTTCACATCTACGTCGACAAGAACTCTGCCGAGGTACATCATCTAGAAAGAGATAGAATCTAGATAGAATTTCAGCAGATAATTACGTCTAATAATGCAGAGCCTTGACTGGAGACTAGAGATACCCAGTTCTGAATGGTAATTTTGCCTCTCCCCCTCTCACAATCACCCAGTAAGTGAGACAGAACGAGCAGCTGTTGAACAAGCGGAACATAAACATGCAGATATACGTCTTTGACTGCTCTGTCCTCTTTTCATCCACAGTCGGTCTGTTTTACAGACCTACAGCGCTTGTTATGCTGCTAAACAGCGTGTCTACAAAGGAGGTGTTTCAGTCCGTATCACAAGCGTCTGACAGAACAGAAACACTTCTGTTTGAATCATTGAGCTGAAGAAAGGCAGTAGAGTACAGTAATGAATCTGATGTCAAAATCCTCCTTCTGATTTAAAGGCTTTAAATGGATTGGCTCCTCCCTACATCTCCAGTATAATTACTCTGTATCACCCACTTTACCCCCTCTTGATGCTGGTTTTCACTTCTTGGCTTAAACCCCACCTTTTTGCTCTGTACCCTGGTTCTAGTTCATTTCATCGGCTTAACATTCAACTGTCTCTACTTTGATAACTACTACCTACCTACCTCAGTGTTATTGTTGTCAAATGATGAACTTTTTCAACTCTCTGTTCTGCGTGTGTGTGTGTGTGTGTGTGTGTTATATTTTAACCTGTAAAGTGTGCAGAGACTCTTTGGTTGATGTTGCACTGTAAATAAACTGAAGTTTCATGACTGACCTCTGACCTCTGCTTGTTTTCAGGGAAACGTCTACGTCAAGTGTCCGTCCATCCCTGCTGCCATGGCCGCCGTCAATGCTCTACACGGAAGATACTTTGCTGGTAAGACTTCCTGGCACGTGACACTTTAGCTCTGTGCCATGGACCAATCAGGGAGCAGGTCTGATGTTTCACCTGTTGTTTCAGGTAAGATGATCACGGCGGCATACGTCCCCCTGCCCACCTACCACAATCTGTTCCCAGAGTCTGCCACCACCACACAACTGCTGGCCCTGCCTCCGCGACGGTGACTCACCAATAACACTGCCCTCTGAGTGGACACTGGACATTAGAGCCCAACCCTCTTTTATATCCCCCTCTCCTATTGTTCAACAAAGACAAGTTTGTTTCACTTTGGTTCATCATGTCGGAGAACACCGACAAGGGACGCTGTTTGTTTTCCTTCCTGTTTCCTGTGTTAATTCTCATCAGCATTTCTGGGCGTGGCCCCCACCCAGCCCCGTTTTTGAGTATTGTTCAATGATTAAGCTCCGTGAGCTGTGAGGAGGCCAGCCGATGATGAAGATGGTGTCAGCTGATTGGTTGGTTTGAAGACGTTTGGTATTTAACTGTTTTCTAATCAAGAATTTGATTTTGTAAAATCCTTGATTAAATTTTATTTTCAAGTCACAGAGAGCTGCTGTGTCTTCTTCTGTTGACAGGAAGTGTCATTTTTATATCTGTACTGATACCGTGCTCACTGAAAATACTGGATTCCGATTGGCTGGAAGGGGGAAGGACTGAAGAGTAGTAGTAATTACAATAACTCCTTTCTGTACGAGTCTTTTACCTGTAAACAGCAGTCACATCAACATCTAACTCGTAACTACAACAGAGGAACTCCGATATATCCGACTAAATAATATGAAAGTGCCTGAAACCCAAACAAACATGGCCACCTCATGTTGGTCAAAGTCTGTCGTTCAGTGTAATTAAAATCATATTTAATGGATATGGTGTTTATAACTTCGTAATCATACAATAGTCTTGAGTCTGATGACCAGAACGCTCTGAAGTGATTTATGTAGGAATCTCTCCGACTTTAACATCCTTCAAATATGACATGAACGCAGCATAAACCATTGGAACATTCTCATAAAGGCGGACCGGAACAATTTCTGGGTCATTGGGGCCTTCACTGAAGTCTTCTATGAGACCCACATACCCCTTTTATTAGAAATCAGATCACGGACTGCGATTAATTCTTTATGACAACAATACAACGACAATATACCAAAAGGTTGGGACGGGCAACAAAAGACTGGGAAAGTTGTGGAATGCTCAAAAAACACCTTTCTGGAACATTCCACAGGTAAAGAAGTTTATTGGCAACAGATGATAGTATCATGATTGGGTTTGATCGGGGCATCCTCGAAAGGCTTAGTCGTTCACAAGCAATGGTGGGGCCAGGTTCGCCACTTACACACTAAAAATGTGTGAGCAAATAGTCCCAACAGTTTAAGAAAAGCATTTCTCCACGTACAAGTGCAAGGACTTCTTGGACTTCTATCTACAATCGATAATATCAGTGCCAGTGGTTTACTACTGCTCGGCTTACTACATGTCGCAAAACGCAGTTCTTTGCTACATCTACAAATACAAGTAAAGACTCTACCATGCAAAGTGAAAGCCATTTGTTGTCCTTGTTTTTTTGTTTATTTGTCTATTTCTGTGTATGTACGTTGAGAGTAACGGAAAAAACGGAGTCAAATTCCTTGTATGTGTATGCATACATCCAGACGACATCTTTTTCAGTGACATCTGTGCTTATTTCAGTAAGACAATTCCAGGCCAAGTTCTGCACCTGCATGGCTTTGTAGCAAAGGAGTGCAGGTACTAGACTGGCCTACCTGCAGTCCAGTCCAGTCCAGTCCAGTCCAGTCCTGAATGGGAGAGGGGCCAGATGTCAGCCTGGGAACCAGACGAATCTGCGAGCTCAATGTTTTATTTGCTCTGGCAGATACTGCTGGCCCCTCTCCCATTCAAACTAATTTCCTTGGTACTGGCAGTGCTGTTGTGTTGGGCGAACCAATCACAACCGTTAATCTAGTATGAGGCAGGTTTAATATGATGACTGACAGAAAGGAGCGCCATTGAGGAATCTTCGTAAATAACCCAAAACGGCTGCCATGTTCCCCGACCGGCTGCAGCAGCAGTATTAAACAGACTGGACGGTAAATGTTCTCTAAAAGAACAAACAACTGCACTTAAACTTTATGTTGATAAGAAATATGTGTTTGACATACTTCTGACAGGACGTACCGTAGGATGGAAAGCATGTCATTGCTCTGGTTGGTTGTCTCCACCTGTCAATAACGCCCCTTGGAAATCAAAAATGAACTGAAAGGTTTCAGACTAATACGCATTTGCGAGTAAGTCTGCGAAGTCAGGCTAGCCAGACGTATCTGTCAGAGCAAATAAAACATGGACTCGCAGATATGTCTGGTTCCCAGACTACCAACTGTACAGTTCAACATCCAAACTTTCTGTCCCTGAACATTTAACCAAAACAGCTGAGTGTTTTGTGTATATGTATTTAGACACACATACCCAGTTTATTAGGACCACCAAGCTCAAACTAAGGCAGTCCATTGCAACAGTCCTGTATCAAATCCCTGTTCATTAAGGCTATAATATTCAGTTTGTGTTGATTCACCTGCAGGATCATTTGGGAGGATTTAGTTTGTGGTGCTACTTAATTATCTTGTGTTATACTGACAGGTGTTTCTGTTATTTACCCTCCCCTCATTGATATACATGGAGTGGACAAAATAATAGAAATGCATTCATTTGGAGAAAAAACACGATGACGTCCGAACCAAAAGTTTATTCAAACCACAAAAAGCACCAGAAGCAGGAGGGACAGACCTGTAACAAAGTTTAGAGTAAAAACACAAGTTGCTTATTTGTCACCTGCCTGTCTAACAAGCAGGTAACCTCCCACAGGTTTCTGATTAAAGTTCAGGCTCGTTCAGGTGGATGACAGTGATGGTGATGTCATCACGGTACCTCCTGGCCAGCTCTGGTGGCAGGCTCAGCATCTTGGCAAGACGGTTTGGTGCCACCGCTCCATACCCATCATCCCCCAGGGCGTGGCGGAGCAGGTGGGTGGCGGCGTTCTGGTCCTCCAGCACCGACAGAACCCGCCCCCTCCTCTCCATCAGGAGGCGCTGCAAGCTGCCCAGCGTCATGCCCACACCGGGAATTATGGGTCTCTGCTGCAGTAGTCCTGTACAACAACAAACATCTTCCACTGTTTACACTTATACTAGAGTTACATTACAATTCAGCTGCTCATATCTTTTACACATCAACTGCTTTCATCATTTGCAGTTCAACTGCTTTCATTATTTAGAGTTGAAATTACAGTTCAGCTGCTTTCATCTCTTACGATTCAGCTGCCAGTTCAACTACTTTCAGTGCTTACATACAAACTGAACTTCCTATAGCGACTGACCTTTAAATATGTTGAATGTTTTTAACCATTACACTTCAAGTGATTTCAACTCTCAGCTCTATCACTTCAAATGACAATTCAGCTCCTTTCAGTGCTTACAACCTAAACTGGAACTCCCATACACATCAACTATTATACACAACATATGACAGTTAATCAGGTCATTTTAATGTAACAGTTCACCTCGAAACTGTGAGGTGTGGCGTCCCTCAGGGTTCCGTCCTCGGTCCTCTACTTTTCTTCATCTACATGCTGCTGCTCTGAAACCTGATTCACATCTACAGGATACATTTAACCGAATAACTCCAGTCTTGAACTCAATGCACGATCCAGATTTAAAATAGATTTGTTCTTCCGTCTTCTGATTTTATAATTTTAGTGTGATAAACACAGTATGTGCAGTCCAGTTTAGGCTCAGCTCAGATGTTCTGTTTACTGTAGACCTAGTGAAGATCTTAGTTCTCTGACCTGTCAGTTGTTCCCCTACCAGCTGGATGACCGTCTGTCGGTGCATCAGCTCCCACAGTCCATCAGTCGCCAGAACCAGGAACTTGTCAGTGGGTCTGATGCAGTGTTGGATGACCTCTGGCTGGGCGCTCAGGTAGGGTGGGGTCAGGTAGTGTGGTGGCGGCGCCCGGACCGCCTCGCTGACCGCAGACAGGATGTCCGGACGCGTTTCGTAGACTCTACTCAGCATCTCTGCACTCCATTTGAAGCGGACGTCGCCAAATGCCCTAAAGGGCAGTAGCAGACCCAGCAGGCGGTCGTGGCGGACCACCGTTCTCCTCTCTGATGCCGGGTGTTCTCCCAGAACCCTTTGCAGCTCGTCAGGGTTCTGTGCGTTATGGTCGTTGGTGAGGCTGACTGCTGACCACCGCCCGTCCGGCTCCTGGACGCCCAGGACGGCCCGGCTGTCACCCAGGTTGGCCACATGCAAGACCCCGTTGGAGATGTGGGCGATACAGGCCGTGCAGCCAGACAGTGCTACCCGGATGGGGGAGGACAGAGGCAACGCCTCCCCAGGGAGAGACACCCGTCTGTGGACAGAGAGAGAGGATTCACTGACTAAAGCTGAAAACAGCCAATGAAAGCTCTGAGATGAGATCAAGTGGAATTCTTTCAGAGTTACAACCTGTAACTTCAGGTATATCTTCTTACTCTGGTTCTGCTTTTGTTTCCCCTGCCCCCCCCTACCCCCCCTAAAAATCCAAACTTGTCTTTCAGCTTGTTAATTAAACAATTAAACACACATGAAACTGTCACTTCAAAGGGGTAAAACATAAGGAGTGTGACTACTGAATGAGGACCTGGGTGAAGACATGGACAGGTGGACCTGGGCCTCCACAGAAATGTCGTAGTCAAGGCGACGAAAAGCGTTGACCAGTGCTGATGTCACCCTGCCAGCATCCTGCAGCCAATCAGAGGAAATAAATAATGACATCACAACATGTGAAGTTTTAAAGTTGCGTTCACTTTTTGACAGAGAAACTGTAGGATCAGGACTCAGGACATTATCTTTAGGATATTTTTGCTCTAATTAATCGAAAATGAAGCCTGAACAAACTGCAGCAAACAGAAGCTCCTTTTTGTCAGTGCTGATCAAAGAGCAGTGAGACATGCCCATCTAGCATCCTAAATATCATTGTCCTCCTAAATCTGAAGAAATTAGTCCCTGTCCCAGAACTGCTGAGGAAACCTGGACACATCAAACCAAACCTATCCAACTGGAGAGATGAAAACCGACGGAGGTCTGACATGTCCTGGTGAACATCAGGTACTGAAATGTCCGTCTGCTCTTAACTGGTACCAATAGGAGCTGGATAGGTCGGTACGGTCAGCCTTCACACCAATTGATGGTCAGATTTTCTGAACATTGTTTCCTACTTTAGAAGTTTTCACGGGTCCACATCATTCCTATAAACTATAAGACCTGACCCAAGACCTGAATCACGCCAGGTCCAAATTATATTGACTCTAATCAGGTCTGGTGGAGTCCCTTTTGGATTGGGTATCTTTTAAAGGTGAATTCGTGCCAGGTTTTGGGTCCACAATTTTGAAACAGTGAAGACTTCCAGCTTGGTTTCATTGATTTGATTATCCATACATGTCTGGATGCCTGGTTACCTCTTCCTCCTCTTTCTCTTCATCTCCATCCTCTATCCTCTCCTGCCAGTAGTTTCGGAGGCTGTGGAAGGAGATCGCTCCTCCATCAGGGCAGCTGTGGTCTTGGGGCTGTTTGTGCCACTCCAGCAGCGGTGGTACAGCCCGTTCCTCCTCCACCGCCCGTTCAAGCTCCGTCAGGGTCCTCAGTGGCAGCGTTGCCACGGCAATGTAGTAGAAGAGCCTCTGGCTGATGGCATGAGCACACGCCAGCCCCGCGTGGCCGTCAAACACACCAAACAGAAGGCCACCGCGGCCCGGCAGGCAGGTCGCGCTGCTACGACGGTCCTCGCTGGGGTGATTGGATGGCAACATGTTGCTATGGAAACCCAGGACACCATGGGAGGCAGGGCCTCTGGGGAGGGTGTGGCTGTATTCGTTGGCCTGGCAACAGGAGACAGACAGACAGATCAATATCGTTTGATTGATTGATTGACTGACCTTGAATGATGAAATTTCTCACCTTTAAGATGCGGTTGATCTGAGCTGAGCTCATCTGTCCCGCCTCCTGCCCCATCCTGTACTTCCTGCTCCCGCTGCCTGCTGGGTAATGGAGTCTGGGGAGTTCAGGGGGAGGTGGAGGGGAAGAGAAGGAGCAGCACGGCTGGAGCTCAAACCTGCAACGTCCACTAAAGGTTCCTGTTCTTCCCAGCATGGCCACTAATCAGGGGGAGCAAGCAGAAGAAACAGCAGAAGAACCAGCCGGAGAACCTGAAGGAGAACCTAAAGGAGAACCTGAAGAAGAACCTGGAGAAGAGCCAGAAGAATGAAACCTAGAAGAGAATCAATAGAAGCATCAGCAGTGGTCAGTAGAGCTGCATGTTTCATGACAGACAAGACTCTGAAAGATCACACAAAGAATGACAAACTTCTGCTAATGGCTGGCATCCACAGAATAGTGTTGAGAATGAACTGTACTGACAGTGGTCTTGAAATGCATGTCACTTTACCACCCATAACTGACAGAACTGTTCAGGTGTGCTTCACCACCGGCCCCTAATAGTCACATTAGCACCAAAGGCTCTGCTGAGGTAAACAATGTTCAAACCTGTGTTCTGGAGCTCGTATATGGAGTCAGTTAGACAAGTCTACACAGAAACAAGCTGATCTACAGGTTTCCAAATGGAAACTGATATCTAGACAGCTGCAATCCTGGTCGACAGCTATTTAATTCCTTTTTTAATATTATATATACACTCTGGAAATATACGTACCTGGAAAGCAGATACTGAGTGGATTATTTTGGTGAAATGAAGATGTATTGTTTGTCGTCTGTTAAGATATGCTCTGAGCAGACTGACATTTTTTGTTAGCCTCTTTGATGTTGTGGCTCTGGTTTAAAGCTGAACAAAAGATAAGTCAAGCCGAAACTCACCTTGTGTTTGTTGAAGTGTTTAGTTCCTGGTAAACTTTTCGTCCTCGTCCTTGGTTCAGTTGAAGGTGTTCTTGTTTCCTGAAGCAGGTCAAGGTCACGACCTTTGCATCTTGCTGGACAGGTGAGCTGTTGAAGGATGTTTGTACGTTCTCTTTTCTCGTCTGTGTATGTGTTTCTGTCTGTTGCCTTGTAGCCCACTGTGACCTTTGACAGCTTTCATATCTCACTCAGTAATCAGTAATCCATAAACCTCCTGCTGCCGGCTGTGAAGTCCCACCCCCTCACTGAGACAGTGTTCAGTATTTGTGAAGAAAATGCATTTATTTGCAAGTTTCATTATCTTTTCCGTTGAGAGTTAACAGACAGAAGAAGGTAAATCCCCAAACTGACCTGCTGAAATAAATGCATGAAAAAGTATGTGAGCTCACAGCTGAAGCTCTGCTGTTGAAACATATTAAAGAAAATAAAATTGTACTTTTTAAATACTTTAATACTAAGGAATAAAAGTGGCTGTTAAAGGAGGTAAAGTTCAGTTTAGTTGTAAGTGGTGAGTGATATTGAAGTATTTTATTCCCTTCCTGAACCTTTGAATAGACTGGTGAACCAGGGTTTCTTTAAATTAGGCCAGTGAAACTAAAGGCTGGTGTGTTATTTCCTCTTGCATGTAATTGGGATGTTTGGAGAACAAGTTGGTGTGGTGAAACTAGAGGCTGTAAACCCAAGGCCAATTGGCCAAGGTGTTGAAACTTGAGACATGGAACGTAGGTATTAGTGAAATTTAAGGTTGATGAAATCCGAGATTGGTGAAACTAGTGGCTGATAAAACTAGAAGCTGATTTGTTTGTACTTGGAAGGACAAGCTGGTGTGGTGAAACTCAAGGTAAGTACAAATCAAGGCTGGTGAAACTCAAGGTTGATGAATCTAAGGACCGGTTAAACTAGAAACCTTTCAGTCAGACACCACTGTGGTGAAACTATAGGCCTATGAATCTAGAAGACAAGTGCAACTCGAGGCCAGTGAAACTAAAAACCTATGGATTTAGAGGCCCTCAACAGTAGCTGATGTTTAAGTCAAGGCCATTGGCTGATAAATCTAAACGCCAGGACACTAGAGGTCGGAGTGGTATTTACTCTACCTGGTCAGGTTATCGGTGCTTGTATTTGGGAAGTTCTGAGGACAAGCTGGTATTGAAACTAAATGCTGAGGCATTTAGAGCCCGGTTAAACCAAAGGTAAGTGCAACCAGAAGCTATATTAACTGGACGCCAGTGAATTTAGAGTTTCCCAAACTAACTGTAGCTTACTTTAAGGCCATTAAAACTCAAAGTCAGTGAATCTGGAGGGAAGTGATACTAGAGGCCAAGGGGGTATTTTCTCTCCAGGGGCAGGTCAGCTGTTTCTTGTATTTGGGAAGTTTGGAGGACAAATTAAAATGATGAAGCTAGAGTTCGGCACAAGTTGGGTGTGGAAAATAAATTTCCACAGGAATGGATGCAAATGAACCAGGACTCCACATTGGTTGTTCTTCCAGCCTCACTGACCTTGTGTTCTTATGTAGCCTCCCACAGACTCCAGCGCTAAATCCACAGATTTAGGGGATGACCCAGCACCCCTCCAGCCCAGGAAATCAAGCTCTTACTGTGTGCTGGCCAGCCTACACCTGTCTTCCCTTCAGCTGAATTAAACAGAGCCAAGCAAAATCACTTATCAATCATATCAGTCACAAAAACATACCATACATACTGACGAAGAAAAAAGGAGCCAGGCTCAAGTGGAGTGGTCCAGTGGAGAGATGCAGAGACATGCAATGAATCAGAAGTCCTGCATCCATGTTGGCGTATGAACATCTCCACATTTAAGAAGTGATCTGTAGTTATATGTAACCTTGCACATAGTAAAATGAGTTAAATCCGTTCTACGTGAAGGGATACAAAATACAATTTGAATTGATTTATAAAAAGATCAAGATGTTACTCTGTATCGGCCAAAACCTGAGTTTGCTATGGAAACTTGTTTCAGGGGAGAAAACATCAGCTTTGTGCTTTCCTGTTAGTACTGTTTGTAATGTAGAATATGGATGTTGTAGAAATAAAGACCTTCTCGAGCTGAGCTGTTATGAGCAACTCTGTGTAACTCTGCTAAAAAGTAGAAAGTATCTCTCATGTCTATTACGGGATGAAAGTTTAAAGTTTGCCCAATCTGAAAAAAGTTCTTCACATTTGTCTTTTTTTTTTAAATTGTAGTTCTTATAGAATTTTCTTAGACTGTCTTAAAATCTTTATAAAACACATTATAAATATATTTGTTGGTAACATTAGGAATGTCCCACCTGCATTGTTAACAATTCCACTTCCACAGTAAAGGCCTACTGTTTTAAGATTAAAACACATTAATCTTAGGCACATGCACTAAGTGTTTGTGCAATGCTGCTGTAACAATGCTGTTCTCAGGGAACATTCCCTGAAGGTTCTCTGAAAGGTGATCGGCTAATGTCAAGCCCTGATGGCTTAAGTTATAGATTTACATGTTACAATTGCAATTGGACAATATTTTGCACATTCCTGCACAGTTTTTTCATTTTCATCTTTATATATATATATTGCTCATATTTAATAATATTTGTTCATATTCTGTATTGTAAATATTTCTATTCCTATTTTATATTTTATATTTATGCTTATGTTGACTTTTGCACTACTTGTCTCCTACCTGTATTTTTTTATTCCTCTAAGTTTTATTGTTTCACACCAATACACCACAGCAAATTCCTTTTATATGAAAACCTACATGGCAATAAACCTGGTTCTTCTGATTCTGATTCTGATTAAATCACATGTAAGGCAGAACTTCCCATATGACATGATACAGCCACTACTATTAACTAAGTGAATCACCGACCGAATACCTGTCTCCATCCTGTCCTTCTTATACATTGATTTGTTTTTATCATCATATCGGCCCATCTATTATACCATATTGGTGTATTTTGTGAGGTGATATTGCGATTGCATACGACTTTTCAATATAAAAACACTTGCTGGTGAAAAAGTACAGTGAAATAACATTTACGTTAAAATCCTACATGCTTACCTCCCAATTTCTTGAATATTTCTCTGGGAATATGATCCACAAGTTATTGTTCATAAAACAATTTTGACAAGTTAATTTCAATGTTCCATTTATAAAATCAAAATCGATAGATTTAAATGAATCTTTGTTCTCTTAAAGTGAATTATCTTTCCCCAAACATAACTTCTAACAGCTGCTGACACAAACAGCTGAGTGTCAGAGACCCAGCCCCCCCCCCCCCCCCCCCCCCCCCCCCCCTCCGGGGCCGTGTGCACACGGTGCGTTCAGGGACATCTCCGAGCTCAGTTTCTTTTTTACTATATTTATTCAACCAGGCACTATATAACATAATGAAAAGAGATAATAATTAATTTAATTAAGAAATAAATCATTCAAATTTGTATATGATTTGGATAATCAGACAACTACAAATAATAATAATGCCAACAAAACAGTCCAATAGAAAACAAAACAACACAATCAAAAAATTACGTTTTTACACTCTTCTACTTAACTAACACCAACATCTCATTCTTATCGACAAGTTTATTTATAAGGTACTTTTAAACACTGTTTCAAACTTATAGTGTGCTTCATGTTTTCAGCTCTTAACTACAACTGCTTTATAATTGAGCTACACATTTTTAACTGAACTAAAAAAAATTATTAATTATAATATATGTAGGTAGCCTACATTGTGAAATAAAGTTAACATATATTTCCCATGGTTAAATGTAGCATATTTCACCATGTTCTGATGAAAAAGACCATTGTGAATAAAAGCGTCTTGTAAAAGTGTAAAAAACATTTCTAATGATACACATAGTTTTAATAATATTTTTACTAATAAAAGAGGAAAAGTTCCTCTGATGTGATGTATAAAACATGATAGCGAGATGGTGAAGTCACATACCACAGAACCGCAAAGTCCTCGGTTTGATTCTGGCTGCAAACACCTGTTGCATGTCTCACCCATGGACACATCGTGAGACAACGGGACCCTGGACTGAGACATGTCATATTGCCCGAATGATGTTACTACATATTTTGATAACAGTGTAACAACAACAACCGACTGTGACATTTCCGTCGGCAGCTGAATGCAGCAGGACGTGTGTGTGTGTGTGTGTGTGTGTGTGTGTGTGTGTGTGTGTGTGTGTGTGTGTGTGTGTGTGTGTGTGTGTGGTGCCGTGTGCAAGCCGCGTGTGGCGCAGAGGAGGATAGAAAACAAACAAACACGGTCTCGGGGTCTGAGGTGAGTTTGAGCTCCAGGCCGATCGATCCGCTCTCTTGTCCCCGCAGCAGGCCCCCCGCCGCCGGGCCGCGGGCCCCGCCTGGCCCCGGTGTGTCCCCCCCGGGTCGGACGCGCTGCGGAGCGGACAGTCCTCCGCCGGGGACCGTGTGCTAACCTGCTAGCATGCGGGCGGACAGTGTGACGGCTGCGGGCCCGCGGGCCGTCCGCCTCTCTGCGCCCGCACGGCGGGAGGAGCCCGCGGAGCCGGGCCCGCAGGAGGAGCTGTCCGCCCGGGGGAAACCTGGAGCTCTTCCCGGAGCGGGACCTCCGGCCGCTGCCCGCAGAGAGCCGCCTGTCAGCGGCGTCGGGCCGCGGGGAGCCCGGGGGGGGGGCCGGTGCTGCACAGTTAGACGAACGTAGAAGCAAAAATACACCGACAGTAACACCGGAAAACAATAAGCAGCAGTGAGTATGATCCGCTCCAGGAGTTTGTCTCTCAGCTGCTCGGCAACAACAAACACAACAGAGCAGCAAACACCTGGACTCATCCGTCCAGCTGCTGCTGGAGACAGAGTTTAGAAGTTTAGAAGAAGCACTGATGAAGTGATCAGTCCATCATGTTTGATTAGAAGTCATCAACATGACATGATATGTACAGAACAACACAAGTTACACCTGAACACATCAGTCAGTCAGTCTCGTGTGGGTTTGTTGGGACCAAACATCAGAGGACTGACTGATGTGTTACAAGAGCTGGTAGTGTTTGCATCCTTAACTTCAGTAAAAGTACTAACACCACATGGGACGAGGCATTTTGCAGTTTTTAAAAGTATTTATTTTTTTTAAGAAAAATTCCAATTTGAAATCACCAAAATTGGAGATACGTTGTCTTCACAGGATAAGAAGTGCATGAAAATGTTAATCTGAAAAGTGGTAAAGCTGTCAGACAACTGTAGTGGAGTAAAGAGTATGCAGTATTTACCTCTGAGATGTTGTGGAGAAGAAGTAAAATATTACATAAAATGGAAATACTCAAGTAAAGTACAAGTACCTCAAATTTGTAAATTGTATTTTTGCCTTCCCTCTCTTTAATTTACCACAAATAAATATATAAAAAATATCTCCATCAGTTTTGACATTTGGTTTCTTGCAGTGACATCTCAGATTCTCTTATTTCTTAGCATCTGTTTCTTTATTTTATTTAAGAGACATTTAAAGAGAATAAACAGTTCATGTCATTTGTAATCTAAATGTTACTGCAAACAGACTCGAGTTCACAGAGCAGCAGTGCAGAGTTGAGGAACCTTTGAAGAAAACTCTGTGCTTCAGTGTGGCAGAATGATTGTAACCCTCTTCCTGCCAGCCTCTCCCCCATATAACACACACTGAGAACTTTACTCACTACAGGGAGCAGTAAGTTCAGACTCTTATCAGTCATCATCATGTTGCATCAACACTGATGCTGCACATCTGTAACTTCTGCAGCATTGCATTGTGGGATTGTTAGCAGACAGTAGAGTACAGTTTGGACTCGATTGTTCCACGGCAGTATACAGAGGAGACATTTACACTCCCTGCCTGTCTCTCTCTCTGTCTGTCTCTCTGTCTGCCTGTCTGTCTGTCTCTCTCTCTGTGTCGTTCTCCCTCTCCCTGCTTGTCTCCCTTTCTCTGCCTGCCTGTCTCTCTGTCTCTCTCCCTCGCTCTCTGTCTCCCTGCCTGTCTCCCTCTCTCTGCCTGTCTCCCTCTCTCTCTGTCTCTCTCCGCCTGCTCGCCTCTCTGTCTCTCTGTCTGTCCAGCCGTCGTTGTGGTGATGAGCAGTAATGAGTGTTTCGGTTGTGGCCGCAGTGGTCACTGGGTGAAGAACTGTCCGAGCGGAGGCCGAGGACGTGGGAAAGGACGCGGCAGAGGCAAAGGTGATACTGACAAATATTCTTATATTACATATATATATATATCTACACAAGTATATGTGGTATGATGGTGCAGATTATTCCACCACAACAACAGAGACAGTAAATTCAGCTCTTCACTGAAACTACTACTAACTCCTGTTGTATGAAAGAAAAACAAGCCAGATGAGTTTTAATCAAATAATTTGATCACCAGGTCTTCATTGATTGATTGACTGGACTCTAGTTTAGTCCACTCTCTCTGCCCTGATGAAGATGGGGTGTGAGATTGAAACCGGTCACAGTTTTAACCAACATGACTAAAGAATCTTCTCCAATTTATTTTTATTTTCTGTTTACAGTACTTTTGTGCAGATGGTGCTTTTATTCTGAAGGACTGGGGCAGGATGTGTTCCAGTAGCATAGACACCCCCTCTGTGGGAATGCAGGGCCTTTAATAAGGCATCAAATGTTGATATGCTCACCAATAACTCCAGCTGTCAGATAACTGTAGTGGAGTAGAATTAAAGTCAAGGAAGTAAAGTACCTCATAATCCTGCCTGAGTACAGCACTGAAGTAAATGTTTGTTTTTTTACTTTCTGCCCCTGTGAGCAGATGAGTGAATGCATTTAGACAGACCTGCAAGTTTTAAATCCTGTCTGTTTTTATTTTTTCTTTTATGAATAAAGAATCTTGTTTTGAATCTTGAAAACAACTTCCGGGTCTGTCACATGATGCCCTTGGGCCCAAAAATACTTTTTTCCATGACTGACATTGAGAAAGAGACGTCTGTAACTTAGCGGACATGTAGTTTAAATCCTCTAACTTGTATCTTTTAGGCCAAGCGGATGCCAACTCATGTGACATCACTTGAGGACATTTATCAGACTTCACACAGGTCCCTCTGGTGACTTTATACTACTTTTAAAACATGCAGTAGTACTCCCCAACACCTGGAAACACACACTGAAAATCACTTTAGTTTTTGATTTTGGCAGCTCCTTTATGACTTGAGAAGTGTTCACCAGGACTGAAACTTTACTAACCTGGGATGAACAGGTTAGTAGCTGCTGCAGGTCAGTGCGATTTTGTTGATAACCCTGAGCTGTCAGAGATAATCCTGCTGTAGTTCTGGGTTTAGCTGGTCCTGGTCCAAGACTGAGGAATGTTCACTCAGTCCTGGAAAAAAAAGAAGTTTGAGCCCTGGCCTGAGTATAGGGTGAGAACTCCTGGTAAGTAAGTTGTAATATTTATGTATAAAGCTGCATGAAGTGATGTGTCGTCCCTGCAGCCTGTTATAACTGCGGCAGAGGAGGTCACATTTCCAGAGACTGCAAGGAGCCGAAAAAGGAGCGAGAGCAGCTTTGCTACAACTGTGGGAAGTCCGGACACATGGCCCGGGACTGCAACCACGCCCACGAGCAGAAGTGCTACTCCTGCGGTGGCTTCGGACACATCCAGAAATGCTGCGAGAAGGTCAAATGCTACAGGTAAAGTGATGCAGCAGGTAAAGTGATGCAGCAGGTAAACTGACAGCTACAGGTAAACTGACAGCTACAGGTAAACCAGGTGCTAGAGACAAACTAACAGCTACAGGTAAACTAACTGTAGTGGTAAACAGAAAGATTTGGTTCCGTTTTTGGTTTACTTTGGAGCCCCGTCACTTTGTGTTGTACTTGCTGGTCCCACAGGGAAACCAGTGTAACCAGTGTTGGGAGTGTTAGCAGTGCATGTGTTTGCTGCAGGTGTGGGGAGATCGGCCATGTTGCGGTGCACTGCAGCAAGGCGTCGGAGTTGAACTGCTATAACTGCGGGAAGTCGGGTCACCTGGCCAAGGAGTGCACCATCGAGGCCACCGCCTAGCTGCCCCCCCCCCCCACACCCCTCACCCTCTTTTCTTCTTCTTCTTTATCTGTATTCCTTCCCTATGATCCTCCTCCTCTTCATTGGCCCAGAGGCCCGTCAGTCAGCCTCGTAGCAGCCAGTCAGAGCAGGTGGCGGAAGGAGAAGGGACGGACTCTAAAAAAACAAAAAAAAAAACTTTCTTCTGCATTTCTATAAGAAAAAACTGAATTTGTGTTTTTAGTTATATAGCGGTGTGAAGATGTACAAAGCTTTGTTTCAGAATGCTTTCTGCCCAGCCTTTGGCTGACAGAGTTGAGTGACTGGGGGGCAAAAGTTAAGCCCCTCCCCCCAGTTCCAATGTGGGCGGGGCTTTAACAGAGGGAAAATAAGTGGCGGACATTTCTTTCTTCAAACACAGTGATTAACTTTATTTTCCTCTCTGGACAAAACCTAGTTTGTCCGAAAAAAACGTGATTGGCCCCGACTCCAGCAAACAGCCAATCAGCTCGCAGATCTGGCCACTTCATTGCCACACCGGGGAACAGATGAGCCAATCAGAGCCGGTCACAGCAGACAACAAAAGGAACATTAATAATTAATATTTAAAAGGTGCGTTTTGTTGCTGTTTGGACCAGATGGAGCGACTCACCGATGGAAACAAAAACTAATAATAATAAAACACTTCAAAAAAAAACAACAATTTTAAGTTTGGAGAGTGCAGAATGTTTTCACAAAAAAATCCAAATGTTATTTTTGTACAATATATCACTTAGAGCTACTGTAAAAATGTAATTTGGTTGTACTGCAGACTGTAAGTTTAACATGACAATAAAAACATGGAGGAAGTGGACAGAGCCAAGACACACTGTCTGATCAATTTTTTTCACAACAACAGTTTTTAGTGAGGTTTTATTAAACAGGTCTGTTATTTACGAGTAATGAATAAGATGTTTCCTGGAAATAACTATTTATGAAGGCTTGTTTCTGCAGAAAAGGGCAAGTTGATTTGTACAGCACCTTTCAGCAACAAGTGTTTCATATAAGACATGAAGGCATTAAGACAAGATATAAAAGAAACACAAGACAATATAAAAATATGTATATAAACAGGATTTAATTTGAAAAACTATAGATGAAAAATGATACATGATAAAAAGAAATGTTCATGGTACAACTTTGAGTTAAGAAGTTTAAATTTAGACTTTCTATGAGGATTCTTTCATTATGTCTAACTTTTCATATGTTTTCTTCCTGGAAGACATGAGTTTCCATAGTAATTTGGTACTACTTGGGGAAAAATATGAATTTCCTTGAAAGAACTGCTCCAAATATGATCATATGTGCTCTGACTGAAAGACTTACTAAAAATCAATTGGGATTATTGAATAAATTGGAAGTGTGCCTAATAAACACTGTGTATTTTCCCTTTGATTAGTGCCAAATTAAATAATTCTTTTCTCGAACATATTTAAGAAATTTAAAAAAAAAGTTGTAAAGCTGTAAAATAGTGTTTACATAATGCTTTAAAAATTTTTAAAAAGTATGAGGATTTACCATGTTCTCATGAAAGAGAGACGTCAATTTGTCAGTCATCTGTATGATTATGACAAGTGAAGTTTTTTTTGGTATAATTTGGGCTGATGGAAGCATAAAAAAGTTGAATAAAATCAGATCGAGCCTTGGGGAGCTCCATGTTAACGCTGGTTGAATGCACATAGAGTCAAAATCTCACCTCATAGCCGTTCTGGGGCTTTCAGCCATATCCTGTGGTCCTCATTATCAGAATGAGTTGGCTCAATTGCCATGAACTCTAGTAAATGTAAAGACTCAAGGATAATGTGAAGTCTGAATATTCAAGCACCTCCAAAAGTTGTCCACTTGACATGTCAAGTTAAATCATTATTATTATTATTATATTGTATTTTATTATACAGGGTAGCTGACCTTATTTGATTGACCTTATTGTTCTTTTTATATGTAATTAAATGTAGTTTATTTTATTTTTTAAATTCATTTTTTCTTACTTTGACATTCAGCTGTTCAGAATTCATAATTCTGTGTACACACTCTGGTTTTATGTTGCTCTCAATGTTGCACACAGTTCCAAATACAATTTCCAAGAATATAGAAATAGACAAGCAGCTAAAAACTAGGACAACAAAGCTAAACAAACATAGGTAAAAATAAACATAAAACTAGTATATACATACAAATAGGTGTATAACTGTTTTGCTCACCAGTCACGGTGGCTAGTGGTTTTCCAAAGTTACCACCCACTGCATTTTCACTGGCAAACAAGTTTGTCGTTAAGAACTAAGGTTTTATTTGATTTAAGTTGGCTATGGTGTGCTTTAATGTATTTGAAGAACTAGATTTAAAACCCTTTTAAATGTAAATGACCACTGTAAACACAGAAATTAAATGTATAATAGTCATCAAATATTCAGCTGTGATAATGTTGTGTGTAAATCCTTTAGTGTGAAAACTACCAAACAAGCCCTTGTTTTTCTTTTTTTCTTTTTTTTTTTTTTTTTTGGTGTTGGAGTCTTAAATGAATAACGCCATATTGTTCCAAATATGAAAAGAACAAATGACACACGGACTATCAAAAGACAGCTTTCCATACATGACAAGCCTGTTGCTCAAATATACATTAATTTCAACACGTCAGCCGTTAAATTTCTTGTACGATTTGCGGTCTGATAGAGAGTAAATTCATCAGACTCAGTGCCACATGTCCCCCAGGCTTCAGCAGGGCTGCTGTCCTGCTCTGGTTGATGTTTTGGTCATCGTACATTGAAGACAAGTCATTACACTCCGGGTCCGTAGGTGGCGGTAATGCGACGAGAACGACGTCACGAAACCGGAAACAGGAGAAGAAGTCGGCGGAGGACTTCCTGTTTGTGTCGGCGCGTGTAGCTTCCGTCCGCGGCAGCTTTATTTATTCAGTGTGCGGTGCAGCTGTAGATGGTCTGAGTGTCCTTCAGTTCGCCGCCGGAGTCTTCGTCAAAACATAAAGCTCAGCAGCAGAGATGGTGAGCAGCGCAGCGCGTCCTCAGTCTTCAGTCTGACATGATTTAACACAGATGTACAGCTAGTTAGCATGCTAACCTGTTAGCCAGAGTTTACCTTGTTTAGTTTAACTTCAACTGGCGACTAATTAAAGATCAGTTAAGTAACGTTAGTGAATATTCAGTAGATTAAAACGTTTGAACTCATAAACTCTGACGAACTTCTAATAAGACATCAGTAATGACTCGCCGTCTGATAAAGCAGCAGATTTTTAAATGGAGTCTGGTGCGAACTGGCTGCACTTGCTTAATGTTAACTCAGTGCTGCTCAGTTAAATATTAAGTAGCCTCCAGTGTTCATTGTCAAATCATCATTTGAGTATTTTTTCTTATTATGAAATACACCTTTTCAAGCTACAGACTCTAATTATGTGAAAAGTTAATAGCTGACAGGCTAAAATCCAGTCAAACTTACTGTGAGTCTGAGCTCACAGCCAACAAAGCAAACAGTTCTGACTGGTTGGTCTGAAACTAAGATCTTATTGAAAACCAATGACAAATTTTCCAGAAGACATTAACAATTAGTAGAAAATCATCAGTGATCTTCATACAGACAGGGACGGCGCTCAGTCACACCGTCTGGGATAAATGACAGTTGTTTTGCATGGAGTCTCTGGAGTAATCATTTTAGTCTCTATATTTTACTATATTTCAGAAATCATAGTCCAATTTTTTTTGCACAAATGAAAAGCAATAAAGATACAACATTGTCTGTATCTTTGTTGTTTCATACCTGACTTGATTTATTGCTCATCAGCAGATTCATGTAGTTTTAGCTTGTGTTATAACTGACATCTATAACTAAATCTGTGTCTGTTTCTACAGGCGAGAAACGCTGAGAAGGCCATGTAAGTACTGATTCTGTGTTGGGTTGTGTGTGAGAAATTTCTTTTGGTTTATTATCTTGATTTTTCAGATTCTGCTCATATTGTTTTTTTTATTGTTATTCAACAATATTGATAAGTTTTAACTGAAATAATGTCGGTGTGCTGGGACAGTCAGTCTGATATCAACATTTACGTCAGTCTGTGTTATTAATGTCAGCAGTGATGAAGCAATTTCCACTGTGCTCTATCAGGGCCGTCATGTTCTACTGTCTTTAACTGTGTTCCTCTGCTGTGTCTCTCAGGACGGCCCTGGCTCGGTTCAGACAGGCCCAGCTGGAGGAGGGAAAAGTCAAGGTCAGGTTCTACACCGTTATCTACTGCTGGTTAAACTTTAGATTGATGTAAAATCTCCTCAGAGCTGTTCTTCTCAGTGTTTGTGTTCTCATCAGACTCGTTGTTTTGATGAATTTCTCTACAGTTTCTGATGTAAATCAACAGGTGTGATGGAGTCCCTGCAGGCCTGGACTTTCTTTAGCTTCTCTCTGTGAATGAAAGTGTCGTCTAATTAACATCATAATTGCTCCTGTGGATATAAAGCAGCTGTAAAACAGGCAGATTGAAGCGAGTCCAAATATCTCTAATGACTCAGTAAAAACGTTTACCTGCCTGATGCTGTAAGACAGGACAGGAAGAGATAACGTCAATATGAGTAAAGTAACATGTTCATGTAATAAACACAGTGTTAATGTAGGCCCAATGGTCTATTTCGGCTCACATCAATTATTTGTCACAGTAACCAACTGTGATTAAAAAGTATCAATGTACAAAAAAATAAACTCCACAGGATCCACACATTTACTTTCAGGGGCACAGTTATTTTTCGAATAACTCTTTTCAGGTTTTAGCTTTCTTTCCATCTGAATCCATTTGTTTAATGAATCCTTTCAAATCTCTGAGTGAACCTATTTATGGTAAGTGTTCAACTTCTGAAAGTTACTCAAATAATAAACAACTCAAAAGACTCAGCTGAAATCTACTGGTTTAGAAGACAGAGTTCTGAGTGACGGCTTCATTAATGTTCACAACCTGAAAATAATCAGACAGACCTACAAAACGTTGTGAAAATGTTCACATTTAAATAAAACAAGAAAACAGTCTCTGTTAGCAAAGATCTATCTGCTCAGATATTAACATCTACAGAAAATTGGAAAATAACAGCCCATCTTTCTCTCCAACTCGTCTGTCTGCAGGAGAGGAGACCTTTTCTGGCGTCAGAGTGCAGTGAACTTCCCAAAGCTGAGAAATGGAGACGGCAGGTACACACTTCCAACTCCTGTAGTATCACCTGTAGCTGTTCTTTTAACCAATCATAAAGCTTTAGGTTTTTGTTTCTGATTGATAAACACTACAATACCCATGAGCCTCAGCTGCTGTTACCACGAAGAAGACGACAGTTAGATGTATGTTACAGCTAACAGCGAGCTGAGTCTAATTATTTACACTTTGTAGAAACCTTTTTGTGTGTTTGTGTGTTTCAGATCATCAGTGAGATCTCAAAGAAAGTGGCTCAGATCCAGAATGGTGAGTATGATGAACGTGACTGACTCACCTGGATCGTCACAGTTATATTTGATGTGTTTCATGTAACAGGCAGGAAGTTAATGTTTGCATTGACTTTTTATCTGCATCTGATTCTATAAGAAAACATTTTACTGGAATCATCAGCTGGTTGGAGTCCCAGTGGGTTGAGCCGTGTCAGAACTGCACCTCTTTACATTAATATTATTATAAAATAATATAAAAGTCATGACATCAATCTGACTTAAACATTTCTGTATAATCTTTTCAACATAACAGCCTGAACTGACTGATCTCACATAAACAGGAAGACTGCAGCAGCAACACAAGGCGTCTAGTTCGGAACAACCTCGGTCATTAATGTGTCTGTCTGACCTGTCTCTTTCTCTGACCTGTCTGTCTGCAGCTGGTCTTGGGGAGTTCAAGATTCGGGATCTGAATGATGAGATCAACAAGCTGCTGAGAGAAAAAGGCCACTGGGAGGTTCGGATCAAAGAACTAGGAGGACCCGACTATGCGGTAAATATTATCCAAACCCAGTAACTCTCCTGGAACCAGTGACTATTTCTCAAATAAATGTTGTTGGTCTAAAATGGAAATTTTTCATTTCCATCTGTAGTGTTTGCAAACACATGACTTTATTACAAGATAGTAGTCAGGGTCTCTCTCTCTCTCTCTCTCTCTCTCAAAATTCAATTCAATTCAATTCAATTCAATTGCTTTATCGGCATGAAAGTTACAAAAACAGTTTTGCCAAAGCATCAAGGTACAGATTGATTAAAGTATACAAAAACAAAACAACAAACCAAACCAAAAAACACCAGTATCAGTACTATTTGCAATAATATAATTACAGAAAATATCAAAATTAGAACTAACTTTCTCTCCTTCCAACATCTCAAATATGAAGATTTGTCCGGAGTTCTTCTTCGAGGGGAAAAAAAATCCGAAATCAAATGAGAGAAATGTATATCTTTTATATATTTTGGTTTCATGGTGGTGATTACCGTTAGTTTTCCGTCTACATAGGTGGAGATAGTCAATCAAATCTTCATTAAGCAGTAATGATCTTTGGTTCGTGTTGTGATTGGTTGATATCACACAGCTCTGTCCTTTGGAGGTTATAAGAGAGGTTATAGGTACTTATTATTGTATGTACTTTGTATTGTATTGTATAAGATCAGAGCTGAAACAAACAGTTGATTGATACATTTTTTATCAGCAACAAATTTGATAATTAGTTAATTTCTTTTTTCAAGCAAAAATGTCAGAAATGCGTCAAAGCTGCAGCTTCTCCAATGTTGAGAAGATTTTCAGCTTTTTTACATTAAAGTAAACTGAATATTTGGGGTTTTTGGACGGACATTACATTTTTCTCTGTTTCCAATGTTTTATAAACCAAACAAGTTAATAGTCAAGATGAATGGATAATTAAAGTGATGGTTGGATGTATTTGTGTGTTTCAGCGAGTCGGCCCGAGGATGTTGGATCATGAGGGGAAGGAGGTTCCAGGAAATCGAGGATATAAATACTTTGGAGCAGCCAGAGACCTGCCTGGAGTCAGAGAGCTGTTTGAGAAGGAGCGTACGTAAACTCTTTCTTTACTTCCTGTTTTATATCAAACCATCTATTACTGTACCTTAGTCTTATTGGTCCTCGCTTATCATGTGACTCCCAGCTGCCCCAGCGCTGAGGAAGACGAGGGCGGAGCTGATGAAGGAGGTGGACGCAGAGTACTACGGCTACAGAGACGAAGACGACGGAGTGCTGCTTCCTCTGGAGGCGCAGTACGAGAAACAAGGTTCGATTTATTTTAAAATCAGTGAGATTATTTTGTTATTTATATAGTTTGTGTATGTTTTTCTGTCTTTTCGGTATCTGACCTGCTGAATATAAACACACAAATATAAAGAAAAGAGAAGAAAACACCAGGAACACAAAACACTTAGTGCTGAGTGAATCAAATACGCACTAATGACGTTGTGTGTTTCCGTGTGTATCTTTTGTTTATTGTGTTTGAATTGGGTGCAGCTGTGTTGGAGGCAGTGCAGAAGTGGAGAGCAGAGAAAGAGGCTCGTCTATCAGGAGACAAACCGCAACAGGACGAGGATGAGGAGGAGAGCATCTACACTGTCCACAATGAAGAGGTGAACTGTCCCTTTACATTGCAGGAGCTTCCAGGTTTTCCAGGGCTCTGTAGAGCTTTAGAAGTTGAGAAAAGTCAGAAGTGTTTGACTCAACTTTAGGATCAGCTGGTTGTGTTAACTCAGTTTAACTCACCTGTTTGATTTATCAAACTGTTAATCAGCAGTTCTGATTGGCTGATCAATTTTTGTTCTCTGATGAACCTGAACTCAAACCTCAGATCCTGGAACTGAACTCACTGTTAACATCTACCGTCTATTGTACTGATCATTTCATCACATTGTTTGTCTTTTTATTTTTATTTTTTTGTGAAGAACTTTGTAACATTGGTTTTAAATGTGTTATATAAATAGATAGTATTATTATGTTTAAATTATAACTATTTACTAACAGTATAAAACATGCAGGTGTTTGAGCAGCTGAACCAGCGTCAGTAAGTCTGTTGGGACTCTAAAGCTGCATCAGGATCTCTAAGACACGTCTCTGTTGTAGCTAGATTAGCTGCTGATTAGCTTTAATTGACATTTTATGTATTCTAAAAAAAAACTAAGTTGCTGATTGACTAAAAATTGATTAAGCTATAATAACTTTATTTTGAGACAGTTGACTAACTGTGTGGGTTGTGGGCAGAGCCACATAACTTCCTGTCAGTGAGGTTTGTTTGTTTTGTGTCTGTGTGCAGCCTGATGATGAAGAAAGCCGGGAGGAGCAGGAGGGAGACGAGGAAGGAGTCACCTTCATGGCACACGTACCTGTTCCCTCGCAGAAAGAGGTGAGACACACACACGCGCGTTTGTCTCGCAGTACTTTCACTATCCCCTAACCATCACAACTAAATACCTCACCCTGACCGTAAAACTGAACCTTAAAACAAAATATGATCCTTCAAACAGTTCTTTGAAGTAGTGAGGACTGGCCAAAATGTCCTCACAATGCAGACCTGTCATCCCCCACCACCACCACCCTACACACACACACACACACACACACACACACTGTATGACCCATCTCTCTCTCTCTCTCTCTCTCTCTCTCTCTCTCTCTCTCTCTCTCTCTCTCTCTCTCTGTGTCTGTCTGTCTCTCAGGTGGAGGAGGCTCTCGTCAGGAGGAAGAAGATGGAGTTGTTGCAGCGTTACGCCAGTGAGACTCTTCAGGCTCAGAGTCAGACGGCCAAAACTCTGCTGGGACTGTAACTTGTCTGTCTGTCTTCTCTGTTGATGTAAATATCGGCTAACTTTTATACTCGGCCTGTTTCTTATTAAAACGTTCTTCAGCTCAGTTTGTTTTCACTTGTCGTGTTTTGGCGGTTCCACAAATTTTAAGTAAGGATCGAAATTGATGCAGAAGAACCAGTGATATCATCTTTTTTTTTCACACATTCTTATTTAAACCTTGGAACCTACAGTACCCACAATGCAAAGCTCCCTCTGACAGATGGGTGGGATGTGGGGTGTGTTGTGCTAGTAGTAGCTAATGTAGCCTGGAGCCTGCAGTGGAGATGAGCAGCGGACTGCAGGAGTCTCACTTGTTTCTAACTCTACACCAACAGATAGTTTTAATATTAAGATTAATTTTTAGATTTGTAGTCTCTAGCCCAGCCGACACTAACTCAGGTGACATCACTTGAGGACATATCAGACCTCACACAGGTCCCTCTGGAGACACTAAAGGCTTTATATACTTTTAAAACACATGCAGTCGTACTCCCCAGCACCTGGAGCCCCTACCTGAAAATCAGTGCAGTTCATCTTTAAGTAAATACATCAAAACTTGTTAACAGATAGAAACAATGAAAAACAGATTTTATTTTAAGTGACTGTGGTCTGTTTATCTGTCAGTCCCTGTGAGAGTTTAAGACCTTCATTGGTTATGGCATTCCGACACCAACATTAATTCAAACATTGTTACAGAGAGTGAACAGAAACTGTCTCTCTGTCCTATTCAGGGTTCAGCTTCCTCTCAGTGTGTCTGTCTGTGTCTCATCATGTGGTTTCAATCTGCCAGCTGATTGGTTGATTGGTGGCAGCATTCTGCAGCATGTGATTGGCTGATTAATGGCTGAACGCTGCATGTGATGTCATGTGAGGAGAAAACTGCCGTCAGCCGCATTTAATCAGCCGTGTGTGTGTGTGTGTGTGTGTGTGTGTGTGTGTGTGTGTGTGTGTGTGTTACTCTGGTGTTTCAGTTTCTTTCTATCTGTTGGACTGAAGGTTTCTCTAATAAACTGGTTGAATTCATGTTTTAGACCCAGCACATTTAATAGAAGCATCTATGAAGCTTTTATCAATAAATATAACTTCAACATTTCATTATTTTCAGCCACACTAGCAGCTGTGTGTGATGTTAATATATGTCCACTTTGGTCTAGATTCAAATATGTTGACAACTATTCGATGGATTGTGATGAAATGTGGTTCAGACATTCATGTTGGCCTCAGGGTGAATTAGAATAACTTTGGTGATCCTCTGACTTTTCAACATTTCAATGTGTCCAATATGTTGGTTTATGATCAAATACCTGTAAAATGAACGTCATTCCCATCAGCCTCTGCTGTACTATACATTTACGTCTAATTAGCCAATTAGGCAAAACTGAGATTGTGAACGTGGTAAATGTTATATCTGCTAAACATCAGCATGTTTGCATCGTGAACATGTTAGCATGCTGATGCTGAATTTATGACAATCCATCCCATAATTGTTGATATATTTCAGTTTAGACTGAACTGGTGGACAGACAGTCACATCCATAGAGCGTGGTATTTTTTTTTTTTTACATTTCTTGAACCAGTCAGAATCAGGGATGATGGGGCAGAGCTACACAGGTCCAATGAGAGGGACAGTAGCAATGTGAAAGATTTGATTGTTGCTTTTATTGTCTGCAGAATTTTAAAGAAACCAGAATCTGTCATTCAAGCGATGGGAGGTGTTAATATCTCATCAGGCCAACCAACTGAGGTCAGCAAGTTGTTTCCTGATTCTTCTGTTTCATCAGCTCCACAGTCGGCCATACACTGTGTTGTTGTTGTTGTTTATCAGCTGATGATAGTAAATATCAGCTGACTGTTGGTATTCAGCTGTGTGTGTGTGAGAGAGAGAGTCTGATGTGTATTCCCTTTTCCATACAGGAAATGATGTATGGTAAAGAAGTAAATAAAGAAAATAATACACTTCAATAGAGAATGAGACTAAATAAGGTGGATTTTTGGGTGTGCTGTTGACGGACAACATTCTCCCACAATGCACTGCAAATTAATAAAACATGAAATACATTGTGTGTGGAGGTGAAACAGCTGCAGAAAGGTCTTGGAAAACAAACCATTAAAAAGTGTAAAAGAAATGTCACATCTGACGTCACAATAAATAATTTCCTGTCAGTATAAAACAGTGAAGCATGTTGCTATTATTTGTGTAAACTAACTGCTAAAACTTTGTACTATGATGATCAGTACATACCGTGTAGAGTTGGCAGATACAGCCACAGTCATGTTGTGGCTCCTCCCTGATGATGTCACAGCTCGGTCGGTATAAATGAGCAGCAGACAGCTCGTCTCTGACAGACAGACAGGCATCATGTGGTGTCGAGGTTTCCTGCAGCAGACGGTCAGATCCATGTCGACCAGCAGACAGGTCAGTCTGTGTGTGTGTGTGTGTGTCTGTGTCTCTGTGTATCTCTCTGGGTGTTTGTGTTCTGCAGGCACATAAACGTGATAACACACTGATTATTGATTATGGGGAGTCACAGCCCTTATGGGGACCTGCTTGTTATCCCCTTTAAGTTTTAGGGTTCAGACTTGGTTATAGGTCAGACATGTCCTCCTGAGTGACAGTTTAGCCGCTCACCGTCTTCTTTAAGCTTGTTTGACATTAACAGTAAAGTTTGAAAGAAGTTCCAAACTTGAACTTTATTCTTAATAATTTTCTGAAAATGTCTATAGCATTTATCACAAATACATCCAGATATACAGACAATATCAGGCTGAAATGGTAATGTGATTGCCAAACAGAAATTTACAAAAAAGACTAAAAAGTGTGAAAATTCATAAATGTTGATATAATTTGCAATGTACTTTCATTCTTTTTAAGATGTTGCACATAATGTATTAGAAGATGCATGAGATGAAGGGTGAAATGTCTTTTTAATGTTGCAAGAAGCAAAGAGAGGTTTTTGTCTTCTGACCTTACCTCATTTTAGATATTTTATAATCACATTTTATATATATCTTTTATATTTAAATTTATTGTGACATATCGCTAAACCCTTGACGTTGTTTATTAGTTATTTATGTGTTATTAAGAGTTTAAATGATAAAATACATATTAATCATCTCATACTGTCCTTCACTGTGAAGATTCAGATTATTTGATGCTTCATAAAGCTGATTATAATATTAATAGGAAACACTGGAAATGTTACAAAATGTGGTGTTTGCATATGAGTTTTGATTTAAAGAATTAAAAAAAGAAAACTAAATATTTGAATCTTGGTATACACATTTCTAGTAATAAGTATTATTATTTGTGTATGTATGTGTAAAGTTGTACTAGTTTTTGTGTGGGTTCTCTTTGTCAGACTGCATGTTGTTGTAGAAGGTTTATTGTAGATTTAATTCCTTAATGAATGAATAAATAAATAAAGGTTTAAGGGGTTTAAAGTTGTGAAAAACAGGATCACAACAGGATGGATGTAGACTGACAACGGGTAGTAAAATAAATATATTATGTATAATGAATATACAGAGATGTAAACAAAGGTACAACAGAGTGTAGCGGTGCAGTAGTAAAGGGTCCTAGTGACGAGCTCAACAGTCTCATGGCCTGCGGGATGAAGCTGTTCCTGAGCCTGGTGGTGCTGGACCCACTGCCAGATGGCAGCAGGCAGAGCAGGTTGTTGTTGGGGTTATCGGGGTCTTTGATGATCCTGTTGGCCTTCTTTTTGCACCACTGGGTGCAGAAGTGCTCCAGAGATGGCAGCTTCATCCTGGTGATGTCCTGCACAGTTTTCATCACCCGCTGTAGAGCTTTACAGTTGAGAGTGGTGCAGTTGCCCTACCACGCGGCAATGCAGCCAGTCTGGATACTCTCAATGGTGCACCTGAGGAAGTTGCAGAGTCTTCTGGAGTCCATGTTGAATCTCCTCAGCCTGCAGAGGAAGAAGAGCTGTTGTCTCGATGTGTTTGTGAGGATATTGGTGTGGTGGGTCCAGGTCTGAAATGAACCCCAGAGGAACCCGAAGCTGCTGGCTCTCTCCACTGTGGTCCCATTGATGGAGATGATGTCACTTCCTGGAGTCCACAATCTGCTCCTTTGTTTTCCCAACGTTGAGATGGAGGTTGTTGCCCTGGCACCAGGATATCAGGGCTCGACCTCCTCTCTGTAGGCTGTCTCATTGTCGCCGATGATCAGTCCAATGACGGTCAAGTTGCCAGCAAACCTGATGAAGGTGTCAAGCTGAGCACGCAGCCCTGAGGGGCGCCGGTGTTCAGGATCATGGTGGAGGATGCGGTGGTGCCTATCTGCACAGTCTGTCCGTCAAGAAGTTCAGGAACCAGTCACAGAGGTTGATGACAAGCTTGGAGGGCAGTATTTTGCCATGTGGTCTTCCCTCCCGGTTGTGACCAGGGTGACCAAGTTTTGTTCAATTTCCTGTGAGCTACTGGTCCCGTGGGATGGGAAGGGTTAGGGAAGTCGTAGATATGGTTATGGTTAGGGTAGGTCTCCAGGAAATTAATGTAAGTCAATGTAATGTCATCTGAAGTGATGGAAACACGACTGTGTTTATGTGTGTGTTTTATTCAGCCGGTCAACTAACTGTCTGTCCCTCTCTGAATTGTCCGTCTCCATCAGGCTGGTGTCCTCTTCGATGTGGACGGTGTCCTGCTTCGCGGCGGCTCAGTAATTCCGGCCGCTCGGCGAGCTTTCCGGAAGCTTCTGGACCGAAACAACAACTTCCTGTTTCCTGTTGTCTTCGTCACCAATGCAGGAAGTTGTCAGAGACACCACAAGGCCCAGCAGCTGTCTCATCTGCTGGAAGTACAGGTAGGTCAGACAGGTGGAGGCCAGACCAATCAGACAGAGATAGAGACAGAGGACAGACAGATGGAGAGACAAACAGATAGCGACAGACAGGTGGACGTTTTCAGATTAGATGACTAAAACATCATCACCTGTGAGTTTTAGATGTCCAAGACGTTTCACAGATGAAAACCTAAATTTGACAACCCTACAAAAAGAGACTCAGTTAAACTTTCTGACTTAAAAGATGCAAACAGAAAAATGTAATCATATAATGATAATGTGTCTTTATCATTGAACGGTAAACTTTATGAACTGAACACACTATGTTCAAACAACAGAATATTTAAAATTAGAGTAAGTTTAGAAATTGAAGGTAATCACTATTGTTTGTGTTTTGGCCATGCAGTTAAATCATGCAATCATGATTTCCAAATTATTCTGTTTTTAATATTATAGTTTGTGTTTTCTGCGTTTCATAGAGGATAATCAGATTTGTTTTGCTGTCTCTGTAGATCACTCCGGAGCAGGTGGTTCTTTCCCACAGTCCTTTGCGAATGTTGAAGAGTTTCCATGATAAATGTGTCCTGGTGTCTGGACAGGGACCAGTGATGGACATCGCCAATACGTATCCTTCACTTCTGACCTCTGACTGCCTTCTTTTCCATGGCAACTGCAGCGGACGCTCATGAGTATTACAGTATTTAGAGCCTGAAAAAAAGCAATGTGTAAATAATTGAAACTGGTGGTCAGGACATAAACCTGTTTGATGGTTACACCATCCAGGGGATTATTTCACATTCAAAAGTTCCATTAAACAAACATGTTTATTATAAATATAATTAATAAGGTCTGGCTACAGTAACATTGTTTTCAAACCACAATTTACAAATGAGACAAAAATCAGAAGAACATTTTGTCTAACATTTGGAAAATATATACGCTCAGTGCTGCTCAGCTGATAATGAAAAATATGAGGTGTGTGTACTGTGTAAGAATTTCTCTCTCTGAATGATTCATGGGTTTGAAGTCTTGACCGTGTCGTCAGTTTGGGTTTTCAGAATGTCGTGAGCCTCGAGCAGCTCAGAGAACATCACCCCCTGCTGGACATGGTGGACCACAACAGGAGACCCAAACTACCTGTGAGTACTTTACCTGTAATCTTTATAAACAGATATTTGCATATGAATACAGAATCCGTAGGCAGGGGACCAAGACTTTTGTACCAGAGGCTTTCTGGTTTCCATTTGTAGTCCATTTGTTGTCCGAGTGGTATTGACCAATCACGTTTGAGCGGGCTTTGGTTGCCTGCAGGTAAGCAGTCCACGTGGAGAGCAACAGAGGTGGAACACATTGGCTGAAATGCAATCTTGGAAACAAGATTTAGTTTTTTAGCTCTTCAGAGGACAAAAGGGACTAGAACCAATTTTCTCTGCGCTGTGTTATATTTGCAGCTGTATGGTGCAGCTAGTTCCCGGCATTACCAATGTTAGCGGTGGGTGTATTTCATCACAATTTTCATTAATAAAATGAACACGAATTACATATTATTGTTTGTAATTGACCTGTTTTATATCTGATGATATTGTAGTAAAGATCCAGCAGCTCAGTCGTCTAACAGTGTTTTCTGTTTCAGTCGTCTCCACTGAAGACTCTTCCAAGAATAGAAGGTAACACAGAACTACACAGCAAATGCACAACACACATTTTTAGTTTTCTGCAGTTCATATTTACATTATTTTTATTTAGCGTTCCTACTATATTTTTATGTTTGAGGTACATGCTTTCACTGTTGATTTATTTTTTCAGATTTTTTTTTGCCTGCATTTGTCTTTTTTAATATTGTAAACTCAGCACATAAGTAAAGCAGGCCTCTTTGTGTTCTCACCAAGTGTAAATAGAGGTTTATTGAATGAAATGGACTTTGTTTAAACAAAACAACTCAAAGTGTTTTATATGACAAATGAAAAGATACTAAGTCACGATATAAAAGACACAAGCAAATAAACATGATTTTAAAAAATAAAAACAGAATAAACAGAAGAATAAAAAAAGACAACGACATATGATTAAATAGCCATATGATTTTGTTTCCACGCTCTAATTTTGTTGACTTTTCTCACTTTCTCACTTCCTGTGTTGCTGTAGCGATCATCCTGTTTGGTGAGCCAGTCAGATGGGAGACCAACCTGCAGCTGCTGATTGACGTGCTCCTGACCAATGGGAGTCCTGGTTGTGTGTACGATCCTCAGCTGTCGGCCCAGCTGCCGGTTCTCGCCTGTAACATGGACCTGATGTGGATGGCAGAGGCCCCATCACCCCGGTAACTAACACACCACAGGATGTAGGGGTGGGGAATCACAATTCACCCAGTCATATCAGTGTCACACTTGCAACCACATGGACAAAAAATCAAGAGAGCTTGAAAGATTATGTCTCAATGCAGAAAATAATTGGAAATGTAAAACTCCCAAGCAACCTCTGGGGATGAAAAATTAAGCCAATGCTGAAGTGTCAAAAAGTTCCTTGAATGGCCACTTGAGGCTGGCTCCAACAGCGAGTCATTCCCCATAGACCTCCATGTTAGAAAGCCCAATTTTACAGCAGAGATAAACATGTTTACAGCTTGGTCTCTATAGCTATTTTCCACATTCTTGACAACGGGTGAATTCTTATATATCTCACCCATTTAAATTATATTAAGGCTTAAAGTTATACATATCAAGGCCGTGTCTTAAACCTGCATTATTTCTAATGGCCAGCAGGAGGCGACTCTACTGGCCTCAATAAAGCAAGATGGCTTCCTTCGCTTCCTTTTCATTTCTGTTGAAAGTTGCACATGCACAGTACCAATCAGGCAGAGTGTGGATCATGATATGGATACAACCCGACCAGCACCCCTGGCTTAAAAGCTAGTGTATGGAAGCATTTTAGCTTCTATGAAGTTGAAGGAAAAACTGACCTGGACAAGGCCAAGACTGTATGCATGTTGTGTATTAATAAAAAGTAATGGTAAATTCCTATGTTTATTTTAATTATGGATCATTACAAATACACAATGTTTTAAAAGTAGCAAGTAGTCACACAGTGAGAAAAAATAAATCAACCATTTTGATACATCGAGATGGATCATCAATCATTTCATAATCGCATCGTAGCTAGCCCTTTTAATCGGAATCGAATCGTGAGGTGCCTATAGATTCACATCTCTCTAGCTCTCAGGTAGAGGGCGTGGGACTATATAATAATTTGTCAATAACAGATCAATTAGTAAATATTTTATTTTGTTTGTATACTGTATAATCCCATATCTCCGTTCTAGACAGGATAATTATTTCTCTGATGTCCTTCAGGTGGGTATGGTTATTATCAGTTTTGACCCTGCTGTATTGCTGTAGGTTTGGTCACGGGATGTTCCTGCTGTGTCTGGAGTCCGTCTACAGGAAGCTGACGGGTCGAGAGCTTCAGTACCAGGCGCTGCTGGGAAAACCCAGTCTACTAACATACCAGTACGCCGAGCACCTGCTTAGACTGCAGAACCACAACCACAATCTGACCACCATCTACGCTGTCGGGTAACCAAACCATCTATAACAGCGTCTATGCTGTCGGGTAACAAAACTATCCATAACACTGTCAATGCTGTTCGGAAACCCAACTATCCATAACACCGTCCAGAACACCATCTACCTAACCGTCCATAATACTGATTACACTTTGGCGTAAACCAAACTATCTATAACACTGTCTATGCCATTGGGTAACCAAACTGTCCATAACACCCTCTACCAAACCGTCCATAACACTGTCTACATTGTCAGGTAACCAAACTCTGTTCTTGTTTTTTCCTAGTGACAACCTAGTGACGGATATCTACGGTGCCAACCTGTACAACCGTTACTTGGCACAGCAGCACGCTGCTGTGACGACCACTACCAAGCTTGTTGCCGAGGGGACGGGGAATCAGGTGACGATGGCGGTGCCAGAGGAGGAGCTGGTGTCTGCGGCCTCCCAGTGTCGCTCCATACTGGTAGGAGACTGGTAGTTTTCTGGGCTTTTGCAAAGGCCACAGTTTAAGGAGTTTAAAGGGTAAAGATGTTTTTACAACACTGATTTTATTCCTATGGCTGTAGCACAACCCCCCAAAGAGGACCAAGACAGGGTTAACAAGGGTCACAGCAGAGACTTAATATTTGGTGAAAGACCAACCCTTTCAGCTCAGTAAGGTCTCAGTTAGTGATGAGAAGACTAGTTCTTTTAACTATTACACCGGCCCAAGAAAAATTCTGGTGTGAAAAGAGTCTCTATGGTTTAGTCTCTTTTCACACTGACTCTCTAACAATAACATGTTGTATTAACTTCTGTCATTAACACAGAGCTGCTCTACCTGTCCTCAGGTGTGCACAGGTGTCTATAACCCTCGCTCCCCGCTGCCTAGTGACCAGAGCAGCGCAATCACGGAGACGGTGTTTCACGGTCACAGAGACCTGGTCCTGGAGCCAGACCTGGTGGAGCCGAGTCACGTGGTGGAGGACGTGGAGGCCGCCGTCGACCTGCTGCTGGAGCAGGAGAGCTCCATCACCTCAGACACTTGACACCTGACCTCTAAGACCTGACCTCTGACCCTCACACAGGCACTACATGGGTTTGTCCATGGACCGATATAACCTGCAGGTTCACGTTACCTGAAGGCATCAGTTGGCAAATTTTTTGTAGGGTTGTTGGCCGTCTACCTGTACTGTTAGCTGGTGATCAGTGAAGAAAAAGGTGTCACACCTGTCTGTAGAACATTAGTAAGACTCTATATAGCATAAAGAAAACACAGCAGAGATTGGAGTTTCTATTTTCTCTCTACTGTTGTCTCCTTACTTTGTTGTCCACCATTTTGTTCAATAAAAACGTTTGACGTTAACTCCTCTCACCCATTTACACCTGGTATTAAAATGCGATCTGTGTCCGGACAAGTTATCCGGATAAGGAAAAACACATGTTAATGCAAGGTGTAAATGCCACATGATCGGAATGTGATCGGATTTAGCCTGACCACATCTGGAGGTATTCTGGCTCACATTGGGTTTGGATCTTAGGTAGGTGTATAAGCGCTGGCATCCGTACCTTAATCACCATTCTGCTCTGACCGCAAATACCACTGAGCACTCCTCGCATCAGAAGTTAGGTAGCCTGACGGAAATATAAAGAAAGAAGGCTATACGGGGACTGGTAGAAAAACGTCTAAAATGACAGACAAGCGGTAATAGTATCTCTGGCAATCTTACACCAGCAATGTTGACACTTGGTGCGTTGCTGCCACCTCAAATTATTCACACAGGTTTTGTTCTGGAGGACAGAGATCTGATCTAAATGAAGGTAACGAGAACCCATTAAAAATACCAAGTGTAAACGCAAAGATCGGATGGTTTATTATCAGGATAACATGTCAGATACAGATCATATATCATAATCAATAATCGTATATATGTTTGTTAATATTTATTCTACGTCAGAGATATAAAAATGAGCACGACATAATTTTTTGATTTGTTATACTTTATATTGTGAACCGTTCACAGCACTGCTCCACGCACAACATTCGTGTGAATTAATTTGCCCAACAAATTATTGAAGTCCTTTTGAATGCATTGAAATTGCAGCAAAATTTTGCGATTTTAAATCCTGGTGTATCCAGACCTAAAGACAACTGTATACATGCTACAGAAATGAAATGTAATGAAAGAAAATCTAGCTAAGATTATGTAAAATCAGTTCATAAACATGCCGTAACTGGCTTATAGCAGACTATAATGTAGTTGTAAGTGTTTTTGAACGTATTTGTTAACAATAATTCCTCCTGTGGACAGCCAGAACTGGACACCGCTGTATAAAATACAGTGCATGACAATATGGTAAAACACAGCTATAATTTAAAATGTCTTCATAGTTATAAGTTGTAACAAATAAACATGTCCCTATATCTCTTTATAACTACATTATAGTGTGTTATAAACCATTTATTACATGTGGTTTATTACATATTATAAATGGGGGCCATCGTCTCAATAATCAGTTCTTACTGCAGTCTGTTTTTAAGTTAAAATCTCACAAAACAACATGGTCAGACTCACTCAGTGTGCTCTACTAACACTGTAATAGCTCACACAGCTAAGTCGTCAGCTGATGGTAAACATGGTAGCAGATCAGCTCGCTACCAGTGGTGCTACGTTGGCCACCCCTGGCGGTCACGTGACCGTCACCTTGCAGTTCATATTGGTCTGTTGAGACTCTCCTGACTTAGTCCTCCCAGCTGACTGCTGATGATCAGCAGGGTCTTTAGACTCACCTGTGAACACCTGAACATGGTGCTGAGTTTACAGCAGAAAACTTTAAACTGTGACCTCTGACCTCAAAACATGTTTGTCTACTGAAGTTGCAGATCATTTCAAGCTGTTTTTTTTATTTTTTATATAAGAATTTAACCCCTTTACTAATGTACCTGACTTTTAATAAACTAATAATGTCACTGTTTTTGTTGGTGCTCTGAACAGGACTGAAACAGATAAACAGTAGCCTATCATAAATAAAAATGTGTTATTGTGCTGTCCATAAGAATGGTAGTTTCCTGTATAGAGTTCTCATGCAGATAGATAAAGTTGTCTGTTAACTGTCTTATCTTTGACTGACCTTCAATTCTAGCGTCTTTTTAGGAGAATATTAACCACACAAACCAAACAAAAATATAGATTAAATGACTTTTAACCCAAAAAAATGAAGTTGGGAGTGCTGTTTTCAGCTCTAAGTAGTGTCTGCAGGTATTCGTCTCAGGCTGCATACAGCCACAATAACCTTTATCATTAGGGCAGACAGTCTGTATGGACCCTGAGAGGCGAAACCCAGAGCAAAAAATGCCTGTAAAACACTTGCTGCTGCTTGTTAAGCTCATTGATTAAAATTGTTCATTGGAGATTCAGAGTGAATCAACATATTTATCAGTTCCTCTCTTCTCTCATGTAGACTGTTTGAACAGTCATTCAACATTCAAAGAGACTTGAGTAAGAAAATCGACCTGAAACTTAAAAAGTGAGGAGCATCCCTTACTCCTGTCAAGTGTATAAATATATTTATTTCTTAACTTAATTGTACTATTCTAGAGCATCATACAAACAAAACAACAGTGCCATCCGGTGACTGGACAAGAAAGATGCAAACACATGTGGAAATGAATCTGATTGAAACAAGGAGGAATAAATAACAGCTGAGAGTATAAACCCAGGTACAAACATGATATATCAATGGTTCAACAGTTGTCAGGACGTTAGTATTCAATTTTAATAAAGCATTAATAACTGTAATTTTTTTTCATTTGCAATTATATATTTGCAAATGTGAAATGTACCATAAGAATTGTTTTTTAAACTTTCTAACCATACACATACAGTACAGAGCACATATATCTATATTCATAAGGAAAAGGAGACATTTTGAAAAAATATTAAGATCTGAAGTTCTAAAATCTGCAGGTCTGTCACTAACGAGAAATGTTGATGTTTAAAAAACTTGTGAAGGATATTTTCCTTGAATAAAATTTCTGAATTGATTTCTGACATCTTATTAGAAATGTCACATCTCTGCTGTGGAGATCAAACCTTTTCCATAATTTCTATATTTCATCAGCTGTGAGAATATGGTAATACACGGACTGAAAGTTACTTTAGTTATTTCAAACAGTTGTTGACAAAACAATCAACATAATAGGCTTCTGGATCTTTCGATTGTATCACATGATCTTCCTCAGCAGACTTAACTGTATTGTGATGAAGAATTTCCATGTTTCCATGAGCACTTTAAGGACTTCTCAGTCAATATTAAATGAATAAAATTTAATTTGAATTACAATAAATCGGTTATTCCAAACGTAGAAGTTGTGAGGCGAGAAGTAATGCTCATACAACATTTTAGACGTTTAGTGCCAGTTTGACCTGCTCAACATGGCGGCGGGAACAGGACATCTCCAAACAGGAAGCGGGGCAGCTGCTGCGCCTGCGTAGTGGCTCACCCCGGGTCCCTGTAAAGATGTCTGAGCAGGCGGGGAGGGAGCGGAGCGGAGGACCCGAAACAAACGGACGGAACCTGCGACTCTCCGCAACTTAACCGGTCAAGGTAAGGGCAGGCGACCCCGCAGAGCTGCTCCGAGGGCACCGACCCGTGGCGGAAGGTTTCGGCCTGCAGATAAACCGGACAAACGGCGCGCAGGGCGGCTGAGTTTGTAGTAAAGAGCCAAAATTGCGTGCAGGACGCGCAGCGCTGTGGCAGGGGCGTGTCCGCCATCTTGTCTGAGAAGTGGCGCCTAAACAGCAGCTGTCGCTCTGAGCGCACAACGAGCGGGCCGCGCAAAATGGCCGTTAATGACGGGAGCTAAATGCGTCCCGTTTCCCTTTCTGTGTTTTTAAATCAATTTAGACTGGTTTGGCCCCGCGGTGGACCTGTACGGAGCGCCACCGTGTCCGTGTCTTCAGCCCGGGCTCCTCCGGAGCAGCCGCGGCTTTTTGTTGTCCTCCCCCCTCTCCTCCCCCTTCTCTTCTCCTCCTCCGTGTTTGTTTGGAAAGCCTGCCAGGCGCATGCGTGTAACCATAGCGCTCGTTTCTGCGTATGAGAAAGAAAACATCCAGGATTCATTTAATTAATCACACAGCGGCTTAATTTCATATCAGATCCTCACGGACACGGTGTTATCAGGGGTTTCGAGTGTTTTGATCAAATCACAACTCGGATATCGTTGCGTTTGCCGCCTTCTGCCGTCAGACCGCCACATTCAGACGGTCTATGATAAACAGCTCGGCCCGGACCTTCGTGTTGTCAACGAGCTGAAACAGAAATCTGTCACCGTTTTACTGGTCGAATCGGCTTGTTTGCTCAGCTCAAATTTACACATTGATTCAACGGGATTTACCGTCTGTACAGCAAACAAACACCAGCTATCCGTTCACCATCCATCAGTGCGGTCATACACCTCCGGACAGAATCAGGATCAACTTTATGGAGCTGCGACTGACGAGCGTTTAATCATTGATCCGTTCATGCGTTTGTTCTTAATGAAGTCTTCGTTATAAACAGTGAAACATGTTTCTGTTTCAGTTTCATGTTTGGCTTTTTACTTGAAAAATGAATTGATCCAAATAGCTCCTTATTAAATTCCTGTCAATCAACCAATCGATCAAGCAGTTTCAGCTGTAGTTCAGTTTATCATTATATCAAGAAGATTTGAATGTAACAAGAAGCCACTTTATGTTGTTTTAACAGGGGAATCCCCATTACACACCAACAGTGTTCACATTGTAAAAACATACAACCTATTTCATTAAAACAAGGAACTTTTGTAGTTTTAACATGATACACTGGTTTGTGTCATGACAGGTTTATACATCAGAGAAAAGGCTTCCAGTCAGAGCCTAATGAGAAGACATTGTAACATACATTTGTAGTCAAGTGTCACTTGATTTAATTGGCTTTCAAGGCGACCTTTTATTTAATCTGCAACTATGTTTATGATTGATTTATTGATGTTTTGATGTATTTTTCAAGTCACAAGCCAGACACATCCTGGTTCCAGTATCTCCAATGTGTCGATTAATAGACAAAAACAATAAGTGAATCCCAAAAGTGACCGGCTGATGAATTGATAATGAAAATAATTAATTATTACAAAAAATGTATTGGTCAGGGTTTCACCTTTTCACACTCAGATTTGTGTTTTATTTGTGCTTTTATGCCACAATCAAAAATCCAATATTCATATTTAGATATAAATAACAGTATGCAGATGAAAATTATTACAGATGAAACCACAAACATCTTTCCACAGTGTATCACTAGACTGACAAAAAAAGTGACTCACATATGAACTGTGGACAATGCCCCTTTAATGTCCGGTCCAACTGATTCAGACGTTTGCATTCTCACATTCAGCTCCTCCAGGTGATGTCTAGAAAAGTTCAGGGTTGGAGTGCATGTGTGAGAGGGACTATAGTTTCTAAATGGGAACAGCTGAAACAGTAACTGATGACTGTGTTTAGTCAGTTCCTCAGCTTGAGCAAGAGCTGCAACAACGAGTCGACTATCTGCTTAGCCGATTGACAGAAAAATAACCAGCATTTGTTTTTTTAGTCAGTTTTGAACCAAAATTGTTTCCAGCTTATCAAACGTAAAAATCAATACTTATAATAATTGTTAGTTGCAGCTCTAGTTTGAATGTCACACTGGCTCTTTTTTTTTTTTTTTTGCTGTCCCTAAAAACTCCCCACATATACACTGTATTTGATTTATGGCTGCAACTAAGGTTCACAGAGTCCAACATGATGTCTTCAAATGCTTCAAAAAACAGATGTGACACACTGGAGAAGATTTGGCATTAATGCTTAAAACACAACTGAGTCGATGATTATTAATCATTAATCATAATCATTTCAGCACTAATTTTGTCACAGCATCAGATATATTTTCTGCTCAGTTGACGCCTGAGTGAGGATCTGACGTGACAACAGTCTGAGTCCCTGCTGTCAGACCGGTTTGATCTTATGTCACATTTATTATTTATCTTGTGGTTGTTGTTTGAAGGATACTAACATCAATATAATGTAATAATTATTATTAGATTACTGTTGATTTATGAATGTTTAGCCAATTTTATCAGCATCTTTCATCTCTCAGGAAGAGTGCGTTTGTGGTCTAATCAGTAACGGTAAATTTAGAAACAGAGTTTGTCCACCAGAGAGACAAACTAACATTTTACACGGTAAAATGCAGAGTTTACAACACTTGAGACAATCAGCTGATTGGCAGAAAATTAATCCGTAACTATTTTGATAATGAATAATAGTTCAAGCTAAAATGGCAACCAAATACCAAACCTGCATCCAGCTTCTCCGTTGTTAGGATTTTCTGCTGTTTTAAATGACAGTAAACTGAGCTGAATAGATAGATAGATAGATAGATAGATAGATAGATAGATAGATTACTTTATTCATCCCCGAAGGGAAATTAGGTCATCATAGCAGCTGGTATATTTAAATACAATACAACAATAAAATACAATACAATACAATAGAATAAAATTAAATGTTCCAGTATATGGAGCATATCTTTTGGGTTATGGTTTAAACTAGAAACTGAGATTGACATGAAAATAATAAATCATTAGTTTTCAGCCCTATTAAATTGTCCCACAAACATTGCATATCTGGGTCACTATCACATTCTAACAATCATTTTAAGGGGGACCGTTATCCAACATGTTTGATGATTTTGTGTGTTGATGAGGGAGAAAATATTTCGTCTCATTCTTATAACTATAAATCTTCAATATCATTAACAGTCTCAACAACCTAAGATCACACTGATGTTTTATATTGAAAATTACAGTGCCATGTCTTCCTGTCCAGGCAGGTCAATGTCATTCTAAGGAGCAGCTGAGATGTCCAATGACAGCCAGGGATCGGTGAAGGGGGAGGCGGCCACGATGCCGGCACCCTCTGTCGCCGCCTCTTCTCAGGGCCCGCCCCTTTCTCCGTCCACCACCTCTAAACCACCTGAGCTCCCAGGTACACCTGTCTGTCTCTCACTTGTCTGTCTGAGCTCCCAGGTACACCTGTCTGTCTCTCACTTGTCTGTCTGAGCTCCCAGGTACACCTGTCTGTCTCTCACTTGTCTGTCTGAGCTCCCAGGTACACCTGTCTGTCTCTCTGACCTGTCTGTCTCTGACTTGTCTGTTTGACAGATGAACTGGTCCAGGCTGGATGGGCTAAGTGCTGGTCTCGGAGGGAGAACCGGCCGTATTATTTCAACAGATTCACCAATCAGAGCCTGTGGGAGGTGCCAGTGCTGGGTCAGCATGATGTCATCGTGAGTAATGTCACTGTTTCCTTTTATGATCCACTCCACTGTGAGGCGCCTTACCAGGAAGGAGTCAAAACATTTTTTTTTTAAGATGAATAACTTTTTAATATGAACATAGATAACCCATATAACAGACCCAGCAATGACCTGTCTCTCAGTCTGTTTCTTTTCTGTCTGCAGTCTGATCCTTTAGGTCTGAATGCGGCTCCAGCAGAGGGCGGAGACAGTAACCTTGGTAACGGTCAGAGGAAAAGGAGAAGTTCTGAGGAGCAGGGGGCGGGGCCTAACAGCTTCAAGCGAGCCAAGGTAAAAACTACCTTCCTACAACTAAACCATAATGCACACCTGTTCATGTCATCAGTGTACGACTTAAGAGTAGTAATCAAACTAATGAATGATGTGCAGTGGATTGTGGGGAACTGAGGCTACGTCACCGATAATATCCTCCTCCTTTTTCTTTCGGCTGGTCCCGTTAGGGGTCGCCACAGCAGATATTGGATTTTTCTGATGCGCGTATATTTGATTTTGCATTGATTTCAGCCGAATGCCCTTTCTGATGCAACCCTCCGCATTTACCTGCAACACTAAGAATGCACTGGCTTGTGCATCCCCTAGCCACATTGAATTAACCACTCAACGTTTGATTTCTTCCGAAAAAGGGTAATTTGATAGGTGCGTGACGAATCAGGGAAGGACATGTCATGACAAGACCCAATCAGGAAGCAAACGTCGGTGTCTGTGTCATCGTTTTCAAACATCTCAGTTTCAGCTTGTCCAGACTTAAATGCAATCCCGAAGTTTTCAAACTAAAACAGAGTCAGCATCGTTTTTTAGTGGTGTGTGTTTTATTGGTATGAAAACACCAGAGTAGCGTGGACGCTAGGCATAAACATAGCAGAAGTTATGCGTTTTAAAACAAAAACATATTGGTGTGAATGTAACCTGAGTCCTCTAACTCTATCTATTCTGACAATGTTTGTCTGTTTGTTTCAAGGTGGAGCCAACCACGCCCATCTCTCCCAGCACCCCCGGGGTCAAACCCTGGAGCGCCGCCCCCGAGGACAAACAGGCCCAACCAGCCACGCCCACGCCCACAACCCCAAGCCCCACCCCAGCTCCATACAGACCAGCTGTGTAAGTACTGAGGCCACGCCCCTCCCAGTTAGCATCTTAAGCATCTTTAGGATCTCCTTTGAATGCATTTTGTTTTCTCCCTTCTGGAGGTTATAATGTTGAAGTTGTTTATTGCTGATGTTTTCAGTATCTACTGGGATCTGGACATCCAGACCAATGCTGTGATCAGAGAGCGCCCCCCCGCCAACCATCTGCCTCCTCATCCTGAGATCGAGCTGCAGAGAGCTCAGCTGGTCACCAAACTTAGACAACACTACCATGAACTATGTCACCAGAGAGAAGGTACCATCATACCTGACGGGGTTATTCACTGCTGGTAAACTGGTTATGTCACTGTGGTTTGAAAAGAGTGTGAGAAAGACAGTAGTTAGATGAGAGGGGTCTTGACCTGGGACTTCTTGATCTTGACCTGAGAATCGTCACATGGATCAGGGACACACATTCAACTATACTTTAGGGTTATGTTATCTTCTGAAAGTCCATGTACTGCATGTGAAAGAGCTGAACGTCTATCTGTCTGTGGTTCAGGTATCGATCCACCCCGGGAGTCGTTTAACCGTTGGCTACTGGAGAGGAAAGTGATTGACCGAGGTCATGACCCCTTACTGCCGAGTGACTGTGACCCCGTCATCTCCCCGTCCATGTTCAGAGAGGTCATGAACGACATTCCCATCAGGTACCTGTCTGTCTAAATGACTGACTGTCACTTAAAACTTGGCAAACTCAAGTGTCTGTGTTGAAAACATGTGGCTTTAAACCTGGGCTGGAAAATATCAATAGAATTAATGTTTTGATTGTTATCTGTTTTCAAAATATTGATAATATATTAATATGTGTGTGTGTGTGTGTGTGTGTGTGTGTGTGTGTGTGTTTGTGTCAGGTTGTCACGTATTAAGTACAAAGAGGAGGCCCGGAAGCTGCTGTTTAAATACGCTGAAGCTGCCAAGAAGATGATTGACTCTAGGTAGGTCACAACAGATGAGTCAGAGTTTTATCCTGATCAAGTCATCAGCTGGTGGGTTGGCTGATGTTAAGGGAGCTCTAACATTTGACCTCTGACCTGTGCAGGAATGCAAGTCCAGAGAGCAGGAAGGTGGTGAAGTGGAACGCTGAAGATACCATGAGCTGGCTGCGCCGAGATCACTCCGCCAGCAAGGAGGACTACATGGTAACCTCGGACTTTCAGATTTTCAAGCTGTTTAGTCTAAGGTAGTCTTATGGATTGCCCATAATGAATACCGTGTCCAAGCACAAGGTGGTTCATAAGCGTACCTTGTTCAAGAGCACCTTAGGTCAAATATTGATGACCTTTTTTGCGGTTGTATCCTATCACATCTGCGGCAAGCTGAAGGAGGAGTCCTTTCAGGTTGGTTGGACCAGAGGACTCCTGAAGCAACAGACAGGACACTGTGAGGCTCTCTTGGTAGAGATACCTCTTAAATGTCACATGGAGGTTAGGGACAGTGGCTGTAGACTGGCAGACCGGGGTGGTGGTTCCCATTTTTTAAAAAGGAGACTGGAGGGTGAGCTCTAACTATTGGGGTACCTTCTGTACCAGGTTAACTTCTGTCAGGCTGCTGGAAAGGATACCTGCTGAACTTCAGATTCAGGAGGACTGATTCTGTCTTGGTTCTGGATCAGCGGACCAGTGAAAGCTGCGTTGGCACTCTCAGCACTCTCAAGTGGGCTCAGTGGGTGTTGGACTGCACCAGGGTTGTTTCCTTGTCACAGATTCTGATGGTGATTTTCATGAACAGAACAGACCTCAGATTGTGTCTCTGTTTTTTGTGGGTGATGTGGTTCAGCTGGCCTGTTATCTCCAGTGGGCACTTGTATGGTTTTGCAGCCTAGTGTGAGGTGGTTGGACTGAAAGTCAGAACCTCCCAGTCGAGGTAACGGTAGTCTGCTGGAAGACGTTGGATTGCTCCCTTTGGGTTGGGAGTGAGTCACTGCCCCAAGTGAAGGCGTATCTCAGGTTTTTGTTCACCAGTGAAGTTCACATGGAGTCATGGAGACCGACTGGCAGATCAGAGAGAACCGAGCCTGAAGATGAAGCTGTAGGTTTACCAGTTGATCTACATTCCAACCTTCACCTGTGGTTGTGAGCTCTCCGTAGGGACTGATAGAATGAGACGGCAGATGCAAGCAGATGTCTGGACTCAACTCAGGGACATGACAAAGAGCTGATATATTTAGAGAGAACAACTGCTCTGTCAGTTGACAGCCATCTGATTAGGACGCCTTCTGGATGCCTCCTTGTGGAGGTTTTGCTAGCGCATCCAACTTGGAGGAGACTCAGGGCAGACCCACAACACACAAGAGGGACTACATATCCCATTAAATGTCCTCACATGTTCACTATACCTGTAATGTAATTAGAGTGTGTGTGTGTGTGTGTGTGTGTGTGTGTGTGTGTGTGTGTGTGGTGTGTGTGGTGTATGTGTGCGCGCGCACGCTTAGGACCGACTGGAGCACCTGAGACAGCAGTGTGGTCCTCACGTCACTGCCGTCGCCAAAGACTCTGTGGAGGGAATCTGTTCCAAGATCTACCAGCTATCTGCAGAGTACAGCCGCCGCCTGAGACAGACACACCTCAGCCTGCTGCAGGACCCCCCCATAGGTACACAAACACACATACCTGAGCCTGCTGCAGGACCCCCCGACCCTCCTCCCACAGATGTCCTCCTATCCTCTGTGTGTTGTTTATGTGTGTATCATGTGTTCTGTGTGTTCAGAGGCGTGTGCATCCCCGCAGCAACCCCGGTTGGTCTACTGTTTCCCAGTGCGCCTGGCGCTCTCCTCGCCCGCCCTCCCTCGAGTCGAGCTTCACTTTGAGAACGACGTGGCCTGTCTGCGCTTCAGAGGAGAGATGGTCAAAGTCAACAGAGGTCACTTCAGCAAACTGGTCAGTACTGATGACAGTTCTCTGAGTGCTGAGAGATACTACTGTTACCAAGACATAAAGTTCACATTTAGGTGTAACAGCAGGCGGCTCAGGAAACTACTAGATACTGTGTAGTTTTAGTACCACTAATGTTAGTACTACTGTTAACAAACGCATTAAGCTGTAGTACTGCTGGTTCAGCTCACTCAGGTACTATCAGGGCTGAATGTTAACATATTCAGGAGGTAATAAAAGTACTTGTAGTACTGAGATAAAACAAACAAGTTGAACTGAAATTGGTACTTACAGTAAACATTCTAATACAACCAAAAATAAGAAATTGAAATTATTTATTTAATTAAATTAATGTATTTTTCCACCCCGCCACATTCTTTTAAATCATTTCAGAATTACATCTTTCTGTTTATGTCTGACTCTGTCCGTCTGTGTGTCCAGGAGTTGTTGTACAGGTACAGCTGTGTAGATGATCCACGCTTTGAGAAGTTCCTGTCCAGAGTCTGGTGCCTCCTCAAGAGATACCAGGTCAGCTGACACTCTGTTAACCAGTCAGGGTTTACCTGATCTCACCTGACAGTCGGTGTTTGGTAACGGCTCAGTTAATTGGTGAGTTAACGAAGTGTGTGTGCGTGTGTTTCCGTCCAGGTTATGTTTGGCAGCGGAGCTAACGAAGGGACGGGCCTGCAGGGGGCCCTGCCAGTGACGGTGTTTGAGGCGTTGAACAGACAGTTTGGAGTTTCCTTCGAGTGTTTCGCCTCGCCACTCAACTGCTACTTCAAACAGTTCTGCTCTGCTTTCCCTGACACCGATGGCTTCTTTGGATCCAGCGGGTGAGACAGGTGTTAAGCACACCACTTCACACTGTGACAGCAGTCTGCCTTTATTTACCTGTGAGGTTTAACAGGTCAGATACACACACATAGTAAACATCATTAAAGTAAGCCTGTATGTTACCGTTGTATGCAACAGTAGTCATAAAATTGTATTAGTGAATTATTTCTTTTGACTGAATTTGGCGCCCCTCAGTGGTATCTTCACAGCCGTCACTGTGGTTGACAGACTGCATGTTTCTACACAAACTTTTGTCATCAGAGGAAATTAAAACATATCACAATTATTACATGTATGTGGCAATATAATCAGTTTGAATATGTAGTATTCCAGTATTTGATATTACCAGTATGAGTATGTAGTATTACAGTGTTATTAACCCAATGTGTGTGTTTTCAGGCCATTCCTGTCTTTCTGTCCGGTCAGCGGCTCGTTTGAAGCCAACCCTCCGTTTTGTGAAGAGCTGATGGATGCCATGGTGACGCACTTTGAGGTCAGTCCAATATGTTATGTACTACTTTGTACCGTTCTGGGCTGTGCAGGTTTGAACCAGTCTGTACCAGTCTATACCATGCTGCTCTAATCTGGATCATTTGGTACCTGTCTGGGCCGGCCTGCATCATACTGGTCCATACTGGATTATACCATTCTGTACTGGTCCTCTAAACTTTTCAAGAAAGTTGAAAAGATTTTGTTAGTAGCTGTAGGTTGACTGTCAAAGGAAGTTAGATGATGCATCACACACTTCTAAACCCAGCTGTACGGGTCTAAACGGGGCAATTGTGTACTGGTCTCTATTGTGTGTATGTGTGTGTGTGTATATACAGGTCAACATATCGCAGTCTGTCTGTGTCTGTTAGGAGCTGTTGGATCGGTCCTCTGAGCCTCTGTCCTTCATCGTCTTCGTACCTGAGTGGCGTGACCCCGTGACCCCGGCTCTAACCCGCATGGAGGGAAGTCGATTCCTCCGTCACCAGCTGAACGTCCCAGCCTATGAGCACGAGTATCGCTCCGGGAGTCAGCACATCTGCAAGAGGTACAAATACTACTACTGCACTGCTGATACTGTACTGTATTGCATTGTACTACGCTGAAATCTAGACTCTACTACTGAGTACAACACTGCACTATAGTTTTCTACACCGTAGTACACTTACTGTATTAGATTAAACTGACCCATGTTTGTCCCTGCAGGGAGTAAATATACTACACAGTAGTGTATTGATACTCCACAGTACTACATTAAACTGTGTAATTTGTGTGTATTTTCAGAGATGAGATGTACTACCGGGCAGTACACGGTACTGCAGTACTCTTCCTTCAGAACGACGCTGGTTTTGCGAAGTGGGCTCCGACCCCGGAGCGTCTGTCCGAGCTGATGGCAGCCTACCGCCCCTCCCCCGCCCGTCCTTCCACCCTGTCCTCTCCTGGCCCCGCCCCTATCACTCCTGGAGATAAAGACTCTGCCCCCAAGGCCGCTGATAGGACGCAGAGTGGCGTGATGTCACCCGATGGCCATGACAGCAACAACAACAACAATAATAACAGCAGTAGCAGTAGCAGCAGCAGCAGTCCTCAAGACAAGGCGGCTGCTGTGTAGAGGGGGCAGGGCTTATAGTGGGACACGCCCCTTCACCTGTTCAAAAGTTGTTAAAAGTTTTTCTGTTTTAAAGCATTAGTTTGTTCTGATCGTCGTCTCGTCTGTTCGGAATGTCCCTCACCAGCACCTGTAGCACACCCTCAGCATCTGTCAACAAACCCTCAACGCCGTTCTGCCGCAGTCGCCAGCAGGGGGTGGGGCCGGAGCATCCCCTGAAACCTGAGTTAATCTTTTCTGTTAGCGTTCACTGTGTCCCCTCAATCTGGTTCATCCCCCTTAAATCAGCTCTTCTGATTGGTCGAAGCTCTGACATCAAAGCATCTGGAGCTTTTCTTTCAGCTGCAGCTGATTCACGTCCAGGTTTGGCTCCTTCTGTTGCTTAGCAACAAGCACCGCAGCCAATAAGAAGATGCAGTTAGTCAGAGAGCAGCGACATATTGGAGCTCCAGCAATAAAACCTTTTCATCCACCTGTGATGTCATTTGTGATGTCACTGCTCCTCTGGGTCACTGGAGGACTTCTGATTGGTCCCCACACACCGACAGGGCTTGGTGATTGGTTGACAAGGCAGCTATCGTTTCTATTGGACTCGTCTTTCTTTGTTGAATCAGACAGAATCCAGCAGTGTCCCGCTTCAGGCCCCTCCTCCTCTGGACCGCCTGGCCAAACAGTGTGCGTCCTTCAGAAGATGAACTTGCTTGGTCTGCAGTGGACTGTGGGAAACCGAGTATTCAGCAGGCAGGAGGAGGCAGAGCCTCACAGTGAGGTCATATTTACTGGTGGAAGGAGTACGGAGTCTGATCTGGGACACAGACTGGTCCCCGAGGACAGACCATTGAGAGTGATGTCTTCCTACATCCTCAGAGGTCCCATCAGACTTCCTGTGGCGTCGACATTAAAAAGGAACTTTGATCAGAGACGTGACAGTCAGATACACCATCACTGCGGAAGGAAGGATTTGACCAGGTGTGTTTGGCAGCAGGTGGAGCTGTTGGAGATCCATCCTCCAAGGTAAATCGAGTTGCGAAGTGTGAGGAGTTATTTCAGGGTTCCTGCAGTAAAACCTCTAGATCATCTTACATACGGTGTTATGGTTCTGTGTGCAATATAATTATAACATACCATGACATTTAAAGAAGTTGCAACCTTTGTCCCAAAAATATTACGACTCAAAAGTTTTTTTTCTCAAATCGTACTTTTTTCTCATTAAATTGCACCTTTTACTTGTAATAAAATTACTTTTTTCTTTTCTTGAAATATTGCAACATTGTAATATAGTACAGCTGCTGACCTTTTTTTTTTTTTCGAAAAAATGTTTCTCTAAATATTCAGGCTTTTATCTCATACTTTTGACTTTATGTAGTTAAAATATAGTTTTTTCTCAGTGGCTCTAATACACCATCACAGAACATGAACTTGAAGTCTGGTTCGATTATTAAGGAGATTTCTTTGTTTACGAACTTTGCAGAGAAAAATCTTTAAAATGAGAATTCAAAATGATGAGAAATACTTGAGGGAACCGGCGGCACTTCACACTTCGTAACTTGACGGCAGCAGCTGACCGTCTGTTCTCTGATTGGCCGATGAGTCGTCTTATCGGGTGTCTGTCTCCGTGTGACATCAGTTTCTGCCCCAGCAGCAGCAGCTGTGTAGATACTGTACAGTTGAACTGATATGAAGTCTGTTGATGTAATTTTCCTCATCTGCTGTTAAATTGATTGAAAAAACAAATTTAATTGTTCTTTTTTATTTGATTTAATTTAACAATTTTTTAAAAAGAGATGGAGATCTGTTTTCTGTATTATACAGCTTATGATAGTTTGTTTTAAACTAAACCAAAGTGTTATTAAGAAAATCTATATCTTGTATGTAAAAGTAGAAGTGTGTATGCATCAGAAATGCTGAAGTCTAACCAGCAGAATACTCCTCCACATTATTTTTATAATTCTCAGCTGTTTCTGTCAGTAATATTTGTTTTTTTATGGTTTTTTTTTTTGTTTGTTTTTGTTTTGTTTTTGGTTGTGCATGAAACCTTTTGGACAAAAAATTGTGAGTCTCCGGGCCGAGTGGCGTCGCTTTGTCACGGAAAATTACATAAAATGTTTCTTCAACATTTTCTTGTTAACTGTTTGTTTTAAAGTTTTTTTTTTTAAAGGAGCAGTCCAATATGTTGGGATATCGTGTATACTGTAAATTTGGAATTGTTGGAAGGTGTTGTTTTTGTTTTTGTTTTGTTTTGTTTTTTTTCTTTTGGGATGGAGCTAAGCTTAAAGTTCCCCCCTGCTTCCAGTCCTTGTGCTAAACTCAGCTAATGTTGGACTGTTCCTTTAAAATATCTGGAAAGTGATCAACGCCTTGGTATTCCTGTGAAACTACGTTCCGCTGAAGAAAACAAATTGGAGATGTTTTATTGTAATTATGGGATCTGTATCTGATAAAAGGTAAAGTTCTCGTAATTATGAGATAAAAATCTTCAAGTCATGTGATTATGACTCATCATTTTGATAAAAGATGTCATTAGTTTTCTCACAATAATTGTTGTAATTCATAAAACAATTTTTCATTTTTTTTTAAGATTCATATCTAATAAGTACTGACATTCTTGTTATTACAAGAAACAATTTTATCTGATAATTATGATGAAAGTAGAGTCTCAAAATTAATTGGATTTAAATAATTTTGAGAAGGTCTCGACAGTTGTCTTGTAGTGATCACTTCTGTATCTCATCATTTCAAAAAATATATTTTCTCTTTGTGATTCATGTCTCATATAAAGATCTTGTAAATTTGAGAACATTTTAGAAGCGATTTAAAAAAGATACAAATTGTTATAATTACGAGAACTTTTTCTAATTTTGAAAACCGATTATATGACCGTTTTCCTCTGAAATACAGATATTGTAGTAGCTGATAATGTAATAACGAGAAATGAGATCTTAATAACTACAAGATTTCTATCTAATAATTACAAAATAAGATGTAATGACTAAGCAGTTTGTCTAAAAAGTCTTTTTTTGTAATTATGACATTGTTTTCTTCTAGTTATTTTTAAATCTTTAGCTCTAATTAAGAGATCGTGCTCACACTTATGACAAACGTTATAAAACAGAAGTCATAATTACAAAATAATGCCTCCAGTTGTTTTGTCTTTGCTGAATTCGATGTACATTTTTCTTTATTAATTCAAACCAGCGAATTGTTTCGTGTCCTTCAGATTTAGGGAAGAAAAGTCAACAGTGAAAATATCAGATTTATAAAATTAGAAAAATTCTCTTTTCATCACAAAAAAAAAAAAAAACCTTGAGTCTTGTTGTAAATATGAAATGACCTTCAGTGTGATGCTGTGTGGCGACGCTGCAGAGCGATGAAGACCTGGTCGTGTTTGTGGTGGGGTCCTCACAGCTGGAGAATGTAAATACAGTCTGTCCTTCATTCTGCCTGCAGACAAACTGCAGCTTCACTCTCCCAGTAAAAATATATCCAACCCAGTTACACACCAGTCCAACTCGTCTTTCTGACCTTCCAGACCGGACTCACTGTGATATTTATACATGTTGTTATGAGGAGACATGAAATGGAAAGTTTCCATTTACGTTCCAACAGACTTACAGTGCTCATCAGGTTTCAGGATTATGAACACAAGAAAACTATTTTCCACAGAATGTAGATGATTCATTTAAACTCACACAAACATAAAAGCAGAAGAACTTTCAACATATTGAGCAAATATGTTAGCAAAAGCTCAGAGCAGATACACAAAAATATTAAATAAAATACTTTAAATGTAAATACTGTGCTGTTTTTTTTAACTTAATGCTCCATTTGCAGTTTGAATAATTCAATAAAACATGTTGCAAAGTTCTCTTGTACTAAAACTGGTTCCTAGAAACTGAATTTTAAGAGAACCTAAACTTGACAAACCAATAAAAACCTTTAAGGAATGTTCTCCAGATGTTCCACAACAATAGCTTTATGCTGAATCGCAGAAAATAATTAGACATCTTAATACAAAATCTTTGAAATACAAATAATTAATTTTACATTATGAAATTAGAAATATTTACAGTAAAAGTCAACCATCAAATTCATGAATATCAGGTAATATCAATATCAGGTATCAAATACAGCTATCAGACAATAAACACAAAGACAGGTGGACTAATACTCTTTAATAAATCTCTTAATTATTAAATTAAGGTTTTTTATTTATTAGCTGTGTCTCGAGGTAATTATTTTTTATTTCATAAATATCAGATCTTAATCAAATATTTAATTGAGCTTTATTTCTTAATTAAGATTATATCTCCGTATAGTTTAATTGCCTGACACAACATCGGGTGTAGTTAGGCGTACTTAATGTAAGCCAGACTTAATAAAATAAATAAATAAATAAATAATGAATAATAATATGTTTATAAAACTGTGTTTTTGGAGTTGCGGAAATGGTGCTTTTATTCTGAAGGGATTGACCGGAAGGGGTTGTTATTTTTGCCGCTAGCTTCACAGAAGCGGAAGAAACGAGCGTAGTTTCCTGGAAACAAACATTACCGTCAGTCCGTATCGATTATTTGCTTGTCGGGAAAACTCTTTCAGCCTCTCTGTGTCTGTCAGCGCTGTGACTTGCGGTAACAACCCGGCAACGGTAGGTTAACTACTGTGTAACACCCGCTCCGGAAATCAAACGCCGTTAGCCTAGCCTAGCAGAGTTAGCTCCGTCGGACCCGGACCGGACCGGATCGGCACCGTTTCCACCATGGGGGCCCACCGCAGTGAGGGAGGCCGGGACTGGCTGCAGCAGGACGGGCAGGAGCAGCCGGAGCAGAGCCCGGTACGAACGTGATCTTAACTAGACATCATGTATTAGTCGTGATGTTATATGATATCATCCCTGACGGGTCTTTCAGATGACGTTATGGCTGCAGATCTGTCAATATTGTTTTGAGTAATCAATTCTTTTGTAATCCATCAACAAACTGTTAACAATACAAAATATGTCTGCCTCGTAGCTTCTGATCGATAAATTATTTCAAAGATGAATTGATTAGTGAAATAGTTGCTGTTTTACTTTCTGTTGATTGACCGATTGATTAATGGACTAATAATTTGTGCACTAAATAGTATATTAGTACTATTTAGTGCACAAATTATATTAGTATATAAATAGATAGTCTGAAGTGTGTGTATGTAGTTCTCCTGATACTGATCAATAATCTCTGATCAATTCAACTGTTTAAGTTACATTAAGTGACAGTGTGCAAATGTGTTTCGGTATTCGGTTGTGTTTTCTGTATTTGCAGCATTATTTCTAAAAGCTGTGCATGTGTTGTGAAATCGGTGAAGATGTTTTCTTAGTTTGATGTGCATTGAGCTCTCTTTTGTTTGTTTTTGAAATAAATAATAAACTGAGTCAGATTTCATGTTGAACTGAGACTGAGACATTTATCACAGATTAACAGTTTAGTATCAGCAGGTGTTTAAAAGTCTTTTAAAAAGGCTTAAATTTCATGTACTGTACTGTCTCTGACTTGATGTAAAGTTTATATGAAATTCATTAGTTATTTTTTAATTGATTAATTCATTTATTCATACTGTGTGTGTGAATCTGTCTGTGTGTGTGTGTGTGTAGAAGCCGTGGAACCTGATGATCAAGCACAGACAGATTCACAGACGAGGACGACGCTCACACATGACAGTCAGGTCAGTGCTGCTTTATGCTGTGTCGCAGTGGTCCTGCTGCATGTTCACACTGGTTTTATTCCACCGTGAGCGTCGGGTTATACTCCATCAGAACTAGATCATACGTGTTGTCCGACCTCGTCTGGAGTCAGAGAGTTTCTATCTCATGTGAACGTCCACACTGATACTTTGGTATTGTGGTGCATAACAGTAAACGTAGTAAGAGAAAAGATAAAGAAACAAGTACTACAAGTCAAGAATCTTAAATATAAATTGGAGATGGATTAATTGGTGAGTTAACAAGTGTGTGTGTGTGTGTGTGTGTGTGTGTGTAGTTACACTGATCCTCAGGTGTCGATGGACCTGCTGAGGGCGGTGCTTCAGCCCAGCTTCAACGATGACATCATGGCAGTGTTCAGGAAGTACCAGAAGGTCAGAAGTCACACTGGGGAGCGGGGGGGTTGTGGTTTGTAACCCGGTGTGAACAGGTGTTAGCAGGTGTGAACAAGTGTTGTTGATGTTCTCATGTTGCAGTTCTTTGAGAAAGCAGCGGAGAACGTGAAGGAGAACGTTACCGACGACGTTCAGACTGATCAGCTGATCAAAGAGGCCTGCAGGAACGTTCTGGAACATGTGAGATCACTTCCTGTTGTCTGACCTCTGCCCCTGCTTGTCATATGCCCGACTATATTTAGCTGTGTATGTGTGATGTTCTCCTTCACTTCCTGTTTCACTGCACACTGAACGTTCGTGACCAGAAAGCAACGACTGGCTGAAGGTGTTCTAACTGGCTGCAGTGTCAGCAGGTCCTACAGGGTCCTGACCTCGTGACCTTTGACCTCAGTGGTTTGTCAGTTTCTCTATGTCCTTACCATGGTTTTCTCTGATGTCATCACCAGGCCAAGCAGCTGTTTCCAGAGGGGGAGGTGAAGAAGGCCGGGTCAGAGGTCGCCGTCAAGGTAGGACCTGATCAGTGGGAACATCCGCTACATGTTGTAACCTAGTCCAGTTCTGATCTGGTTCTTTGTGTCCTGTCAGAGGTCAAGACCCGCTGATGAAGACTACAGTCAGAGAGGAAGCCCCCTACTCAAGAAGGTACCGTCACCTCTGACCTCTCAGATGTTTGTTAGGCCAGCTGACACAACCTTAAAGACTCTCTATATAAAGAAGGGACACAGCGAGTGAGTGAGGCTGCAAGTTATCTGAACGTCCACAAATGCATTTATGCAGAATGTAATTTTATCAACAAATCCAGAATTTTCTTATTTAGTCTCGAGGAATAAATGTGGCTTCACACTGAAGCTGTGAACAGATACAAAATGTTCCTTTTAAATCAGTCTGTATGAAACCAAACAGCTGGAATCAGAGGATGAAATGCGTATCCGTTATAGAGGTATTAAACCTGAAGAGAAGCTCCGCCCCCAACATGGAGGTCAGGTGTGTGACAGGTGACAGTACTAATTGTATCATTAACTGTGATCATTGTGTGTCTTCAGAGGAGGACTCGTCCAGGTGCGGCGGCCGTCTCCTCTGATCGACCTCACACCTTCTCCACTCAGTGAGTATCTGACAGGGAACAAGTGACATCATCATCAGTATCCAGGCAGATACGGTAACACCTGACAAACCTGTGACTGTTCCTGTCCTCAGAGTGAAGCTCAAGTCTGATCCCATCAAGAAAGAAGGACCAAAGGTGAGCCCACTAAAACAGATTAATACGTTAGATGTGGACGTGTTGTGTGAAGTCTGTGGTCCAGCTGGGATCTGCCAGCTCTAAACACACTTCACTCGTGTTTATTCAAGTCAACTCTGTTCCAGCACTTCATCCTACAGCAGCTGATCATCAATTAATCATGTCATTAATCAACAAGAAATTACTACAAATACAAACATGAATTCAGGAGTAAAATAACAACCTGCTGTCATTAGCATGTTGTGACTCTGACGCAAATCGTGTGTGTGTGTGTGTTTCAGTGGGATCCATCCAGACTGAATGAAAGCAGCACGTTTGTTCTCGGCTCCAGAGCCAACAAGTGAGTCAACTTGTGTCATGTACACATCACGTAAACAAGGTCTCTGTCTGGGAGATTATTGTAAAAACTTTGACATGACGTAAAAAGTATCACGTCAAACAAACGAGCAGGAAGTGAGTCATCATATGTTGTTGTGATGTCATGGTGCAGGGCGCTGGGGATGGGCGGGACCAGAGGACGGATCTACATCAAACACGCTGATCTGTTTAAGGTAAACACTGTGCGTGTATGTGCAAGGTTTTTTTCACCATCAGCTCTGTGATCGTCTCACTGCAGCTCTTGTCTCCGATGTTTTCTGTGTGTGTGTGTCTCAGTATGCAGCAGATGCGAAGGATAAGCAGTGGTTGGCAGAGAGACACCACATGAGAGCGACAGGAGGGAAGATGGTGAGGAAACACTTTACAGATGATGTGTTGGAGCTCAGAGAGGAATCACAACTTTAATCCAAACACAGTTAGACTAACACGCACTCAAACATTTCTGATCCCATTTCCTGTTTGTTTTTGACAATATGGCGTCCTCGACTCTTCTGACGGCATTACTTTAACGTTACGCGGTCTGTCCGTGTTTAATTAGTAAACAATGTGTTTGTTAGTGCTCTAAAGTCAGTCAGAACATGTTTGTGCCTCCACAGCTGCATGTTTATCATGGACTCGTCCTCCGTCAGGCAGCACATGTTCATGTGTTATGGGGGAGTGGCTTTGGAGGCAAGCCTGAATAGAGGGGTGCGATTTTTTCAGATTTAAACCACGAACTGTGGTTATAACCGATTCTTAAATGTAATAAACTAGACAGAACTGACAGAAACAATGAGTAAAATTGATTCTTGTGTCCATGTTGTGATTGTTTAGAAAGACGCTTCACGCCAACATGAAATGTACCATAAACTCAAAAAAGTACCACAGTATGAAAAGTACAACATAATGGCATCGACGAGTCCTGGAGGTTAAAAACACGTGGCACACTAAACTTGTTATACTGTACAACTGCACATGAACGTGTGTGCGTGTGTGTGTTCAGGCCTACCTGCTGATCGAGGAGGACATCCAGGATTTGTCTCGCAGTGACGAGTACAAGTGAGTCAGAAATCACCCCTCTGCCTCCATGGTAACTTGCTTCACAGGTGTGTCTCTTTGTCGGTGGTTGCAATGGTAACGTGTGTGTGTGCGTGTGCGTGTGCAGGGACTGCCCAGACGTCAAGATGGACGAATTAAAGCCATTCTCAGTTCCTGTGTGGATGGTGGAGAAGATGCAGAGAGCCATGGAGGCTCAAAGAGACACTGACCCCTGAGCCCCCCCCCCCGCCCCACACACACACACACACACACACACACACACACACACACACAGATCACGTGACCTCAGACGTCCTGTGGTACAAACCTGCCAGATGGTGCTCTAAAAATTATTAGCCAATCAGACAGGAGATAATCGATCATGTGACCACTGGGCTCTGATTGGATGCTTCTGTTTTTATTTTTACTTCTGTTTTTAAAAAAATTAAATAAAAACAACTTCTGACACATGTTCCTGTTTACTTTCTGTTCATAAACTTCATAAAAGCAGGTCAAACTAATTTGGGGTTATAAATGACCAGACTGACTTACTCCACAACAGCACAACACATCTGGGGACTCAGCTGCAACACAGTTGAGGCAGCAGAGGAACCAGAAACCAGTGGAGCAATGTCAGCTGCACAACCTCGTCTGACTGCCGACCTTTCAGCACACTAATCCTCAGGAGCCAGGAGCTCGTAAGAAGGCATTCTCTGACTGTCGTGAACTTGAATTAATCACGTTAGTTTGAACCTTCTGAGTGACAGCCCAGATGATGTCCGGTCATGTCAGGTGATACAGGTTTCCCAACCTCGCCGCTACATACTGATATACACTGAACGTTACATCACAAACCAAAGCCTGCAGGTCGTGACATCACACACACTTTATTTATCAAAAATAAACAAAAAAATCAAACAAAAACACTGAGGACGATCGGATCCACTGCAAGCAGGAAGTGACATCGTGAGGAATGCGGGGGTGTCACTCGATCCCTTCCTGTTTGTCCTTGATGGCGACTCTGAAACGTTCCTCCAGCAGAGAGAGCTCACTGATGAGATCAGTGATGGCGTTCGTAAATGCTTCCTGTCAACAAAACACACATCAGGAACGTGACATCACTTCCTGTCAAACTAACATCACCTTCTGCCAAAATAAAACACAGAGCTGATGTCAGGTGTGAGTGTTACCTGTGGACTGTAGTCGGGTGTGGTCTGCACTCTGATGACGATCTTGTGTTCCAGAGGATGAGGAACTTTATAACCAGCAAACAGAACCTGAGGATCCTTCAACAGCTGACTGAGACATGCACACACGCACACACACACACACACACACACACACAGAGGGAACACCTGGTTAGGACCTGAAGTTTTTCTTTCCTCATAAAAACGGTGAAAAAATAAGCGCTTAATTGAACTGACACAGGATCAGACACAATTTAAAGGTATTTAAAGAGTAGTTTCAACTGTTGTTTTATTTGCCCGTTCATGTTTTCAACTGTTCAATTTTCAGTTTTGTGTCTTAACTTCCTGTTGTTACCGCTGCTTTATTAAACTCAAGTCTACGTTTCTGATTGGTTCACACAGCCTGTTGTACATTTTATATAGACTTTATTATTATTATTATTATAAATGCAGAGGTCGTGTGACCTGGCATCACCACATCCAGATATCAGATTAAAAAGACCATCTTTGGAGCAAAGATAGATACAGATTAATAACAATTAGCTGACCTATCTTACAACTAAGTCTACTCTGTGCCGCAGCAGCTCTTCAGCTGTATGTTCAATTATAAAACTGATAAGATATTTCATCAAATGCAGGCAAAGCTGATCACAACAGTAGGTGTCAATCTGCCTTTCTTCTCTGTAGATTGATGTGATAAATGTGATGCCTCAGACTTGTTCCAGGCTGATTTCTCATCTGATTTTCTGTTCAGTTCATGAAACAATAAAATAATTCCGGTTCATCCAAGGCCTTTCACAATAAGAGCTGCCGGACCTACATCTCTGTTCTGAAGCCTGTTAGTCTGCTGCTGTGTTCACCAGAAATGTTTCTAGTATTTCATCCACCACCTCTCTAACTTGGTGTGTCTAATGAAGTTACCACCGAGTGCAGATCTTCATTTATCCAAATGAGAAACTGCAGCAGCCAAACCTGAAGCATAAAGGAAGAACAACCGCGAACACGCGGAGAGGTGAAGAATAAATCTCACCTTTGTGTCGTCTGTTTTTGAACAAGACGAAGAAGACGCTGCTCTAAAACGGACTCGGACAAACTACACACAGGTGAGATTTATATTTTACCAGCAGTGTTTTCAACCCGTATTTTTCAGTTTTACAAGAGGAAAGGCTTCAGTGATGCAGACTGCCTGGATGTTTTGTTAAATGTCCGCCTGGTTAACTCAGTTTATCAGCAGATTGAGCTCGCTCCTCTACCCGGAGCCTGTTAGCATAGTTAGCACAGTTAGCCTCTCACGCTCGGATGATGTTGCCCAGGGTGTGGTCTTCCTTGTTCAGCGTGAACAAACAGGCGTTTGGGACCTTCGTGTCTTTAGTGATGCTGATCTTTTTCTCTCCTTCAAACAACAGAAACGACTCGAAGGCTGGAGGCGCGTTCATCTTCTCTGTCTGAGCTCGAGCTCCTACCAATGATGACCGACCGGAAACACTTCCGTCAAAACAAGACCACTTCCGCCCTCTTCTTCTTCTTCTTCTTCTGTATTCCAGGCAGACTTGACGCCTTGCGGCACATTGCTGCCTCTCACAGGTCTGGATAAGGTTGCGGTTTGTCTGTTTCCAAAGGTGAATAGATGGATTCTCAGTGGGATTACAGCTCTTCATTGTGTCCAGGTGGGATTGTACAGCATATAACCTTGCTATTTGTTCCATGTAACACTTGCATTCAATGAGCAGGTGTTTCACAGTTTTCTGCAGGTCTCCCACAGTCCATGCTGGTCCACTGTGTCCCAGTCACCGAGTCTCTCTCTGTCCCTAAATGTTTTTTTTCTATACACTATTTTGTGTAGACAACTGACTTCCCCTATTTTCATTTTCCCACTATTTCTGCCACACAGCTGTTATGTTTCTTTTGATAATAGATTTATACTCAGATCTCCCTTGTTTCACAGTTTTCATATTGTTTGAAGTTTGTCAAGACAGGAGGGAGGGAGACATGATTGGAATCAAGGAAAAAAGCGACGTCACTCACATTTAAGGCCCATTATTGTATGAGCTGTGGTCCCAGGGGATCAGGATGTTGATCCATGTCTTTCTCTGTTGAATGAAACATTGTTAACTGAATAAGTGACAGCTGCCATGTTCGTGCAGTAAAACCTGGTAAAAGTGACCCGAAAAACTAAGAGCTGAAAAGTCAACGAAGCGGCCGCCATACGGGTCTCAGATACAGAGGTGTGCCTTGCCTGGGCGACTGGTTACACATGGCAGTTAGGTTTGTAACAGCCAGACACCAGATTTGTTGTCCTGTGTGCATTTGTCCGATGATGGTTCACTCACCTATTTCATCGTCAAGAGTGGAGCTCAATCTCTGCCATCTCTGCTGAGAGCGGGGACGATGGTCTGCGCTTCCTTTCAGAGCTGAAAAACCTCTCATGAGAAGTGCCGAATCGACTGCCGGCAGTTCCAGAACATTGTTGTGTTGTTCTAACCAGGGGCCACACCACAGGCCCTGATGCCTCTGCCCTCGTGCAGATTTACCCAGATGGCACTGCTGATGCCATCTCTAGTTAAGCTGTGCGAAACTTTTGGACAACTGTTGGACTGTGATATCTCATTTTTAACTTCATCCACACAGATGACATGTCTACAGTCTTCAGCAAACTCTTCCAGTGCTCACAGTCAGCGATACGATTAACAGTTTTTGAGCTTTGGTGTCTTGTTAGAGTGGTACCTCCGCAAGGTTCTCGGTGTGTTATTATCAGTTCTGCTCAACAACATTTTCAGAATCCAGATACAGTTAGGCCCTGATCAGACAGAGCGCTTTTCAGCAGCCTGTGGAGGTATTTTTGTAATTGTTTTCAATAAGAGTGAAGCTTTTTGCTCACTGCTGTGTGCCATGTGTTTTTCCGCTCTATGTGCCTCGCTTTTTTGCAGGAGCTCCCAGAATGTCTCAAGTTGGTTTCCATGTTTCCAACGTACTATTCGGGAACAGCCTCTCAACTTCAATCACAGACAAGGTAAGGGCCTTCTGCCTGTCAATTCTTTATGCTGTTTATTCACTAGGTAAGGTAACTAGATAACTATCAAAAATCCTCTTCAACCTACTACACTTTGAAGTTGAACTACTTCTTTATAGGCTAATTTCATCTACAGAAACAACAGGGGGTAACAAAAACAAACACTACCAACTAAACTACAAATAAAACAAAACAGGATGATTGATCTGTCAGTATAAATATTAAGTATAATTAACCACAAAAATAAATATTGTCTGTATGTGTGACTGAAATTTGTGCAGGAATATTTTCAACTGTGAGGTTTCCAAAAACCTGAGAGAAGGACAAATCTCCTATCTGTGCACTGAAGTTACAAGATAGAAACTAGGAGTTACAAATTTTGACGCTGTTTTTACTGAGCTGACCAGCCAATCAGAGGAAATCAAAATGGAGCATTGTTGACGGCAAGCAAGGCAATAGCCTTCACGAACATAACCTAGTTTACCTTTTGCTTATCTCTCACACTGAATTGGCGACCTGGCCCAGCAAAAGCCAAGCTCTTCAAATATACATGATTTTTAACACAATTTTTATACAGTCTATGACCTCAAGTGATAAAATGAGGTAAAACCTGTTAGTAAGTGAGCTGTAGAGGTGTTGGTAGGAGTTCTTTAAATGTTTTAGTGTCCCTGATGCATAATGTCGACCAATTTATCTCCCAACCTAAACACCAAGAGGTTTGCAGATTTTGAATATGGGAAAAGAAGAGCACAGTTTGCATTAGTGCATACAGGAAACAGCAAACAGCATTAATTAGTTCTGTTTGACCGATATAAAATGTCCATATGTGGTTAATAATCTGTAGAGAAATCCTAAAGATCACATTAAATTATAATATAAAGTTGATGATGTGACGTGAAGTAGTCCCGCTGTGACAACTGATGGGTCAAGGTTTCATTTGAGTTTTCAATATCTTAAAATTCATTCATTGTCACATTTATATACAGTATGTTGGTCTGTGTGTGATAAACTGTATATTTACAGGCGCTGGCTTCACTAACTTTGTTGTTTCTAAAACTAAATAAATAAATTGTTAATTTACAAATTCAGTCTTCAACATTGTGTAGTATTTTATAATCGCATATCTTATCTTAAATAAATAAATACATGTGAATATAAAAAGTAACTAGCTATCAGATAAACGTAGTGGAGTATTGTATTTACGTGTGTGTGTGTGTGTGTGTGTGTCATAGGTACATATCGTATATCAACCATCAACACGTAGTTCGTCGCGTTCTTGGCTTCCCTACCGACCAATCACATCGCGGTTCCCTCCTTGCGCGCCCTTCTCATTGGTTAGCAGGAGGTGGTTTGTTTTTGAAAGTCGGGTGCTGATTGGCTGCGCCAGTGAGGAAGAGCCGGTTTAAACCGGGGGGCGGGAGTATGTTCAGTTTGAATCAGAGGGACGGCACCTCCGCTCGGATCACCAACACACCAACACACGGTGAGTCCCGCAGGTACGTTTATCACACGCTTTCTACCCCTGGATGTATTAATACCGGGTTGTAAATGAGGATCCGCAGCTGCCGTTTGTCTCTCTGGCTGTGGTTTAATATCTATTTAACAGTAAACAGGCCAACAGCCGAGCTAATGTTCAGTTAGCCGGCTGAGCTAACTAACAGCATTGCTGTGGTTAGCGTGAGGCCGCAGCGAAGAACAGCCCGCTGTTAACTAACCGACTGTACCGGACCGCCGACCGTTTTAACCCGGTGGCACCGGACACCGTGTGGCACGGGTTAACTGGTAAATGCTCTCCGGTTGCACATCCGGTCGCTAACATTTAGCGGCGGCAGGCTGACGATAAAACAGCGGTGGCACTCTGAGGCAGGGTCCGAGGAGCTCGTCCGCTCTCGGCGAGCCGTGCGTCGGTGTCTTTGTCCCGCTCCGTCCGTGTGTCTGACCGCCTGTCTGTCTGTCCGTCCGTCCGTCTGTCTCCAGCAGTAACCACACCGGACCAGCACTCATGGCCTCCCAGAACATGGACCCCGCGGCGGCAGCAGCTTCCTCCACGGCCGCTCTGAAGGGCAGCGAGAGCGGCGGCAGCGCGGCCAGAGGCTCGGTGTCCAAACGGTGAGAGACGCAACGTCGGTCCCGCTGGAACCGACGGCACCGACCGGCTCTGCCGACGGTCTCAGGCCAGGTCCAGTCTGTGTGTTGCCATCGCATCCGGCGCTCAGGGTGGTGATTGAACGACCGCTAGATCACCATCACTGTGTTTCAATGCAGCTGAACTCAACACAGTTGTTGTCATTGACATGTTTTTCTGTTTTCTTGTGAGTGACATCTGTGAAACAGATTTAATAAACACTTCACTAACAAGCTACTGATGAAGTCATTAATGTATGGTAAGGACACGTCAGTCAGAGTAAACATAAGTCCAGTCAATGACAGCAGCAGTGAGGTGGGTCAAATTGTCACTTGTACACAAGGTTCTTAGTAGTCACAGTTGGAGGGCTTATGTTTTTCTTATGAACGTATTTTCATTTATCTTCACAATGTTCTGTCTCGAATGAAGTCAGTGTCCACGTGACTGACTTCACGTCTCTTTTCTCCAACATTTGTCTTATGTTTCAAACTGAACACCGGGTTAAAGAAGCATCACGTTTGTAAAACAAAGATCCATGAAACAACTGTAAATGTAATTAAAGTTGTGTGTTTAACTGTGTGTCTCTGTGTGTCTGCAGGTTACAGCAGGAGCTCATGACTCTGATGGTGAGTTTATATCTCTACTTTGCATCTTTTATTTTTTTTTTTCATCCAGCTCAAACACTGGGCTTGTCACCATGGTAACCACACATCACCCACATGGTCACTTTTAGCTTACTGACCTGTAACCTGGAGCGTCACAAAACCTGAACCTATAAGCTCTAAGTCCTGCTTTGTTTTCACTGTGTGTTACAAACTACAACGTTTCAGATATTCGGCATTGAAAAGGTAGACGAGCGTGATAATGTTATGTTGTGTTTGGTCAGAGAGTTCAGAAAATATTTGGCCCCCTGAAGAAAGCTGAAGTCATAGTTTACATTTTTGTTTAAATCTACTGTGAATAACAATGTATTCACAAGGCTTCTGAAAATGCTAATAAATTAATTTATTTAATGAGTACTTTTCTGACATTGACAATTTTACTTTGTGCTTCTCCATAAATGAAAACTGGTCAAAACCACTGACTTAGTGTTTTGGAAAAGTAATATGTGGTTATGCCTTTTAACATGCAGTTTTCAACCCCCCCTGTATTGATTGGTTTTAAAATGAAATGACACTTGAGTTGTATTCATTTGTTGTGAGGCGTGTTGTTGAACAAAACTCAATGTATGAAAGATATGGAACATTTATAAGTTTTAAGGGAGTATAAAGCTGTAAGTCTGTTTGCTTCCATAGTTGCGTGTCTGCATCACACCCATACTAATTCTTCTGCTTTTATTTATTGTTTGTTTTGTATCTCTGCACTTCTATAGCACAATAAACACCATGTAAACATAGCTGCAAATGTCACTTTGGGACGGTTCAATTCTGGTGTGGTTCTTACACTTAAATACCAATAACAAAATGCGATCTGCCCTTGACATGTAGCTACAGTGCAGGTTTGCTTACTTTGTCTCTCATGCCTACGATGACCTCCTGTATGTGTTGATTGCGTCATAACACATGTGTTTCTCTGTTGACGATGCAGATGTCGGGTAATAAAGGGATCTCAGCGTTTCCTGAATCAGATAATCTCTTCAAATGGATCGGGACAATCGACGGAGCTCAGGGAACGGTACGTACGCACACACTCAGACTGGTGATTGACTAAACCATAGCCCCTTTTACACATTCAAGGTGGGAATATTGCGCCGTTATTTCACCTTGCCTTCTGTATAAATCTTATGAACACGGAACAGGGGAACATATCTCGGGTGGCGGAGGTAGTAACAAAGCCGACTCTGAGCCAGAAGACTCATGCTGTTTTACATGTCATGCATCTTTGGCATCCAGAATGCCAGCGTGCCATTTAAAATCACAACTGGCTCGATCTCTGTGTAAAAAAAAAAAAGGCTTATATGTCACTGCAAGAGCTGCAGGGAGAAGTTCTATTTACCGCTCTGTCTCTCTCTTTCAGGTGTACGAGGGCCTCAGGTACAGGTTGTCTCTGGAGTTTCCGGCTGGTTATCCGTATCAGGCTCCTCGTGTGAAGTTTGTTACTCCGTGTTTTCATCCCAATGTGGATGAACAGGGTTTCATCTGTCTCGATATCCTGAAGGACAAATGGTCGGCGCTCTACGACGTCCGCTCCATCCTGCTGTCCATCCAGAGCCTGCTGGGAGGTAACCAGTTTAACCAGTTTACGCTAACTAGTTCAGACTCATGCTGTCCATAGTATGAATATATATTTCTTGTTTCTTGTTTGTGGCAGTCTGTAGTCCACAGTCCACACCCGAACCAAACAAACTGGGCAAACGTACCTGAGTTGTGTTTTTTTAAACCAAAACAACCTGAACCCTGCACTAAGTCATTTATTTAGCCTACGTGGGGGCAGCAGAAATGTGTTGTGAACACTGTCCTTTAACTTTAGTCCTCAGCTGTGATTCATCACAAACACAAAGTTCAGATGCCGACTTTCTTCGGATTCATCTTGTGCTTCATCTGTTAGATGATTGTTTGTAAACTGGCTGATTGTTGGTCCCAGCTGTCCATCAGGATCTTGGATTATATAGAACTCAAAACTTAAATCCAACTTGTAATAAAATTACATAATTTAATTTATTTGAGCTTGTCTAACTTTAAATGTTTTATTTTTGTTAACAAACTCAGAGTTGGAATTATTTATAGTTTTATTTAAATGATCTATTTCACACAGTAGTTTCATAGCATTTCCATTTTAACTGAAGTTTGACCATTGATTTCACACCATTTCAGCTGACCCTTTTTTTTTTTTTTAAATGAAGTTACTTCTGCTCATGAGCTCATCTGATGTTGTACAGTTTTAACTGTAATCTGTATGTCAGAGAGCAGAAGATGATGTGTTTTGTTGCGTCCTTCCAGAACCGAACAATGAAAGTCCCCTGAACACGGCGGCTGCTGAACTCTGGGACGATCAGGAAGGTGAGAAACTCTGCAGCTGCTGCCTGCACTGACGCCACATTTAGATGATTCAGATTATGTTAAAGAGAAGTTTAGAGTCCGAATATGATCAGTCTTCAAATACAAAATAGTCCATCTTCTAACTTGGAACATGTCTGAGGGAAAAATCTGTTTTTACATGCGTTTGACATATTACATATTTAGTAAATTGTTGATAGATTCAAAAAATGTGAAGTTTCTTTTTCTAATACAAAACCAATATTTATAGAATAGTGTAAATTTGTGTTTGTTTTTTTAGTTCAGTCTTTTTACAGTCTGAAACATTCTGTCTGTAAGAGTCTGAAACATTGATCCGTCATCAGTTATTGATAGTTGATCAACTGATCAGTCTGAAGGCAGCAACTGTTCACAACAGACCTGAGGTCAGGCGGGCAGCAGGGGCTGATGGGAGTTGTAGTTCTAACAGCTGTTTTGTCTCTTTCAGCCTTTAAAGCTCATCTACACTCGACCTTCCAGAAGTGAATCAGCTCCAAGTTTTGTTTTTCTTTTGTCTTTGTCTTCTGTGTTTGTATAATATTTTTATGTTTGTTCACCTCCTGTATCAATAAAGTTCTTAATTCAACACTCACACATGCTGACTGACTATTGGACTCTTAATGGTGCTGATGTTCTGTCTGTCAGGAGGAGAAAACTCTGTTTTAAGGGTTCATACATTAGGGTTGCTGGAAAGCCTGGGAACCAGACAAATCTGTGAGCTCATGTTTTATTTGCTTTGGCAGATACGTCTGGCCCCTCTCCCATTCAGTCTGATTTTCTTGGTACTGGTATGTGGCGAGCCAATCACAACCGTTTATCTAATATGAGGCGGGTTTAATACGATGACTGACAGAGCGGAGCCGTTGCAGAACGTTCCCCGAGCGGCTGCAGTGGCAGTATCTAACGGACTTGATGGTTAATTTTCTCTAAAAGAAGAACAAACCACTGCACTTAAAGTGTATCTTAAGAATTACGTGTTTGCTGTACTTCCAACAGGACGTACCATCCGACTGGACAGCGCTTTGTCGCTCTGATTGGTTGTCTCCGCCTGTTGATAACGCCCCTTGGAAATCGAAAATGAACTGAGAGGTTCCCGACTAGTGCGCAGTTGAGAATTAGTCTGGCGATGCTAGGCTAGTTTCTGGAGGTGAATCTGCTCAAAATCAATCATCAGTTGATTAAATTTCTGTCTGATTCACTCTGACATCATGTAAACATCGTCAGAAAACCCGTGGCTGTCTCCTGATCTATGAGTTGATAGAAAAAGTTGATAGATTCTTTTGTTGGTCTATTTTTTGGTTATTCTTTTAACAAAATAAATGTTGTTCGTTGGACTTATCAGAGACTGAATTATAATTCAGGTATATTAGTCTTCACAGTCTGCAGACAATCTGTGATGGTTATACATTATGAAAATTAAGTGGGATGTGAGGATTCTTAAAATGACATCTGATGTTGAGCCCTGACAGTCTGAATAACTGATCAATAATGGCAACTATCATCCTGACTGTTGATTCATGTGTTGAATGTCTTTAGGTTGTAAGTGTCCAGCAGTCGAGTCTGATCACCTGATTTATTACCAGTAACAAACTGATCATCTCCAACAGGTCTGAAGGAGAACTCTAAACTAGTCTAAACTGTGTCTGGCTGATCTCACCTCTGCTTAATTTACACTAAATTAAATATTCCTATTCATCATCCTGTGATTTCACATGTGTACAGTCTAACAGTCACTGGAGGTTCATCTGTTCTCTGCGGGATGTTTTATTTTGCAGCATGTTTCCACTCTGTCGTTTTCTACATAGTATTAACTGTGATAATTCTGCTTCTAATGTTTGTTTAGTAAATGTAGAAACTTACATACAGTTCGTTCTTCTGCTTCACATCTATACACAGTTCCGATTACTGCCTGTATGAAGTCATCATGATGACTATTAATTAATTCATCTGTAAACCTTAAATAGGTCCTCGCCCCGTCTTCCTCTATAAATACTTTAATACATACACAAGTGCTGTTTGAGATAAATATTATGTTATGCTCAGTAATTCTGATAATTTGTGATGTTATCTATAAATGGATTCTTTATAGATGCTTTCATTTGGTCATTTGTGCCTTTTCTTAAACACACATTTTTTACTTTACGTTTTCTTTTTGTGCTTTATGTGTGTTTTTGTTCTTCAGAGAAAAAAATTCAAATGGAAGAACAAATTTGACATGATATGTAAAATGTGTGTAAATATTATATTGGATTATTATTACTGATGTATTAATGTGTAAGCAACATTTTAATATTGTAGCTGGTCCAGGTGGAGCTAGTTTAACTAATTCATATACCGTTGTGTTGTTTAATTCATAACAAGGCTTCAGATTTTATTAGCTTTTCATGTTTTGTTTGTAAAATCTGAATCTGTAAAGTAACTACAGCAGTAAAAAATACAACATTTCTCTCTGAAATATAGTGCAGTAGAAGTATTAGGTAATAGAATAGTACAGTACTTGAGTAAATGTACTTCACTATACTGTGAATTGACAATATAACACTGTATTATTAAATTATGTTCAATGAACAGTGATAAAGTACAAATAGTCATGATGAAAAATCCAACATCATGATAGATCATGATGTTGGATTTTCAAGCCAGGAGGATTGATAATAAATATCAAATATATAAATAAATGAAATTATGAGAATTAAATCATCTTATTTTTCCAACATTTAATTTAAGCTGTTATGCCGACATGGACCAGAAATCCATATGCTGATGAATACCATGAGATACAGTCAAAAACTTCAGAACAAGACTCTAAATTGAGATTGTTTTGTCAAATAAACAATTAAGTCTCCATTATGTGTTATAGTTAAAATAATCATTCCTACTTAACTGTGATCAAACCTCAACACAGTCACAAGCTGGCAAGTTAAATTACTGAAGTGAGATTTATTTAATTTAATGTGCACACTGTGTTTTCATATGAAGAGCAGGTGACTTTTTATTCTGATAAATAACATGCTTTTAGTTTGAGAGAGTTGGATTTTAATTTGAATCTGCATACAACAGAGAAATCTGTTGGGACAAAAATGTATATTCTGAGGTTAAAATTATATTTTGAGAAAAAAGCTGTAATGTTAGAATTAAGTTGTAATATCAAAAAAGGCATATATCAATATTATGACATTTTATTGTAAAACTACAATTTACTAATTAAAATATGACATTTTCAGGTACACTTACTTTATCTTGAAATAGTACATTTTTCTTTATCTTGTAATATGAATTTTTATTGTAAAATGACGACTTTATTTTGAATTCTAAAAATGATTTCTCTCACAGTTATTACCCAGTTATAAATATAAGGTGTGTCACACTGGTGAGATCATGGTGGTGTCAGCGGCTCCCGTCTACCCGACACAGCCCAGTCCGCAGCACGGCGGCTGGCAGCAGACGGCCATCTTGGTGTTGTTATTGGAGACGACCTCGACCTCCATCAGGTCCTCAAGGCTGGCGTCTGGCATATCTAGTTCACTGGGTACTTCGGCCCACGCCGGCTGGGTCGCCTCCACCGACCAGAACGCGACCGGAACCTGCACCAACAAGTTTCAACAAAACATGACAAAATACTCACAGGTACAAGACAGGTTCTGGTACAAGGTACGAGACCTGGTTCTACCTTCAGACATGTGTCTTGTCTGCAAGTGGAACCTTCATGTTCCATCTGTTCTAAACAGGAAGTGTTCCATCTCACAGGTTCTGGACTTTTCTAATTTCTCTAAATCAATCTCAGCGCCCCATCTTTGAGGATATTTCAATTCCTAAAATGCATCTTGAGGAGAGAGGAGCGAGGAGAAAAGAGCCTTGCCGGAGGGAGCTATCCGAAGATGCACAGGTGTATCCTTTGCGGAAGTCTTTTCGGCGATGTGACGTCTAAAAGAGTCGTGACACACAGCTTGAAAATACACACTGTGGCTGGAGCAGGACTCTCCACATGTAGCATTAGTTATTTAAGAATTTCTGCCCTTCATCGTTTCTGTAGCAGCTCGTAATGTGCTGTTCTAACAGAGAGAGTTAGAGAGAATATATAATTTGTACTGTATAAATAGGCTACATAGACATGAGTGTGTTTGTGTGTATATAATGTACATCATTTAGTCATATATAATATGTCAGTCTTTATTTGTATAATGCTTTTCATACAAATGTGTAGTGTTTCACACATTAAAAAATGTAATGGCCATATATATAGACCATATATGAGTGTGTGTCTGTGTTTGTTAAAACAAAATACAAACATATGACATCCCTAAATTCTTGTCACATTATACTCTGACAGAGATCATAAAATACAGCGATAGGCTTTAACAAAACAATGCAGGTGTGCCACACGTTATATTTAATTGCCTCAATTTAAAATTAAAGGTCTGAAGTAAGGATGTCTCATTTTATTAAATGCCTCAACTAGACTAAGACGCGAGTGGAGGAGGCGAGGAAAGGAATTGAGGATGTACAAACTGAGAAATGAGAAGCCCCATCTGTCTCACCCTCAGCTGCATCTCATTCAGCATGACCTCCAGTGCTGTGATGTGATTGGTCAGATCAGGGCTCGGCTCTTCCTCCAAAGTGAGCCATGGTGGCTGGACTGAAGCCACTCGCGCCGCCACGCCCACCACACCATCAATGCATCCTGGAGAGACAGACATGGACAGGAAGGTAAGAGGTTTCAGGTTAGTAAAACCAGACTGGACTCCATTGATCATATATCTTTTCAGGGATCCTTGAGGAGTGTATACAGCTCCTTAAAGAAGTTCCAACGGTTCTAAAGGAGACCGTAGGGGTTTTTGAGGATGTTACAAGGAACATAGAAGAGGTAAATCCTTCAAAGGTTGGACGATTTCCTGCGGATGTACCAGGATGTCCTGATACCTCAGGGTCTGAAGATTCTGGGGTCCCTTGAAGAATGTCTATTTGTCCTCAAAAATGTGGAAGGGACCCATTCATCCAGTAGTTCTTGAGGAGGTTCCAGTTGTACTTTTGTTGGTTATGCTTGTAGGATGCCTAGGAATCTTTTAGGATGTTCCAGTTGTTCCTAAGGAGCTTTAAGAGAATTTAGAGAAGGCTTTGGAGCCATTGAAGAAGTTCCAGTGGTCCCTGTGGAGCTTAAAATGACTAATGAGTTTCTATCCCTTGGTGGTTTGAGGATTCCTTAAAATGTGCCAGACACATTTGGGGATGTTCTGTAATACCTTTAGGAGGTGCCAAGTATCCCAGAGAAGATTATGTGGGTCCTTGAAGAATGTTTCTTGGTCCTCAAGGAGGTTTAATGGATCATTAAAGGAGATGTATCCTTAAGGATGTTTCAGAGGTTCAATGTCTTCCTGAAGGAGTTCCAGTGGTCCTGAAGGATATCCAGGATTTTTTGCAGAGGTTGTTTGGCTCCATGAGGAATTTGAATGCCCAAGGAGAGGTACACAAAATCAGTAGAAATGTTCCAGGAACCTTGGAGGATGAGGTCTTTGTGTAGGATCTAGGGATCTCAAAGGAAGCTCCAGGACTCCTTGATGTTCTCAGGATCTTTATGGCGGCTCCAGGGTTTATTTTCTGCTGCCAGACACTCTGGCAGCAGTTCAGGGGGAATGAAGGAAAGAAAGGAAGTAAGGTAGGAAGGTGAAGAAATAAGAATGGAAAAACAGTGGGTCAGAATCTAAGGTGCCACATGGCTCAGCTAATCACAGAGCTTCCACAGACCTGAGTTGACCAGCAAGCGTCTGTCCTGGCGCCGGGTCAGGGGGAACTGTTGAGTCAGACTGCAGGCCTTACGGAGGTCAGACAAGAAGTTCTCTAGTGCCGACAGGAAGAGAACCCACAGACGTTCTGACACCCGTCTGTCCTCCACACCTGAGGGGGCGGAGTCACAGTCTGACAGCAGACGCACCAGACGCCGGGACAGACCTGCAGACAGACAGACAGTTGAGAGACAGACAGGCAGACCTGCAGACAGACAGAGAGATGACAGACAGACAGGTGCAGGTCTTTGTACCATTGCATATTCGGTGTGCGAGCGATCTTGTCTCGTCCATCTCGTCTCGCAGGAAGCTGCAGTCCGCCGAGCTGCCGAGCGACGCCGCCAGCTGCTGGAAACAGGAAGTGACCCGACTGAGAGCTTCCTGAGCACGCTCACACTCGGCCTGCTGCCGCCGCCGAGCCGCCAGCTCATCCACTGAACGACGCCACCGACTCATGATGTCATCACCCACCTGCTGGGGAGGACGGCAGGTGAGGAGGAACAGGTCTATGAATGTGTTGTCGTTGTTCAAAGGGTTGGGTTCATAAAACACCCGAACTCAGTAAGGACTATGATCAGTGAGTTTCTTATCAAATCTTTTGATTGAAACAAAACAGGAGCTGACCCAAAAAACAAAGATGGCCGTTCACCGGCTACCAGGAAGGGAAACAGAGTCACAACTTGTGAAACGGGTTGCTCAGCAGACAATATTTTTTCATCCAGATTGTTTTGAAGTGTCTTTGAGGATTGTTCATTAATAATCTTGTAGAGAAACCGAATGTCTGCTTTTAACATGACAGACGCAAACTTTTAACTTTTGTGGAATGTATATGATTTGTTGTGGTTAATGTTGAGCTGCAGTCAAATCACATATTTAAATTAAGTTGGAAAGAAAATGTATTATATTGATTTCAATACACATATTAAAGGCAGACAAATAGCCATGTAACAAAACTGAGATACATTTAGTTCTTGTAGGGACAGATAATTATCAAACATTTATATTCTTGGTTAAAATGGTAAAGAAAGTTGAAAGAACAACAGCTATTATGTTATTCTGAGAATATTAGGTCTGTTGTTTTAAATATCATGCACTTCTATAGAAGTGGAGTTCTGGGGTAAAAAAAATCTGTCTTAAAAATTAAAAAAATGTTTTATCTGTTACACAGTTTCCATCCTGAGAATTTTAAAAGCTAAAAATTTAATTTGGATTTTTATTCAGTATTCAGGTATTTAAAAGGTTTACCATCTTATAAACTCTTTATAAATGGTGACTTATTAAAAAGTGGTTAAAAAGCACATATTAGAGGGAGCTGACCAAATTTTCACAAGAATTCACAGATAATCTCTCAGTTTCTGTTCGAACTGTGACTTCACTGTGGCACTGACAGAAAGCTTTAACTCCATAGTTTTATCTTTGATATAAACAATATATCAATGTGTTATATAATGTACAATTATATGTTGAATCAGAGAAAAGGCTGGTGCTTCTGGTAGTGATGGATACATCAGTTAGTTGAGGTTTGTGTTGATTTTTAGTTTTTTGAGCTCTAAAAAACTAAACTACAAACATGTCTAACGTTTAAAATATGTTTAAAAACTTCGAAACATCTTTAGTGTTTAAAGTTTTAGCATAACGAATAAAATCAGTCTGTTGTCCTACCTGCTGCTGATCACAACTACATCCACCTTCTTCTTCTGTAGGACTGTGAAGCGTCAGGTAGGTTTCTATAAACACTCTTCTTCTCCTCTCGGGGGACTGTCAGTGTTTTTAATTAACGCTCGGGGGCCAGCTGAGGCCTGGGTCCCCGTCAGCTCCTAGGAGACTCTTTGTTTTACCCTCAGCTCTGCCTCGCAGGCAGATCTCTCTGTCAGGGATTTACCTGTCCAGGTAGACTGCATGCTGTCAGGGTTATTTTTAAACAGAAGGACCCGGGTCAGGTATTCCCACGTGTTCACAGGTGTCTTTAAATGGTTTGATTCTGTCTCTGAAGATGAAGTCTGCCATTGTAGAGCAAACAGCAACAGTCAGAAAGTGCTGTGTCATGTTTTAAACTATTAAAAACTGAACTGTCCATCATGAAGGCCAATGCTGAGCTACAGTTAGGTAATTGATTTACTAAGCTAATTTATCTATTCATATTTCAATGGAAAACCTATATCTTTCAAGAATCACTGAGTTTAGTTTTTCTTTTGTTATTTTCTAATATTTGTAGCTACGTCCTTATACCTGTCGGAGGTATCTGTCTGAAGTCACTTCCTGTTTACTCTACTGTCTGCCATTTTATGAGTGTCTGAACCGATAGTGTACATTTCTCCGCTTTATGTCGCCCTAAAACATAAGACAACAGAACAAAAAATACTGTTTACTTACTATCCCACAATGCAGTTCTCCAGATGTTATAGATATAGACTCAACAGGCAGTGATGATGCAACATGACAATTAATAAGGTGGCTTGAAGAAGCAGCTGAAGGAGTATGAATTAGAGTTAGTTGGAAAAGTGGGAAATTTTTCAATCCCATTCATGGTAGTTAGACCCACTCATGTTTGAAAGATGGGAAATGTTTCAAAGTTTGAATGAAGTTTATAGCTGGAAGTATGAATGAGTTATGAGTTGAAAAATGCTTTGAAAAAGTAGGAATATGTAGATTTGGAAATGTGGGAAAGGGATAAAGGATGCTAAATATAGTGTAAGATGTGAGATAAACTGCATTGCTGGCTTCAATTTATATGAAGAAGCAGCTAAAACAGTATGAATGAGTTGTAATAAGTATGAATGGGAGTAAGAAATTGAATAAAACTGATCATTTATGAAAGATGTGGAACATTGTAAGGTTTGAATGGAGTTTGTGGCTGAATGTATAAGAAGATAAATGCTTGAAAAAGTCCAAACATGTCCTGTGTCTGTGTCAAACTGCACCGATCAGCTGTGTGTCCTCAGCTGCAGTCAAAGGTTGCCATGGTGATGACCAAGCCCTTTTTCCCTCCTCCCTCCTCAACTTTCTGGTCTCAGTTAATGTTGGAGTATATGCGTCAGTCGTGTGGCACTCCTGTCACTCCTGTTTGCTACCTTAGTTACATGTCTGCGATCGGCACAGATTTTCCTACATTTTGATGTATAATTATGTATGTGGAGTGAACATTGTGGGAATAAGAGCAAGTTGAATATACATTTTTAAATTGGATTTCAATCTCCTCCCCACTCCAACTGATATGTCCCAACTCTGACCCTGAACATTTCACCCCACACACACCAATGTAGAGATCTCAGAAGGGCTGAAAATAGGGCCACGATTCTGTTAAAAGTATGAGTAATATGTAAACTTTCAATTAATGTGAGAAAGTCCCAAGTGTTGTGAGTGTTTTAAAGTTTGAATTCATTTTCTACGTGAATGTATTTGGAAGATGTTAAATATGAGTGGTTTTGAATATTTCTCTCACTGACCTTCATATAACTATAATAAGGTTCAAAGGTAAATTTTTTTTTAAGTTTTAATGGGATTTGAAAGTTTGAAAATACTTTGAATGTAAGAAAGATTATTTTAATAGAAGACTGAATTTCCTAATTGAGCCGAATGATTGATGTTTGAATGAAGTTTCTCCCTTGAAATATATGAAAGTAGTTAAGTGCCAAAATAGAATAGAGAATGATAAAAATAAAGAGTTGCCTCCAGCTGCTGTTAATAATTATAGTTCTTTAGTAGCAGTTGAGTTATTAAGCATTTTAGCATTTTGTCTATTTATTTAGCAATCCTCCTATTTTACTTGTCCAGTTTATTTTTAGTTCCTGGACTTCAGGAATTTCTGTTTATTTCTCGATCGATCAGGGCTAACGTTAAGCTTATTTACTGCTTACTGATATTAGCTGCTAACTTTAGCCGCCATAAAGGCCTTTGTTAACCTTCAGCCTGAGTGGTAGCAGCAGTAGTAACAGTTGTAGTAATACCTGCAGTATTCAAAGTTAAAAACTGTAATCAGTCATACTTCAGTGTGTCTATACTTTATTTGTTGTTATAAAGTTTCGTCACAGAAACAAATGGAGCAGAATGTCCACATACTCAGCACACTACACAGACAGGACACACCAGCTGCTGCAGGTCAGCTGACCATCAGTGTCCTCATCATCATCTGGTGTCATCATCATCACAGGATCCATTAATCAAACATCAAATCAAACCATGGCACTTCATAAGGAGAGAAAACTTAAAGGAACAGTCCGACAACTTAAATCATCTTTTTCTCTGTTTTCCCCGGGAGAAACCGTTAGCCTAGCTCCATCAAAACAGAACGTGTTGTACGTTGTTTATTGATCATGTGCAGAAGCAGAAATGTAAAATGAAAGCTCTATGATAGTTTTAGAAAGAGTAAACTGTAAATCGACTTCTTATCTGATGATCTATGTGTTCCTCCAGCATCTCTGTGCAGTGTCAACAGCTGGTGTTTTTAGGCATGAAGAACATTAGAAACCCAGCATGACTCATTCAAGTATAACAAATAAAAACACAACCGCCATTAAGGGTCACAGCTGGACTTTTAAAAAATAGAGAGGGCTTTGAGGCTCTGTGTTTATGTGACATCACATCTTACATGAAAAAAAGGGTAACACCTGCACACTAACTCAAGTTTAATAATGACGTTTTGATCCAAGCAGGTGTTACCTTTCTTTCATCGACTCTGTTTTCTTGCACCTACATGATATGTGTATAACTGCTCTCTTTCAAATCATATCTTACATCTCATTAACATCTGCGTGTGGTGCTTGTTATATAGATTTATTATTTAGGTATTCAGGTTAGAAAACCAGTAACATCAGCAGCAGACAAAACGTGACACCCCCTAAAACATAAACTGTACAGATTTATGCACCAATAACATTGTTATCTGGAGACAATATCACTTATTAATGTGTTAATGTGACATCATTCAGACTGTAATAACACTCAGCCAAGTGGGAAAAACTGATCATGATTCAAGAGTTACAGTTACAGCACTTACAGCTGAATAAAATACAACATTAAAACAAACAGAATCAACTCAGCTCATAATTAATAAGTTATACACAGTTTGTTTGTTTCCTTGACTTATGTCTGAACACTCCAGAGTCTAAATAACATTTTCCTGTAGCAGCATATAGATCAGCTTGACGGGAAGTAATGTCAGGACTTCGATGGAGTTAGGCTTACAGTTTCCCCCTGCCTCCAATCTTTGTGCTAAGCTAACAGTCCTGGACCTCTCCGGACTGAAACACCTGACTGTGGAGAAAACAGAACAGGAGGATTTCATAAATATCAGTGCTGACAAAAAGAAGTTACACATTTACACATATTAAACAGATACATGTTTTGTTTCCAACATGGATAATTAGTTATTTAAAGTCTGTGTCAGTCTGCACAGTACAGCGGTTTAAGTCTACAACACCTTCTCTGATTGGCTGACAGGTGTCAGCTGACATTGGATCCTCCTGTTGTTTCTGAATATAAAATAAATGTTTGTTCTCAGTTCGCTCAGCGGGGTGCGGGGGGGACAAAAAGAAAAAACCTTCACAGTAAAACACTGAAGAGAAGAGTGGTGACAGACTCCGCCTCTTCTCTGTGATGATGTCATCACCTGGTCCTGGTCTGATTGGCTGTAGCTTCACAGAGAGAAAGGGGGGTGGGGTAATGCTGGTATTCAGAGGAGCAGGGTCAGAGCGGGCGAGTCTGTCAGTGTCTGATGGGTCCGTCTACAGGTGAGTGAGTGTTTAGATTCTGTTGTCCCATTGTTGTTGTTTTGGATGATTTCCCCTGAGGGGTGTACTACAAAGCAAGATTAATGATTTAAAGAGGTACGTTAAGCCTAAAGCCAGAGTTTTCAATGCTACGAAGGTGGCTCTCTTTTTACCTGGCTAGATCACCATGGTAACTAATGATGCACACCTAACGTGCTCTGTAGGAGTTTATGTTCAGAGTTCTAGATATAGTTTTGCTTTCAAAGTGCACCAGGTTGATTAATTTAACATCAAACATTTTAAAATGTACAACATTTTCTCCCAGGAGGTTCACCAACCACAGCACAACAAAATTTTGTGGGAAACACTGTTAGTAATGTCACCAAACAAAGCAGTGCAATTACAGTAGCGCAAACTCCATGCATCGCATTTTTTGCCATGAGTAACTACATGCATTCAGCTGGAGATGCAGAAAATATCCCCCCCCTCCCCCCATAAAAAAAATTTATGAGGAATGAAGAATTACTTTAGATTCTGTTATTTATGCTTGGTCTGGATTTGCTGCCAAGTCTGTTTTACACTGCTGGAATTGCAGCTAATAGAACACCAATTACAAAAATGTATTGGTCTTTTGGTATTAATTGTAATATTCAATCAATAAAATAAATTTAACATACCTGCACCGCACATAAGCACTTGTGGCAATCGCTAGTTGTTAAGCTGTTTTCAACAACTTTAACATATCGCCTAACCCTCATATCAATTACTGAACTGGTGTTTCTTTGAATTCTTGAAGAATTTGTTTTCCTGGCATGCCAATGCCTCCATGTGAATGTATAAATAAATCTAAAACACGCTATCCAGACTTGTGGAGTAGATGACGCTCCCGTAATTGCAAAATTATATCAAAACTTATGTTTGAAAAACTCTCACATAACGGGTGCAGTATTATCCAAGTCTCATTTTTCTAGTCTATGCTCAGAACTACCAATAAACCGTGCTAATGAAGTCCTTTCAGGCACCTGTGGTTAAACATTCTTGTGCCTGCATACTGTACAGTCATATACCATTTATAGCCTAGGTTATGCTACCACCTGATGGAGATCCCAATACACTACAAAGCAGTCAAATTGACCTATAATACTGCTATACCAGTTTTTATATATATAAAAATTATATATATATATATATAAAAAAACGATTGGTATCGGCAATGATCGGGGCATCCGTAGAATTGAATCAATTAGCAATATTCTGCCGGCATTCCTCTCGCCTTTGCAGTAACAGTGTTGCTTTTTGATGTAATATTTTTCTCCATTTCCTGTTGATTGGTCAATTTTGTGTTGAAGAAGACACAAATTACATTTATGGGATGAAGAAAACCTGGGTTAACAAAGAAAGTTGCAACCAACATCAACCAACCCATTATCTTTCATTGGGGTTTTAGGTTTTGTTGAGGTAGCTAACACAAAGAAATCCTGGCTATGTTGATCTTGCTTTGTAGTACACCCCTCTGATTCCACTGTTGTTCTGTTGTTGTTCTGGTTCTGTCATTGGTGGTGTTGAAGTATGTGATACAGCACATGCTGTGAATGTTTTGTTATTCTGGCTGGTTCTGGTCGCAGTGTTGTGGTGTTGTTGTTCTGACTGTGATTGGTTTAACTGTTGTTTTCTTGTTCTGGTGGCCCTCGTGTTGTCATGGTAGCTGTGTGGTTGTTATGACTGTTGTATGTTAGCTCTGAGCAGTGATGAGTTGCTGTGTTCTTGTCTTTGTCATGGCAGCATTTTCTTGTCATCATGGTAGCAGTGTCGTTGCCATGGCAGTGCTGTCATCGTGTTGTTGCTGTCATGGCAACGGCGTCATTGTGTTGTTGTTGGCAGCGTGTGGTGTCGTCATGGGAGCGTGTGTTCTTGTTGTAATGGCAGCGTGTGTTGTCATGGCAGGTTGTGGTGTTGTCATGGAGCATGTGCCGTCGTCGTCATGGCAGTGTGTGTGTGCGTGCGGCGAGCGCCTCCATCAGCTCATGACACAGACACTGACAGAAGCCGTAGAGGACGAGCAGCAGCAGCGTGGAAGGAACCAGGCTGACCAAGACCACACCCAGCCACAGCTGACCAATCATCAGCAGGTAAATCCCCAGAGGCAGAGAGCTGAAGTACACCTGTCCAAACACACAACGACACCACATCAGATACACACCTGTCAGCTCATCTGTCTCCTGTCCTTCCTTACGGTCTGTCTCTACATGTTGTTACTGGTTTGACTGGTTGTGTGTACTGACCAGGCAGAGCGCCCCCAGCAAGCAGCGTGGGAAGCTGCGGGATGTCCAGGCACGACACTTCTGAGCTGGCAGGTTGCAGGGCAGCGACTCCAGGCTGGGGGGGCGGTACAGACCCACCACATTGAGCATGCTCAGTGAGTCTGAGGATGGAGACTCCTCAGGGAGCTCCATGATGGTGATAACCAGACAGTCTGAGGAGCGGTGGGACGACTCCACGCCTCCTCCTCCGGAGAGACAGACAGAGAGAGGGAAAGACAGGCATGCAAGGAAGGAGAGAGAAGCATAGAGAGGAATTTAATTCTGTTCTGTTTTAGTCTGAAACAGAAAAATAAAAACATGAAGAAAAAAAAACATTTAGATAATAAACTTGTCATGTTACTTTACCAGTCAGACTGTTGGGACTCAGCACCACCTCCCCCCCACCTCCTCCTCCTCCTCCTCCTCCTCCTCCTCCACGGCGGGCTCGGTCCTGACACGACAGAACAGCCAGGATGTGTCGGTCGTCCTCCATTAGCCACACCTGAAGAAGAAGACAATTTGTCTGTCCAACTCTGACAGTCGGAAGTCTCACTTCCTTGTTAATGAAATAAAGTCTCACCTCTTCATCTGGGACGTGGGTTTCATGGCGACAGAACGGACAGCTGATGACAGAGGGCGAGGACTCTCCTGTAAACCAATCAGAAGGCAGTCACATAAAATGTGATGATGTCAGAATCGTGATCTGTGTCACATTGGTCATACTGGTCATGTTTATCTCAAATCCGTGTAGAAAGTCCAAGTCAAGTCTCAATTCCTTAAGGACAAGTTCAAGCCAAGCCACAAGTTTTCATCGGCAAACATCTCCAAAAGACGTGGACATGTGATTTTAGCAGATCAAATTTTAGACTTTTTTGAACATTTTTGCTTTCAAGTCTCAAGTCAAGTCTTTAGGAAGCCAGATCTCAAGTAATTCAGATCTGACAGAAGTCAAGTCCAAGTCTCGTTTTAAGTCCTCATTTTTGTGAGCTAAATCTGACCCAAATCAAAGTCTCAAGTCTACAACTTTGGTCGATGTCAGGGGAAATCAAATTTTTTTCTTCACTGTTGATTGATGGGAAACAAGCTGAGCAGCGACCATTTCGCCCGCCATGTTTGTCTCAAGTGTTTAAAGCCAAGTCCTAGTCAATTCCAAGTCTTGATAAAAAGTGCTATTGCTTACAAGCCTCAAGTCAAACGAGCCGAGGAGTGGTGACCTCCCCCACCATGTTTTCGTCTTAGTCCAAGTCAAGCCACAAGTCTTTAAAACCAAGTATCAAGTCTGTCAGGTCTCCAAAAGACTTGGAATTGGGATTTTTACAGATCAAAAGTAAAAAAAGTGAGACTTGTTACTTTCAAGTCTTGAGTCAATTATCTAAGTCTCAAGCCCTCCTCTTTTTGGTGCCTGACTTGAGTTCAAGTCTCGAGTCTGATTCGTGTCAATAATCTTTACTTGACAGGTAAACTCACCCATATCGACCATCTTCTTCAGACACTTGGCACAGACTCGATGCAGACAGCCCAGCAGTTTGGGTTTCCGGCTGCGAGTGTCGTAGCGGTTGTAGCAGATTTTACACTCGAGTTCCTCCAGAGTGTAAACCAGAGACTGAGCCCAGGTCTGCACCTGAACACACCAGAATAAATGGTTAATAATATTGAACACACCACAACAAAGGGTTAAATACCCTGAATGCACCCCAACAAAGGGTTTATATGGGGGCCCAATCAGGCACAGCCCAACTTGTGGACCCACAGCCCACAGGGATAGGCACTGGGGTCATGGAAAAAGTGGGGACCAAGGCTTGCTGACGTCTGGCATCACAGATTAATTGTAGGGACATGGAACATCGTCTCTCTGGAAGGGAAGGAACCCCAGTGAGTGCAGGAGGTGGAGCCGTACCAACTAGATATAGTTGGGCTCACCTCTATGCATGTCACTGCGCCTGGAACCAATCTCATGGAGGAGGGCTGGACTCTTTACTTTTCTGCAGTTTCCCGGGGTAGGAGGTGCCAGGCGGCTCTGGGGATACTCATGAGCCCCAGGCTGAGCACCACTGTGTTGGAGTTCTGCCGTAGAACAAGGGTGTTGCTTCTGTGCCACTGCAAGGCTCTGACTGTTGTTTGTGCTTATGCAACAAACAGCAGTTCTGAGTATCTGGCCTTCCTGGAGTCTCTGGGTGGCATCCTGGAGAGGGTACCGCCTAGAAGTCTATAACGATGGAGAAACCTGGAGGGGGGTGATTTGGAAGAATGGACTGCCGGATCTTAACCCTACTTTGTTATTGGACTTCTGTACTAGTCATGGATTGGCCATAACTAACGCCATGTTTGAGGATAGGGTGGTTCATAAGTTTACTTGGTACTAGAACACCTCATGTTATTTGATCTCCAGCTGTATGTCTTGGACACTTGGGTAAAGAGAGAAGCTGAGCTGTCAACTGATCATCAGCTGGTAGTGAGTTGGATCATATGGTGCGGGCACTGCTGGACTAACTTGGTCAACCCAAACATGTAGTGAGAATGAACTGGGAAAATCTGAGGCCCCTGTTTGTGAGGTCTTTAACGCCTAACTCTGTAAGAATTTCATCCATTCAGGTTGAGGACATGGAATATGAGTTGGCCATGATCAAAGATTCCATTGTGTAAGCGGCTACTAGGCTTTGTGGTCAAAAGGTTGTCGGTGCCTGACGTGGTGGCAACCTTAGAAGCCGCTGGTGGACACCATCGGTGAAGGAGGCCATCAAGCTTAAGAAGGAAGCCTTTCAAACTTAGATGACCAGAAGGGCTGCAGCCTTGGTGGTCACTCTTAGTTTGCTGCCCCGGATAAGTAGATGGAGTTTCCTGACGAACCTGTTCTGAGGTGATGGTGATTGAGGTGACACTGCACTGGGGCCTGACGGGAAATCTCACCTTGCCTTCCATTTCCCGGCCAGGCTCCGCCTCCTTCAGTTGGCTCATCCTATTAGCTGTCGTCTTCACTTAAACCAGGAGGGAGGGGTTGTGGTGGGCGGAGCTTAACTCAACCTGAAGCCGTCACCTGACTGGAAGACAAACAAACAATAAAGAGTACTACAGAGTAGAGGTCTTCACGGGTTCACCTGAACCCTAGGACCTAAGACCCAACCTGGGACCTATACTTGTTCAGATCCACGTTTTTTTATGGTCAATGGGGTCCGGGTAAGCTCCCGATCTATTGCTGTGGGTCCCGGGTCTGTTTAACATTATGTGTTATACCCAAGTGGTTCTGAGAAGACCTGGCCGTGATCAGACAGCGCTAATCATGATGGGTCAGATTCGTCTCGGAGAGCACAGATGATAGCAAATTAGTAATGCTAACATTAGCAGCCATGGCAACGAACGAGCAATCGATAACGGGATCTTTATTATGCTAGATCGAAACGAGTCGCGTTTGTCATCCGTCACCGTGATGGCAAGTGGACTTTTAAGCTATAATGAGTAGATTAGTCATGCTGTTTCAATCAGCAAGAGAGGAATAACAGAAAACATTGATGTTTTTTACCAACTTTCTTGGCAACGAGGATTGATTATATGTGTCATGGCCAGGCACAGGGAAGGCTACTAACGTTACAATTAGGGCTGTCAATTGATTATCTTATTCATTACATGTTATGCTGATTAATTAATCGATTATCAATATTTGCTTGGGAAAGCCCCCAAATAAGGATATTTCAACTAAGCATGACATTATCGTGGCACATGACTAAGGCATAGAATAGAATCGTAAAAAGGGGGCATTAGAAATCAATAAATTGTTTTATTTCCAATAATTTTTCCAAATACATGTCTTTTTATCATTGAACATTTGTTGAACGAATCACCTATCACAGTAAAATGTGGCCACAACTGTTTTTATTTTTTATATTGAGCTCATCACCTCAGCACCAATGGGGTGCTTAAAGCTGGAGTGCAGAACATTTTGCAGGAAATAAAACGAAAGCTTAGTGCTTGAGTCCAGGAAGCTGCCGCTAATTGGTTTCTGGTTTGCCAGCGTGGGAATGTTACCACAGACACAAGATTTAAAATGGTACAGAAATACAGAGAGACTTACCTGGCGATGAGAGGCTTAATCAGCATTGTGTGAACTCATCTGTTGAGGGATTAAATATAATGTTCATTTATATGTAAAAGTCCCACACTCAAGCTTTAAGTGATGGCCACAGTAACCACATTCTTTTTTAACTATTAACATGCGCAACAAATGCATGGACCGGTTGGAATTGAGCGATGCACGGTGTCAGAGGAGTGCAAATTCACTCCGGTGGTGTCAGTGGCACCCTGAGTGCTAAGAGCGCTGCTCTCAGAGGCTCAAGGCCTCTGATATAGTATTACATGCATTAACTTCCGTTAATTGTTTTGTAATTAATTAATCGAAATGAAGGCCCTAATTACACAAGGTAAAACACAAGGTTTTGTTCTGACAACTTCAGTAAAGTAAACTGTACTACGGAGTAAAACTACTCTTATCAGTAAAATAAAAAGTACTACAGAGTAAAACTATTGTCTAATTGTTCAGTTATTCTATACACATATTAAGCAGCAGTTAAGCACCTGACTCCAGATCAGCTGATCAGACTGACAGTCTGAGAGGACGTCCATCTGTCCAACCATGAGACCAAATCTACAGGTAAAGAGAAAGACAGGTTAGAGAGACAGAGACATAGACAGGTCAGAGACACAGACAGGTCAGAGACAGACAGAGGGACTGATAGGACAGAGAGACAAATAGGTCAAAGAGGGAGGGACAGGTCAAAGAGACAGAGAGACAAACATGTCAGAGAGAGAGAAAGAGAGAGAAAGAGAGAGAGTGAGACAAATAAGTCAAAGAGAGAGAGACACAAGTAGATTTCAGGAAACTGGATCTCAGATTTGACTGTTTTACAGATTACTGTTGTTTTTTATGTAGCCTGAACGGCAGGTGTATCATTAACAGAGGTGAAAAACAGCAGTTTGGTCAGACAACTGCATAAATAGTACACATAACCATCTGCTCTAAGTATGTTAAGTAACCTATTACATTACTCATTCATTATTAATTCCAGCACTCTTTCTCACAGTTTACAGAAACGGTTTCAGCTGTTTATAGACACTGTATGTTGTTGTTATATATATTTAAATATTTTTTCAACTGCTTGTATGAACATGATAGTTCTATGTTTATGTTTAACATTGTGGTTCTTGTTTTTAGCTTTTTGTCTGTTTCTATCTTTCAGAACATTGTTATTATAAGCGTGTGTGAGATCACTGAACATATTGGGTCTGATTAATATCTTTATTTTGATTCCAAAATAAAATGCATAAATACAGGTACATGTGGATGAGTGAGCTGCAGCTGGTTTGTTTTTCAATTCAATTCAATTCGTATTTATATTTAATATAATAAATAAAATAAAGTCCTGTGTCTTGTCTTATTTATTGTTGATGCTAATTTATAGAGCGGCCTTCAAACACACACACACACACACTGCTGGGTGTATTTATAGACTGCAGCTGTTATGTAACTGGGGGTGGGGACACTGGGGATGCTGACTTTGCTATGGCAACTTCCCTGTACCTCAACCTCAGATATCAGCCAATCAGATGAGTCAGATGTGATCACATGTTGCTGAGGATAAACAGTATGATCAGCTGATTCACTCTGTAACTTTAACTGAAGTTTGGAAACATTTAATTTAGTTTGCTGTCGCAGACTTCAGACTTCCTCCATCAATCTGAACTTATTGCAACTAAATTCCATTTATTTCATCTTTATAAAGAGTCGCTGTCAGCAGTAGAACAGGCCAACAGTCTGAGACAGAAAAATCAAACATTGTATCTTCATTACTGTCATGTTTTCATGTATCTATTTTTAATCTTAATTGTAGATTGTTCTTATGAGACATTAACAATTCAACTTATAGCAACCTGTACAGCTACAAACAAGACATTTTTATACTTCAGTCAAAAGACGATGATGTCCCAATTATTGATCCCATCCTACAGTAGTGTTCTTCAGTGTTTCTGAAATGTTTTAGTGTTTCTGAAGTGTTCTATAGTGTTTCTGAAATGTTCTACAGTATTTTGGAAGTTTTCTACAAGTGTTTTATGACATGTTCTAGAGTGTCCTATGACATGTTCTATAGTGTTTCTGAAATGTTCTACAATGTTTCTGAAGTGTGGAACAGTGTTTTCAAGTATTCTACAATGTTTCTGAAGTGTTTTACAGTGTTTCAGAATTGTTTTGCAGTGTTTTCCGAAGTGTTCGTAGGAATTTTTTGAGCCTTGAAATGAGGGAATGAAATGTCACAAACGTTCCCAGGTGGACTCGAACCCGGGATGTTAAATCAGGTTCCACTAGGACATAACACTGACAACTACAGAGTCGAACACACACCCGAGGGTGATGTCATCACCTGTTTTTTTTTCCAAAATCAACATGTTAAACAGAATCACTTTGGATTGAGCTGTGCTAACAGTTTCCCCCTGCTAAATCTGAGCTAATGGACTTACATGTGCTGGAGGAGACTGTGGGGAGAATGTAGGACTGTTCCTTTAACATTGATGAGACAAATAGATCTAAGGTCAGTCTGTCTCCTGCAGGACTCCTTTACTCTCTAATGATACCACAGTACAATGTCTGTTGAGTGTCGATTTTACACTATGATGTTACCTAGTTAATGAGATGCAATGCTGGAAGGTAAATAAACCACGTCCTCGTCTTTTACTCTCTGTGACAACAAGCTTATCATACTCATTTGCTACCTTAACTATAATGGTCTTTCTCCGAAGAACGAGTGAGCGCCGCTGCTCAGGAACAGACTTGTTCGAATGAATCCAAATGAATGAATCACGTTTTTTTAAATTGCAAAATTATATCAAAACATCAATTTAAAAACTCTCACACAACTCCCAATCTAATTTATCTAGTCATATGCTCAATACTTCCAAAAAAACCTGGATAATCATTTATACCCCCTGAAGGCAAACTAGTACTACACACCTCACAACACAGCATGTGGCTGAGAGCAACAACGTGCGCGTGTGTAGTGTAGTGTCTGTACAGTTACACAGCAATTATAGCCTAGGTTACGCTGCCAGCTGGAGGAGATCCAAATATACTACAAAGCAGTCAACTGATCTAAAACACTGCTATACAGTACCAGCTGTTATAACAAAATAAAAAAAAACGATATGTGTCATAGACGATCAGCAATCGGTATCTGCCGCAAAAATACATGATCGGGCATCTCTACTAACTAGCTACCCATGTAGCTACTTTCTTACCTATTCAGCTGAGGGGAAGCTAACGTGTGGGCATTTATTCACACCAAACTGTTTAGTTCAGGACTCACAGTTTGGGACGGCCTCCAACTGCACAATTCTAGTCACTGCATTTACAAAAGTTAAAATTTTGTCTGGTTCTCCACTACTGAAAGTTTCCCCTGAACGTGTAAAGCAAAATATGGCGTAACACCGTCCATCTCTTGATGCAGCAAACCATGAGTTAGTGTTTGTGACTGTTAATGTTATACATTAACAGTGAAATATTGCTAAAGATTAAGCTATTGAAATCGTGGTTTGGAATTGGAACAAAGCCAAGAAGTCTTCTCTCTTGTTTTGCAACCAGCCCCAAATTGACTGGCAGTATTAAAATAGTCAGCAATTGACTAATAATAAACAGTACTGATGTTTAATTAATTTTTATTTATCTTTTATTTAAATTGTCAGCAATTGCTAAAAAAAATATTCAGTACTGATCTTTATTTAGCTTTTTATTTTATTTTTTATTTATTTTGTATTTTCTCAGTGTTCATTTTTAGAATTGGTTGTCGATGTACCTTTGCATAGTCATATCGGTGCAAAATCGGTGCACAATCCACACAGAAAAAGTGTATCTTCCATTTTTAAAGATTCCCTATATCGGCCACCATTTTGGGTGATCAGTAACGGTCTCAAAATTCCTTTATTGGTCGGGCTCTAAAACTGACCTCAGGTCAGTCTGTCTCCTGCAGGGCTCCACTGCTCTCTAATGATGCTCAGAGACAAACAGACCTCAGGTCATCAGGAGGGGGCAACAGACATCAGAGGTCTGTCCCAGCATGCACTGGGGGAGATGAGGGGTTCACCTGGACAGGTGTTCAGTTCATCATGCAGTCGGTGTCTGACATCTCTCCATATATACTACATGTGTCATGATATTTTATGTACCCCATTTTGTCTGAACTCTGAGTCCAACAGTACTCTGTCTGCTAACAATGCCACAATGCAATACTTGTTAATGTTATAAATGTGTAAATGACTGAGACTAACGCTGTCAGTGATGTCAACTTAAACTACAGTTTACTGCTGCCTGTAAACTACCGTGTACTATACTGTGTGTATGTACTATAATGTGTACTATACTGTCCTTTGTACTATATTCTGTGTAATATACCGTGCACTACACTGTGTGTATGTACTATAATGTGTACTATACTGTCCTTTGTACTATATTCTGTGTAATATACCGTGCACTACACTGTGTGTACTGTACTTTGCACTACACTGTGCGGTATACTGTGCAGTGTATTTTGTACTATACTTTGACCTTTTTTACTATACTGTGTAGTGTACTACAATTTCTACTGTGTACTATACTGTGTATTGTGTACTATACCGTGTACTACGTGGTGTACCACAGAGTGTCTGTTGTAGAGGGAGGAGAGAACCAGACGGGTTCTCACAGAACCTTCTGCTGGAGGAAACACAGAACACTGTAACATCATCACTAAGGCTGTGACATCAGTGGTGGAGAGGTGTAAATGTTGACGTGTTGCTGCTCACCTGCTGAGTGATGGAGGCTAAGCTGATGGTTGCTGTATATGTAGTTACAAGTCGAGTTGCTGTCGTCGAAGCAACCGATGGTTAAACAGCAACAGTCTGGTTACTGCATATTAGTTGCTGGAGATCCAGGAGTTGTAGGTCCGGTTGCTCTAGTTTCCTTCAGGTTAAAGCAACATGGTGGTTGTTAAACGCCAACATTTTATATCCAAGTTGCTGCAGGTTATGTTGCCATAGATACGGCTGTTGTAGATATAGCCTAGTTGATGTGGGTTTAGTTGCTGTAAATGTAGGTACTATAGGTTTACGTAGGTTGCTGTAGTTGCTGTAGCCTCTGTGGGGCTGGAGCAGTGGTCATCAAACATCAACAGCCTGTTTGGTAGTTGCTGGAGGTGCAGTTGCCCTACGTGCAGCTCCTGCTGGTTCACATGCTGCGGTTGCTTTGGCTCCAGTTGCTGGAGGTCTGTAGTCTCACTGCAGCAACAGTCTGGCTGCTGTAACGTTAGTTGTCGCTGTCGCTGCTGCGGTCCCCTCAGGCTGAAGCAACACTGCAGTCGCTGAACATTAACGCTCTGGTTGCTGTAGTCTGGCTGTTGCTGTGGCGGCTCGGGTTGAAGCAACACTGCGGTAGTTGCCCGTCATCAGTCTCATTAACAGTCCGCGGTCGTCGCGCGCCTCCGCTCGGACTGACACCGGCGGGGAAGCTAACGGGCTAACCGGGGGCTCCGTCTCCGGTCCTGCTCCCGTCTGTCGGTCGCTAGTCGCCCGCTGCCGGTGGCTGACCGGGGCTGGTCTCGGTCTCGGTGTCGGTGACTCACCGTCTCTCCTCCGTCTCTCTGCTGCTCACTGCGGCGCGCGGCCGGCGGCGGGATCCCGGGTTACCATGGCAACTGGCCCGCAGTGGGATGACGGGATATCTCCGACTGATGATGGGGAGAGTATCAAACCCGATCAATAACCCGATCAATAACCTGATCACTCCATGGACCCACGTCGTCGGACAGGAAGCACATCGGTTTGTCGGTGACCGTCACATCAACACAGAGGCACGAGCTGCTGCTCAACACGAGACTGACAGCAGATCAGATGTTTACAGTAGAAACTCACCTGTTCAGGTGACACACAGACTGCTCTGCCTCAGTGATGAAGGCTGGCCCTGTGGGCCCCTGAGTATTGCCTGCAGGTCCTGAAGACGATTTAGTTTTTGGGTTTCAGACAGCCCTATATTTAAAGTTTATTTACAGTTTAATATTCACCTAAAAGACCTCAGATTAAACATCAGTCAGAAAGAAGACAGTTTGTAGTAAACATGCAAATAGAAATACATATTATCATTAGGTACCATCAGGTGTTTATACAGGAAAGAAGAAAAGTTACAGAATACAGAGGTTTACACAGTATTTATGTATTCTGTTATTTTACTTTTATTGACTGTCATATAGGCTACGTCTGACAAATTTCCATCTAAATCTGCTATTTTTTAAAATGGATTTAAATGTATATAAATATGCATGTCATGTCACACTATACATTAAAAGATCTCTTCATAACATGTTTCTAATGGAAGATAAAATCCAGTCTTTTTGTATAAAAATAGGCTATTTTAAAGTTTATCTGAAGTTAATATGGAACATAAAAAACTACTACCAGAGTTAAAGTGTGTTTGTTAGCGTATAAAATTTGAATAAAAAAATATTCAACTATTTTTGTTTCACTGATTCTTTTGTCCAAACTGACTTCAGTTCCACCTGAAACTGTGAAGGTTATTTATATTTAGGGGGTCCGAGCAACTCAATATTGTTCTTATTCTCTTCATCTTCTTCTACTACTTGTCCACTGAAAATGTTGCAGCAAACCATAAGACAAAAGTCACCAAAATTGGAAGGTGGGTGAAATTCCACCCACTCATCCTTTTATCCATTTATTATAGAAGCCAATTAAAAATGTTTAGCCTGGGAACCAAACGAATCTGCAAGCTCATGTTTTATTTGCTCTGGCAGATATGTCTGGCACCTCTCACATTCAACCTGATTTCATCAGAACTGGTATCTGGCGAGCCAATCACAACCATTTATCTAATATGAGGCGGGTTTAATAGGATGACTGACAGAGAGGATGAGGCATCTTCGTAAATAACCAAGATGGCTGCCACCGATGCAAACATTCCACGTTAAGCTATATAAGCAGAATAAAACAGACTGGACAGTAAGTTTTCTCTAAAAGAAGAACAAACAACTGCATTTAAACTTTATGTTGATAAGAAATAAGTGTTCACCGAACTTCTAACAGGACGTACGGCATGACAGGTTTCATTGCTCTGATTGGTTCTCTCCGCCCATTGATGACTCCCCTTGGAAATCGCAAATGAACTCAGAGGTTCCAGACTAATTTGCGTATTAGTCTGGAGATGCCAGGCTAGGTTTTATCAAAATAGTAGCAAATGCAGTCATGTGAAACATGTCTTCACAAAAGGTCATAAGCTGGGCTAGGCTACATCAAATCTTTCTGAAAGTAGATTTATACACCTCAACAGAGCATCAGCATATAGTGATGACTACACTGAATTATTTTAAAGAAAAGCAAGAGTTTTGTTTCTTGTCAAATAAATAAGAAACAAGAGTCCAAATACTTGAAATCTGCCTGGACCCCGATCATGCGGCTTGCAACTTTATTTATTTATAGCTTTCATTTTATTTTCTGTTTGCAAAAAAACTATAAAATTAAAACAATAACTTTTTTTTAATTCACGTATGTATGTGTATATGTTATATATAATTATTCAGTTTGATTTGTCATTGTTGTATAGATGTTTTGAAGAGTCATGCTCTTTATGTTTCTTACTGCTTTAATGTTTGTATTTTATCACCTGCCACCTGCAGTTGCATTTTTCACCCTCATATTTGAACTTTGCTTCATTTAGTCTGGAAAAGCATTTCTAAATTAGTTTAAGCTATACATGAAATCCTTGAAAATAACAAAAACAAAGAAAGAACAAAACTGTTTTCTTTCTGTACTTTGTAATAGGACAGAACATGCATTTTTTACATTTCCCTGTAGATCTATGTTGTAGCTTTTATTTAAATTAATTAGTCTATAATTGTCTTTATACACAGAAATATATAAAGTCAATTATAGACTAATTCATTTAAATAATTAGTTAATTATGCTCCCATGTATTCAGACTGTTTGTGCTTTTGTACAGTTACTACGACTGGAAACCTTTTATGTTTTAATTAATTATTAATTTTCTTTTTCTAATTAATTGTGCGGAAAGTTGGAAACAAAATATGCTCACATATTTATTAAAAAAATAATATTCAAAATGTTTTTTATATGTTTAATTAAATAGTTAAAGTTCAAATTACTGCATGTATTAATGCTCAGCTGCACTCATATTCAAACTCAAACTCGTTAAACTTTGTACAGCGGAGCTGTTGCTTCGACTGCAGGCCGGGTAGGAACGCTTTTTGTTTCATTTGTTCGGGTAGGAACAGTTCCGCTGCAGCACGCCCTCCCGCCTACGTCACTTCCTTTGAATCTCTAATAAAGACGGGCCTGGCGGCAGATCCGCGGGTCAATTTTTTGGGTTTGTTCGGTGAATCCGGCGGTAATCGGAGCCATCAGAACCGCAGACATGGTGAGTGTTTACCGAGAAGACTGTTCGCGTGCTGCCCGCCGCGGGGGTCACGGAATTTATTACTGGTTTGCGATTTATTTTAATAATGGCGGGAGTTTGAATGAACGTCTGATGAACGTCGGCGAAGAGCTGCAGCTCATTGTGTAGTCAAGCGTTTTTCAAATTGATCAGAAATCAGATAATCAGTTCAACTTCAGCCAACAGAGGTTCGGTCCGTTAACCGGGTTCTGTGTAACGAACAGCCGGTAACTTTACGGGACCGGCCGCAGTGTTTGTTAGCTGACCGGCTAGCTCACAGGTGTTGTGATCACTTTGGTCTCATGAATGGAAAGTGTCCCTCTCTGTTTTAAAGCGTTGATTTCAGTGCGCTGTAACAGTGAACACAGTTGGATAAAGGCTTTTCCGCTCTGAGGACGCTCGTGTCCTCTAATGTTAAAGTTACCGGCTCCACACTCACTGCACCGAGCTAATGAAGCTACAAGCTAACTAAGAAGTTGTTAACAACAGCTTCACGTGGCTCAGTGAACTGTAATAAAGCTTTAATCTATTGATTCTTCTTAACTAATGTGCAGACAAACAAGTTAGTGTGTTTAACTAAAGTACTGTTAGTGTGTCTTACTGTTATGATATGCCTCCTGACTGTGTCCTGTGTGTCTTTCCCAAAGTTTCTCTCTTTATTTTTAACTGATTTAAGATCTCCAGAGAGGCTGCTGAGCCTCCAACCATTGACTTAGCCTAAACTAGGGACGGGGGGGGGGGGATTAACGTTTTTGTCTCACACTTTTTTTTTTAATACCCAGCGAAAGTTGTTAGGTCACTAGCGTCCCATATTCTATTGTTGGGTCCACTTTGTCTACAACCCAGTGTATACCAATGTGCTCGTTTACATTAATTTGATGGCTGACTGCGTCCAGCTTATGCAACAGCATGAGTAGCAAATGGAACGTTATCTGTTGATGGTGCCTATTTAGAGTATAGCTCATCTCTAATTGAATACCACTGCATGTGATGAACAGGTCAGGGGATAAATATTCAGAGACTGAGGCAGTTTTCATGTATATTTACCAGTTATCCAGTTTGTTTCTGCTTCAAACCAGCAGACAGCTCCTGCTGCAGGTACAGGTGATGATGTCATTGTAATGTGTGGCTGTGATTGGTTTTCAGACGGTGGGTAAGAGCAGTAAGATGCTGCAGCACATTGACTTCAGGATGAGGTGCATCCTGCAGGACGGCCGGATCTTCATCGGCACCTTCAAGGCCTTTGACAAACACATGAACCTGATCCTGTGTGACTGTGACGAGTTCAGGAAGATCAAGTAGGTTGAATAGCTCAGGACGAAGGTCGACAGGACCCCGGGGGCTCAGTCTGCTCTCCAGTAGGACTTAAACTGATCATTAACTTCAGTATCAGTTAACCCGTCTGTAATGTTGGTCTGAGGACAAATAACTGAAACACGTTTTTTCTCAAACTTTCTTTCAGACTTTTCTCCTTTTGTTGTGAATTGATTTGACCTTCAGTCATCTTGAAATAATGTGTCCTGCAATATATTTAATGAGCTCAGACAGCAAACTGTATTCAGATGATCCATGTTTTTTTATGGTTTATTTCGTTTTATTAAAGTAGAATCATCTTAGCTTATAAGGGAAGTTAGTTTATAACATCAGCGGCTATGTGGTTTCTGCAGGACAAGTAAACAGTTTTCACAAATTCCTGTGTTTATTCACATCTGAATGTGTATGTACACAGGAGCAGTGAAGCATACTGGGTAATGAGTCTGTGTGTGGTCAGTACTGAGGCATGCTGGGTAAAGTGTTTTTTGTTCTCTAGGCCAAAGAACTCAAAGCAGCCTGAGCGAGAGGAGAAGAGGGTTCTGGGTTTGGTCCTGCTGAGGGGAGAGAACCTGGTCTCTATGACGGTGGAGGGCCCACCCCCTAAAGATGTAAGTGGAACCCTGTGGTAAATAGGAGAAGAGACATGGTGGTATCACCAGACCGCTCCCGGACCGATCACCAGTTCATGAATGAAGCTGCTCTGACAATTTGAGTTGATGAAAAGAGACAAGTTAACAACATTATAGACAATCGGATTAAGATTAAAGTTTTCAGGGGAAACTTGGTTTGTTGTCACAACTTTCTTTTAAAATCTGATAATGTTTGTTTTTCAGACTGGTATAGCTCGTGTCCCGTTGGCGGGTGTGGCTGGAGGTCCAGGTGTGGGTCGGGCGGCAGGTCGTGGTGTCCCTGCAGGAGCTCCGATGCCTCAGGCACCGGCCGGACTCGCTGGGCCCGTCAGAGGGGTGGGCGGGCCTTCACAGCAGGTAACGCTGGCAAAGACAATAGCTGTTCTAAATACCTAGGTATGGTGTGTGTGTGATCAATTGATGACCACTTCCTGTGTGTTTTCTAGGTGATGACTCCTCAGGGCAGAGGCACTGTTGCAGCGGCAGCAGCAGGAGCGAGCATCGCCGGAGCTCCCACACAGTATCCACCTGGACGAGGAGCCCCACCCCCGATGGGCAGAGGAGCCCCGCCTCCAGGTGATACAAACTATGATGTCATATGCTTTTGATTGGCTACTCCTGTCTGCCGATTGTTCTGATTGGTTTTACTCAGACAGTACAGTGCTGCCACTCAGGTTAACTTATCTGACTCATGAGTGAGTGGACAGGTAGCAACCACTTATAAACACCATAGCAACTTCCTGGGACACCTTAATACCCTTTTTTTTAATTTAGGGTGTCAAAAAATAACCACCCATAAACAATCTAGCAACAGCCCAGAACTTCACATAACACCCAGCAATCACTTCTTATTGCCTTAGCAACTATCCTGACTAACTGTTCTGATCTAGCAACGACCAACAATTCGTAGGACTTACAAACGCCATAGAAGGCAATTGACCACTGTAGCAACTGTAGGGGGGGTCATAGCAACTACTGGGAGAGCCTGTTACTAGCCACCAGGAACCAAGTAACATTTTGGTTCCTTTAAAGTGTGATGCCCACCCTCCGGTCGACCCCGCCCTATAAAAGTGGATGCCATGCCTCTGAGATTGTTGGAGCAAGAGACATGTCAATCAAAATGTGAACTGCCATGCCTACAGCCTTTTTTATTTTCACTCAGATTTTTGTGGATGCTTAATGATGTACTCAACTTTGAGATCATATATGCTATTTAACAACCGGCACGTCACTCCTTTAGTACATTCGGTTCATATCAGTGTTATCCTCCTGTGTGCTGATTTAACTGTCTCCTCCCCTGCAGGTATGATGGGTCCACCCCCTGGCATGCGCCCCCCAATGGGTCCTCCGATGGGGATGCCCCCTGGCCGGGGAGCTCCAATGGGGATGCCTCCCCCAGGCATGAGGCCACCACCCCCTGGCATGAGAGGTAAGCTGTTACCATGAAGATGGAGTCCTCTAATGAGCCAATTAGACTGCAACATCATTAAGTGCTTCATTCACTGTAAACCGACCATGTGACCTCTTTGCTCTGCTGTTTTAGGACCACCCCCTCCCGGGATGAGACCTCCCCCCCGACCCTGAAAAAGCCCAGCCCCCGCAGATTCACCTGTATAGATTCTTTTTTTCTTTTTTTTACTTCTGCTTTGTGTTTTTTAATAAAGTGTCCTCAGGATTGTTTGATTTCAGCTTGGCTGTTTGTTCTTTTTCAATGGTAACAGTTCAATAAAAGTCCAGAGTAAAAAATGCAACAGGAGTGGCAAGGTTCAGGGTTTAAAAGTGTAGATGGTGTGCTGAGTCATTTTAAACCTGTGAAATGCCTATTTTTATGTATTTGGTAAAAATGTGAACCACACCAGCATTGATGTGTTTTATCACAGTACAGTGATAAAATCCAGTTTACAGCCCAAAAAACATGTTTGTGTGTAGTATGTCTTAATGCTGTCTATAACCAAGAGGTGGAGCTGCAAGTAAAAGAGCACCCTTTCTGTTTTAGCCCTGAATAGTGATGTCACATCTCTGCAGATAAGTATCGATCAGAACGGTCAGACTTTAAGCAGTGTTTGAGTGACGCTGCAGTTTGTAAAGATTTGAATAGAATTGCAGTCAAACTTTTAATGCGTTTCTCATTCAAGCACTACCATTTCAGTTAAATTACCTGCAGGACTCCCTTTGCTGATTGTTTATGAAGTTGAAGTTGCATTTTAAGAGACTAATAAAGTTTCCTTTTCATAGCAGACACATTATCACTTAAAAGTCTCTTGTGCGACCATTGGGAACTTCCACCATTCATGCACCAAAATCCCTCGTAGTCTGACTTTATTATTCGCTAGTCAAGGTTATCAGAGTGTAAACACAGGAATTTAAACAGTTTAAAATAAGATAAGTTCAGCAACAACACAGGAACACCATGTCCATGAAGCTCTTGCCCCAGTGCATGCCGGTAGTGTTCCTAACACACCTGCCTCATGTACCTGCAAGCACGTGACCAGCACTGAGCCTATCAATGAATGATTGATGATCGTGGTTTCAACTCTCTACTTGTTTATTTCAAAGTAAGAGCACACTGTTATTCAAGATAAATTCATCCAGGATTAACCAACCTCAGACTGCTTTTTAAAGAACCAAATTAGCTGGATTAGAATAACCAGGATTCTTTTAGCCTGAACTGGTGAAACCAAAGATACTCTAAGTAAAGATAGCGCATTACAAGCTGCTCCATTGATATGAATCAGTACACTTCCTGTCTCCTAAGTGGGCTGGGTCTGTTTGGAAGTTTTGTGAGCGTCATGTGGATGTTTTATTGAGTAAAAAAGTCTAACACAAGTCTAACGAACAGACTGAGGAGCTCCTGCTGGTGACCAGGAGAGGGACGGGGCAGTGATGAAACACACGCCACACAGAAACAGGGAACTGGCCCTGAGTGGGCCGTCTCCTCTCTGAAGTGTCTCTGGTTGGTCAAACCGCGTTTGGAGAACAGGACCGTGTCTCATGTGACCGGCTGCTGTCATGTGACCTGCTGTGATTCTTTATGGTCGCCAGCTGCAGTCACGTCAACTTTACCCGCTGAACGGACCCAGGAGAAGACCGACAGACCGACGGACAGACGAGGTGAGTTTGTGTCTGTTTCTCACAGAAAGCATCTCCCTTCAGACCTCCGGCAGGTTTGTAGGATTTTCTCAGTCCAACTTTGTTGTTGTGTGTCTGCAGTTAGCCCGAGCTAACCTGTTTCCGGGTTAGGAACCTGTGAAGAGAAACTAACCTCAGGGTTTATTAAACCGCCTGAAGTTAAACTCTTTGACTCTGTATTGTGAACAGCTGGCATGAATCAGTTTGACAGATAAACAGCAGCTTAAACAAACAGCACTCCCGTTCTGCCTGAGTATCATATCTTCCAAACTCCATTTACGAAGAACTGAATTAAATATGCATCTCCCCACTGAGTGAAAGCAATTAGCAAATTAAAAGTATCCAAAACAAATTTGCAATTGGAATCTTTTTGTGATAAAATCGGCCGAAAGAAAATCAACCACAAACGTTACTTCCTTTTCATATCATGTGTTTGAGATTTGTTCCCTGTAGCCGTGGATCGCCCTCTGCTGCATGTTTTCCTCCTACTCTGCCCGCATGTCTGCTGGTATGTGTTGTTAGCCAAACCTAATTCACAGTACATCAGTATTACAACATATTACAACATATTCTCACTTAGCGAAAAAAGTGAGTAATAAGTCATGAATGAGACAAACTAAGAATCGGTATGTTCTTTTGATAAATCCTGCTGGTAGAAAAACCTTCTTAAAATCCGGGGAGTAGTAGATCTTATTCCTCTCTGTTGCAGTGTGCATTGAACTGTGTTTCAGTTTGTAGTTAGTTTCTGTAGTTGAAAGAGTCAGTTAGAAACTTTAACGAGCTGCTCCTGTTCTGCCCTCATATCCTGTCTGCCAAACTTAATAAAAAAAAAAACTCAAATGAAATATCGATTCCCTGGGTGACAACGAACACTTAATAGATCCAGACTGAGGCATATTATATATCGATAAATCTTCCTGTGATAAATTTAGCTCATTAAAAAAACAACCACACACACCACTTCCTCAAAATATCCAAGTTTTAGACCTGGTCCCTACAATCCTGAAGCGCCCTCTGCTGTGTGTGTTTAGTGACTGAAGACACAAACCAGCTGCTCATTCTGTTGTAAAGGTCTGTCTGGATATCAGCCGTCATGTGAGGTCCACCAGAGTTCATTCAAAAAATATCACATTTTAACATTTATTTTCTCAGTAAACACAACTGGTCCTGAATGGGATATATTATGAACTGCTAACGCCTTAAGCAAAATATTCGGATTTGCTTAACTATGTTTTTTATTTATTTATTTATTTATTTTAAAGCTTGCTTTAGTATGTGCTTTGGCAATCTGAACTGGGGATACGTCCCATGCAACCATGGCTCGATACAATACTGTGGGTTGCTTTGATTGTGTTCTAGACTTACGAACTGTGTAGAGACCTATGGTGGCAAGTCTAGTGGGGTAGGTATGTATATCAGAGCAGAGAGTGAATTGATTGTACAGGCACTTAGAAATTTTTAATACATTAATGTTCCTAACAAAAACAATAAGTGATGCTGTCAGCCCCCCCCCCCCCCCCCCCCCCCCTAAACTTTTTAACCAGGAGAGATTTACATCAGACCTTAGTGTGCCACGACGGGCAAGACAAGCTGCTTGGTTCTGAGCCTGTTGTTGTTTTCCTAGATCCTTCTTAGCAGCACCTGACCACATCATCGGGCAATAGTCTAGATGTTATAGAACTAGAGTCTGCAGGACTTGTTAGATGAGAGGATGTTCAGTTACTGCAGCAGCACTAAGTGATTCCGTTTGAGTAATGTAGACTGTAATGTCACTGCTTTTGATGATATCGCTTGCTGTTGTGTTTCAGATGCAGGTGGTGGTGTTGTGTTACTTCCTGCTCTCCCTGCTGGGCAGCGATGCGGCTCCAGCTGCAGACGAGGTGACTTACCTGCCCGGTCTGCAGAAACAGCCAAGCTTCAGACATTACTCTGGATACCTGAGTGTGGCCGATGGCATACACCTGCACTACTGGTCAGTACTCGTGACACACCTGAAGCATCACCATCATTACAGTTGATCATTTTGGACACTAGTTGATTTTGTCTGTTCACCTGAATCCCTAAGTACCAGCTCTGTAACAAACTCGGGTTTGTTAAATGTGAACACCTTCTAACAAACAAAGATGAACCTGAAGACCCTTGTCGTCAGTGTCACCTGACTTTTCTACCTGAGCGTCAGTCCATCACCTTGCTCTGTCCCCTGTACGTCCACCCGAGAGTACTACTGTGTGTCGACACATCCACTCGAGCTCCCCTGAGTGTTGGTGGGAACATCTACCTGAGCGTCATTTCATTCACCTGTCATCACGTCGCCTGAGTGTGTTGTTGTTTTCAGGTTCTTGGAGTCCCAGAGTGACCCGTCCTCTGACCCGGTGGTTTTGTGGTTGAACGGCGGCCCCGGCTGCAGCTCTCTGGACGGGCTGCTGACTGAACATGGACCCTTCCTGGTAGGTAACCTCCACAGTCACCTCCATCAGTGTGACGTCACAGCGGCACCTGCTGACCTCTGACCCTTTGTCGTTTCAGATCCAGGATGATGGAGTGACGCTGCAGTACAACCCGTACTCCTGGAACAAGGTCAGTTACCCCTCTGAACCGTCTTTACCTGCACACCATCATGTTACCCAAGTGGTTTGGTCTTGGTTGGTGTAATTTCTGAAAGATTATTGGTTTACTGTTTCCGAGCAGATTGCCAACATGTTGTACGTGGAGTCTCCAGCAGGAGTCGGCTTCTCGTACTCTGACAATAAGAAATACGCCACCAACGACACCGAGGTCAGTGATACGCCTGAAACTCAGCTTGTGATTACCTCGCAAATGTTCACCATCAGGTGTTTCAAAGTTTTGTCTTCTTTCCTCTCAGGTGTCGATGAACAACTACCTGGCTCTGAAGGAGTTCTTTCGTCTTTTTCCAGAGTTCAGCAAGAACAAACTTTTCCTGACCGGAGAGAGCTACGGAGGAATCTACATCCCGACGCTCGCCGAGAGAGTGATGGAGGACGCCAGCCTCAATCTGCAGGTGCACACTAATATTGCAGTACTGATGGGACCTTGCAATCCTACAGGCTAAAGGCTGAAGTGTCTGATTACTGTCAGCTTGTGGAATGCCAACATTAGCGACCCTGACATGCCACCTTTTGTCTCACCTGTCCTGCAGGGCATTGCCGTGGGAAACGGGATGTCCAGTTACGAGATGAACGATAACTCTCTGGTGTACTTCGCCTACTACCACGGCCTGCTGGGAAGTCAACTGTGGAGCAATCTGCAGCTGTTCTGCTGCAGCGACCAGAAGTGCAACTTTTACGACAACAAGAACATAAACTGCTCTGCCAGTGTGAGTCTCAATTTGTTTGAAGTGGTTTATCTCCCATCTGAGTCTGTCTGAATTGGTTTCACCTGCAGCCATTCTGAACCGGGTTTATTTACAGCTAATGTGTATATGTTTATATCTAAAGCTGCTAAAACCAGGTCTTAACATGTCTCTGAACCAGTCTGAATCCATCTGAATAGGTTAATATTATAATACAGATTAGACCAGTTCAAGTGGGATCAGACAAATTAAGACTGGATTAAACCGGCCTGAGCCCGTCTGGTCCAACCTGGTTTAGGTCTCCGGTTGGTCTGAATTCTTTTAAAAGGCTGAAGATGATCCAAACTGGCTTCTCTACAGCTAGTCTGAACCTGGTTTATGATGATTAAATCTGGTTTTATATCCTTGTTTCATCAGGTTAAACCAGTTTGTCTCAAGTGTTGCGTTTCTTTTGCAGCTGGCTGAGGTTCAGACCATCATCTACAGTTCAGGACTGAACATCTACAATCTGTATGCTTCTTGTCCAGGTGGAGTCGGCCAGAGATTTAGGTAAAATGTGGCCTTTAACTTTTGACCTATGACTTATCACAGGGAACCCACGTGTCCATGCAAATATTTAGATTTACACCAAATCTTGAGCAAGGAGTCAGTAGCTGCTAGAGTGAAGCTCACCTGCAGCAGGTGTAGTCTGACCACAGAGCTGACAGTTGACTGAGGTGACTTCCTTTTATTGACTGGTTGTTATTGATTGTCAGTATTGAACGAGGTGAGCTGGTGATCAGAGATCTGGGGAACTCGTTCATCAACAACAAGTGGAATCAGCTGTGGAACCAGGTGTGTATAAAGTCACCTGATGTCTTCTGTTAAAGTTCATTCACCTGACGATGGATAGAAACGAAGTTCTCCTCTGACTCTCTGACTGAGTAGAAGTTACGAGGTTTGGCGTCTCTACCCCTGTCCGTCCGTCTGGACCCCCCCTGCACAAACTCCACCTCTTCCTCCCTCTACCTGAACAATCCATATGTCAAAGCCGCTCTGCACATCAACAGCAAGGCCCTGGAATGGGTCATCTGCAGGTAACGCTCAAAACCGGAACACACCTGCTTGACCTGAGCACACCTGTTCAGTCATCTGCAGGGAACACTACACACCTAAACATATTTATCTGACTGTATACACCTGTACAACTGTGTACATACCCGGCTTTGTGTTGCAGCTCTGAGGTGAATCTGAACTACGGTCGTCTCTACCTGGACGTCAGTAAACAGTACATAAAGCTGCTTTCTGCTCTGGTCAGTGAACAAAACACCTGTTCTCATTTTTATTTTAATGTTGTTAATCTAAAATTACTAAAGAACACAGTGGTTCTCCAGTACACCAGACTTCATTCACAATTTTAATGTTTTTGCCTACCTCACCGAAGTTGGACTCATAACATGTCTGACGATTGGCTGATGTGTCCAGATGGGCGTGGCTTGGTGTCTATCCAGGTGTTTGGGGCGTGTCCTTGTTGAAAGTCTGTTCTCTTTATAGAAGTACCGGGTCCTGGTGTATAACGGGGATGTGGACATGGCCTGTAACTTCCTGGGGGACGAGTGGTTCGTTGAGTCTCTGCACCAGCAGGTAACTTTAAACTTATTAATTAATCAATGAATGGATCCAGCTGTGATCACAGAAAACATCTCTGCTGTTTTCATGTTGGACCGTTATTCTGCCACGCCTTCTCTATAAAAGGTATGATCGCGGAACGGGGGGACAATGTTGTTTAGCCGGCAACAAAGGTAGTAACAAAGCCAGATCTACGTCTGTGTAAACTGTGCAGCCGGAAGGACGGGACGTTGATACTGTTGCTGATGCTCTCGCTTCTTTTGCTTCTGGAACACCGGCATGCTGTCTAAAAACACAGCTGGAGCGGGATAATGCTCTCCGGGTGTATTAATCTCAGGTGTGTCTCTCAGGTGGAGGTTCAGAGGCGTCCGTGGCTGTACAATGATGAAGACGGTCAGCAGGTCGGAGGCTTCGTCAAAGAGTTTGACAACCTCGCCTTCCTCACTGTCAAGGTAAACCCCATCATCAGCTGACCTGGGGCAGGCTGTACTGTTACCTGTCACCTGCTCACCTGTCTGAATAGTTTTTCTTAGTTTTGTATGACCGGAGTTTCCAAGTTTTACCCACGTCTGCACATGTTGCTGATGATCAGTGGTGAGCTTTATCTTTTTAAACTCTGAACCTTTGACCTCTGTGCTCCTGCAGGGTTCTGGTCACATGGTTCCATCAGACAAACCAATCGCTGCCTTCGCCATGTTCTCCAGATTCATCAAGAAACAACCCTACTGACCCCTGACCTTTGACCCCTGCTGGGTCACCCCTCCCTCCTGCTCTTTGTTCTGTCTGGACTTTTCAGGCTGCTGTAGTTTCATTTGATTTGATTTTATCACTGCCAGCCAATCAGCACAGCTTTGCTGTGTTGCCTGGCAACCAGATTATTGTTGCAGGAAATGAAATGTCTCAACCTCATCCAATCACATCGCTCCTCTTGGTCAACGCCTTCTACTGGTCACCATGGCAACGTGTGGTTGTCATGGAAACGAGCACTGCCGTCAGTTGATTTAATCTTTTGAATGTGAAACCTCTTTTGGTGTTTGTTTTGTTTTTGTTTTTTTTTTTTTTGTTTTTTTTTTTTTTAAAGGGAAGATCATTAAATAAAGTTTGATCATTAATTGACTCCATTTTTATTTCAGATGGGAACTGACAAACTGCATTTAAAGGTGCAACTAATGATTGTTTTCATTATCGATTTAATCTGCCAATTATATTCTCAATTAACCGTTTAGTTAATAAAATCTCACGGAACAGTGAAAAAAGACAGCAAGCCCAAATAACCAAAACTGACACACTGGAACAAGATGTTTGACATTTTTGCTTTAAAAAATTAATAATGATTAATCGATTATTAAAATAGTTCTTCCTGTCTATTGACTAATTGCTATGTTTTAATTCACTAAAAAAATAATTGTATACCTGGTGTCATTATGAGAGAGGGTGTTGAATTACTGTTGTTTGAGAAGACAGACACATGTTGGCAAAAGTTTGAAATAGTTGACTGTTGACCTGAGCTGCTCTGACACTTTGTGGGTGCTGCCTATCACTGATGAAAAACAATTGGCTTATTTGAGTTTCCAGAACTCTACAATAACAAACTTACTCAGATCAGAGCAGACCGAAACATTCACATGGGCTGTGTTCCAAATCGCATACTAGCATATTGCCTACTAAATGAACGATTCAGTATGCCATTACCAGCAGACTGTTCACACTGAAGTATACTCAAGCAATCTGTCTTATTGACCTACGGTCCGAGCTGCTGTTGAGTTAAAATTGTTTATCACTAATGTAAATCAACATTACCTCTGAGTTTTCCCTCTTAACGTCCTGGATCCTGAGTAGCTCCTGCTTCACGACTCGCCATCTTTCCATATTATTTTATCCAACAATGCCTCTCACATCCCACAGTGTGGTGCTAGAACCATGTGGCTCAGTCCGCCATTGGACAGTCTGAAGAGACACAAAGGTCCCATTTTGCATAATGCAAGGCAGCATGGTTTTCTGACTATTCTGACCCACAAACCTGTGTGCAGCAAAAGATTGTCACATATGACTGAACGATGGAAGCGAGTGTGACAGAGTTCTCTTCATACATCCTTTTTGTTTTATTTTTTATTTCAAAAGAGTAATTACTGACATTCAGGTAATCATTACATTTAAATATTTTTTGTCATGTAGGATGAACAGACACCACATGAGTAGAACAGCTACAAAGATAATACAAAAGGATGAATAAAAAATAATTAAAAGTAAAAAAGGTGGATCAAACATACAACATAGACTAGACACCTAAAATAAATAAATCATAAATACAAAGATTGACTGGGCGATTGATCATCTTTACGACATTCCATTGGTCAGATCATTTTCAAGTAACATATAGAGCTCTTTGGCACATTTGTGTATCATTAACTTCAGGGACTTAATATAGAGAAGATGGGTGGAGTCTTTATACATCTGGCCTTATGAATAACGAATTTGGCTAAGATAAGTAAAACATTAACCATTGGATCGATTTTTTTATCTCCTTATAGGGCACCAAAGATAATACTATTATGATCTATAACCGACATTGCAGTGGTTTTTCTCCTTAACCACTCCATGAATTGTTTCTTGAATTTTCATTTGCTTCTTTTTATACATCCATGGTTACAGATGTGTGAACAAGAAGGTCAAAGTTCAAGGCGCAATGTTATGACGAAGTAGTATGTCCCAATTGTATGCACACTGCATGCAAAAGTACGTACTTTATAAGGGCATCTGCAGTACGTTCTAAAAGTAAAAAGAAAAAGTATGCGATTTGTAACTCAGCAGGAGTCTCTGAAACAGCATTAGTGTGGTATCTAAGGTGGCTCTGTGTGATACAGCGCCACCAGGAGGTCTGGCAGGTAAATACTGCACCGGCCAATGAGGAACACACAGACCCTTGTTTATCTGCTTGAATATAAATAGTCTCCTGTCTCTGTCCATCCGTCTGTCCGTCTGTCCGTCTGTTCCTCTTTGTCTCCCTCCGTCTGCTTCAAAGGGACTTTGGGCTCATTCATTATGTTTGTCTCAAGCACCCTCATACATGTTGACACTGTGTCAGTTAAAGTGGTTGAGTCTGTTTGTTGACTGTAAACTGAAGCTGTTACTGTACACATTACATCGATGTGAAGTCTGAGCCTGGCAGTCCCGGCCCAGGGGCACAGTCTTTAGTTAAAATGTTATTGAGAGAAGTGTGAGGTTTCCGAGGGAACCGTGAAGGCAGCAGCAGGGTGAGGAGGTGAGTTGAGAGTTGTGACTTTCAGAGTGACCTGACTGTATTCACTGCTTCTGTCTGTGTTAGCTCACCTGTGTGTCAGAGAGTGAACAGACGGCTCACCTGCAGCTCACTCACCTGGACTCACCTGTTCAGGTACGACACTTCACTTCATTCTGTGACATTACATCAGTCTGTCGGACGTTAGAGACACATACAACATTTAAAACATTTACTTGACTGAAATGATGAGTTCACTGTCACAGTTTAAACAAGTTTTTAATCTTAACTTGGTTTCTACACTTGATTGAAGTAATGGAGGAAACATTAAGGGACACTGACGTCAGGTTCTTCATCTAAAAAAATCAAATGTTTTGTTTCTTGTGGCAATATTTATATAGATGCAAATTATTATGAAAGTAGTGTATTTTTAATACACTAAATTCACTTAATTAAACTTAATAGAGGCAGGCTTCATGATAAATATTGTATTTTACATATTATCTTTGATGGTTGACTGGAGCATCTTTTTAAAATACTCACTGTAAAATACTAAAACTTTTTTTTTTTACTAAAGTTTAGTTTGTACTGAAGTGTGATTAGGTGAAAACATAAATAAAGGTGTTGATCAGAGTAAATTTTCAGTTTGTGTGTTTGAGTGTCAACACAGTTAAGTTCATGTTTGAAATTACAAAACCTGACTGCCTCCAGTCACAGATACACTTCACTGATTCTCATAAAGTAAATTTATTCTGGAGGACATTTTTCTCCCAAACCTGTTTGAAATACAGAAACACATGGTGGCAATATCCTTCTGATACGTTTAATAAAATATACAGACTAAAGCCAAATAAAACAAAAGAAAAGACAAAAGATCCTGCAGGTTAGAGAAATGTCAAAGACTTGAACGCAGTTAAACTGTTAGTTAAAGTGTAAGAGAGAACTCACGGTGAAACACAGTAAATAGTTGAAGTGTTGGTTAGGGAGTAAGAGACAGAAAATGTTTTTTTGTGTGTGTGCAGTGAAAAGCATTTGAAGTGTCAGTGATCATGTAAGAACTGAAAGCAGTTATGGTTAGGGGGAGATTGTGGTTTTGGCTGAAATGTGTACCAACGAGAACCAATAAGTGTTTAAATGTGTTGAATCAGCTGATCTTAAGACAGGACATCAGAGGTCCTTAAATGAACACTTCACTGTCTGCTGTGTCCTGATGATGTCACAGTGATGTTATCAGACTACAAAGATGTGGCTGTTTACAGGCAGGGAGGGTCTAATGAAAGACACTATCCAGATGCATTATGGAAAATGTAGGATCCAGTGTTTTTTGACTAAAAACTATTATCGATATCTCCACCTCTGCGGATTGAATGCGTCTCTCACAACAACTATGGAAGAGACTCACTGAATCACTGGAGTGATCCTTTAAACAGCAAGAAAAAAACCTTGTTTACCAATTAAACTTCCTGTCTCTATGTCTGTCCTTCTCTTTCTCAGGTGAGCAGTGATTGGCGGACCATGGACCAATCACTGTCAAGGGGGTGGGTCCATGTGAGCATGCTCAGTTGTTTCCCACCCTCTGTGGGCAGAGAGGTTGCTGTGGCCTTGGTGAAACCCCTGGGAGCTGGCCTGGGAAACCCTGACACCCGCAGCCTGCTGCGCACAGACAGACAGGTGTGTGTGTGTGTGTGTGTGTGTGAGTGACCTCTATGGAAACTTAAACACACACTCAGGTGTTGATATGTAATCGGTGTTCAGTGTTTGATCAACAATTGAAGTTGACTCTAAAAATCATTCACTTGGTCAGTTAACACTGTTCACTGAATTTTACACTCACATTTATTTATCAACAAAGGTGGGCAAAATAACAGAAACACCATGAGTATAACTCAGTATTGTTCTACAGCAGCACAAACTGCATCCTCCACAACCTACAGTTGTATCGACACTTCTCTGAAACAATTTAAACACAAACTGAACGTTATAACCTTCATGAACAGTGACTTATTACAGGACTGTTGGATTAGACTGACGTAGTTTTAAGGTGTTCCTCGTAAACTGGATACTGAGAACAAGTGTGAACTGAAAATTGTACCATGGCAGCTGGATACAGACACTGTGATTGGCTGCGAAATATTGAAACCCTTTTAGGTGAAGTGGACGATGGAGGTGTTGTGTTACGGTTTGACGCTCCCATTGGACAGAGACACCGTCAAACTCTGTGTAGACGTCTACACTGATTGGCTGATGGCCCTGGTTTCCCCAAGAGACTCCATCCCTCCACCAATATGCAGAGAGCCCAACCTGTATGTCCAGAAGATCCTCCGACACCTGTACAGCCTGTTCCTGCCCAGGTAGACTGAACCGCCGACAGACATCTGTCCCACGACCTGCTCCATAGGGGAGGAACTGTTTTTTAATGACCTTGACATTGCGACCCTCGTAGCCAGAGAACCTATGACAAAGTCCACAGCAGGTTGTTCTTTAGGCTCTAAATGTGAATGGAAAAAAAACATAGTCATCTGTTACATACATCAGCTGTAGCTAACTAACTAGTCACTATGGCCACTTCAGTGCTTTGTCACTTGGATGTAAACAGATTTAGTTTTCGGGCGTTTGCTGAAACAATCGCATACTCAGAAATTCATGCTAATGTAGTATACGTCCGGGCATTCCTCGTGTACACAAAATCCACATACTATGCAGTTGGAAGGCACTACGTACTCTAATAATTACTATAATAACTAATACGAATAGTACATGGTCCTGGTGAAATAAAAGCATGCAGATGCAGCTACAAGGTTTGTTAGAAAAACACTGAGGGGTGTGTTCCAATACCCATACTACCATATAGAATCCCAGATGTATAAATATATATGAAACTGTCTTGAAACTCATGTCTTTTCTTCGCCTCCTCCCCCCCCAGGTCAGACCAGGTGAGTCCGGTCTACCTGTCTCTCTGTCAGCAGGTGTTGTACGCAGTCCAGTCTTTGGCCAGAGAGAGCGCTGTGATGAGCAGAGACACCTGGGAGACTCTGCTGCACTTCCTGCTCCGCATCAACCACGCCATACTGTCTCCGCCCACTACTACAGGTGAGCCCGTGACGTCGCCCCTTTGTGTCCTCACATGTCTCACTCTCACCTGTCCGTGTCTCTCTGCAGGCGGTGTGTCGGAGCAGCTGTCTCACCTATCGATGGCGGTGCTGTTTGAGGTCTGGCTGCTGTCTTGCTCTCGGTGTTTTCCGTCTCGCTTTCTGTGGCAGACGGGCAGACAGATGTTGAGCAGCTGGAGACATCAGCCCGCAGTGGTGGAGCAGTGGAGCCGAGTCATCGCCGCCCTGACCTCCAGGTTTCCAAACATGAACAGACACACAATCAAGCAAACCCTGTAATGGAAGGAGAACCCTTCTTCCTTTAGTTCTCTCAGTGATACATCTCATCACATCTCATTATTTCTATTTGTGTTGTGTGTTCAGATTGTTGCTGCTGACCTTCGGTCCGTCCTTCCCGCACTTTAAAGTCCCAGATGAAGACGCTGCTCTGATCCCTGCAGACATGGGCGGCCAACGAGTCTCTCACACCTGGTTCAGGTTCCTGCATCTGCTCAGGTAACACTCACTCACAACAGGTATATACATCAAACTGGTTTATATATACTTTCAGTACACATGCAAAACAAAATGTTAGTCAGACATGTAAATACTTTCTCTTATTTCACAGTTAAGTTCAGCATCATGTTTAACGTAGTATCAAAAAAAGTTCCTTAAATAATATATATAATTAGAATTATGATATTTACCTTTAACTCTCAGCAGGCAGGTTTGCATAGAATAACTTTCTTGAACCATTGCTCTTTTTCCCTGGATTCTCTGTAGTAAGTTAAGTACATTTTCCAGGTATCTATCTGGTCTGTGTATGACCTCCTTGATGTTCCCTTGGCACATTTGTTTTGAAGGACATTTGCCAAGGTATCTTATCTGGTGCATTGACATCGTCCCAGAAGGTCTTGAGTTTAGTTTGCAATGGTGAAAGAAGTATTACGATCCTTTAGTGAAGTAAAAGTACTAATACCACACTGTGAAAATACTCCACTAGAAGTAAAAATCCTTCATTCAAAACCTCACTTTAGTAAAGTCCCTATGTTTTATTATTATATCTGATGTTTTTGGATTAATATCACTGCTGCATTAATATGTATGTTACATTTTACTGCTGTAGATGTTGATGGTTGTGTCACTTTTAACTACTTAATTTACTGTTGGGTGGTTTAATCTACAGCCATGCATCATATTCTACAAGATCATCATATGTTTGTAGTGTCGCTGTCCTGTGAGAACCATGTGTCTCTAAAAAAAAAATAAACTTTTCTACTTTTTCTTCTCAACCCATAAAGGAACACTTTACCCTACAGTTTATCAGACACATTCACACTCAAAATCACCAATTTGTAGATACATGGTCTTCACTGGACAGGAGTGAGATGAAAAACTGTACCCTGAATTTGTACTTAAGTACAGTAATTGAGTAAATGTACGTAGTTACATACCACCACTGTTAGTGTGTCTCCAGGGAACATGAGTCTGGTTCACCTCCAGGGTCTCCACAGAGCCTCAAACATGGCCGCTGGGCGGTCAGCCGTCTGCTGTCATAAAGAACGTGGTTAGATTCTTCCAGCTGAGTTAGTGGCAGTGAACTGTGTTACAGACATCCTGTACCACGATATTTAGCTCTGATTCCCGCAAGAGCGTTGAGCTTCCTCTATTTTCTTCTGAGGCTGAGATGAACTGTACACACCCACAGTCATTTTTTCCACCATTCATATCATTATTAGGGTCAGTCATCAGTGCTTTCATAAAATAGTCCAGTAATTGTTCTGTGTTGTATCAGAGTTAATCATCGACCCCTCTAATGTCTCATTGTTATTTTATCCCCTTTTTTATTTATCTTCTTTTATATTGTGTCTTTATTTTGTCTTTCATTGTGAAGAATTTTATGACATCTGATCTTAAATGATCCTCCTCACATCAAACTCCTAAAATGAACAGCCCTGTAGAGGGCAGCGTTGGACTGGCTGACCCACAGAGAGTCTGTTTATTGACAGACTCTGATGAAGGTTTGACACTATTTATCTCAAATGTCTGGAGTGTGTTTGTCCTGCTAACATTATTGTTATCTACTATCAACTATCTGACTTTTGAAACTGAACATTAAGTTTCCTTCAATGTGTCAGGAAAAGGCTTTTTGATTGACATGGAAGACGACTAATCACATCACTTAACTTGGTAAATCTCCTTCAAACGTCAATTTATCTTCCTCTTCCAGTAACCCGGTGGACCTCAGTCGTCCGGCAGTTGTCGGTTTGACTCCGTCCTCTCAGGAGGAGGCGTTAGGAAGAGACAGTCAGCTGCCAAACATCTTCTTCAGAGCCATGAGAGGAGTCAGCACTCTGGTCGATGCTTTCCTGGGTACACCAACTTCTGGCCCCCACCTGACCCCAAACCCCCAACTCTTATTTACCTGATCCTTTAATGACCCCTGGCCTCTGACCTCCATGTGACCCTTACATGACCCTGAGCAGACCCCTACCCCACATCGCACCCAGGACCCCTGAGTCTTACCTGACCCAGGATCTCTGAACCCTACATCACAACATGTAAAGGATGATTGTGGTATTTTGGCATGTTGTGGCCCTTGCACTACAAATCCCCTGTTTCACGTTTCTGCTGATCGTTTCATATATCAAGGGGTGTAATTTTGACTGGTGATGGTGAACAACTGAAGTTTTTACACTTTTAGTTATTCACTAAAATCTCTCTAAACGTTTTCGGACTGACCAGCCGTTAAAATCCAGATGAGAGGAGAGACTTCAAAAGTAAAATGGTAGATACACTCCAGAGGTCGTTTTAGTTATGAGCTTAAGTTCAGAGCAAAAATATTTATGTGCAGTAGGCAGGGATTCTTTGGCTCCCAGGCTCCATACAGGCAGGTGGAAGTTGCACCTGGAGCCTGCATGCATCCCTCCGGACTGTAAAAAACTGCAAAATGTGCATGTTTATATATATATATGTATATATATATGTGTGTGTGTGTGTGTGTGTGTGTGTGTATATATTTTTTGTTATTATTCTCCTAAAAATGCTAGACATGATCAGATAGTCTGCATATGTGGAAGTGAAGGGTAGTTATCTTTTTAGTGAAGTGAATATGTATGTATCGTAATCGTAAATAATTTACTTACTTATTTAGATGTTGGGACTTTGGGTCGCAGTCTCTTCTGAAACCAAATCCACGCTTTTGTCCCAAATCATCCATCAGATTACAGATTTCCTTCCTTTCAGGCCAGTCGTTGGTTTGACTTCATTTCTATAAAAATCAATTTGAAACCAGAGAGAAAATCCATCACAGTCAACGTTTAATCACCTTTAAGTTGTAGTTTACTCACTTACAGTGTGTAAGAATAATCATCAGCTGAAGGGAGAAACAGGAGGATCATTTAATTGCCCAGCCTGAATCGTATCGTTGCTCTCACCAATATGTTGAGTAGTTGTTGTGAAGGGTAACTATTAACTGTAACTTCTGACTCCGCAGGTGTGACTGTGGTCAACAAAGAGCCAACCGAGCAGCTCCTGCCACATGCAGGTATACACACATTACCTGTACACACATTAAATACTGTAAATACACTGGTCCTGTAGCTGTCATTGTTGCGTCTCGTGTTGCTGTTATTGTTGTTGCTTTTGTTGTTATTGATTATTGTTGCAGTGGTTGCTATTATTGTTGTTGTTGCTGTGTTTCTCCAGGACTAACAAGGATCCATTTCAGAGACCGGTTGCCTTCTCTTGGTAAACCAGACTAACCAAAACTGATCAGGTCAATCTGATCAATAAGCTAATCAAAGCAGAATCTTGAGTCTTTGAGTCTTCTAACAACAGAACCAACTACAACCAGAACTTAGTCTGCTCTCTGTAGGACCCATGGGAAAATACGTCTCAGATTAATTCAAGTTAATTTCATTGATAATGTTGATTAAATCTAAACCTTCAGTCTTACCTCTGACGTTTTGCTTCAGTTTGATGATATTTGTTTTTCACCTCGTCCACTTCCCAGGTGTTGCTGTGACCAGGAACCCATTCAGAGACCGCCTCCCCTCCTACGGTAAGCCCTACCCACCTGCCTCCCTACCCTGATATGTTTGGTGGTTTTGATCCGCAGAAACAGAGCAGAGTGGTACACCTGTTCTCTGGTCTCCTCAGGTCTCTCTCGGCCTCGCTCTGGCAGTGCCCCGCCCACCCCAGTGAACATACTGAGCGTGCCCAGTTCACCTCCCTCCACCGACTCCCCTCCTGCACAAAACAGACGACTAAAACCTGTGAATGTTTCCAAGGCAACCAGCAAACCTACTACGGTACAACAGTGTTTGTGGAATCCGGTGTACATGTCCAGCTACATGACTCTTTACTTGTCCAGGTGCACTTCTTGTCTTGGTATGTTTAGACTACGGGCTTCTTTCTCCTCTCAGACATCTTCCTCCCCCCACCACTGGAAGTCTTCCTCCCGGCCTCCCCCCACCTCTCCACTTCTGTGCTCTTCCACCCGGCCCTCTCCCTCCCCTCTCAGGTGTGACGTGGACTCCCTCCTTCACTTGTTTGGCAGCTGGCTGTTTGATGCAGCTCTGATCAGCAGAGACCCTGGTCTGCCTGGTCAGTACTCAATACAGTACAGTACAATACTTCAATACTGCACACAGTACTACACAGTGGAGGTACTTTATCCTCTGTGTACTGTTACTGGGAAGCAGGTCACCATCCACGTGATAAACTCTGGTTGTGTCTTCTCCAGCTGGCCAGTGTGATGTCACTGTGATGTCAGAGAGGTGGGCAGCTGGCCGAGCCGAGGCCTGCGGGACGCTCTGCAGGATCTTCACCTGTAAGAAAACTGCAGAGGACATCCTGTCTGTCTACCTGTCCAGGTACACGTCTCTCTACCTTTCCAGGTACAGTCCTGTCTGGTCTCCTTGGTGTCTCCCAGCAGGGGCTGGTGGGCGGAGTCAGCACACCTGGTCAGACTGTTACAGTCTAGAAGCTGGTGATAGTCCACTTGTTGTTCTCTGCTTGGTTCTTTTTGGTTTGTCCTTACTTTACTAAAATAAACCTAACGTAATTTAAAGTGTGTGTGTGTTCTCCCTCCTCCGTCCAACCTTCAGGTTCTACCTGGTTCTCCTGCAGGGTCTCCAGGTGTCGGAGGAGGCGTGTCCTTCTGTTCTGGCCTCCATCCTGCTGAACTCCACCTGTCTGTTTTGCTGTGACCTGAGAGGAGTCAACCTGCTGCTCCCCTCTTTCATCCCAGCTGTGGAGAACGTGCTGCTTGACAGGTGCAGATACAGGAACTTTACTTTTAATGACAGTTCTGCTGCTATTGGCGTCACACCCTGATGATTCTGATGAGGGCTCAGGGTGTCTCACCTGAGCCAGGTGACTCTGGACTTCTGTGCAGCCACTCTGTTCTATGAAGGAACAATCGCAAACTCTGTTCTGTTTGTTTTCTATAAAACATTCATTCATTCATTCAATCATTAGAAATAATTGTAGTACTACAGTTGTGACTGCAGGTAAATGTCTCTTTCTCTCTGTGTGTCTGTCTGTCTGTCTGTCTGTCTGTCTGTCTGTATCTCTCGCCCAGAGAACTGTTGAGGTTTAAGAGTTTTGTGTGTCCGGTGGATTTGAGGCGAGCCTCCATCCTCGTCCTGCTGTCCCTGCTGCCCCTCCCTCTACAGTTTGGATCTATCCAATCAGAGGTACACTTCCTACGCACACCTGTTCTGACCTGTCCTGGACATCCATTAATAATCACAGATACAGTAACAGTCAGCTGGGTGTGTGTTTAGGTGTTACTGGACGGGCGGTTCAGTGGTGATAAGGTCACAGCATGTAGCTTCCTGTCTCTGAAGCCCCGCCTCATCAGTGTTCTGATTGGAGCTCTGCAGGTGGAGACCGACGACTCCAACACACAGATGCTCCTCGGTCAGTCACATATTACTGATTTCTGCTCATTTCTGCTTCAAGTTTACACCTTTTATACAACAACTGGTCAGACTGTGTTCATCTGAAGGATCCATTCTCATTCATTCATTAACTCATTCACTCGCTCACTCATTCATTCAGTCACTCCTCCTTCTATAACAGATTTGTAATCCAGATTATTTATATATATCCACACTGTATATAGAGTATATAATGCATACATTTACACATTCAGCGTTCAGACACAGCGTGAATGATTTCTGTTAAACTGATGTTTTGTGTAGCGGCCATTTTGAACTTGGTTCAGGACTCGGCTCTGTCAGAGGCTGCAGGACAAACTCAGAAGGTGAGTCTACTGACAGCTACTGACCTCTACTGAATCTACCCACATCTACTGACACTTTACTGACACACAATATGTCGCATTTCTTCTATGCAGACAGAAAACTAATCCTGAACATCATTATATGACAGAAATAAATGCAATTATATTCACTGTTGAAGACCTGAAGACTTTTCAGGTTAACATAATAAACATCTGTGAACCACAGTGACAGTGAAATAATAACTGTCTATATTTCATACTGTATATTCTGTTTTTGTTTGTTGTGATGTTTGCCACTTTACATTTCACTGTTCTTCCTTGAGTCCTTGGGCTTATAGATGATAATATTAAAGACTAAATCATTTAATAGCCTCAAATTCTTAAATTAGATTTAAATAAAAGAAAACAGTGCTACAGTGCTAAAAAAAGTAAAACGCTGCATCTACATTTGTTTCCAGGAAACTGAATCCCAGCGTGATGGAGCCAGTAGACCCAGACAGACTGGTGGAACCAGTGCAAATAGACGGATCAGAGGAACTGGTAGTTAATTATGATGATTTTAGTTAATTGTTTGACTAGCTTGTTTTGATAACATTGACTCATCACGTCATGGAAATCTGACAGCAACTGTGTGTGTGTGTGTGTTTGTGTGTGAGCACACGCGCTTGCAATGCCATGGTAACCAGCAGTCCAGTCAGACGCAGCGGGGATCCTGTGGGTGCAGTTTGTGCGTCTGCTGACTCAGCGTCTAACATCTCAGTGGAGGAATGACTCAGCAGTTTGTCTTTCTGCACTGGAAGTACTGGGAGGACTGGCCAAGGTGGACACATAATAATAATAATAATAATAATAATAATAATAATAATAATAATAATTACTTTAAAAACAGGTTTACAAAGTGCTTTGACTGACAAAGCAAAAATCAGGATAATCAGAAGGCAGTATAACAACAGAAAACCAAACATTTAGACCAAACAAAAGCAAAACAAAATTAAGGTAAAGTTAAGATAGGGTTAAAACAGGCAAAATAACACACACACACACAAAGATAAACCCTAAACCTTCCTGTGAAACCTCCTGTCGTCCTTCAGGTGGAGGTGAGTGTGGAGGAGAGTGAGAGGAGGCGAGCCGTCACTTCAGTCTGTAGTTACATCGTGTTTCAGTGCAGTCGTCCTCCTCCGCTTCACTCCAGAGATCTGCACTCCATCATCGTCGCTGCTTTCTACTGTCTGAACGTCTGGTTAACTCAACACCCCGCAATGCTCGACCACCAGGTAACTGACCAACATGTGACTTACCAGCAGGTAACTAACCAGCAGGTAAATAACAACCAGGTGACTAACCAACAGGTAACCTGTCTTGACAAACAAAGCAAAGCAAAAGTTAAAGTTCAGATAGGGTTAAAACAGATAAAAAAGACACAAAAACATCGTAGAGAGAAGACAGAAGGGTGATGAAAGATAAAAAGAGATAAAAGACAATATAAAAAATAAAAAGAGTAAAAGCAATAAAAAGACGGCATCCCATGAAAGCAAGTCTATAAAAATAGATTTTAAGAAGTGATTTAAAAGAAGTGACTGCAAGCCTCATCTCTTCAAGCAGGTCGTTCCAAAGCTGAGGGGCCCTGATGGAAAAAACATTGGTCACCTTTAGATTTAAGACGACTTTGGTTTAATTCTGGAAATTCTTTTTTGAAGGAAACAGGAATGGACAACTTTTTTGATTTTTCGTTTTAAAGCTTAAATGTGATACAAATAATGCTTGGCAGATTTTTGGTAGCGGAATTGACATTAGCAAAACAGAGACCAAGGCCACTCTCAATGAAACTGATATGGTTTGGTATAGAGGATTGAACAAAATGATTTCTGATTTTTGAGTTATTCAGCTGAAGAAAATGTTGTGCCATACAACAGCAGCTATGCGTTTGGGGTCATGGGGTCTCAGGGGAAGGTAGATTTGTGTGTCGTCTGCGTAGCAATGAAAGGTGACGTTGTGAAGTTGGATGATTTGGCCATGCGGACACGTGTAAATACAAAATAAAATTCGACCTGAAAACTGAACCTTGCGGTACACCACAGGTAATGTGAGTTGTAGAAAATTAATAATTACGTATGGTGACCGAGTAGGTTCTTTTAAATGTAAGAATAAAACCACCTAAGTGGTTCCTTGATGCCGACCCAGGTTTTAAGATGATCAGTTAAAATGGCATCTGTGTCAAAAGCTGCACGTAAGTCTAAAATAGTGAAAATTGTACTCTCCCCCCTGTTGGCTGCTAAAAGGAGGTCATTAGTTACCATTAGTTATAAATAAATTCATTAGATATATGTGTATGTCTTATATTTTGTGTGTTTTCAGGAGTGTTTGTTAGAGGTCCTGGAGATCGTTGAGTTGGGGATTTCAGGCAGTAAGTCCAGACAGGAACAGGAGGTGAGGTGCAAAGAGGAGAAGGACCTGAACCCGGCCTCTCTGAGGGTTAAGGAGGCAGCTGAGGCTACGCTGAGCTGGTGAGCAAAACAAACTGTAAAGGTTCCTCAAATTTTAGGAATAAGAGCTGATGTTTCTTTAATTGAAGGAATCCCTTATGTTTTTCATCTCTATCACAATAATGACTTCAGTAATCAAATTTCACATCCTGTACTTTGGCTCTATTAGAGCCAGTTTGTGTAAGTTACAGAGTACATTTTCACAGTTTACTGAAAAAATGATTAATGAGATGATGATGATCAGCTGTGGTAGAAGAAAGTGAACAGGGCATCGGCACAGTCTTTGACCTCAGGTTAGACTCGCATTGAGATTTGGACAGTTTCAGATGTGAATCACGAAGGGGAGCCTTGTAATGGAAGTAGTTTAAACGAACAGGCTCAGATTCAAAATCGGATCAGATTCAGACCAGATTCATATTAGGTTCAGACCAGGTGATGAATCAGGTGTCGTGGCCTTGAACAGCATGTTAAACACCAACTGATCTGGCAAAAATTCTAACTTGATTCTAAAACTAATTGGGTGACTGTTTTGGGGCCTAACCCTGCTCAGCTTTACACAAGTCTGCTCTTTATTCATATCTCAGTGTCATGCAGGTTTCTGGGGCCTTCCCATTCCTCGGAGGCCTGCTGGATGAGGATGCTCTGATTGGCTGCTCCACTTTGAATGACAGCAGTGTGACAAAGTTCAGATATTTTGTGGTGGACAGTTCAGTGATCCTGGCCATGCTGGAACAACCTCAGGGACCTGAACAGGGTTAGTCCTGACTCACTGACCATATGGAGACAGAAACCCTGACCCTGATACAGAGACGAGACCTAAAAACGCAACAGAATTACAAATTAAACACTATGCCTCCCTGGCCTTTCATCAGTCCAACATTTACTCACGGCAGAATAAAATGAATCTCTAAAGAAAATCAGACCCATGAAAAAATGTAATCAACACATTTGCTTTTGATTCTTTTTCTGATCTATTAATAGATCAACCTAATCCTTTCAGTTTTTAAACAAAACTCTTAATATTAACTATGTTATATTTTATTGATTCATTTGTGCAGCGCCATGTCCATCACTCACAATGATGATCAGAGGACCGTCGGGGCATCACACCTGGACTCTACAACTCCACTTACAGCCCAGAGAGGGAAGAACTCACACGCAGGTGACCACTTGATGATGACGATGACGAATATAATAAAATACGTAATTATTCAACTGGTAAACTTCACAGGCCTCAGATCGGTGTTTCATCTCCCCTGTCTACTGATCTACTTTAGCACACTCTGATCCCAGAACACTGCGGTGTAGCCCAAGAGGATGCTGGGATACGACATGGCGTCAAACATCATCTGTTTCCTGAAAACTTCGTTCCTTCAGTTAAAGCAGATCTGAGTATTCCAGCTCTACACAAGACAGTTACTGAGGAGGTAAGAACCTGGTCCAACCCAGATACAGATCCTGCTGAATGTTCATTCTACCATTGGAACATAATTTTCTTAGTTAAAATTGATTACGCTATTTCTTTATCTGTACATATCACCAGTGGTGTTCCCCAGGGATCAGTTTTAGGTCCTCTTCTTTTCACTTACTTGTCTTGCTGATATTAAAATCTGGATGTCACAGAACTTTCTGAAGCTACATTAAAGTCAGACACGTGTTCCTCACCTGTCTGTATATGAAGAATTAGCTCCTGCTCAGGTGTGGGTCGGTTGTCTGTCAGGTGTAAACGCCTCCTCCTCTGTCAGGTGCAGCAGCAGCTGGAGCATCTCCAAGAAGTGTTGAAGAGGCAGCTACAGGTCGAGGCTCAGCCACAGGTGAGCGGACGGCCTGTCGTCATGACGACCTGCAGGCCGCCGACTCCAGTCACCCACTTTCAGACGGCGAGACTCTTCCTGTCCCACCTGGGCCTGCTGACACCGGAGACCCTGAAGGTACCAAGAACAGGACGGAGATGGATTTATTTATTTATTGATTCATTGATTAATTTAGACCTGTCTGTTGTCTCTCTCTAGGTCCCAGGTATCAGCGGTGTCCCGGCTCAACTGGTGTCTCTGGACTCGTCTCTTCCAGGTTTCAAGGAAGAATTGGGACATTTGGACCGGCTGCCGTCCAGAAACTGTGACTATGCCTTTGTCTTCTACATGAGAGCAGGACAGAGGACAGCTGCTGAGGTAATACACACCTGTCTGTCTGTCTGTCTGTCTCTCACCCGTCTGTATGGTTATCATTTACACTCTGAACAAGCCAATCAAATATGTTCCTCAGTGTGATGTCACAGCCATAACAATTTCTACCTCCTCCTCTCCTTCTCCTTTCTGTCTCTCTCTCTTTTTGACCTGTGTCTGTCTCTAATCTGTCCCTCTCTCTTTAGATCCTGAGGAACGTGGAGTCCAGCTGCAGCGTCTCGTCTCACTTCCTGGACTTCCTGTCTTCTCTAGGTCGGCCGATGGAGGCGGGTCGGCGGCAGGTAGGCCGGATCAGCACCAACAGTTCAGGTCAGTGCTCTGATCGGTGGCCTCTCAACCGCATAATGCATCTTCCAAGCTTATTGGTTGTTTTCTGTCTCCTAGAATTCCCTGCTGTGCTGGGTGACAGTGGAGGGGGCGTATTTAATGGAGAGAGATTTGTCCTGATGTACGCTGATGCTCTAACAGAGGTCACCTTCATCATCCCATCATCATCATCATCACACAGTCAGTGTCTGATGGTCTAACAACTGATGTCACACTCACGAATACTAATGTCACACAGCAGTCAATAAACTCAGAGCAGAAAAGCTCTGCAGTGTCTAACATGGTTAACTTATGTTGACCATAAAAGGCCACGTGTGACCAGGTGTGATGGTACATGTCCACAGGGGCATTTATGGACGCGAGCGGTCATGCCACTTCCCAGCATTGGACCCACGAACTTGCCACTAGGCGATGTCACAATAGATGATTGACAGGTGCTCTCCTTCTTCAAAACAAGAGCCTGGCTGCACCTGATTGGACAAAGGTTTTCACTTGTGGGCTGTCTACTCCTGGAATTCAAACCGGGCCAACATGACGGCTTGTTTGGGAAAAAAATTCTGAAAAAACACTTGAGGCAAGAAATAAGCCACAACGTCTTTATTTTAAATCAGCCACAGCTCGTTTAAAAGTTTTTCAGGGGTTACCGGATGTGGTGAGTTGTGCTGGGCTCCCCTGGTTTGCATAAAGTAGCCTAGACCTCAACTTTATGCAAATGAGGAGTGGGCCAACGTGATGCACCCTTCTTGAAACACACTGCGGCACTACCAAAATGCATTGCACGTCTGCTTACATAGATGATGAATGGGAGGCGTGGAAAAGACAGATCCTGTGGACACGTAGCATGACAGGTCAGCTGTAGCTCAGTCCATGGGGACTTCAGGTTCAGCACCTGTGTGTGTTAAAACAATGTACACATTTTTTTTAATTTTATTTTCCCCAATAAGCTATTAATAAAGTAATTATTCTTCTACTTATAAGGAGAGGTGTCACCATATAAGGACAGGTGTGACCATATGAGGACAGGTATGACCAAATTTATTTCCTTTTACTTCATTAAAATATATTCTTTTTGCCTTTTGTTCAAAGCGGTTGACTGGTTGAAGTGTCCAGAGGAGGCAGAACCTCCAGCTGAGCTGCCATCCAACCTGCAGAGTCATTCTAAACTCAGCCAAGACTCTGTCCCCCTACCCACAGTACGGACCTTCAGAATAAAAGCATTTCCATCCAGTTATTACTTTGTCTGTCTGCAGATCTGTTTATCAAATCTGTCTCGCTGACCTGTCTGTCTTTCGGTCTGTCTGTCTCTGACCTGTTTTTCTCTCCAGAGCTCTCCAGTTGAAGAAAAGTCTTTTCGTTCTGTGTTGTCGTTCGTCGGCTCTGAATCTAAACTCCTGATAGTCTGGGTCGAACGCTTTGAAGATATCGGTAACTAACTTTATAATTTCAAGCTTATAATATAAAGATTTTAAAATGACAACTACCAACTAACTTAATTTTAATACTATAAATACTACTTCAACGTCAATACAGTTACTTCTAACTTAATACTTAACTTAATTCAAAACTATTAGGACTAACTTTAGTTGTTTCTACTAATTAGTAGCCTGCTACATACAGTAATACAGAATACCCTCAGCCAGATGAGATCAGCTATTTGTTGTTATGTTGAGAATTAAAGCTGATCTCAATGATAATTTTGCATTTTCCATCTGCATTATCATCATTTCATGTATGAAGTTAAGTCCAAACAGCCATCCTATTCAGGTCAGCAGAAATTGGGGAGTGACTAATAACAAACATCCCCCTCAGGTTAACTCAGAGCATGAAGGTAGATACTGGGAGTTGATAGTCATTATAGCTTTGGCCTCGTCACTCCCCATAAGCATACACCAAGCTAAGCTCCACAGAGATTGGGGAGTGAACCAGGTGAACATCATCTGATCTGTCTGACAAAAAAAAAGGTATTGAGGTATTTTTCTGGTGTGATGAAGTGAAAACAGCTTAGTGACTTTGTGTTTCAGAGAGGTTCCCTCTGTCTGATCTTCTATCAGAGATGAAGACAGAAACACAGACAAGGTAAAACCAACAAACACAGTCCACACTGTTACAAACAGCTTCAGTTTTATTAATGTGGCAACAGACAACTTTTCCCCCGTTACACCCCCTTAGCGTTGCGAAAAGTTAACTGGATTGCTTCAAATATTGAACCATCTGTTTGCTTATCAACTCCTTGATCATAACAGAATATAGTAACTTTCACCACTGCTCATTTTAGAAATCGCAAGAAAAAGTGTTCTTTGTTGCAAGTTGACTTAGATGAAGGCATGTGCACAACCCCAGGCACAGCTTTTTTTTGCAGTTATCTGCCTGTTTGTTTCAAGTCTGTTCACTCAGAACAGTCTTGTGTACACATCAGGAACTTTTGGACATCAGGAACTTTTGGACATCAGATCATGCAAATTGACAACTTCATTTGCTCCGGTTCCTTCCAGAGCCAGATCAACCGAGGCTACTTACCTGCCTCCAACGACTGTAGACAAAAGGCGGGGCAAGAGTGAGGGCCAAGGGCTAAGCTAATCTAACTCCTTCGCAGCTATTTTACACAGCATTTTTCTTGCCTTGAAAGAATGCCTTCTGCTGTAAATTGAGCCTTAATTTTTCCGGGAAAAATCATGTCCGGTAGCAGACAGAATTGCATAGTGAAAGCGAGGCCTACAGGGAACCAATCTTACACTGTGCAATCAACATTTACTTCATAATGATACACTACATCAATTGTCTATTTCCACTTTAATGAAAGAACTGAAAATACAGAAAAACTGAGACACCTGTCTGTCTGTCTGTCTGTCTGTTAGTGTGTCTAACATCCAGTTGATCTTCATCCATCCTCTGAAAACGGGACTCTACCGGATCTGTTTCAGTGGAAATGCCACCAGCAAGTTCAGTTTGGTTGTCCCATTGGTCACCGGCAGTGTGGTCAGCAAGAGGTCTCTGGGTATGTCTGCCTGTCTCTCTGCCTGACTGTTCTTATTACATTTAGACAAGAACCTCCAAATGACCAAAATTCAGTTTGAATATATTTAAATAGCTTATCTTATATCTGTTGGACTTATCAAAGTAAGAATAACTCTGATGTCTTAGGGAGATGTGAGGAGCTGCTAAAAGGGTGAGAGCTTTCAGTCAGAGTCCATGGTCATCATCCTGTGGAGCACAGTGTGATATCAGCAGCTGTTTGGCTCTCATATTTCTGTAGAGTTTGAAACAGATGATAAAATAACTTTGAAAAAATGAACTGTGTCAGAGTGTATATGTAATATGTAGTTTGTCTGAAGGAAACATGAAGCTTCATGTTTTTATTGAACAGTTTAACAACAGAGCTGCTCTGTGGAGCTTTGGCCTCTGTATATGTACACATATCAATACATTTACACACTAATCAATAACTATATATGTATATTATATTATATATACATGCTGTTAACATTATGTATTTTTTATATTGTGGACGAATGCAAAATGTAATATGTGGACAGCAGTGGAAAGTACACATTTTAATATTTTACATATTTACATACCTTTCACCCATCCCTCCAACAAACCCAGCACACGTGCATTTGGCACAGCTGTCAGCAACATCCGGGTAAATGTGCTGCTTCCTCCAGACACGATGTGAGCGGCGCACTGTTGGTGTGCAAAGTCACCTGAAAATGATTCAGGCAAACGGGAAGAGAAATGTGCAGCCGCAGTCATTTATCTCATCAAATTTCGTGATAGTTTTTTTTTTAAATCAGATTTTAGTCGCCTATCTCTGGAAATTTAGCCAGTTGTTGTTTAATGAAGACAGTTTCTTCTTGTCTTTGTCATGGGAAAAAAAGAAGTTGTAAACGAAACACTAACATCTTTCTTTTTTTCTCTCTTTCTTTCTCCAGGTTTCCTGGTCAGAGAGACGGTGATCAACTGTTACCATCGGCGACGGTTGGAGAGTGACTCCGCCCCTCCACCCCATGTCAGAAGGAAGCACATGATCAGTGACATCATCCTTCGCTACCGCAGTCGCCGCTCTGAACCCGCCTTCTACTCCGCCCTGTTCCAGGACCCCTAACACCTGACCCTTTATCTCTCTGACCCCCTCCCACCACCCGATCTACCTACTGTACACCAATAACCAGCTCCACTGTTACCATGGCAACCTGACGTCTTATTTCGATGGACAGTTTTAAAGTGTCTTTTTTTGTGTGTTTTGCTTTGCCTTGTTAGTTAACAATTAAGTGCTGCATAGTTTCACAAATTAGGAGTTACAAGGTTTTCTGATGACAGCAGCAGTTTGATGACGGGTGCCACTGAATGATGATGTCACCTGTGGTGATGATGTCACCTGTGGTGGTGATGTCACCTGCAGGTTTAATAAACAGTGTGTGGGAACTCTCAGTGGTCTCTGTGGGTCCTATAAAAACATTCATCATCTACCAGTTGATCGGTCCTCTGAAGACCGATGTCATCGCATTCATTATAACAAACCATCAGACTAACACATTTATCTTTCATAAATTCAACGAGCCAATCGAAACCTTGTGATGTCTTAGCGCCACAAAATACTACCACCTCCACTTCCTCTCCCCCTCAACCTCGCCTTGGGTGCTTTTTTTTATTCTAACATGTCTCCTCGCTACTCTCACTTGTGTCCCTTCCTCACTATAAGCTCCTCCCTACGCCTCCTCTCTCCTCGCGGTGCATCTAATGAAAAAGCAAGGATTCTCTGTCTGTTCGTACTCTGCAAACTGCCTCGCCAAACTAATTCGCAAATTTGTATTAGTCTGGAACCTCTCTTGATTTCCAAGGGAACTCAATCAACTGTCGGAGACAACCAATTAGAGCAATGAAATGCCATCCTGTCAGAAGTTTGTCGAACACACATTTCTTATCCACTGCGTTTATGTGCAGTTGTTTGTTCTTCTTTTACAGAAAATTTAACACCCAGTCTGTTTAATACTGCCGCTGCAGCCGGCCAGGAAACACGCCAGCCATCTTGGATATTTACAAAGATACCTGAGCAGGACTCGTCTCTGTCAGTCATCATATTAAACCTGCGTATTAAAATCACAAGCGTTTACTAGATAAACGCTTGTGATTGGTTAGCCCGACACAACAGCGCTTCCAGTACCAAGGAAATCAGTTTGAATGGGAGAGGGGCCAGACGTATCTGTACAGCTGTATAGCAAATAAAACATGAGTTTTCAGATTCGTCTGGTTCCCAGGCTAAGTCGAAATATCTCGCTGCAAGCGAATCTGGCAAGAAAACACACTGATAATTTATTAAAGACTATATAAATGACTGCCAATCAACTTTACTTTAACTGTGTTTTATAAATTACATAGGCCTACTTATTCCACGTATTTGTCCGTATGTATCTGAACACACACACACACACACACACACACACATACAAGCAGACAGACAGACAGACAGAGAGACTGACTAAGGAAGGAATTTGTCTGTGTATGTCTGTCCTTCCCATATCTTGAGAACCGTTCGTTGATAGACTTCACACTTGGCGGGCGTATTGCTGAGGACCCAAGGAAGCGCAGTGTCGAGTGTGAAGTCGATGGATTGAGCGATTCTCGAGAACACTGCCAGCAGCACGGCGGGGACCAAGCAATCGGCCTGCTGTGAACATGGGCACCAGTTTAAGGGATTGAATGATGATGTTGGGGGAACAATTTCCATCTAATGGGAGGACAGAGGATGAAGGAAGCGTAATGAAAAGCACCCCCACTCTTCCTCTCCACCTCCTTTTCTACCCCCTCTTCCTTCTCTCCTTCTCTTCCTCTCCACCTCCTTTTCTACCTCCTCTTCCTTCTCTCCTTCTCTTCCTCTCCACCTCCTTTTCTACCCCCTCTTCCTTCTCTCCTTCTCTTCCTCTCCACCTCCTTTTCTACCTCCTCCTCTTCCCAATCAACCTGTCTCTCCTCTGGTTGTCATGGTTACCACCATTAGATTATCCTACGGTGATGGCGGGCAGAGACAATAACACACGTACACATTGATCTTTTTGTCTGTTTCTTTTCACCGATCAAATTGATCATTTGATCAGTGGCTTTTTTTTTTTTTTATCAGTGAGCGGGATCAATAGCCGTCGGTGACGTCATTCCATTTCCTATTAGTGCGGGAAGTCGGTGAGGAGGAAAAAAAAAAACCTGCTGATCAGCCAATCTGCTGCCCGTCTGTCTCTCTGCGGGTTTTATTTTCCTCCATCCCTCTCTCCTCTCCTCTCCTCTCCTCCTCTTCTTCTTCTCTACACCTTCCCTCCTCCTCCTCCTCCTCCTCCTCCTCCTCTGCTCCGCAGCAGTGATGCTGATGCTCCCGCCGGGCCTGGCCGGCCTCGGCACATTATCTGCGGGCTGGCAGTAGATCGGCGGGTCGGTGCAGGTCGCGTCTCTCCGTCATGGTGCAGAAATCCCGGAACGGCGGGGTGTTCCCCGGAGCGCAGGCCGACCAGAAGAAGCTGAAGGTCGGCTTCGTGGGTCTGGAGGCCGGGGGGACCGAGTCCAGCAGGGACGGAGCTCTGCTCATCGCAGGTAAACAAACGCCCGAGACACACAGCGGAGGCGACGTGGCACGCTCCTCGAAGATGATTTGTGTGTGTTTGTGTGTTGTTTGTGTCAGAGTGTGTATTCATGTGGGGTGTGTGTGGGTCCTATATGACCACAGCATTGAAGCCTCTCAGATGATCAGCGGCAGGTTCAGATGATGACTTGATGTAAACATGAGAACATTCATTCACTGATTAAAACAAGACAGAGAAACTTTTTTTGACACCCGGACCTGCAGGGAGGTTAAATGAGGAGATATTTATGTGAACATGTAGGACTGGTGCTTAAATGTGACTGGCTGATGGCACTCGTGTGTATTTGCTGGCCTTATGACTTGTATTCAAACCTTAATTAGTTCATTACAGTATAAAAAATGTTACATTTCTCCTACCATAGAGAGCTCCATTGTTCTACATTAAAAACACACCAGCGAGCCACTCCGTTGCACTGCTGTGAGCACTGTAAACTGTTAAAGTGTCAGTGTAGAGTAACAGATGAACGCAGTTGAATTGTATCAATTTTCACCTAGTTTCAGCCTCTACACACCAACTGAAACTAAGACTCATTTTTAATCTTCAGCTGAACTGTCAGGAGAAGTATCATTTGCAGTGTAGCTCATCCTCCAACATGTCCGTACTCAGATGAGATCATCCCCATTATTCATTTTAACAGTGTCGTGGATCATCAAGGATGCACACCTCCTATTCCTGTTCCTATTCTCCATATTCCTACTCCTATTCCTTCATATTCCTAACACATGTTTACTGTCCTGTATGATTAATCATTGCATCCTCACCTCTTTGTGTCCAATCAGCTGTTAAACACTATGCTAATTTCAGATGACATAATAGTCACGTGATTAAAACTATGTATATTTCTGTGTAAAACTATATTTTAGGGTAGATCAAAAAGTTGTTTAGGACAGATACATGTTAAAAATATCAATACTCGGTTAGGGTTATGTTCTTCAATCAATAAGCCTGATGGGATGGGCTTCAGATGTTCAGAGGGTGTAGGAGTCCACCTCAGTCAGATTACAGAGCAGGTGACATCTACTGATTTACACTCGGGCATTGAAGTACACAACTGTTGTGTGTGGGGGGGCAACACAAAAATGTCAACCTTCACTAATTCTCCAACTACACTTATGTTTCCTGTTTAAGAGGATCAAGGTAGGACCCTGTGACACAGCAGGTGATGTATCCGAGCTGAAAGCAGTTGTAGTGAAAAAATTGGCAAGTCAAAGTATTCAGAACAGTTTGATAATAATAATGTCATCTGTTAGTTTACAAACATTAGTTACATCACTCATTTACACTAGAGACTGCACAGGATTTAAAATGGAGCTCTGAGGGACACCAGATTTAACAAAACTGTGGATTTGGATGTTTTTATAGAATTTATTGAAACTACAAACATTATATTAGAAAAACAGCAGACTGATCCTTTGACATCTCTTATTTCACACAATGATTAAAGTCAACATTTATAAAAAAAAAAATCTGTAGCAGGCGATTCGTAAACGTACGTCCAGTTTAGCAACAACTGAGATTCACAAAACCGAAACATGTCATTTGTTGTGTCAGTGTGTGAATATTAGTGTGACTCAGTAAATATGTATGTGTGTTCAGGTGGGGAGGAGGGTCCTCGGAGGCAGCGCAGCAGTGTCTCTGGAGGAAAGAAACCTCCGAAGCGAAATGCCCTTTACAGACGACTGCAGAACTTCCTGTATAATGTTCTGGAGAGACCTCGAGGATGGGCCTTCATCTACCACGCCTATGTGTAAATACCTGTCCATAGATTACACCTGACTTTACACCTTTATTGGGTTAAAATCACCCCACCTCCCCTACAGACAGAAATCCAACAAATTTCTGAACAGAGCTTTAATCTAGTTTTATTCTCTCTTTGTTATATCTGCACATAGCATCTACAGTCATGTGCAGATAGAGATGACATCACCACATTAGAAATAAACAGAAATGTGATTATAAAGTCATAAGTAAAATGTCTAATACAATTATAAAAAGATTGAATCGTTAAAACAACCTGAGAGCTATCTGAATTAATCATAACTAAGATCTTTCTGAAACATTATCTTATTATTGATTGATGTTAACTTAATGGATCAATTAAAATGAATAGTTAACGGCAGCCTGCTTTTAATTCAGTTCAGTTAAGTTCAGACAGATTACAGGAACAGCTGAAGATCGATAACTTAAGACAGATCTCAGATCAGGTGTCAAAGTCTCAATCTTCCCCCTGAAACACAAATCTGTGGTCAGTATTCAGAAACCTGATAGTGAAGCAGGAACAGAGAGTCAGCGTGTGTTTAATGTGTGTTCTCTGTTCAGGTTCCTGCTGGTGTTCTCCTGTCTGGTTCTGTCTGTGTTCTCCACCATCAAAGAGTACGAGAAGAGTTCAGAGGACGCTCTTTACATTCTGGTAAACTATGCACGACTCATGGTGTTAAAAATAGACATCATTCATCTTCAGATCAGAGTCAGACGCTTGTCTGAGGCCTGAATACATTCTTAAAATATAACTTGTGATATTTTTAGGTTCTTGTCCTCAATGAGTTTCTGTAGTTTGATATTTTTAAACTTCTCAGTCTACATCATGTTAACTTTATGTGGAGACTTCTGTGGAGAGAGGTTTGATTTCCCACCAGTCAGCTGGTTGTAAAGCTGCAACCATCAGATGATTCATTGATTAGTTGATTGACCAAAAATCACATGGCAACTATTTTCATAATCAATTCATTGTTTTAGTCATTTTTAAGCAACAAATGCAGAAAATGTACGGTTCCAGCTTCTCATTTGTGAGGAGTTGCTTCTTTTCTCAGTTGTATGTCACAGTTGTGTTCATATACACACTAACACACACACACACACACACACACACACACACACATTGATTGATCAATAATGAAAATAGTTATTAATTGAAGCCCTGGTTGATTTGTAACAGTGTGTTGTTGTTGTGTAACAGGAAGTGGTGACCATTGTGGTATTTGGGGTGGAGTACATGGTGAGGATCTGGGCTGCGGGTTGTTGCTGTCGGTACAGAGGATGGAGAGGACGACTCAAATTTGCCAGAAAACCTTTCTGTGTCATCGGTGAGTCTGATGACTTAAACAACACTTAATTAACCCTCAGACATAAACAACCTTAAATTTATTCTCAGCCAGGTGAGCAGGCTGTGAGAATAAATCCCTGACTGAATGATGTGAGACATTATATTCACTTGTTTGTCTGTCTTTTTTCTGTCTGTCTCTCCGGCCTGTCTGTCTGTAGACATCATGGTGTTGATAGCATCTATCTCGGTGTTGGCTGCGGGGACTCAGGGGAACGTCTTTGCCACTTCAGCCATCAGGTCACTTCGTTTCCTTCAGATTCTGAGGATGATCAGGATGGACCGCCGGGGGGGAACTTGGAAACTGCTGGGATCAGTCGTCTACGCCCACAGCAAGGTAACCTGGGAAATACCTGTCCGTTTATCTGTCTGTCTGTAGGGCTGCAACTAACGATTATTTGCATTCTCGATTCATCTGCAGATTATTTTCTTCACTAATTGTGTCATAAAACATCATACAACAGACAGACGTCTTTAGAAGTCTTGTTTTGTTCAACCACTAGTCCAAAACCCAAAGAGATTCTGTTTACTGTGATAGAAAACAGAAAAACAGAACACGAGAAGCTGAAATTATTTGTTGTGCTTTATTTTTCTTGAAAAATGGCATAAACAATGAATCCATTATCAAAATAGTTAGAGATTAATTTTCTGTTGATCAATTAATAAATTAACAGTTTCAGCTTTATTATTGTTTTTTTCAAATCCCATAAAAAGACCAAAACATTGTGTTAGTCCTTCTCTCAATACTTTGACATCCCTATTCTTCCACTTCAACTGCTTTCAGCTGTGACATGTGTGAACTGACGTTTCAACTGCTGTCAGTGCTTATAAAACATCACAATTATCTTATATTACCACTTCTTTTACTGCTGCTTCATTACTACACTTCAACTGATATACTGACAGTTCAGTTAAAATATCAGTTGAAGAAGTGTAATTCAAAGTGTTAAAAGCAAAAGTTAAAAGTGTTAAGGTTAAAAGCAGTTGAAGTGTGAAATTGTGAAATTAATTTATTTAATCTTGTAATAATCTACAACTAACAGTTTAGCTATGTCCAATAGTTAAATATAAACTGACATTTCAACTGCTTTCTTGGTGTAGACATCATCTTTCAATTAACTTACATTTGATTTCCTCATTGATACATGAATTTCCTTTCATCCCTTACATGTCATTCAGTTTTATAAAACAGACTCACAGTTTGTCTCCTTTCATTTGACCTCCTATTTCCTCTTACATTAAAAATAAGGAGAGCCACATCTTTCAATGTTCACACAACAACTTTATATATTTACTGAGGAGTTTGTGTGTTTCACTATCCCTTTTTACACAGAGACCGCGGCGTCCCGTCTTTCCAGCTTCCCCGATTACATAGAGGTCGATTTGGCTTTGTTACTACCTCTGCTGCCGGCTTAATGGCAGAACAACAATGCCCTGTATACATGATTCAACAGTATCCAGGTTTCTGATAATCTGTGTGCAGTATAGTTTTGATTTCCTACATCTCAGCCATATATATATATATATATATATATATATATATATATATATATATATATTATATATATATATACACACACACACACACACATATATATATATATATATATATATATATTGTACCAACAAAGAATGTTCAGAAACATGGATAAGGTGTTTAAATGCCATTGTATCCTGGTTTCTATTGGAATACTCCTTTCTATTGGAGTTTCTATTGGAGTACTCGATATCCAGGTCTTATCCAGGTTTTGAAACCGGGATATGACATTTACATGCACAATTCATAACCGGGATATGACATAACATGCTCATAAACAGTATACTCATGTACATGTAAACACACTCAATGTGTGTCACTATGACACACTGTGTGTGTCACTGTTTCACCGTGTGACATTGTGTTTCACTGTGTCAGCTGTATGGGTTTATTGGTATCATATTCCTGACAGGGAGCTTGACATATGATCGTTTTCATTGATCCCAGACTGTATCGATCAGAGTTATTGATTATTCCTCCATCCTCCTTCAGTGGCTAAGTCTAACTTCTGTTCATGACTGTGTTATAATGCCTGTCTCTCTCTCTATGTATTTTAATCTCTCTCTCTGTCCCTGTATTATAATGTCTCTCTCCCTGTGCAGGAGTTGATCACGGCGTGGTATATCGGCTTCCTGTGTCTCATTCTGGCGAGTTTCCTCGTTTATTTGGCAGAAAAAGAAGACAATGAACAGTTTGAGACGTATGCAGATGCCCTCTGGTGGGGACTGGTGAGACAATACATACTAATAATAGACACACTGATACACACTCAGTGGACCTTTGAGTTGAGATGACGATGTCACAGTATAGTCAGGTACAGGTGTGTTGAAGCTGAGCTTATGTCTCAGTTACAAGCTGAACGTACTGTGTGTCCCCGACCTCAAGTTTAAACTCCACAACTGAACTTGACAAGTTCAAAGTTTGAGTCTGAACTTTGCGTACTCTGTATTGAGTATTATTGTATCCTCAGACGATCTGACTGGTCTGTGTCTGTCTCTGTCAGATCACCTTGACAACCATCGGTTATGGAGACAAGTTCCCCATCACCTGGAACGGACGTCTGCTTGCTGCAACTTTCACTCTGATCGGAGTTTCGTTCTTCGCTCTGCCCGCTGTGAGTTACTCTATTGTTTACCTGAGTTTACCTGAGACGGGTGAACCTCCACCTGGTTCAACACAGCTCACCTGTCTGTCTGTCTGTCTGTCTATCTTTTAGGGGATCCTGGGTTCTGGTTTTGCTCTGAAGGTTCAGGAGCAGCACCGACAGAAACACTTTGAGAAGAGACGAAACCCAGCAGCTGGACTGGTACAGGTGAACCAACTCGCTGATCACACTCCCTCTCTCAGAGTCGTAACTCATTTAAATCTGAACACACACTGAAACATTAAACACATATTGATATCCTTCAGTGTGACTTACACTTCTCGAGGACTTCATTATCTCCAATGTCCATTGTTGCAATGAAGCTACAAATTCTAAAACGTGGATGCTTCACACACATCTTCACCCCGGCAGCACAGAAGATCTATACAATCACCACAGTTTCAAGGAGGGTACCTGAGATTAATGTCACCAATTCAGTATCCAACCAAACGTGAAATATGGTCACAATCTCCCCTTCTGTTTCTGAGTCATAGCGTTGAATAAAAGCCATCAGTAATCACTTCATCGTTATATCCTTTTAGACATTTGTGTGAAATGTTGTCATAATTAGCCATTGAATTCTTGAGTTATGGCCCAAAACGTGTTTTGTGAGGTCACAGTGACCTTGACCTTTGACATTTAACCACCAAATTCTAATCAGCTCACCCGTGAGTCCAAGTGGACGTTTGTGCCAAATTTGAAGAAATTTCAAGAAAATGAATGCGTTCCTGAGATATCACATTCACAAGAATTCGGACGGACCGAACAGACAACCTAAAAACATTATGCCTCAGGTCATGTTATCGCTGCGTTGAAGCATAAAAACAGGGCTGTAAATAGAATAGCAGTACCTACCTGTAGCTGACATTACAACAGCACATTTGATGAGCTTTTACGGGGTCTTGCTCTCCTGGTTTCTATTGATCAGATTAGCAAAAAGTTTTAACTTTCCCCATTTTCACACAAAAGTCAAATTTCACACTGAGCTGATTAAATGCAGTGGAAGGAAAAAGCTACTTTAAAATACAAGGTCGTCGCTCCGGACGGGATTTAGATGACTGAACAGGATGAACATTTCCAACTCTTGCATCTCCAGAGTAGAGCTATTAGTTTAATCACTTGGGCCTACAACTTCCTTCCTGCTCTCTCGGGATCTGGTTTGTAGCAGTTTCCATGGAAACAATCATCTCCTCTCTGTGTCTACAGGCGGCGTGGAGGGTCTACGCCACAAACCTGAGCCGAACCGATCTGACTTCAACCTGGGATTATTATGAGAGGACCGTCTCTGTCCCCATGTACAGGTGAGACTCCACCTGTCCTCCTACAGACATTAATTTCTATAAATATTCTTATTATCATTATGACATATTCTATATCAGGACATCTCATCATGAATACATTTTTCTGTGTGTGTCTCTAGGTTGATTCCACCTCTCAATCAGTTGGATTTGTTGAGGAACCTCAAGAACAAATCAGGACTGTCATTCAGGTCTGAAATGTTTAATACGGCAAATCGCATTACAAGAACACAAACTACTACAACTACTGCAGTATTCCTGTTTGTTATCAGCTGAAGAATGTCTAACTCTAACTCTTAAATTGTTGTTGAATCATCAATACAATTCTTCTTTTGTCTGTCTTTTTCTTCTGACTGTCTGACTGCCTTTCTGTTTGTCTGCAGGAAGGATGTCCAGCCTGAACCGTCTCCTAGGTGAGTGTCCACTTCTGGCTATTATAAACAAGTCTTTAATACTACCTAAAAACAGACTGTACAGATTCAGCCTGGTATAGCCCAGAATCAGCTGCCCCCCACTCATTTTAGAATCAGGCCAAATTTCTGTCAGATTGCTTGTTGTTTGACGTTCAGTTTGAAGTCACAACGCCTGATTAATCACTTGACCGATCAATGATAATCTCTTGGATGACCGAATATAGAAATAGCAAGTTGTGTTTGTGCAGAAAATTTAAACGTGTAATGTGAAGTAACACAATGTACAATATACGATGAGGAGCACCTGAACACGTCACTAGTTTAGATAAGATTGTCTTATTTGTGGACCCTCACTGGTGTACTAATGAACAAGACCCCAAGATACTGTAACTCCTTTGAGGAACCAGATGTTGTAATTTACTGTTGAGGTCCTCATCCTCCTGTTTGTGCAGGAATCCAACATCATGACAGAAATTATGTGCAGGAAATGGGAAATTTCACATTTGGACATTTAGGACCTCTTCACCCAGACACCTGCCTGATCTCAAAACTTTTTAGATCCATTAGTCTGTCTGTCTGTCTCTTGTTGCTGCAGTCAGAAGGTCAGTCTGAAGGAGAGGGTCTTCTCGTCTCCCCGGAGTTCGGGATCCAAAGGGAAAAGTTCTCCTCAGCACGGTGGGTGTTAGAACCAAAGGCTTTTATGTTTTGTAATGATGCAGCTGTGGAACAGTTTAGACAATCAGATTATTGTAGTACATGTTTTCTGTGATGTGGGAGATGAAAAGCAAATCGGATCAGGTCTCAGGTCTGATCCTCCCAAAAAGGGTTCTCTGTTGAGTACTGAAGTGTCCTTGAGCAAGACACATAGAGACAGTTTGGAACATGTCTGTTGTTTTCTGCATCATGTCTGTAATATTTTTTGGCCTTTTAAACTGGATGAACTAACAGAACAGTCACAGAAAGTTCCTTGGTTTAGTTTGGTTCGTAGAGACCCTACAGTCTGCAGGTTCTTATTCCCACCAACCAACAAGAACCAGATAATCAACCTGTTTAACAAGCCTTTAACCAGACAGATTCTCACTGGACTCATTGCTGTAATGAGCTGCTATGGGAACTGATTGTAATGTAAACCTGCAGACTTTTGGACTCACATGAACTAAAAACAAACCAGTAACAAGGAGAAACAATGTTTCTGATTCTGGTGTGCCCCATCTGTATCCTCCTCCTATCCTTTCCTACTTCCTGTCTAGTGGTTCCTACAGTCGGCTCCGGTGTTACTCCTGGTGTGGGTCCTGGAGTTCCTGGAGGCCTTGGGAGCGTACAGGCCCTGCGACGGTCCCCCAGCATGGAGCCCAGTCTGGAGGATAGTCCCAGCAAGGTTCCAAAGAGCTGGAGCTTCGGAGAACGTAGCAGAACCAGACAGGCCTTCAGGATCCGAGGAGCCGCTTCCCGCCAAAACTCTGAAGGTAAGAGAATCCAACCAATCAGAACAAACCACATGCAGGACAAAACTTTGATGTTTAACATCAACAACTACAACAACCTGAGCAACCAAAACTTGAAGGATCTGTTCTCTGTGATGTGGTCCACAGTCAGGGTTCAGCATGAGCTCCTCTGTTGTAAGGAACTTTAACACACACTTCATCTTTATTGGTGCATGGCGTCTTTAACTATAGCAGAGTGGAAAAGAGTTTTTTTTTTCTAACTTATAGAGCCCCTCGGGGGTCACATGGTTGGAAAAATCCAAAGGGCACATATAAGTCCGTTCTCCTTTTTTTACGCATCAAGTTTTTTTTCTACCATGTGACCCCAGAAGGTCTCCATAATAATTATTCATTAACTGTTCTCTTTGTTGAGCTGACATCATTAGGATATTTAACTCATATTTACTCACATACTACCTCCCTCTTTCTCTTCAACCAGTAAATAAAGTTCAGCAGCAGGAAACTTGTATCATGCGTTTAAACGGTTCGACATAAGATCTTCTGTAGCTGCACTTCATGCAAATCAGATCAACTGAACTCATTTACATTTACAATTATATTTTTGTTCACCATATTCAGTTGAAACCCTCTGACAGTCTGTGCCGATTCGGCCTACATCAGCTACATATTCAGAGCAGCTACACAATTAACCATCACAACCATGTGAGACCAGTTCATAAACCTAGTTGTTTATGATAACATCATACTGATACATGTTCTCTTTTTTTATGATTACATCATACTGGCAACGGTTTCCCTTTTGTTTATAACATCGTACTCACTAGTTGAACATGCTGAAATACATCCAAGATCCAACCAAACCTCAATATAAAACATGAAGGAGTGAAGGATGAAAGGGAGAATGGATGGAGGGCAAAGTCCTGAGAGGAAACAGACAACTGGTTTTAACTGGTTTAAACTGGATCTGCCTCTGCCAACCCCCCCAGTCTTTGTGCTAAGCTAGGCTAACAGTTTCCCCCTGCTCCCAGTCTTTGTGCTAAGCTAGGCTAACAGAAAATAAGATGATGTAATAAAATGCTGGACTGTTCCTTTAGGTTTTCAACATCTTCAGTGCTAATGATCAGTAGCTGACTGTTGTTAAGATTCTTCCTCTTAATTGGTGTTTTCAGCCCCGATGATGATGACGATGATGATGATGATGAGAATGAGGTTGAACCCGATGTTGAAACAGACCCTTAGATTAGCTTTTCTTTAAAGAACAGTGAATACACTGAGAATCATCTTGACAGATACACTGAGAGGTGGGGATCACTCTGTCTAGCTATAAGATGATGATGATGATGGTGATGATATCGATGAGAGTGTAATCTTCCTCTGATGAAGGTTTATCTCCTCTCTCCTCCTCCTCCTCCTCCTGTAGTGCTGATAGAGATGCAGGATGAAGAGTTCAGACAGAAGAATTCCCCAGGTCAGCACACACACACTAAAACACACACACTCGTTCAGTTGCGTTCAGTTACTGGCGATGATGCAAACTGAACATTTCCTGCTGTTGCTGCTTCACATTAAAAGCTTTCCATTTATTTTCCACTGTGGCCCCCTAAACCAGCAAAACCGGCCATGATTGTATTATTGTACAATCATTGTTGACTGTGCAATCCCCAACATGGAGAGAACTATGTTGTGAAGTTTGCTGACAACAGTGGCCAGCAATAGAAAGAATCCTGACTGGAAACATCACAAATTAGCTTTGGATTTGCACGGCCCAGGACAGGAGGGCCGTTCAGCGGGTAATTGAAACTGCCCTGTACATCACTGGTACCCATCTAACGAGCATCAGTGATATCGGTGAGGTGACGTTTCTGCACAGAACCCAAAGGATATTAAAAGACCAAACCCACCCCTGCAACAGCCTGTTCACCCTGCGGCCGTCTGGCAAGAGATACACAAATATCTGCTGTCGTACCACCAGACTACAGAGCAGCTTCTTTCCTCAGACTATAAAACTCCTCAACTCATCCTCCACACTCCACCATAATAATAGTTATTTTTTTAAGTAGCTAATGGGACATTTACTTGTATCTCGTTGTGCATCCCTGTTTTGTAATGACAATAAATGAACCTTGTACTTTGATTAGACATCTCTTAGCAGGTCTCTGGTCCTCCTGCTCCAACATTGCGGCCTCGCAACTTTCAGGAAGGGGGCGCTGAATGACACCATCCTTCAGACGCCATGTTGTTGTTGTTGTTGTTTCAGATGCCAGCCTGCCAGGCGAAGACATGGCGGACGACAACAAGAGCTGCCACTGTGAATTTGTCCCTCAGGATCTGACCCCAGGGTTAAAAGTCACCATCAGAGCCATCTGGTATGAGCTGTGTGTTTATTTTCATTCAGAAAATCATTTTAATTTATCAGTTTATCTGCCCATCATTCATCGCTTTACTCACTGTTTTTTTGCTGGTTATTATGGACTGAATTCATTCTGCTTTTTATTCACATTATTTTTGTTTGTTTTTTGATTTATTTGTGCTCACCCCAGGGTCAAAGGTCACCATCAGCTGTTGGGTAAGACCAGTCAGTCTAACCTCCAGTTAGCTTCATTTTTCTGTTGTTTCACTGTTTTCTGTTGTCTGCCACTAAAGCTCCTCTGTCATGCTGTTTGGTAAGACATTATTATTATTATTATTATTATTATTATTATTATAATAATAATAATTATTATTATTATTATTATTATTATTATTATCCTTTTTGTTGATGGTGTTGTCATCCTACAGAGCAGTGTTGTTCAGTCCTCTTTTAGCTTCTCTCCTGATGGTTATTTGAAATTTCAGATTGAGATCAGTAGCAATACTTTTCATTCCTGCCTCCAGCAGGTCTCCAACAGTTCAGCTGTCCAGTTCTGTTAAGTTAATTTATACACTCTGGCATCAGAACCAGATTCTGGAAGAGCAGTAGCTCCAAACCAAATCCAAAACTCTGAGAAAAACCAACAACCCCTCGGCAAATACACTACCTGTCCAAAAGTGTGTTTGTGTTTCCTGGTCTGGACTCGGGACTTTAGTTCCATCCATCTATTTTCTGTCACTCCTGTCCTGACCTGGTCCAGGTCTGGGATAAGTGACTAAGCAGCAGACTAAAGGTGTGATGATGAATCTGATGTGTGACGACTGATGGGACCCAGTTGGACTGGGTCAGTTCTAGTCTGGGTCAGTTGGTGTTGACAGTTAAAATCATATTGTGTGTGATATATAAAGAGTCGCTGTCTGTTGTTGTCAGAAAGATTTTTGTAAACATATTTGATATTTGAATCTGATCTTGCCAACTAATGACGTCAACTTGTCACAGCTTTACCTGAAGTTAGCTTTGCTTTCACTCCGACACATTTCTTTTTTCCTTCTTTTTTTTGCCTATTCAGCACAAATATCACTGTGTATACACAGTACAAGCTGCTGGTTGGCGTCCACATGTTTTTTTTGGGTGACATTTGGCGTTCTAGCGGGATTTGCTGAGTCGTCTCACTGCAGAGCTCTAGTGGTTGCTGTCCAGTGGTTCAGTGGGTTGTCTGGTGTATTTACTCAGTCGTAAGGTTTCTGCTCCTTCCTGACTGTCAAAGTCAAAAACTTCTGTTGGTGTAAACAGTCTTTTTGTTGGTTTGTCTTTGTAGCTTTCATCTCATCTTCAGCTTTGTCCCGGCTTTACAAAGGGAGCGAAACACCCTCCAGCTCCTCCTGGAGGATCCCAAGGTGTTCTCAGGCCTGATGGAATATATAATCCCTCCAATATGTTCTGGGTCTTTCCCAAGGTCTTCTCCCAGTTGGGAGGATATTGAACCACTTCAGCTGCCTCCTTTCAACATGAAGGAGCATCGGTTCTCTTCCTCACCCTGGAGACACCCTGCCAAGAAACTCGGAACAACTGCTTGGATCCACCATCTCATTCTTTCAGTCTTTTAGGACCCACTGTCAGAAGACTCTTTAGGTCTGAGAGATTAATCTAGTCTAGAGAGACCAGACACGACACAATTTCAGGAAACTGTAGATCTGTGAGATAAATCTAGTCTACAGTGACCAGTCCGGACTAGATTTACCACATCAGTACTGTGTTAGTGCTTGACTGTTTTCTCTCTCTCTCTATCAGTATCATGCGTTTCATGGTGTCTAAGAGGAAGTTTAAGGAGAGTCTTCGTCCCTATGATGTCATGGATGTGATTGAACAGTATTCAGCCGGACACCTGGACATGCTCGCCCGCATCAAGAACCTCCAGTCAAGGTAAGACCTCTCCACCACTTGCATGTATATTTTAAGTTGCTTCAGCATCTACTACATTTTTTCCTTGTTTGTGGGACACTGGACGATGGTCTCAATTAAAACAAATCAGTTTAAACAAGAAAAAAGTATATTAATATTAAACTTGAAAATATATTTGAATGAAGAATAAATAATCTTACCATGAGAAAGTTTCTCACTTTTTTCAGACCAGCACTTTGTGTAGACTATACTTCACCTTCACACTTTCTCAGGGTGAAAAGTTATCAACTTACTTTGTGTGAAGTCACAGCTTTACTGGTGCTGTCTCCTGATTGGCAGGGTGGATCAGATAGTCGGCAGAGGAACACCAATCGCAGACAAGGACCGTCCCAAAGCAGCCAATGAGGAACTTCCCGAGGACCCGAGCATGATGGGGCGGTTGGGGAAGGTGGAGAAGCAGGTAACCAACGGCAACCAGTCTGCTGCTAAAAATACTTTGAGCTCCTGAACTCTGAACTCTGAAGTTTTTTCTGATGCAGCTTCAGTCATGAATCTGATTGGGTGTCCGCTGGTCTTGTGTCCCTCAGGTCCTGTCCATGGAGAGAAAGTTGGACTTCCTGGTTAACATCTACATCCAGCGAATGGGAATCCCTCAGGCTGAGACCGATGCTTACTTTGGATCCAAGGAGCCTGACCCAGCCCCGCCCTACCACAGTCCAGTGGATCAGCTGGAGAAAAGCCAGTCCGTCTCCAAGATCCTGCAGTCAGTGTCTACTATTACTGGGAAACCACACAACCAGTATCAGACCAGGACCTGTTGTTTACATGCTGTTATTGATTGGGTGTTTGCTCGTTATTAACATGTTGTTTACATGTTGTGCAGGGTGTTGCCTGGTGACCACGTGGAGAAGAGTCGTTTGGTGACAAAGATGGTCCGCTCCAGCAGCTCCACTGGACACAGGAACTACAATGCCCCTACCTGCCCGCCCTCCACCTCCTGGCAGCCTATCAGCTCCCAGCTCAAACAGCAGGCCCCGCCCCCTCCCCAGCGTAGCCGCGGCAACACTCCAAGTCCGGTAGGGGATGCGTCACTGGTTCGACTCCCACCTCCTCCGGCCGGAGAGAGACACAACGGGAACCGATCAAACCGGCACAGCACTGGAGACCGAGGGGGGGCAGAAAAGAGAGGAGAGGGGCCCAACAGGACCAGGCGAGGTGGAGGAGGAGGAGGAGGAGGAGGAGGGCAGGAGGAGGTGAAGCCGGACAGCGACACCTCCATCTCCATCCCCTCCGTGGACCATGAAGAGCTGGAGCGCTCCTTCAGCGGCTTCTCCATCTCCCAGTCCAGAGAGAACCTGGACTTCCTCAACAACGGCTTCTACTCATCCTCTGCCAACCTGGGAGACCACCGAGGAGGAGAAGGAGGCGGAGGCGAAGGAGGCGGAGGCGAAGGAGGCAGAGGCGAAGGAGGCAGAGGAGAAGGAGGCGGAGGAGAAGGCGCCGTCCGCGGCACCAATGTCCGGCCATACATTGCAGAGGGGGAGTCGGACTCCGACTCTGAGCTCTGCGCCCCCTCGCCGCACTCGGACCGGGCCTGGACGGGAACCAAGTAGAGCCGAAGGTAAACCGGGGTGGGAACCAGCAGAACAGTTAAAATAATAATCAAAATAAGTATGAAAACTTATCAGACTCAGAAGTGGAACAGGTTACGTTAACATTAACGGACGGAGTCAAAGACACTGAACACCAGCTGGAGTTACAGAGTAAAGCATCATGGGAGCTATGAAAGGCACAAGGCACCGGGAGTCATGGTGATTTTATTCATGAATGTTTTAACCTGTACAGCAAATGTTTGTTGTCATTGTCACTGATTGGTTCACTGCTGGGAGACACACACATCTGACTGGTTGCTTGTTTCCATGTTTAAGATGCTTCTAAACATTATTATCAGCACTACATAACCGCAGCTCACTGTTACATTTAACAATATATTTATTGTTTAAAAGAACTTGACACAAAGCATCATGGGAACAACACGTATGGCAGATTGACACATCATCACGTCAACAGACTCTTATTGTCTCTATTTCATGTCCAAAGCTCAAACATCATCATCTGGAAATTCCAGCTGAAACCTAACTTCTCGGCTGTGTCGTCATGTAGGATTGAAGGTAACGAATGAAAGAATCCTTGTTTATTCTACTCTCTAAAGGCAGAGAGCCATAACAGAAACTGTGATGCTGAGAGAAAAGTCAAACATTTTCAGGTGCGACGACAAACTGAATCAACAGATAAAAAGGTTGTGATGTCTTCATTTTGTGTCTTTTTAATCTGCAACAAAAATCATACATCCAAACCGGATTCCTAAATAATGTGAATCTGCACTTTGTCTTTGGTTATTCTTCCAGGAGAAAATAGAGTATCTAAAAACAAACTAACCCTTTCTTGTCCATTTAAATAATTCATTTAACTTATTTTGATCACTTATAGTGATGTGTCTACATGTCCATGTACTGTCAATATTTACAGAATACTGAAATCAATCATAAATGAATCTACAATTGTATACATTTAGATGTGATTATACATGTGTGCTGTTTTTACAGAAATGGTAAATTTCTATTGCAGAATAAAACTTTTACACATTAAAACAGATACTAAAAAGTTAGATTCAGGTCCGAAAACAGATACAGTCACTGTTTTGGGTTTGTAGTATCATGTCATCAGACAACTGGAGATGGTTTAAATTACTGCGCTTGGGCTATATAGATTTACAATCATTCTTTTGGCAGATAATTCATATAATTATATATCCATTAAATTAGTTTCTGACATGAGGCGTCTGTCATACATCAGAGCTTTTACAAAAATGACAGATAACAGATTAATAGTAATTTATTGAAAAATGGGTACTTGAATGCAGACAAAAGTAAACAAAAGCAGCTTCTTGTTTTTGTCGATGGCTGTCAACTGTAATAAAGTGACAACTGTCGCTGTATCTAATTAAACTAACGTTAGCTCCATGAGCTGATTGAAAGCGTAATCTCTTCTCAGCTGTTTATTTTGTCGTTTCCAGCTTCTCAGAAAACGAGAACCTTGTCTATGCACATGATGGCTACATCCATGATACCATGCCAACAGAGTGGGCTAAAGCTAAACAACCATGGTCACCAGTGAAAAGACTTTCAACATCGATCAGACTGTAGAGAAAGTAGTCCTAGTGTTGTAAGTTCACACTGTTATTTAATTCTAACATAACTCTGAAAATATATATGTATGTAAGCTAGGCAGTTTGTTTCACTTACACAAGAGAAATACATTTCAGGATGAGGACTGACTGATTTCTCAGGTAAACTTCCCCAAACTCCAAAATAAAGATCAGGACAATTTTAGCCTAAACTCTGATAGCACTGAAGACCGGCTCCAGCTGTTGACCTGCTTCAATGCATTCATGTGAATGTTAACACACTTTATGTACTGTTTCCATGGAGACCTTTGAGTCCTTATCCTATTTTTCTGACAAAGAACCGCCTTTTTTGTTCTGTTATGTGTCTTTTCTCAGATAAATTGTGAAGGATGTTCATCTGTCAATCATCTGGTGTCGATCAACAATGTAGAGCTTTGTTTAAACAACCTGATCATATTTGGCCAAATATAAAAACGTGTTTCACTGTCAGTTTAGATGAAAATCAAGTTATGTTTACTTCAAAACTCTTTAAATGTGTTTTGGAGAAAAAGCGGTACGACAAAATCTTTAATCCTGTTTCTGTAACACAAACTGTATCTTTGTACAGAAAGTTGCCTGTTTGATTGTATTTCAGTATTAATTAAAAACCTTTAACCAAAACAAACGTGACCTTTGTCTCAGGTCTACAACCACAGTCTGCTGCTCTGGTCAGTTAGGACGACCTTTAGAAGAAACTACAAACATGTTTTTTTTTTTTTTATACACACTACAACTTTATCTAAAACTTCTTTAATGAACAAAATCAATTCAAAAAGATTTACATAGTGAACACAGAGAGACGACGTGGAAAGCTGCAGCTCCAGGCGGCTATCTTGGCTCTCACTTCTTCTTCTTGAACCTGACGGACAAAACAGTGCGTCAGCCATCTTAACTCTGTTTCAAGTCTATGTAGGACACCCAGAGAGAGAGAGAGAGAGAGAGAGAGAGAGAGAGAGAGAGAGAGAGAGAGAGAGAGAGAGAGAGAGAGAGAGAGAGAGAGAGAGAGAGAGAGAGAGAGAGAGAGAGAGAGAGAGAGAGAGAGAGAGAGAGAGAGAGAGAGAGAGAGAGAGAGAGAGAGAGAGAGAGAGAGAGAGAGAGAGAGAGAGAGAGAGAGAGAGAGGGTAAAACTTACCTGGAATTTCCAGGGCGCTTCCTGTCCATACCGAGACGCTTCCTGTCTTCGAAGGACGGTCTGTAACGAGATGGACAGATGAGACAGGTGTACTGACGGACAGACTGACAGAAAGTTAGGGAGAAAGACAGTCAGTCTCACCCAGCTCTGTAGTGTTTCAGAGCCTTGCTGCTGGTGTTGGTCAGCTCTTTATCAAATACGGACTTCTTGCCTCCTTTTCCTGCTTTCTTATTGGGTGCTGCGCAGAGACACAGTTCAGTTTACTCAGATTGTTGTGCACAGTGTGGTATATGTGTGTATCTTTATTTATTGAACTTTGTGTATCTGACCTTTAGCCGGCGTCTCGTCCTCCACCATCGCCCTCGCTCTCTTCGGCCGTCTATCTCTCTTGGCTGCTCGCTCAGCGAACATCTGTGCCTTCAAGATCTCGAACTGAGCGCGGTCCTCAGGCTGACAGACAGACACCAAAGATTTTTGATTTGATTTCACTGAACTCAAGGCGTACAATGTTTCAGATAAATGACAAGACACAACATTTAACCAAACAACAAAACAAATACTACAACCATTGTTCATCCAGAAGCTGAACATTACTGAACACATTACCATTTAAGCTCATCTACATTTGATTCGACACACAGCTGTTAAAAAGGACATGTTCATATTATTTCAACTCTTAAAACAACGAAGCAGATTTTTCTTGCAAACTTGAACTTAATAAATAAATGTTCAAAACTGTTTGTTGCTGTTCTCTTAACATTACTCACATGCTAAATTAACTGCTGCCTACACCAAACTTCATTACAAATTTATGGGTTAAAGCCTTAGACACCTTGAGGGACCAAGGAGCAGAGGTGTTACTACACAGTCACTCATCTACAAACTGAACTGATCACATGTGAGACACCTTCACACTCAGCAGGTCACGCTGATTGATTATTGATCAGTTTTGTTATTACCGTCAGCTCCTTCTTCCTGCCGTCCTTCAGGAATTTCTCTCTCTTCTTCTTCCCTCTCAGAGCGAGATCGAACTCCTGCAGAGCCTTCGACACTGATGAAAAGGAGGAGCAGTTAAAATACAGTCTGGAGTCAGTGCAGAATATTACAGTGGAGCTCAATAAATTGTAATAGTGTGTTGTGTGTATTAGCACTCACCGCGGCTTTGTTTCCTCTCCTGTTGAGTCTGAAACCAAACTCTCTGTGTTTGAGAGGAGTCGGAGCTATCTAAACGCTTCTGAGCCACACTCAGCTGCGCGCGCGCACACACACACACACACACACACACACACACACACACACACACAATTTAACAAAGTATAAAGCTGCCAGGAAAAAACATGAAAATTGACAGCCACCTATAAAAATTTACAAATATTTGGTGAGAATCACTATTATTATTATACAACAGTTAAATGTTGTAAAAGATATTGCGTCACTGTTTATACCCATAAATACAGCAGATAATTTAATAAATAAAACTATAATACAGTATTTAAATGTAAAGTGATTTTATACTTTTTTATTGAAAGTCTATGTATGCCTGTAAATCACTGAAAATATTAAAAGTATATTATTATAAAAGGTAATATTAAACAGTGGGTAACCATGGTGCTGCTCAGGTGTTGAAGTGCACAGGTGTATAGATGTGCAGGTGTACCTTGGCCTCAGACGCAGCCAGCTCTCTCTCCTCTCTCTCCAGCCTTATCACAGCTTCGACATCTTTCTCCAGTTTGGTGATCAGATCTCTGAACTTAAGGATAACCTCTGGGCAAGAGACACACACAAACAGAGTGAGAGTGAGATGTGTCACAACACACCTATGGAAAACTACATCAGGTGACATCTTTTAACTTTCTTTCTGTCAAAATTACAGAGTTCAACTCTCCCAGGTTCTCTGAACTACCGACTGTGATGGAAATCTTAGAGCTGGTTCACTTTAACAAGAAGTTTCTGGAGACCGGGATGTCTTACACAGGAATATTTATTGAAGCTCGATTGAGGAGAAAAGGGAAACACCACGTGTGAATCACAGCGTACTGCATCCCAGATCTGAAGATGGTTTCCTGAAGCTCAGTATTTAACCTTCCCCAGAACTGATAAGTTCTGCTATATCCAAATAGGGTTATTCCTAACTCAGTCTGTCATGTGTGAGGACTCTATTGGATCAGATCCAAACAAGGAAAGATGTCAAACATTGCTGTCCTAGCCACAGCATAGCCTCTCTACAGTCTCTCTTATCCAGCGTCAACAACCAGGCGCCAGCCTGTTGTGTCTAAACCTGAAAACAGAAGATATCTAGCAGACCTTGGTCTACCAGAGGCCAGAGCCAACTCGGCCTTGTCAGGCACACAGAGTGAGACAGGTGAACATAGACAGACAGTTGACCTGACCTGTGAAGCCCTGTCTTAAGTTACCTTCAACCTACAAGAGGGAAGTTTAACATACAAGAAGGAAAATTCCTTCACACCGACCACGTCTGTCTATGCGTACCTGGTGGCAGGACCCGAGCCTTTACGCTGCTCTTGGCCGACTTCACCACCTCCTTCAGCATCTTCCTCTCAGATTCTCCAACAAGAGACACCGAACGTCCCGAGCGACCGGCTCTCGCTGTCCGGCCGACACGGTGAACATAGTGCTTCACTGTGGACGGCATGGTGAAGTTTATCACCTGAGAGACAGAGAGAGAGAGAGAGAGACATGTCTTCAGATGTGTTGGAGAATCTGTCGGAAAAAATGGCCTGGTTTGTCAAAGCTTAAATCTGACTTGACTTGACAAGTAGTGCGGAACAAGCAAACTTAATAAACTAGATACTCAGTCCAGCACTAGACCTGATGGGAAATGTGAGCTGTCGCTACAATATCTGTAGAGCGCTTACTTTGATTTTAATGTTAGATCTTTAGATCTTCCCCTTACTTTGAGCAAAACAAATGCTTACATGGTTGGTTCATTATTATTTATTAATGAAAAAAAAACCAACAAAAATAACTTGCTTATATTTAACATAACTAACCCTTCGCCATCGTCTTGTTGGTCAACTCTCCTCACATGATGAGTGAAATCTGACTCGTGTGCCCACCCAGTAGTACTCTGACATCAACACTATAGTAAACGAATAACTCTACAGTAACTCAACAGAAATGTTCCAGTAACTCTATAGTTACTCTATCAAAGCACTCTATAAAAGCTAACATATTAACTCTACAGCAACTACATAATGATCCCTTTCGTAACACTATAGAAGCCTTTTAGTAACGCAAAAGTGACCCTGTAACTCTACAGTAAATCGATTCTAACTCAATAGTAACACCATAATAACTTTACAGTCTTCCTACGAACTTCACAACTTCACAGTAACGCTACAATAGCTGCAATGACTTTGTAGTGACCCCGTCATTACCCTATAGTAACCACAGTAACAGTACTGTAACTCTCCAATAACTCTGAAGTGACTTTACAGTAACTTTATTGCACTCGTACAGTAACCACTAAGGAAGTGACTCTCACCGTTTTGACTCCATCGATGTCCAGACCTCTGGCTGCTACATCTGTTGCCACCAATATGTCAATCTGGTCATCTTTAAAACGCCTGAAGAACAAAAGAATGCAGGGAACAAGACGTAAATTAAATAAATAACATATTTCAAATCATCACGTACAGCTAGCTTTTCTGTGTGTGTGTGTGTGTGTGTGTGTGTGTGTGTGTGTACCTGAGGTTCTCCAGTCTCTGGTTCTGGCTCAGTTCTCCATGCAGTTCCCCGACCTTCAGTCCCATCAGTCCCAGCAGGATGTGCAGTCTGTGAGCTTGTTTCCTCGTCTGAGTGAAACACATCACGTGATCCTGGAACGTCCGAGTCAGCAGAGCTAACACAACACACAACAGCCAGTGTCAGTACTGCAGTGTCAGTAGCACTATATTATTAGCACTGCAGTAGTGCTGCAGTAATATCAGTACCCACCAGCCACCACTGCCTCTCTGTCTCCCTCTCTGTTTTGTCGGATTCGGACAAACTCTTGTCGCAGAAACGGAGCCACGTCAGTGTTGCTGTTAACGAAGATTCTGATTGGCTGCTTCAATGAGACCGCCGCCAGGTCCTTCACCTGGAGAGGCACAGGTCACATGACACACAGTGAAACAACACGTTCAATCTGGAAACACTGTGCGCACCAATTTGCTAAGGTTTCAGGGTTGAACGACATGTTTCTTAGGGTGCCCCTGGAGACACAAGCCATGTGTATGTACCTCCTCTGTCATGGTGGCGGAGAACAACATGGTCTGTCTGTTGTAGGAACACAACCTGATGATCTCCTTCATCTGTTCCTCAAAGTACTCGTCCAACATCCTGAGAGAGAAACACACAGAGACACAAAATATAACAAAACAGGTGAATCTGTTTCCCCGACTGTGTTTATTGGTAGACTGTAGTTTTTCTGTGACGCCTCCTTGGCTACAGGTGTCAGTGTTTACCTGTCGGCCTCATCCAGGATCAGGATCTCGATCTGTGTCAGCTCAAAGCTCGGAGTGTTGTGAAGGTGATCGATCAGCCGACCAGGTGTAGCAATCAGAACGTCTGGCCCCGCCCTCAACGCGGCCTCCTGAGACTTCAGGTCCAAACCACCTGGAGACACGCCGAGAGAGGTTACCTGAGGACCAGACTGAGTCCAGAACCCAGAGTCCAGAGACACACTGAGCTCACAGTTACATGTGTTACAGCCCGCAGCTAATTTACATCTGCTGTCTCTGATGTAACTCTGGGACAAAAGATGTAAATTAGCTGCTAGATAACTCTGGTGCAATTATTTTTAACTGTGCGCTGTCCCAGCAAAAATAAACAATAAATAAAAAAACACAAAGAGTTCTGAAGCAAAGAGAAAAGAGAACTGAAGCTGAGTCAGTCAGTGAACAGTAAGCACTCATACCGACAGCCAGGCAGGTGGTGATTGAGGTGAACTGGGCGAGCTGACGGGCCACAGAGTGAACCTGGATCCCCAACTCTCTGGTTGGAACCAGAACCAAGACCCGGGTCACCTGGGACGTCCTGGGCTTATAAACCAGACGCTCCAACACTGGCAACATGAAGGCTGCAGTCTTCCCTGAGGAGAGGAGAGGACAAATGTCATCAATCTATCTGGTTCCAGTATTTTTAATTTGGTCCCAGAATGATGAACTGGTCCCAGTAAATCAGTGTTACCTGTCCCAGTAGCAGCGCAGGCACACAGGTCTCTGCCCAGCAGGCCCACGGGAACACAGGCCTTTTGGATGGGAGTCGGCTGCTTGAAGCCCAGAGCTGTGATGGCCTGCATGGACACAACAGGAGGTTACAAACAACGACGACAGCAACAAAACTACGGCCGGGGCCTTTCAGCGAACAGATCTCAGGTACGCTGCCAATCAAGTGGCAGGGAAAGGTGGAGGAAGGTCACCCCTCCTTGCGGGCAAGGAGCCAGAGTTTGTGCAGGAAGAAGACCAGAATGGTACAAACTAGATACATTAGAACCAAACTCCTGAATCGGGACTGGATTCCAGATATGTATGGTGACACTCACCACCCACCCGCTGGCAACTTATCTCCAGAAAACAATAAAGGGGGTTCTGAATGCCTGTGCCAAACAGCCTTTTGGAGTATTTGGTCTTCTCTGAGTCTCTGGGAGTGGTCTGGGAAGAGGCATCACCAAGGGGAGTCCATAGTTCTGATGGAACACTTTGATGCTCACATGGACAACAACAGAGAAACCTGGAGAAGTTGTTATTAGTGTACCTGGTACCTGAACACCTGAGGCTTAATCAGACCCGCAGATGTATGGTTGGACACTTGGGTAAAGAAGAAGCTGAGCTGTCAGCTCGTCACCACCTGGTGGTGAGATGGATCAGGTGGTGGGGGAGGCTGCTACCTATTCCACCCAAACGGGTAATGAGGGATGGGAACATCTGGTTGAGGCTCCTGTCCAAGAGGTCTTCAGGACGTGGCTGCTCAATGTCAAGGTTGTTGGTGCCTGTTGTGGCGGCAACCTGAGAACCTGCTGATGGGAGTCCTCTCGGGGTTGGTTGGTCTAGGGTACTTCTGAATCAGCAGACGGGTATCAGGAGATCAGAAAGACTGAAGCTTCTGCGGTCGTGAAAGCTCAGACTGTGTTCAGCAGGGACGAGAACTGCTGACCAGGACCGGAGATACCATCAGGTGGTGGAGGAACACTTTGAGGAACTCCTGAACCCGACTCAAACAAGGAGGCAGAGCTGGAAGCCTTGGGGAAGCCTTCCTCTGACGGAGGTCACGGAGGTAGTTCATAACTTTCACTGAACTCAACTTTGATAGTACAACGTCAACTCAACTGATCTCCAGTCATTTTTCTACTGATTTAAGAGACACTCAAATAAGGTGAGAGGCTGTGGTTACCTTCAGGATGGGTCGGGATAGGTTCATTTCATCAAAGGTCAGCTTATCATCGTACTGAGATGCATCTTCATAGTACGACTCTGGAGCCTGAAAAAACACATAGCTGTTACCATGGTAACCCAATACATGCTGTCCATAAACCTGTGACATCATCAGCTCCTCTTCCTCACCTCCTCTCCCGCCTTCCTCTTCCTCCCCCGTCGTTCTTTGTCTCTCAGGGTGTCTGACAGGAAACATGAAGTCAACAATAAAAATAAGAAACAGTCCACTTAAGTTAAATCTTGTACATTTTTAACTTGTTGAATATTTAATAAATAAAGTTTAGTCTTGATGAAACTTTCTGTTCAGAGCTGCAGTTTTTTTTGTTGGAATGAATTATATTATAATGACATTTAAATTTTCTTTAAATTTATTATCTTGTTATTAAAGAAATGAATCAATCATACAAATAAAACATTCATGCTTCATCATGTCAGAAATCAAAATAAAAGCCTTGCTGGACCCACCTGATTTGGTCAGAATCTCCTCATCACCAGAGTCAAACTCATCCTCTTCGTCATCATCATCATCATCTTCATCTTCATCATCACCTCCATCAGCCTCTCCAGCAGGAGGCTTCACATCCTCATCTTCCTCCTCCTCCTCCTCCTCCTGGTTCTTCCCTACAGAACCTTCAGCAGGGTCACTCTCAGCTGATTTCTCCTGCAGATCAAACAAACTCCACCATGAACACAGGAAGTAGAACCAAACCAGACAGAGAGTAGAAAGTTACAGTGGACTCACCTCAGCTTTCCTCTTCTTCCTGATTTTATCTATTTTCTGGTCCAGAGTGGTCGCAGTTCTCTGCAAACACAAAACACAGTTACTAAACACGGTTGGAGAACGTTAGAGAACCAAGAACTGGAGCCAACCTAGTTAACACTATATGGTCAATGCAAAGTCATTCATGTATACTGATGTGCAGAATGTTCCTGTGGAGAACGACAGCAGTGTTAGAAACCGCTGCTGCTTATCTTCCTTCTTGGTTCACGTTTCCTTAATGGAACTTCTGAATGTGTCTGAACGCAGAAACTCTCTTGAATGATGTAACCCTCATTCAGGCTTATTTTCTGTTTTATCCTCCAGTTTGAATTATTTTCTAACACGTTATCCATCTTTTGTTTTGATGATTCAACCAGGAGAGTTTCATGTTGATCCAAACTGTGAGTCATTAACACTGTCTTTAAGAAAACTGAATGGGACTTTTACAGCAGGAACCTGAAATAACTCCTCACACTTCACTGCCTGGGTGTGTTAGAGAGAGACAGTGCGTCTGCTCTCAGGCATTATCAAGGAAGCTGCCACACGATACATCCTGGTATCATCTTCAGCATTTTAGCAGCGCTGTGTGAGGCGAGCATCATATAGCCCTCTCAACCCTGTGTTCTTTTAAATCGAGTTGTTCTCAGTTTGCTATTGACTTTCACAAGGTCATTTAAAGATATTACACTTTTATACTTCTTAGATCTTTTAAATTAACTATTTCTACGGTTTACTTTCAGGCAGTAGTACTGCGACTGTTACTTGTTTATGCTTTTTATTGTTTTATGTAAAGCACTTTTTATTGCCTTGTGTATGACATGTGCTTTTAAATAAACTTGCCATGCATGTCCTCTGATGAGCAAGCACCTGATGCTCCATATTTCAATAATAAATCACAGATGTAAATGTTCAGATTTGGGTCGGCTTGTGGCTTTTAGAACAGAGAGACATTTATAGAATAATTACAGGTGCTACAAACACATACTATTTACTCATTTGATATAAAGTAAAATTAAATGTGAGACGATTTAATTCACTGTTTCACTATCTTTGGCACCAGTTTCAGTGTTTCCTAAATGTTTGTCAACTCAATTTCTCTACAGTTCTAACAAACTAACTAACTAACATATCTTATTTTTGGAGGGGCATTGTACTTATTTCACTTTAGCTTGAACACAACAAACTAAATCCCAGGTTGTAGTTCGACAATTATAGCCAAACCAACCAACCAACCCTGTTTTGTACAGTAATTTATTAATGAAGCTCCAGAACTATTCAGGTTCAGCCACAGTGACGCGCACCGACTGAAACTCCAACACACTGTGACAGAACATCACAATGTGGTGGAAACAGAGTCCTGCTGCAGGTTCTACCTTGTTCTTGATCTGTTTCATGACGTCAGCCATCACCCAGGCGTCGCCATGGTCCAGTACGTCTCTCTCTCCAAACTCAAAGTTGGTGTCAAAGTCTTTCGCCCCACGATTCCCAAACTTCTTCTTCCTGTTTAGGACGATCGGTGCGTCCTGAAGCACACAAATACATACATACACAAGAATTAATAAACAACAACAACAACACACCACAGTTTAACTTACAAAAACACACACCTGCCGCCCCTCTGCACTACTAACTTACAAGTGGTAGAGACAGGTGGTCTACAGGAAAGATTTGGTGTATTTTCTCTTGAAAAAAGTAAAATAACTTCTGTTGTAATGAACACTATAGAAGGGGACCTGATCAAAAGAAAGTGTAATAAAGGGACTGCAAGTGAAGTTACCTACTCACAAGTTATGTGATGTTAAACTTTCATACACACAACAACACACAAGACTTAGTACACAGACCTCCACAGTTAATAAACAAATAACAAACATAATCTATTTATGAACCTTTAAATCTCCACAGAGGTTCATTAAGAATTTAAACTTTAGAGTTTATATAAGACCAATAATGTTGTTCTGTGACAGATTTGTGTCAAATATAACTATTTAAACCTGCATGTGACACTTTGATCAGAGTAACATAAATTAAAACATGAAGCAGCAAATCTGTCTCTGACCTCGTGTTACATTCATATGCCATGAATCAGTTTCAAACAGAAAAGTTTACTGGGTTTATATTTCAGTAAAAACATATAATTTATGTCAGATCAGTACTCCGCCAGCAGATAAACAGAGAGAAGAAAAATATATCATATTAATATCATATATACTATAATAGCGTAAACAGCGGTTAATCTGCTGTGTGGCTGCCGGGCTCTGGTTCGCCTCCAGCCGCAGGTCGTGTGGTTATCTCCGGGCAGAGGTTCAGCTGTGTGGCCGGACAGACTCACCTCCTGCTCGGACTCGGTGTCGGGCTCCTCCGGACTCTCCTCCTCGTCCCGGATCGTCCCGATCAGACCCAGCTGCTCCAACATGGCGGTACCGGAACACTGACCGTAGACGGGTTCTGAACGGGTTCTGCAGGGTTCTGAACGGGTTCTGCAGGGTTCCTCTGCAGTTTCCTCTCCACACACATACACACGTGTGTTGACGGAAACAGGAAGTCAGAGCGGTGTGTTTCCGGTTCACGGACTTTTATTTTGTTACCGGGCTGAAACGTTTTCCAATTTCTGTGTGTGTGGTTGCTGTTTGTCTGTGTCAGGTCCGGGCGGGCGGTCAGGGAAGCATTTAAACTTCCACAGATATCTATAGGCTGTGACCGCCCGTCAGGGACACACTGTGTTAAAAACAAGCTCGACTGTGTGAGGAAACAGACAACAGCGCCCCCTGCTGACCGGGAGGACCAAATACAACTGGACACACTGAAGACTGCAAAAACAAACAGCTAAAAACAACAACAACAACAACAGGACTCCTTTAAGGAGTAAACCAACACTAAACTATCATGTCCACCCAAGTTAAGTCAAACACACATACACATCTGCGTACAGTATATACATGTATACACAGCTGCGTACTGTGTATTGTTTCTGTTGACCTAAACCTCTGATTCAGTGTGACAGAAAACAGCTGAAACACACACACACACACACACACACACACACACACACACACACACACACGCGCGCATGCACACACTGGGACTTCCTGGAAACTTTCATTTTCGTGGAAAGTGGATTCTCTGTCTCAATGACCACAGAGTGACCTGATAAGATCATCAAACAGGAAACATCTGAGTCTAAAATGTAGTCTAAAGAATTCCAGATATTTAATGATGTTTACACACAAACATTCTGCAAACACACACAGACCTCAGATCAGCTGCTTTGTACAGCGATGTGAGGAAATAAATATAAATTCAGAGACTGAATCTGAATAATTAATTATTAATGAATTAAACATTGTTTGTGGTCACTCTGTTATCCAGTTGTCTGTAAAATGTCACATTGATACACTTAATTAAGAATGATGTGCTTGTTATCAGTTTGATCAGTCCTGTTATTCACAGTGAAGACATCTTTTTTTTCTCTGTTCATTTGGTTTTCCACTGTGAAGTGGAAATCTATTTCAACCCTATAAATGACTATAAATGATAATCTCTCTGATGTTCAATGATAGTGGTCGAGTTGTGACTCCTGACGATGTTCAACAGCTACATGTGATACAGTAGATCAATCAATAGATAGATCAATAGATAGCCAGATAGTTAGACAGATGATGGCATTCCCAAAACTTTCTATTTTTTAACCACCACCTGTCAGCTAACAGCTACATGTCAGTTATGCCAGTGAGAAACAGCAGCCAACAGCAGTGCTGACGATAAATTACAGGTAGCAATGAATTGTGAATCCAAAAATATCAACTGACAACACAAGTTAAAAACACAGAAACACCCTAACATAAGAAAAGTTTGCATGAAAATACGTAACGTACAATGAAATTAAATAAGGTAAGCATGATATTCCTACTGTACAAGAGCAGCACAGTTATTTTATCTGTAACATTAGAATGATAAAAATCCTGTTGCTTTGCAGATATATCAAACACTACACAGATACCAGATGTTACATCAGTCCAGTTTTTTTACATACGTAAGTATGTGATGTATTTTCCAGCCATCACCATAGTCCAACCCTGAAACTCTAAACATGTCAAACTGATCAGCAAAGTATTGATCACAGAGTCTGAAAAAACATTTCATTAAACAGCCTTAAAACACACAGTAACAGTGTGAGCTGTCTGACGTTAAAACACATGTTTATTTCTGCAGTTTTAGTTGAAAAAAATCCACTCAGATTAACGTGGTGACCCATCAGATTAAAATTCCCTTTTATAGTTTCAGGTTGACTTTCTGACGTCATTCTCTGAGTGTTAAAAAAAAGTCCAGATGTGATCAAATATTGTGTAACTCCCCTGAGTCTCCTTAAATTCTTAATTTCAGCTCAATAAACTCAATGAGCAGCAGCATGCAGACTTGCATGCAGTTTATTTTGCCCTAGGTTTGGTCTCACAGGCTACACACAGCCTGCCGTATGTTATTGCTGGAGGTTGTTGGGCTGTATGGTACATATATATATGGTATGGAGACTGAAGGGGAAGATGTAATAAAGATGTAAATACATTATCTGCTATAAACATGACTTTAAATAGGGTTAGGGCATTTACAATCATGTTGTTACCCCACCATTACTGTGGAGGAGGGAGGAAGGGGGGAGGATGAGGGAGGAGTCAGTCCCTCGGGATAAAAGTCTCGACAGAGAGCGAGACTGTCAGTGTGGACAGTGACAGAAGGAAAGACAGCGCCAACTACAGAACCAACAGAACCAACTGATCTGAGCTCCTCCTACTTCAGTCCGCTCATCTGTAAGTTTCATCATTCAGACATACAGAGTTCAACTATTACTGAAATAGTCAGAGAAAGAGACAGTTAGTCAGACAGTCAGACAGCCAGATAGAGTGTCTCATCATGGACCGGTGAGTAGTATTTTGGAGTACATTAGAGTATAATAAAGTATATTACAATACATAAAGTATATTTGATGCTATATTGGACTTTAGTTTTTTGCTGTCAGGATGTTTAAACTCTCAGTCTGTTTTAAACAAACAAGTTCATACGTTGTGTGTATAATCATTATTATTTTATTATTTATATGTATATTTTGTATGTTATGTGGTCCAACCTTGACTGCAGTTTGATTGTTTCTATCAGTCCTAAATGTTCATACTGACTTTCAGGGTTAAATCCTGCTGCCTCCCTGATCTTTCTCCAACAACTCTGAGTCAGTCAGGGAGTCAGTGATTTTAATCCTATCCAGCGCTCGTATGTGGGTCATTTTTCACCAACATCCCAGTAATAATTACAGCCACAGTGACCTCCTGTTTCTCTGTGAGCTGGCTGGTCCTCCTGTCACTTAAATCCCTTCCAAAGTGACGTTGGTGTATTTTAAAGTGGATCTCTGAGTTTTTTCCTTCTATTAGATTTTATCAGCTCAGTGTGAAATTTGTGTGAAAATGGAGGAACTCAAAAATGTTGTTGCTGGTCTGATAGACAGAAACATGCTATCACTAACATATAGGCCTATTTGAGTACCAGTATGACAACAGAAAAAAGTCAAAGCCATCAGGAGAGCAAGACCATGTAAAAGCTCAGGTAGTTTCTGCTAATCTCTTTTCAGCAACAACTCTCTTTTTAGCCTATATTTGTTTATACTTTGTCAAAGTATCCCCATGAAATTAATTGCATTATACCCATTGATGTACAGACAACTATCACTGGATTACATTGATACTGAAGAAAATCTAAATTTATGACTCCTGGACGGAGTGACTCAAACTCACCTCATGCTGTATCGTTCCCTCCCCTTCGACCCTCTGGTGTCCCACTGTGGAGGCTGTTCAATCGGATTATTTCTGTTTGGCAGAACAAGATCAGTCACATTATTTTGTATTTTCATGTTGTAATACTTCATGAGTCATGACTGATCATATTACTGTGTGTCGGAAAGTAAAAGTATCATTGCCCCAGTGTAGAAATACTGAAAAATGTTAATGCAGTAAAAGTGCAGAAGTATTATTAGCTAAAGTACTTACAGAAGAAAAAGAAAACAATTACTAATTATACACAATCATATAATATTTTATATAATACTGAGTTGTTGTCACTGACAAATTAACATGTTCTAGTTGCACTTTATAGTTTGAAGTATGAACTCAGTGCTGAGTAATGTCTCTCTGACAGACCTGAGGTCAGAGGTCAGCCTCTGTGTGGAGTTTAAATCTTCTCCTTTTTGAACTGAAGCTTTTTAATTAAAGGTTAGGAGTTAGCTGTTTGGTTAGCCTGATGTCCAGATGTGGGTGCAGCAGCAGCTGGATGGTGATTGGCTGTCGTCACTGAGCTGTAATTAAATGCACAGATTACAGAGTGTGTGGTCCTCTACGTCAGTATTAGTGAGGACTTTATGCTCTTCAAAGGCTGATTGAAGCTTCCGACCTGATGATTTGTGTGTGTGTGTGTGTGTGTCAGACTGACGTGACTTTTATATTAAAGTGACTTGTTTATTCAGACGTGAGACGAACATGTTAAATTAACATCAGATTAACATAAAGGGGTCGATGTCTGGAAGAGTATTCAGTCCTCTTCTTGTGTCCTGGTTTGGTTTCTCAGTTCCAGTAAAATCTTAATGTTACATCCTACAGGGATTTTCAGTGTTCTTCCGACCTCTATGACACTGAATCCTTCAACTTTTTGCCTTCAGCTGAATATTCAGAGGTGACTTTCATGCTGTTTGGAACTTTTTACATCAGGGCTCAAGAAGTGGCAGCAAATAATGGCACTTCAGCTCCAGCTGCCACTGCTCTATACAGTAACTGCCATGCTGTTAGAGATGCCACGGTAACTGCCACACTGGTTTTGCCAGTTGCTGGTGAAATGCCATCGAGATGCCAATGAGATGTCAGTGAGATGCTGGGAATATGCCCCTGAGATGAACCCTGATTTCTCCTCAAAATAAACAAAGGGATAAGGATTATTTCAGAGAGAATGAGCTTGCATTACGCTACATTGCATTACATAAAGGAAAGTAGCAGATGTGGCGGCTGGTGCCTGAAAAACTGGCATCTCATGACAACGTCCATGTTTAAAATGCATGACCACAGAAAAAGTTAGAGGCGTCTTCTTAACTTTGCTGTCACACAGTGACTGGGCTGCTGCAGAAGTCTGTAGCTCTGCAGAGTTTCAGTCCGTTACAAGCGCACTGCAACTGTGCATGAACTGGAAAAGCAAACTGGATGCTTGTTTGACTTTTTCATGTTGTTCAGCCAAATATAACAAAGAGGCTCCTGTTCTCCATGCTGTCTGGAGAACTTGTCTTCATACTGGTTGAATTGTGTATAAAACATAGACTGTATATAAAGATGGACATTGCGTCTCCACCTTCTCCCAATGTATAAAAATGAAGCCAAAATATCCAGTACATGAGCGCTGCCATCTTGCGCTTGTGACGTCATTTGGAGCCAAATTCTGCGCAGTACTGATCTGGGGAGTTTTGATATCGAGGTCCCGCCCCCAGTTTACTGCAGAAAAACCCATTTTGTTGGTTTGAGCAGACGATCACTGTTATTGAAAGTTAGTTAGCTAAATGTACTCTCCACTTGATGTTCCTACTCTACGTACAATTCCCGAAAAGGAATCCGTAGGCGACTACTTCACTCAGAGGAGCTGTCAGTCACAGCTGTCAGTCATTATGTCACAACCCCTTTTTATAGCATCAGATAATTTACTAAAACCAAACTTAGCAGAAAAATTAACACTTGAACATGCATCAGTGTGATGATAACGACTGAAACCATCTTTGGAGAAAACATTTTGACGTGTACTTTGTGTACTTGACAAGTTCTTGGCGTGGCCCGTGTCACAGCCACTAATATGGAGGGGGCGGGATTTGTGACCTATACTGGATCCCGCCACCAGGGGGCAATCAAGATGTTTTTGCTTCACTTCTGTCATATCGTCCATATCTTATATACAGTCTATGGTATAGAAGCGCACGCACGTCCGTCCTGGAGAATGATCAGTGCTTATGAAGGCAGTTGAAGTGTCAGAAAGTGTAAGTGGTGAAAGCAGTTGAAGTGTAAGAGACTTCAACTTTTTTCTTCAGTGCAGATATAAGACATTTTACAGAAAAAAAAACCAGTAAAATTTATGAATAAATTCAAAATGACTATTCACCATAATCACCATTGAAACTACAGTGAGAGATTTTTAGATTAGTTTAAAAGGAAGTTCTCGGTCACTTAGCGTGTCTTCTCTCAGTTTTTGCTCAGATCCATCAGTTCAGTTTGTTTTACAGTTAAAAAAACATCCAAGGTCATAAGGGTCGGGAGGCTGCTGTGAGAGTGAAGAGACAGAGAGGAGGGGGGAGTGTTGTGAAACAGAGGTTACTGCAGTTCAAGTTGAACACTTTATATGGACGACACAGTCTGAGAATGTTTTCAGCTGTGAGCTATGGAGCAACAGGAGGGACAAAAACCTTCAGATCCGTCTGTTCATCACGACCGCCGACCTCAGTACACTGCTGCAGCTTCCTGTTTACACCAGGTGACAGTTTGTATCTGTACAATTTGTCTCTGTGCAGTTTGTCTCCGGAGAGTTTAACTGTAAGTCTGTAGACAGTTTGACAGTTTAACTATGGACACTTTGACTGTGGACACTGTCTGTGGACCTTTGGAAAGTGTGTGGGCACTTTGTAGACAGTTTCAGATTGTGAATGAGACTGCTCAAGGTCCGAACAACCCACATATAAACCAAACAGAGTAATGACTAAACTGTTAAAGCAGCTTTAAACTCAACTTTAAAACACTAAATGAAATGACATGAGAATTATTGAGTGACTTCCCCAAACATCATGGATTTATATGATTCAACCGGTAACAAAAGATAACAGCAATATCTGTCAAACTTCTCAACTGAATAATTTATAAATGGACAGGATCTGAATCCACAAATGTCTCTAGAGAGTCCAGTAAGAAACTGTTCTCAGAAGATAAAAGATAAATCTTGCCGACAAGGCACCACACACACTTCTGATGTTGTGAATCATCAACACACACAGGCAGAAACAGAGAACGTAGCTGCAGAGCGGGATGACGACATTTTTGGCGTCCTTCCCTCATTGGCGAGGCCCAATTTGCTAGCTAAATCCACATGATGTTTGGCAGGAGATAAACCTATTGATACAGGCTGGATTATGTAAAAGGCCATAATGATGACCCTTTGAAAACACAGAAAAGAGGATCTGACAAAGACCTCAATTAAGAAGAACTTCTGAATCAATCTGACAACACAGAGATGACAAAAAGACTGAATCTGGCCTCTAATCCAGGATTATCTTCTTCTTCTTCTTCTTCTTCTTCTTCTTCTTCTTCTTCTTCTGTATTTCAGGTTGACTTGTTCTGGTTCAGGATGACTTCCTGTCTCTTCTGCCTGCTCTTCTTCTACCCTTTGGTGTCCTCCATCATGGCCGCCGCCGAAACTGCTGGCTGCAAAATCCGAATCACTGACAAAGGACTGGAGATGTGTAAGTATATGGATATGTAATTAGTTTTGTTAGTCTTTTAGTTTGGTTTATTTGATCTGTCTACAATGTAGTACCAGTAGTATTTGTTCTGTTGTAAGTACTGAGAGTATGTGTTTTGTGTTTTCAGTGAAATTTGAGACACAGAAGTTTGTTGAAGAGGAGCTCAGTAACATCAGTATGCCAGAGATGAAGGGCAAAGAAGGACGCTTCCAATACACAATCACTGAGTATTAATATTACATTATATTTAAAGTAATACTTTATCACTGAACACTAAATATCTGTATTAATACTTTCTCTTTCTCTCATCTGTTGTCAGTGTGAAGATAACAGAATTAAATCTGACTCACGCTGACCTGCAATTCATCCCTGAGGTCGGTTTGTTATTCGATGTTCAGAACTCATCGATCTCGCTGAGTTTCCACCGACGGATCCTCTACTGGTTCTTGTAAGTACGCACTACAGAACATTAATAATTCTCCTGCAGAACACCAATATAACGCTAATAGTTCTCCCACAGAACAGCATACATATAACTCTAATCTGACCCATTTACATTCATATGATTTAGTTATATGAATGATGAAGAGGATGACAATAGTTGACGATGAAGATGATAATGATATAGATGATGATGATCATTATTATTTTAATGCTAAAGATGATGAAGAAGATGATGATCCTATCAGTGATGAAGCTGAAGTGTTGTATTTCAGTTTCGACACAGGAAGCATCAACGCCTCGGCTGAAGGCGTGAACATCAACACGGCTCTGAATCTGATCAGAGACGATAAAGGACGACTGAAGATCAATAACATCACCTGTGATGCCAGAATTGCCAAAATGAAGGCAGCGTTCAGCGGAACGCTTGGGTAAAACACACTGATATGCTAATCAATAACAATTAATGATTGGTGGTAATAGGCTTGATTTGGTAATCAATATCAATAATGATTACTGGTAATAAGACTAATGTAGTAATCAATAACCATTACTGATCATTATCAATAATCACTTATCAATAATCTCTAATCACTGATTAATACTCACTGATGTTTCACCACGCTATCCTTGACCTCAGTATCCAATCTGTTTTTTTTTTCAGGAGAGTTTATGACTTCTTGGCCAGCTTTCTGACATCAGGCATGCGCTTCATCCTCAACCAGCAGGTCTGTCACCTGTCTCCCTCTGACCTGTCTGTCTCCCTCTGACCTGTCTGTCTCCCTCTGACCCATTTGTGTCTCTCTGACACGTCTGTCTCTCTCTGAATGACTTCTCTCTCAATTCAACTCAATTCAATTCAATTCAATTCAGTGGCATGAAAGTTTCAAAAACAATGTTGCCAATTTATCTCTATCTCTCTCTTTCTAACCTGTATGTCTCTCTGACCTGTCTGTCTATCTGACCTGTCTCTCTTTCTCTGACCTGTATCTCAGATCTGTCCCGCTCTGAACCACGCTGCTCTGGTTCATGTGAACTCGATGTTGGAGACGATCCCTGTGCGGGCGGAGGTCGATAACTATATTGGGATCGATTATTCTCTGATCAAGGATCCAGTGGTGACGTCCAGAAGCCTCGACATGCACTTCAGGGTCAGACTCTGACACAGAACATTATATTGTAAAATTTGACATGGTTTCATATCATAGTAACAGTGTGTGTTGTGCCTGTAGGGGATGTTTTTCGACCTGTCCGATCAGAATGACACGTTGGTCAACTACGCCGTTGACCCGGTCATCAGAGAGTACGACAGGATGGTTTATCTCGCTCTGTCCGAGTTCTTCTTCGACAGCGGAATGTATTCTTACTTCAAAGCAGGAATCTTCCAGATGAACATCGTCAACGAGAAGGTCACAACCACCACAGACCCCCAAAACTTACACAGACCACAAACCAGCACAGACCTCCAAAAACACTAGCAAAGATAAGTCCTGAGAGCTGAACTGATCCTGTCTGACCTTCACTGTTTGTGTCGTCTCGTCCTTCAGATGCCCAAAGACCTGGAGATGTTGTTGAGAACCACCTACTTTGGAGCCGTCATGATGCTGGTGAGCAGAAACACAATGGAAACAGCTGCACAGTAGAAGCACAGTGGAGACACAGAGGAGACACTTTACAAACACAGGGAAGACACAATCAACACACAGTAGAAACACTGTGGAGACACATTAGCAGGATTAAGGGTGTTGCGTGCTGTACAGATCGTGAAGCTGTTCGAGGCAGGTTTGTGATTTGTGTTAGAATAAAGTTGACTAGACAGAAACCTTTGTCCAGTCTTACTCGGTCCAGTTCATATATCATATGTAACGTGTGTGCAGGTGTTCGTATTATTTTGTCCACCCCTGTATTTACTGCACACCTGTCACTAGAGGAAACTGCCTGCACCTGATTTTTTAAAAACTTAAAAAGTGTATTATTCAGTAGCAATCACATGGCAGTCTTTACTGTTTTCTATTGTCTAATATTTATTGATCAGCACTGATCATGATTTATATAAACTAAAAATAAAAACACCTGGATGCAGCTTGGCTCAAGGTCTGTCACACCAGTTCAATATTTACTGTATCTCCAACCTTAGTACTTCTTTGTACATCATGTTCTCCCTGTGTGTTCTGGGTAGAACCCGGCTCTGGTGGATGCTCCGCTCTCTCTGGAGCTCGGCGTCAACTCGCCTCCAAAAACCACCATCAAGACGTCCGGAGCGACAGTCGTCATGACAGCCACCGTCAAGGTGATGGTGCTGCCTCCAGGTCAGCCTCCGGTCCAGCTCAGCAGCATGACCATGGTACGTGCACACACACACACACACACACACACACACACACACACACACACACGCACTATGCATGCACAAACACACAAACAGTTTAACACACTGTAAAGCATAAGAAATCTTGAACTCTGACTGGCCAGCAGCTGCTCTCACAGTTTGAATAACAGATGATGGTTCTGGAGGAGTTCTCCGGTCTCCAGGCGAGAGTGCTGCTTAAAATGTATTCACCTCAAAATGTTTTGAAAATAATTGTCTTGGGAATCTTTACATCTAAAAGATGTAAAGATTCAAACTGAAAACTTGCTGATTAAACATTCCACTGTTGTTTTAATTGTAATTAATTAATTTTAATTATGTTTATTATATATTATTTATATTACTTTTTATTATATTATTTTTCTGACCGTAATCCTTCTGTTTTCCTGCAGGAAACAAAGTTTAATGCTAAAGTTTCTATCAGGGGAAAACGTCTGGCTGTTCAGGCTGACCTCCGCAGGTACACACACACACACACACACACGTGTTAACTTCTATACTTATGAGGACATTCATTGACATAATGCATTCCCTAGCTCCTAAGCCTGACCCTTAACCTAAGCCTAAACTAAACTTAATTTTAACCTGAACCTTAAAACCACAGTTTTACCAAGTCCGTGTCTCTGAAAGTGAAGACTGCACAGAAAGTTTTACAACTATACACACAAACACACACACACACAAAGTCAAACATGTTCTCGTTGGACTGAGAAGAGTGTCCCTTGTTAAAGATTCAGTTTGTGATCTTCATGGACAGACTCTGAAGCTGCAGTCGAGATAGTAACTTCAGGATTGTACCTCTGGTTTTGCATTTGTGGAATTTTGAGTTTGTTTGTGGTCATTTTTTATGTTGTGGTTTTGTGTCTCCTTTTGTCCCATTTTCTTCTTTCAGGTTTAAAATCTTCTCCAATCAATCAGCTCTGGAATCTCTGGCAGTAAGTATTGTGTCTTTTTGTGATCTTATACTAGTTTCAACATTAACTAGACAGAGGCAGAGATATGAGTGAAATCAACTGCAATACATAACAGTAAGAATCTGTCTGTCAGTTGATTCCTCTGCAGGCTCCTCTAAAGACGATGTTGCAGATGTCTGTGGTTCCTTTAATCAACAGTAAGAATTTGATTCATCAGCTTGAAAACATTAACACAGTTAAAACAATTCTTAGTGTAATGCATTGACTGTGTGTGTGTTTGTGTGTGTGTGTGTTTGTGTGTTCAGACTATACAAAGAGAGGAGTTCGAATTCCTTTGGCTGATGGGATGGATTTCATTGAGGAGGTGGTTGAATATCACAATGTAAGTCTGTTTACACATTAAACATCATGTTTGTACATGATGCTGTGTTCTGATTGGTCATTAGTCTGTGTATTATTTCAACCCTTCACTGTACCAAGTGATGTTATGTCATCATTCAGTGCTGCCCCCTGGTGTTGACAGCAGTTGTGTTGCTCTGCAGGGTTTCATCGTGATCGGAGCCAATCTTCACTTCAGCAAAGGACTGAGAGAAATGATTGCAGGAAACACCACAGACACCAACACCAACTAAATATATATATATATATATATATATATATATATATATATATAAGATATATATATATATTCCACACAGTATGGGTATATACACACAAAATGTAAATATATACTACTACTAATAGATGTATACAGTATATTGACAGTGTGAATATATATATATATATATTGCAGTCATATAGTGTATAGTGTTTTATACAAGACAAATCATACATATTGACAGTATATATACAACACTGTCGATCTATATATGATACTGTCAATATAAAGTATAAATACTACATGAATACACACCTGTGTAGTTTTATATATACTGTTGTATAGATACTGACATTGTAAACACAACACTGAATCATTAAACATTGAATCAAAACATTATGTAGATAAACGAGCGTATCCGTGACGACACTTTGTCACAGTACATGTGTGCTAACTCAGGCCTCACTGAGGTTTCAGAGATTAATCCCAGTGTTACACTGGGACCAGCATGATGACTGGTGACTTTGCAGGTTGTGATGTTTGACCTAAACTCTGTCAGCCAGTGCTGCAGGTTAAAGGGCAGATTTACTCTAAAACAGACTTGCTGACAGTATGCACTACACAGTGTGTTCACAATGTAAAGTCACCTCACAGGTCTGTACTGGACCTCATAGACAAATGTCAACATTATATCACATGGACCTTTGTTGTTTTGTGGATCCTGAAAGTTGTGTTTATGTGGAGTTTTCTTTGAAACAAAGTTTCTGTTTACATTCAGAGCTTCTTATTAAAACTCATTGTGTGAATCTCTGAGCTCTAATAAGCATGTTGAATAATTTGTTTCCTTCATAAACATTCACAGAACTGAATTTTCTTCTTTACATCCATGTTTACTTGCCAACAGTCGTGTTGCTGTGTTTCTTTTACCTTTAACCACCTGTATGTAGTTCATCATTACTGTGAAACCAGCAGCTGAAATTGAAACCTGTTACCTGTGTGGTTACACACATACATGTTTATCCCCCTGTGTGAGACAGACAAAATGTAAATGTAAACAAAAAGTAAACCACTAAAAACCAAAGTAAACCTAATTCAGTTTAAACCAATGTAATTCTGTGGAAAACAGTATACACCAGAGTAAACCAGAGTCCAACTAAACCCCACCTGGCCTAGATCAAACAATTGACTATTAACAGGTTGGTTATTTACAGACAACACTCAGCCATATGCTACCTGGTGATTTAATCGAAAAAGTATAATGTCTGGATAAGTAATGTCTGTGTTGAGTCATTGATGCACTGGATGGGGTGAAACTGAAGGGGCATAACTGCTCCGATCAACCTATAATACAGTATCGCAAACGCTCAGCTTCACTGAAGGTCGCAAAATAATTATACCAAGTCAAGTAAAGTCAAGTCAATTTTATTTGTATAGCGCCAAATCATAACAAAAGTTTTCTCAAGACGCTTTCACATAGAGTAGGTCTAGACCATACTCTGTAAAATATTATTTACAGAGACCCAACAGTTCCCACCATGAGCAGCATTTGGCGACAGTGGAAGGAAAAACTCCCTTTTAACAAGTAGAAACCTCGAGCAGAACCAGGCTCTGGGTTTTACCACATGTCTATAAAAAAATGGTTTGTTTAATATAAATACAAACAAACACATGTCGCACCCAAAAAGGGGTGTGACCATGACAGTAACTGAGATGCTGATATTCAAACACCATGTAACTGTTTTAATGAATAAACTGAAACTAAACAGTTAACAAACAGTTAATTCATCACTGTATTAAAAACTGTTAAATGTTAACATGTGAGTCTGTCAGAGGCAAAGATTTGTTTGAGTAAACACTGAAACATTCATAAAAAGGTAAGCTAAAGTGACTTTTTCAAGTACTGTGGATGTGGATATAATGTTAACGTTAATGTTTTAGTTTCTCCTCTCGAGCTGAACCCAGACAGTGATCAGTGTTTTAGTGACTCAGCTTCTGAACGATCAGCTGCTTTGCAGTGAAGAACACAGGTAGCTGTTCTAATGCTAATGTTAGGTGAGAGCAGAGAGAGCAGTTCATAATGAGATTATAATGAGTTTATAATGAGAACTGGATTTACTGAGGAGAGTCAGTCTGATGTATCACTGCAGAGTCACACGGACACAGTGTGCGTCAACATTTGTAAATAAATGAAATTGACATGACACTTGTAATTATGGTAACTTTACACAACAAAGATGGCAACAGTTGTAGAAGTTATTAAAAATAAAAACGCACAACAAAGACGAGGCTTAAATTTCACTGACAAAAACTCAACTAAATCTAACGATTCAAATTTGATTAAAGTGAATAAACATTTTCTTAATGAATCAATGTACAGCGTCACATTTCACTTCAGACATTTATTGATCAGTTTGACAGATTTTATTCTCATCAGGTAAAAAAAAATACAGCATTAAATTAATTTTAACAAGATATTAATTTACTTTTTTCATTTAAATTCACTGCATCACACAGTTAACTTGCAGTTAACTAACACTTAACTATAATTGTATTAGCAGCTTGTTAAGAGTTAATTATCAGTTATAAATCAGTTAATTGTTGACACTTGATGTGATAAACAAATTGTCACAGTTTTCTTTCATGAAGTTTCATTTTTCAAACTGATCATTATTTAAATATAAATCACCAGTTTGTTTTTATTTCAGTCTCATCACAAACAAAAATGATCAGTTTGTTTTTAACTTCACTCAGCATTGTTTACAGTGTGAGTAACCTTAGACTGTAACCACAGCTCTCTGAATCCGTCACTGTTTATAACTCTTTGGCCATTCACCTGTGAACTTTTCGGCGATGCCGTCATAACCGTGGAAACCACATTTACTGCCAGCGACTTTGCAGCCGAAGGTCAGTGCGTCCTGCAAACTTCCACCTAGAGACAGAAAATGTATTTATTTATTTGAGTAAAATACAGACATAAACATTATGGAAGAAACACAAAACAAATCTGATGCCAGTTCAGTCATCTTGGTAAATTAACTAGACTTGAAGAGAGAATGACAGAATCACTTATTAATAAATTAAGGATTTCTCTGGGTTTGAACATTGTTGGAAACATTTGGGATAATGTAAGAACACAACTCATCAAAATATTTGACATAGGTGTAGTCGTTTTTAGACATTTGAATGTGGAAAAGTCACCCATTAGACCTTTAAGTGTCATACTTAAAGGTGTTTTGTACAACCAGTCTATGATCTGAAGTTATCTGACGCTGCACAAACAGCCGGAGACAAACAGACATGTAATGAGAACGCTGACCTTCTGGATTCCACAATCAAAAACTGATTCAGCTTCCTGTGGTTGTGAATCTACACGATTTATCGAAAATCTGATGATCCCAAAGATAACAGAAGAGACAAACTGTCCTCGGAGACAAACTGTCCCCCAACAGGGATTTATTTTATAAACAGCATCTCTTCATCTGTGTTCAGACTACCTAAAATCTGCTTCAGTTACACAGAAAGAGGAGAAACGTGTTGCATTGACTCTGAGTTAGGACGGTTCTTCCGTCCGATGGAGGACTTGTCAGTGAGAAACATTTAACCTTTGGACAGTTGGACAGTATAATGTCTCACCGTTGGACAGTGTGTAGATGACCGCAGAGTTAAAAGTGTCTCCGGCTCCGAGAGTATCGACCAGAGATTCAGGAGGAAAAGCATCTGAATGACAAACCAAACCATCAGGACCCAAAGCATCAGCTCCTTTTTCTGCCCAGGCACATACCAGGACAGCCCTGAGAGAGACAAGTCACGACAGAGACAGTTCAGAGAAAGAGAGAGACAGGTTACCTTTGACCTTTGACTTCATCACCCACTCTTACTACACCTGTTCTAAATGCTGAACTTTGACTCACCCCTGTTTGACCCGACTGTAGAGTCCTCTTAGAGCAGCTTCAGCAGACAGGAAACCGAAGTGACGAGCCACGTCTTTACTGACGAACACCTGAAGACACGAGAACACCTGACTGACTGATAGAATCTATCCTGTTACAAACTTTGTTTTATATGTTAAACACACATTAAAGTTTAACCAGCGGAAAAACTTAAAGAGTCGCACCACATCACCGTGAGGAAACAGCTGATACAGCGGCTCTCTGGTCTTCTCTATCTCCACAGAGATGGTGATTCTCTGTTGCTGTGGCAATGTGCTGTTATACATCACTACCTGCTGGATCATCTTCACCTGCTCCTCAGCATTTCGGCCCTGCACGAGTTAAAAAAAGACATGACTGTAAAACATTAAAGTCTAAGGACTAAAACACCAGATAATAATAGTATATGTAATATTCTGTAAGAACTGTAAAGTAGTGAAGCAGTATTTTACCTTGTGGTAAAATCAAAGTTATGTTGATTTTAGGACTGTTAATTGATTACATTTTTTAATCAACTGAATGACATGATGATATGCTGATCATCATTTTTTCCAAATACATATCTTTTTATCATTGAACATAAGCCTTAATATGGCCATAACAGTTAAAACATTTTTTTTTTTTTACATAATCATCACTTAAGCATCAGTGTGGTGCTGAAGTACCACATTGGGTGACCACGTTAACCAATTATTTAATGTACTATTAACATGTGTAACTAACGCACTGATCGGTTGGAATTGAGGTGCGCAGTGTCAGAGGGGTGTGTTCGTGTATACACTCTGGTGTGTCAGTGGCACCCTGAGTACACTCTTGTCATTTATAAAGGAAGAACGCTGCTCTCAGAGGCTCAGAGCCACACAGACTGCTTTTGTTTGTCAGAGTGTCTGAACCCCATAATGGCTTACAGTGTGGCAAAATGTGACGGTTGGGTTACTTGGCAATACAGCATGTGTTGCTCAACACGCAGCAAATTACAGTAACATCAGTACATTAATTAACACCAATCAACATAAACATTAAGTAATATTATATGTATTAATTGTTGTTTTATAATTAATTAATCAAAATGAATGTGTTGACAGACAAAGTTAGTTTTGTAAATGAATGTTGCTTTAAGACACATTTTACAATTAAGATGAAGACAGAAGGATTAATATGGTCGGTTCAGTTGGTCAGATTAGCTGGGTTTACTCGGTTTTTGTGTTTTGGAGTTGATTTAGTTGGGTTTAATTGGATTAGTCAAGTTAGTCTGGTTGGTGAAGTTAGCCCGGATTAGTCAGATTAGTTGGGTTTAGCTGGACTACTCTGGAAAGTCTGGCTATTTCAATTTCTCTGACTCGGAGCGTTGCTCACCTCCCAGTGGATCCACTTGAATTGACGGAGGTCAACTTTAGAGAAATCCTCTGCTGTGACGTCCGGGAGGTTCCTGACGGAGAGGAAGTGAGGTCAAAATGTATGTTTCTAATGAATCAACACAGGAAGAGAATCCAGAAACAGAAACACCTCCATCACTCAGGGTCAAAGTTGTAAAAGTATTTTCTATTGATCATCACTATGATGTCATCATGTCACATAAGACTTTCCATAGGATCAGGAGGACTAACCATGACCAAGTTTAAAATCGGGAAGGAAACTTAACTTGTATATTTAAATATGTCTGAACTTCCTGTTTGTTTCACAGAGGGAGGAGGAGTTTCTTCTGAACACACACATTTCTACAATCAGTTAAAAATTACAGGTATTCAAACTTTTTAATTTAAATTAAACTTTTTTATAATGAACTTGATTGATTCATGTGTCTGTCAGGACTTTATGGAGGTGAAGACATTTTACAGTTTGGAATGATTGATTTGTATAATATCTGTGATGTTACAGTCATGTGACGGACATGAGACAGTCGTATGACAGACGTGTAACAGTCATGTGAAAGTCATGTTGCAGACGTGTGACAGATATTTGACAATAATATGGCAGACAATATTTTGAGAGACATGAAAGTCATGTTACACATCTGTAACACAACTGTAAATAGAAAGTAGACTGTAGTATCACTGTCACAAAGTCATGTTACTCACGTGTGAAAGTCATGTTACCGACATGTGACAAACATGTGACAGCCATGTTACAGACGTGTGACAGAAATGTGATATTCCTGTTACACGTGACAGTCAAATGTTTGATCATATGTTCAGACTCAAGACATTTTTTAAAAATGAGTCATCTATTTAAAGTCTAACAGTTACCATGAAACACAATCAAATGTTATTTTATTTAGATCAAACATTCAGACTTTTTGACATTGGTTGTAAGATAAATTAAATAATAATTATTTTTAATCCTCTTCAATGTCTGTGAGAGGACTGAGGTGGCAACTGAAGTGATCTTTGAAACACCTGTACAGGTTTGTTTATTAAATTTGATTAGAGGATTTTGGAAGGAAAATCCTCCCAGACTGCAGATTAAAAAGGTTTGATTACTGAACATGTTTCATCATATTTCAGCGTGAACGTGGTCGCATTAAACATCAGAGAAATTAAATGAATCAATTACGATGAATTAACCCAAAACCACTGCAGAGACTCAAACTGACTGAAACTAAACCGACAAGTTTGTGATGAAGCCAAGTAAACAAACTGAAAGTAGCTCTGCTAGCAGATTTAAAGGAACAGTTTTATAACAGTCCACTACAGAGAGAGGTCCAGCACTGTAAGCATAGCTTAATATAGAGAACTCACAGACAAAAAATAAACAGTAATGAGATGCTGACGAGTGAGCTTTAGTGGTGTTGAAAGGAGTACTTCTGAACACCTGCAGTTAAAGTTCTCACATCTCAAACTGAACAGAAGAGCGCTGTCCAACAGTGTGAGGGACTGATAAACCTGCAATAAATCTGTTTTACAGCTTTCTGCAAACATACTGACATCGAGCCTGAGAACTGTTTATCATCTAACGACTCCTCAGTAAACAAACATCTTCACCTTGTAATAAGCCACTCATCATAATATCTGTTTATCTGTTTCTATTCTTTTAGTTTTCATCCAGTTCAGCTCTGCACACAGTCAGAGCTAAAGGTCCACTGACCTTCGCTAAATCTGATTGGTGGGTCCATTCATGATCGCTCTGCAGTGGGTCATGTGACCAGCTGTCATTACACCAGGATCGGGATCAGATGTTCATGCTTCCTTCTGGCAGGTCAAACACCGTTCACAAAATACCTCAGTAAGTTTGTTTTGTTTGCCTACAGCACCAGACGGGTGGAGCTTCAGATTGTAAGGGATTGGTTTGACAGTTGAGGGGGCGTAGCCTAGTGAACATATCTTCATTTTATTTATTTTTTTACTTTTAGGGCTAATTTAGTTTTTAAATTAGTTTGAGAAAGTGAGAAGTAACACGTTTTACAACACCTTTTTAACACCTCAGAGTGTATAGACAGCCCAGATGGTTCCTCTACATTAATGTTTGCTCAATTAACGTTGGTCACATCATACATTTTATTATGAAATGCGACCCATAATTAGATTATTATCGTTTTCTATAAACATGCAGTTGAACAGTGTATTCGGCTGTAAGCCAGCTGCCTTTCCTGTTAGAAAAGCGTATGTAATGTGTTCTGTTCTCTTAAATGTGCTCAGCTGCTGAATGATCGATTTTCTATCTGATTTATAGGAGTGATGACACACCCATCACTGCAGTAACAAGGTCTCACTGATAAAAAGGTATTTAGTGAACGTTGTGTGATGCCAGCCGGTCGTCGGGTCGTCTTACGTGTCAGAGAGAATAACGGTTCGAGATCCGCTGGATGGACAAACCACACAACACGCGCACGGAGTTTGACCTTCAACTTGCCAAACCACCGCTGAGACATCAACTGCACGCAGTGAGAAGTCGGCCATGATGAAACTGACAGACAGAGAGACAGGAAACTGTTTCATATCAACTCTGTCCTCCGAAATAAAAACACAGACAGACTGGTCACTGTGTTCTGATTGGTGGAAAAAGAGGGGGGCAGAGCTGCCCTGTGACGACAACGACGATGATGATGATGATGATGATGATGATGTTGTTGTTGTTGTTGTTGTTCCTGAAACAGAGGCAGTTAATGAGACACACACACACCTGATCACACCTGTTCATGTGCAGGATGGTGCGGCTTCCTGTGCTGATGTTGCTGATGACCACAGAGGCTGGAAGAACACACTGAGCGTGCTCAGACACCAGAGACACATCGATGTGGAACTTCTGAAAATCCTCCAAAATAAAACTACACACAGGAAACTGCTTTTGAGGTTTGGGGTTGTGGCTCCTAAACTTTGAAAATCTCTTCAATGATGAAAGGAGTTACAAAAACAAAAAGAGAGAAAGAAGTCGAGGACATGAGGACACAAGGAGAGGAGGAAACAAGATGAAAGGAGATGAGGACATAAGGGCACGAGGAAATCAAGAGAGAGAAATGAGACGAGGATAGAAGGAAACAAGGAGATGAAAGGCAAAGATACAACAGGACTTGTGGACTTAATGAAGTTAATAAAACTAAACTTGACCACTGAGACTTGGACATGGATATGATCAATGATAATATTGACCCTGTAATCAGAGTATCTGAAGTGCTGCTTTAAATTCAACAAAATACATACACATATACACATGTCTGTGTATACACACACACCCACACACACACACACACATACACACACGTATATAGTTGTAAAAATCAGCTGTATGAACATTGAATCTATGAGATGATCAAATTAAATGATTTAGTTCCTGTTTAAACTAATAATAAAATAAGTATTAAAATAACATTTTCTGTTTAAATAAAAATGTACATGATACCCTCAGTCAGTCATGTATTGATGAAGGTATTGATCCATGCCTTAATGTATTGATTCACATATTGATGAACCTATTGATCAGCACTCACTCGGCCACAGGTCCAGCAGACAGCGAGCCCATGAAGGCGCTGGACGCTCCGAGCAGCGACAGCACCGTGCAGGAGTTTGAAGCGTTTCCTCCCCGCTGCCAACGCTGCGACAAACACCTGCAGGTACAGAGAGTGATGTCATCACTGCACCACCTATCAATATCCATATAATATTTATCAATGTTCAAAATCAGAAAGTCAAACCAAGGAGCATCACATAGATGAAGCAGCGGACTTTAGTGTCACTCAAGCTTCCAGTGAAGAGACTGAATGTGTTTGAATCAAACTTGACTTCTGTCTCCTGCAGTTTGTCTGTCAGGCCAATATCAAGGATCAATATCAAAGATCTTTAACCTGCAGTGGTGCATGTTGGGAAATGACATCGCTCCTAGAGGATGAGCTTTCCTAACACGGCCACTTTAATGATCAGTCGGTGCGATTGCTGCCCTCACATTCACATATCACACACTTTGTAGATTCACCTTCAAAATAAAATCTTTACATTGTTCTTTATAACTCTGTGACATTAACACAGCAGCCTGAACAGTTCTGCGTTCTGCAGCAGAACCAGGAGAACAACTATAGGAAAAAAAGTCAGTAAACAGTCAGTGCAATGATTGATCAGATCTGTCTGACAGAAATGTTTCATTGACCATTTAGAGGAAGAAAATCAACTGGAACACAGTTTGATGTCACCTGATCACAGCATTAGCCTGTTAGCATCAGCCTGCGTGCTAACCTGCTGTCAGTGTCTTCTTCTGGGTATTTGTCCACCACATTGATGATGTCCAGACACACCAGGCCCACACACAGAATCTTCTTCTTCTTCTGTTCCTCCATGTCGAGCCACACAGATGGACCGTGGCTATTCAGTCTGTGACACACACACACACACACACACACACACACACACAGCTGCAGCCTGGACTTTGACACACAAACTTCTCATTATCACATAATGCTGAGTCAACTCACAACAATAAGATACACCACTTCCTGTCAGCAGACATGATAAAATAAGAGCCTTACAGACAGTGGCTGCTCATTACCGGTCTGTGAGCTGAGAATCAACATGACACACTACCTCCAGTCATCATCTGTCTTCTTTTTAATGCTGGCTGTCCCCGATATTAAGCTGCAATACTGCCACCTGCTGTGCCGGAGTGTGGACCAAACTTCCTGATCCAGTAAAATAGAAAACTAGTGTCTATTTATCAGTCCAGGTTCTGTCACATGAACAAATTAAATTAAATTTAACATACCCAAACCTAAAGGATTACACCATCAACTGATTCTGATGGCATTCATACAGACCAGTAGCCTGGCATGGCCAGAATAATTCACAAATGCGTCTTAGTCTGGAACCTCTCTGTTCATTTTTGATTTCCAAGGGGCCTTATTGACGGGCGGACACAACCAATCAGAGTACAGTACGTCCGGTCAGAAGTACGGAAAACACATATTTCTTATGAACATAAAGTTTGAGTCCAATTGTTTGTTCTTTTAGAGAAAATTTACCATCCAGTCTTTTTAATACTGCTGCTGTGGCCGGCCAAGGAATGCTTTGCATTGGTGGCAGCCATTTTGGTTATTTACAAAGATGCCTAAATGGCGCTCCTCTCTGGCAGTCATCATATTAAACTCGCCTCATACTAGAAAAATGTCTGTGATTGGCTCGGCCAGATACCTGAAACTACGGAGGCAGTCTGAATGGGAGAGACACCTGACGTAACTGCCAGAGCAAATAAAACATGAGTTCAGATTTGTCTGGTTCCCAGGCTAACAGACCAGCTGTCTGTTTGATAAAGTTTAATTCAATCTGATTTATAATGTTGAATGTTATAATGTTGAAACAGGCCCTATAGTTAAAGTAGCCTATCAGCAGTAGAAGTACAGAAAATATTTGAGGTGATATATTGAGGATTAGGACTGAGATTAGGTTAAGAGAGGGTCAGACTGCATCCTGAGGATGTAGTTAATGGGCACAAGTAAAAATCTGTATAAAACTCCTCTAATGACAAAACATCTTATTAAAAAGATCATAAACAAAATATTTAAAGTGCCGGTAAAGCCTTAGGGGTCATTGTATTAGTTGACAATAATACAATGATCCCAGCCTCTCATCCTCAGTATATTTTTTCCGTGTGACCTCCCATCCAGGCTGTGATCAGGTTCAACTCCGCTTAGCTTTTTCACTAGTTTTGTTAATTTACTTGTAAGATACTGGTTCCAAGGGATGGGAAATAAAGTGAGGAGGCAGGCCAAGGGATTAGGGTAAGGTTAGTGTCAGGCGCGGGTGTGAATTAGGTACTGTGTAGGGCTGTAATTAAGTTGATCTGGGATAGCAGAGCCTGAAGGATAGCAGAGCAGGAAGGCAGGACAGACCAGGAAGATACCGGTCCTGGGCTGTGGTCAAATAGTTTTCTTTGCTTAGGAAGGCTCCTAATTGAGTGAAATGAACCAGAAGTATCTAAGTGGCAGCCATAAGAGCTGGTGAAATTATCTAAATGTTATAAGGAAAGGTGCTTCAGTGCTTCCTTTCTTATCTCCTTTAGCATAGGGTACACTGGACCATCCGTTACGAAAGGAAAGGAAATATTGCTGTCCCACAATTCCTTGCGGCAGCAACTTTTAAAGTGACAAACCACCCGGCTGTTTACGAAAACAACAGACAACAGACAACCTCACCTGGTCTGTGAACACTGGATCACTGTTTAAGAGGGCACAGCAACGTTTGTACTTCCTGCGGAAAATGAGAAGAGTCCACCTGCCCCCGCCCATCCTCACTACTCTCTACAGAAGCACCATAGACAGCATTCTGACCAGCTGCATCTCTGTGTGGTGTGGAGGCTGCAAGGCCTCTGATTAATAACATGTGAGGAGAGTGGTGAGGTCAGTGGAGAAGATTATTGGATATTGCACTAAAGTGTTGCATGTCCCGAGCCAGGAATATCCTTAGAGACTCCTCACACCCCCATCGTGGACTGTTCACCCTGTTAGCCTCTGGAAAAAGATTCTGTTGCATCCGCTGCAGAACCACAAGATTCTGCAACAGCTCCCCCCCCCCCCCCCCCCCCCCCCCCCCCAGGTTATCAGGTTGTTGAACAAATAACTGGACAATGACATTATTCCCACCTTTATTCTACCTCAGCGTGCACTATTGCAGGACTGTGTTCTCTAGTGCACTGGTGACAGTTCTTGGGACTCTGTGGTCCAGAGAACTTGTCACTCCAAGCTGTACACTGTGGATTTGAACAATTTCCCCTGTTGGACCTGCACTATTATTACTCCACATGCTACCACTTATTTATCTACTATTTTTGTACTATGCACTTTATAATATTTATATAGTAATATGTTTTTATTATATTGTACATGGACTTTTTTTTGGTGTATAATTTTTATTTCAATGCTGTTGCTTTGCCTATGTTACGAAATTTCATTCTATGTACACTGGTTGTACATTGAATGACAATAAAACCTGTCTAAGTCTAAGTCTAGAACCACAAATTGTTGTTTTTACATTTATGGTAATGCACAACATTAATTATTGAGCTTTGAAAGTTTTTGATTGGACAAAGCCAAGCTTAATGTTTCCCCCTGCTTCCACTCTATATGCCAAGCTAAATTTATCACTTCCTTCACTCAGCTTAAACACACACACGAGATTGATAATGATCTTCGTCTCATTCTCAAAAAAGAAAGTGAATGAGTCTATTTCCCAAAATGTTGAAGTATTCCTTCAACTGTATTCCACCAGTCACACTGAAGGTGAGTTTACATGGTCTTCCTTTCTGCCTGTAGTCATCACATCCCTACATCCATCCTGCCTTTCATTGAGGGATAAATAAACAAGTGTGCTGTTAGTTTAAAGCTGCTTCAGGCCTTCATTAGGAGCTAATCTGGTTCTGAAAAGGTTTTCCTCCCTGCTGCTTCAACCTGCATTCAGACGCTTTGAGCTTCATCTGCATCACAACACACACAGATTAGGCTAATAGCATTAGTGGATTTCACTGGATCATTATTATTGCCATCATTATCATTGTCATTATTATTATTATTAGATTAAACTCCGTCGCAGACTTTTAACAGAAAGGGTGGACGTATTTTTAGTGTGAAAACTAAACTGATTTTCTACTTTGGTAATTCAGAAGAAAAGAGCACAATTATGCTTTGTGTTTGTGTGACACTGGTGACACTTTTTAAAAAGGCCCCTCATCCTAATCTCACACAGACAGTATATCACATGAGAAAACTAATACAAATACACACGTACATACAAGCACACACAAACAGTTTTTTGTCTCCTGGAAAGTTTGAAAATACTCTCTTTTTGCAAAGTGTGGCATTTCATTGTGAAGCAAAGTAAATGTTTAAATATGCTGTCCCTCAGTAACACACATACACCACACACACACCCACACACACACAGCAGAGATTAGCTGCTGTATGGAACCTCAGGGAATCTCATTCACATGGAAAACCACTTCTTAATTCTAATTGGTGGCCAGTGTAAATCCTCCACTTCCATTTAAACCTGCAGTCAGCAGTTTGTATTCCTGCTGCTTCACATGTACCTCAGACTTAACCATCCATTCACCTTCTCAGTTGATTTTATACCACAGGTCCGTTGTAACCTATAGTATCATCTTATGGAACTGTTGTGTTTTTTTACAGTGAAATTGGAATAGCTTTGTTTTGGTTGTTGTCAGTAGTTTGTTAGCACGCACGGGGAGTTCAGCTCCTGTATTTTGATCAACTAGTCAGATCATTATGGCTTCCACTCTGGCTCCTGTGACAGCAGAAAGCAGGCCCATGTTTTCCATTGAAAGGATTCTAGGTTTGGAGCTGGAAAGACCTGGAAACTGCCTGAAACTCCACCGACCCTGGGCAGGTGAGGCACAAAAGATTTGAATTTAAATCGTTTTCTGTTTTCTGAAGCACATGAACTGTGTGCATCTTACTGTGGTGTTAAAAATTATACAATTATAGAAATATAGAACAGACCCATTATTTCTTTTTTGTCTTGTATCATGCATTTACAATATTTAAGTGCTATTTAATTCAGTGTTTTCTGTCACATTTAAATGATTGTGCTGTAAGTTGACAAGAAAATAAAATGGGAAATAACAGTTAATGTTCAGCAAAAATATAATTGCCAACACCATTTAGTTTGATATAAATGTATATGACACAGAGCACCACAATATCCTGTACAGTACTGTAACTGGTGTATGTGTCATATACTTGACTAAATGAAAAAACACATGTTTTCAGAGTAAAGTTGCTTTTTAAAAAACAATTTGCAATTTTCCATATATATTGCTATAAATGCAGAAACTTGATTTTTGGCTCACTTATGTAATTATATGATTTCTGATTTCAGTATTTTATTTTTACTTCTTTTAGTATTCTTAATTTAGCTTCTCAATTTGGTACATTCACTTAAAAAAAAAACTACAAAAACTAAACTAAACTAAAACTAAATGTCAACCTAAGGATGAAGCACATAATAGGTAGTACTTTAAAAAAATCATAACAAATGTTTTCTTTTTTTTATTTTGGACATAAATATGTATAAATATGACTGTTACGCCAATATTAACCCATTAAAATGTATCTAAATGTTAAATATACATTTATACAAAAAATAATAACAATAAAATCTGTTGGGTCTGGGATATAAAACCCTAATTTGATAGGACTGGAAAGGTTCCTCTATTTGGTTTATTGTTGTGAGAATTAATTGACTATCCGCTACATATATTAATTATGAAAGGTGTATAATGTTTGATCCGTTTTTCTTTTGTTTTATGAATGCAGAGATCGAAGCAGAGAAGGAGAACATAGGACACAGTATATGCTCTAAACAACAACACCGTTATCAACAACAACATCATCATCCCCAGCAGCTGAACCCTCACAGGCCGACATCAAACTGGTATATCGGACGCAGACCACGGACTGCCTTCACCAACAGCCAGGTAATCAGTCAGTCAATCAGTCTGTCAACTGATAAATAGATCCTAAGAAATTATCTATTTCATTTAAGTTCAGTTATTTCATAAAGTTGAAGCAAATACAGTTTGTCTTTGGTCTGTTAATCTGTGTGTTTGTGTGTGTGTGTGTGTCTTGCAGGTGAATTTCCTGGAGACAGTGTTTCAGGTGAACTGTTATCCAGGTATCCAGCTGAGAGAGCAGCTGGCAGGGAGACTCGACCTGGACGAGGACCGAATACAGGTGCACATTGAGAATTTAACAAATGTTTTTCAAGGCTTTGTGAGTCTGACAGTGTTATACGAGAGCTACAGAAGACAAAATTAAGGTGCCATCTTTAAATTTACAATTTGTGGCCACAGCCGCTTCATTCAGCCAAAGTTACAAGGGTCTCACTTTAACATTTAAAATAAGAAAAAACTAAGTATGAGAGTATAAAATAAAGCGAGAAGAAGAAAAAAAAAGGCCTACATAAGAGTATGTTGCACTAAATGACCTGTTATTTTCCCATCTCTCTCTCTCAGATCTGGTTTCAGAACCGGCGTGCCAAGTTGAGGCGTTCCTTCAGAGAAACCCGTCTGCGGCTGGTTCAGACGGCCGTGGCTGACCACGGGGTCAGACATGAGGTCATAGGTCAACTGAAGGCAGAGCAGGATGGGCGAAGTAACCTGGAGCTCGCCCATCGGCTCGCCTCTCGTCTCCAGCTTGAGGTGGAGGACAAGGAGGAGTGATGCTGATGTCAGGATTAGTTGTTTGGATGTAAATGTATTCATCAGGATTGGTGGTTTACATGTAAATGTATTCATCAGTTTCTTCTGTCTTTCTCATTCATTCCTTCCAATTGTCATGCAAAAACACAACTAGGGAAACCCAATGGTGTCAAATGAAAGTCACAGTTTTCTTACAAAGCCTTACATCACAGTGATTATTGGCAAACCAAACAGAATGTTTGGCTTTTAGAAATATACGATTTTTAGAAAACAGAATTTAATTTGTATGTGAGATAGCACAAAAACAGGTTCCTCTGACGAACAAACCGAGGATGTAGCCTATGACGACTGTTGTCTTGAAGATCCTTTAGTTTGGAGATCAAGCTAAACTTTATTATGAGATCTGCTATGGATCAGTTTGCTGAATGCTCTGTAATGTTAAAGTGTCTTAATATGTGAATAAGTTTCTGTTCTAAACTGTACAAAGTCTAATTAAAACTAATCTAATTAAAATATTTGAATCATGTGTCTGTCCCTTGTATGACTTCACCATAGTTCACAGCCATTAAGATGAACCAGTCTGATGGCTGTTATATACACAGGTTTGTACAGGTCAGATTGCTGACAGTGTTTTTAATACTGGAGAGAAAATAAGCCAAAGATTCACCCAAACGTTTAATGGTTTCACCCAAGCAGACACTCAATATAAGATATTGTTTAAGTTGTTATTTAAACTTTGTATTTATTGAAAAAAACTTAATAAGTTAAGGGAGTTGAAAAAATGCATGCCAAAATAAACATATGCATGTGCAATTAAAAAGAAAGACCGCTTGCCTTCTTGACGCGTCATGTGATTATTTTTTATAAGACATTGTTTCTGCTGCTTTTATTCTTTTGCTGTATTTCCACTTTTTATTGCGTCAAAAAAAAAGAGGAAAAAAAAGAAAAGACTAAATTACGCGGCCGGCGCTGATTGGCTGAGCCGCGGCCTGTGAGTGTCCCGGAAGTGAATGCGGAGGACTGATGTGTGTCTGGAGTGCAGGAGCCTGTCGGTAACATTTGTGTTCAGTGGTGGTTTTCTGGTCTGGAAAATGGACACGTTAAACAAACTGAAGCAGTTTGACGCTTATCCCAAAACTCTGGAGGATTTCCGAGTGAAGACGTGGGGAGGAGCGACCGGTGAGAGTCTTTCAGTGATCAGAGAGCAGCAGCCATTCAGACACACAGGCTGTTAGCTGCTGCTGCGGCTAACAACAAGGCTGATTCAATCATTTCTCCTTTAAACTGTAAAATATAGAAACACATCCACTTACAGTCTGAACAGTTACCTTGTAATGCTGAGTACGATTGAGACAGCAGCAGCAGAAGAGACACATTTAACATGTACAATTCAATACTGGAGCAGCATAACGCAAGCATAGGGATACAAATGCAAATATATACAGAAATAGAATATTTGTCTGTAAAGAAACTTAGGTGATATCATCTGTATCTATTTACTGTACTAGACAATACCAGTGATTTTGCATGTTTTAGCCCATTTTAGCCCAACCTTGAACACTTTACAAAGCATGCTGCTGTGGTTTGGATTTTGGAGGTTTACTGTATAAATCCCAAGGGGGAATTTACATACATTAAAAATAAAAGAAAGACCTTAAATAAATAAGAGACGTGACATTAGAAAATACCGTAGATTACATAAATTAATTGTGAACTATATAATGCAATGAAAATGGTGTTTGATATGTTACTACTACTTTAATATATTTCCTACCCATCGAGCAGCCGTTGGTTTACATTTATTCTTCTTTAATTCACACTGTCCTTAACCAGAAGATATCAGGCAGGTTGTAAGTTATAGAGGGAGGATGGTGTCTTTTAAAAGGTGAAAAACATAATCTAATGCGTTTCTGAAAATAGATTTTCTTTTCTTGCATATGATGAAATATTAGTGTTAAAAAAATAATTAGAAGAGGATCTGACGGATTTTCCTTTTAAACTCTCGCTCTCAGAGTTTGAACCAGGACTCTTCTGATTTCTAACGTACACACTTCCTTTGTGTCTCTGCAGTGACCATCATCAGTGGTGTCATCATGTTAATCCTGTTCGTCTCTGAGCTGCAGTACTATCTCACTAAAGAGGTGAGTTCATCCACATCACCTGATTATTTGATATTTTCCTCTGGTCGGCAGAATGCTCCAGGTGAATTTAGATTTGACACAGAGGCAATATAAACCATGTCCTGCATTTGGCTTTGATTGCTGTAGTGTGTCCTGGCAGGCCAGCGCATTATGTTGAAATTTCGACACAGACCTGTAGCCAACACCGTCGCTGCAAGCCAAGCTGTATTAAGCCGTAGATAGGAAAGCTCATTGAGTCTTAATGGGCAAGTCGAAGTTTTTGCCATAACGTATTATTCTCAACTACTTAAATTGATTTATTTATTTTTTTTATCTTTATCAATTTTCTGCCACTTATCTGTGTTCAGGTCACTTTTAGGCCAACATGGATGATAAGTCCCAAAAGTGCCCAGAAAAATTAAGATATTGTTATTAATGAAGCTGTTTCCAAGATCAAGAATAAATTCTGTACTTACCAGATTGGTAAATTATCCAAAGGTAATAAATAATGATTATACTAAAGGCTGCCTGGTGGTAACATGAACCAGCTTTCAGTCTTCACGAAACACTTCCTGTCAGACCGGTCTGATGAGTCCGGACAAACAAGGAAACTACACAACTCTGAAGTCTTTATCATTGTGTCGCTCATGGTTGTTAATTATGATAACTGGTCATAACAATTTTGTTATGTTTGACATGTTTTTACCTTTATACTCGTCAGTTCAGAAGTATTATGTTTGCACTGAACAGTTTTATATAAACCATATAATTGAACTGGTGACTGTTACAAACATTTTAACATATTGGCACCAATAAAGTAAATCAAGGACATAAATTCACTAAGCTGTTGGCAGTAGATGTCTTTTGTTTCATGTAGCAAAATGTTGTATGGCTAATAAAGCCAGTGGGAGTGTAGTACAAAGTTATTCGCCTGCTTTTGGAAATCTTAGATTACGAACTGAATGGCAGAAATTGTACTTTACAGCAAAAAGTACATCAGGCTTCATTGTTTGTTGCTTTGGTGTGAAAAAACCCCACCAAAGAGGAGATGCATTGTTCTGTCATATATTCAAATATTTGAAAACATGAATGTGTTTTGACTGAGTTATTGAATTAATATTCGTCCGCGCTCTTTGTTCCCGGCAGGTTCAACCTGAGCTGTACGTCGACACGTCACGAGGAGACAAACTAAAAATCAACATCGACGTCATTTTCCCTCACATGCCCTGCGCTTGTAAGTAGCGCTGCTGTTACACTTAACAAGGAGCTGCAGGCTGATGACGCTAACTTGCTAGTGACGACACATGTTAAGTAAAAGCAACCCTCGCATTCCCCCATTGTTTTTTTCCTTTTTTTCTGCTCAGATCTCAGTATAGATGCGATGGACGTGGCCGGCGAGCAGCAGTTGGACGTTGAACACAATCTGTTCAAACAGCGGCTGGACAAAGACCTCAAAGCTGTCACCCTCGAGGCAGAGAAACATGGTAAACTTTGACTTTACTCTACTTTTGACCCCCTGGCACTGATTGGCAAATGGCTAAAAAGGCTATGGCTGAAAAAAAAGAAATACAGAAAGGGCTACATTGATGTGGTCGGATTTCTTCAGGTACCTGTGAGTGGAGGAAATATGATCCAGGATATGTTTGAGTGACACATGCATGAGGCCAAAACACTGCGCAGCATTTTATAATACTATGAGACAGGCAGCAACAGTTTGCTCCTCTTCCGTAGTGCTTGTGAGGTAAATGGTGGAGTTAGCAGAACACTCAAAGCTACACAATACAAGGTTTTCTAACTGGAAAGTTTGGGTGCACATTTTTGATTTGCCAACACTGTGTGTTAACAGATGACACTGGAATGCTTGGCGACAAAGGTAAGTTGAACCAGGTTGGAAGTCTTTTGTTTGACAGTCCTGCGTTGTTTTCTTTTTGCCAGAGCGTCCGCGTCGGGAATCTTTTGAATAAAGGGTCGAACTAAATCGTGTTCGTTGGTTGATAATCCTGATGATAAGACGATTTTTTTTGTTGTTGTTTTTTGTTGTTTTTTGTGTAGAACTTGGTAAGGCTGACGATGGTGAGGTGTTTGACCCAAGTACACTGGACCCAAACAGATGTGAGAGCTGCTACGGAGCTGAGACTGAAGACCTCAAGTAAGACACCAAAACACACACACACACACGCACGCATGCACACACACACGCACACGCACACACACACACACACACACACACACACAGAGGCTCTGCTTCTTTGTGTCTCTTGAGTTTTCTGTATAACCTCATATTTACTTGCTGGGCTTCCACTTGATGTGTGTGTGTGCAGATGCTGTAACACCTGTGATGACGTGCGGGAGGCGTACAGGCGGCGAGGCTGGGCATTCAAGAGTGCAGACACCATCGAGCAGTGTAAGAGGGAGGGCTTCACACAGAAGATGCAGGAGCAGAAGAACGAAGGCTGCCAGGTTTACGGCTTTCTGGAGGTCAACAAGGTACTCCAAATCTTATCTTTGGATTATTGTTAGTATGTCAAAAATGTCTGTTCAACAAGAGGAACTTTCTTCTTAAATAGTTCCTGAAAAGACACACTGTAACAAAGCAGATATAATCTGAAAAAACACACAACATGTTTGAACTCTTCCTCTGACATCGCTACTCACAGTGAATTTTTTTCTGCTCTTGTGATTTTTCTTTCAACATCTGTTCCAGACATAGTCCACTGATATGAGAATAAGTTGTAATTTAAAGAATAAAAGTCATAATTTTACAAGAAGTAGCTCTAATATTACAATAATACTTCAGAGAGAAAGAATAGAAATATTGTAAAGCTTTATACTTATCATAGAAAAGTGACTGCAGTCCAAAATCATGACTTTTGCAAGGAAAAATGAATGAAAAAAATCATGAAATGCTTAATAACACTTAAATATAACAACCCTTTCATAATACTGTTACTTTATTCTTGAAAAGGTCTTAATGTAATTTCCATGACAGTGGCCCTACTGCCATCTTGATTGATTTTTTAAAATTTTTATTTATTTACCCTCTCCTCCTCTCTGTGTCTCAGGTGGCAGGAAATTTCCACTTTGCTCCAGGGAAAAGTTTCCAGCAGTCTCATGTCCACGGTAAGACCTGCTGTTTATCCACTCTGCTCATACAGAGAACCATTCAAAGGTTTTTGAACATCCTGTGTTGATTTCCTTGTGGCAGACCACATACACTTAACGTATACAGGCTGAAGTGGAAGCCTCTTTAAAACTACCTCTAAAACACATATATTTAGAGACTGTTTGCATTGAAGACTTTGCAATTCGCTGAAGAAAAAGATTTAGGTCTTTGTTGGAACCTTTTTTTAGGTGAAGCCACACTACACAGCTATCAAAAAGAAATTCAGCACTCTAGAGAAAAGGTAATGAAATAAAACAGTAATGGAGGGATGAATCTAAGTTTGACATTCTCTTGTCGTTTCTGATCAGATTCATTTCTTAGTTCACTTTTATGCATTTTCCAAGTTAAGGGCATTTACAAAGAATGCATTGCTTAACCCCATAATGCTAAAATAAAGGGTGTTCAGAAATGTTTGACTGTTAAGTGTGTTTATCAGTCTCTGTTCGTTCGTTCGTTCATTCATTCATTCATTCATTTATTCATTCATTCATTGATCCCTAATCATCGATCCATACATCCACACCCACCACTTCCATTAACAATCCATTCATTAAACACAGCTCAGGGCTGCACAAAATAATTTCTAATTGCATGTTGAGCTTTTCCATCCATGATTAATCAGCGTGATTTTCGTTTGAACTATGTTTTTGCACTAAAAATCACATTTAGTCAATCTGACATTTTGTCTTTGAAGTATTTGAAATTGATCCATAGTAGCTGAATCATAAAGATGTTGGTAAATTTATTATTTATGATGATTGTATTTATTGCGCAGCCCTGCAGTCTTCTGTTCAGCTCTCTGTTGTACAGTTTGACTCACACAGTTGAAGGGCAGGCTGCAGCTCACAGATGATTCACTCTGTTGTTGTCAGATACATTTTCAAACCTTCTGTCAACATGTTGGACATCTTATTATTAACTCACAGTGATCCAGCACAAATTTATGCAAATGTAAATGTTTTTGAGCAAATGTCTGAGTTGATTGAGTCCCTTGGTCAAAGCTCAGGTCCTCAGTGTGCAAGTCCAAGTCTTTGTTATTAATATTAGCGTCCCGTTGACCAAAAGTTAGCAATTAGTTATCTCATGTTGCTTAAATATTCACCATCACTGCTGGAATTACCTAATAGTTTTTCACCCTTTTTAAGGAATTTTATTTCTTCTGAAAAATGAAAATGACTTTAATTGCAAAAACCTTGATGTTTGGTTTTTGAAAACGTTTAATGTATTTTGCAGGCATGAAACTTACAAAAAACATTTTTTATCCAATTTTGACCAAATAATCTTAGCTCCAGATCCACATACTAGCTTTTTCTGTGACCTCAATCACTGGGAATAGGAATGGATGTCATATGACATCACGTCATGCCTCTCATTTTTCATAGGGTATGACTGATACAAGGTTTTTATAAAGTCGATGCCAGCATTATCTGATTTATGCAATATTAAGTACAGGTAATTTTTTATTTCATTCTGTCCAGATTAGTTTTTTCCGGTCAATAGTGAAAAAAACTCAGAAACATGATTTAGGCCATGATGGGACTCAGCACTGAAACCAAACTGATAAAATTATTTTGCAGAAGCTGACAAATACAATCAGTTCCTTTACTGTATGTGCTCCGACTGGCAGACTTAGTTTTTAGCTCCGGATACATCAGCAAACTTGATTGTGCATTAGTTTCACTCTTAAAAGCACCATTTTTTCCTCTGCATTTGTATACATTTTTATTTTCTTCTTTTCACTGCTTTTGCTGACGCTTGCACTGCTATCATCGTGTGTCAGTTTTGGACTTTGTTATAATCTTGACTGGACGGTCCTGTTCCGCCTGCCTGCTAAAGGTGTCCCTTGTCAGCACATTAAACAGAGCAGGAAATTAACAGCAGCCAGCCATCAAATGTTCAAATAAATCTTCTTTAACAGCCACTTCTGCAGGAAACGTGCAACAGTTTATAGACTGATCCTAACCTGAACAAAACAGTAGTTGGCTAAGATGGAGAACCTAACTAGTAAATTAGTTGCTCTTCAAGTACTTAGGTATTACTTGAAAATACTGTGATGCAAACCTGGTAGGTTGTTAATATAGTGCAAGTGGCTGAAGTCTGAGCTGCTAGTTTCCAACTCTAAACACAACGGCCTCCTCTGATCTCTGGCTCTGTGATGTAAGATGAATTAATCTGATTGAATGTATTTAATTTATTGTGTTTGCTGTTATATTTAAACACTTCGTAGCAGAAACAAGAGTCAAGAATCACTTATGCTGAGGATTTTACTGTAAGTGAAGTTGCAGCTGAGATATATCAGGTTCACCCTTAATGTGGTCCGTTTAGTCTGGACTGACCTTAAAGTGTTAAACACTGCGTCATGTTTTTGGGGGCTGCATGATTACACTGACAGAAGTCTATTTTCTAAAGCTCTTTTTTTTTTTTTTTTTACATATTTATTAGATAAATATCCTGCTGTTGTGTAAAATCTCTTGCTTGTAAATCAATTATTTTATGGAATTAGCCAAGTTTTTGCCCCTGAGGTAAGTTTTAAAAGCTGTGTCCTCATGCGTCATGGTTCAAGTCCTAATAAAATTTTATTTGTAATAAATACAGAGCGTACAAAATATAAGAAGCATCAGTCAGTGTTGTGCAGCCCTGACTGGCACCCCTCCCACACATTAACTTAACATGGTTTGTTGTCTACGTGCATCATTATAGTGACTCTTCTCTCTTCTTTCTGCAGTGCACGCTGTGGAAAGTAAGTCCATCTTTATTTGCAGTTTTTTTTATTTATTTATTTTTTATAAATACCTTTTGAACTTAACAGCATCATTCCAGTGCAGTAACCTGTTTGTTGATAGATTGGAAAGTATTGCAAGTATACAATTATTTTGTAATATAAGTAAGTGAATACGTGAAAACGTGTGGAAAATAACTTGATTTCAAATAAGAATTGAATTTAAGTAAAGGATGATACTCACTATATAGTATCCAGTTTACAATTCAAAAGGCAACATTTTTGCTCAGTTAAATTCACAATTTTGATGTGATTTGTTTTTCATACTCATAAAATGAGTGTCCCAAATATCAGTGGTGGAATGTAACTAAGTACATTTATTCAAGTACTAGTACGTATACAAATTTGAGCTACGTTACTTGAGTATTTCCATTTTATGCAACTTTATGACAGGACAGTAATGTTACAAACATGAAATTCTTATAGGGAATTATAGTTTTTCTGCCTAATGTGTACTTTTACTTTTGATACTTTCAGTACATTTTGCTGAAAAGACATACTTTTACTTCAGTAAGGTTTTGAATGCAGGAGGTATAATTACTTTTACTTAAGTAAACGATATGAATGCCACCACTGCCAAATATGACTAAATACATGCTTATTCTCACTGCACATTAAACCAGTAAATTAAACTAAATATTTCTATGGTATCTATGATTTGGCAGGAATTTGCGAAGGGCTGAAGAAAGCTCTGTCTCCATTTACAAATGTTAATATTGAAGACCAACTTTTCTCATCCAGCACGTGTCTTGAGCATCTGCACATCAGTCACTGCGTCACTCTGCTCCATCTGTAGACATCTGCTGAACTTTTGATGGTGTCATTCAGTGTGAGCTTCACACCACTGAACAAACTGACACCAGGAGTGTATTTTTGGCAGACAAATCCACTGGTTCTTTCTCGGTTAGGCTCGTATACTCTTCGATATTAGGAATTTATTAAGTTTTATCCTGATCAGACTGAAAATCTACTCTGTGTAACTCAACTTTGTTATTGTGTATTTGCAGTACTTCCCAGCAGATTAACAAAAAGGCCAATGAAGCTGCTGTAAGGTCTGCTCACCTCCTCAGCAGACCTGTGGGATGAGCTCTTATTTTTACTGTATTTAACTGGCAAATCACATGAGACACATTAAGTCTAACATCAAATCTGAACTCTTAGAATTGTTATTTGGCCAGTTTTTAGCTTTTTTACAAACATATTATTTGATATTAGTTTTGTGGGTCATGTCTGGTCAGGTGTGATGCGGCAGCCAATCAGACTTTAGATACAGTGGGAAGAATAACTTAATAAAACCCACTCACACAGTTAACATACTTCAAAAACTGCCACTATTTACTGTACAGGAATAAATCTCCCGTTGAATGGCAGCCTGCTGGGGTCATTCTGAATTGGTGTTAAAAAAATAAACAAGTTAAAAAAGTGAAGGATGTCTTAAACCAAATACCTCATGAATGTTTATAAATACAAACAAGCACATTGTAGGGAGGTCAAAGGTCAGAGCCATAGCACCCTGAGAACAGATGTGACACCTTCTAACTCTGATATCAACCTGTGTGTGACTGTCAGCTTCAGCTTTGTCTGCTGCCTTTCATCTATAAACTAATCGGACTGAACAGCTGAATCAATGAGCAGTAATCAATCACAAACTGATCAATACCTCACTGACAGATCTGTAACTTAAGATACATTAATATTTTTTACTCAGTGTGTATTTGAAGCATTTGTAATTCATATTTGATGTGTTTTCTTTGTGTTTGCAGTACACGACCTGCAGAGTTTCGGCTTAGACAACGTAAGTAACTCAACCAATGATATTTTCTGTATCTGTTATGTTTTAAGTTTTTGCAACTTTATTTTATTTCCAATTGATTATTTTATAACAGATTTTCTTTTTCTTTGCTTACTTAAAGATTCTTTTTTGTCCATTTTTCCTGTTGGCATTTGTATAACTTTAGGAAAATCATGACCCAAAACCTGAGTTGACTGTCTTCAGTTGTATATAGGAATCCTTTATAGACAGTTCACAGTACATTTCCCTTATTAATAATATTAGCAAAATACTTTTAAGATCAAACTGTTAAGTTATATGGAATTACTTTGTGTTTGAAGTCTTCAATTGACACCATGATCTTTCACAAAAACAGAAAGCTGGGAATGATGTCATTTTTAATGGAAGACCTGCTTATTGCTAATAGCCGTGAGAGGTTGCTGAAGTGTATTAACTTCTATTCCTTCTGTCATCCTGCAGATAAACATGACCCATCTGATAAAACACCTGTCGTTTGGTAAAGATTACCCCGGCATCGTTAACCCTCTGGACGAGACAGACGTCACAGCGCCACAAGGTCAGTAATTTCATGGTTTTACGATTTTCAATATGATGCTGGTAGGATTAACCAAATAAACAGCAGTGTAACATTAATGTTTAAAAATAAATGGATAATTTGGCACTTAATCTTACCATTTCATCATGTCTACGCTTGCTCCCATCTGAAATTTGTGCCTCTTGGGTTGGAAAACTGTCATGACATGATCAAACTGTCAATGACATGATCTAAACGTGACGTAAATTTCATCATCTGCTAATGTCCACGTGGACTGCACGTACAAGGAAGGGCTTTCATCAGGTCTATGTATAACCAGTATTATAACAATATATATAACAATCAATGCACATTTGCACCAGATCCTATAAAGTACAGCACTAACTCACACTGAAATGGCTAGTTCAACCACTGGAAGAAGTAGTGACTGGTTCAGATTCAGAGTTTAACTGAAACAGAACTAAAGGGTTCAGGCAAAAGCCCACCTCTGGATTGACACAACCAGTTTCATTCATTTGGAGTAAACTTGTGAAAAAGTGTGCTGTGTCTGCAGGTAGTTTTCCTTCAAGATAAAATGTGCTGTTTTGCAGCATCAAAAAGTGTAACACATCCACTCTAAAAATCATTTGACACATTTTTATTGACAAAACTAGACTGTCGGTTGAGAGTGTGACAGCATCGAGCAGACAGAGCGCTGTGGTTGTAGTTAATGGAAGAGTCCCATAGCTGTACAGTTGTTTGGAGGAGTTTGTTCCTCGTCCTCCTCAGCAGCGGATGCCCATACCAATGGCCATGAAGGTGCCAAATGTTCCCCCGCTCTGCATCATGGTCTTCCCTACTCCTCCCATCAGCTCCCTGCCACGCATGCCGATCCTAGAGACAAGAGACCGTTTTTTATTTGGGGTCACCTGAAGTGTGCAGAAAGTGACCATCAGTCTCTAGTTTGAATGTTAGACTCAATTGTTTGTAAGTCTACTTTTCAGACAACCATCATACATGCAAAAAACTGTCAGGAAACTGAGTTGATATGCCTGATCAATTATAGTGCACACTTTTCAGTTTCCAACTTGAAATCTACTTACAGGCCAAGTATGGGTGTTTTGTTTGGCTCTAACACCTAAAATTAATATAATCAAAATGAACGAATTGTGTATCCGTTCATTACTCAGTCTGACATTATGTTCACATTAGTTTTCTGTTTAACCACTCAGTTTTGTTGGCAACTTGTCTTTTAACCATGAAACAGCTGTTACTGATCTGAGATGTGGGCAGCGAGTCAGAGGTCTGGCACCAGGCTAATACCAATGTCTGTGGTGTAGACAAAAACCCAATAAACCAATGATTGCAGCTTTATAATCGCCTTCAGATCAATTTGCTTCATTATCACTAATTCAAGAACTCATGCTTTTACTCTCCGTTATTATTTTAAAAAAAAAAACAAAAAAAACACACAGACACAGTTGTCACTCCCAGAACTGCAGATTAGTTACAACTAATGAAGCTCATCTACTTTTTCACTGTTTGCCTGTTGTCACTTAAGATTGACTCCAAATTGATTATATGCAGCACACACAAAAATATCCACCTCTGCACCTGACTACTTGACACCATTTATAATTGGTAGGTCGTAATAGCCAGAGCAAATGAAACATGAGCTCGCAGATTCGTCTGGTTTCCAGGTTAAGATCCGGAAGTATCAAACACCCAAATACACTTAGTGTATTAACACACTGAGCCTCAAACTCAGAGCAGGTTGCTGCTGACTGGAAGGGCCAGTTCACATTATTATGATTCTTATAAAAAACAGACAGTTTTTACAGTAAAGTCACAGGGAAGCAAAGAAGAAGCTGTGCCTGGTTTCTAATAAACCCAACATCCCCCAGAGTGAGTTGACACTTTAGAACAATGAGCAGGGTGAAAAAGTGGGAAATTAATTATTAGTGGCTTAGAATTAAGAATTAAACCAAGTCCACATTTTCAATTTCATCACATTGCAGTTTTGATAAAAGTATAATAGTTTGTGTACACACTAAGTTGTGAGTTACCTGAGACAGGAGAAGGTGCCAAACATGGCGCCAGCAGCCATTCCTACTGCAAACCCCATCATGAAGCCCATTTTGACCCGGTCAAAACAGCTGGGCTGGGTCTGGCCATACGGACCTACAGCCACCGGCATCTGGAGAGGAAAGACAGACAGAAAACAGGTTAGAGAAGAGAGCGCAGGATCAGCAGACTGTTACTGTTCTGTTTTCAGAATGACATACAGTACGATCTGATAGCACGAGGAACAAAATACTGAGAAGGTCTGAAGGTTCCCAAACTGAGGCGCTGATTTAGACCACATACTGATCCAGTCTGGCTTATCACCCGCTTGGTTCACATGTGCACAACAATGTGACTACTGCCAACAAGGTGCTAATGTGAAGAATCAATGCCCAGCCCCTGTTTAATTGTTCATACGGTAGCTTCATCACCAGAAGACAACAATGTGGTCATTACAAAATTGGGAAAATGCTCTACTGAAGCATAACACCATCTGTCATGACGAGGGCCATAAGACGGATCAAGCTTCATTACCTCATCTTGAGGCCCTAAGTCACAGTCTAGCTGTCAGACATTTATTATTATGGTTTATATAAGGTTTCCCTCTGGGTCTCTTAGCAGGTCAAACAGGCCCTGTTAGTCCCTCAGTAAACGCAGCACTGCAGAAGACACAAATGCTGACGAACTCCATACTGTGTACAGTGTGAAGTATGTACTAATCTTTCTACTATACAAGAAGGCAAAGCACTTAACAGCTAACAGGAGAAGATAAATATACTGCAACTGACACGTAGAAGGAAACACTCTGTAGTTCTTCAAACACTCAATTAAAGCTTTAAAAAATGCAGTTTATACAAGACAGACATTTGACCTTTGTGTCTGACTTGCTGGTTAACGCTGATGACGTGTTTACGCTGATGACGTTTTCACGTTGTTTAGTTAGCTATGAGCTAGGCTAACGTAGCCAGCAGACTGATGTTAACGTATACAGAAGACATAACCAGCGGCCATTTTGCTACTGTCTTCAAACGGTAACAATAAAACAACGTTAATGAATGGATGAATGAGTTAGTTAATTAATTGTGAACATTAACTGTCGATCCCAGCAGGCGGTTTGTTGTGCTAGCTCCGCATGCTAACTAAGAGGCTAACGTCGCCGTGGCCTTGACCGACGGCCGCGGCGCGTTTCACCGACCAGCTGTGACCGTGATCAACACATTCCCCATGATTCATCGGAAATATTCTTTACCTTGAAGTGTGTGTTTAAAATAAGCTTGCTGTCCTGGTTCCTAAATGGAGGATTGTCGTATTTGTAGGCGCAGCTGCGTTTAAATGTCTTTCTAGCAGACCTCCATAACCGGATAGAGGAAGGAGAAAAAGACAGAGGAAGCGAATAAAGAGGAGAAATGACCTTCAGGAGGAAACGAACAGCGCCGACCAGTGGCTCACTGCAACACTAGTCTTATTTACATTTAACTAATTCACTAAGTGAACCCATGTCCAAAACAAAACTGTTGTATCCATTTGTCCTTGTTTAAAGACACTGGCCTCACTGCTGTAATGAACCATATTCTTAACTTAAAATCATTTACTTACATTCTGGTCTGATAATTGTTTGTAATGTTTAATCACATCCACGGCTCCTCCTTTATCTTGACCTACCATTTGCTATTGGTTCCTCAGAGATTATTAAGATCCATGTTAATCTCAGGCGTCTTCTGTGAGTCTACATTCATATTTTAGTTTAAAAAGGATTTCCTTTCTCTTCCCACAGCATCAATGATGTACCAGTATTTTGTGAAAATTGTTCCTACCATCTATGTGAAAACTGACGGAGAGGTGAGTCCAAAATCAGTCCAAATCTTATCAAACAGACAAGAAGCTAGATTGGTGAACTCAAGAGATGTTAAAGAGACTAATTGAAAAGAAAATAAGTATTAATTTATTGTTTTATGAAAGGTTGGTGCTGTACACACAATGGTATTGTTATGTACAGCACCAACCTTACATTAAACTTATAATCCTTCTCATCAGCCTGAAACAGTGTTTTCATGTCACTTTGTTTTTGCAGGTGGTAAAAACAAACCAGTTCTCAGTCACCAGGCATGAGAAAGTGGCCAACGGGCTAATAGGAGACCAGGGGCTGCCGGGCGTGTTTGTTTTATATGAACTGTCTCCCATGATGGTTAAATTCACAGAGAAACACAGGTAGGAAACAAGCTGGTTGTAGAGATAGATCGATACATTTCTATTTTACATGACTCACTCACTGTGTATCTTGGTCAGAAATGTTAAAAGACAAATGCAAGATCTAAATATAAAGATTGTTTGTTTATGTTACGTGTTTGTTTTTTAAAATCCTATTGGCTAATATATTGTTTCCAGATTTATAAAGTCCCAAATTTCAAAATCCAGACATGGAGATCTTTCCATTCGATTTGATGGTTCAATCAGTTGAAAAATAGGGAGTATTTTAGGTTTGAACACTAAGTGACTGATTCATATAGCTTGAGTAAAGATTAGAAAAAACAACCAAATACTAGTAATAGTATAAGAAAGGGTCATTTAAGGGGGAAATGGTTTTGAATGACATTTAAAGGCAAAACAGCAGTCGTTTAAAATGCCAATCCGTCCCATCTTTCAGGAGGAAGCACAGTTATTTAAATAAAAGAAGAATGTGAGCTTCTATAAATCTCATTGCCAAATTACTCCTCTGTCTTTCTCCAGATCGTTCACACACTTTTTAACTGGAGTTTGTGCCATTATTGGAGGTGTATTCACAGGTCAGTCTCTCTGTGTGACCATGTCATGTGACGCTGTTTGTTACCTGATAATATTCTGCAGACTAAAGTATCAATATTAATAGAAATTTAAATGAAGTGGATGAAATCTGACTCTCTTCTTCTGTTCTTTTTGTTACTTCTATTTCCTGTCTGCCCGACTCATGCAGTGGCCGGTCTGATCGACTCGCTCATCTACCACTCAGCTCGGGTCATCCAGAAGAAGATAGAGCTGGGCAAGGCGTCCTAACAGCGCCGCCCGCTGGCCTCCACGGTGCAACACAGACCAAGACACGGCAACAGAGACAGAAAGAAGAGGGACAGGCAGACAGAGGCAGAAGTTTGGAAACAGAATCAAGCGTTTGTTTTCCTTCAGTCTTTCTGTCTTCTGTCAGATTGAGTGAGAGAAATACAGAGAGAGACAGAGAGGATTTAAATCAGCCAAGTTTTTTAATTCCTCTGTCTCTCTTTTGGAAAAGCACTGGACAGGAACTCGTCAAGAGACTTTTTGAGATTGAACTCGAGCAGAGCAGAGGACGCCTCATTGATTCAGACCCAGCCGTCAGAAGCTTCTTCATGGACAAAGGGGAACTTCCTTCCCTCCCTCCTGTTTACGCCCTGCTCAGATCGCCACACTGAATGTCGATCAGAGGATCTGTGGTCGAGCATTTGTTCCAGAGGGGTGAGGAATACGTCACCTAAAACTTTTAATTTTCCTATCAGTTACTCACCCGATGTAAACCGGACTGCCTGGTGAAAAGAATGATTGTAGTCACGTTTCTTTAAGCAGAATGACAGAAAGCCCAATAGGACAAAGATAATATTTTCTCATGATTACAAGTTATTTCGTGAGCTCAAAGTAACACATCTACTGATCACAAAGTTATTCTTTTGGTCGTAGGTTTTAAAGATAAATCTGGGGATATTTTATATTATTCTTACTGTCAACAAATCCCACAATGAATTGATCTACTAACATGTATTGCCTGTATATTTAAAGCCTGATACATCTTATTCCTTTGTATCGTAGAGCTCGCTTGTTGCCCAAATACTATTAAAACACATCAATGAGTCACACTGTTCCTTCATTACCATGAACACACACAGTGAGTTTATTTTGAATCAGTCCCACATACACTGTCCTGCTGCTGGAAATACTGAATAAAGCATCAAATGTGTATTAATAGTCCCCAACAGATGTGCTATTTCCTCATGTTTGAGTAGCATTTGCTAGTAACTAAAGAGCATTTTACACCTTCAGTAGGAACCGGTGGGCTTGGGGCTTGGAGTGCGAGGCACAGATGTTGGAAATTATTGAGAGACGCACTAACACATTGTAGGTTTTGGTCTTTTCATGGGATTTGTTGACAATAACAAAAATACAGAATATTGCCTGCCTTCTCCTTTAAGTTCTCTTCACACGCACTCTGTCGTTTTTTTAGACAAATCAGGAATTTAGTGTTTAAGTGTTAGAATACAGTAACCTTAAATACAATTCCAATCCCTCAGATAAAAACCCATATCAAAGCCAAACAGGATCTGAGTAAAAAAAAAAAATACCAGTTTGCTAAACAAATACTTTGAAAGTTTTGGTATCGTGTTGCTGTTGTGAAACTGAGTTTTGATGAACTTATGAGAAACCTCTTACATTGATAAAGCCCTTTTCTCTATGAATGCGAGAAATTAATCATCCGGTAACTCCAGGCCTCAAGTTGTGGGTAGTTGATACAAAACCTTTTGGGTGACGTGTTCCCTTAAAGACTCGTTGACATTATACAGACAGATTTATGTCTTTGTTTGATTTAAAGCCACTATGAGTAGGATGGAGGTTTCAGCGAACTTCTCTTCATCTCCCTGTGATCGATCTGTGGGTGGATGTGTATGTTAATATCGTGTCCCTGTCTGATCACAGACATATACAACGTCCCCATTCTTTATCTTGACTACAAATCTCTGATTGGCTTGTTTTTATTCCGACAGCCGTTAATGATCTAACCTGTTTGAATTGCTGAAAAAATGATGTGTGCAGTGATTCAAAGGTCTGGAACCAGACTAATGTTCGTCTGCCATAGTGTCTTTTTTGGAGGCTGGAGTCTTCAAATTCAACACATAGTGGCTTAAAAAAAAATAATAATTTTAAGACTGAATAAAAGACAAATGACTTAATATAATCAAAAATCCTGGCATGGAAAGCCTGCAGTATGAATGGAGCCAGATATTTAAGAAGCCAAATTCCTTCAGTGTTTAAGTGGCAGTTAAGGCAAAACTGACGAGCTGCAGCCAAAATTTGCAACATGTGGCTCAGTGTCTTTTGTCCCTCAACTTTAACCTCAGCCCGCTGGGTGGGATTCAGAATATGAAGATGAACCTCGCTACACCTACACTGAAAATCACTGAATCACTGAAGCTTCATGTTAAGTTTCAGACTGCACACTGCCTCTCTTCCTCCTCGCTCTTCTGCATCAACCCTCACATGCAGCTTTTAGTCATTTAATGGAAATTAAGAGGGTTATTTCCACAAATAAATTCTCAGTTTCCGCCACCTAATGTTTTAAATAGATTGCCAACAGATGTGTATGCAAATTCAGGTGCTGTTTTATGGGAAATTACCCCCCTAATGGACAAAATGACCCTTTTCCTGACTTTTGCCTCAGCATGAACATGCAGCGATTTGGAAATCAACTCTATATATGATTTTACCTCTTTTTGTTATGCGTTCAGGAGTGTAAATACTGTACAGACACATCCACCACTGCCTCAGAGAAAGGAGGGAAATGACTAAACACTATATGAATCCCACCAGGTCGTGTGTTGCATTGCACTGTGTCAGTGTTAAAAATGCACTCAGAATAAGTAGATAAGATTTTTTGTAATATAGGGAAAAGGGCTGCTTCTGTTCTGCCTGTTTTTCTTTCATTCACTGGGATGATCGAACACAATCTGCCCTGTTAGACTGCTTTTAAACGATACGCTTATGTTTGTGTTTGTTGTGTTTATTTGGTCTGTGGGAGTTGGGAATGTTAAAGGACCATAACACAGCCAGTTGCTTCAGATGACGGTCCTCCTCCTGTGGCCCAGTGAGTCTTTCAAAAGTGTTAACCCTCTCATCCCAAAACTGTCGGTAAATGACAGGGCCAGCAGGGAGGCAGCAGGAAGCTCCAGACCACAAGAAGACAGCGCGTAAACGTCGGGTTGACTTTATTCCTGACTCACGTGTCACCATATGAGACCCAGATGTTTCTGCCGTTTTGATCTTCGCCTCTCTGTGTTTATTTTCGACTGTCCTGAGTGTTAGACAGACAGAAACAGACTCAGCGGGTTGAGATTGTTGGTTCAAATGAATTTTTCTGAAAAGACCATACTGGTGGTTTTGCATGTTTTTGGCCCATTAATTACAATTCAAGCATAGTTTATATCACCACCCACCATTTCTATCTCAATGTGTTAAGAAAATCCAATTCTCATCTGGTAATGTTGCAAGCAAAAGTCCAGTTATTGGTGTGTTCAAATAGGACTGGAAATCCAAAACATAAGTCAGTTAAACTTTTCAGAAGCTCCACTTTCACCTGCAGTCCACAATGTCAGTCTAATGCCAAATGCCACAGGTGCTTTCATCTATTATTTTTAATTGGTTAATAATTTGGTAAATAAAATGTAAGATAATACTGGAACAAAGTTTCTGCAGTTTACAGTGTTATAAACACAGCAGAGTGTCAAATCTTGACATTTTAGAAGCTGAATGACGCTATTTTTGCTTTAAAAATGAAACAAAACAAGTGAAGAGGTTCTCCCTTAAATAATTGGTGCTTGTTCTTCCTCAATAGAATTTTTTTCTGAGGTAGTCACTGTCATGTTACTTTGAGTTTTGAGCTTTAATTATCTATTTTTCGTGAAGCACCATATCAAACAAAATACCATTTTTGGTCAAAGTTGTAGTTTCTTGAACATGTTGAGCCTTGTGTAATATTATCCTTTACAGGATGTCCATGTTTGCTTACAGTGTGTCTTTGGGTTGGATTTTCTCCATGAACATATCTTTCTAATGCCGTGCTTATTGGCAGTTGAATCTCAAATCTCAGATGTTTTAGGATTCTCGAATGCCACACCAGAAAGATAACTTATATAGTCCCTGCTTTACCTCATGGCAATATAACTTAAAATGAAAACAACAAATGGTTCACTGTCAAGCGAGTTTAAAAATCGATGCATGGTGATTTTCAGAGTTGAACGTCCTGAAACGGCAGGCTGTTTTAAAACCACCAGTTTATTAATCCACACTTACCACAAATCAACTGTAAATCAATCAAAGTCAGAAGGACTGTGACATGTTTTGATGATGATTGAATTTCTCTGGGTGGGATTTCTTTTGTCTGTCCATAACAAACTAGAACCATTAAATATATCACTTCCTGCCAGCTGGAAGATTTTGACCCCATAATGATGTACATTTATTCAAATATGTCACAGGTCATTGTTTAGGTACAAACTCTCAAGCATTGGACCAAACTTGTATTTTTATGGTTTAACCACCACTCGACTTCGGTTTGACTCTTCTCCAGAGTCACTCAGTTGACATAAATTCAGTATGTAACAGCAGGTACGTCTTCATCCAGGATGTGAATACATGTTGGTTCAGTGTGAATCTGCGACTGCTGCAAGTTACATCAACAATTCAGAGTATTACGGATGTAAAGAGACGCTTTGTCGATCATAAATATAAAAACTGTCCAATATTTCTTCTCTCTCTGTGTTTAAATAGCTTCTGAAATCTGGATGATGTAGTTTGATGATGAAAGTTCCTGATGATTCAGTTATTGATGGTTGACTGTTGCACCTTTTAACATCTAAATCAGGGGCAGGGGTCGCGTGTGTGTGCGCGGGTGTGTTCTGATGCGAGTTGCCATATGTGTGCGTGTGTGTGTGTGTGTGTGTGTGGAGTGTGAGAGAGAAATGTATTTATATTTTGATCGTCCTCAAACTGTTTTTAAAATGAGAGCAAATAAATGTTGAATACTCCAGCTTTAACTGTCTGTCTCCTCATTATTTTGGTTTTAATATTAAAATGTAGTCTTACAAATGTAATCAGCCTACATTAAGCCAGATTGTACAGAGAGGAAGTTAAAGAAAGTGTTGGTTGATTAAATTACTTTTTACAAACTGATTTTGTTTATTGAGGTAAATACGTAACTGTTAGTAAATACGTAACACATTAGTCTCAGACAGCAGACATATTTCTGCTGCTTCATCTACATAATCTTTAATTTCCACTTGAACAACAAAGACATTTACAACAAAGAAAAGGAAAGTTCTGTCCCTGCTGAAGTCCCCTTGAGCAAAATGATGAACCACAGAGGTCAAGTGTGGCTTGTTCTTTCCTACTGAAATTAAAGTTTCTCCTTCATATAAAGTCATCTCTTATCCTCAGAAGAGGATTAAGGCCACATGTGTTTTTTGCCTTAATGAACAGCAGGTACATCTGTCAGCCACAAGATGGAGACTGTTCACTTCAAACTGTTTGTTCTTTGCATTGTCCCACACACACGCACAAAGAGAACAGAGCATCTGAATGAAATTACAGCCGGCTTGAGTAACTTCCTGTGGGTGTGCTCTTATGTGTGGTGTGTGTGTGTGTGTGTGTGTGTGTGTGTTGATGTCAGAGCTACGCAGGGCTGAGTAGTCCCGCATTACCGTCCTCAGAGAATAGTTTGATACTGGAAATTTAATTATCTGGGGCGTAGTACTCTGTATCTGTGTGTGTGTGTGTGTGTGTGTGTGTGTGTGTGTGTGTGTGTCTCATGTTAAATCCATCACATGTACATTTTAGGTCCTCACAGGAGCAGAAAGACATCAGGGTTATGACGGAGGTTTATCAATTGTTGTCTAATGACCCCATGTGGGGTCACTTCATATGCCGACAGGGTCGTGGAAGATTTCTAACACTGGCACATTGACGTAGTTGTGGAAGTAGTACGTAGATCTTCTACTTAAGTGAAAGCAGTGGTACAACAATGTACTTCATTAAGAGTAAAAGTCCTTCAATCGTCATTTTACTTAAGGAGAAGTACAGAAGTATTATCAACAATGAAAAACAATGAAACTATGAAAGGTAATTAGGTGTCAGAGAGTAACATTATCATTTATTATCATGTTAGGCTTATTGGATTAGCATATTGATGGATCAAAATGTAAGCAGCATCTTAATGTTGCAGCTGGTCGAGCGGTTAATTTTAATTTATATTTTAAATATAAAATTCTGTTGGATAAAATGATCATAAGCTTTGTGTGTAAAAATTCTTCAGGGTAAGCAGTGACTACAACTGTCATATAAATAGATATTTCTCTTTGAAATGTAGTAAAGTAGAAGTATAAAAGTAGTATTAAATGGAAATACTCAAGTACAAGTACTTAGTTACTTTCTACCACTACATTTACTGTGAACCAAGTAGTCCCATTCATCAGTCAGTGAGTAAGACACCCACTAAAACCTGTGAGGAGATCTCAGTGGAACAAGCCAGGGAACAAATCATGAGCAGATCCAGGAACCTTTTAGAGGGATTTCATAATATTGTGAAATAGGACATTTAAACTTTTTCCTCACACACTATCACACTTACTTGAATGTAAATCTTCCACATGTATCTCATGATCACTTATCACAATGAATGTTTTCTGCTGTCTCAGTGTTTTCCAGTTCCAAATATGTTTGTTTTATATTGCTGGAGCTCAACATGTTCGAGAAAATAGAATACAGTGTTCATCCTCAGAGTCACATGGTAACTTGACAGCTGTCCAACTCTGGGCTCGTGACAAAAAAAAAAAAACATTTGAGGTTATTTGAGTTTACAGTTCAGTTTAGGGTTTGACGATGCCATGTACCTGGTGCTGTTGTGGAGGTTCAGTGCCTTGTGAATATAAAATCAATTTTAGCTGAGGGATTGTTTAAATTTTAGGTGATAACTGTAAGATTTGCAGATTCATTGTGTGTTAGGTTCAATAGTTTCAGGGTGAATGTTTTTGGATTTTGAGTTAATGGGTTTGGGGTGAGAATTAAAAGGTCTATAGTATGGAGTTAGGGTTAGACTTGAGGTTTCTGTTTCTGTGTTTATTTCCAGGGTTTTTTGGTGTAATATGTGTTGGGTCTAGAGTTAGGGTTAAGATTTAATTTGAGGTTTAGGATTCTGGTTTATTTAGAAGGTGCAGGATTTAGACTTTAGGTTATAGTTGGAGTCAACTTGCACCAATGTGACAGCTCCACCCACATGATGCACGACAATCAGGACAACGAGCGGCCAAACTCAAGCAGGCCACAGGGCTGAAAAACAGACCTAATTTCCACCATGTGATCTGTATCTGGATGTCTCATCTGGAGCAGGAAAAACATGTTAATGCAGTTGTTAAAGGACACAGAACGCACTGCAATCTGTACAATCAGCCAGACCACATCTGGAGATGCTCTGGCTCGCAGTTTGATGCAATCTCAGCCAAGTCTAAATCATATCTGTACAGTTTTTTAAGAAAAAAGTTGAAAGGTCACGTAAAGACACCCATCAAAACGCTACAGATGAGCAATTCCTCCGCAAAGTTCAAATGAGCAGAGCCCAAACAGCATGGTGCGTCTCCCTAACCTGAGACGAGGTTGCCAGGCGACCAGCGGAGACTTCATTTACTGACCCTGTCCCTGCCACAAAATACTCCAGCACATAAAACCGTGTAAAACTGCAACTTGTTGTTTTTTTTTAGCTTCTTAGATGAGTAAACGAACAAAGTGTAACGTGTTAATTATTGAGTTTTGGAGGCGATGGGAGGTGGATTTTGTTACCTTTGGACAGAGCTGGACTAGCTAAGATCTCACACACTAGTGTAAATGTGTTTCCACTGAGGACACAGATTGAACCTTCTGACAAGTCAGAACAGCTCCTCTCTTTGTATGATTTATCATTTGTTTTGGTGTGAACACAACTAGACAGCAACAAAACTGATTATTATTATTATATATTATATATATATATTATATATTATTATCATTATAACAGAAATGTCCCCCTATTTCACACTACATCAGACAGACACACACACTTTACAGTAGGCTAACCTTAACCAAACATTATAGGATATGATCTTTTGCTGATCTTGTTGAGAATATCTGGACCACACACACACACACACACACAGACTGATGAGCAGAGGGTCAGACAGAGTTTGTCTGTGTGTGTTTGGTTGTTTTGTGGTTGTGTTAATGGCAGTCGTGTGTTTCAGTCAGCTGCAGTCAGACTGAAGTGAAGGCGGCTGGAAACGATTAGATACCAAACTTTTCTGCCAGTTTTCTGTCTGAAGGATTCAAAGGCAAAAAAACCTGTTTGCTTGTTGAAGTGAAGTCTGATTTTTACAGATCTGTGACTCACAGTTATATCAGCAGGAGTGGATAGTGTTGTTGACCAATACCAGAGGGAAGTTCCTTGTGTGTTGTTGTGAGTACCGGGACTACCAGAGGCTCACCGGTCTGTTCTCTCTCTTCATTGTTTGCTTCCACACTGTGCGGCGCTACACTTGTTAGTGTTTTCTAGCTTGTGCCGGCTGCTCAACCAATAGACTTTACAACAGAATGACATCACACACAGAAAAAATGCTTTTCAAGGCTTTGGGAAACTTTTACAAACATAAAACTTTTATAATACAAAGAGCAATAATTGACCTTGTTTGGAGCTCGAGGTGTTTTGTCAGATATACAGATGTCTCTTTATTAACGGAGGTCTGTGGGTAAAATCTTTTTGCTCTACAGGTGAAAGGTTTTTGTTGCAGTACTACTATTGGCCACTAGGGGAAATTGGCTCTCCTCATACGTCTATAGACTTCAGCGTGAACTATGATATTGAAATCATGTTTTAGAACAGTGAGGATATCAGTTGTAGCTATTGACTACATCTCCAAGTCAATGATGAAAAACCCAAAAAATACAAGAATACAAGAAAAACAATATATACAGTTTATATATATATATACTCATATATAGATATACACGCAGGAAATAATTCTGTGGTGAGATTGTAGAGAACAGAAACACACAGCATATATAACCACAGCCTCTCAGTCTCTAATATCCTATGATGTCTCCTTCATTTTGGGAAAGGCTGTTGAGCATTTGTTTGAATGTTTTTGTATTATTTGGAAAGATTGGTGTAATTTCCCTCCTTCTTCCCTGGAAACGTCCCTCCAGCTTCCAGCAGGCTCAGGCACTTACTGGCACTAGTATGCAATCAGATAAGTGTGTTACTGTGGAAAAACTCCCACTTCTGATCGCACCGGCCCCTCAGATTTTCTTTCTTCCCACAGGGCTTTTATTGATAATCCATCTTCACTAACCAACAGGGAGGTTTGTCTGTGTTCTTAAATGATCAAGTTATTGATTGAATCAATAATGATGTTATGGTGTGGTCAACATAACACCACAATCTTCACTTACTGTATTCAGTTTACAGGGACACACTGCCCTTAATTTACTATGAAAGCATACTCAATCTGAAGTATTCTTAATATCTTAAAGGATAATTCTGGTTAAATTCAACTTTGGTCTTGTTTTCTTACTGGAATAAAATGTTGTACTCACCAAAGTAATTGATTTAATTAAACTTTTGAGAACGCAAAGACTTAAAACTTGGATAGTGCAATTTTATTATTACTGATGGGACAAAACTACACAAATAAGACCCCAGTTGCAATAAACCGGAATCACCCTTTAATTATCACTCAAGTACAAATAGTTATCTTTAGCCTTTACTATGCGTGTAAGTGCACATCTATGCAGCAAGATGAACACACTTCCAATCAAGGTTGAACACATTTTGATATATAAGTTATGTAAGTTCATGGCAATCCACTCAAAACCACTATACCACTGCTAGAGGTAAAGTCAGAGGTTCACCAAAATCGTTAGGATTCATCCCCTAGATATCTGTACAAAATTCATGGCAATCCATTGAACAGTTGATGAGATATTTCAGTCTGAACCAAACGGACCAACCGACCGACAGAACATCACTGCCCTTACGTAGAGTCACCAGCATGGCTTAACATGAAATACACCCAAAACTATGAGCTAACAGAGGCTGAAAGCTCAGTAGATTTTGTCAGTAGAAGACATTTCACATTACACCACTCATCTGCTTCACTGTAAATATTGAAAATATAGATTAGTGGAGATTTAAGGAATATTTTATTTACAGACTCTACCATATAATTATACTATATTTTAGTTTTGATCTACCCTTTCAGGAAAAACATACAAACCTATGACTCCTTCTGATGTATAAAGGGCATTCATATTTTCCCTCTATGTCAACTGTGTGTTGGCGCTGTATTCACACACTCATCCACCGCTCCACCCACTTCCTGTCTCTGGATCATGATGCCATCAGTGCGAGCCATTGCTCTATCAGCTGGGGTTCTCTTAATACATCCATGGGATCTACCAGCTACGGATGTTAGCTTTGGGATTTACACACACAGTGGACGCCTCGTAACCCCTCACCCGAACACACACACACACACACACACACACTCTCTCTCTCTCTCTCTCTCTGGCTTGCTGGTTGAAAAAAGAAAAGGCGTAGTCAGTGGTTCTGCTGACCAGATGTGTTGGTTTGTGTGTCAGAACTGAAAGAAAAACTTGGAAAGAAGTCTTCACTCATTTGAAAGTAATCTCATTTAGCTTCTCCTCATCTTATCTTCTATCTAAACTCTGGGTGTGTCTCTCCCAGATTCAGTAGTTAGTGAACTGCCCATAAATAAGCACTAATTTGGTGATTTGCAGGTCCAAAGATGTCTAGACATCGCAATTAAAACTGGGCTGCATTTGGTTGGGAAAGCGAAAATTTTTTTGGCTGTACAGGTACAGATAACTGTTGTTTTTATGGAATTTTAATAATTATATTTCAGTGTGAAGCAGGTCCTAACTACAGATTTAAATATAGTGATTTAAACACTGTTGAACAACAGTTACATGTTACCTAGACATAGAAAACAATCTGTTTTTAAGTGAAAATGACCATGTCAGTGCTTACAGGGAGGTTTTCTAGTCTAAGTAAGAAAATCATTCAGTGTACTGGAAGTTTAGCATCCCTGGAAATTCCCAATATGCACTGTAAAAAAGCAGTGACCATGGTTCATGTTACTGTTACAGCTGCAGTTTATTTTTTAATGAAGGACGTTTTACACTATAACCCATTTACTGAGGTTCACCCTGTTTTAATTATTTGTCTTTGTGACTTGCTACAGCGGCTCCAATTGCAGTCGTAAAAATCAAATGTTTAAAAAGATCTTAATGACAATCGCTAGCAGAGACTGGATCAGAATGGAAACATTCAAACGTTTCAACACCACACATGATTTTATCCCCCGACTGTCAACACCAAACAAACCAGACTGAGCCATCAGGATGCCAAACCAAATATGGGCAACATTTTTTACTGCTGTTAAATAAATAAAATTCTGCTTAAAAGGCACAAGCCAAGTGTGTGTGTGTGTCCTCTTGTTAGGTTTTGCCTACAGCTGAGTTTAACTTTCAGAAAGCCTCAGTTTGCTGCAACACAGGCTCCAGGCTCTTTAGATCGATCCAAAAGATTTGTATCTAAATTTGTATCCTAATATGATTTCACCAGAATAAATTCAAACTCATGTCTCTGACTGTTCTCCTGGAATTTCAATACCCCCACCCCCAATGAAGTTTCAAAATCTGCCCATCCACTATATTTCTAAGAAATATTATCACTGCTTGTTTGCCTTCTGCCTGGTGTGCGGGGTAAGCAGCAACGATTCTCACCTTTGCCATGGCACGGTCATGAGAGATGGAGGACCCACCTCCCGCCAGAGTTCCCCTCCGTGACGATAATAACCCAGAAGATCTGAATTGGTCTGCAGTTCCTGAGCCCGTGGCTGCAGCTGGCCTTGTACATGCAGAGTCCATGGAGAGCAGGGAAAGAAATCCAAAAAGATGTCGCTTTTACATTTAGCTTCACAGTTAGCAATACCTTTAAAGTCAACTGGGTTTTGTTGAGTTACAGCAGCTAGAACAGAACCGAACAGAAATGTTCATCACATGGACAATGTACATTACATACAAGTCTTCATATGTTAATTAAACAAAATACAAGATACATCTATTGAATTGTTGGAAACGTGGCCAGATTAAACTGTTTGGTGACCCCTGCAGTTAAAAAAGGAATTCCTATTCACGGTACCCGACAAAATCATAGGTGCATAGGTATTGATGTGTGGTTTGGACAGGAGGATTTATTTCACCCTTTCCTCTTTCTTGTATCCTGTAATGACCCTTGTATCATTTTCAGCTCATCTGATCTCTACATTAATCAGACACTTAGAGCAACCTTAAACCCAGTGGAGGTTTGAATAGAAAACAAGGAACAGGAGTGGACTGAAATTATTTTGGGCAGGGTAACTGAGCGATAAACTTCCTGTAGTGATTTCCTCTGCCAAGCATATGCAGGCAGTTTTAGAAACGACCGTACTTCCCTCAGTGACTCGACAGCTGTGTTTGACTCATTGTGTTGTCTGAATCTTTCCGCTGCAGCAAAATGGAAAATATCAAACATGAACCATAATGCACCAAAAAGAGTCCACCATCATTTTATTCAGATTTTTTAAGGCATTAGTCTGCCTCTGATGCACAGTGACTCACGCTGAGGTTGTTCTGTGTTTTATAACCTCATGGAAATCACAACAGATGAATCTGTAGACACGTTTAAAACTTTGAAAAACAAAAACTGCTTAATGGACCATAGTGGAGGTTTGGCATAGTTTAGCACATATCATTTCCTTCCTTCCTTCCTTCCAGGCAGGCATTGTTTTAAATTTGGTATAGTTAGTTTGTTTGAATCAGTGATTAGTAGGCTTTAGTTACTGTTGCAAATGAATGCAGGCTTTGCAGATTTTCTAACATGTCTCATTAGTGAATACCAGTTGGGTGGCCACCCATCAATTCTTAGGCATCCTTGATGCACCGCCACACTCATTACCACATGATGACAACTAAATGTTCACTGTGATCGACTGGAATGAAGGAAATTAATGAAACAAGACTAAAGAGTAAAACACAGTAGTGGCGTAAAACATCAACAGCTCCTTTTCCCCCAGCAACGACGCCCATAAGTCAGGTTTCCATCCAAATGTAGTGCAAATTTTAACCAAATTTCCAGAAAATCAGCAAAAGAAAATGTGAATTAATGTGCGTATCCATCCATTACCGTTATGCAAATACTAGGGGTTGGTTAATCGAGATAAACATTTGGTGAGGCTAATTCTCCAGTCGGTGCCATTAAACCATTACTGAAGAAGAGGACACAACAAGATGACATCATTACAAAAACTCCAGTCAAAGCTCAAAAAGGGGGAGAAACCATGTGGAAAACATGATGGAAATATGAAATTTCTGTTTGTTTCATGTATTAATGTGAGGAAGGTTACAGTCTCCCCATGCTCCACACAGATCTGATGATTCGTCTGCTCCCTTTTTTTCATCACTTGCTTAATGTACGTCGTGATTTATGAGCTAAGTCTGTTTCCATTGCACTAGACCATGAATGTCTAAAGTGTACCAAAGACCAACAGATTGGTTGCCATCCTTAAAGCTGCATCACTAGTGGGGCTCAAAGCTTCTTGTACCTCTGGAAAACAGTTGGCATTAATGTAAAGTACACAGTATCTTAGTTAATGGGCAAACACATTCAACTCTACTGGTATGGGCTATGTGCCAGCTTTGCTTTTTTACACTGAACAAAACAACGTCATCATGCTGCCCCAGTGGGTAATTTTAGACAGCGTTCTAGGGTTCCAAAAGTAAAAGTGACGTGACGTCATGGTTGGTGTTATTAATTGTCCACTCTGCAAGCGAATGAATGTGTATGGTATTTATTCATTTCTTATAAAAAAGGTGCGGATCATATAAAATGTGCGTGATGTTGTAGAAGGGGCACATTTTGCTGTGGACCTAAACCAAACATTTTGTTTTTTTCTTATGAAATATTAAGAAAAATATTAGATACTTTGCACCTTTTCCGGCATCTAAAAATCATTCAAATGAAGTGCTGTGAGAGGAAAAAAATCTATCTTTCACTAGCTCACTACTTATAGACATACTAGTCACAATGCTTTGTTTTCAGGGCTCACAATCCCCCTTTCTTTAACTTTTGATACAAAGCTGGTTGCTTTGAGCGTTGTATAAATGAAGCTGGCTTAATATTTGGTAACTAAACAAGTAGTCGAAGGTCATGTAACTGTTTATATAGTGTTTCTGTTTTATTACAGCACAGGCTTGAATCTGCAACACTGTCCAAACTGTTTATTAAACTCCCTCTTCAGTTCAGTTTGACAATGATGGCAGGTTTACACGTCCCCAAAACTCTGGTAGCAGTCCAGTTAAGGAGCTACCATGTCAGTCATGTTTCTTATGTTTACAATCACTCGTTTTCTTGTTAAATACTTGGCGTGAATAATATCACCATGAGCTGTTTTATATTTACAGATGAGGAATTAAGAGTCATTCCTGACTCTTAAATTCCTCCTGTTCACTTATTGTTTAGTTGTGGAGGAACTAAAGGCAGCAGACAGCTCTGCAGTGAGTCAGTCCAGCATCCACAGCTCTGAGGAGGGAAGTTCAGGATTTTCCAAAACCATACACATCTATTTTGGATACTTTTCAATCATTCTTTATCATTTCGCAAAGTTCTTCGTTCAGTGTCCCCTAAATATCAAAGATTCAGTCTGTACAAGTGTCTGACTGTGGTCAGACTGCTGACAAATCTGTTTGTTTTTGTTTAATTTGAGCCCTGTTGCACATTAGGGTGTTTCCAGAGAAGTCTCAAATACATACCCATGTCCAAGTCAAAAAAGATCAAATGCTCAAGTGTTCTGTTAAATGACTTAAAGGTTTGTTTTACCACTCCACAATCCATGTCCAAACCCATGCAGCACCTGGTGCCCTCCATCTCTATCCACCCTGTAGAAACTTGGAGACTTCACTAATCACTGCTGTCCGAGACAAAGACTAACCAAGTCTCAGCCACGTATGACCCCAGAAACATACAATACACACAATCCAGGAGAGGCATCGTACACACGGGACGTTGTGGTGATTACCAGCCCGCATTACTGCTAAATCTGCACCAATTTGCCTGTTGATCTCAGGCTCCATCATACCCTCACTCACTCATGGACAAGTCCAACTCCAACGCAATCCACTGTTTTCCTGCATAGTACCATAGTTGCAGACTTTGCTAGTATTTGGCTTTGTTATTTTCTTTATTGAAGCATCTTAGGGAGCAGATCTTCATATTTGTATTGTTAGAGTCATCCTAGACTGAGAGAAGGAAAAAATGTGGAGACAGAGGATGACGATACAGACAGCAGAGAATCAGACAGATTAAATATGCATTTTAAAATGAGAGCTATTACTCTGGATTCTCTCCACAACCCCCACGGCTGCTGCTATTCGGTTAAAGCAATTAGCAATTAGTCCTGGCACCCTGTATTCCCACAACACACTCCATAAAACATTCCACAAGACACAAGGTCATACGCCTTCTCCAGGTCCAAAAAATGATGGGCAAACTCCTACAAACTTTCCAGAGCCCCTGCAACTAATTAACCTTGTATCTCTCTATTTTAACTTACCACCCTTTTCCAGCACACTAAGACTATACCTTTCAAAGACAGCTAGTGCTGTAAGAATCTTGTTTTGCCATCTATAAACTTATGTAGCTGAGATCAGATCAACATAACTCTACCATAAAAAAGAATTATCAGTATCATCTACAGTATGCTTTATTCTTGTAACACCCTGACAATACACGCAGTGTGTTCCTTGTCCATCCTCTGACCTTTGACCTGATCGTTTGCATCGCTTGTTAGAATCACTGTTTTAGGATGCATGAATTATTATGAGCTTCACCAACAAATAAAGAGAAGCGAATTTACAGTGTTTATTACAGTCAAGGGAGCTGTGTGTGTGTGTGTGTGTGTGTGTGTGTGTTGGTCAGATCATCACAGTAAACAAGAAATTGTCCCTGATTGATGACTATCATGAATGAAGATTTAAGAAGCTTGAATTTTGTCTCTTCTGTTGGACTGAGATGATATTAACCACAGTTTCTCTCTTCAGATCAGTCCAGTGGACAGACTACAGAAATTACTAAACAAAATGTTACTTTAATTTAACTTTAAATTGAATCAATTAAGCTATTGATAGTGAAAATATCACACACCTGTTTACAGCTGCTTGAATGTACAGACCTTTTGGGGTTTTTGGGACCACAAATACATCACTATGGGCTCCAGTAACTTAAGAAGAGAATTTGTCTTCATGTGTGACATTTTAGAAGCTAAAGAATCAATTGGCAATATTATCCTGTATATATCAGTGTGAATTGTTTTTTATGTTTATTTATCTTTCAGAAAAAGTTTGACATTTTGAGAAATGTGCTTATTTGTTTTCTTGACAGGAATTAAGAAGGTCGCTCTCACATCTGCATGCTAACTATGAAGCTACCACCAGTACTTAGCTTAGCTTAGCACAAATAAAAAGGTAACAGGAGGTTACCACTAGACTGGTTCTGTCCAGATCTGCCTTCCAGCACCTCTAAAGCTCACTACATAACACACTATATCTTGTTTGTTTAATCCATACAAAAAGCAAAGAGTAAAAACAACAAATCTGTATTTTCTAGGGGTTATGAGCCAGACTATTTCTCAGTCAGGACCAATTACTGCCTGTGGTCTCCACTGAATGCTGGACAACTGGTCCTAGCCAAGAAATAGTTTGACAACCCTGTTTTTACACTTTGGTTTTACAGACATGTCAGTGGTATCCATCTTCCGATCTAACCCTTGACAAAAAAGCAAATAATCGTATTCCCTGAAATGTGAAACCTCTTCTTTACATTCCTGCCGTGATTTGGGCAAGAGACGTGTGTTGTACCCAAACAAATCATAGCTTCACTCTTTCATGACAGGAAATGGTGACTGTGCATGAAGACCAGAATTCGACTTCTGGAATCCATTATATTAACAACCATGGGGTCAGAATCGTAGAAGTTGTCAAAGTAAGAGAAAGTAAGTAAGAGTTTGCCCTATTTGAAACAGCTGAGCATGTGGGCTTGGTTAAGAACAAGGACGTCATCTTCCACTGGCAGACAGAAACATGGCCACAGAGTTGGCGCCAAGTGTGGATGGGATCGAGGCTGCTGTTCTAATCGTTTTAAATTGACCTACAGAAATGACAAGTCCTCCTTGCAACTGCGTCCGCACCTTCTGCGTCTACTGAAAATAATGTTGACTGATACATCACTCACTACTGATTGATTAGGGCAATATACCACCCCTCCAAAACAGAAAACAGATAACACGGGCATGACGTCAGACTAATGAAGAGAATCAGAATGGCAATTCAAGTGAATTATGAAGCTAACTCTCCACTGAATGCAACAACAAATATTTATGGCCTATGTTAGTTCACGTTCCCTTCCTCTCATGTCTGTTGGATTGGGGCCATTGTCAGACTGAAGTCATGGAGTTTGATCCTGGATTGACTTTCCTGTTGTCCTGTGAAGGCAGCAAACAGACATGTCCATTCTCTGCTTCTTTTAACCTGCCCATGACAAGGTTTGCTTAGAGATCATAACATGTGGGAGGTTCCCGACCAACCAGGAGGAATTATCAAGCTGGAGGTATGTCTACTGGAATTGAACTGCAGGTGTGTGCGGAAGTGGACAGACACATTCCTTTTTTGTCCATATGAATATATTTATGTTGTGTGTTCGCCTGCATTTTGCGTGTCTATCTGCGTCTTAATGCTTGTAGATGTGTATGAGTGTGTATATATGTAAACTTTATGACACTGCATACATCATGTGTGTGTGAGAACAATTTCAGCCTGCTGAGTAGCAGCTGCAACAGTCTGAGCTTCATTTCCTAATACCACCAAGAACAGGAAGTGAAGCTGTTCATGTACAGTTTTGCCTATGAATGTGTTTGTCTCCATGCTTATGTGTTCAAAATGTGACAGAGAGAGAGAGAGAAACTTTAAAGGTGGACCTCTCCTTTAAATCCCTTCAGCTGAAAAGCTCTCTGCTTTTTTTTCTTTCTCTCCACACATCATACTACGTGCCGTGTGGACGCCACGTCAGCTGTGTCAGCCTGACTGTGCACAGTGGGTGTGTGTGTGTGTGTGTGTGTGTGTGTGTGTGTGTTTAAAGAGCTCAGTATGAGGCCATTCTCCAGCAGCAGGGAGCAGTCAGAGTCCATATTACATCATCAGACTCTGGATTTGGATGCAGATGTGAGTTTAATATTTCTATAAAGCTGCACTGAAACTCTTCACAGGCTCAAAGAGTCACTTCAGCACGTGAACGAAGACGAGAACGAAGCGATTAAATCAGTCACAATCAGCATAAGCTGAGATGAACGAGATGACATTTGTAACTCCAGTTCTCTCAATGAATACTAGAAATGCACATGATGGAAATTCTGGTATTGCAGACTGTCTCGGGTGGTCAGGAGGAATTAAAATAGAAACACACCACAAAAGCAGAACAGCTTACAACCTCAGCTTTTTTTTTTTTGGGGGGGGGGGGGGGGGGGCTGGAAGTCAATACACTGTAATGAATTGAGAAATGCTTTGTGAAAATGCAAGCAAATGAAGATAAGGGACAGGATGTCCTCTTAAAGCACAGACACTGGTGGAAGTGAAGAGACAGCAGGTGGATGATGTAACATCCTTTGGTCGACTGTCCAAGGACAATCTGGTAGTGATGAAAAAACAATAGTTCTATACCAGATCTGTTTGATTAGTCGCGTGTTTGAAAAGTAACCAGGATTTCTGTTAAAATCTTTATTTCTGTTCTTAAGTCATCACAATTAAAGATATCCCAATTATGTTTTTAAACACATAACAATATTATACGACCAGTTAAAGTGCACTTGTATGTATCTGCAACTGCAGTTATGACGAGTTGAAAGTAAAGATGATATATCCTGAATCTTTTATGTAACCTACAAAAAGGTGATAAATATCAGTAGAGGTGGATATCTGGATGGATAACTAAAGAGGAGAGTCAGGTATTAAGCCTGTGACGAACCCTGACAAATCATTTTTTATTTTATTTTGGTCACCAGACTGTCGAGGCAGCGAGCTGCAGCCAACACATTTCTGCCTGAAATAGAGCCGTTGAGTGTTGGATTTCACCGACCTGACCCGCTCAGCTGCATTACACAGATCGTATCCTCAGTGATGACATAGTAGCACATTTATTCTCGGAGCGGACTGCGCACTCTGAAGAAGGCACGCCACGGCAGCATGCTCGTGGGCGTGGCCAACTGTGGCAGGACAGCCAGCCAACCAGCAGCGTCCGCGCCACCTCGGCTAAACACATGGTCAGGAGTGAAGGAGGGCAGGCTGGAGCACTGGGACGTGTTAAATGTAAATCATCAACATTTGAAAGCACTGAATGCTTTTGGCTTTAGGAATAAAATTTTCCTCAAAAATGATTAGTTCAGTTGTTGAGAAAAGTCGATTTCAATCATTCTTCAAATATTTCTCGCAAGAGGCAACATTTTTTCAAAGTGGATATGAGGTACAGCAGGTTGAAATAAAACCGGACAAATATAGAATGACTGGGCAGACAAGCACAGTTCAGGCTCCGTGTCACTCTGCGAACACTTCGTCACGTCGCCTAAAGAGAAAGAAATTCCCGCCAACCAGCTGTCCAAAAAGAGTGTTGCAGCTTTTGATTCCCAAAAGATCACCCAGTGAACCTGAAGGAGGGGGGGAGGTTATCAGGTTCTTGGGATCAGTCCAAGTCATGGAGAGAAAGGGAACAGCAGGGGAATGTGTGTGTGTGTGCGCGTGTGTGTGGGGCAGCAATGGGCTGCCAAATATGGAGAGGGGAGACGACCAAACATGAAAGTGTGTGAACTGGAAAAAGTTGTTCTGGTTCTTTATTGCTCTCAGCTGATGTTGGACTTGTTTTATGCTTTCAACCAAACAAAAAAAAATGAAAAAACGCGGATGTTCAAATCACATCACCAGTTGGGCCACTCAGGACACTGAAGTGGCTTTCTGATTTGAGGTCGGGACAGAGAAGAAGCATATATAATCCTGGACAATTAAAACCACAGTCTTGCCAGTAATTCACTATGTAGTGATCACAATAGTTAAAGGATAGGTTTACAATGTTCAAGCTTGTCTTAAAACAATCATCAGGTGCCCATATGTTCATTGAAACAGCTTTCTGTAATCATTCTATTCATACAGGCCATTAAAAGAACACTTCTTAAAGCACTCCAAATGTAAGTGATGGAAGACAAAAATGCACAGTGCTCGTTTTGTGCTCAGATATGGACTTCAGTGATGCAGCATGCTGAAGACACATGAAGCAACAGCAGGGTCTCATCAGGACACTCTCACGGTCTTTGATGATAAATGAACAGAACAATCTGCTAAAATGCTCAGATGAGTATAAATATTTGTTATGATCAAGACAAAACTATTTCCTTCTGCCTTTATTTCTCTCTCAGTCTCTTTCTTCTTGTAGTCCTAAAAATAAAGTCCTCTAGTAACACCAATCCACCACACTAACCCTGATCTCCCGCCCTGTTTCCATTCCTCCTCCTCCTCCTCCTCCTGGTTCGTTCCTAAAGTTCCTAGAATCTTCCACAGTTCCAGTTTCAGGGAACGTTGGGAACGTTAAGAAGCTGCCAGGTCCACAAACTGCGGTTGGCCTCAGACGACGTCATGTTCTTTCTGTCTCTCCACATGTAGTTCACATGTAAGCTTGCCTCTGTCTGTATGTCCATCATCCTGTCTGATTAATTCCCTGCATGTCTGTCCGGCTGCCTTATTGGCTGCTCCTACAGTATGTGTACTCAATAGCATCAAGGTTCGTATCCAATTAAATAGACAGCTATTTCAGAAATGTCCATCAATAGTTGAAAAATGAAAACCCCAGGGAATTTTTTTAAAGTAGCAATATTTATATGACTGTGTGTCAAGTGAAAAGGATGACTAAAGAATTATATCCCAACTCTGTAGATCTCCTCAGCTCTTCTGAGCATGTCTGTGTCTTTTAGCGCCTTATGGTTTTTACGGAACATTTACTGTATGTTTCACCTGTTTCTAGCAGCAGCAGACAGCTGGTTTCAACAAACAAGTGCTTAACAACAAACTGTACACCACCTGCTCAGCACCAAACAGCAGACAGACACAGTTAGAGACTAGCTGGTGGAGAAAGTGGGACATTTGGCAGCTAAAGAGGCAAATGTTTCTCTTTAACTCTTTACCAAATGTAAATGGAATGTCAATAATGTACTTAAATTTGTTGGATGGCCATAAACATCCTGCCAAATGAACAATAATATTGCTCCGTGTAGGCTGGGTGAGCAACATATAAGCTATTATATGTGGCGAAGTGTAAATTAATGTCTTAAATCACATGATGTTATGAGACAAATTAAATGAGTGCAAGTGTGCAAATGGGGCCACAATGTGTGGTGAGTATCACTAGATGTAGACATAACTGTATGTTTACAAGAAAAAAACAGGACAGTTAATATTATTATTATTATTATTATACAAAACATGCTCTATTTTTAAAAAAGAAGAGGTTTTCGCTCTTCCCAACTACAGGTCAGAAATGTGTCCTCTCAACTATCAAATCAAGCTAACAATAAATGGATCCCGAGACAAAATGTTTCCAAACTGAGATGTGCCAGGAGCTGTGACATTAAACCGTCTTGGAGCTCCTGTCCTAAATAATGTAATAACCAACCGGAAAAACAGACATGTGATGAGACACTGAGGGACACAGAAAAAATGTCTCCACGGGGCTGAACGGGTGTTCAATCACACAAAGAAGCATCTGTGACAGTGTGTTCAGAGGCCTGCAGGGGATTAACTTCTGCTCAATAGGACAGTGTGTTTTGTTTATGTCTGTGTACAATATTGGCTGAGTGACAATAGGAGCTGTGTAACTGAATGACTGTACCGTAAGTGGGGCAGGCCGGTGGCTCAGCAGGCGGGACAACTCACTCTGAGCCGGCGGCAGTTTAACGCTCACTGTTGGCTTCTGTCATCTGCTTTATTCCTACAGAATTAACTGTAAAATGTCATGAAAATAATCTTAAAACAGAAAAAGCTATGATTATGCCACAGACGTTAGAAATTTTTATCAGGGGCAAATTTAAATGTCAGGGCAAGTTTTAAGGAAAATTGTGTTATTTATCATGCTAATCCACACTGTCTTCCTCTTTGGGGCTGATTCCTGGGGTGTTTCTGCACTGCACTGTTAAAAATGATAGGTTAGTGCCCTTTTCTTTGTCTGTTCATCTCTGGTGGCTAATGTCGCTCATATTAACCATGCAGTTCTTTTAGTTTCAAACAAAATCATCATTGTGAAAAGCATCACTTCCTGTAGCCACAATTGCCCTGAAATGTCACTTTTCACATTTCAGTAAATATTTTATATAGCAATCAGGAGCAATACGGCAGTTTGTTGTCTGGTACTGTATTATTATCAACACAAGATGCACCAAGACAACACTGCTGTTGCAAATTCACAAGTCAAAATTAAGCTCAAAGTAAGAGAAAATGCATCCTCTAATTCATTAAAAATGCTTCACTTTTAGGGAATGATGCAATAGCAATTTATTGTTGAAACTGATGAAGCTTCACCCTGCCATGTAGCATTATGGGTAAAAATAAATAGATAGATCACAAATTTACCAGAAGAAAACCTAGATATTCTCTGAAATTGAAGTCACAAATTTATGACATAAAAACTTGGCAAAATGGTGTTTTTTAAGTCATCCACTGCAGTGGTAATACACAGCAAGCGGTGGTGTCTGTGGTGTGATGAGGTTGATCAAGTCTGATTTTTTTTGTTGTTGTTGTTACTTTGTGACTTTAATCGCAGAGAATATCCAAGTTTTTTCTCATACATTTACGGCTTTAATCTAGGAAATCCTAAATTGTTTTTTATATTGCCCCCCTCCCTGTATTTTACGGAGTGTCTGTTGGCATCCGGGTGACAATAGTCAAATGGCAGCTATTTGGCTATTAACACCCGGCCCCCTTAGGAAGCCATGTACAGGTGATGTAGTATAAACAACGTCAAAGTTCACAGTTCACAGAAGCTTTGGTGAAACAATGGGTCTGTCGCTGTACTTCCACCTGGGAGCCGAGTGCACTGACTTTTGTTTTTTTTTTTATTTTCACACACACACACACGCACACACACACACACACACACACACACATATATATACACACACTTGGACGAACACGGTGCAAATACCATCATCTTTTTTTTTTTTTTACCTACGATGACCCTAATATGCCTTCGTAGTCAAGCTTCATTGGGTTCAGGATTTTTGATATATGGGAAGTCACATCATCACTTAAACATTATCACAATTTGGTCCAGCTAATTTTTTTCTTAATGGCTGTTTTTAAGACTAAATCTCAAGATTTCTGAGGCTACACCTCCAGACGGACAGAGCTGCTAGACAAAATCTGAATATGGAAAATGTCTAATGAACTGTTTATAGTCTAGACCAGAACTCGGTTACATCAACCAGAAAGAGAGAAAGTAGGAGGAAGACACATTTGTCTAAAAGAAAATGCTGCCAATTGTTCCTGTGAACAGTTCTTCACACCTCTCTGCTGACATGAATGGTGTTTTTGCAGGGTGTCCTGTATGTATGACCTGCGGTCTGCATGCAACGAGTTCTCAACACTTGCGACATTCCAGAACGTTCTATACTTTCTATTATTAAGCAGAAAGAGGAAGAGAGAGTGGGACGGTTGGGGGGGGCCTCTTCCTCTTCCCCTCTTCCTCTTGTCCGTCCTCTTGCAGAAACATGAATGAGCAGATTCCTGGCAGACTGAATGGAGAAGTGGTGCTACAGAGTACAGGCAGATCATTCAAACCTTTCATTCATTCAATAAATGTGTGTATGAATGTCATAGACCAGTTTCATTATCCTGCTGCTAGATGACAAATCCTTAAGCTCCAGTACAGAGTTTGGAAAATTTGCTCAAGACCGAAATTGACCTGTCATGTTGAAAACACAGACCTGAACCCAATCGGGCTGAAGATATGGACTGTGCATCCTGAGTGGAACCTGAGGAAATAGAATCCCAACTGATGAGAGTCCATAAATAGTTTTGAGCATTCACTGTTTGCTGACGACATGCCTCTAATTAGTGTTAAAATGCCATGAACCGCTCTACTCGAAGATCCCGGATGTCTGAGCTCCTCACGTTTTTGCCGGGGGTGAGCTGAACCACCCAGCAGGAAAGTCGGCCATTTGTGTCCTTGATATAATTAGTTTTTGTCATTACCTACCACTCATGACTATGCTAGCATGGGTGTAAACTCTGAGCCTTGTACTGTGTATGCATGGTTTTGTACATGCACATGTTTCTACATGTAGACCCTGGTGTCTGTTACTAAATTCAACTCCTATCCAGTCAAAACCTCAGATTTAAAACTAACTGGCTTTAACTGGTACGTTCAAATCTTCAATAATAACAATCTACCCTTTGACTTTTGCAACATTAACATTTGTAGATCTTTGAGCAGAAGTGATGCAGATAAAGATCTCACTGATGTGTATAAAAAGCCTCATAGTGAAACGTCTAAGAGGCCAGCTTCCTCCCAACCAAACAGCCCTTAAAGTAACAGCATGATCTCTAAAGGCCCTGAGGACGTAAACCGTCTGTATCCACTCTCTAATGTTCATGTGCTACTAATTCTTAACTGCTCAGAACAAAAGTATACAACTTTTTAAAGTAAGTAATTAAACTAATTTGTGGGGTGTTTTCTGTTTAGGTTTTTAAATATTTTTTCCCCTTAATGCAGTCAAAATGATAGGCAACAAGGGGAGAGAGAAATTGGGGATGACATGCAACAACTGTTGATGTTGTAATTAATCATCTGCAGTTCTGTGTTGTACAAATCCGTTATGGCGAGGAAAATCTGATTAATGCCAATTTTCTTTTTTTTTTATGATTAAAAGTCAAATAGCCTTTGCGCTGCTTTATCTTACACAGATCGAGGTATCAGTGGCCTCCAGACTTGTGTGTGAAGTGTGAATGTGGCTGTTTGTGCGTACATACAAGTGTGGGTGTCACTTTAAGGTGGTTTGTTCTGCTCTTTTGGCAGTCAACACTTGGACCATTAAAAAAAAAAAAAGCAGCAGCACTGAAAATATTGCTACTACTAGTTAGTGATAGCAGTATTGTTTAGGGGGTAACAGTGTTTCAGTAATAACATCATCTCATTTTCAGCTCTTCTGCTGTATTTTTGTCAGTTTCAACAGCAGAGAACTCATCACACTGGCATCATGTCTGCTGTCACTGATTATCTGTAGCTTTTTTGTTGGAGCTCCAACTGTTTGTCTTTATCATGTCTCTCCCACATTCACGTTTGGTTAGCCTTTTTCCAAACACGTAGAAAAGTTAACCTGAACACGATGTAAGACTGAACAATGAAGTGAAACAAACTGGCAATTTAGTCTGATTACCTGGTCATCCATCCAGTATGTCTCACATTTTGGAGAGCACCATTAGAAAAAATAAAGAGTGCTTTGAGCTAAATGCTAATACATCTTAGATTTTAGTTTGTTAGCCTCCCAACATTTTCTAATTAGCAGTAAAGGTGAACTACAGCTAACGCTGATGGGAATGTCCTTAGTTTTGCAGGTTTCGTGATAAACCAGTAAGTATCCGATCAATTAAAATTCTGACCTGAAGCTGACCCTCGATGATAAGTCAGAAGTTCACCAAAGTCTTTACAGTTCATCCCGAGAGGAACATGAATGTCTGCAGAAAACTTTATGGCAATCCATCCAATAGCTGTCAGCTAATTCTGTGGTGTGTGCCATTGCAGCGCTGCAGAAGAAGAAGACACAACAAGGTGACATCATTTAAAGAGCTCCAGTCAAAGCTCAAAACTAACAAATGTCAACCGCAAGGTGGTGGAGGAAAAGTCAGGGATTCATCCTCTGAGGACCGTGTCCAGCAAATAGTTGTTGATATAGTATGATAGTATGATATTTCAGTCTGGGCCAAAGTGGACCGACAGACAGACATACAGTCGATTAAACGTTGCCTAGCAACGGCAAGACTGCCAAAAATGCACCAGTATGATGGGAATCAGATCTGCATGGAGGCTTTGTCTTTGTGCCCCGATTTTTTAGGTGTCCAGACTGATCGTCCCGTGAGGCCGCCACAGCTGCCATATTGGTTACTATGGTTGCAGGTGTAACTGTGTTTACCTGTTCGTGCACACACAAACACAGTACTCGGTCGAAGAAGGTTCAGCTTTATTTGTTTTCATTAATATCAATTATGGGCTTTATGTGTGTGTGTTTGTGTGTGTTCATGTTGGTGTGGTGTGTTTCTGAGGAAAAACATGTTCTCTGTTTTCTTCCCTTTAAGAGAAGCCAGGAGTTTGAGTAACTGTGATACCAACCAAGTGTGTGTGTATATGTGTGTGTGTGTGTGTGTGTGTGAGTGGTGGGTACAGGCAGGAGGAAGTAGGATGCGTGTGTGGTGTCAAGTGATAGTGTGTGTTAGTGTGTGATCAGATGCTCTATGTTGCATTATACCACCAGCTTTCTTATCAATGACCTGGCGTCTGGGGTGTGAGTGTGTGTGTGTGTGTGTGTCAGGACAGCAGTATGTTGTTGCTGATAGCACTCTGGGGATGAACAGTGTGTTTCTGTTTTCCATTGATAGCCAGTCGGGATTCATTTATCTGTCCTGACACAGCAGGCGACTGATTACATACACACACACACACACACGCACACAGAAACAAGCAACTGATTTCCTCTCTGTTGAAACACAACGGTCACACACACAGACATATTAAACTTTCCTGCTGCAGGAGGGAGCCAATGTCTGATGCAGTCATTATTAAAGTAAGGCTACAAATAGTACAACAGTTTGTCGTTTTTCTTTCCAGTTTCCAGTTTTCAGTTATGTGTGAATTATTTAAATGTGGCTGCCATGGTACTTGTGTAAGTGTCTGTGGTTCAATACACTTTTCCTTATCAAGAAGTGTTACCACAGCAACTCCACAACGTGCTGCTGTTTGATTATCAGCTTATAATTACAAGAGATTCAGCACTATACCTGCTGCGTCCTACGCTCCATTTAAAAGGGTTTCCTTATGTACCGCTACAGTCAAATGGAGCACAGCTAATGTTATACACAGTACATGTAACAGATTTGTGATGTCATGTATACTCCAACTTCCCAGCATACCTCCACACTCAGCTTCAACCTGAGCAGAGTAAGTAAAAACACCTGTGTGAGTGTGCAGGGCCTACAACCAGTGTGTCTCATGAATAACTGACAGCTATTTTCCTTTAAAACTCTAAAAAGGCATTTGGTCCTTATAAGGACAAAAGTACACTCCCACACACGCACACACACGCCACACACACACACACACGCCACACACACACACACACTCTCTGTCTCTCTCTCTGTCTCTCTCTCTCTTTCTCTCACACACACACAAACACAGCCCTAGAGAAAGTACAGCAGGATGCACTTTTACATGTTACTGGCAAAGCTGTGGTTACTCCCTTTCATAACTACCACCAAGCATGCCGAACCACACACTAGCACACACACCACATGAAGGCTGTTCCCAGAAGGAATGCTCCATGGCTGCCTGCTTCTCTTCCTCCTTCTTCTTCCAGCAGCTGACTGAGGTCAGATGGACGCTCGCTTCCACTGAAATCCTTGAAGGAAAAGCTCCACCCAAAACCACTTAAACCCCTAAAAAACCAGCTGCTGGTGGTCTGCCCTAGAGTTTTGGCTCAGTTTGGTAGTTTTGTTGTATTGTTCTTTTTCCTGGCTATGATGTCAAGTCCAGATATTTTCAGCATGCTGGCAGAAAATGTTTCCAAGGTCTGAAACAATAGTAATTGCCAGGATTTGGTGTCAGTTTCTATAAAGATTCCACGTTCACAAGTGAAGAAAAGCTGGTGTTTCCTAAAAATCACAGCGCTCATGGGATTTTTCCACGTTTATTTTTAATTCGTCTCCCATCAAGGTGCTGCCTTGCAGAACACACAAAATTACTAAAAAAAGTGTGGAGTCTAAAAGTGCATTCAAATTCAACACAAGGCAAAATTTGGCTTCCCTTAAATTTTCCACCATTGGAACTTTTCCAGGAACCTTCTTAGGAACTTACTTTTACCTGCATCTCATTTCCTTGACATGTTCCCAACATATTTTGGCTAAAACAGATTTTCATGATAGTGCTATGGAAGCCTACAGGGATCTATATTAAAGTTTTTTTTTTTTCACATATCTCCTCAAGTCCATTCTGGCTTCCAAGCTATAGAAATCAAAATGTACCTATTTTTTCTGTTATTTTTATTCAGTCTCCCTCTTTTTTGCTGTGAAGACTCTGTGGACGGGCTGCGGGTCGTCAGGGACAATCTGCACCACCTGGTCAAACTGTGACATTATTATCATAGGCATATGTGTCTTCCCCCTGGCTTTTGTTTTGTTATTTGGCTTATTTTCTGCACCATTCAACTCACAGCTCATTTTCTACTCTTTCATGCTTCACAGACATCACTGATGTTTCATAAAACCCTCTCTCCATGTTTTCACTTTGGTTCATAGTTTCTACAAAATAAACCTTTTTTAAGTTACATCTTGTGTGTGGTCTTCCCTCCTTGTCCTCCCTGGTACCGGATTGTGACAGTTGCTCAGTACTTACGGTCAACATTGTGATGTAGGTGGCACTCTTTTCTTTGTTTTTCAGCCACCATGGTTATGGCCTGTGTCGTCTTCTTCTGTTTATTGGAAGCAACCTAGAAACATAAAATGCATCACTGCCTGTGCGCGCGTGGACGATTTTTCTCAGGACAAATTTATATACAGCTCTACAGCACAACAGAACTAACATTTAGAGAGTGTGTGTGTCTGTGTAGGTCTGTAATTACACCGTTTCGTGAGATCCTGTGGTGAAGCTGTGAGAGCTGTAATTTCAGAGGAATGAAGGGAAGACGAGGACGAGTCTCTCTTTCTCTCTGTGACCTTAGTGAACTGCAATAATGATAGAAAATGTTCCTCAGTTTCTAATTTTGTCCCATATCTTCTTCCTTACTCCTGGTAAAGACGGTGTGAAAGTTGTTCTTACAGCATCCAGAGGAAGTATTGATATCAATTATATAATATATTGGACTAATATTGATCTGATATTAAATGTCAGATATGTTCAGGTCATTGTTGTATGAACGTATAAGTATAATCCATACCACTGAATGGTGTTGTAAACCTGATCATGTTGGGACAAAACTCTGTTCATACAGTCACAGTAGGGGGACAAACCTTCTCTCTGGGTACAAAAGTCTGTTTCCCACAAGATAAACTATAAAGTTTTAGTGTTGAGACTAAGGATAAAACAGATTTAGGACGCGTTAATGGAAACAGTATCTGGGGTGGGCATTTCAGATGACATTGGCTGACATTTGACAACCAAGTTGCTTAGCGACATGCTCTGTGATGTGTTACCGACCAGATAATGTCACATTATATCCTGCAAACATTGTTTTTATGTCTTTTTTACCTCCTCCCAGCCATCAACAATTCCTGATTCAAGCTGTCTGTGCCTTTACAGTGTTTTCGAGGACCTACCGTGCTATTAAGTTTGTATTTCACACAGAAAGTGGTAGCTTAAGCGAGAAAGGAGCTGGGGTTCAAACTTATTTGTCTAGCTCTCTTTCTCCATTTTTTTAAACAACTATTTGTGGCAAATGAGTGAGTGCAATACTATGAATGTCTTCCAAGAGAAACTGTATGAAAATGTGCCCCGTTATTCCCATATTTAAACTCTTCCACGCTCTTTGACGGACGGCTTTTCCCCCCACGTCGTTCAGAACAACTTTAAATGGTCTTCATTTCAACACTTTGCATGAACTAGTTCTGTTTGAGCACAACACAACCCGTAGCATACATCGGTAACACTGGCACTGACTCCCACTATGTTACTTTCCATTTTTGTTACTTCAGCACCTGTTGAGTCACATACAGTGGGTATGGAAAGTATTCAGACCCCTTTAAATTTTCACTCTGTTTCATTGCAGCCATTGCTAAAATCAAAAAAGTTCATTTTATTTCTCATTAATGTACACTCAGCACCCCATCTTGACAGGAAAAAAAAAAAAAAAGACGTAGAAATTTTTGCAAATTAAAAAAGAAAAACTGAAAATATCACATGGTCATAAGTATTTAGACCCTTTGCTCAGTATTGAGTAGAAGCACCCTTTTGAGCTAGTACAGCCATGAGTCTTCTTGGGAATGATGCAACAAGTTTTTCACACCTGGATTTGGGGATCCTCTGCCATTCTTCCTTGCAGATCCTCTCCAGTTCCGTCAGGTTGGATGGTGAACGTTGGTGGACAGCCATTTTCAGCTCTCTCCAGAGATGCTCAATTGGGTTTAGGTCAGGGCTCTGGCTGGGCCAGTCAAGAATGGTCACAGAGTTGTTCCGAAGCCACTCCTTTGTTATTTTAGCTGTGTGCTTAGGGTCATTGTCTTGTTGGAAGGTGAACCTTCGGCCCAGTCTGAGGTCCTGAGCACTCTGGAAGAGGTTTTCTTCCAGGATCTCTCTGTACTTGGCCGCATTCATCTTTCCTTTAATTGCAACCAGTCGTCCTGTCCCTGTAGCTGAGAAACACCCCCATAGCATGATGCTGCCACCACGTTTCACTGTCAGGATTGTATTGGGCAGGTGATGCCTGGTTTTCTCCGCACATACCGCTTAGAATTAACGCCAAACAGTTCAATCTTCATCTCATCAGACCAGAGAATCTTATTTCTCATAGTCTGGGAGTCCTTCATGTGTTTTTTGGCAAACTCTATGCAGGCTTTCATATGTCTTGCACTGAGGAGAGGCTTCCGTCGGGCCACTCTGCCATAAAGCCCCGACTGGTGGAGGGCTGCAGTGATAGTTGACTTTGTGGAACTTTCTCCCATCTCCCTACTGCATCTCTGGAGCTCAGCCACAGTGATCTTTGGGTTCTTCTTTACCTCTCTCACCAAGGCTCTTCTCCCACGATTGCTCAGTTTGGCTGGACGGCCAGGTCTAGGAAGAGTTCTGGTCGTCCCAAACTTCTTCCATTTAAGGATTATGGAGGCCACTGTGCTCTTAGGAACCTTGAGTGCTGCAGAAATTCTTTTGTAACCTTGGCCAGATCTGTGCCTTGTCACAATTCTGTCTCTGAGCTCCTTGGGCAGTTCCTTCGACCTCATGATCTCATTTGCTCTGACATGCACTGTGAGCTGTATGGTCTTATATAGATAGGTGTGTGCCTTTCCTAATCAAGTCCAATCAGTTTGATTAAACACATTTGGACTCCAATGAAGGAGTAGAACCATCTCAAGGAGGATCAGGAGAAATGGACAGCATGTGAGTTAAATATGAGTGTCACAGCAAAGGTTCTGAATACTTATGACCATGTGATTTTTCAGCTTTTCTTTTTTAATAAATTTTCACAAATTTCTACATTTCTGTTTTTTTTTCTGTTAAGATGGGGTAAATACTGGAGCATGATCAATTAAATTCAGTTCAATTCAGTTCAATTCAAAGAATGAAAATGCTCAAGATTAGACAAATTAGGTTTTAAAGGTAGCCTGAAATTCTGCTCAAAGCCCAAAAATGCTGATCGTACGACAACAGCTTGTATATAAAAAGTAACTATTATAAAACTTCATATTGCTCAGATGTTCTTATTAGTGCTTTTACAGTAAGAAGGTGACTGGTGTCTTTGATGATGTGACGACAGAGGTAATACCAGTGGGATTTGTTGTTTGGTCAAGGGGATTTGATTACCACGTGTAGTGTTAAATACACATAGCCCACTTCACATAAAAAACAATTAGGCAGATTAAACAAGACCGAATTATTATATGTATCTAACATTAAAAGCACCTTTTGATGAGTTTGTGGGGTCTTGCCCCCCTGTAATGGCTTTTCCTTTTGAAAATGCTGTTGAAATGCATGCCCTTTTCTTAAATGCAATGTTGCCTCACTTAAAAGCTTAAGCTCTTGTTAATATAAGTTCCAAGGTACTTATAACTTAACACTTTCCACATGCTGCCCGTTGAGAATGGTCCAGGATAGTGGAAATTATGTTTTCCAGAAGTAAATACTCATGTTTTTAGTTTGCCAAGCATGAGCAATATGTTACACTCCATGTTGTCAATTTAAAGGTTTAGGCTAATTGATAAATAGATATAGAGATATGAGTTACTTCCTGTAGGCTCTAAAATACAGAAAGAAGACTGGTTTTGATTTCCTTTTCAAGAATTGGAAGGATTTAAATCACAAATCTCTCTACACATGTTAATATACTGGGAGTCCATAATACACACAGTGTGTGTGTGTACGGCTTTATTCAGTAGCTGCCGCTGTCTAATTAAAGTAGGCAGACAGGCTGCTGCTGCCTGTCTGCCTCCTGCACAGAGACACACTGCAGGATAAGGAGTCCTAATAAGGAGGAGATCACAGCGGTGGGCACACACACAAACACACACACACACAGAGCAGTAATCCCATTCCTAGGCTGTCTCTCCCCCCTGGGGCGTCGGCTGTGTGTGTGTCCTATTAGCTTTCTTATGATGCCATCAAGTTTACTGGGCCCGTCGACCAGTCAGTGTTTGTCTGTCAGTCAGTCAGTTAATTAACCTTTTACCTCGTCGGTGAGCAATTTTACCATTTGAACATGGAAGAAACTAAAAGACATTAACTAGGCTGTGGGATCACAAATTTAACAACACTCTTTTGAAATCACCTTTTGTTAAGATTTACATAGATTACCAGCTCAAACTACATGACTGCATCTTCCAGAATACGTTTTTAAAAAATCAAACCTGATACAATATGGCGGCTCCAACTGATCTGTGGATTTGAATCATAATCCGACACACAGACAGATTAATTGACCCAATTATAAAAAATTGTCTTTATTTTACATTTACAGCATTTGACAGTATCTCTTATGCAGAGTAATTTAAAGTTCTGCTCAGTAATCTTGCGAACAGGCAGCTACATCATCTGATGAAATGAACACTGAAATGTGTCAGCAATCAACCCGGTGCCCATTTGAATATTAATGCCACAGGTGCCTTATATATCATCGCTAAAACAGTCTGCCACCAGGCAACCTAACTGTGATTTAGTCCATCGGTAAAGAGGTCTAACTGTCACTTTTAAGGATACCAGTCAACTTGTCAGTTCAGTGAGTCAGTTAAGATGTTTATCCTTTATTTTAATACAGAGATGTCGGATTTCATTCAACATTTAAACATTCAGTCAGGAGTTCAGAAGTTACTGAAGTGGAGTCCAGGGTTCTCACACTAAAAGCAGAAGTGCAATATTGTGGAGATCATGGCTATTATTCCTACTGCTGAGAGCAGCTGCATTCTTTCCCACGAGTGCTACTCTGATTGTCCGCCAGGTTGTGCAGAAAAAGTTAAGCTAAATTGAACTTTGACCTCAAATGAATTTACATTAAATTACTAAAATGCACTTCCAATGGTGCTTTGATGGGAGGACGAAGTTGCGGATACAATTTCACTGCAGAAAAGAATGGAGGATTTTGAATCCCTGTATTTCCATAGGCGTGGCAGGAAATAATACAGAAATAGGGGATACCAGATTCTAAAATGATTATTGTGATTGTTTACATCCCATGTAGTCGCAGACGTCGCTGAGTTTACTGAACTTGACCTTAGACTCCATGTTGAGTGTGAGGATAGAAGTGGATGCTTTTCATCATCATAATAACGATCATCATAGTAAGAAGGAAAAAGACCTGTGACTCATCTGAGATACAAAAGAAGTTTAACCAAACACAGCTGGAGAGTTTGGTAATAAACCAAAAATGATTCTTCAAAAGAACTTCTTGTCAGATCTTAATTTACCTAAAAATGAAGGTGGTGCCGAGTAATTTTAACTTCACTTAAAACTGACAAACAAGTACTAACACTTTATACTGATGGCTGATGAAGCTGCTTTTATGCTCTAATACAGACCTGTTTGGGGTGGGATTTACGTGAAAGCAATTTGGAAATCTCAGAATTACCCAGTTAGTCAGAAATTAAACCAGTGAGTCAGTCATCCAGCCAGGATGTTTAGTATGCAGAGGTGAAACTCAGCCAGTCAGTCAGTCAGCCAGTTGGCCTGTAGGTGGCACATTAACCCAGTTATTCACTCCCAGATTCCCCCTCTTTGTGTGTGTCCACTACTGCTATGGCAGAATCTTCCCTTCTGCGCCGCTGCTGTGATCCGCCCTACATCAGCTGCTACAGACAGAAACCCTGTCCTCAAAATATGGAACAGTAGACTTTCAAACAAATCTGCATAGGTTTTTCTTGTTCTTTGTAGTACTATGCTGCATCCCCCCTGTTTGTTGAAATGTGGCATGCATTTACACTCAGCAAAATTGTTTCCATGTGACGGACTCCCAACTAGGCTGTGATTATCCCTAAAAGTGCAGAATACATAAAAAAAGGAATGCATGAATAGCAATAAACATCCAGGAGCTGTTTATTTACATGTATGAAGACACACAGGGCTGTAATGGGGCTTAATTTACCAGTATTGTTATGTGTGGACCATACTTCATGCATGTTTTCGCAAATCTTAACATAAATTAACAGTGATTTTTATTGCAAGAATATATATATATATATAAATAATAAATCTATTGTAAACAGGATAGTATATCTTTTATACACATCTTAATTACCAGATGAGCAGCAACTGGGCTGTGTTATGTGAAAATATCATATTAAGTAGGCGTGTGAGTGTATTTAAAGAGCTGGATATAAATGAGTGTATACGGTTGGTATGATGACCGGCAGCTCTTATTACAAGACTCTCTGCTGAGAACTCACGTGAACCGGAGCTGACTCGGCCTCTGATTGGCCGACTCGTCCGCACGTGTACCGGCGAATCGTTGTCCTTTATGTAACGTGCAGCGCACGAGGGGCGGGGGGGGCTGCGGTATCTGCGCTGGGCTGGGCTTCATTCATGTCAATGCAGAGTCCTTTAAACCACTTACTATAACGTTTATTTTGCATTTTCATCATTTTTTTTTTTCTGTTCCGTTTTAATGTGAGCTGTCTGTGAAAGTGAATTATTTATTTTCCATTTCCCATTTTGATTCCATTTTTTTTTTGTTGTTGTTTAACAGAAAAGTGCGCAAAATGCAAAATAAATAAACTGCACACACACACACACACGAAGTATGCAGGGTAGGGAAAAAAAAGCATTTGTTAAATGTTTTGAAAAGTAAACACAATGTTAAACTGTAAAATGTGTCTGTAAAAACTATAATTTCATAACAAAAAACTGACATGCACATGTAGCCTTTAACTTTAAGTAGACGTGTAATAAGTGTTTTTGAAAGCTTAATTGTGCATAAAGTGCAGAAGAGACTGCTTTGTTTGAAAGCACCGTGGATGACAGTTGGAGATAGCTTGTGTTTGTAGTTGTAGTAGTAGTAACAGTAGTAGGAGGAGGAGTTGGGATGGATGGACGGATGGTGAAATACCCCTGCAAGAGTTGGAACTGGAGGACAACGTGGCTCTGGAGGCACCCAGCCTGCCTGTCTGTCTCTCTCTCTCTGTCTGTCTGTCTCTCTCTCACACACACACTACTACAGTTACAGATAGAGGTGGGAAACATACTGTAAGCTCCCTGCCCCTAACATAACTCAAAAATACCAAACGGCTTACTGTCCCAACTGCATTCCCCACCAATGACTGAGAAAGTTTCATGCACCAGAACAGGGGTTATTGACCCTGAACGCATCTGACTTTATTCCTTTGAGTACATCTTAAAAACAACAATTTAAAACAGTTTTAAACGTGTCCGCTCTCCTTGGCGACTCCAACTCTCGCCCTGAGGCGAGGCAGACAGACGGACGGACAGACAGACAGGAGAGCGGTGAGACACCCGGCTTCTCCTCACAATCCACGTGTGCTCTGTCCCAACTTTTTACCCGCCACCATTTTCCTGGAATTTCAGCCTGCGCACTATCACTCCGCCGGCCGAAAACATAGACCCCGTCTTCAGTGCAAGATTAACCGCAGTTGCCGTCGCCCCCGTTTTTTCCGCCCGGACTCGATCGAAACGGGGACCGACGGCCGACATACGGGCGGCGGCTCCGGTTCCCGTTGACGACCCGGTGTCGGTTTTTATGTTTTGGCGCGATTTTACCGCGGCGGACGGACACCGGCGAGCGGCAGACCTATAAACTGTGCACGCCGCCGCCGGCCACACCTACTCTGTCTGCTCGTAGCGGAGGAGGAGGAGGAGAGGAAGAGAGAGGAAGACGGACAGGTGAGGAGCACCATGCGACCCGGCTCCAACTTTAATTTTACACGCAGAAGCTCTCACCCACGCAGATAGTCAGACTTGTGCAACGCCTCCGCCTGTGGACTTTACTGGATATTTGGGACGCCCTCGTCGGTTTTTCTCGCCCGTGAATCTCTTCTGCGAGGACGTTGAAGGTAAGGCGGCCGGCTGCTCGTGGTCTGGGGTCACCTAATGGTGCACACATGGGGCGTTCAGGTCGCGCCGCGGCCGGGTGTTTGTGCTGCGCGGCGCCTTGTTGTAGATTTGCGCTTCACGCAGTTGAAAGCGGTGAATCAGAGGGAGCCGGCCGGTCTCACGTGTGGCCCCGGCGTTGCTCAACCCATGCGGGGTTTAAATGACCCTCACAGCGGGTCAACCTTTGGACCCCGAGCCTGCTCTGTGCCACCGACGGACTCTTCTCACACGAAAACGCTGACATAGTGTGGATTAGTAGCGTGTTGCATTTTTAGTTTTTTTTTTTTTTTTTTTTTAGTTTTTTTAATTTTGTAAACGTGTCGCATTTACGGAATCTGGTTAAACGTCTGTTTACATGGTGTTAAGTTTTTTTTTTTTTTTTTTTTTTTAATATTAACTGAGTCTGGGGCTAAAGCATGCTGTCAGCGCGACCCGACAAGAAATAATGAAGCTTCAGCAGATCTGCATTCAAAACCTCCATTTAGAAATGTGTATTTTTTTTCAGCAGCCTCAGTGAGTCTACTCGTGTGCATGAGCTGGACTTAGTCGCCGGTAGTTTTTAGAGAATGGCATGCATTCATAAGTAATGCGCAGTCGTTTAAAGCTATGTTGAGTGGGGGGGGAAATGTCGCCATAAACACTATTAATTACTTAGTTTTACTGTCTTGTCACGGCGCAGACTGGCCCGTATTTAAGTTTTGGCTCAGGTTTCCCAGGCTGTGACGGTAGAGAAAGGCAGCCTGTCTGCACCACACACACTGCTGCTTTGTTCTCCCACACAGCCTGCCATACATACACATACCATAAGACCCCAGAGGAATATTATAGGATTTCCCTCCGCCACATAGGGCTGCTTTCTGGCTTCAGTCAGTTTGTTTAATCAGAAGATTGATTTTATAGCATTTTGGAGTAGTAGTGCAGAAAAAAAACCCACTAGATCCTCATTGGTGAGTGTTTGAATAAAAGATCCTTTGGGCTGTTTAAATGGTAACTACCCGGGCCTTTGTGCTTTATTCTCTGATAGGAGTTGTGAGAGGGTCTCTATTTCCTGCAAGGAAGCTGAAGTGTTTGCTCGTGTGTGTGTGAGACACAGCAGCAGAGGTTTTAAGTGTTGAGCAACAAAAGGAAGAAAAAACAAGAGCCAGCCATTCCTTCTCTTGGCATTTTGTTTTCCATGTCAGCAGGAAGCCGGGCTCCATTTGCGGGTGTTTTTATTAACTTTCTGAGAAGGAAAAATGTAAGTTGTGGAAAGGGGTGTTAAGTTTCTGCCCCTGTCTCTCCCAGCTGTTCCTATGATGTCATGGGGAGGGGGGTGTTAAATCTTGGGGTGATTTGTGGCAACGGGGCGGGGCTACACTGATGTAAACACAGATAAAAGGCGGCACACTGCCGACCAGGGGCTCAGTCTGGAGAAACTGGTTTAAACTTTCACTACAACACGTGTTGGCGCTGTTGGGATTTACCCCGTTCATCTCTGACACGAGCTGCTTTTAAACACACTACTGGCTGAGCTCTGGATTTAAACTAGCTCCACTACCTCTCCGATTCATTTATTTATTTTTGTCCTGGTTTTTGTTGCTCTTCTCCCAGATTCTGCAGTCCAACATGTTGCAAAGCTTCGCTCAGTCGCAGGACTGGCTTTACTCTGAGCCGCTGCTGTTTGATGATGAGTTCTGTCAGAGTTTGATGAAGGACCTCCAGTCGCTGCCGACCCCACCGCAGTCCCCCCCAATGAAGACTGGGGTGGGCGGCAGTAAGCCTCTGTCCAAGGAGGACCAGCTGAGTTACGTGTCGGATATCCTGCTGGAAGATCACGACATGCAACTCAACTGGAACTGCGACTTCTTCCACTCCGATGCTGCTGAGAAAGAGGGCGAGCCCAGCGAGCCCTGCTCCCCCCTGGAGGAGAGCGGTGAGGACTGCCTGTGGCAGTGCCTGGCAGCAGACAAGACCATAGAGGAGAAGCTGGTCTCCTCGATGCTAGGCTCCAGCCCGCTGCTCTCTGACATCAACACCAGCATCTTTGAGGAGATCGCCGGTTCCACACTGGACTGCCAGAACCTGATGGACACTCAGGAGCCCAGCGAGTCCACATCAGACTACGGATCTACCGGTGGCGAGCTGTCTACCTATTCATCCAGTGACTCTGGTGAGTTCAGACCGTATACTGATTTTTAAATGACTCGTTTGAAAGTTTAGCTAAATTTGTTTGGATCTGTTATAAAATCAGTGATCCCTTTATGATCTTGTGTTTTAACACAGTGCTTTTTAAATTATTTATTGATAGTTTTATCAGACATTAATCTCATTCCTGCCCTGTTATTGTGCAGCTTATCAGTATAAACACTCCTCGCCCAGCTTCACTGGTATTTCATTGATAATTCACTGTTAATGTTTAGTGGCACTGAGCCCAAATTGTTCTTTGCACTGAACTTATCTGGATGCCAGCCGTCCACCTGTTATCTACAGGAGCCTTTTATGAGTTGAGGATGTTTTGGAAGTGTGGGTGGGTTTTTAGCCGTTGACTGACATGAGTAGATGAGCGGTTTTAAGAGAGAGAATTGACTCTAAGGGTGTGTGTGAGAGTGTAAGTGACTCATGTTTAGTGGTAACAGTTGCGGCTCCATCCATTAACTCCTAATGAGTCACTTCACCGACTCGAGCCCCTCGGCATCCCTGGCGATCAACCAGAGAAGATGAGGCAGACTGCCATTTATTGACTTTTTTTGGCTTTTAATCATTTTCTCTCGAAATAACAACCTACTGATAAAAGTAAACCGCTTTTCATGCTCCTATTTTATTTGAAATATGTCATTGTACATTTCAGAGCACTGACTCTGTAACTACTGTTTATACATGTAACTGTTGCTGTAATCTTGAGCTGCCTTCATTCATTAACAGTTACGATTTGCAAACCGTTGTAAGCTTCTGCATGTTTATAGTAGAATGAGAGATTTTGTGTGTGCGTGTAAGCCAACCCCACATTGGTGTGCTGTATACGGTGTCTGCCTCCTCTGAAATCTCGTCACACAAAGCAGATCAAATTACCACAAGGGTCACAAAACAAGGTTGTGCCAGAAAACTCATCTAACCCTTCCCTCCTTTCCTCTTCTCTTCTCCCTGACAGAGGAGGAGATTGACGTGGTGACAGTAGTGCGCTGTTCCTCCAGCCCCTCCCCTCTGCCCTCATTGGCTGACCCGTCTGTTCGTCAGCAGAAGCAGGAAGAGGAGCAGCGAGCTCTTCAGCGTCACCACTTTGAGATCCAGCTGCAACACAACTATGCCGCGCCCTGTCCTGCCTCCCCGCCACCATCATCCTCTTCCTCATCAAACAAGCGCTCGAGAGGGAGCGACAGCTCATCGCGCTTCCAACACTCTTCTCGCAGCTCTTCTTCTTCATCATCCTCCTCGTCACGGTACCATCACCACTCGTCTCGGAATTCGACAGAGACGGAGGATGAGGAGGAGCGGCGGCGGACACACAATGTGATGGAGCGGCAGCGACGCAATGAGCTGAAGAATTGCTTCATGCGCCTGCGAGACAACGTGCCCGAGCTGTCGCACAATGACAAGGCGTCCAAGGTGGTGATCCTGAAGAAGGCCAGAGACTGCATCTACGGCCTGGAGGGCGAGGGCCACAGACTGCAATCCAAGAGGGACAAACTTAGAGCCAAACAGGAAGAGCTGAAAACCAGGCTGGAGCAGCTCCGCAGCTAATGGACCAGGGGCAAACCATGGGCTGCATTTTTAGGTGTATGGAGACAATGTGGGTGAGGGGTGGGGGCATGGCCTGATAAGGGAAGAGATTTTGTACAAAGACAGAGGGACGGGCGGGGATAAAGGATGGCGTTTCATGCTGAAAAGAGTGGACGAAGTTGAACATTTCAAGGACTTTATGGTAACAACAATAACTCTGGACTGTATAGACTCACACTTGCAACTGTTGCCATGGACAAACACACTCATTGCCTCAGAACTGATCATTCTCATGCCTTGACTGCTGACTGTTGAGAGTAAAGTAGCAACGAGGACGGAGCAAGCAATTATTTTAGTTTAGCTGGATGCACACTGAAAGACGAGGACGATATATTTTGTTATTGTTTGTTTATTTCATCCCATTTGGGAATCTTTACTTTGGGGATGCCAAATGGCACAGATGAAAGTAACACGAGACAGAAGCGGCCAGTGGGTCAAATAAATGGAAGCCACATCAGCTCAGTAGTTGAATGAAACTTGAATATTGTGTTTTCAGGATGTCTTATAGCCATACTAACCAGTGATCCCTCCACTCTGACAGATGTTTGATGGTGGCTTTGAAGTTATTTGGTCAACTGCACCTCCGTCAATTCAAGTTAAATTCCAAATCTGATGCTATTTAAAAGGAAGAAAAAAATGTATCAGGTTTTTCAGTGTGCTTTCAGCCCTGTTTGTCCTCAGGTGGACCCTTGGGCCCAACACCACTCTGTTATCAGGTTAATGTGTGTTAATGACAGTACTACATAGACCAGGTTTGATACTGTACACAAAACAATGCTCGGCCTCAGTTCAGTTCACCACCAGCTCACTCACTTCAAAGTATGCATGTGTTTTTCAAGTTGAAAAAATGGAAATTACGTTATGTATTTAAGTATTTGTCATTTAACTGTTTGAAGTCAAATGTAGCCATATTAAACAGCATTCAGGTTTTGAGGAGACTGAACTGGAAAGTGAACTGAAGTGGGAGCTGTGCTGTCGCAGCAAATCAGCCAAAGTCGGGACGGAAAACCTCTGCATAATATTTGTGTGGTGTCCTGACATATTATTTAAAGAGGAAGCTGCCACAGCAGCGATACTGTGACATTTAGTTCTGTTGCTCATAGAGCAGCCATTTTGCTAAATGTAAATTAAGGAAAACGGACGCTATTTTTATTATTAGATGACCATTAATCCAGTTGAAATTGCTGATATGTCATCGAGATTTATTAGCCCTTCTAGGAAACCGGTGAAGATTCTCTTTTGTGAGATTGTCGCTCAACGCCTGCTTAAGTCAAGAGGGTTGGATCTCCCTAAAACTTCCCTGAGGCTACTGAGCTTCATAACTTCATGTGGATGACATTGAGTATACTGTAATTCAGTTACAGATCGATCAGGCTTTCTAAGCAGGTGTGACAAGAGATCTTATGCCTATGACGACAAAACATTTTGTCCATTGTAAAATAGGATTTGAACAATGTACATGTTACATGAATGAGGGCCACTGACCAACATTCCCCTGTTGTAAAAGATGGACGGCCTTCACTGGCACTGTTTTGTGCCCACATGGACACAAAATAGCTTTTAAGAGAGCCGTGACAGCAAGTAATATTTTAAGATGGTTAAAAATTAAGGCTGTATGTGTTCACCAAGAACCTGTTGTATCGGTTTACTATCAGGTTTTTTGTTGTACTTGTACTTTGGGCTGGATCTGAAGTTTGAAATATCAAATACGGGGTTGATTGTTTAACTAAATGCCATTTTACTCTAAATATCAGTTATTGCCAATGGTTATTAATTCATGTGCTGTTGGTAATGAAATGTGCAAATGGAAAACTTTTGCTAATTTGTGTCAAATGTCTTAAAATGCATCCTGTTTTCTTTTATTAATAGAGTTCTTCCTCCTTCAGTCATAGTGTACTTGAACAGATCCTGGTTGGTAAAAATAATGAGAGATGAAATAATGAGTTTTAGCGGTAAAAACCTGTTCTGCCTTGAAATGCATTCTGTTCAGGACTCCTTGTTTCTTTGGTTTGATTACATTGCTGTCTGGTTAAAACCTCGTCTTCTTCTAACATGAACCGTTTCTTTCAGGGAAGCTTGGTATTGCTTCCAAACGTTTCCAGTTATTTGCTTTTAGTTTTCCTTTTGTAGAGCTTCACAGTCACAAAGAACTGCCTTCCGAAGTAAAGACTCAGAGGTTCTAACAAGACAGCAGGGATGACTTCTTTTCTTAGCATGCTAAAACCTACCTCCACCTGGCTGCAGTCTGGCCTCTAATGGTGTTTTTTCCTGGTTTAAATATTGTACAGATTTTTTTTAAAAAAATGTAAATATTTTTGTTATTGTATCATAAATTATTTTAGTCATGTTTTTCTTTTTTGAATTTGAAGATTTAAAATAAATGTTTTTATTTACCAAACAGCACTTTTTTAAATATTGATGTAATTAAAAAATGAATGAGAGTTGTGAAATCAGTTTGGTTTTATTACACACACAAACACAAACACACTTGACGTTATCAGAGTTGTCAACAGTCCATCATCATTCAATGAACTACAAACCCAATCAATCTTGACTTGAGTGACATCACTTGAGGCAATTTATCAGACTTCACAAAGCTACCACTGGAACCCCAACGGACTTTATACAACATAAGTTTCATATGTTATGGTAATCCAAGACAAGTAAACAGAATTTGATATGTAAATCCCCATTAACAACTCCAGAACCACCACCACGGTGGGATATTATGTCGCTTAGTTTGACTAATTCGACCTCTTCTCAGGACTGTATGGGAGTGTGCAGACTGTCCTTGACTGACATCTCCTGCAGTCTCCAGCTGCACTTTTTAAGGTGGAACAAAATTCTTCTTTCCGTTTGCTGAGATAGGGGACCATATAATTCCCAGCTTCAATTCAAACTGAGCAGTGGGTTAATCAAACAGAACAAGTGAAAACCTCTGTGTAGGTGTGCAAGGCCTTTAAAGTAATACTTTCTCCTGTTCACACTGGCCATGAATGATCTCGAAATTTAATCCGATTGAACTCCCCAACCTCACTGAAAACAAATGGTGAGCAAATTTCAGTCCTCGTTCTGATAACAAATGCTTTCCTTCACACACCTGTTACCTTCAGTGGCCCTTCCCAGGTGTCGAGATATGCATGTGTTTTCTCAGGGCAAAGTGTGAAACTGCAGCAGGTAGACACGTTATGCAACCTGAGCTCAGTCCATGTGTCCTAGTGTACATGTGGAGCAGGTGGACATGTGCCCCACAGGTGTTTCTATGTTATCTCATTCCTGTGCAGTGTAGCGTTTCTTTTAAATTCACTACTTGGAAACTTTTGCTTCACCGGTTCAACAGCCAAGACTGTTGTGTTCTGTTGTTTCCTTCATTTTTCAGTTGATTTGATTCTATAGTTTGGGCATCAAAGTTGATTCCTAACTTCAATAATAACATATAACAGAGATGACACATTTTACTTGTAGAATGTCATTTAAACAGAGGTCCAAAGTCCTTTGCATTTACAAGGTAAACTGAAAAAGAAATACTGATTGGCTGGCTGGGTTTTGATTTACAGGAGGCACAAAGAAATGGCACACAAATTTGTGTGTATATTTAAGCTTACTTTATTTACAAGCCAAGTGTGGATTCATGTTCCCAAACTTGTGTATTAACAGCAATTACAGATTCCTCCAGAATGTAAAATCTGTTGTTTACAGTGTGAGATCACTTGTAGCAACTTAGTAACTTTATACTTGAATGAGTCTGAGAGGTTTGCAAAAGTTAATTTTTAAAATGTTTTTATAAACATTTTGCATCCATGCAAAATCAGAATGCGTGTTAGAACAGAGAACATTATCAGCAAAAAACTTTTCAAATGACATTTCAAACAGATGAACCACAGAAAAGTAAAGGATGTTTTTTTTTTTCATTTGGATGGAGATTAGGGTCAGTTTATTTTAGGGTTTGAGAAAGAATGTCCATCAGTGAAGCAATGTATTGAGTAATATAGGGATAACTCTAGTGTGTGTGTGCGTGTGTGTGCAGTTATGTAGGTCAAGGTGAACAAGTGGATGTGACTGGCAGGTGTGTCAGATAGCGGCTTACAGATCCGTTCAGATGCCATAAACGCCTTTTCATCAGTGAGCGACAGATTAGGTTTGTTGTTTTATGAAAGACTGCAGGGAGAGGCCTGATAGTAACTGTGCCAAGGTGGAACTTTGCTAAAACTTGGCACCAGTTGAAGCACTCATCTGTGTTTGTTATTTTAATTCACTGGCAATCAGTCTTTATCTGTTAACATCTTGTTCCTTGTCCATGCTGAATTATACAGGTTTATATCACAGTCAGAGATTATTTCACCTGCATATCTGAGAAATCCTGCACCGACGACCAACTGACTTGGCTGCATGGCTGAAGACGATTCAAAACACTTGAATGAGCCACACTGTTGCACTGGGTGACATGTTTTTCCACAAATTACCACGAACACACACACCTTAGTTTATTTTGACTCAGTCCCACATACACCGTCCTGTTGCTGGAAATACTCACCGGAGAACCAAATGTGGATTAATCCGCCACTGAAAATAGTCCCCAACATATGTGTGATTTCCTCCTCATTTCTTTGCTAAAAACTACACAAACTAAATTGCTTACCCTTGTTTTAAACTTAAAACTATATATTTGTGAGACATGTTTAAAAGATAAATGTTGGAACCAATGGGAGAATAATAAACTGGAGCTGAAAAGATGTCTGTTTCCACTTTAAAGTCGAACTTTTAAAAGAATGAGCCAAGTGTGTGTGTTTGTGTGGGCATTGTACAGTAGCTGACTGTGTTTGCCTCTCATGTGGTTCAGTGACTCAAATATCTGACTCATTCATTCTGATTGAAGGGAGATGGAAAAAGAATACAAAGATAGGAAACAAATGAGAAAGAGGTGAGGAAATATGAAGAAGATGGAGAGAAAAAGTGAGGAACAGACAAAATGAAAAGAGAGAAAATGGAGCCATGAAGCTGAAGTTTGTTTTATTTTCCAACTGTGCAGGAAATAATGACAGAGCTCAGCGGGAAGGTTATAACGCAACTCGAACCAAACCACATTCTGAATACAGACACTGAGCTGTATTACAGCACACAAGACTCATAAATCTGCTCCAAAAACTGGAGATTGATTTCTATGCTCCAAACATATTTTGGCATAATCAGGCTAAGAAATAATATGTGTATAAGTGTGGCAGTATATGACCAAATTAAATCAATCAGTTATGTAAAATATTGAGTTTCATCAGAATGCCCTCTCTCTTCTACCAGTGAGCCAATGGACATTCTGTAATAAAACGTTTCTTCCGAGGTTTCAACTCTCTCTGAATTTTTTTCTGAACCTCATTCATTGTACCGGACTTGGTGTGAAAATTGACATGTGTGATAAAACCGCAACAGTTTATCTTTCGGACAGTAAGTGCGTGGCAGCTGTTCTCAGTCATCAGCTCCATCATTGTGTTCGCGCTGAGATGTTAAATCCACATTTAGCCTGGATGTGACTCAACAGCTGGTAAGTCCACGGTACTTCTAGCTTGTTCCAAGGCTGACGCAGCTGCCCTACATTCCCCTCATCTGTGACCGATTACCCAGAACCCTTTGCTCTGGTGGCTTGCCAGGAGCTCCCCCGAGGGCCGTCAGCCAGCTCTGACGATGCGTTTCCTGTCTGCACGTCACTGGCTATTAGAGTCGTGTTAAAATAATAGGGCTTTTATATCAGAGCCCACTCACAAGCACGAGATCCTGAGCTGGGCGGGCGGGCGCTGTGTGTGTGTGTGTCTATAGCCAGTGGGGATGCCAAAAAAGTGTAAACGTGTGTGTTTGTTTATCTGCGTGCATGTGTGTGGTTTTTCTTTTGTCTCTCTGTATGTAGTTGGTTTTGTTAAACTAGTGTCACGCAGAGAAAATTAATGTAATTTGCTGCCAGCCTGTTCTGAGGTAAAGACGCTTCACACTCAAACTACAGGCCAGGAGCCAAATGTACAAAGAATGTGTAATAATTAAAGATGTTCAGAACTTTTCAAATCAGAGGTTTTTATGAAAGCTAAACCTGCTGTAGGTCCAACACCATAGTTCAGAGAAAATATGACGATTTTGTGATTTGGCAGCTGCACAACCAAATAAACACGTTTATATAACAAAATAAATAGAGTTAATAGTAAGTTCGTTCACAAACTAAAACCAGACATGAACTTCATAAATATGTAATTTTCCTGCTGGATTCATGTTTGAGCTCTGTTAAATTCTCTTTTCCCTCACTGCATGGTGTAATTCTTGTTGGGTCACTTTCAGCACAGTACAGACTGATTTTAATTCTGCCAGTCACCATCAGATTAAAAGTGATCAGTAACTGAACTGAGTGTATTGATTGTCCCCAGCTGTGTGCAGCTGCTGTCTATTAGAAGCCCTGTCAGGTTAATGTCCGATTGATCACTTCAGAATTGCAGATGGCTAGTTTTTAGAGCCTTAGTGTGTGTTTTCATGTGCGTTAACTCCTGCAGGCACTGGTTTTCTTTTCACTGACATCTGCATCTGAAAACAATTGATCAAAACTCACAGATTTGCGCAGAGATAAACCTTATTTTCTTAGTAAAAAGTTTACCATACACAATCACAATGCTAAACTGAGTTTATATGGGTAAAAGGATAATAGAGGACCCAAACATAAATGATCTTTGAATAAGCATATGTACCCATAAACAAACTGTATCACATAATGCTCTGCCTTCCTTCACTGCTCCAGTATCCTGACTAATCGGAGTCAAGGCGTTAAGGGCTTTCAGCAAATGGTACAAAGCTTCAAAGGAAACACCTCGTAGTGGGTGTTTGACCGTAGGGAGAATGTGAGAGCCTTCTGCTCTGCTGTAAGGATACAAGGTTAACTTATTATCATTCTACAACGAGATGCAGATATAGTCCCTTTTTTAACTGGCTGTCCTCCAGTGTTCACACACTGCTGGACCCATTATGGGTCAAGAAATTTGGTCAAACCCCTTTTCACTCGTTTACCCTCGGTTTTCATTTTCCCAGCCTCACCTGAACGTCTCCGCTTTAGGGGTCACAAATGCCGAGCGGATGCTCGGGGGAAATGTAGCAGAAGTTATGCGTTTTAAAATGAAAACGTATTAGTATGGATGCAGCCTTAGTGTTAGTAGCAGTATGTGTGAACATGGTCAAGTCAAGTCAATTTTATTTGTATAGCGCCAAATCATAACAAAAGTTATCTCAAGATGCTTTCACATAGAGTAGGTCTAGACCATACTCCTTAAAATATTATTTACAGAGACCCTACAGTTCCCACCATGAGCAGCACTTGGCGACAGTGGCGAGGAAAAACTCCCTTTTAACAGGTAGAAACCTCGAGCAGAACCAGGCTCTGGGTGGGCGGCCATCTGCATCGACCCAGTTGGGTTGAAAGGGGAGGAGAGAGGGGGAGAGGGAGACAGAACAGGAGGAGAGACAACAAATCAGACTAATAATAATAATAACTGCAGCAGTGAGTGTGGAGCAGGAACATGGGGGCAGTAGACGGCCTGCAGTCACAGATCCAGAATCTACAGCTCCAGAGGCGGAAATACCTGCAGAAAGTGAGAAGGCAAAAAAGCACAGAAAGCACAAGGGCTACCAGGAAGAAATGGAGTTGGTAACCTGTATTAGTGGGATAGGAATGCGTACAGATAGAGAGGGAGAGGAGGAGAGAGAAGCTCAGTGCGTCCTAGGAAGTCCCCCAGCAGTCTAAGCCTATAACACATAACTACGGGATGGTTCAGGGCTCACCTGAGCCAGCCCTAACTATGAGCTTTATCAAAAAGGAACGTTTTTAGCATACTCTTAAACGAAGAGAGGGTGTCTGCCTCCCGAACCCAAACTGGGAGCTGATTCCACAGAAGAGGAGCTTGATAACTAAAGGCTCTGGCTCCCATTCTACTTTTAGAGAATTTAGGTACCACAAGTAACCCTGCATTCAGTGAGCGTAGTGCTCTAGTGGGGTAATACGGTACTATCAGCTCTTTAAGATATGATGGTGCCTGACCAATAAGAGCTTTGTAGGTGAGGAGGACGACTTTAAATTCTATTCTAGATTTCACAGGGAGCCAGTGCAATCAATATGAATGGTTCGTGTGACACAGGGCCAGTGTATTCATGTGTAAATGTAGCTGAGACGTGGCGGCTGCATGCTTTCACCTGATAGTTGAGGAGCTTGTTTACGCCTCCTGTTCGCTCCCATTTGAGTTACAGCTCCCCCTCACCTTCTGCTTCTCTGCCCCCCCAACTCATTCTTCTAATGTGTGAAAGTGGTCTCAGTCAAGCTATCGACACATCATTAGCATGCAAAAGGAAGCAGCTTACTGTCTGCTTCACACATTTGAATTTTCTCTGCCCTGTTTCGGTGTCATTGGATCGTAGCTGTGAGTTGCAGGAAACTCCGCGGAGTCTGCTTCCTAAAACTATGACCTTTCTTTGCTGGCAGTGACAATCAGATTAGGTTACTGCAGTTATTCCAACTGTCATGTAAACACTTTTAAGTCAGAGTGAGCATAACCCCATTCACACCGCTGATTACACTTTAACACTGCTAATAAATGAGCGAAGATGTTTTATTTGCACCAGGCAGCAATTTCAAATCATACAAAATCAATATAAAATCTCATGAAGTGGGGAACTAGATGATAAGTGTGATCGAATGTAAACCTGCAGAAAGGTGTGTAGGAATATAAAATAATGTAAAAGAATACATTGACAGATACATACCAGGTTTCTCTCATGCCTGAGCTACACCCACACTACTACATTTTTGTTTTACAACACATTACTTCTGCTGCATTTCAGACCACATAAAACGGAGATGTTTGGAAACGCTGCTGACCCGTTTTAGTTTGGAAACTTGGAAACCTGTGAAAACGATGATGCAGACCCCCATGTTCGCGTCCTGATTGTCATGAAGTGTCATTCCCTGATTGTCGCGCCCCTAATGCATTATGCGTTCTCAGAAGAAAAAGAAACAACATCTGCCTTACTACCAGTGGTTAATTAAACATGGATAACAAGTGTCAGGAGTTGCTGACCTTGTTGTCAATGCTAGCGGCTGTGCAGTTAAATTCTGGATTTTTATAATGCTGCTGTTACCTACATGCGCATGAGGCAAGCGATTAAATTTGATGAGTGCGCGTGAGAAAGAGATTGAGCCAGACAGACTATAGTAACCTCGTTCCAGCAGTAGTATTGAATTATCTTTGTTGAGGGCTACTGTGAATAAAACAGCTTTTTTGTAATTGCGTTTGCAAAATAAGTTTGTTACCCCCACTAAATTTGTCTCTTTTTGAGTGAGAGTGCATGTTTGGCATGTGTGATATGCGTTTTCAGGCATATGGACAGAGATTAGTTTTGAAACGGTGAAAAAATGCTGGAGATCATTTTTGAAAACGTATTAATGTGGACGGAGCCTCAGTCTCACGCCCAAACACTGCTACAGCGACAGAGATGAACAGGATAGTTTCCCAATAGTAATGGTTAAACTAAGCGAATGTTGGTTACGTACTATGACCCCAGATTCTATGAGTTAACACTCTTAAATGACCCTCTGATTGGTGCACGATGCTTATCTCTGTGTTGATTGGACAGCATCAATATGAATATTTTAAGGGGTTAGAGATGATATGATAGGAATATCCCCTGTGTAACTCCCACACACTGGTGGTAGTGATGAAAGAATGAAGAGTAATGCTGAGACTGGATGAATGAGAGCATACTTCTGATGAGCATGGTGGAAGGAATGTGATGAGGACTGGAGGTGAAAGGGGTGGAGGAGGGTCGTCTCGATTTCCCTGAAATAAGCTCCCTCTGGAATAAGAAAAGGCTCTATAGAATTTATTTTACACAGTGGTCCACAAGACATGTAAACAGACTTTGATGTGAAAAATTGGTGGATTTCCCCTTTGATGTTCTGTATTACTACAACTTTACCACAAGTCTTTGTCAAGGAGGAGTTGTCATATCAGCCCCATTTGAAAAAGACAGGATGTTCTCTGTGATAGATCACTGCACTCGAGTAAGTTTCATGTCCCTTCAAGGTGATTTTCATAGCGTACTGAAATTAGTGGAGACAGCAGCCTAAAAGATTGTGAAACCATTTTTATGACTCAACTTTATGGATCCTTTGGAGTCATTGTGGGCGACCTCATCATGTGTTCCCAGCATGGACACTGGTAGTAGAGAGTTGAGAGACCTTTCAAGAAACAATGTCTTGTTTTATCCTTTTGTTATTTAATCAAGGTGGTAAGCCATCACACGTCCTTCCAGAGATTAACCTGACGATTAAAAAAAACAACATGCAAATACAAGTGTTCGAGGTCAGGTTGCTGGTTACCCTGCACATCAGGCTGATATGATATGCTTCTTCATATAATCGAGGTGACTGAGTGCATGTAAATGATGTGTGTGCGGGGAGGTCCCACTCTGCTTATAAGTTTGAGTGGAAAAACAAATGCACTGTCTTGAGAGTCTTAAAAATTCCCCCATGACATCTGACTTGTTTCCCCTGTGGTTTGAATGAAGACATGTGTGAGAGAGAGAAAGAGAAAAACAAACGAAAGTCTTGGTTTTTAAGGTTAGACTTTCAGGTTTAGGTTTGTGGAACATTTGTCGAAAGGTTTAGTCATGTTTTGGACTTTTTCAACATCATCATAAAGGAGTCTATGGTTGCTTTGACACCTTTAAGCCCGGCACTATCAGAGTCTCTCTTGAAGGCATCTTAGTGTTGGACTGGTTTGTTCGTTCAAAAGGGGAGGAGGTTTCCAAAGCTGCTCGACAATCCAACAAGCACTTCTGTTAATGTCCTTTTTACTGTACCTGCTGCCATGCAACGTATTACTTAAAATACTAAATGCTGCACAATGAAATGAGAGCAGAGGGGACTGAAACCCAGATTGGTGCTAACACAGCATGATACCAACATCAGTGATTACAGATGCTTCCCTTGGAACACCTCTTTACCTGTGTGTGCATGCCACACGCCTGAGATGGGAAAAAATAAAGATATTGTTTGGAGGGAATCCCTTCAGAGCCTAAAAAAATCTGACTCACCAACATGAGTCATCATAACACAGCTCAGGACAGGTGAAAGCAAAGAGGAAAAGTTTGCTAGTCCTATAGTAAATGTCAGGTGTTGGAACATTTCAACATTTGGATGGACATGAAACACTTGGTTGGATCATCAGTACAAGGAGATACAATAAATAACAAATGTGGCGGGAAAATAACAGCTCATGGCAAGGAGAAATTGGAGTTTTAGCTTTCTGCAGCAAACCTGTATTAATCCACTGCTGAAAATAGTCTCAAACAAATGCACTTTTTCTTCCTGTTTAACATTTGTTACAAACTACAGTTGTTTTCAGACATTTCCTGAGCCTTTAAAAAAATGTAATTATATATTTATGAGCCGTTTGATATACGTCTTTAGTAGGAAACAGTGGGCTTGGGGCTAAGTGCCACAGACAGAGTAGGGAAAGCAGAAAGTATTGAGAGACACTAACACATTGTATATTTTGGCCTTTTCATGGGATTGATGACAATAAGAAAACTACCCTGCCCTTAACCTATATGCCTTAAGGAATATTGTGGTTACTGTTAAAAGTGAACTTTCCAGGATGATGGTGAGCCAACATGTTCTCCTTCACGTGCTGCTGTTTGGTTTTGAGCCGTGTGTTTACTCTGCACACAGCCGGCCTCAGCTATCAAACATTTTGTGGGCTCCAGGGAGCTGAAAACTGAGGAAAAATGCAAGCAACATGTTTCTGCAACAAGAAAGAGTAAGGTCTTCTGTGAAAACAGGAATGTACCGTTCCTCTGGCAGCTACTTGGAGGTCAGCTCCTCTCTGAACACATCTGATTTGCACACTGGCTAATAGCCACTACATATCAACAATGGCTTTGCAGCACAAAACCCCAGGCTCATCATTAATTGCCATGAGAGCACTGTATTAGTGCAGCGGGGGTTCTTCCAGGGTGAAAAGACAAAGAAAGAGAATAATGCAAGGCAGTAAAGAGCTACAAAGTGGGATTAGCTACTGGTTCAGGCAGTATTTCTTTTTTCCACTTTAAATTCCCATTTCAGAGATTTTGTTTGTTGATCTCCTCAGTGTTTCCTCAAAGCCGAAACACATAGTATTACTGCTATGATAGTTTTATATTCTGAGCTGAATTATTTCCTGAGAAATCATGTCAAACTAACACACCGCTGGAAGAAGAGCTACCATGCAAAGTACTGGTCTAACTGAGAGTATTTGGTCTTCAGTGACTTACACAAGGTTACTTCAACATGTTGATGGGAGGAGACCGAAGGTGTTGCCGTGTGTACAATAATTATTGAATTTGTGCACTCATTCAGCCCTTTGCGTAATGTATGAACAGTAATTCTAACAACCCATAAATGTACAATCATTTTTATATGTCATAGTTTTGTTCTTCCATAAGAGTGAATGCTAAAGAGCTGATTTGGGACCAGCCTGCTGATTCAACATACGCTTACCATGTCAATAATGTACAAAGTAACTGACCCTGGTTCACATCTCTGCGGACGTCTTGTGAGACAACCGCTGTCGCCACTCAGTTCTTATAAACTCTTTGTTACTGTATTTCACAAGTAATTTGTGATCGAACCATTGTTTATGGTTTATGGTACAAAGTATTTATTGGTAACTGATTTGCTTACATGGTATGCTGCATAGTGTGTCCTACAGCCTTCCCTGCATTATAAATACTGGCCCGTCTTCGGGTAACTGCTGTTACCTTGTTAACCTATGGATGTACTGTGGACCATCATTGTGATTTATATACGTAAAAAAATGTTGGCGCTCCGCAGTCTGGATTTTGAATGTATGATAGTTTCCCTTAAAATCCAATAATTCTAGGGTCTTTGTACGATTATTTGGTTTTCGGCATCTGGCAGTGCTGGTGCTGGGGGAGGGGGTACACCCTCTGGTATTCCATTTTCTATCTACACCCTCAAGCAACACAACCACACAAAGATAGACCCTTGTTTTATTTTACTGAAAACCCCCGATCGTTACAGGCTCTATCACTCACAGTTACGGTAGCCCTCATGGGACACCAGAACTTACATCACAGCTACAATAAAACAATAAAATGTGATGAGGGGTGAAATGCAACAAATTGTTGCTGTCGTTACCAAGACTCTTTAGTATGATTACCCCAAATTTGACAGTTTCTAAGATTTCAATAGCCCTTCTGTGATCTGGGTTTATTTTGTGTGTGTGTGTGTGTGTGATGTCCTCACATTTAGAGGGTTTGATCCAAACAGTGGTAGTGTTTTCCTACACTAGTACAGAGTCACAATTTTGCCACATTTCCACTGTTTAACATCAGTGTTTATCTTGTCCACGTTTGTCTCATTTGGAAATACTATAAATATTTTGAAACAAACAATGTTTTGTACACGTAACTAACTTTAACAAGTTATTCTATAGATATATAGATATATAGATAAATCTATATATCTATATAAATATATATAGTGGTGTTATTCCTCTTGCTTCCTCCTGTATCTTCTTCTGTTTCCCTTGTCCAGTGCAAAATCTTCCTCATTTCTGGGGCCAAACATGCATTAGGCTAACTGTTGGGAAGAAAGCCACAAGGCGCACACCCTTACAAAAGGCTGTGGATGTCTGTACCGATGTCTAATCACAGTTTCTAAAGGATCTTACTGAATTGTTGAGCCCTTATGAATTACTGTGGTTAACGTTTAAAGCATGTTTATGATTGGAAAACGTGGAAACTCCTCTAACAGAAAGCAAAAATGTCCAGCACTTAGTCCAGCAGAAAAAATGAGAGGGGCTTTGAGATAATCATTCGTGAAACCTTTTTTTAAAAACACAGTGGAAGTAAAAACCTGAAATATGAAGTCAGAAGTACAATCAACAGCAAAAACATCTGATTCAACAGGGACAAAATGAAAGAGATCTAGAATCAGAGCTAACGAGGTGCCTGCAGTGGCTTTCATCCCCATTTATGGCGTTGGCATTCAGGTTCTAACAAATGCTCACATTGGAGGTTTTGTGTGACACAACCTGCCAAACTGCTGTTGCCACCGTCATTTGTGTCACTCTCTCTTCACATGCATGTGCACTTCCTGCAGGTTGTGGATCACCTGACAAGGGTTTAAGCACATTCAAGATGATGAACCCACAAACTGGATGTACTCCCAGTTCTTTTTTAATCCAGTAATTAAAATATTTTAACTATAAACTATATGAAATATTTCATATAAATGCTCTATCTTCCAAGGATGCAGTGGAAATTAAATGGGAACTTGAATGAGATAAAGAATTATATATATTATATTTTGTAGGTTTCTATATTTTATGTGGTAATGCAGTATGGAGCAGAGGCTGTTTTGAAAACTCTCAGGGACACTGCTTCTAGCAGAAACTTCCGATAAAGTATGCAATCTTTGACTATTGATATCTATATAGGGGAGGTAGCCTCATAACAAATGTTGGCCTCTCCTGCACAATGTTCAGACTTTTGACAATTCTTATAGTCTTTTTATATTTTTTATATTTGCAAATAAATAATAAAATAATTTGAAAGGTTTTAGTTGTTATTTCTAGGGGTTTGTCGGCGCAGAGCGTATCTCGGAGGTATTTTTGCCTGAGGAGACGAGCAGATGGGAGATAATGTTTACCACCAAAGTGTCACAGGTGTTTCCATCAGGTTTATTAGAGCTTTGGGCTTTGGACGGACAGTTAATAGTGGATGGAATAAAGCAGAAACATACTAAAGGGGATACTAAAGGATCTCTAAATGGCAACACCAACCACCAACATGTGACATATGTCAAAAGCAGCAATCTTAGCCCATTTAGCCCCAAGGTTAAGCTTGTTATCAATTATCAATTTATGATCTTTGTTACAGTATATTATGTAAAGAACTTTGAGTAATATAATTTGTACAAAGGTTGCTGTACAAGTACAGTTATTGTTATTATATTTTGATCATTACACCCATGGACACAACGACACTACGCATTAATTTAATTTTAGTTCAGCAGGAAGATCAATCAATACGTTTGGATTAGTGTAGGGATAAATTATAAAGCAGGTTTCTTTGAACCTGACTGGTTCTGACTGAGAGGACAATGCAAGAAGCTTTAGAGAAAACAGGAAGACTTCATAGAGACCCCACACCACATTGCACACACACACACACACACGCCCACAAACACACACCCACATGCACACAAACACACAACCATATCACACACACACACACACACACACACACACACACACACACACACACACACTCACCTCTTTTATTGTAAGACCTGATGTGCTGATGGGAACTCAAATACAGAACTGAAAGTGGGATTCTAGTCTCTGTGTGTGTGTGTGTGTGTGCGAGGAAGTCAGCAGTGGGCTGGGTGAGTACACCCTAACGGATGGGGAGATTGGGGTCGTGTGTGAGTGTTAACGGCCCTTTCACACTGACAGCACCAGCAGCCTCCTCATACTTGTTAATGAGACCAAAGTGTTGGTGCAGACAGGGTATCACCGCAGACACAAACACGGTTGGTCTGATTCAACATTTGCCACAACGCAATGCAACGTCATCTGGCAACACATCTAACAACCACACACACTATAGTCTAACCAGACCACAACCCTGTAAATACAGTATACAATAACTTTCTATTTATTTTGGTCCCACAAACCAGGAAAAACTGCCTCCTGGTTTGGTTGACCTGCCCAGACCCCTTAGGCTACGTCCACATTAATAAGTTTTGATTTTAAAACAAAGCAATGTCCATCCTCATAAGCCAGAGATTTTTACTATTTCAGAAATATGGATAACCCATATGAACATATGTGATATTATCACATGCAGTCTTTTAATTAGAATAGCAAGTGCCAGTACTCTCAATGCAACAACCCGTTTACACGCGCAATGATAATCTGGTTGCTGTAAATCAGGGTATACATGCAGCAGGTTAATAATCTGATTTCTCACCTACTATCAACCTGATACTATCAGTAATTCACATCCTGATTACCTTATAGTATATAGCACGTGTATTGCGAGTATTGCGTAATTCTTGAAGGATATCCTTCAAACTGGACTTTCTGGTTTGTATCTAATATCTGCCTCTTGTATCAACATGCCTACACCAACACAGACCATTGTGTTGTTTTGCTGGAGGGCTACTTATCATCAGCCGGAATGTCCTTTAAATGTGAAGAAATTCCACCTAATCCCTGCTGTGTGTTTGAGTGTATTTAACACCCCTCCCAATCAGCCAAGCTCATCTTGACTTGGCTCCACTAGAAGATGAAAGGCGTTTGTTGAATATCAAACAACCTGACACTAGACCACACTAACACCTCCTCCTCCTCTTCCTCCTCCTTCTCCTCCTTACCATCGCTATATTCCAGCTGAAATATTTAACTCTGCAGGATAAGGTTTTACATGTCAGCAATAATACCTGACAAAGTCCTGATTATTGAAAATAATGGACGAGGTTGAGTTATTTTCTAAATAAGAACACCATGCCCACTTATCAATAGCCCCTTTTACACAGCCTGTTCAAGGCGGGAATGATGTGCCGGTATTCCTCCCCGTCTTCTGTATAAAAGGTACGATCGTGGAACGGGGGAACAATCTTGTTTAGCCGTTTATCTGGCAGCAGAGGTAGTAACAACGCCAAAATGAGGTCTGTGTAAACGGTGCAGCCGGAATGACGGGACGCAAATGCTGTTGTATAAAAGTTGCGCCTATTCTGCTTCTGGTATGCCGGCATGCTGTCTAAAATCACAAGTGGAGCGGGATAATGCCGCCTGGTTTGGTTCAATGTGTAAAAAAGCAAAGTCAGCTTAATGACAGACCTTTTTTGCAACATTATTGCATGATATCTGTGTAAAAAGGGCAAATGGGAAGAAATAAAGGTTTTGTTAACCTTTGTTTTATCAAAGCAAACTGAAATCCATTTTGTGAAATTAACATTTGTTAGTCATTAACTTTTTGTGGCTTCTTTTGCTGTCTCTTTATCTTCTGATCTTTCAAGTTTTCTTTCTTCTACACATTCTCTTGTATGGAGGACAAATGGACACACACACACAACACTCCTGTTTTTGTTGTTTGACTTTATGTAGCTTTCTTTACTGTGTAAAATTGTTAGTTGTCTTATTAAAGACCATTTGGCAGCTGCAGAATGGACTGTGGTCTGTGCTATCTGTGCTGGATTTACAAGTGAATTATTCTGAAGCCCAAAAGAACAATTACCTAACATTATCATGGACAGTGTTAGGTAATCGACAGGTGGAGTACTTCAAGGCTTGATTGGATATGAAACTCTCCTGGTTGACTCATCAGTTCAAAAAATCAACAACTGTGTTAGAAAACATCTGGCCTACTTTGTCTTATTTTTTCTATTGTAAAAATGAAATTGTGATAATATATTTTAATAATTACATAATTACATTAACAGTACTCTTCTGGTGTTCATAATGAGAACAGTAATTTATATCTGAAATTTAGCCCAGGTTCACCTTTGAAACTCCATTAACTGTGAATAAGCTTTACTTCACACAGCCTATTTGGGCTTAAAGAGGTGTTGCTCTGATAACAGTTACTAACTAGATACAATTTAAAGCCACATATGAAAAACTGAAAAAGCCAGGCTTGTATTAAGCTAAGTTATCCACATATGAAAAACAGGACAGTTTAAAAATGGTGAAAAGCATTGTCTGCACCTTCAGCCCGCCTCATCACAAAATGCACTGCGAGGTTTCTGTTACCCTGCCGACATTAGCTGGCGGCCTGTGATAGCATGTTGTTGTCAGCGTCACACTGTTCGTGTGCTGCCATATGTCTACTAACAAATGGCTCCAGCTCACCTTCTGACAGCAGCAGTAACATCTTCAGTCGGTGAGGTGAAGGATGACCACACAGCTGCTGCAGCACACACACACATACACACACACACACACACACACACACACACACACACACACAAGATAACACACATTTGACATTTGACCTTATAGATGAATGTAATGGTCTTAGGTGCAGAACACATAAGAACACACAAACACACCCCGTTCACAGCAACGGGGTGTTTCCCAGTGAAACAAGCCAAACACACACTCATACACTTCTGAACAGACGTGGAGGCTTCACTTATTCTGCCTTCACGAAAGTCGTTTTCACATATGAACTGTCCGGAGAATCAAGTCCCGGAATCTCGTCGTCTCTAGCATAAAATATATTTTTGTTGGTGTCTTCATGTAAATTAGATAGATGGATGGATAGATAAATGGATAGGTAGATTAATGGATAGATAGATAAATGGATAGATGGATAGATGGATAGATAGATAAATGTTGGATAGATGTCGGTTTGACAGGCTGTGATTTGTGCAACAGAGGCAGGGGACAGGTGAGGGGTAATGTTCAGGTTAAACTGGTATGTGCCAGTGTGTTTGCACACAGCATGACAACAGGTGTGAGTGTGTGTGTTGGGTCAATCATCGCACACACATGCAGTGGGATCCTCCTGTCTGACAGCAAGACGAATGGAGGCGACAGATGCACACATAAGTTTTACTTACAAAACAGTGAGTGAGGATTTAAGAGAGAGATGAGTGTTTGACAGAGAAAGTAGAGACAGAGAGGAAGAGTTGTTTGGAGGCAGGAGGGGGGTGAGAAAAGAGGAAAAGTCAGAGAAGGAGAATGTTAGGTACAGGGGAGGAAAACACAGATAGATGTTTTTTTCTTCAGTGTGGACACTAATTAATTCGCATAGTATAAAATTATGGCAACATTTATGGGAGGAATCTGGCAGAGCAAATGAAACACAGACAACAGTTTGTGCACCCAGAGCCTGCTTACTCATGCAAACTCTGCAGAAACATCTGTATGACAACTATTTCACATTTTGTGGGTTATGTCAATAGCATTTAAATGTGTTTGCTCCCATCGCTCCACTTACTACACCAAGCATCCCAGTCTAAGATGTGGTCATAAACAAACACTGAAAGTTTATTCACACTTTACTGCTTTATGCGAGCCTGATAATCAGACTGAATGGCCAGTTTGTTTTCACTTTATTATTGATCCTGAAATCGTGTTCACCGTAGAATTTATAATGATCACTACCACACAGCCCCAACCCTCTCTGGGAAGCTTATGTCATCATTTTGTAAATGTTCTGTTTTCCTTGTACACATTAAAACACCAAGACATCAAGGAGCCTGTTCTGTAAAAGTTCTGTTTTAGGATGAGATGGATGAGTTGTTAAAGATGCTGTTTTAGTGTGGATGGAGGGCTGAAACTGAGAGAAAAAGATGCGTTCACAAATTTAACTGGCTTATACTGTAGACGTCCTCTTAAAGAAATGTTTGGCTATTTTGACCACAGATGGGGACAGCCACAGCTTGTAGGAAGTGAGTCTTATTAGAATCTGAACACTAAATCTGCATGAAAACCTAATCTAGTGACGAAGCAGTCTCCATCCTGAGCCACTTCACTGTCAGGATTTAAGCCGGCCTCAGGGGGTCGGGTGGTGGGATTAGGGTGGAGAGTTGGGAGATTTGGGGGTGAAAGGGTGAGTTAGGTGTTGAGGAGATGGGAGGGGGGTCACCAGCTAATGATCTTAAATCCTTGACAGGTCGAAGGTCTTTTGAGGATCCACTTCCAGAACACAATAGAGTCCTGTTCTTCCTCCAAGCTGGATCAGTCTATTCAGCTACAGAGCAGTGACCTTTGACCCCCAAAACCTCCTGTGGAGATGCAGTTTCTGACTCTGACTTTAATATATAATTGTTGCAGTAATTCTCCATGTTGGAGTCATGTGGAAAATGCTCTTTGCTTTTCAAAAGCAGCAACAATGGAGTGAAAAATGTGAATCGAGCCAATCAGAAGAGACTTCACATCATTTTGCGGCAGACTAATAGCATCTTAAGAAGCTGGATCGAGAGCTGCAAAAACTTGTTTTCACTTTTTAGTTTTTTTTGGCTTTGTTCATTTTTCAAGTCTACACTTTTTATCATGAACATTTGAATTTACCTTTTCAGTATATACTCATTAAAACAAACCAACCAAAAACATGTCTATTTACTGAAAATTATTAATATTTCTGTTGGTTTTTAGTTAAATGTATAGATATTTTTAATGGAATTTTCCAATCACGTTTCCTGTCACAGTGAGAATTCATATTCATATGACAAAGGAGTAGCCCCCCCCACACACATTAACAGTTTTTCATTAGTTTCATATCTAAATTTCACACTCAAGTTCACAGATTCTTCATTCTGTGTCATTTTTAACAAAGGAAATGGGAAACTGAAATTCATATGAAAACCAACAGATGTCCATAAAACAAATGACTGAGAATTCAAATTTGAGTTTTCACACCAGACTTTTCCCTCCAGATTGTTACTTTATTCATATTTTAGATGCAGTCTTTTGGACTTTGGTGTTAAAGTAAATATGTTACAAACATTTAGAGAAATTTCTGTTTTGATAAATCATTATGATTTACTGAATTTAAAATATAATAATATGAATGTTTTAGAACACTTGCACAAGTTTTTTTTTTTTTGTCTTTATTGCTTGTTTCACTCAAGACAGCTGAAATTAAAAACTTACAAAAGAGGTAAGAAAGTACAGACAGACACACATACACACACACACACACACACACACTCTCCGGACAGTATCTAATTCACAGACATTCCTCATGTCCCACATGTTTTTTTGGCCTAAGAGTCCTCTGACCGTTTGTCACTGCGATCCACTTAGTGTGTGTGTGTGTGTGTGTGGGTGTGGGTGTGTGTATGTGTGCTGGGGGGACAACACACAGGCTGCAGTGTGAACAGAAACTCTGTTCTGCAAACTGTGTGTGTGTGTGTGTGTGTGTGTGTGTGTGTGTGTGTATAAATTCAACATCCCACTATAAAATTACAGGGACAACTTTGTGGACTGAGGGGATCATGTATTTGTGCTTCTGCTCTTTGCTGTCTATAAAATTATAGGGGCTGACTGTGGGTTTTATGGAAATGTACAGTGTGTGTGTGTGTGTGTATATGTGTGTGTTCGTGTGTGTGTGTGTGTATTTATGGGGAGATGGACAGAAGGCCATAAGACATTACTAACTAACTAAAATCCATAAATAGGGAACTCTGGCATGATAAGAAGCTTACTGCATACAGTTATCATGTTAATCTGCTGCTGTTTACAATGTTAATGCAATGTTAGCATATTAGGGGGGCAACACTGACATACTGACATTGAGTTGGGGTGACTGTATTGCTGTTACAAGAAAAAGTTGTTAGGAACTTACTTCGATGAGTTCACAGTGTAAACAGAACAGAAAACATGAATTAAACCATCATATGCTGTAAATGGACAACACACCATAAATAAATTCAGAGAACACAATAAGCTAAAAACAACATGTAGCCTTAAAGAGCCGAAGGCACCACCATCCAAGAGCAGGATGGCCTGAAGGTTTGTAATGCTTTTTAACCCCCCACATTAAAAAACAACACTCCCAGAGGGAGTTTCTTAAAAGTTGAATATAGTGTCAGACAAACAGTTGGCTAGAGTAGTTAGTTTCCTACTAAACCTAAAAATCCAACTGTACCTACTGTGTGTGCTGACTCCGCATCACAAGCTAATGATAGTCAGACAATCAAAGAGTTCATCAAAAACAGACAAATAACCCAACAGTCAAAGACAGGTATTTTGTCCCATGACGATACTTATTCAGCTTGTTGAATTTAAAGTGATTACACCACTGGATGGATTTATAAGGCTCAATCCCTATTCGGACTGAATTAACAATACAGGGGAAAAAAGACTAAATTATTCACCATGCTCCTCTGTAGTTTAAGAGTTAATGCAGTTAAATAACGGCATTTTAACCTTCGGGACAAAGGTAAAGAGAATAGCAGAGCTGATAAAAAAAGGACAAGCAGCTCTTTCCAAAAACTCAGGGATCCACTTTAAAATACGAGGACGTTGCTCCGGGGGGATTTAAATTCCAGGACCAGCAAGATCACCAAAAAAAAGGGAGGTAATTGTGGCTATAATTATTACTTCCTGGGGGTGAAAGATTACAAACAATTGCGTCCTGGGCGGAATTAAAATCACTGACCAGTGCAGGTAATGTTAAAAGCCCCCCACCTCCCCTGCTAACAAAAGCTTTTCATGAATAAATAAATGTAATTTTTTGATGGCATCATTACAATACTATAAGTGTGAGTTAAGAACATTGTTTGCTTTCCATTGTTATTGAAACTGACCAAACTTAACATACACACCAGATGTTGCCTGATTATTGATTGAAGATTGATTTTAGAGCAGGTGGTTGAGACTAGTGGGAAGCCCATTTACTAATCTCAGTAGTTGGGGAAACACTGGAGGAGGGTATTTTCTTCAACAATAGCCCTGAGAAAACCAAACAAAAACCAACAAATGTAGGCTACACACTATGTACACACTTAAGTCAGATGATCACTGGATTGATTCTGATATAATAACAGAATCCTATGGTTGCACAGAGAATGGCTTTTTTTTGGGATGGTTTTCTTTTATCTAATTTGCATTAGATGCTATTTGTTTTAAAGCAAAGCCCTATGGTGAATTCATCAAATAGAATGTCTTTCACTCAGTAGGCTAGGCTAATTTATTCAGGAAACAATCATTTTTGAGAAGCAAGCAAAGGGAAAGAGCCAATATGGGTGGATAAAACAGTCCGGTTGGGCTTTACGCAAGACGCACAGGTCTCCCTCTATATTTAGGCATACTCTACTTCATTCAACAATGGGCTGCTCCTGTGTTATTGCCACAATACTTTTTAACCTTGTAAAGGTTATGTTTATAGATGCTTTAGGAATAATCATATTGTATTGCATGCCTGTGCTATCGGAGAACGCAAATCATATGCAGCGCCCTTCATATCAAAGCAAGTGGTTTGTTTATCTACATGTCCATATCAAGATAACAACACATACAAACACAATGTAGATTAAAAAAAAGTAAAATAATTGTATCAAACAGAAATAGCTAAATTAGAGATAATCAACAGGCAAAGCAAAGTGTATTCCAAAGAAATAACCAGGTTGCACAGAGTCTTTCTACCCTGGTGCACAGCGGATATAACACTTATTATTCAGAAAGAGTTGAGACTTGACCTCTCCGAACATAGAATGACTTGTAAAGATCTAAACAATATTAAAACACAAAGTAACTTGTACTTTGAGAAGTTTATTTGCCAAGTACGTTTATACTTTTACTTGATTCGGTTTGTCAAATGATAATTTTTACTTTAACTTTTTAATATTCTAAGGGAGTTATTATACTTTTACAAAGATTTTCAGTACTCTACCCACCACTAATTAAAGAACACTTCAGCTGTCAGTGACGTTCTTGTGAAGAGTTTCCTACATTGTTTTTGTGACTCCTGCTTCCTGAACATTGATGTTTCCTGTGGTTTTCTGTGATTTGTATGGTGTCCTATAGTCCTACAGTGTCTATAAAGTTTTCATGGAAAGAAGAGTCCCAACTTTTCCAAAGGGGCCCTGAGAGTAGAGCAGCATGGGATCCAAAGGGGGTGGGGGCAGGGCACACAGCAATGTTTTCACTGGTCCACTGTGTTTTGAGGAATCGAGACCAGATCCAGTATCCAACTTTGACCAGATCCAATTTGTATTTGTCTATTAAATGAGAATTACCCGTCCAAATTTGTGTTAACACATCAGCACAGTTTGAAAAAACTCCCCCAGACACAGTTGGGGTGCTGACAGCAGAAAAACCAGACATCTGACAAAAAACCTTTTTCATAACACAATGCTTGGTCCTCCACACTAGACACTAAATTGCCAATCAAGCACTAAGATCCCCTTGTTCACAATTTCATTGTTGTTTTTTTATACACATATATTTATATCTGTACATAGTAGTTAAATGTTGATGCCTAGCTTTGTTCTGTTTTGCTGTCCTTTTTTTTTTTGCTTATTTGTCTATTTCTTTGTAGATACATTGAGAGCAATGGAAAAACCAGAGTCAAACTCCTTGTATGTGAACACATACATGGCCAATAAAGTTGATTCTGATTCTGAAAAGATTATTGTGCAAATTGAATGGCAACATTTTGTTGTTTATCTCATGATGAAAATCCAACATCTGTGCTACTTCTTTTTCCAAGAAGCAGCCAAATTTTCCTGGAATGCATTCCACTCTTTGAACCCCCACCACTCATAACCACAATCCTCTGCAGCATGGCACTTCCAATGTGTTTTTGGGGTCGGTATAGAGAATACCATTATAGCCATGGCCTTTATAATCTGCAGGGGCCCAAACTGTTCACAGGAATTCCTTCTCTGTTCTGTATTGTTGAGCCTGTTTTGAGGTCGGACCTTGAAAGCGTCCTGACTGGTAATCAGCAGTTTTTAAGATGATCAAACAGCCTCCATTATGATGGAGGACAATGGGGCTGACAGGAGAGGTGGGAGGGCAGAGCAAGAAAAGATGACAATAGATTTCCTCTTTCTTTTCCTTTTCACGTGTTCTTCCCCTTTTACTATTCACTTTTTTTTTTAATCTTTCCATCCACAAAAAATGTCTCAAAGGTCCTGGTGCTGTCTTACACTGTGTATGTTAAAGTGAACAAACCAGTACTTATTTACTGTGGACTGTGGAAACTCACTGTAACCTTGTGAAGAAAACCGTGTTTTGAAAGATTTTTAAAGATATCGAATAATAATAATAATAAAAACAAAATAATGTAGTATATTTTATAACACACGGTGTTAAAATTCTATTCCTTTAAACTCTCATAAGTTGACAATTCTTAGTACATTTACATGGGTTTAAGTAACCTGGTTACTGTACATCTGCGTATATATGCTGCAGGTCAGTAACCAGATCTCACCCCCACCTCAGCTTTATATTGCAACCATGGCTTTCTTAGTTTAAATGTAATAGTGTTAGAAGATGCTACTTTCTGACTTTTTTTCTTGACTGAAAAATTCATGAAAAAAAGCAGCCTTCTCATTTATCTCAATGGAGCCAGTCCAGCAGCACATCAGGGATGCCAACGCAAGGGGATCCGGCAGAACAACGCAGGCTCGTCAACCTTTGCTCTTAGCTCTTTCCTGGTAGATTACTTTGTAATGTCAACACCATATTTCTAATGTTTACTTCACGAAAGATAAAATAGTTGCCGTCCTGCCTGTGAGTATTACAAACCGCTTGGCTGTGTTGTGGTGTCTTATTAGCCTTTAAACGCATTCAACAGGATTGTATTTCATTGTCTCACCGGTAACTTAAACAACACGCTGCCACCAGAGCGCCAGGAGTTGTTTTAACGCAGGTCTGTTTTCTGTCTGAATCCAGCTGTTCTCTTCTTTCATCCTGCCGCCCTGTTACTAAGCCTCTCTGAATTTTTTGCCTGCACTTGCATGCTTGTAAAAAGCCTTTTAGAAATGCATACAAGGCCAAGAAATTGACATTCTCAAGAACAAATCTAGCAGGTGAAATCAGGTTTCTCTCGATTATAGAACCCAGATTTTGCTGTTACATGACGTTTAAGAAATCAACTTACTTGAGGAAGCCAACTGTCACCCGGATTTATAACGGCATGTAAACGCACTTACTGTGCAAAATGTATAGCAGCACATGAGAAGATGCACTTAAAGTTGACATAAATAGGAAAAGCCTTATGTAATGTTGCATTGATAAAACTTTAAAAATGGCTGCATGTTGCCATTAAACAGCACAAGTGTTGTTGTTTTCTTCTACTTGCCTCCTCGTTCCTGTTGTCCATAAAAATACATCAGCTGCAGATAGTTGCGGTCTTTTACATTTCATAACGAGTCTGTGTGTCGAAAAAGACCGGCTGAAATATACTCTATCCGAACAATTTTGGAAAACATCAGAAAAGTCAAGTTGTACACATTGTTCTTCGAGAGTCTGTTCTCAAATGGCGAAAACCTGGTCGTTGACACAGGAGATGAATAAACAGGCTACAGAAAATGAATGTGAAATATTGCAACTCCTGTGTGTCATTTACCAGCTATGAGTTTTCTCTCTGAGTTAGACGAGAAAATCTGTACCCCCCCCCCCCCATGTCTGTACAACACGTCTTGAAAGTCGTTGGCCCAAACTGGAGCTACATTTTGAAGGTGTTTACAGTTGAAATGTTCCTAATGTGGTTAAAATCTGATCATTAGTGTGGTTGTAAACAGTGAGTGAAGAAATCAGTCGGTCAGTTAGTAAAACAGCTGTCAGTCAGACCACCTGTTGGGCTCTGAGTTGCCAGAAGACAGGACCTCTTCTGAGAAACACACACACACACACACACACACACACACACACACACACACACTGTACAGAGTGTTTGCCTGCATTTTAAGTGTGCTGCTGCATGTGAGGGGAGACCAGGGGGCGAGTTTAAGTGTTGTGCTCCCAGCCAATAAAGCTCAGCTATTTTCTGAACGCTCTCTCAGCAAATAGCTTCTGAGGAAGCTCTCCTGTCGGCCAATGGGGTGCCGAGGAGGGATCGCCAGTCCACGTGGAGCTGAACAGATCCCAAAACACTGAAAAACAGGAGATACTAGGAATGAAAATAAATAAAGGAAAAAAAGGGCAGAGGGAGACAGACAAACTAGTAACAAAGAAAATCTCTAAAAAGAGAGAAAAAACCCCAATATTTTTTTTGTTTGTAAAAAATTAGCTGTTGATATTAATTCACACTAGACAGGAAGTCCTCTCATGTCAGAGCACCAGGGAAACTGTTTTATTGTTTGTTTGTTTGTTTGTTAAACCAAGCAGGTCTGTGTCAGATTTCCTTAATCTAACAGCTGCACAAGTGACAACCATCTGACAATAAACTGTGAATTGGTTCAGCGGCACTCAGACCTTTATACCACTTTCACGCCAACTGGTCAGTTGGTGTGAAAGTGGTATAAAGGTCTGTTTAGATGACCCAGCGCTCACAGGAGTGGAAGCAAATTTCAAGGATTTGTGAATTTAATTCCAGGGAACTCAATGAGAGATGAAAATTAAAACATACCATTGGCTTTTCCATCTAGGCTTCCTGTCATCATTCTCATTTCCTGCAAAGTGCATTTTGTACAGTTGGATCAAAGATGCCCTGCTGAATATTAATTGTTTTTATAGTGCTCCTGGGAGTGGAAGACCCCACTCATAAGCCAAGCAACAGAGCCTACATAATACATGATGTATCCATCAGTCTGGCTGTTGAAGACTGATTACTCTGAACACTGAATATACTGTAGACTGGATGATCCATGCTTCCATGGGTGATGTAGACTAATTGAATTGAATTTTGCATAAGAAATACGGATGTAAAATATATCCCGATCTTGCTCACTACAGTGGTACATTTATTTCATAGTATGAAAAAAATCACATCAGGCTGAGGCTTGTGGAACAGAGGCTAACTTCAAAAAGAGCATGACCTCGGCTCTCTATGTTTCTTTAAAAACAAAATGTTAATATTATTATAGATTGATGAAGTACTTAATTAATCTTAAAGGGAAATTCTAGTGTTACAGCAGCAACTTAACACAAAACATACATACAAAAACAAAAAAAGCAAATGAGGCAGGTAAAAAACAAGTGCAATTAAAAGGCCAAATTATATAAATAACATTACATACAATAATGCTAAAAGTGGTATAGTGAGGTGCAAATCTCATTAGATAGTAGTGCAAATAGTGCAAAATTAAAGTCATAGTATAGGCTCTTATGTATAGGCAGTATATTGATAAGTTGTAGTGCATTTATGGATCAGCTAAAGATAAGGTGGTATGTGTGAAGTGTATGAGTCTTGGGTGAGGGTGTTTGCATTAGTCGGATAGGGGGAAAGCGTGAGGCTTCACCTCCTGACCCGCCTGTCCTGACCCAGAGGGCACTGGTTTTATGGGGAAATGGCAGCTGGCAGGAAGGGCCTCCTGTAGCAGTTCTTGTTTGACCAGGAGGTTGTTGAGAGGATGTGAGGTCTTTTCCATGATGCACAACAGGAATAAAAGTGCTGCAGCCTGTAGATGCAGATTCAGTCAGCAACAAACTTTGTAAAGTCATCATCAACGTCTTAAGTCATCATCAACGTCTTAAGAAGATACTTTAGGGAAATGTGTGCTAAGTGGGTATAATCTTTGTATGTATAAAATGCAAAGCTCATGCACTAATTTCATTATTTATATGGCTTTTTTCTTAATCAGTCAAATGTTCAATGTTTTTTCAAAATTTTCTATCCCTTCATACATTTTCTAGGCCGCCTATCATGTTCAGGGTCCTGGGGCTCTGGAGAATTATCCAGCAAGTGCTAGGCTCCCACTAATGCAAACCTATTCACACCTACAGGCTAGGTTGTATTGTTTCTCAGACATATCGAGAAATGTTCTGCATCATATGCTTCATATAGCAACCACACACACACACACACACACACACACACACTCGCTCGCTCTATGTGTTTCTGTCCATTCATACAGAAACTATGTTAACCGTTTCTTTTTCTTTTCACCTTCAACCCTAAACTTCAAACTTCCAAACTGTCCTGCAGCAGTTTCTCAAACTACAGCTCTGGGCATCAAACTGGGTCACAGGCCTGTTACTGGAAGGTCTGAACACACAATAAACGCATGAAAGTCACACATGAAAGCCAGCTCCTAGAAGAAAACATGTAAGCCCAAGAAAATTAACTTGTTTTCATGCACTTCAGTGTGCTGATGAACTTAAAGATACCGTTTAATTCAGCAATCAGATTTATCCTTGAAACTTGTTTTGTAATATTTAAAATTTATTTACTGAGTACATCTGATTTTTGACAATCAATCTACTAGATTACAATTATGTACAAGCGAAAAAATTTTTTTTACATTTAAGTTTTAGGATTTGTTGGATTTTGAATTAACGGATGCACTGCTAAGCCTAATGCTGTTTCATTTCATCCCTCCACACCGTTCCGCCTCTTTGTTATGCTCACTTCTGATAACCCTATTATAAACCCTGTTAAGTGTCTATATGACCTCTTAAAGGGGGACTCCACCAATTTTACACATCAAAGTCGGTTTACTGGGGAGTCAAGTTAGCCTGAAAACGACTAAAATGTAGCTGTGGTTCTGGAGGAGGTTTGAAAAAGTCTGAGGAAATGACTCAGGTGCCATCGCTTGAGTTTTCTATTCGGGCTTGGAAACCACACATTTATAACAGAAAGCCAAACTGAAGCTGTAAGGTTTGAAAGATGTAGGTGTTTATCAAGTAGAGTGGGGCTCACAATAAGACGTTATCATGTTGCATTATGACAAATGTAATGTTTCTGGAGCTCAACCTATACTAGAGACTAGAAGTATTTGCTGCTTTGATTTTAACCATTGCCCCAGCTTCTTTGGAAGTGCAATACTTAATTGTTACTGTAACTTTATAATTTTCTTCTTTAAGCTGGGGCACTTCGGAGAAACCAGCCATATAAACTATATTTTGAAAGTAACGTTAAAAATCCCACCTCTTCCTTCAGGCCTAGACTGTAGATACAGTTTACAAAAAGCAGAGGGAAAATTGCTTGTTGCTGCCCACTGGTTTTAAATGTCATATACCCAAAATATACAGACTTGACAGATCATTTAAATGGAAATAAATGGGGCTGAACACCTGAAAACCACTTCAGAAACAGTTTAACCTCTGCTGTGTGCCATCGCTCAGTCTCCTGTAAACATTGAGGGGTTTACCACTTTGCTCAGTGGTCCCTCGGCACAAACACTGACTGTTCATTCTCTCCATCTTTCAGCAGCGAGGCTGGGAGGTGAAACTGAAAAACCCCGAGACTGTCCCAAACTGACAGCATGTGGTTTACTCTACTCAATCTGTGAGTCACTGACAGCATGGGGAACTTTCTCTGCATCTTTGTGCTCATAGTGTACATGGGCAGTCTATGTGGGTTTGTGTGGTGAAGCATATAGAAACAGATGCAGGGTGCGTGTGTTTTCTGGCGATCCTCGGTGGAAGCCCACTCAGTTCTGTACAGTCCCTCCAACGTCACTTTACCAGACTGCAAAGTTTCCTCCATAACAAACACAAAACTAAAAACACACGCAGACAAGCTGGATCAATGACCAGCGATAGATTAATGTCAGTTCAGCAGATTGCAGGTTTAGTTGTAGAAACATTTCTCTGAGCCACTACTGCTCGGGGGCAGATACACTGTAATCTCACTGGTCCAGATAATCATTAATGGGTGGAGCCAAAGAACTACAGACTGATCAATAACCTGGTTTCTAGTTTGATTCTTGGTACTGACAATCAGTGGTTGGAACCGGAAGCGTTTTTTGCAAGTCAAAACATTTTGGTTTGCTTTAGTTTTTACGTGTGTGTGTGCGTGTGTGTTTTAGTCTTTGATCACTTTGTAAAGTATTTTGCACTGTTTTTGTATGAACCTTGAAAGTCCTGAACCTTTAAAACTGCCTCTGGGTCGCAGCACTCTGTCTGACCATGACCTCTGACTCCTCCGGTAAACAAAGAACGGAGAGAGATGCAAATAATTAAGTTCAGTTTCCTGTTCAGCTTCATCTTTTACCAAAACTTAAAAATGTTTAACAGTATTTTTAAAAATATAAAACTAAGATGGAAGTATACAGTATATGTTTGTGATTTGGGTGAACTGACCCTTTAACTTAAAGCACTTTGAGCTGCATTGTTTGAAAGGTGCTGATGTACATTCATGACTTTGTAATGTAAGTATTCTAACACTTCAGCAGTTAATTAAAAGTAAAAGACTTGTAAAGACAGTCCACGGAAACAGAACACGGAAAGTATGTCCAAGCTTTAAATCTTTGTGAGAACTCTAGCAGCGTCATTCTGAAGGAGCTGAAGCTGTCTGAGGCTACATCCACATTAATCTCCGTCCTCATGAGCGTTTTAGCACAGTTTCAGAAACAATCTCCATCCTTATTAATATGCCTAAAAAGGAGTAGATGTGACTTTAATAATTTGTAAGTAATTAATCGAACTATTTGGTGAAAAAAACATATCAGACAAGTTATTATTTGAAGCAGAATTAAATAAATTTGTGTTTAATCAAATTATCTCAATGACACAGACAACCTGGGTTCAGGCTGTTATTCCATCACAGGAGTAGTGGTCGGTCACTGGGCAAATAATGAAGGATTTAACAATGAATGCCATGATAAGAGCGGAGTCATTACAGTAACACGTCTTTAAGCAATTTAAAAAGTACAGACATAATAAACAAACATCATTTCATGTGCACATTAAGAAACTTTAACTTTAGATTACCAAATTGTGTCTCTGCCATTTTTACTGTTGAGCTTCTGGCCTTTTTATTTTGAAAACACATGCAATAGAATTACATACCAATACTATTAACAAAGCTGATGAACTCAGTGGTGAACATGGGGTAATAATAGTTTTTCATCCTTGCCCTTATTTCTTTTTCCCTGCTGATAGTTGAACAGCCGTGTTTTAAGCTGAACAGATGATGATGAGAACTGTTTCTGATACGGAAACGGACTTCCATTGTCCTCGAATTGGATTTTAAGCATGGATTGAGGCAGATTATCTGGTTTTCCCTTTTTGTAAAGGGATAATAGCCCTTCACTTTCCAGTGTACACAAGCGGATGGGCTTTCTACTGTAACAACAGAAACAGCTGGTGGTTTTAATAAAGTTTTGGCTATTTTATTAATAAAACAAAAAACTGAATTAATCCTTACAATCCACTTAAAACAAATCCTTCCTGTATATCTTTGTTTTTCCCTCATGTTGTTTTGTCTCTATTGTAAAACTGCTTTTGTTGCTCTCTTTGAAAATGTTTATTTTTTTTAATACAGTTTATTGACAGATGGTTCAGTTGCAGCAATGTGGCAACTCTAATACACACACTGTTCTGACTGACCGTTCTGCAGGGGGGTAAATACTTCCTCTTTCATCACACATCCACACACACACACACACACACACACACACACATTGTCTCTCTCTCTCTGATGACTCAACACACACTTTCATTTTCTTCTCAAACACCCCCATGCTCTGGAAATACCTCCGGCCTCTACAATCTTCAATAACTGAAGTTATTTTTGTCTGCCTGAGCAGAAGTAATGTCCTCTTGTTTAACCAGAAACGCCCAAACAAATGAGACAAATATTCAGTATTAGAATCAGAATCAGTATGTGTACACATACAACAAATTGGACTCTTTTTGTTTCTGTCAATGCACAGAAATAGACATACAGCTAAAAACATTTTAATATTTATTTTAATAATTATATATCACACTGCTATGATTCTGCACTGTATTGTTTTTTTTCTTTCTTGTTTCATTAACATAAAGCGTCTTTGAGTATCTAGAAAGTTGCTCTATAAATAACATGTATCTCAACTCAAAGATCCATTAACTAGCTTTTTTTGTAGCTTTCAACTTCTTCTTTAAGTCTTCTTCAGTAAATGGAGCTGGGTCAAGTGTGGAAGGTCAGTCTGTCTCATATTTGGTAAATGTATTTTTACTGCAGTGTTTATTGACAGATCATTTAAATAATTACTTTTGCTACAGGCTGTCCTGTCTTTGTATAACCATAGTGAGAGCAGAGAGTGTCCAGTATGGTGACGTCAGGATTGCATCTCTGCTTCTTGCAGATTACATATGAGGTTCTGCTGGCAGACCACAATCTCCAGCCTAAACCTAACCAAACCTTAACAAATAGCCATGTCAGATCAGAAAACGATTTACTTTCGAAACTGTACTTTGTGATGGTTTTGGAAGGCTCTGAAATATGATGTCATTGTGTCTGAAGTGGTGTTTTCTTTGCATTTCTGGAGGGCATGGACACACAACGTATTTAGAGATTCAATTTTTTGATGATTTGTTGGAGTATCACCACTTCAAAGTCTGGGACCAATGTCTTGGAAATACATGAGGATAATCTGTGGATTTTCAACTTTATGTGAATGCTTATAATACTAACGGTTTTTGTTTTGCCCAACAGCTAAAAATGTAGATATACATAACCACATCTTAATTATGATTCCATTAGTTTTAGTCTCACATGTGCCTGAAGTCATGCTCCGTAGTGAATTTAAGATCACGGGACAGATAGGGGAAGGAGGACAAAAAGACAAACTGTCTTACACTAGTTTAATCCAACAGATTGAAGCAGGCCTCTGGAAAGGACATTCAGAGGTGGAAGTTAAAGAGGCAGTAATACGAGCAGTAAGCCCAGGTCTCTACCTTTAGAGACATGCTTGAAATCAAGAGCAATTTAACCCTCCCCACCATCCTGAAGGGGCACTACATATACCACAAGAGGGTTAACACATCGCAGGAGCCCAAGGAGTCTGCTCGGACCTTTCTGTTCTGCACCATCAGGCTCAAAGATAGGCTGCAGTGGAAGTCAAATGATGGAGAGGCAGATGACTACTTAGTGAATTAGGTGTTCTGAGTGACTCAATAAAATTCCAGATGAGGCCCTTCCTGAGTGACGTCACTGTGAGAGATGACACACTAATTGATAAAGTGAGTGAGGCTGCCAGTCTGGAGGGAGACAGGCAGAAGAAGCTGAGGAAATCTAGCAATGGTGGAGAAGCTCGTATGTGTGAGCTACAGACAGAAGTTCCACCAGTACAGCTCCACCAGCGGTGAAAAGCCCTGCCCAAGCAACAAAGGTGTCACAGCCTCGTCCGGAGAAAGCTCAAGCCCAAAACTCTGTCACCCATCTAATGTTGGAGCAGCTCAACGCTGATGCCTATGAGATGAGGCAAGGGTTCCTGGTCGCCACTGGAGCCACCACCCAGCACCCACAGCGACCACCCACCCATTGCCCATAAACCTCATACCCTTCAAATGTTGCATTTCTTGGCTGCTGATCAGAAAGATTAACAGTAAACAGCATTGATCACAGAGGTTAAAGGGGATCTTTCATGCTATGACGACACACAACCACAGTGGCACGAAAGACTGTGTTCTGCAAAACACCCACTTCCTCATCTGCATGCTTTTTCATGGGTTCAAGTTTGGGTTTTTTTTTAGGTAACATTTTACCCCCTGGAAGGTATTGTTTTTTCTTCTTTTTTTGGACATATTCAGTCATGGCAACTCCACATTTACACCTGAAGTTTCAGCCTCGACCACAGTTTTGTGTTTAAAGTGACCTGAGAAACACTAAGTGGGAAGTATTTTCTTTTGGTTTTACTGGAATGATTTTATTATTCATTTCCAAATCACTGATCCATATCAAAGCTTTTGGTTTGAACACTGAATTGTAGAGGATGCCCATCAGTGGTAAACCATCAGGGCCCTTAAAGCTCCCACCAAGGGCCTACAATTAATAAAAGTTTGTAAAAGTAATTATTTTGTATTTAGTCATATTCTCAACACTATAAAAAAACATGCCTGTGCCTCGCCCTTTATTTGGAAAAAAGTCTACCAACCTCAAGTGAGAAACAGAGGAGGAGGTGTGAGAGAGACTAACAAACAACTAACCAATTACAATGAGAAACACAGGAAACCACAAAAAACAACATACCTGTGTGAATAGGTGAGGGTGTTGTAAGGCACCAATAGAGAAAAGAGAATAAGAAAATAGATATACAAGAGATATACAGTGATCGGATCACCCTGGACGGATGTTAGGGTCAGGTCTGAACAGGTTCTATGTTTGACACTCTATCCTTACCATTTGTCATGTTTTGATTTCTGGTCAAAACCTAATACAACACAAAATTAAATGAAATGTAAATAAAACTTCAATTTGCTACATTCTGCTATATCTACATTTAAATAACACTGAGGGCCTATTTTTATTCTCATTGACATTTCGCAGGATGTATATGACATATGCTGTATAGTACAACAATCCATGCAGTAAAGAAGTGCTTCTTTTTGTTGTAATTGAATCTTTTTTTATGCTAAATACAGTAAATCATGATTAGCAGCTTTGTGGCATTTTTGCATGTCTTGTGGTTTTCATTTGCACTGCAAAAATGCATGTTCAGCCACAGGAGTAAAAAGCAGAGAAGCTTTTGTTGTGAATGTGTAACACTGATAAAGTTGAATACTGGGAAAGTTAAGTTTGCTGTGTCCATCTTCTAAAGCAATGACTGTGTGTGTGTGTGTGTGTGTGTGTGTGTGTGTGTGTGTGTGTGTGTGTGTGTGTGTGTGTTTTCATGTCCTCAACTTACCTTTTATTGGACTCTGTCTAACCTAAATTGAACATTTCATGATGCAGCCTGGTTTACTATTTGGTGACTCATTCCTTTACAACGGAAACACTTTGTCTAACCGACACTGATACCGCTATCTTCACAAGTGTGAAAGCTCAGTCATTCACGAACTAATGTTAGATGCTCTTGACTCAAGGTCAAGGTATTATAACGAGGACCTGAAACAACTTGAGTCTAAAAGTTTCACAGAGCCTGGATCTCACAAAATGCACTTTTACTTTTATTCCTCAGACCTCTACTGGCTCACACACAGTTATCACATAATCCAATACAATGTAAGTAACATCTTTCACTGACCTTTATTTTGTACTTCTTTGGGCATTTTACCCACCAGAAACCAACATTTCCCCTCACTTTCAATCAAAGAAAAGCACACCCCAAAACTAATACTTTTCATTTCCTTGTATCCTTGTTCTTTGTAAGAAAACAAAAAGGAGAATAAAAGAAGAAATTTGATTGATTTCAACATCTGCATCTCCCATGAACTGTAGTTTTTGTACAGTTGAGGTTTGTCGTAAAAAGTTTAAAGACAATGAGTTTGGTTGATACAAAGAAAACGTAGGCAATTAAATCAATTTGATTTACTTTATTTCACATTATTTATCCATATTTAAATAAAAGTTAAGATAATATACAGCAAACATCAAGCAGAAACATGAAAAACAGCTGCCACACATACCATCATACATACAGAATCACATAGAACACATCACAGCCAAAACATGTATCAATCATAGTATTGGTTGTGCATGCTAATGTTGGCACGGATCAAGTAAACTTTTATCAAAATAAACAAAATAATCAGCTAACGGCAACATTTTCAAAGAATAGAGCTTAATGTGATGAACCAACTGAACCAAAACACATGATCTGGGTTCAGTTGGAGAAAAGCTTGTCTTTATACTTGCTCTTCATTTGGTGTCCCATAAATATCCAAATGAATGGGAAGCAGAGGTTAATGGTGATTCTCTTTAGTTTCTCTTTACTGTGAATCTGAAAGCAGCTGCTAAAGGTCTTTGTGTGTTTGAGTCATTAAGTCTCGCAGAATGAGCAGAGAGTCGATAGGCAGAGTCAGAAAGTGACTGTGTGTCCGTGGAGTGAGTTTAATCATTGACAGCGTTTGTCTGAGTTAGAACTAGAGAACATTTGATCTGAAAGTCACGGTGGTCTCTGTCAGAGCTCTTACACAGCCTGTAGGTCCACCTCATCTGTCAACCAATCAGATTCCTCTCAGAGTGTGAGCGTTGTGACTGATTGGTTGCTCAATTTGTTTGAATTCAAACAATGCCGGTTGATCTCAAATATTAGTGTCATTTACTTATACTTGTTCTCAATCACACTCTGATAGTATGGATGAGTCTTTTTTTTCAGTGTAAAAAGTAACTAACCCATGATCACTAGGTAACACACCTCCTAGCTGAACTCTAAATGCACCATGAAATGAGTGCAGGGTGGTGGAGTATTTCTGCCCAGGCCTGTACTGAAGACTAATTATTAAATACAACAGAACTTTTTATTCCCTTCTTTTGTGCAAAGCAATTTTCATTTTGGGTTAATGCACATTAACTTCAGTTCATATTATTTCTGGCCAGCTCAGGTGGTTAAAAGTAGAAAACTGTAATTTTATAACAGTGTAACTTTCTGTCTGCTGTTCAACTAAATTTTGTTTTTCATTAACAATGGCTCAGTTCCACTAAGTGTCCCAGTAAGCCATGACAGTGAGCAGGCATGCACAATACCAGCACCCTGAAAGTAGGTGAGCTAAATGGAATGATTACTTTAGAAAGGTTGAGTGAAAGTGGACACACCCAAAAGTACATACTGCTCTTGCATGAGAAAGTAAAGGATCAGAAAGAAGGAATCTGAGAACAGACCCACAAACAGTTGGCTGATGAGGTTAAAAACAATCATTAATGCCAAGTACAATTTCTGTCGTTTTGAAAATGCAACAAACCCAGTTTGTACAGAATCCACAAAGACACCTTTCAAGAGGAGAAAACGTTATATTATAAAAGTTCCAACATTGTAGTATTTTGTCATTCCTTCCTTATGATTTGTCAGTATGTTTTGCATAAGTACTTGTACATTTACAGCAGGTATGCGGAGCAGGAATGATGACGATTGATGATGATGATTTTGGATCTGTGAACTGGTTTAACTGAACAGAGGACAATGTAAACAGAGCCTCCTTCCCCTCTGTAGCCCACGCCTCCTGTCAACTGTGGCAGCTGATAAGCGACATCAGAGATAAGGGTTGCCCTGACAGGAATGTTCTCCACTGCTCAGTTGCCTCATAGCTGAGGTGCAAAAACCATGATGGTCGCCTCGGGTCGGCTTCCACTCCCATGCAAATTTCTTTCAAATATTTATCCTCTGGCAACAAGGAATTTCAATACCAACCTTCTTGAGCAATTCCCAGAAATTTTGGTGTGTCTCTCCGGCAGCTTCTGAACATGTTGAGACATCACTGAGGAGTAACTGTACAGACCCACACAGATCAGGGGTCATGCAGGATTTCAGACTGAGAGCTTATAAAAAAGTTTCTGAGCAACAATATGACAAACCTGTAAGTTCCTCCAAGCACTGTAAACCATTAAAGCCATTCTAGTTAAATTTTTTATAATAACAATGTGAAAACATTGTGGAAGGGGTCGCTCGTAGTTAAAGAACCTACAGAGAATTATCAGGTGAATCTGCAGCTCCCATCGGCTTTACAGAGTTTTAGCTCATTGTTTATCTGTCTCGCCCACAACTGAACTGCTTTGGTTCACTCTCACTGCTCTCATAGTGTTGTTTTCAGCCGCAGCAGGCAGCTGTTCAGTGAAAAGGGATCTAAAAACCCACTGTACACTACACTAGACGGACATAGTTAGCAAATATTTGGTGAACACAGTGGAGCATTTAGCAGCAAAAGCAGAGTTAATACTTTCATCAGATGGACACAAAACATGACTCTAATTGAATGATAATGTTACTCAGTAACTGCTGGTTATGTAAATAAGCAACTGTTAACACGTCCACAATTTCAACTTGAAAGTTGATCATATGTTAATGCTGTGTTCACTATTCTTTTCTGCTTGCCCAAAGTGGCCTCAAAAAAGTGTTATTGTAAGTGTAGTACAAGATAGACTTTACATCTGGAAGCTATATGAAACATACTTTTAGTAAATTCTTCAAATTCAGGACTCATTTTTCACATGGTCCAAATGGAAACATTCTGTCACTTCCCCCCTAATTTTCTGCCTCACAACTTTTTTTTTTGTTCAAGTTTGTTTATTATGTTTCCAAAATTAAGAATAAACTGCAGAGGAAGGTTAAAAAACAGACTCATAACTTTCATAAACCAGGGTACAAAAGTTGTGGTTTTTGTAGGATATGTTAAAGTTTTTCATATATTTTTGTGTAGTTTAAATTAAAGCAATAGATCATATTTTATTGCATTTTGTTATTCTCCAGTTAAAATCAGTATCTCTTAAATAAAAGCGCTAGTATCTTAAAATTGTTAAATGACATAGCTTGAAAAGATTGAGTTGGTAGTTTATTCCAGTTAGAGAAACGTTTCAGGATGAAATCCAGGAGGAGTCTGGCATCTTCTGCTGGATCACACCCTTAAGTCAGGTTTAAAGGAATGCAAATCTTATTCAAATGTTTCTGTCAAGAATTTGAATCTGTAAGATTAGTTATCTTTGAATGCAGGAGGGAGTACAGGCTGTCTGTCATTAAATTAAACGGTAACTGGAGGTTTTTGAAAAAAAACCCAGCAATAACTGGATGCTAAGAAAAGGTCACTTTGGTGGAAAATTCCACATGTTAGTCCATTTGTCTTTTACTTTGATCACTGACCTTTTCAGAAAACACCTTCAGCAGAACAGCCCAGTGGTGATTTCCAGGCATTTAAAGTGTTGTGAGGTTTAATTTAGAGGATAAAGTGGGTGTGAGTCAGTGCTGTGGAAGCTTAAACACATAGTTTCACAACCTGAGAGACTTGATGATGCACTCTTAACTCAAACAGAGAGAACACAAACTCATTCAGCCTTTCAATGGTTTAATATTGAAAGCAACTAGCATTGTCATATAGTTTTTAGCAGCTGCTGACTCTGATAAAAGGCTTTAACCTCCCATAAATCAGTTACGCATGATGAAAACATATTAGTGTGAGCCCTCCCAGAACCCACACAAATTGTATTGCAGTGCCTGCAGTTAAAAAAAATTTGCCTTAACACGAAAGCCTATCTGAGTGATCTGTGCAATTGCCCAAAGGGTTGGTACTCCACACAACACGACTTGAGCTGATTTGTCTATGATATTCAGAGGTAGGACAAACTGTCTTGAAAAATGTGTATGATTTATTTTAAGTTATTAAAAAATAATAATAATGATAATAATACGTCATCATTATGACGTATGGGGCCGCCACTGTTTCAGGTGTGCCATGTTAACTATCACCTGTTGTAAATGCCAGCAGTAATGATATGGAAGTTAACAGCAGAAGTTGTTACAATTATTTCAACACAGGAACGACAAACAAACAAACTTAATTACATTACATACAATTAATGTATTCCCTGAGCTTAACCACACTGTGGTTGCCGTGCTCAGATATTGTAGAAAGCGAGTTTCTTAGAAACGTTGGCACTGGACATAAACAAATATTGTCGAAGAACCTCTGGGGTTTTGCAAAATTGTCCAATATCAACCTTGTTGTCTGGCTATGGGGTTGGACTGATTACACAGACCTGTAACTCTTTAACATCACAGATCACCTGTGTGTTGAACAAGAAAAAGAGTCTACAGCGATGCAAATGGTCACAAACCAAAGTATTGAACAAACTGATCTGCTTGTGTCACCAGTGTCAGTAGGACTCACAGTCTGGGGACCTTGAATGTCTGCACCACATTTAATGGGATCTCATCCAATATTTGTTGAGATATTTTGGGTCTGGACCGAAGTGGTGGACAAACAACATTGCCATTCTTAAAGAGCCATGCTGCTACTGGTGTGTGAACCCTGACCCACTGACTTTTATTTCCAAATGTAGAACTGTAAGCAGTTTGAGCTGCAGGCCAGCTGCCTTTGGTTCAGACAGTAACACAGTGTGCTGACACACAGCCAGGAGGAGGTTATATAATAGCACACACTCCTTCTAGGAATACATACACATGTCTGTGTCCAGACTCCTGTAACACTTTTTGAGGGAATGTGATTAAGTGAATGTGTGTGTATTTTAGTCAGTCTCTGATTACTTGTTAAACATTTTTTAGTTAGGCAGAAGTTGAAGCTCTATTGCTCCTGCTAATTTTTTCTAGGACTTCAGACTTTGTTGAATTTTTTCCTAAATCTATAAAACCAGATTTATTCTTCACCTTTAGGGTTCTACTTCTGCATGAACTGACATGCCTCTCCTCAAAATTGGGTTTCACAGATACTGCATAAAGATACCAAGAAAACTGTGGTTGGTCAGCTTTGACTGCTGTTTTTTTCCTACATGTTGCAGAATCACAGTCAACCTGTTAAATCCCACTGAACTATAAATCAGTCTGAGTGGAGTTACCTGATTTATTTCCCCTGGGGAACAGAGGTGGTATCTGAACAGAATCTGCTTGCTTTAGGCAACAGAGCAAAGAGTCAAGTCAATTTTATTTGTATAGTGCCAAATCATAACAAATGTACATAGAGTAGGTCTAGATCATACTCTTTAAAATATTATTTACAGAGACCCAATAGTTCCCATCATGAGCAGCACTTGGCGACAGAGGAAGGAAAAACTCCCTGTTTTAGCAAACTCTTAAAAAAGGAGAAGGTATATGCCTCCTGAACCCAAACTGGGAGCTGGCTCCACAGAAAGAGCTGCTTGCTGTCACTTGCATGTGAAAGTTAAACTGCCTTTGACAAACCTTCTGTTATTGATGTCAGTCAAATACAGGGGTAATAAATACTGATCTAATCACAGGTCATAACCTGGTTTTAACTTGGGCCGCTGCATAAAGACTTTTATGAAGCCACTGTTTCTACTCGTGCAGTCATCTGATAACAGAAACACAACGTGTCAATGACAGCAGCTGTATTGTATAATACAATTTATGTTCATTGTTTTTTTTTTTAAAAAAAAATAGAGCTATTTTCTTCATCCAGACTAGAATTAAATGTGAGACCAGTGTTTATACAGTACATTTATCCACTCTGGAGTTTTTAGCCATCCCAGCAGCGTGGCTCAAGGGACAGCAATATCAGATTCTCAGAAATATCTCAACAACTATTGGACACATTCAGGATTATGCAGTTATCACAGTGACAATCACCTCATCCTTCATCTTGATTTTCATGGCGTAATTACCAGAATTTGCCCTTGGGCATAGTTGCCAACATCAATTGATGAGTCAGGTTCTGGCTGATCTGTTGAGTGTTATATTTCTGCAGTCAGAATGATTTTTTCTGACAGTTGACATATTTCAGACTCCGTTTGATGTCTTCAACAGGAAGTTTAATGATATCAGTGATGCCGTTTGACTGAAAATGTGGTGAACTGACGTTGGGAGGTTTTCCTCTGTGGCAGCAAAACACATTACATGAGCTTTGAGAAACGGTTAAATTGGGTCTTCTTAACCTTTTCAGTGCTAAATGTCTTACATTTATCGTCTTCAACCCACATTTTTTCAGACGCAATATCTAGAAAAAAAACATTGTCTCATTGGCCCAATACAGTATTTGCATTTACAGTACAACTTGCACTCACCAATCACATGCTTTACTGTTACAACGTCACTGAACGTCATTGTGGATAACAGTTGAGTTTTGATTTGGTCAGAAAGAGAGAGAAAGACACTTACACAATAAAACTTGTCATCTTCTGTGCCAACTCCACCACTTGGAGTTTCTGTTTGGATGGGCTCACAGCCAGAGGACACATCCATGTACTGTACACAGTGAACTGTTGCTCAATGGGCTGTAACAGGAAGAGTCTTGAGCTGTGTGTGCGTGGGTGTATGTCAGATTAGCAGAACAACAAGAATTAATTCCTTGATGACAAACATTGCCGTCAGTCGGTGGTTAGGTCAAAGGTCTGCCAGACAAAACTCCCTGTGACCCCAGAGTGACTTTATCAGAGCGAGGAAGATCTGAGAGGAGGTGAGCTGAGAGGGCAGACATTTTGGGCATGTAAAAACCTGGCTTGAGGCCATGATGTACTGCAGTTATACAGTTCAGTTTGTATTACTTTGGGTGCTTACATACTCGGCAGCATGAACACGTGCAGACGTGTGAGGGCACGTTCGGTTGTGCGTTAAAAGTTTTGGGTTGGCCCCTCGTAGCCATGGGAAGGTAACAAAATTTCCGTCATGATGACCCTTGCAGACTCTCACAGCTGCCTGAAGGTGGAAAGTATCATTTGAGCTCAAGTGTGGATGAAAGGGGGGGGGGGGGAATGCTTCCATAATTTTGTTGACTTGTTCCTGATTTAAAATTCCTCTCCAAGTAAAACCAGAAGTTTGTCTGTTCTGAGCATATTTTCAGAGTCCTCAAAGACTATTCAAACAGTCTAGATGAAAAGGTATTCCATCCCCTGCATTTTAAACATTTTTTTTTTACTTAACTTACTTTGGCTATAATTTAATTATTAATGAATGTACGTGAGGATAAACCACAATCTCCAAGTCTACTGTGATCGATTATGGTGCTTTGTATAAGTTGTTTTTTATTAACAGCAGCAGAAGCCGTCATCGCGAGTTCAATGATCCTCAACTCTGCCGACTGTTTGCAGACACACCAGAGTGAAAACCTGCACTGTTGACACTGACTTCAAGTCATGCAGACGGTACACAGTGAGAGTCCCCTGTGGTGAGAACAGGCTTCAGCTCCTTGATGTACAAAACAAACAAACCCAAAGTAGAGACTGTAAAGCACTGTTTACCTGAGCGGAACACGTGATCCGCTGCATCTTCCTGGAACAGCTCAGACCGAACCAACCTCGTCCCTGGGTTTACCTGTAAACACACGCACACACACACACACACACATCTCTTTCACTTCATTGAGTTTGAATCTGCAACCTTTTAGTCACGAGTCAGTGTGAGCTACAGCCTCACTGAGACACACACACACTCCCATATACAAGCATTTTCCCTTGGAGTCCTGAGGGGTTTTAGTCTGATCAGCAGTCTGTCTGTAGTGTGTGTGTGTGTGTGTCTGTGTGTCTATGTGTGTTTGTGTGTGTGTACCCATCCATTTAACAGGCTATTTCCACAGAGCGGATGTATTTACATACATGGCCCCTGTAAAACAAACACACACACTCTCTCACACAGCAGTTAGCTCTCTGTGCTAATAGCTAACAGGCTGACAGGGATGATGTAGTGATGAAATAATTTACATCATAATAATCTAATTGTTTAGTCTGCTGCATGTGTGGTTCACACACACACACACACACACACACACACTATGGTGGAGTTCCCGTTAGTTTTACATTCAGTTTGTTTCACTGTGCCCTTTGGCAAAGTTACGAGGAGAAAGTTTACATGCACAGTGTGAACTTGACCTTTGACCCACTTCAGGCAGAGCTCTGACTGTTTAAATTGTGGTGTAAACACTTTCATCTGTCTTCATCAGAGAAGCAGCAACATTTTTCTGTTTAGTCTTCAATGTGGATGTAAAACGCTTAAATCAACCCAAACTGTGCAGGTCAAAGATCATTTGACACAGAGATTCAGATGTCGTTTTTGCAGACATCACAGGAAAGTACATAAAGATGAATTTGATCCATTTGAACTGGTTCCCCGTTAAACATTGTAATGAAAACATTCTCTTACTCTATCACTGTTGTCTGCACCACTTAATGAGATACCTGTACAACTATTTGATGGATTGAAATGTGGGTTCTCTCACAAAATGTTGGATTCACCATCAACATTCACGGTCCCCAAAGGATGAATCCTAGGGATTTTGATGATCCATTAACTTTTCATCTAGCGCCACCATCGGGTCAGAATGTACACTTCAGGAGATGACAGGTTACCTCTAAATCTTTACGTTGAGATTAGTAGTAACATGATAAACTTTAACATGTTACAATACTAAATGTATAGAGTCATCCATGAATGCTTGTGTGGAGAAAGCAGTATTTTTTAAATGTATCTATATTATTATGACTTTTGATAGTTTGTAATGCATATTTATTACATGTGATATTTCATACAGTAAAAGATTTATCAGAACATTGTTAAACTATACGTTTTAATTTGGCTTTGGCCTTTTATGAACTATGAATTGATTAATTGCTCATTCATAAAAATAAAAAAAAATTGGTTTTGTAAAGCGGCTGAGCTGTTTATGTCTCTCTGTTTTCCTTTTGACACGATCTTCATTCAGCTTCATTCAGCACACAAACGGTGTCCCCACAGTACTTTGGGTCCTCAGTTCCAATGATGGAAAATCTTAATGTTACAGCATTCAATTATATTTTAAACAATAGTGTACTTCAAACTTAGTTTCGGGAATGACCTTTCCTGTTTCAAGATGCCAATGCCTCTGTGTGCAAAGGCAGATCCATAAAGAGAGGGTTATCCCGGTTTGGTGTGGATGAACTTGACTGGCCCTGACCTCAACCTCATCCAACACCTTTGGGATGAACTGGAACACCGACTGTGAAAATCTGGTGGAGAGACTGAAACCAGAAGAGTTGAGACTGTTATAGCAGCAGACCTTGTTCACTCTCACTCACACACAGTGTAATGCCTCATGAATTTAACAACTAAAAACAGGAAGTTGCTCACATCCCTTTGGCATTCCCGCCCCAGAACAACGGATAGAACAAGGGAGGGACGATAAGATGAGAGAGAGAGAAAAAAGGAAACACCAAACCACTTGTTTAACACTCAGAGCTCAGGAATGAATGGAATACCGTTTCTGTCACTCAACACTCGCTCTTCATTGGCTGAGAGGAATCCCGTGGGCAGCAAGGAATGCCATGATTGGCTGGAAAGGAACGCCAGGTCCGTTTGAATTGGATGGAGTTCAAGCTGCTGCGTAATTTAATATCAGAGTGACTAACAGGCTTCTTCCTCTTTTCTTGTCAGTGAAAAAAAAAATTGGTTTACTTACGGGAAGTCTGGCAAACCGGATCCACCCTCTCAGTGTTTTTTTTTATTTATGTTTTATTTCATCCATTCAAAGCAAAATTGGCTTACAACAGACTCGGAGTCATCGGATGTTTGGAAGATAAATCACATTTTGTAACCACAATACAAGGAAGGTACAAGGAGGCATTGTGTTCAAGTCAAACAAGACAATACAAAGACTGCAGGAAAGAAAAATAAAAGACTTTTTGGCATAGTCAGCTTAATGCTTTTTTATAAAGTTTATAAAGACACAGGTCAGTGAATGAATGACTTCATTTTTATTAAATAACTTTCATTTCTAACATTAATCTCTAAAACAAAGTCAACTTTTCACACATGATATGCAGTCGTCCTGTTGTTTTTATTGCTTTGTGGCACGTGCACAGTTATGAGCTGCATCATTAGCGCTGCTCGACCTTCTGACCCCCCCCCCCCCCCCCCCCCCCCACACACACACACACACACACACACACACACACACACACACACACACACACACACACAAATACACACAAACACAGCAGGTCATGACCCCATCTCACCAGGTCCCTGAGGGTCATCGAGGATCGGAAGGTAATGGGATTTAAAAACAAAGACATTCAGACATGAATAGATTTAGGAAAGGAAAAAGAAGAGCGAGGGAAGTGAAGGAGGGAGACTGAGAAACGTTTTTAGTAAGTGTCTAAAAACGAATATGAGAAAAGAGAATAGGATATGAGGAGAGAACTAATCTCATAATCAGTCTAGTAAAATTAACTTATCAGTAATTCAGCATAATTATGTAGGATTGTCAGTTTCATGTCAAGTCCATTTGAAGGATGATGTTGGTTTATTAGGCTACAACTTGGGTCTCATTTTTGTTGTTTTTTCCACACTGTACTCAATAAAGCCTTGCATTTCCACTGCATCCTGACAGAAGGGGGTAGTGGCACTGAGCTACACTGGTGTCCTTCTTGGTATCCTGGCAGACCATAGCCAACCCATGACAACTAAACTAAGTGGCTCACTATTGCATGTCTGTGTGCACGACAACACCTCCAAGACACCATCATCGCAAAGAGAAAAACGCACTAACATGGCTTGAGTTGTTGTAGTTACTCGCAATTCATACTTGATGTGGGTATTCCCATCTGCATCCAAAAACTGTTTAACAACCAACTCTGGGAGCACAGTGACATCGCTAAAAAGAGGTTAGAGCAAGTAATCCCATTGGATCAGTGATTGAAGGATTTGAAGGAAGTGTTTCTTTAGTGTTTTATTTGAATTTTAACATGTGGTGAAGAAGCAGCTTTTTGACTTGCTAATGTCTAACGGTTAAAATTCAAAGTGATTAAGTTAAATCCTGGGACAGAAAAGTTTGTTTGTAAGCACTGAATTTAAAAAAGAAAAGAAAGACAGAAAAAAGAGAGGATTAATCTTCTCCCAGTTTAAAGCCGGTTCTCCTATTGAGTCACACACAAAGACACTGGGATTCTCTGCTTAGCTGTGTCCATCCTCTAAAGCAGTGACTCTGAGTGTGTGTGTGTGTGTGTGTGTGTGTGTGTGTGTGTGTGTCCACTCGTGCTTGTGTGAGCAGATCTTTAACTCTGCGTTGGCCTTTGACCTCTGTGTGGACCTCTGTGTGTGTGTGTGTGTGTGTGTGTGTGTTAGAGTCTGCCTGTAACTGCAGTCTGTAAGCACATGTACCTCCACCATCACGGCCCGTATCAGGGTATCGTTTTGTTCTGTCAATCATTACATCCCAGAATAGACAGTACTCCTTTATAAGCTTTGATATGACTGTCCTGACGAGCATTTGTCTCTCTACAACACTGGACCCAAAGTGGCTCCGTCGACTTTGCAACTCTACTGGTTTTGATTATGACGAAGACACGCCCCCGCCCCACTGTAGCCCCTCCCACCGCTCGCTCTACCTCATTCATTGTCCCTCTCTCTTTTTCTCACACACTAATCCATTCATCCTCTGTGTCTGTCAGGCCAAACACTGGAATAACAAACCAGGGGAAGTCTCATTCATCTATGGGACTAATGTTTACACAGCATGTTCTCTCCCTCTCTCTCTCTCTGGTTTCACTTTGCTGGATCACTCTCTCTCTCTCGTCCTCATTCATTCACTCTCTCCCTCTGTTTTTCTTAGACTGCTGTTTTTGCTGTTTTTTCCGCACAGGAAACTGGTACTGTATGGGGGTTAATGGGGGGTGCATGTGTGTGTTGAGCACGGGGGACTGCATCACACACACACACACACACACACACACACACACCCACACACACACAGACAAGGGCCTTTAACCTTAACTTCACCTACATCCAACATTCATCTTTAACAAATTGAAAAAAAGAGTTTTTAGTCTCAATCTATTTATAGATCTACTGTTATTGTTGTGTTTATGCCTGTTGAGGACGTCATTGTGTGGTTTAAAGATCTAACTTTATGTCCACACACACTGTGTAGAGAAAGCGGCACATCAGCAGCAGCAGGAGCTTCAGTTCTTCATCAGTGTCGACGCAGGATACATTCAGGCATTTTAGCAGCACTCAAAGCCCAACACACAATCACGGAAGCCATGCATGTAAGACGTAAGAAAATACACTTCTTTCTTTCATTTAGCCTTTATGTATGGTCCAGTGAGAGCGGTTCATGCTTTGCATGAAATATGCAAGCAAATGCAAAAATCCAAAATTAAGCCAAATATTAAAACTTTGAAAAGATGAGGATTAAATTCAGGATGAGTAACAAAGGGCATTAAATAAAATCTGAGACAAACTAAATGGAATAAACGCCAATTTAACCATAAAGACCTACATACCACTAAGATTTAACCATTGCAGGTAGAAAAACAGTAAACGGTGGACATTCAACATTTTAAATCTGCCAAAAATATCAGGTGATCCAGATTGAGTTCCTGCTGAAGTTTATAACACCTAGGTAACGCAAATATTTAATGGTCTTTTTACTGAGCACTGTTTTGAAGTTGGGAGCCTCCATAATAAGACACTCCTGAGTTTGCCTCTACCATAGAAGATGCGCAAGATACATTATATAAACTTAGTTTTCCCTAGAAGTAATTTATAATTATATACTAAAGAGCCCAGGTATCTTCTGACGAAAAGACTTAAAAAAAGACACTACATGTTGTTGTTATGCACATAAAACATGTCCTGTTAGATGTCCAGTTATATTGATTAAAATTGAAGCGCTTCTGTTCTGTGCGACAGGAGACTGAAAAATATCCAACAGATAAACTGCATAGTTTACTGTAGGATTCATTCGGTTAATTGTCATAGTGTATCTCTGTATTATTTAAGTGCAGTTGTCAGCCTTCAGGAACATTTATTTTCCAGATGCTTCTATCTGTATGTTGTATCTGATTGACAAATTTGAATGTTACATATTTTGTTTTTGAAAGAAAAAGAAGAAAAAAATGTTATTTTTACTGATTTCCTGTTGTTGAGGAAGCTCCACCTTAAATCAAGAACACTTTGACCTCAAATCAAAACCACACATGCTATTTACTCTTTCTTTCTTTGTTTCTTTCTTTCTTTCTTGCCCCACCTTCTGCCCTTCATTTCATGTTGTTTTGACAACACTTTGACAGGTGAACGTGGAGCCAGTCTGTTGTCCAGTTAAAAGGGTTTTGGTCATTTTTCATGTTGTGGATATCAGTTTTGAAATACCTTCCTATCACTCTGGGACACTCAGCTCATTAAATCAGGGCTGTGTGAAGGGTACTGGGGGCCCGTGCTGGGTAGGGGGTAAGCTATTTGTGGGTCCTGACCCCTAATTTTGAGAAACCCTCTGTAGTAATGCACACCTCTGGGAAAGAGAAATGTTGAATGTTGGAGGTCTTCAGGAGCTTCTGATGTCATATCTGTCAGATGATGAAGTGATAAGTTAAAATAAGATGAAACTTAATTGCTTCCACAAATAAGTGGAAGCAAGAGACTAAGTTATAATTTATACAATATAATGAATTCAGGAAATAATAGTATTATATTGTCTGGTGAATGTCCTAATAAAAGTTTTCCTTTGCACTGGGGGAAAAAATGTAAATTTTGCCCTGAGGAAGTGCCATGCTCTTGCATTTCTGCTGCTTGTTGCATTTCTCTGCTGCTCCGTGTCCTCAGCTCCCAGACTGTGGTGCTCAGAATAATCGAAAGGTATATTACAACAGCACACAGAGCTCGGAGTATGTATTTACGAATTTTAAAGCCTTCATTGTTTACATCCTTGTAGTCTTCTTCTTCTTTGCCTTTTGCATGTGCATGTTTGTCCTTGTGAGCGTAAATAAGATTATATAAGAGGACTCAAAACATTGCTCCAGGGTGCCTCAGGAGCTCACTGGGTACAGCGCACACCATTAAGGCTGAGTCCTTTTTGCGATGTCCCCAGCTTCTGGTGTGGCCCGACCCTTTGCTGCAGCTCATTGCCTCTCTCTCCCTGATTTCCACCCTGTCTTTCTCTCAACTAAAAATGCCCCAAAAATAAAATAGATAAATTACAATAAAATACATTGTTCAACAGTGCTCTGCACAGGGAACATGAACAGATTAGTTTTTATTATTTATACAATTAAAAAAGTGAGGGCGAAAAAAATGACTCCCTTGGCAGTTTTAATTCTAATCTAATGAAATAAAAAAAGGATTGCATAGCTTTATATGTCCTTTGAGGGGGCTTTCTATAGCTAACTTTATATTAAGATAAAACTTTACATTTTCTGGAGAAAATAGCTTTCCCTTTTCCTTTAGATCTCTTCTGTGTGCTCTGTTTCTCTGACAGTGTTTGATTGCTTTAATTATATGCACCTGACACTACTTACCTGTTTAAAAGAGAATAGACTGTGAGCCTGCAAACTGAGGAAGGCATCAGCGGAAATGTTTGTGCTATACTATGACAAAACAATAGACGTACAGCAGACATGAACTTCAACAGATGAATGCAAACCTCTAGTTGGACATTATAGAAAGTAGTTCCCTAAACTGAAAAAAAAAAAAACAGTTTTAATGATTATAACCACAGCACTGTTTCTGAAAAGATACAGTATGGTGCTGTTGAGTTTTAGGAATGTGAAATACCACAAATTAAATCCTATTCTTATGTTTTGGCAGCAGGAGTCATAGTGTTGGGCATCTTAAAACAACAGCGTATGAATCTAAAACTGAACAGATACCAATAAGAGTTCAGAAATGTTTTTTCTGTGTGTGTGTGTGTGTGTGTGTGTGTGTGTGTGATATGGGAGAAATGACCCTCTAAGCACATCATTCCTACTCTGGATTTTCCAGGAAATTCCCACGGCTTCTTAGAAATGGCTGAATGGAATTCCTCAGGCAGCTTTTCTCCTTTACTTTTTCCTTCTTCTCACTGTAAATGAAGACTGCAGGCCTCCATTCATTCTCCACGCCTCTCTTTCATCTCCCTCTTGCCCTCTCCCACCTTCTCTTTCTTACACTTTTTTTTGTCCCTTTCTCCCGCTCTCACACCCTGTCCACAATTTGTCTCACTTTCTCTGCCCGCCTCTTCCTTTCTTTTTTAGATGATGCTGCCTGCAGAAAGACCAAACCATTTTAAAGCCATTCTCTGTTTCTGTAAGATTTGAAGGCATGTTTGTTTCTTCTTGCCTGACTTTGACAGGAAGTTGTAGTAACCATGGAGACAGAGCAGCTTCACCTGCATGTGTGCGGCCTGCGGCCCCACACATGAACACGCACAACGGAAATCAGCTGTGCATTTCCAGCAGGTTCTGTGATGTTATTGCGCAGACGACGAGCTGCAGGGAAACTTCCTGTCAGAGAGGAAGTTGACAGAGTTGATTCTGTACTTCTAGGAAAAACATGCAAAGAAATCTGTCCCTCTCATCACAACAAAGAAGCAGAAGGAAAGAGGTTACTGTTTATATACTAGCTGTCTTGAGTGCTGCTTTCATATGTATTTCAGGTACCACATAGTATATTTGTAAGTCAATTATTTTATTTATCATGTCTACAAAGCTTATTTGTTTTTTTGTTTTGGTCAACACCTCTGGCTGACTCATGCATGCAGCGGAAGTGACACATGTATTATATTATATACTAGAAAGAAACATTTGTTACAGAGAGAATGAGAGAACACATACAAACATTGCCTCACAGAGTAAAGAGCTCAGCATCAGATCAGGAGGCCTCCTGGTGAAGTTTATCACTGTTTGGAAGGAAGCACAGGAATTCAAGGCTAATTTCAAGGTTTTCAGATCCCAGTGTGTAGTTCTGTTTTCAGCTTTTAAGAACATTTACCCTGAATTTCTGAAGTTTCTTTTATTATATCTTTTTTTTCTTTTGGGCTTTTATTTTTTTACAAACTAAAAGGTCAGATTTTTCTTCTTTTTTTTTCTTTTTATAAATCTTATGAACTTTTGGTAGATTTTGTTTTTGTTTGAACCTATCAAGTTTCAGATTACAAAATATTTTTCTTGTTTATAGAAGAAAACTTTGGCAACTGATTGTGGACAAGTGAAGCTGGGAGGAAACTCCAGGCAGACCCTGATCATGCTGTAGGGATTATATGAAAAAAAAAAAAAGCTGCAAAATTCTTATGTTATGAAGGGTTGCCTCTACTTAGGTGTCTGAAGCTATATAGTACCCAAAGCATAGAGTTTTAGTCTATACAGGAGTAAATTATGTAATGTAAAGCAGGGAGGAGCAGGAGAAAAGAACATGCTTTCTCAGCACCTCCCCTGTGTAAATAAAGATTAACTAAACAAAATCTCCTCATCAAGATGTTTATTTTTTAAAACCAGTCATCTGTCAACTCAGGTGAAAGGGAATGAAGGCACTCCCGCTGTTCATACAGGTAGGTATTGTCTGCCTGTCATTTACCCATAAGGCTGTTCAACTGTACAGTATATTTACCGTCAGAGGCAACACTGTGGATGTAGACACTGGACTTTTACTCAGCAGTTATTCGTACGTTTATTCAAGTAGAATTAACATACTGATAAATACAACAAACTTAAAGATAAAGTTCTATATATATATTGTGACTCAGGCAACACTGGAATTCTTCTTTTAACAGTTGCTTATTTACACATCCAGCAGATACTTAGCAACATATCATTCATTTGGAGTCATGTTTGTGTCCCCTGGATGAATGTAAAGCCTCTGGAAACCTGGCTTGGGATTTGGATTTGAGTAAATCCAATTTTCACTCTTCTTTTTAGGTCTTTTTTTTGTGGGTCTTCAACCACTCCAGAGAATAATAATTGGCGCTTAAGCCTCTGCTGCAGCACCTGCACACACATGCACACAGACACATACATGCACATATTCAAAGGAAGAATCCCATGGGAATCGGTGTGTGGGTGTGTTTGGTTTGGCACAGTTTCATCTCTACCTGTTATCTAATACACACAGAACAGGGGTGTGTGTCTGTGTGTGTGTGTGAAGAGTTAGCAAACTGGAAGTTGCTTCATACTGTTGCCAAACATTCTACAACACCTGCATTTATTTGTGTTTTCCTTCAAAATTACCTTTGTGTCAGTTTTAGTTTATTACTCAGTTCTTCACCAGCTGGCAGCATATCATAGCTCAGATCACACACACACACACACACACACACACACACCCACACCCACACACACACACACACACACACACACACCCACACCCACACACACACACACACACACACACACACACGCACACACACACACACACACACACACACACACCCAAATATCCTGTTACTACTGAAAATATGTCAAGCCTGGTCTGGAGGTTCACTTCAGTGCTAAAAACCAGCGTCAGTCAAAATGCAATTTCCTTGTGCTATTTGTGAAGTTTGTTTGAGATTTTAGTTTCCTTCTATATCAAAAAAGGTTTTGCAATGTACATAAAAGAGAACGAAAAACTGAAACTGATGATTTTGAATGTTTTCACATCATCTCTGTTTCAAGTATGGGGATCAGTTTGGATAACAATGGACATGTGTCATTCCTAAGCCTGAAAATGTCCATATAATGTTGTAGTTTTGGATATCATGCAGAAAAGCAGCACAAAAACGGAGAGCAAATATCAGGAAAACATCACAGAAATTGTCTTGTGTGATTAAAAAACAAAACAAAAAAACAATGTCAATAATGCATCAATATAACTCTACCGTCTGTGTCTGTTTTTGGGTCAAACTTGGAATACATGTTAGTTTACTAGAGGTTGTAATCTATAACAGCTGACATCCGCAGCCTTACAGCTATCACGATTAATTTAGACCGGTAATGATGTTGCTTCCTGAGAGCTGTGATGTCCAATAATTTATGACCATATCAAATCATCTTGTCAGTCCACTGACTTCTAAGAAATGATTTCAGTATTTCTGAGCTACAAAGAGTTGCTGACTAAAGAAATTAGAAACAGTTGTCACCAGTGAACTGATGCCGTAACTGTCAAAGACAGACTTTAAAGAAAAAAGTGACTTTTTCTTCACAAAACAAACTTGTAGATGCAGTTTGCTGCTGCTGCTTTACAGAGTCTTTTGATGTCTAAACCAACTGTTGCAACAGTGTGTCTCGCCCACACACACATTCCAACTTTTCAGATTTAATTTGGTGAAATGTTTTTCAAAATGAGTAATATTAAAATGAAGAAATAGATTATTGCTTTATCATACTTATGATTGTGATCCAGCTGTCCTTCCTTCCAGGTCAGTGTGTGTGTGTGTGTGTGTGTGTGTGTGTGTGTGTGTGTGTTTTACTGACAGAGTGATACCTCTGTCGTATGTCGACCCGGTTCTGTAAACATTGTCCAGCCCTCTCTCATTGTTCAGCATGGGAAAGTATTTCAGCGGAGGGGTGAATCACACTGTCAGCTCCGCTGGTATTCAAAGTGTGTGTGTGTGTGTGTGTGTGTGTGTGAGGCAGAGAGAAAGAGGAATGTCAAATCAGAAAAATGCTTACAAATTGTACCAATTATTGACCTTTTCTGCATAAAATAACACAGTACAGAGCCACTGTTAGGAGTTCAGCTATGTAAAATGCAATCAATCAAACCTCATTCTCTACAAATCGACTTAAAAATGTTTCCTATGAGTACTCAGCTTCTCTCTGGTTAGTCTCTCCAATTATTATTGAATCATTTTCTGACTAGTCTCAGAGACATTTAGTCTCTCAGACATTAGCTTTTCCCTCTGACATGCTCTAACTAGTCCTTCCAACATTTGACGAGACCCTCAGACATTTAAATAATGCCTTAGATATATGATCAGCCCCTACATCATTTGACTAGTCCCTCACACATTCGACTATTGATGAGTTCCTCCAACATTTCTTTCTTATGCACATCAACAAAGATTACCTGTTTTATAAAGTGTGGGCCTTATTTGAAAGTATTACAAGTCACTTAATAGAAATATAGCTTGTGTGTGTAGGGAGTGCAGTGTGACACCGGGATGAATCACTTGTGTATTTATGATTTGGTGCTCAGTGTTAGCAGCAACGGTATAAATTCTGTGTGTGTGTGTGTATATGTGGGAGAACGCCTTGGGAAGTATGTCAATTTTAAAGGTGTCAGTCAGGAATTAAGTACAGGGGCGTGGACGTATCCCACGATCTTCTGGGAGCAAGAATCAATTTCACAACCCAAATGATCATGTCACCATCTCTCTGTCTCTCTCTTAAACACACACACACACACACACACACAATAGAAATAGAAATACTGTCTTTCTTTCCACTTCACTTTGCTTCCTCTCTCCCTGCCACATGTACAAATGCATAGTTTGCGCATACCTTCTCTGCTGTTCTATACATATATGTAACAGACAAGAACCTGCATGTTGGGCGTACACACTCTGTTAATCTCCTCAGGCTTTACTGTGCGGCTTTTTATTAGTGCTTTCTTGTGAGAAATGCCTTTGATTTATCTTTTGAAACATTGCACAACTGTATTCTCAGCAGTACAGTGAAAAACTGTAACACCGGTTGTACATTTCTCTCATATTGCTGGTGCTCCTTTAATGCTTGACTGAAAGTTGTATTTTAATGTTAAGGCACTGGAACAGCAGTTCAGAATCTGATTAACAGAAAACCACTGCGTTGACCTAAAGAAAAGAATCGGAGAGGTTGTCTTGTCATTTTGAGTTAGCATCTCACAATTACAACAAGTCATACAAGTATAATGACGTAACACTCATTCTGGTTAGGTCAAAATGGGGTGTCGACACAAAAAGAATCAATTACTTCTCCATTTTTAAACACAGGATTCCTTAAAACAGCGCTGTCTCAATTGGTCGGCCGTGCAAATTTGCAGGTCAAAGTTCACTTTTGTTCCACTTTGACCTGCTGGACCTTACATTAAAACATGAAACACGTTCTTGAATTTATCAGTCACATGGGTTTTTGAAGTAAATTTAAATAAATGAGAATTGGAGTATTCACTGATATCTGTTTTTCCCTGACTGAATCCACACAGAGGTCACTTTCCCACTTTTGACTTGCCCCCTCAACCAATAAAAAATGATTCCAGCATTACACATGTAGACACATTTTCAAATGCATGTGGGAGATGTAGTTGTTGAACGTAAAATAAATACTTTTTAGCAGTTGAACAGTTTGGAACAACGTGTCCAGCTACGTGTATGTATGTGACTTTTTTCAGCTTCTTTCAACTGTTCTGTTCTGTTGTTATCCACACTATGATTTTTTTTAGCTTACCTTCCTCTGTATTGCAAGCCAGCTAACTCCATGTGGAACTTCACGGGCTGACCATAACATAAAGTTATGGACATGTGATGTGGATGGACCCTTTTTAAACTCTGCTGACTTAAAGTGGCAATGGGCAGTGACGTTTCATGGACCACTTGGGGGCCAGTGTTTCCAAACTATGGAGATATCGCTCAGAGGGAAGAGGGAGGACTTTCTGCATGGCTCTTAAAGGCCAAGCGTCTCAAACAGGGAGCCACCGATTTGGAAGAGGTTTGACTATCGCAGAGTAGTGCAAAACCACTAGGGAGGCTCTGCAAAGAGATTGTGTGGGTACGCAGTTGAAGCACACAAAAAAGTTACCAAATAACACAAAATCTGGATGCTGAGGTACAGACTTCTTGAAGATCCACGTTGGAGTGGAGATGTAACACAGTCACACTGCAGCAGGAATGCTGCCTCATCCAGGGGACATCACACTTGATCCATCGCACATAGGAGTCAATTTGGTATGGCAAGATAGCTGCCATACCTTGGAATCAGGTTGTTTTTTAAATAAAATAAAAATGAGTAAATAATTAATGTCACTAATTTTAGTTAATACTGCATGTTTAGATTTTTTGCATGTGTGTGTGTTGTGACCGTGTCTGTGTCACCGTCAATGATAAGTGCAGTACTTGATTACACTTTACATGCGTTAAGAGTGACCCAAAGTCTTGAGGAGCCTCCAGCTCTGGTTTCTCAGCTGTCAAAATGAATAACAAAAAAATGTGCCAAACCACGACCACAAAAGCAAGGTGCAATGCATGTTGTGTATTTCTTCTAACATTACACCCCAGTTGTTTAACCTTTGCTAAAATGACCACAAATCATATTATCATGTTTCAGCATTTCAGAAAGAACAATGAAAGAAACCCATTATTAGAAAACAAACAGAGGCTAATGTGTGATTATATATATATATACACATACATACATACATACATATATTATATATAGAGATAGATAGATAGATAGATAATCATACATAATCATGTATATGCTGAATGTTGATTTAATTAAGTAAATATGACAATGGATCATGGGTCAAACCAGTTTTAAATCCTGGAGGAACAGCAAATTATTTGTACAAAATGACATTTGAATAGAAAGACTTGTTGTATCTGTGTATCTGCCAGCCTGAGACACACACACACACACACACACACACACACACACACTCACTTACGCCCTAACAGATGCCTGATCTTCCTGTTGCCTTATATGGCAGTTCCTGTGACACATTGCACTGACACACATGAGGGTTTTAAAACCGTTTCTCCCGGCCGCAAGATCAAATTTCAGTGCGTGCACACACATACACAGGGACAACATAACAGCTGCCAAGAAACTCTCCCTGGAAAAGCGATAAGGAGAGTAGACAAGAAATAGGGAAGAGACTAAGCAAAGAAAGAAGGAACTGAGGTACAGAGAGCGAGGGAGGAAGGAAGGAAGGAAAAAAGGGAGGAAAAGATGGAGGTATAGAAAAGGATAAAGGAGAAGAAGAGATGGGAGGAAGTATGAAAATTGGTATGGAAAAGGACAAAGGAGGGAAATAGGCATGAAAGAAAGGTAAAAAAGATGAAGGGTGAAAGGACGGAAGTTGTAACTGAGTTATTGAAGGAGGGATGAAGAGGATAGAGGAGTCATGCAGCAGCTCTGTGTAAAACAGAGCGGCTTGGGTCTCAGGAGGTTAAAGGCCTTCCACAGCAGCACTGACAGTTTTACAGGAAGAACACGCAGAAGCAGGAAGTCATCAACACTTTGTCACACTGGCTGCAAATTCCCATGAGACACCTTTTTTTTTTTTTAACAGACAGCAGCGAGCGCAAAAGAAGCACAGAGCAGAGTGGTGTAAAACATGGGCACCATCAATTTCAATAAAGACATTCACACTGACAGTCAGCGTCTGAGGGAGAAGCTGCTTTTGGTTAAAAAGAGCACAATGGTTATGGCATTGCGTCAGTATTTTGCTTCTGTTAAGACCCTCATATACTCCAAAGTACAGGGTGGACACAGATGTAGCTCATAATATACTACATAGAGTGTCTGCTACAGGCAGATACGTTCACATGTGTACAATCCGTGCATAAACCCAGGGGATCGGGCTTTATAGCCTGTTTTAGCACATAGTTTTGGTTTTCTAGTCTGGAAATTCTGTGATAAACCCCAAATGTACACAACCTGCCCAGCACCGGTGTGGTAGGGTTTTGCAGTATTTTTTCAGTGCCCAAAACTCATGGTAGCTATGGCTGCAAAATGCTAAAATTGTTGTTTTATCGTGGTTAAAATAACAAGGTGCTCAAACTTCCCACACTGTAATTACAAGCAGAATGGGAAAAACAACCCTCACAGCCTCCTAATGGTAATTATGAGTTCAGCTACTAAAACCCACACTTGCAAAAGTCTCAACAAACCAGTGACAAAATGGCTTGCAAAGCCTCCACTGCTGGCAGATACATATAAACAAAATCCAATATTAACATGAAAAGAATTAATTTTGCTTATTTATAAATAGATTTATAAATAAATAGAGATATACACTGTTTGTATCTGGTTTCACTTGTTAATGAACCATTACAAATACGTAGGTCTAATTGAGTCTGTATTGCCATGTGAGGCCCATGTGTGACTACAAGTCTAGAACTATGAATCTTGAAATAAATTAGCTACCAGCTGCAATATTTGTGATGCTTACACATTGCTAATTATAATCCAATTATGGGGTTCCATCTGTGCCAAAATTATGTTGTTTGCACATAAAGACTCAATTAAACCTACGTATTTGTAATGTTTCGTTAACAAGTGAAACCAGATACAAACAGTGTATATCTCCTTTTTGAATAAGCTAAATTAGTTTTGTCAGTAGACATAGACAGTGTGCAAACGACGAAGTTTGGCACTGATGGAACCCCATATCCGATGATATTCTGAAATGTGCTATTCTGCATAATGCATTATAGTACTTGTATGTAGGCCTACTTTTACTCAAGGAAGATTTTGAATGCATGACATTTACTTGTAACAGACAGTTTTTTAAATGGTGGCATTAGTTTATTACCTTTATTTAAGTAGAAGATTTGAGTACTTCTTTCACCACTGGTTATCGCTGCATTGGCACAGGGTTTTGTTGCATTGTTTTTCATTTCTCGATGATTAATGCTTGTTTATTTGGATACAGCGCACTGAAATAATAAAAACAAAGCTGAGACTGGGAGTGACTTGTACAAATGTTAATCATCTGTCTTTGAAGTTCAGATAAAAGGGTCTATAAAGTGACAAACATCCTGTAATAATTCCCTACAGTGTTGATTAAGGGTTTGTGGCTCTGCAGTAGTTGCGTTGCATCATTTCTTTGCATTTGTGCACGTAGTTCAAAACGTACCACAGCCAGGAAAGTTTCTGCATACTGATAAATTAGCAAAGGACTGAAATCAGTCATAGATTTTCTAAATTATCACTGGATTATTTTAATCCGATCGACATCAGTCTCTGTTGTAAAAATTCCATGACCTTCCCAAACACTTTGATGAATGTAGAACTGCACTTCCTTCCTGGCTTGTAAATGTCGTGTTTCAGTGTGAAAACCGTACAGTGCACACGTCCTGCTAGATTGAGGGACGTATCAAGGGTGTTTTGAATGGGTGGGTGGACATATGAGGATGTTACAAGTAGCCCGCCAGGAAACAGCACCTGTATAACATGTTACTGTCCTGAAAAAAAAACAGAATGTATTTAGTTAACTATGTGTGTTCTTTCTCATTTCAGCATTGGCTGTTACTATTCATCTACCATTTACTGCATTATCATGAAGCAAAAGAGTCCAATAGCAGCTGGGGGGAGACTTGCGGGGTGTAGTCTATGTATATAACTGATTCATCTGTTGTTAATCTTCCAATATTGTCTGTTTCCTTTTGCACTTTCAGACTCTCAAGATAACCATTATTATTATTTTGTTCAATATTATATTTAAATTTGTATTAAGTCTGTTTTAGTTATTGTACATAATTTGGCCAGTTAATTATTTGCCTTTTGCAGGACTTATGAGAAGTGACTGCAAATTCCCTTTGGGATTAATAAAGTACTCCATCCACACATCCATCCATCCATGTCTTTGTGGTATAGAGAGAAGGTCATGTGGTCCAAGTCCTACTTGTTTTGGCGGCAAAATTTACCTGAAATTAACCTTCTCATTTATATTATATTCCAGGGATGGCGAAATGACCGGGAAGCACTAACAGAAAATAATGTATTGTACAAGAGAAGGGAGGGGGAGTGTAGTGAAAGACAGAGAGAAATAGGACGATAGATGTAGAAGAGCAGCCAACTGCACTCTCTGCACATCAATCATTGTATAAAAGTCAAAAACAGCTACGCTTGCAACAAACACATTCACACACACACACACACATACATAAAGGACATACACACATAGAGAAAAAAGCAGGGACACGCACCATCTAACTATTTCACATACACTCATTTATTCACACAAAATAAACACACACACACACACACACACACATGCTCCGGACTGGCCTGCACATGTGATGTTTTAGCTGCTTTCAGCTCCTGTGTGGCAGCCCTGTGGAATTTCAGAGTCAGCAGGCCTGAAACAGCAACACGTCAACTCTGAAAGGATGGTAGTAACTTTTAGAATATTGTACACCAATTGAGAGTCTTTCTAATCACAGATACACTGCAAGTTACTGTTAAAAAAATCATATTAAAAGCTTTTATTTGTCTTTTGCAGGTCTGTCCACTGTACTATTTGTGTCATACCCATTTAATGTCTTGTTACATGGTCTTTAAACAATGTGAAGCTGATGAAGACCATTCACAATTGGTTTTCACTGCCACCATTTGCAGTATGCATGTAAACAGTGTTCACGAAGCGCTTTTAAGAAACGGGCCCCTGCTCCTCATCTGCCTGCAGTCTTTAGTCAAATATCTTCTCTCAATACTGTATAGGACAACAAAAGCTCAAAATAAAACAACAAAATACGTTGTGAGCCAATACCCTCTGGAACGAAATTGTTTGTCCATCCAAAACAGCTGCAAATTACTGTTATAATTAAATAAATCAGCACTGAAAACACCATTGTCAGGGAAATGTAGTGACTTTGGTCAAAATGACTACTTTGTTTCCGCTCATTGGTCCCCTCATAATTCCTACTGCTGCTGAGGGCTTTGTCACTTGAATGTAAAGATATGTCATTTTGGGGCACTTGCTGAACTAACTGATGCTGTCATTCTTTGTGAGAGGGTAGTCTCGAAAAGGAATAATGCAAATATCTAGTGAAAAGAATCATGTATATCAAATCTCTTCTGTTCCCTTCTCACAGCAGGTGTCCCGGGACCACCGGAGGACATGCCAGGACACGCCCGGATTCTCTCAAAAGAGAGAGAGACATTCATGTTAATTAAGATTATTCTGAATCGAAATGAGGTGGGGAAGGGGAACAGAAAGAGAGGGAGAGAGAGAGAGAGCAGTATAGTCTGACACAAGAGGCAGCTGCTCAAAATCACAGCAAACTTTAATCAGATTTTCTTGTTTTTGGAATTTTCTACATTTCAATGTAGCTCCAGAGGAACAGTGTCAGTCTGCCATACGGGAATTTGAAACACAGCAGATTTGGAAAATTGCACCACGTTAAGTAAAGCTTTAGGACAAGGAGGAAAGAGTCAAATGTCCCGTTAGCGCAGCTCAGAGGGGCCATGCTGCTCCTCACATCGAGCTGGATTAAAGTAGTTCACAGTACAATCGTAACCGTCATTAGAGGTCAATGCTGGACTGATGACGCTGAAAACACTGAAATTATTTAAAAACCAAGGTTTAGAATACAAATTGTAAAAGTTTGTTTTTCAAGCAGAGAAAAGTAAATTGTTCCACATTTCTTCTTTTGCAGCACATTCCCATTTTTGTAACTTTGTTGTGAATGTGTTTTAATATTTAATCTCTTCTCTTCTGTTTTGGAGCACTCTGTCTTTAATATTTATGCCTTTGCTCCTAAAGTATGATTGTCCCCCACTAACGAATTTGAACACATGTTGCTCAGTTAGTGAAATGTTTGGTCTCCTGCTACGTTTTATTGTATAACTGTGTTTTTAACTGTTTTATTACTTTAAAGTAGAGCTGCAACAATTAACTTTTCCTTGTATCAAGGAAATCAACACATTTGATGACATCATAGGCTCTGGGAAAATGTGATGTGCAGTTTAGTTTTCTGATGTTTTATGGACCAAATGATTCATCAAGAAAATAATTGGCAGATTAATAGATGATGGAAATCATTAATTGCAACCCCAATTTAAAGTCACTCTGTTAAAGTCACAGTGCAACATGGGTAACAATTATTCTAATAAAGACAGCAGAGTAAAAGAGACATGCCTGGACCTGAGCCAGAGAGAGAGAGAGACCCTCACTCTGTGATGACAGAGAGATACAGAGCGGGGTAATCAGAGAGAGACACAAAAAAAACTGCAGATGAACTCTGCATTGTCTCCGGCTGACGTGTGTGTGTGAACTTTTATTTCTGTTCTGTAATACAAACACACTCACAAAGAAATAGAGACACGATTGTGTGTCAGGCTGAACGATCTCGAACAAAAGAAGTCAGCAGTGCTGTTTCACTGACCTCCAATGGCTCTGAACTGACCCTGCTCTGTTTGTGTGTGTGGGTGTGTGTGTGTGTCTGTCACTTCAGGTTACAAGCACGGAAACCCACAGAAAAAGGAAATGACTCATTAGTATATATTAGAGGAAGGAAGAGGTTCATCAGGACTGATTTCACTATGTATTTAGTTGACTATTCATATAATTTTCACTCGCCCTGATCAATCACTGTGAGTCCAGTAAAATCAATATTTTGATGTGAGCTATCATTTCATAAACATGTACACTGCTTAATTATTTATATAAAGTATGAGGTAATTTAATCATATCATTAAATTATTGTATGTATCTGCATGCAGATAAAGTCTGCATCACTCAATCATACATATATATATATATATATATATATATATATATATATATATAGTGATGTACATTATATAGACACTATCTAGACACTATCTATACAACGTATATATTTTCTCCCTCTGTGTTTAGAATATCGCCTTATGAGGCACTACACAAACAGTGAAGGACAGAAAGTTTGATCGCGCAATTGATTATCTTAAATAATTAATACAACTTATGAATGCAAAAGACACACTTAGGCTAGATTCGGAGAGTCCTGCTCCAGCCATGGTGGGTATATTCCAGCTGTATGTCACGCCTCTTTCATATGTCACGTCGCCGAAAAGACTTCAACAAAGGATACACCTGTGCATCCCCTCTCATAGCTCCTCCAGATGCATTTTAGGAATCGAGACATCCTTAACGATGGTGCACTGAGATTGCTTTCCAGGTCACAGGCAGGAGGATGGAGGAGAGAGGAGACGAGATGGCACAAAATAGAGAAATGAGAAGAGCATGCCTTCTGTGCCATCCAAGCTGTAGCAGTCCAGCCTTTTGTTATGTTATCCTGTCTGCCTGACCCCTGCGGTTTTGGGTGAGGCCAGGAAAATAAAAAACAAAAACCAGCTCTCTGCCGCCAGTCGGCATCTGAGTGTCAACAGTTGACAGACAGCTGGGCAGTGAAAGTCATACAAGCTGCCTAAAGTATGTGTCACTCATTCACAAATACACAGTCATACTGAAACCAGCTCACACACAAATGGTGACAGGCATTGTGAAACCAGTATTTTGAGTGCTGATAATCCCAGCAAGCAAGGAATCACAGGAGAAGAACCACAGACCACTACTGACATCACATTTAACACACACAGCAGTATCCCAAATGCTGGATGAGTGATGGTAGACCAAAAGGAGAAAGTGCTTTATTGTCTATTTTACTCTAAATGGGACCATCATTTACAAAATGAACATCATGCTGTACTGAAGATTGTCTTGAAACTAGCGATTGAGACCATAAACTTATTAGAAGAATGTTTTCTGAGGTAATAGATCAAGTGAGAAGTAGGGTCATTTTTTTTTTTAGTAGACTTCTATACAATCGGACTTCTCTTTGGAACTCGTGGAGTAGCCCCCTGGTGGCCATTAGATAGAATGGAGATTTAAGGCACTTCTGCATTGGCTTCACTTTTCAGACCCGGTGGTTGCCAATTGGCCTGCTCAAAGCCCTGACATCCACCAAGTCCAAAAATTTTGGGATGAACTTTATTGCCAACTGTGAGCCAGACTTCATCACCCAACATCAGTTTTGGACTTCAATAATGCTCTTGTTGCCCATAGTTTTAGAATACGTAAGTACAGCAATTACATATAATGTGTTAAATGTGTATAAAGTGTTCATGGTCCTATGGTTTCATAGTTTCATATATAGAAATTTAACAGTTTTCAACATTGGCTCTCACAGTGAAAATAGACAATATCGTGAACAACATTTGTTTGGATGATAAGTGAATTAGCTTTTTGACCTGATTTTAAACCTTTGTTGCGTGTGAATATTTGACATAGTAGCGCATGGAAGAATTTGAAAAAAGCAAGCAGCATGTTCTAAGACTGAAAGCAAAGCGAATTTTCACATCGCCCAAATTTGACCCACAGTGAAGATCATGTGATATGTTTAAAAGCTCCTAAGTGGACCTTGTTTGTAAACTCGGTTCCTGGGATTTTTCTCACATCTCTCAAACTCGGCATGAAGAGAATCTGACGTGAAGTCACACACTGGGCATCAGACTTCAGAGTCAAAAAGCTCTGCCCTTGGCCCTTAAGCAAGGTGTTTAACATCACAATTGCTACTGTGGATTTGTGAATGTAACTGGATGAATGGAGGGCGTGGCTGGTAAACTTTCCTTGGATAAATAAAGATTAGTCACAAGCTTCAGAAAACCACCACCATAACCTTCCAGTTACCTCTGGCTGACAATAGCACTGCTGTTAATGTTTGACTCCATTACATTATAAAACATACAGAAACACAATGTATGCAGTGTGTTTGATCAGTCCCCAGAAAAGGAAACTGATATCACAACCTTTCCAGACTTCTGCAGGCTAATACAGCAATGACTGAAGGACATCTGACTTATCATTCAAAATAACAAATTCTAAGCAGAAATCATATTTAAAGTCATAATGGTGCTTGTTCACAGGCTTTAGTCTTAAAACACAGGTTACTAAATCACCATAATTCACCACCACTGCAGTCCATTTCTTTTCTTTACTGTCCAAGTGTCTTTTAACATATACAACACTGCGTTCTATGACAAACTTTTTGCATGATTCATGGCAGTCAGCCTGTAAACAAATCACTACACAAACAAGCGGGACACCAAAACCACCACAGTCAGTCAAATGTTGCTATTTGGTTCATTTCTTCTGTCATATTTTCATCATCAGGTATATTGTATATTTCAATTGAGATGTAAACTTTTATGATGTATCAGGCAGTTATACAGAAAACAGTTGAAAGTGTAACATACGTAAGTTAGTAATTGAATAAGCAGTGGTAAGTGTTCCAAATAATTTTTATCTGTCACCAACTTAGAAAATGAGCAGGATTTCCAGTTCTTGTTTGCCTTTAAACCATTGAGTTGTAAATACCACAGGGATTAATTATTACATGCTTGTTTGTTTAATGCTTTACAGTTGATCCATGCCTGCCTTAACAAATATAATCCACATTCACAGTTACACCGTTAGTGCTGGTGACTGTAAATCATCAACAACTGTGTTCATTTTCCCGCCTGACGAGGAGGAACAGGATCTACTTATTTGGTCAGTGCAGAATGTATCCAAGGACACCAACACTGAAAGTAAAGTTATCCACCATTATATGTAATTTCTGAAAGGTTTAATGTGAAGTATCTTCTGCATCTTAAATCAGTGCGTGTGTACTGTATGTTAACATACTAACATTAGCATTTAGGTTTCAACTGAACTGATCCCAGATACAGCTGTGGCAGACAAGAAGCGTAGAAGAAAGTTCAGTCACATCTGAATATGCAGATCTGAGTCTGAGATGTCCTAAAATGGACACCATAAAGAGACCAAATGCTTTTCATGTAGGCGACAACATGATCTTTTCTTTGGCAGCACACTCTGAACAGAACAGACAGAACAAACTGCACATATTTCACCCCACTTGTGGTAAAGATCTGTAAACAGCAGTTGTTCATGTTCACATCTTTGATTTGTTTTTTAAAAACAGGCAAACTCAAATAAATTAAAAACAATTAAACTTGTTTGAAGAATTACATTTTCTATTGGGATTATTACAGCAATCATTTTTTTTCTTATCCAGGTTCTAGACTGACGTTGGTGTTGTACTGACTTGCAGTTATTTGCACTGATGGAAAAACAATCAGAGATTTGAAGGTGGGGTTAAGAATGAGGACGTCATCGTCCTGGATCGGAGCCACAAAACCAGCCGCAAGCTTGTTTTAGAACGACAAAGCTGTACAGTTTGTTGTAACAACTCTTAAATTGGCATATTTATTTGTTTAGCGTAGAACAACATTAAGGTAACTATCTTAGCAACCGTTATCGCACTTCTGTGTTGACTGAAATATTTTGTTATTGTTATTATTTTTATTATGACTTATTGGTTAGGAAAAAATAATTCAGTCTGATTATCAAGCTACATTATTTTCTCTCCCCTATCCTCTGAGTCGACTGACTGAATCCATTTTATGAAAAAATATTTCCCAAAGGCTGAATATGACAAATAAATGACTCGTTAAACTGGATGTATTTTGCATCAGATCACTAATATAAGGACTCTAGGCAGTTAAAGGAAACAGGACTTTCTGTTGCCACATTTGGACAGAATGTCCCCCTACACCTGTAAATGTTTTACTGTCTTACTGTCTGCGTGTGTGTGTGTGTGTGTGTGTGTGTGTGTGTTTGTGTGTGTGTGTGTGTGTGTGTGTGTGTGTGTGTTTGTGTGTGTGTGTTTGTGTGTGTGTGTGTAGTCTTTATCTACATCACAATCTAAACCACCTGGAAATTTGCCTGCCAGCTGCATACAGGTTTAAACACACCCACACACACAAACACACACACACATATAGTGTGTAAGTAATGTATATATATACATACATATAGATGTATACTGCAGAGACATAGCGGTGATACGTGAGACTGACATGAACCCAGTGAACCTGAGACATGAACTTTGTCGCACACTTATCCCAGGAGCCCGTAGTGTGTTCACACTGTAACAGTGACTTAATTAAGTCTGCTCAATTATCTCAGTAGGCAGACTAAATAGATTTTTGAGTGTGCTGTTGATGGATACAATTATCTAACAATAAAATGCACAAACAAAATGGATGGTTCTTCTCATAGCTGTAAAAATTAAATTTCAGATGTTAGTGATCCATCTTCAGAAAGATATCACGAAGCAAGAAATAAGTTTGTTTGATCTTGTAAAAAGATTTTGCTTTCTTTTTGCTAGAGTTTGTCAGTAGCTGCCCAAAGTCACAGTTTATTTTCAGTCTGTCTGCACAGGTATTGTATCAAATTTAGGCACTGATTTCTTGTTAAGTCAAATCACAGGTTGTCTCAGTGGGCTTTACAATCTGTACAACATATAACATCATCTATCCTTAGACCCTCAATTTGCATAAGGTAAAAACTACACAAAAATAAAAATACTTTTTAGCGTATGTAGAAGACGACTGTCTTTGAAAAAACGGGTACAGTCACAGCATGTTGACACGATCCCAACGCTAAGGAGAAATGTTTTTGTACTCAGTGGAAAGATGAGTGGGAGGTGCATGAAGGCACTGTGGGTACCAGCCGAGAAAAGAATGAAATCTGATGGAAACTGTTTAAATTCTGCGTAGACACAGCAGAGATCACAGCGAATATGCACCAATGTACCCATTGTACCCAGACGCATTTCATTGATCTGATTGGTTGCAGGTCCATCCAATTGTGTCCCGAGGCATTTTAGTCTGCGCTCGTTGATAACGCCCCTTGGAAATTAAAAATGAAATGAGAGGTTTCACACTAATACGCATTTGCAAATTACTCCACCGACACCAGAAAAGCCAAGTACAACACTGAGAGCTGTTTCTGCTCCAGTAACAGCGTACAAAACAAGGTAGTCTTGTGTCTTATAGTCTTATTGTCTCTCTAGTCTCTTATCCAACACTTCTAAGTGTCAACTTTGCACACAGGATATGAAACACTGCTAGCCATTATTTTGTTGAATTCAGTGCGGAAGTTCTTGATCTCTACAGGACGAATCCTGGATGATTTTGAAGTACTGACCCCCTGACTTTCCACTAGCACCACCATGACGCCAATGTGACAAGTAATCTCATAGGGCAGATTGCCATGACATTTAGGATTTTAAAGTCTCCATGTCCCCGTTACTCTAGTGCCAGCCTCAGGTCAGACCTGCTGTGCTTGCAGCGCTATGTGTTGCTTCATCACTCAGTCTGTCAGCTGGTGTGTTTCAGATCCATGTCAGCACTCTGGAGCTGCACTGCCTGTTAATGTGTAACTGCTGTGTGTGCAGTGTGCGTGTGTGTGTCCGTGTGTGTACACAATGTTTCTGACCAAGGTCATAGTGACAAGTGTGTGTGTGTTTACATGCTATCATGTTCTAACAGAGTGTAATATCTGGCTGATGTTTTATGGCATTAAAGGGTGCGTGTGTGTGTGTGTGTGTGTGTGTGTGTGTGAAATAAAGGTAAAACAGTAAACCGTATCCACACATGAGTTTAATTTGCAGGCATCTTTGAATGTATTTTGCGGGAAACTTTATACTGTTCAGATTATGTTTTTAAAAAATATACATATATATCAAAGTATTTTGCAAATTTTTCTTAAAGTATTGTGACTCATGGTGAAATTCATATCAGTGCAATCGCCATGATCAGTGGATTCGCTTGTGGAGCAGAAGTAAACCTGCCCAGAGTTTGGACTCACGATGGACAGTTTGCTCTAACTTGTCAAAACCTGGCGCCTATATTACCAACAATGCAACCCGTGTGTTATGCTTGTAGCAGCTAATGAGGCCTGGAGCTTCTAGCCCTTAGCACAGATGAAGAGCAGGCTACAGAGGTCTGGTAAACTCACTTCTTTCTAACTCCACACCACCAGTTTATATACATTTTCAAACTTGTAGTCTTCAGCTCCAACCGACGCTGACTCAAGTCACATCACTTGAGAACATTTATCAGATTTCACACAGCTCCCTCTGGAGACACTAAAGACACTAAAAATGTTCACATATGCAGTAGTACTCAAGACCTGTAAACAGGATTTGATGTTGGTGAAATTTGTGGAAGTCCCCTTTAACTGAAAAATACCGTAACTGTACATAATACATACATGCCTTTATCATGCTGTAGGTGGTTTGAGCAGATGAAAATGCAAGTAAAGATATGGCTTCTGCCTTACATATATCATTACTTTGTTTTTGTCTTCTCTCACTGTCACCCTTTTTCCTGGTAGCTGTGCACCCCTGCAGCACCCTGCACTCCTAGTTTTTGTCTATCCTGGCTGTGCCTGCAGCTTACTCTGCTAAAACATGAATAAGGTCTAAAATCTAGGCCCACTTGGTTAAGGTTAGGGAAAGATCGTGGTCATGGGCGTATATTTAAAAAGTCAACACTGACTGAGTGAATTTGTTATGCTGTAAATTCTCAAAACGAAAGCTAAAAGTGCCCATAATAGTTAATGTAACTAGATAATGTTAATGAAAATGACCTAATTTAGATTAAAAATAAAAAACTACAGTCATCTTTCAATAAAGGTGGAATGTAACTAAATACATTTCCTCCAGTACTGTACTTCAGTATTGATTCTGTTACTTGAGTATTTCCATTCTGGGAGCGTTTTCTACTTTCCAAACAATTACAGTATTGGTTGTTCTTACATGAATGATTCTAACAACACAATTTATTGAGTAAACTCAAAGAAAAAAATGAAGGCTCAAACTTTAGCTTCAAGGTATTTTCCCAAATGAAATCATCTGCTGGGGATGGAATAACCATAAAAAAAGGTTTTGTGATGCAACAGCCTGAAATATGTGGAACACTCTCCAAACCGAACTCTTACCCAACTTTAGTACATTGAGTTTTTTCCCAACCGCAACCTGAAAATGAGTTTCAAAACATATGCAAAGCTGGCAAAAGAGAGTCTGCATAGAGGCCAAGTGCTGTTAATGCTTTCTTAAGTATGCTTGTTTTATTTGTACAAGGACGCAGACTGGAGTCTCTGTTGCCTGTTGCTGAACGACGAGAGCCCAAATTATCTGGTAGGGATTTGAACCCACAACTGTCCTGCTGGAAACACGCCTGGCATCCTTTGTTGCCATGGAAACAGTCCAAACCACAGGCAGTGGTGCCCCATCGAATCAAATTCCTGAAACCCATTGATTTTCTTTCTTTTTTTCTTCTTTTTTTTTTTTTTGTTAAATGTGGAACCAATTTCAAAACCATAAAAATACTGCAATCACTAAGTTTAGTTCATCACCCTCTAGAGAAACAGTTTTCTGTTGTTGTTGTGTTTGTGTATGTGTTAAGACATCTCTACACTCATTTTGGGTTGACAATTGTGGAAGAAATGTTGTGCAATTTTGTCAATCCAAAATCCACCATTTTCTTAAACCCCATTCAGACAGAATTAAGATTACAGGGGGAAGTGGGGACTAAAAGCTCCACTTTGCTCCTCAGTAATCCAGACTCCATTTTAACCATCGCAAAATGACCTGTGGTCTGTAATAGACGTGAACAAGACTGGCCAAAAGAGGATATCAATACCTACCTCTAGCCGACATTACAACAGCTTTTACAAAGTCTTGCTCTCCTGATGATGTTCCTCATTTTCCGCAATTGTATCGGTTCCAAAATAGGCCTATATGTTGGTGTTAGCATCTATCAATCAGATTAGCAACAACATTTTCAACTTCTTCCATTTTCGTCAGATTTTACACTAAGTTGATAAAATCTTTTTAAAAAAGTAGATGAAAAAAAGAGATCCACTTTAAAATACAAGAACGTCACTCCAGACTGGATTTAAACCGAGATTCAGAGACAAAAGACAGCCTGCGTCAAAATGTTCATGGCATGAAATACACGGCATGTGGCATGACACGTGTGGCCAATGATGGCTTTTTATTTTGTAGGACATATGTTTGACCTGAGTTGTTGACATGTCACAACCTGGATATTTTCTACACTGAAGTGATACAATTCATCAAACATTTATAGCACAATCTGACAAGCCGCAAAACGGATACCATACAGTCTGACACAAATTGAGACCAAGATTTTATGACCAAAATAAACCAGTAAGATCACTGATAACACAAAGTGTGTAGATGCCTGGAGGAGTGGGGCTGAAAGATGAAACGAGTAAAGGAAAATAACAGTCAGTCTGTTTTGCAATCAGTCATTGTTGTTTTAACTACATTTAATTTAAAGTAATTTGCAATACTGAAATGTAATAACTATATTTGACTGCCACGCCTGAACCATCAGAATCAAAGGAATATTTCCTTTAATGTGCAAATATTTGCTTTTGTTGCTCTTGTTGTGAAACTTTCCATGTGTTGAAGTGTGTGCGATGCGCTGGACTGGGCGAGGGGCTCCAGAGACAGACTCAGTGACAAGACATTCTCTGTGTCACTGCTGATTTACGGTCATCATTGCTGCCCTTACCACACCTCTGACCTCTGACCTCACAGAGAAACTATCAATGGGGTCTGTTCCAGGAAGCAGGTTTAGTCTGAGTTTGTTGAGCCTGAGTTGAGGAACACTCTGTGTTTTCAGTACCAGATACAGTGATCAGTTTAACACAGTAACCGTGGTAACACCTCACCTTTTCTTCAACAGACCCTGAGTTTCTCTCTGTCTCCTCTCGTCCTGCCAAGCCTGAAGGAATTGTTTCATTAAATCATATCAAAGATTATGATTATTAAGATTTTAAATCTGGAACAAATGAAGTTTAAAAGTGAGTGCATACAGTCAACTTGTTTTAACTAGTTACTATGTTTAACATTTCTACACGTTGAAATCAAGTCATTAAATGCTGTTGAGCACTTCAATTGCAAATCACCCAAATTATTATTACTGGGTTGAACTATGAGGTTACAATCCCTGGTCTGTAAGCAAACAGTTTTATCTGTGTGATCTATATTTTCATGTTTAGTTGCTGCCCCCAGCATTTATTTCCCGTCAGGTTACAGTTGAATATATTTAAATATGTAAAACCACATGCAGTAAGATTTATCATCTATTAAGGAAGTCTGGTAAATGATGAATGAGTTGACTACGCTAAATAAAACAAAAGGGTTAACTTATTGATACTTTTCTTCACTCCAACCCAGGTTCTTTCACAGCTGCTGTTGTGTTTTTCAAAGATAAAAATGCAAATTCATATTTCTAGCTTCACTTGATAAAAATGGAAATGGCTATTCATCTACCCGTTGTCATGGTGAGTCGTATTATCGGAGCTCCATTGATGATGGCTGATAGCGTTTTTTCATTCAGTGCACACACAGTGCACTCTGATCAGTTGCTCTGAAGACAAAAACTCTTTAGTTTCTGACCTCAGGGTTAGTCGTTCAGGGATCAGGGATAAGGGTTCAGGGTTAGGGGTTAGGTTCAGAGGTTGTTAAACCTGCTTTCTGGAACAGGTTCCTGGTGAAATCTGCGTCAATAATCATTACAACACATTTATTATCTCATACAATGTTTGTTGCTTCTCAGACATCATACAGGCTGCCCTTCCTTATTGGTAAGGGTTGTTGGGGCTGTGTGCAGCCTAAAAGGAGTACCTGCAGATACTAACTACTTAGGACTGAATAAAAGGGACTCTCTCTGTCCCTTTCTCAACATGAAACCTGTTAAATGTGAGCTTGACCTCTTTCCTCCTGCACAGTTGAACCTTCAACATGTTAAAAGTTAAAGCCCTTAGTTTTTAAACTCAACTCTTTGACCTTTTTCTCATTTCATATCTGAAGTTGACTTTATGTTTATGACCTCTTAACGGAGCACGAGCTTCCTCTTTGTGTTTTCTACAGAAATATGAACCTTTTCTCTTGCTTCACATGTGAACTTCAATTTTACTTCCCCGTTTGTTCTTTTAAATTTACTGCTTCAGTTCCTTCCTGCTTCAAATTAAGACAAAGCAAGAGACAGTTTTGTGTTAAGTCCATGTGGTCTTATGTTTTAGTCTGCCACACTTTGCCAAAATGGGCTGTTTGTGCAACAAGCTGCTGACTACCACTTATTTTGTAACTATTTTGTATTATGTGTCAAGTTTCAGATACATGTCCTCAGATTCAGCACAGGTCAGTACCTTTTCTGCACAGAGCATTTTGTTTTATCTCCTCACCTCCACAAGTCAACTCTGGGTTAGTTGCTGCTCTGTGCAAACAAGAGGACATTCACTGGATTTACAGGAGAATAGTGTAAATTCTGTATCAATGCACCACTTTGTGCCCAGGGTTTTCTGAATGCTTATTTTGTGATTTGCTCTCTATCTTATGTACACAATAAAAAACTTTAGATTTATACTTTTATTCAGACGAGAATTTCTCTACAACACTCCTCTAAACTTCTATCTCAGGTGAAAGCAGGTAGTCACGTGACTATACTGAGGTAGAAAGCCAGATATATGTTTATCCTTCAAATGTACCATATATAACTTCAGCCACAGCAGAATAAGGCATCTACAAGTACTTAGATAGAAGCTGTAAAACTTGTTTTTATCAGAGACTATTTATAAAGGTAAAATTACTTGACACGTGACATCAATTTGCTTATATATGGTGCAATAAATGTATCACACATTTTCCCTGTTTAATAAACAATAAAATAAAAATAAAATGAATTCCCTGGCTTCTCCTGTAGCACCATCAGCACATTCATTTTGTGCATACAGTTTTTGTACAGAGATTTTTTAATGAAAATGTTTTTGTTTATTTTTTACGTATATTTGACAAATAACAAATGCTTTAATTGTATAACTTTTATGCAGAGCAAAGAGAAACTGTATATTGGTTTAAGGCACCATCACTTTTACAGGGTCTTTGTACAGCCATTGATTACACCTGGTGCTACACTGATAAACATTTTAATCTGGTTCAATTTATTAAATTGAATCAACAACTGTTAAGTCACAATGACACACATTACAGTGTTTCGTTTGACATGACATGGCTTGACTTGAAATTTATAGTTTATAAAGAGTATATACAGAAATGCCAGACTAATACATGTAATATTTACTTACACAACTCGCTAAAATAAAACACATATGGAAAGTAATTTGAAATTAACGGAAAGGGTAAGATTAGATTCTAAAATGCCATTATGTGTTAAAAACAAAATCTGACCGAAGATTCACGTCAAATACAACTCAGGTTAATCGGAGTAGGTCCCCTGGGAGTGTGTGAGACAGGTACACACAGACACCAACACACACACACACTAACACACACACACACACATACACACACACACACAAACTCATTCAGGTTTATGTGAAGCAGCTCAGCTGATTGTGTGACAGCACAGCATCAGTTAAACCTATAAGGTCTGGCCCAGGACATGCATGTGTGTGTATGTGTGTGGGTGTCTGTACGTGTATGTGTGTGTGTGTGTGTGCGTGTGTGTGCGTGTGTGTATGGGGGTGTTTCAAGTTGCAGCCTACTACCAGCCCGAGGTGTGACTTGGACCTCACATGTCATGAGGCTTTCCTAGAAACGCTGCTAGTCGGAATTAACCCTCTCTCCGCCTCTTTACTAGTGTTACACAATACAAAACATTGACCAAACTCAAAGTAAAAATAAGAAATAAAAAATAAAATACAAAAACACGACATACTCAGAGTGGAAAAACTATAATTAAGATTATAAAAGAAGCAACAGTATGAAAAAAAAAGTACCCTCCCCCTTTCTGTCAACACGTCCACTTTGAATCGTAAAGTGTGAGTGAACGATAAAAGTGAGTGACACTGTGAATGTGAACATGTGAGCTGAACAACGTGTCAATGTGCTGCAGAGACACTGTCCATGGTGGTGTAACTTTACAACGTCACACACACACACACACACACACACACACACACACACACACACACACACACACACACAGAAATGCACACTGCAGTATGCTGCTAACATGTCTCAGTGCCTCCAAACTATTCTATATATTCTTGGAAGTGAGTGGACATCTTCACTGACTGTTCAAATCTTGCAGTACTAATATTTACACACTTGTGAGCAGTTTTTTAGATTTTATTTATTTGTTTAGTGATACAACACTGTTGAAGGACTTTTACTTGACCGATATTTTTTTGCAAATATTACAAATCACTGCTGAAAAATAAATGATGTATTATGATGTGACAACACTGTGGTAAAGATTTGAAAAAGAAATGTATTGTCATGTTGTCAGGGGGTCCTAGGTGTTTAAGACCTGTTGTCTTCTTCGCAAAACATGCACGTCTCCCAAGCAAATTATTTTCAAACTTTAAGTTGAACTTCCATATTTTGCGCATAGAACATTTAGAACAAATTAGAGGGTCCATAAGTGAGAAGAAGTGTCCGTCCACTTCACTGACTTCAGTAGTTAAGGCTTCAACAGTAACAAAAGTTTTAAAATCCTTTCATTAGAGGTAAACATTGAGCATTACAATACAGCTGTAACTATTGATAAACAAGTTATCCAACTCTGTTTTGGATCCCTGGAATGAGGTTTTTCTTGTCATTAAAATTCTTTCAGTGATTCAGCCTGTGAGTACTGACTTTTCTTCCTTCATATCCTGCCATTATCTCTTGTTGTTTGGGGACGATGACTGGACTGAGTGTGTATGACTTCAGTGTGTCGGCTGAGTGGCCTTTTTAAACATTATCCTGACCCTGTGTATGTGTCAGTGTGTGTGGGTGTATTGAAGCAGCAGTATTTGTTAAAAAAACAAAAAAAACACCCAACCTCTCACACATGTAAAGCATCTCGACCCCTCTGGGTTTTACTTGCAGGTGAATCTCAATAAGCATTTTTTTTAAAAGGCGAAATGAACACACACACGCACACACACTGGGAAGCAGTTCCAGTAAATACCAGCAGCATGTTCACATTTGTGAATGAAAGACTTTCTGTCTCCTTCCTGCCTCTTTTCTTGCTCTCTCTGTGGAATGTATTCTTGGCAAGGCTCCAGAAACTTCTCAGTGGCGGGAAAACGCACACACACACACACACACACACACACACACACACACACACACACACACACACACACACACACACACATCCACACTGTGAAAAGTGACAAGTGTGTCCTGTACACACAGTGTTTGTCTGTTTGTCAGCAGATGGCAGGGTTAGATGCTTCCCAGCATGCACTGGGGTGGTAGGGATCACAGTCCCTTTTGATGTCAGAGTAGTGGCAATAATAGCAATTGCATATTACAGTATAAGCTCACAAAACTAAAAAAAAAAAGTCATGAGAAATGAGCTATCATTTGTGTTTATTGTTGAATTAGCACCTAGACACTCAAACATTGCAGTCTGACATAGAATTACCTGCTGTGTGTCATTTTTTGCAGTGTTTGACCACCCACACACACACTCTCTCTCTCCCAGCTGCTGTTTTCCTGCTGCTCGCTCGGCCCCTCCCTCCTTGACTCCTGATTGGCTGCTGAATTTTGGCGGGCTTCGGTCCTCCTCGTGACTACTACCGCTGCTGCAGTCATTGAATCAACACACGGGAACAAAAGTTCAGCAGGGTGGTTGCCCCGGCGATGCATCCCCGAGCACAACCTGCTCTGTAAGCAGGCCACCGGGCGGATGCCAAGAAGCTGAAACCAGCAGCAGGAACAGAACCAGTTCCACAGATGGACGAGTTCTGTTTCAGTCCACAAAACAGAACAACCAGGAGTCTGAGACCAAGATAGAGCTAAATGTTCCTAAATGTGTTTTTATTCTTGAAAAACAGGTGTGTATTCAAAACAACACTCTGTATATTTCACACATGCCCAAATAACTATGGATGTACATGTCTGACTGTACGTCTGTGATTGACACATATGATGCATCATCAACACGTGTCAGATGTGTTATTATGATTATAACATAAAGTATGTTAAAATATAGTTTGATTACTTTATAGTTGGAATAATGCACAATAACAACTTACTGTGTAAACCATGTTATGTATTAAAATAAAACTGTGTAACTTTTGCATAATTAAATAACACATTCTTCCTCTTACAAATGAACAGTTGAATTGAGGAACGATAAAACACACCCTAGCGGTGGCTCATGTTACCTACTAACTTAAGGTATATGGTCTAACTGACATCACTGAGTGTGTTGTTATGACTCCTCTCTACTTGTGCTACTGGTACACTTTGTTTTAGCATTTAAATTCCTCCCCACTGCTCCCGTGGAGCAGAGTAGTAAACAACTCTCTGACCCCTTTCACCCCTTGCATTAAAGGTGCAGTAGGTAACTTTTATGAAAAATAACTTTTTGTCATATTTGCTGAAACTGTCTCTATATTCTGACATCGATACATGAGATGGATAATCTGTAAAGGAAACCGGTTTTTAACATTTAACACAGCTAAATCAAACCAAATCCTGTTATGCATGATGTATTAATATGTCATGGCATGCACACCCAAAGTTATCTGGCTACATTTTAAATCCTGCTATTTCAAATTGCAATAAAAAAGTGGCTGATATGATCATAACTGTGAAATATGACAGACTGCTTGACAAGCTGCAGCGTCATGATGTGGGCAGTTTATTTTAGAAGTAGGTCAGTTAAGTTGTCTTCTATGTTACCATTACTTGGTAACAGAGCGCACTTTTATAAATATCCTGACCTTGTAAAAGAAGGTATCGCATGATGCTGTTCATATCAAATATCACCCCCCTCATAGGTCTAACTGTTCCGAGAGGGAGAGGCTAGCTCATTCATTCATATACATTATTATTATTTACAGGATAGGATTTAACTCACAATGAAAATGAAACCCAAATGCAGGAATGATCCCGGCACTGCCTATGATAAAATAAAATAAAATAATAATCAGTCAAATAATCCACTGGATCCTGAGTGCACAGACACACATTTTTGATTTTATGTTTAAACATAACTGACAAAATATAGTTATATTGTATAGTTTAATTTAAAAAAAAAAAAAAAGTTAAAACACGTGGGAACTGTAGTTTTTACCAAACGCTTCTCAAACAGGAGCAAATAGTGCATCTGTGGAGGACTATTTTCAGCGGCGGATTAAGATTGATTCAAAATAAAATACAGTGTGTGTTCGTGTCATGAAGGAACATGTCCCTCAGTGCAAAAGTGTGGCTCATTGTGTTCTAATAGTCTCTAGACAACAGTAGAGCTCTATGGCACAGAGAAATTAGATAAATCAGGCTTTGGCGATATCTTAGTCTAATTCATCAATCATTGTCAGTAGAAATTTCCTATGTACAGGAACAGTGAGAGAGTTTGATATTCAAGAAAGTGAATCACTTTACTGGATTTTCTTTTTCCAGCCTTTTCTCATTACACCACAGTGTCTTTATTACAGGATCTTTGATAACTGAAAGTCTTATCTTATTGGTTGAGTAATCATGGAAATTTTGAGTTGATTTTGTTACTCCTGCTGCAGCTGAGGCCTTGAGTTCCTCTCGTCCGTTGGTTTTATTGAACCAAATTATATATCAAAAAGGCAGCTGGTCATCAGGTTTGCACTGGTTTCAGATCAAATCAGCAGCTGGACGGGATGAGCTGACATTTATTCACTCTGCAGTCCTGAAAGAAAAAAAAGAAAAGAAAAGGAATATCTGCGTCAGATCAGTGAAAGCAAACAGAGTGAGGTGAAACTTGGCAGAAAGTTTGGAACAGAATGACGTCTGTTTACTGGACAGATCAGAGGTTTTGTTTTCGGTCAACGGATCAGAGCGAACACAATGAAGAGAGAGAGAGAAATACAAAGAGAGAGAGAGAGAGGACAGTTTGATGTGGGTTCATCCAGAACTGACCCACAGAGGACCTCTAGTGGTGAGAGGAGATTCAACTGCTCTCACACTTACCTGAGGACGCGTTAACTTTAAACTTTATGTTCCTCTTATCTGTTATTGATTCAACATTTTGTTGTTATTATTTTGTTGTTGTTTCCATTTGTTTTACTATTTTTCATTCACAAATATTTTTGTGTCCCTCTGTTCTCTTTCTGTAGCTTTAACAGATGTCCAACAAGCTCAGTGTGACACCAAAGAACAGAGAAATGGTAAAGGGGTAATGGTGTATACAAACAACCAGAACACACATGACTGAAGAGGTAAACACACACACACACACACACATGCACAGGAACACGTGTATACAGGCACAAAATGCATTCAGACATAAAAATACAAAATATGTGTGTGAGTGTGTGTGTGTGTGTGAGTGTGTGTGTGTGTGTGTGTGTGTGTGTGTGTGTGTGTACTACAAGCTCATGATCAGGGGTGTGCGTCAGAGTGTGTTTTGTGTTTGCAGAGCATCGTCTGCCACGTGGCACCGCGGCAACATGAGACAAATCGTTTCCATGGTGAGGGCCAACTGAAAGGGTCGGTATGTTTTCCAAAGACACAGCGACCCAGAGGACAGGTTTGGCGCCAAGTGTTTGTGTGTGTGCGCGCGCGCGTGTGTGTGTGACAGAGAGAGAGAGAGAAAGAGAGAGAAAGAAAGGACAAAACAGAGGCTGTGTGTTTGTACAGATAATGAATGAAAGATAATCTGTTCTTTTGTGTGTGTGTGTGTGTGTGTGTGTGTGGGTGTGTGTGTGTGTGTACATGTAATATAATCAGGGAATGATCTCATCAAAAAGGTAATCAGAGGTCCCTCTAATGGACATGTGCATTCTTGTGTAATATAATGCAAATGTTGGTCAAAGGTCATGGATCTTCTTTTTGTTTTTACCCTACCAGTAGTGGAAGAAGCTAGCCTGGCATCACCAGACTAATTTGCATTTAGTCTGGAACCTCTCAGTTAATTTCTTTTCAAGAACGAAACCCAATCCTGTCGGTCGGTACGTCCTGTCAGAAGTTCGGCAAACACACATTTCTTATCAACATAAAGTTTAAGTGCAGTTGTTTGTTCTTCTTTTAGAGAAAATTCATCATTCAGTCCGTTGAATGCTGCCGCTGAAGCCGGCCGCGGAACAATCCGTATCGGCAGCCGCCATCTTCGATATCTAGTTGCTTAAATGGCACTCATCTTTGTGAGTCATCGTATTAAACCCGCCTCATACTAGATAAGTGCTTGTGATTGGTTCGCCCGACACAACGGCGCTGCCAGTACCAGGGGCCAGACGTATCTGCCAGAGCAAATAAAACATGAACTCGAAAGATTTGTCTGGTTCCCAAGCTAGGAAGAGGCACTCAGATCCTTTACTTATTAAAAGTACGAATACCACAATGTAAAAATACTGTACTCCACTTCAAGTAAAAGTTATGCAATCAAAATCCTACTCAAGTAAAAGTGCTATCAACAAAGATACTTAAAGTATTAAATGTAAAAGTACTTAAGAAAAATGTCCCCTGTGACTATTGTATGTATTATTACATTATCAGACATCAATTAAGAAATCAATATGATGTGAATTAATGTGAAGGCAGCATTTTACAGTTGTAGCTGCTTGAGGTGGAGTTAGTTTAACCAACTTCAGATACAGTTTGAGTCCAGTGGTTCCCAAAAACAAAGTTCTTTTTTTTTAAATATCGGAAAATTTGACCTCAGCAACCAACAGCAAAGTGTGATAGGACCTGAAACCTGTCAATCAAAACAAATGACAACATGTACTGTAGTAAAAAACGGCGATGACACTGCCTGTGAGGGACCGAGTCAGTCGGCAATGAGGACAACAGGTAGTAATTTTCAAAAGGGGTTTTTATTTACCCAACGTAAGAAACGCCCTTCGGGTTGGCCCAATCAGCACTCTCCCTCTATAAAATGGCTGAGCTTGTGGGGCAGATCCCTCTTGCCAGGCATTCCCAGCTCCCAGCAGCAGCACCAGCAGCAGCACCGGTAACTCAAAAAGAAATAGAAATTAGGAAACCATACTGAAACATAGACTGTACAAAAGCTAACTAAATGCTCGCGCTACGAATAGAAAACTAATGTACTGTCAAATAATAAAGTGTGTTGTATGAAACAGAAAATCCCTGTGTGATTATTTCAATACTTAATGTTAAACCAAATGTAGACTAATAACTTAATTAAATGTATATAAACAAAATACCACAAAACTTAACTATAGAAACAAATGTGTGAGTGTAGAAGGTTACCGACATTTAGGGTTGTGTGGCCACAGCCGTGGCCATCACACTGCCAAAAAGGAAAAAGAATAAAAGCCTACTCACTTTTCTGTGAACTAAATGCAATAGCCTTTTCTATGGGTGCTCAATAATATATGTTACAGTCATTGCGTGAATATTTGCTCATTATCTTTCATGCCAGTTAAACAACCAGGTGATTATTAAAAATATAAAAAGTGACTAAAGGTAAGTGAAAAAATACTAACGTGATCTAACAGCTAGTAGAGAGTTTGGAGGCATTTTCAGTGTTGAGTGAGCGGGGGCTCAGCTCCCATAAAAGAGCCCTCCAGATGCACATCTCTGAGGAGCTGGTTTCATTCATTTCTGTTTTTTGTGCCATGATAGTTTTTTCTTTTTACGATTTGGTATTAGTAAGAGGTGGCAATATCAAGATAAAGTGTGTGTGTGTGTGTGTGTGTGTGTGTGTGCGTGTGTGTGCGTGTGTGTGTGTGTGTGTTAACATACCGAAAGAAATAAGTTATATTCTATGTAAACACAGACTGATCCAGAGAGTGACGTGAGTCACCTGATAACATTTGTCCAGCTTGCTGACTCCCACCTGTTATCAGCAGACTCACCTGTCTTTACCACACAATAACCATGAAATACTCCAACACACACAGTTCAGAATACCTGGAAGGCTGTAACTGACATTAGCTGCATGAAATTTCAAAGATATTATGAAAATATAGGGAAAGGGTGAACTCAATGCATATTTAAAATGTTCTGACAATATGTGAACGATACCGCGTAGGAGCAGACAGGCGCTCTTTTCCCGCCCTCATCCCTCCGTTATCTCTGGGAGTCTCGGAGGCTGTGGCCTTCTGCTTCCTTTATCCTGCCGCTGTTTAGTTTTAGATAACAGGTGGGTTGAGCACACAGTGTTTGATCTTCATATTATCAGTTAACCTTTAATGTGACTCACCTATACTGAGTTTGTTCCCGCTGCTGTGTGATCAGGAGCCATAATGCATCTCAGGCACAAGTTTGTTTGCTGGAGTGTTTTATAGAGGAACTAAGTGTGTGAGTCAGACATTGTAGGAATGTAAATGTCCTAACATGTCTACGTACTATTGTTTCTGAAGTGTAAAATGTCAACATTACACTCCACTGGAGCACAAAAACCAACATGTCAGTACTCACGCGATGTATACAAAACTTTCTTCTTTTCCACATGTATCAGTTTCATCAAACAATTTGTAACTCACATTTTCTAGGTTTGAAATGCACAACAGCATCAGAGTGTTATCTGCTGCTCTGTATGTTACCAGGCTCCAGCCATCAACTGCACTACTATTGTTTTAGGATTTACACTCACGTCATCCAAAACAGTCTGTGTTTGTGCATTTTATGCCATTTTAAAACGTATGTGTCCAACTGAAATCCAAGAAAATCCCTTTCTCAGTAGAAAACCACAAAGGATATATTTTAAAATTCATTATTAATATTTAACATATATGGACAAAAATGTCTTTGGGGATATAATGTATCAGAAAGGCTACTTTATGCTTACAAGCCAAAGACAGACAGCGTTTGTTACACAGCGGTCTTGAAGAGTATAATATATATATAATGTAACATACACTGTAGTATCTAAACTGACCAATCTTGACAAAGTTTGCACGTAATTGTTTATGCTGTTTTATATCCTACCGTTACCTCGCTTATTAGCTATCTATCTTATTAGATTTTTGTTTGGTCGCTCATTCAGCAAGTTACCAACACAAGACGCGTCCATGTTTGTGTCTACAGTACAGTGCGAAGGAAACTAATGGTGCAAACTAAAGCTAATGGGGGTTGTTGCTGTTCAAGAAACTTGTTCTGACAGAAACAAAGCACATTTACACCCTATGTCATTCATGCCAATTTGACCTCTGAACTATTTGTGTTCATGCGCCGCAAACAGCCAGTGTAGGCCCACCAACTGTACATTAGCTGTAAGCTGGCTCGAAATCGTGACTAGACGCACTGACCGTGTGTGTGTTTGTGTGGAGGTCTGAGTTCAGTCAGAGGCTGAACACACACTCCGCTACTTTCTAGTATTATCTTCCAGTCCCTCTCCTTTTTATCTCGTCTCTGAATGTTTATTAACAGATTCATAAAACCCCGGGATACATGAACATTTTATTCAACTTAGCATCAATTTGCGCTGCCCCAGGCAAATTTGCATCTAATCGCAACTTTCCGTTGACTTCGTAAGCAGTCGCACCACCTCTAAAACTTGCTTTGTGTCCTGTCTGAACGCACAGAAAAGCTGTGTCCAAAATCACTCTCTATGTGGTGCCTTCACCATGTAATTTGAGTGTTTGAATTCTTTCAAAGTGTGTTAATTCATGCACTATATAGTTCCTACAAAATTCCCACAATGGAATGAAAAAAAGCTACGTCAATGGCAAGTACACTACTTTCTGCAAACAATTTCACAATGCAATGCTCCATTTCTTAAAAAGCCTTTTAACACTTCAAGTCCGTCTTATTTAGATTAAACATCATCGGTCAAATGAAACAGTTTAATGCAAACAATCTCAACTTTCAACTTTCATCAACATCAGCAACTGAATGTATTGGACAACAGATAGTATAATATAATAGATGAATTAATATATAAATATAATATCTATATATGTATATACATTTCATAATGTAGTATATTATAATGAAGTTGTTGATGTTCATAGGTCACATGTTTACATTTTTAATCAATATATTCTTATTTATTTATATCCCCTTTACCTCTGAAGCTCTGATTCCTACAGAAGTTCACAGGTTTTGAACCAGCGTCCCTCCCGTTCAGCCCCAGGCTGTTTGCAGGTCTCCAGTCTGAAAGGAACACATCAATAAATCATCACTAAGTGCTGCTTATGTCCTTCGTACTGTCTGTGAGGCAGATTTAATCAAACTCATTTGTGAGCTCACACACACACACACACACACACACACACACACACACACACACAGTATATGTCTTTCTCCATCCCTGAAATTGATTTATCATCTGAGGTAAGCAGCCAAAAATATCACAATATCACTTCCTACCTGCCTTTGTTTGTGTGTTAATTTGTGTATGTGTTCCCATAAAACCACTCAGCTGTGTGCTGACCAATCGGGTAATGACTTCCTGGTGACATCACAATGATGCAGAACCAGGGAAAACACAGGATGATGACGCAGATGAAACACACACACACACACACACACTCACCCATTTTTTAATTCTATTTTGAGAGGAAACATTCAGGATTTTATTTGCACAACTGCAGCAAAATTTCATCATTTATAACCTGTGCAAACTGCTTAACATTCTTTTTCATAATTTCAAACAAAACATCAACTTGTAATGTATTATACATAAAAATGTATATTTAGATGTTATGAACTAACACATTTCACTCATTGTGCTAGCCTGACATCGCTACGACTAATTCGCAAATGCATATTAGTCTGGAACCTCTTTTTAGTTCATTTTAGATTTTCAAATGGGCGTTATCGATGAGCAGAGACAACCAATCAGAGCAATGAAATGCTGTCCGGTCAGACGGTACATCCTGTCAGAAGTAATTCAAGTTGAAAATAAACACAAGCTGGTTGCAGACTAAAATGTTAACATACATCATCAGTTGTTTGGGACTGCTGGTAAGTCAGGTTGTGACAGATGTGGGACATTGGTAAGAATTCACAGGAGCATCAATATGATCTTTATGTTTGGTACTTTCATTTAGTGTGTGTACACATGTGGTTTAAAAAGGAAATAATGCAGAATTAACTATGAAAATCTGTGACATTTGTATTATGTTGGTAAGAAAATGATTGAAACATAATGATCTTGAGCTGTTACACAGCATCTCATTAGTGATACTAACAAAGCACTTAACCTAAAAAGTGAACTGTTATGATTAAATGAACTTGTATACTAATACTCCACAACAGACCCACAATCTTAAACTTCTGTGTATCTTCTACTCCTTACTGTATGTGACACTGTGGAATAATAATAATAATAAACTTTATTTTGTATAGCACTTTTCTAAACAAAGTTACAAAGTGCTTCACAAAAGAAAAGAAAAGCATTCAAGGCAAATAGAATGAGAGTAAGGCCAGATGATCACAGCACATGGGAAGTAAAAGCATTGATCTGAATGGGAACACCTCCTTAAAATACTGAAACACTATACCAAAGTACTTACAATGCGAGGAACAGCAGAGAGAGCTTCAATTCCTGAATCACCAATATTAAATAAAGTAAGAACCCAGAAAAACAGGATCATTGGTAGAGTTATTTCAGTACTTTGAGTATTAATTTAATCATTCAAATACAATAAGATTACATTACATTAAATGAGATAGTGTACAATCAAGGTTGTCATCATTGTCATCATCATCAGATCTCAGAGCTCTCTGATCTGTTTCTTAAAGCCAGGTTAAGAGGTGGATCACTCCTTGATCTTCTCTTACAAACTGGACACTCCTGTATACGTTTCCCTCTCCACCATCTCTGCAGACAGACTACAGAAGCTGTGGTTGCATGACAAAACGACAGGATCGGGCCTGGCAGATAGGACAGGAGAGATCCTCTGAAGATACTGAAGTGGAGCTGAAAACAAACCAGGCAGACTACAAAAACAGGAAGAAAATCCAGTGTGGAGGTCACTTGAAGTTACTTTTACTTTTATTTTTATACTTTTGTTTTTCCCAAAGCTTGCGTTTGATTAGCAGCCGCTGGACGTGTTAGTATTCCAGTATTCTGCCTTGTAGCTGTCCTCTTTATGTTGAAGTTGTGAGTTAGTCTGAAGGTGAATTTTATCGTCTGTTTAAGTCTCCTCTTGGTGTTTGAGGAACAATGTTGGTTTCCTTTATGTCAAGTCAGAAAAAAAGCTGACCTCTGTCATACCATTTCTCAGGACCAGATGCATCCGACAAACAGAGGATGAGGAAACCATTCAACAAAATGTACATTGAAGTATCAAAAGTACTGTAGATGCAGAATTGCCCTTTTGGTTTCTTTATTACTGATGCCTGAATGTGTAAGCAGCATTTACATGATGCAGCAGGAGCAAATTTTAACTTCATAATACTGAAGGGTAGTTTGATCCATAACAGTGTGTTATATTTTGTAAGCTGATCACATCCTTTAGACGCAAAGTCTTAATCTGCAAAGTAACTAGCATATTTAGCTGTCAAATTAATGAAGTGGAGTAAAAAGTAAAAGTTTTCACATTTGGGAAAGGGAAACCAGTGAATACTTTGATGACTTTGAATGACTTTTCAATACTGAATCATTGATTTTACAAACAGTCATCACCTGATCACTGTCTGATGAGCTGAGCAGGCTGTTATTTGATCTTCTCTTTTTTGTTATTTCACTGTATATGAGTTACCAGATCTGAATGTTCATAGAGGTGATCTCACCTACTGTCATACTGTCACCAGGAGTCATCACACACACAAACACACACACACACACACACAATGTTATCTCTGTCTAAATAATATACATTTCATATTTTCTCTCTTCTCTGTTCTACAGATAAAACCTTTTATGGTTAAGATGAGGCCTCTATCATAAGTCTTTACAGTGTGTCTGTAGTGATGGATGGGGAAACCTCTTGTTGCAATGTTGCTCTCAACAGGCAAGTGGCAGACTTCACAGTGCACAGCAGGAAGAGGGCGCTGTTCTGAACAAGCACTTGCAATAACATACTAACATTGCTTACAGTGCTGCATTTCAGCTGCAATTAACAACCATTTACATTGTATACATTAACCGTTTGGTCCAAAATACGCCTAGAAAACAGTGAAAAATTCCCTTCGAAATTCAACTACAAGTTATTGTTTTCAAACTGTCTGTTTTGCCCAACCAACAATCCTCATTTACTCTCATAAGAAAACCAGCAAACTTCCACATGTGAGAAGTCAGAATCAGCAACTTTTTTTGGTATTTCTGCTTAAAAATTACTTAAATGAATAATCGGTTATCAAAATAGTTGCGGATTAACTTTGTCGATCAACTAATCGTTTTAGGTCTTACACAGGACGAGGAGTAAAATGTTTAGAGCTACAGGTCCAAATGTGCTCTCATGTCTTCCTAAAAAGAAAAAGTAGCATTGAGCTGTCTGAGGTCCTAAAACCAGAGTTGAGGAAACACTGATGTGGAGCAAAGTTCCAACCGAGGTCCTTCTGTCTGTGGTCTGACACACACACACACACACACACACACACACACACACACGCATACACAGTTGAGATCATTAAAAAAAACTGAAAACAGATATTTGTGTATCAGAACTTAGTTTTTTCTTCTTTCTTCTTTCTCTCCACTAATCATCCCACGTCTCCTAAGATTTATTGTTCAAACTAGTTCCACCTGGAGCAGCTACAACAGTAAAATGGTACCTACACATTGCTGCATCAGTATAAAAATCTAATAATGTCATGTATAGGAAATTAGGTTTAGCGGATAATAAGTCAGTACTTTGTAGTACTTTTGGTACTAAGTAGGATTCTGAATGCAGGACTTTTACAGTGTTGTATTGGTGCTTTTACTCGAGCAAAGGATCTGAGTACTTCTTCCACCACAGCAGATGGACAATGTGAAACATTTTCTTTTCTAAAGGAAAATTTGAAGCTTTCCAGCTCACATATTTAGAAACCAAAGAATGTGTATTAGAAACAAACAGATAAGAACTGTTTCCATGTAGGAGTAAACACTGGTAGTAAAGTCTCCTCTGCCCTCTGGTGGTGGAGAGTGGAAATGCAGATGGTGCAACACTGGTGCAACACACCTGACACACACACAGATTTGTGCAAAGTCACTGTGATGTGAGCTCTGAGTCATCGAGCAGCTGCCACAGAGAGAGCGAGAATATATCTCCTCCAGTATCTGGGTCAGTCTGACTCACCGCTGTGACAGCATGTGTGTGTGTGTCTGTAAATATAAGAATGACTAAGCGCCTTAGATGTGATCTGACTTACCTGTCCGTCTTTCTCTCTCTCTCTCTCCTTATGTTAAAAGTGAAATTGACTCTACTGGCCTGTAAACAGTATGAACTCAACACAATAACATGTGATTTACTGGACTGAGGTGTGTTTGTGTTTGTGTGTGTGTGTGTAATCCAAGTCCCTCGGCCTCCACCTGTTGCCCCTTGAGCATCAGATGACTCACACACACAGCAGGTGAGGAAAATAAAGAACAGATGAGGTAAGAAAAGACAGATAAAAGGAGGCTGAATAATAAAGCCCCAATCGCTGTTGTTGAGCGGATCAAAGAGAGAGAGCTGAGTCACTCCTTTACTCTCTCGCCCGCTGCTGTTATTAGATATGCTCAACTTTGACCTCACTGGAAGAACCTCTTATATCATACAGTGATCCTATTTACTGTTTACTACTTTTAATACAATAAGTGTTCTTGTTCTTTTTATTATTATTATGAAAGTCAGTTTCCACCAAAAATATACATGAAACATTTGGCATTAGAAAAACACTCAAAATTATGAGATAAATCAAAGGTTTGACTGTAACTGGATGGATTGCCTGATGGGAGTGCACCCCCTCATCCTCTGTTGCATTAACAACTGACTGCACTCTCTGCTACTAGGGGATGGAGAGGGGGTGGCAGGTTAACAAGGGCGGTGCATTTTGGTCATTTCGCTCACAAGGGAGATGGAAAAACAATAGTAAAAAGAGTTGTAATGTCGGCTACTGGTAGGTACTGCTCCCCTTTTTGAGCCCTGTTTTTTAAGCTTATATTAGTTTACAATTCTTCAAACTGGCACCATTAAAAGTATGCTGAATTAGTTATTAGGATGTACAGAAAAGTATACATAGTATGTGCATGGGTAATTACTCTGATACTGAAGAAAACGTAAGTCAACAAGTTCATCTGTCTGCTTGATTTAACTTCTCCTGGCAGCAGCATGTGTTTCTCACATGGGAAATAACTCACTGAGATGATCCTGAAGTGACAACACATGATGACAGAGGGAGCAAATCATAACTCGCTGCTGCGAGTGGCTAATATAGACACAGACGGGGTTTGGTGTCTTCATAATAACCCCCGGAGGGCTTGATGTTTGTGTGTGCCCCGCCCTGGCCTAAATTACACCCTGAGGATCACGGGTCATCACTGAGGATGCTGAACCACAGAGTGAGCCAGAGGAGCCGGTGGTTTATCAGCTCTGCTGCTCTGAAACAGATCTGATGAGGAAATGTGACAGCAATGTGACAGTGAAAAACGTTGCTCGCAGTGATGAACCTACAGACAATCATCACCTGAATCTGTGGCTCCTCTCGGCTTTACGGAGCTTTATAGTTCCAGCTCATTGCTTATCCGTCAGGTTGCAACTTCACTGCTGTGGATCACTCTCACTGGCTCCCGTAGCGTTGTATTTTCAGCTGCAGCTGGCAGCTGTTTTCAGCAATTATCTCTAAAAACCCACTGCACACTGTTTCAGCACCAAACAGCAGACAGACACATTTAGAGACGAGCTGGTGAACATGGAGGAGCATTTAGCAGCTAAAGAGCCAGATATTTGATACTGAATGAATGATAATGTTGCTCCGTATGAGCTGGATGTGTAAATAAGCAACTGTTTGCTAAAAAGTTCACAATAACAACCTAAAAGATGATGAAATGTCAATGATGTGCTGTTTTTTCTATTCTTTTATTTGTTGTTCACACTTCTGATCCTCACGTCAGAACTTGGTCTGGTATGTGTAAAACCATTCAGAGTAAAGTTTTGATGAAACATCATCAATTAATCAAGAGTCTGCAGAGGAACCAATAATGAAAATAAACCCTTAGTTGCAGTCCTAGTTGTCTTTATTCAGAGCTATGTTTGATCTGAACACCAACTAAGAATTATGTATTTTTTCTCTTTAATTAAAATTAAGAATTAGTGCCAGCAGACTTTCTCCTGAGACGAGTCTCAGCTCACAAATTATTTCAGAGCTAGAAGTGACCAGTGGATGGCATTACAGCGCAGAGGGCACACATTTGACAACAAGGAAAAAAACTACACACATCTTAAAAGTTCATTTTTTCAAGCACAAATGCCAAACTTTTCCTACTTCCAGTTTCTGAAATAGTGAGGACATTTTCTTTATCTTATATGCAAGTTAACTGAATATTTGGGAGGTTAAGACTGAAGAACAGACTAAAAAAAGCTGGGCTTTAGGAATTTGTGAAGTTGTGATTTTGTGTATTTTAGGAAACAATCATGAAAATAATCATCAGATTAATAAGTAATACAAATAACTGTTAGTTGCACTAATTCAGTTTTATCAAAGCTTGAAAAAAAATTTAGATTCTTTTGATACTGAATCACTTTGAGTAACAGCACCAGACTGTTTTCCATTTTTCCCACCTTTTAAAAAATGAAAAAAGAAAATCAAATCCCAGTTAACATCAAATAGCGATTGTTCCAGCTTTATACCAACAGTGAATACAGGACACACACAAAAAAAGAGAACCACCAGAATTGATGAATCAATTATTATTATTATTATTATTGATCCCACAGCGAACATCAAGAGATGAAGAACAAAATATTTCTACATTCTGTTGGTTCATGTTGTCCATCAGCTGTTTAGTTCTCCGTTCGCTTCTCAACAGTCAGACATCCAATCAGGTTTCAGATGCTCAAACATCAAGATCACTGGGTTTCCTCCTTTAAAGCTTTTCTACAAAAATACGACGAGTGACGGCCGAAAGCGGTCAGACCCGGTCACATCTTCTGATCAATAAATCAACAAAAATACAATCAGGATATGTATACATAGGTTTTTATATATAGATTTAGAACTCTCCCAGGAACAGAAGCACTAATATATACACACACACACAAACACAACTGCTGTGGGGCTTATTGGGTCCAATCAATCAAATGAATCTCAGAAGCTCTCAGATTGATCAGAAGGCAGCTTTTCAGTCTCATCAGCAATATAAACACTTGCATCAGCTGCAGGAAATTAAACTAAATGCACAGAAACGTTTCTCTGAGAACAGACCAGGACCAGCTGACCAGGGACTGGACTGCATTTCCCAGCATGCAGCTGGTCTCTGCCGGGCAGCTTCTCAGCAGGGCCGTCGCCAGGATTTGAGAACTACTGAGGTCCTGAGACTAAATTACCACAGCAGAGCCCTGCACTCTGAATAAATGTTTGATGAGCCACCAACCAAACTTTTGTGAGTATTTAAAAAAAAAAAAGAAAAAAAAAAAAGTATTTTTCCTCCATTAAACAGTAGCCTTCTCTACGCCTTCAGTTATGTAATTCTGGTGGAAAATACTAAATTACTTTATTTTTAACTTTAATATCCTGCCTTAAATGTCTCATTTTAAGATATTTGTTCTGTGGAATATGTTTAGAACATAAAATGAATGTAAATGCAATTAGTCGATTGACAGAAAATGTATCAACAACAGTCTTAGTCTTCTATGATTGTTACCTGAATATCTTTGGGTTTTGGACAGTTGATCGGACAAAAAAGACATATACCTTGGTCTCTGGGAAGCTGTTAAAGAAATGTTTTGATATTTTATAGACCAAATGTTTGATGGATTAATTGATAATAAAACAAATCATTAGTTGCAGCTCCAGTAAACATCTCCTCGCGGCATTTAACCCCCCATTAACTGTGGGCATCACCTTAGTTGTTGATGGCCCTGCATCCCAGCTCACCGTATGAAGTCGACACTCAACAGGCAACTTTTAGAGGCAACACGTCTTTTATAAAATCTGAATCAATTCACGTCAATATTCAGTCTGAAATAATGGTCATGTTTGGGGGTGGGAGATTATTTTTCTCAAGTAACTTCTTTAAGTAATTTTATAACAACCTGCGTTGATCGAATCCACACTTCTTACCATTTTTTCTGGCTGAATATCTGGGATGAGAGCTGTGACTTAGAGGTGTGGAACCGGGTTATGTACATGTGATCTCAGCCAAACAAAAAAAAAGAGAACATCAAAAAGAAAAGAAAATATCAAATAAGAGATTCAAGAGAATTACAGGTTAACAAAATAACAGATCTAAAAATTTTACCAACTTGGAACAGGATCCAAAATAGAACCAGCTACTGGAGCCCAACCAAACTCTGTAGATAAATATACTTTAATTTAAAGTTAAAGGTTGCAAACACTAAGTCCTCACAGTCCTGCACTCTGATTGGTTGTAAACTGCTAATTCAAAGAAAGTAAATCTGCTGAGCTGGAAGTTTTCCAGTTCAAATGGTGACTGAACAGAATTTCAGTGGTTCTTCAGTGAGGAAACTGAATTTAAACACTCGAACAAAATCAAATTCTACCAGCGTCTTTATTAAACATATTTAATGCTGCATCGGTAGAAACAGAAACACACTGAAGTTCTTTTAATGTAAACTTTTTAAACAGTAAGAGTCACTGATTGTTGCCTTTGAAGAGTAAAGAGACCTGTAAGTAGAGGTTTGACGTTTTCTGATAGTTACGGTGGAAATACCGCCATGTTGGAGGAGAGACAACAGAATCAAAGGATATCCCAAAAAAAAAAAATAAAATGCTTATGTCAAAAACAAATATCAGCCGATATTGTTCTCAAATCTCTCTCAAATATCAATATCGACCTCTAAAACATTTTCTTTTCTGTGGTAGCAAAGGGTTCAATCACATCTTCCAAAATGGCAGCGTCTCCCCTGGAACAGCTGATAACTGTTGTCAAACCATCACTGACTTGTACGTCACCAGCAGCTGTGACCAACTCTACTTTTCTTTATAGTTCTGCTTCTCATAGCCCGCTATGTTCTCAGCAATAATGTCATCCATAGAAGCCCATCTGCTATCCCTAAAACAACAGCATTGCCTCTAAAAGTTGCAAACAAATCACTGTCTTGTTCTTGTTATAATTACTCATATTAACCAGCTAATTATTTACACAGTAAACCAGACATTAACACACAGTAACATTTTTAATCCTTTTCCACCAACCTCATGCCTTTCAGCAAAACACCCAACCCTCTCAGGTGCTCCCAAAGCTTTTTTGTTCTAACATTTTTACAATCTAGTGGCCCAGTCAAAGTTTTACTCCAGAGTCATGAGCACCGGGTCCGGTGTTTGACTCTTTGAGATGACCAGTAACACATCAAACACTCTGTGACGACTGAGCGGTCACTCACTGTTCTGATTAATCGGACCAACACAGACCCACAGCCAGCTAATTCAAACCTCCACACAACATGGTTCAACCATGTGACACAGTAGAGCTACTGGACTAATTACTAAACACCACCTTCTGGGAGTCTAGGCTAAAGACAAATCAAACACACCCAGGACTGAAGAGGATCTGAGACACTAAAAGCTTCCTGTCTGGCTAATTTACAAGCCACAGAATGATCATCTGACCAGGAATGGAGTAAAAACTAAAACAATCAACAGTACTTTGGGTGAGACTGGGTCAGACAAAAAATGTACGCACAATCGAAACACAAACCTGAACCAAAAGGCAAAAGATGGTCGCTGCAGCAACAGGAAGTGACAACAAAGTCTCAAAAATGTTTAAAATAATCAGAAATCTAAACAGTCTAAAAGAAAGCAGAAAATAAAATAAGACACACGTCGAGTTCCAGCAATTAAAAGGTCAACAATCTGCATTAAACAGGAAGTCTAAGTGTTTGATTTTGCTCTGTGCGGTCTGTGCACATGACACACTCAGGTGTCTCTTTTGGGCTCTGAACCCATTAAACTATACAGTTAACCTGCAGGGAAGCAATCTGTCGTCCCGCCTCATTTGTGATTGGTTGGAGGGGGCAGGAGGGGGGCAGAGCGATCGTTGGTGAGGGTCCTTTTGAGCTTTACTCCTCTGATCTGGTTCAGCATATCTCCTCCTCCCTCCTGGGTCAGCTGCTCTGGGTTCTGGTCCTGGCTGGTGGGTGGAGGAGCCTGTGGCTGGTAGTGAGCACTGTGGCCCACACTGGAGGGCTCTCCCTGGGCAGCAGAGGCTTGGAGCTCGGCCTGCTGCTGCTGCTGGAACAGCTTCTGTTTCTGCTGCTGGTTCAGCTGTTGTTGATACTGGTCCTGCTGCTGATACTGATCTTGTTGATAATGAAGTTGCTGGGGATGCTGAAGCAGTGACTGTTGATGTTGAAACTGTTGCTGTAGTTGCTGCTGATGTTGAAACTGTTGCTGCAGTTGCTGCTGCTGCTGCTGCTGCTGCTGCTGCTGCTGAATCTGGAGCTGCTGGTTGTGCTGCTGTAGTTGACTGCGTTGCTGCTGATGATTTAGTTGATGGTTCATTTGTTGCTGTTGATGTAGTTGTTGCTGGTACTGTCTCTGTTGCTGCTGTTTGGCATTGGTGCCCTCTGGCTGCAGGGAGGGTACAGTGGGTACAGGCACCGGGATGGGCATCTGACCTGGGACCAGCTGGTAGTACGGGGAGGAGGAGGGAGGTAAGGCACTGAGGCTCTGTGTGGAGGTGCAGAGTTTACTGTAACCTAAACCTCCAGCTCCTCCAGCAGAGGGCGCTACGAAAACATTCTCGTCGCTCCCGGTGTTTCCTGCGAGAGCTTTAAGGGGGACCTGCGGGGTGCATATGGGGATGGGAACACCCCCGCTGATCGTGCCCCTGCGATACGCCGGCTTGGACGACGGTTTGCGCCTTATGGTTGCCGTGTGGGACGGCAGCTGGCGGACAGACCCGCCAATCAATTCTGGTTCGGCCAATAGGCTGACTGTGGAGGAGGGACGCTTGGACTGAGCAAACTTCCTGTACTGGAAACTGAGGTCAGAGTTCCTCGGAATGGTCGAGGATTTGTCGAAGTCTGACTGGTTGTTTCCGTGGGAGAGGTGATGTAGAGAGATGGAGTCTGCGTCTCCATGGAGAGATATGGACTCGTAGTCAACTAGAGAGAGGGACAAAGAAAATATTAGTTGTAGCTCTGCATTCAGCTGGACTTCGTTGTTTCAGGATTGTCTTGATGATATTTGAAGTGTTTTCATCTCTTCATCTGACAGACACCAACACATCAGTGACTCACACGTCGTGTGTGAGAAATATTAGGGGATGCATCATTGTGGAAACTCTGATCTAACAAAAATGGAACATGCAACCCAATTACTTTTTCCACACACAAATCCAGTATAATGGTCTAAATAATAAAGTTATAAACACGTCACTTTATTGGAATGAAGTGTAAAGGTAAAACTGTAAGTTTTTATAAAAACACACAGGCAGGATGAGGAAGTCAATTACAAAGGCAATACTGTTGACTTTGTTTCTAACAGCTTCGTCTTCTTTATATTTTGGTTCCAAAAAAACACAATAATTATTTCACAACTGAATTATCTAACATTTTGTCAGAGAAATGCGTGTCAGTAGCCAACAGTAACAAACATCAGCTAAGGGAAGTTAGTTTTAGTATCAAAAAAATAATCAACAACAATTTATTTAAATAAAACATATAAGTAATTTATGAAGCAATCATGTCAAATACAAGGATTTGCAACATTTTCACATAATCCAAATGAGGCCAGATTTAAATTACTTGTACAGTAGTTTGTAATATGTAGACTATTGGTCAGACATTTTAAAAATGTTCCAACAGACTGCAGCCGCCGTAACACCGCTGTACAAGTGAAAAGTCTTCTCTATAGCGGATTGCTTCAGATCAATGTGAAGTGTCCGTTGTTGTAGTGTACAGCTGTTATTTCAGTGTGTCAGATACATATTTAATGACTCAGTATCGGCAGATACCCGGTGTTAAAGGACTCAGATCGGGACCAGGGCCAAAGGACGTGATTGGGACATCCCTGCGCAATTAGGCTCCTACTCCAAACTAGTAGTGTTTCTGCCCTCTCAGCCAACAAAAGCTGATAAAGATCTTTAAATCTTTAAATTTTAGTTCTTACGTCTCTATAACTTGAATTATTTGTGAATTATCTGTGGAAAACTGAACCTATGTAGATTTAATAAATAAATACAAAGCTGGATGCAGATGAGATGCACAACATGCATCAAAACCGGACGTGAGCTGGGACATAAGCAGGCAAGAATGCAGACACATAGGCTGAACAGACAGGTAGTCAGAGACCTACCATAGAGGGGAGGATCTCTCTTTACAGCTGGAAGAGAAGGAGGGAAGTTTAGCCAAGAAAACACAAAACTACTGACAGAACACAACAAAGAACCAGAGAGGAGAAGGTACACCAGTAACACAGAGGAATACTGAATACACTAGTAAATAACTGAGTTGACAGAAAGGTCAACAGAGTCAGTTTCATCCAAACAAAAACAGGAAACATAAATAAAACACACAGGCAGCTGAGAGGTTCAGTGTGTGTGTGTGTGTGTGTGTGTGTGTGTGTGTGTGTACTCACTGTGTGTGTGTATAGTGTCCTCAGAGCAGGATGGGGTGGTGGTCTGGGTGCTGTAGCCGCTGGAACAGTGCAGAGAGTCCCTGCTGCTCCTCGGGGCGTCTGAGTTCAACGCACCCAACGTCAATGCCAGCTGATCCCGGGCCGAGCAAGACTGAGAGAAAGAGAGGATGGTGATGTTATTGAAGTGATATGAAGTTTATTATAATTAAGTTTTAATTTACAATTTTCAAAATAACACAACAGATTTTTACTGAAAGAAATAGAGAGGAGGATGAGAGGAAACAAGTAGAGTTGAGGAAAAAAGAGAGGAAATGAGGAGATGAAATAAGGAAAAACAGAGATAAGAGGGTAAAAAAGAAGAGGACAGTAAACAAGGGAGACGAGGCTTGAGAGGAGTGGAGAAAAAACATGGACAGAAGAAAAGAAGATAAAGGAGAGCAAAAGAGACAAGGGGAGAAGGAGAGGAGATCAGAAGATGTGTCCTCCTGCTCTGGTCTCCTGCTGCCCCCTATTGGCTGATGTGGTTTTTAATCAGCAGTATGAACTGAACTTTTTGTATTTCTTAAGGTTTAGTTCCTCACAGTGGTATGTGTGTGTGTGTGTGTGTGTGCGCGCTCGCTACCTTCCCAGACGCAGACATGGCTCTGTCTCTCGCTCCATGGTGTGTGTAGGCGTTGTGCTGGGGGGCCAACATGCCGTTCTCTGCCCCTCCGCTACCCCCAGCAGCAAGCTGATTGGTGGAGCCAACTGCATCCTGTGATAAATAAACCAGTCAGAATCAGTTTAATGATCAAGTACTGTGAGTGTAAACAATAATATTGTTACCAAAGTACACAGAATAATAACCCATGCAGCCATTGTAGAAGTCTCTCATCACATCAATTATAAGACTATTTTTCAGAGCAGCACAGAAAAGTTACCAGGTTAATCAAACATGACCAAATAAACATTTATTACCCTGTCAACTGATCATTAAAATGAAAAAAAAAAACATGCTGTGAAATGAATACTTTTGAGATACATATCGTGCGCCGTATTAGGTAGGACTTCTATGTTGGCTGTTGGTCTATGAACATCAACACAACATGTTAGCAATTTAACTTGTCCTCTGTGGTATTTAGAAGTTAAGGATTTTCAGTCATTTCCATTTGTCAATTAGTGGAAAAGGCTCTGTTTGCTCAGGTAGCTTTACTCAAAATATCTTTGTACATCTTCGTTTCAATGGGAAAAGTTAAGATTTTCAAGTTTTCAAGTTAAGTTAAGCTGTTGGAGTAGTGTGGAAGTTTTTCCCACAATCTGACCACTAGCGAAGACAAGTAACTAACTATAAGTGAAGAGTTTGGATCCAAAGTGAAATCTTATTTTTCAGCTGAAATGCTTTGAAAGAACAAAGCTGGTGTTGCTTCATATCGTTCTTACTGTCAACAAATGCCATGAAAAAAAAATGAAAAAAAGAACAATGTGGTAGTTCGTCTCTGAATACGTTGACTTCTCTACCCTGTCTGTGGCCCTCAGGCCTAAGATCATTGGTTCCTACTGAACTCTAAACCTTTAAAAACAGCTGACAAATATATAGGTTCATGTTAAATAAAAGCTGAATTACTCAAAAAGGAGAAAACAGTGCATTTGTTGGTAACTATTCTCAGGGGCAGATTATCATATTATATTCTGACATTCAGCCGCAGGACAGTGTTTCTGGGATTAATTCCAAATAAACTACAGCATGTGTGTTCTTGGTAATAATGGAACATGTCACCCAGTGCAACAGTATAGATATATATTGTGTTATGAACTTTAGTTTACTTGATTTAAACACATCTTCCTGGCCAAACTTTGAAAATAAACTCTTCAATTTTAAGTACACAAACTTCATATATGACAAAACCACACTGACAGCGATATTAACACTTGTGTAAATTACACCATCTTTGCACGACAGAGTGGGTCTTGGTAACAGGAGGGAGACATGTGGCAAGCTATGGGACAGTGGGACGAAGGCTGGTTGAGGTCTGCAGGGCGGGATGAAGTGATCACATGTGGAAAGTTGGACATAGAGCTGGGAGGCACGGAAACTGTAGATTTATTAAGACTTACTGAATCAGGGAGACATGCCTCTGGTATACAGTACAGGCTGTTTGATCTATTGCAGCTGTTTCAACACTGAAACAATTAGTCAATTGTTCGGGTGACAGAAGCTGCACTAATTTTGATGACTAAACAATTATTTCATTTTTTTTTTTTAAGACAAATTGTCAAACATTCTCTGGTTTGTTTCACTGGGCAACATACAAATCATGGTCAGCCCTCCTTCAGTGCAGAAGGATCAGCATCTGAAGCCGTTTAATAATCATTAATGATCTTAATTAATGATCAAATTACATCTGACTCCTTTACCAAAAATGTAAGAATCTACTAAATTGTTAGTCAAATTCGTACTGAGAGACAAACACAATGTATCAGATGAGGGACACTGACAAGTCAGAAAACACACCATAAATACACAGACACACAGGCAAACGCTTACACAAAACCTAATCATTATACACACACAAGTGTACAAAGTTTTATGGAACAGGATCAAGAAATAAGTTTAAAATGACGATTTGAAGTGAAATCCAGATTTTTTGGGATAAAACCAGAACTGGATTAGAGATACGTGAGCTTCAGTCTGACACAGTAGATGAAATCGGAGACATAACAAGTGGAATCAAAGGCACAGGGTGTAAAAATCACTGCATGTGTAAGGTGATGGAAAACATGAGGAATCAAAACGTAAAACAGCGGGAGATAATATGAGATGGAGTCAGATTTAAAACGATGGAAGACAAACGGTTACAACACGGTAAAAACACAGGACGGAATTCGGGTTTGGAGAAATAGTTGTAGTTTTTTCTCACGGTGGTCATATCCCTGCGGCTAACGCGATGGCTCAGCGCGGGGTGGTGGCCATGGCCAGGAGCGTAACCGTAGCGACCACGGCTGCCCTGACGACCGAGGCGAGAGGGGGAGTTCCCTTCGCTGAGGGACCGCCCGATTTCATCACAGCCAATCAGCAGATAGGGGGAGGAGCAGCGCTACACACAGGAGAGGGTTAGAGCGGTGTGTGTAGTCCTTGTCACGGTGAAAGGCTTTTATTTTGTAGGTCCTCAAGCCAACAGTGTTATTTTTAAGCGGGGATGTGGGGTGCTGAGAGCTGTCAGAAGGGTCAGAGTGTGTGTGTGGGGCTGTGGGACTTTTATATTTGAATGAAATGTACTTTTAAGATATTAAACGTTTAAACAGAATTTGTATAAAATTATAATTACATAATTATCTGATTATCACTGATGGGCAGTACATGGCCAAAAGTATGCAGACACCTGAACATTTCACCCATGTGTGATAGTTGAACAAAACATGATTCAAAACACCATAATCTGCTACTGCAACAGCATCCACTCCTCTAGTGTCGGACTTTCCACCAGATTTTGGATCCTTGCTGCAGGGATTTGCTCCCATTCAGGTCCACCACTGAAAATAATGTCTGGCTCATAGTCTGTGTTCCAGTTCATCCCAAAAGTGTTGGATGGGGTTGAGGTCATGGCTCTGGGCAGGCCAGTCAAATTCTTCACACCAAACTGGGAAAACCATTTATGTCGTACCTGGCTCCATGCACGGAGACATGTCGTCATGTTGAAACAGAAAAGAATCTTTCCAAAACTATTGCCATGAAGTTGGAAGTGCACTATTGTCCAAAATATCATTATACACCATAGACTAAGATTTCCATTAATTGGAGCTGAGAGCGCCAAACCAAGTAAAACATACACAAGCCAAGGGTACACACACACTAAAGTATGTTGTGTCCACATACTTTTGGCCATAAATTGTATATCAAGTATGTATGCTTACTGAAACAGCCAATCAACGTGTAATGTACTTTTATGAATCATTATCATCATATTTACAGTACAAAGTATTGTCATAAAGGTACATGGTCATCTAAAGAATTCAGAAATAATTTTTAAATAACGACAGAAATCAGAATCAAAAAGTGAGTATACTGTATAGAATCAAAGTGTTCAGGTAAATCTGAAAACAGTCACTGTATCTGTGTGTGTGTGTGTGTGTGTGTGTGTGTGTGTGTGTGTGTGTGTTACCTGGATGTGTACTCCATCGACAGCACAGCTGATGGAGTCCAAGGAGGGAACGTGCCTCACTGATCCAGACTGGTAGTTACTACGAAAACACAAACCCTACGTTTAAGGATAAACAGCAACAAGAGGTAGGTGATCTGCTAAACAAATAAAATGCAGCTATAAACTGGAATGTCAAAACTAAATAATAAAGAAGAACATGTCAAAGAACCACAGTTGTAAACCCTTTGAATAACTGTTTTTCCACTGTACATAAAAGTGACTACAAATATTTGAGGTGTTTAGAGATGGATCCAAAACACAAGCAGCCGTAAAATACATTATAGAATTAGCAAAACTGTGATTTTAATGAATGACAATCTAAATAAATAAAAACTAAACCACATCTGATCAGGCATTTGATGCCAGCTTTCAGAACTTTTCAGTACAATTTTCAATACTTGCTGCTAGGGACACATTTTTGTTTCTGATGAAGTGTTATCAGTGTTGAAAGCAAAAAGCTTCACAGAATCTGTTACTGTTCTGATGTGGAAGAAATGGATGTAAGAGACCAACATGCAAGTTGCTTTTGGACTTTGAGGTGCATGAAGTTGATTTATTGTCACAACTGTAATCACAGTCATTACAAGATGATGACACTTCACTATGACGTCTGTCCTGGTTACGTGTTAAATTTCTCTTTATTTTTATTGTTGGTGATTGTTTTCATTTTGTCCAGTTTAAGTTTTATATTTATCATTATTATTGTGATACAGGTTTTAGTTTTAATGCTCTGAGCAGTTTGAACAGCCTGACCGAGGATCTGAGAGCGGCTGAAAGTGTTGATATCCTCAGATGTAAACTAAAGCCCAACTCAAGCCTGGCTTGCATAGAATGATATGTCTATCATTTTAGTTTGATCTTTAAAAAAAAAGTAATGTATTTTAATATTTATTATATATATATATTATAATAATGCAATATATTTGCATTAATGTGCAATTGTTTTACGGTTTATATTTGTGCTGTTTTTTATCAGCTTGTTAGCTTCCTTTGAAGCACTTTTAACTACACTAACCTCTATGAAAGGTGCAAAACAAAGTTTGGTTTGATTGAATACAGTGTAGTTGTTGATTAACATGGAAACAGAGGTGCATAACAAGAAGAAAGCAGCAGTACAGACATACTACTAGAAATGCTGTTAGTAGAAGAACAGTACGTAGTGAACCAATAACAGCTGTGGTGTGTGTGTGTGTGTGTGTGTGTGTGTGTGTGTGTGTTTTACCTGCTGATGCTGCTCTTCCTAGACAGAGTGTTACTCGGAGAAGCTGGAGGTGTCTGATAAGTGTAGTTGAAATCAGAACCTTTCAGGTCCAGAATCACCTAAGAAACAACAAAAACACAGTAATGGTGACTTTGTGTTTCTGCTTTAATGAGAAGGCTGGTATTATTCAACATTTTTGTTTCCATCAACTTAAAAAAAAAAAAAAAAAAAAAAGCATCAGAGGGAGGAAGAGGAGGGTACCTGCTCACTGGCTGGTGGGAGTTTATTGGGCTCAGCTGTCAAGTTGGACAGATCTTCCAGAATAGTCTGCAGGTGGGTCACCTCACCCAGCATGTTGATCTCATGGTCCTACACACACACACACACACACACACACACACACACACACACACACACACACACACCCCAATGATTAGTGTGGTTATACTAGTTAAACAGACTGCTACAGTCCTGTACTGGTGGATTTCAATCATAACACACATAGCACTCACCAGTACAGGCTTCAGCATGCCGACGAAGCTGCAGTAGCGTGCTCGTTCTTCTATCAGCGCTTTGCACACAGCTCGCTTCTCGGTCTCCTCGAGGACGGCGTAACGCACATTGACGTCCTGCAGCGCGTTGTCCAGCTGACCCCGAACCTCGTCCTTTCCTACAGAAACACACGCAGGAGGAACTGATGAAGATCCAGGTAGGAACTGAACTGTTCCTGTTCAGACTATACGTCAGTCCCAGACAACACAGACCGGTAGTTTAGGCACAAAGATCTCCTAATGCCTCATTTTATGCTTCCAAACCCATCTGTTCCTTTGAAAATGTAAAAAATGTTGAGCATGATGGGAGAAACTGTTTTCACATACTCTTAGATGATGAAACAGGTAGATTTGTCTATTTTGTAGAAATTATATATATATTCATACCAGTTTCACCGATTTTAGGAATGGAAATCACAACATAAATCCTGAAGTACAATATAACAACACGTTGCCAGTGTTGATTAGAGGTGGGATTCTGCACTGAAATATAATATAATTTTCTGTTGGTCAGATGAGCAGAAAAGGTAAATCAAAAATAAATAAAAAGCTACCTTCATACCATGTTAATATTAAATCTCTGACAGTGATTACAGATGTACAGTATCATCAGTAACACTCATCAGAGGAACAAACTATGCTGCGATATCCAGATCCCACCAGCAGGCGTCAGCACAACACTATAGTATACACACATACTCACACACACAACGCTGAGTCTCATGTTTGTCACACACGTGCTGCCCGACCTTGTCCTCCTCTGTTTGAGTCTGAGCACCAGTTTTTATTTAAATGGGCGATTATTAGAAAGTAGTTACATATTTACTCACCACCTGACCTTATGATTCAATGACATATCCATTGCACTTTTATAGCTCTTAATAATTTAATACCAGTAAAGAATGAAGAATTGAGAGAAATAGTGACACTGTAGAGAGGGAAAGAATTTGAATTTGAGAAAGACAAACACAGACAGAGAAGAGACCTCTCTCTCACTCTGTGATGTGATTTACTACAGTGTTTACTGGACTCCACCGCCGGCATGCGATCCAGACCAGCCTCACCGTATGATCCTGAAGCCCAGTTCACCACAGCAAAAATCTCCAGTCTTTCTTAGACAGAAACTACTTTTACATAGCCAACCAGTGGACGGTTCTGGAGCCGTCTGACTGTGAAGTCTGTGATGAAATAGCCACAAAATGTCTTCCATCTACAGGCCTTTCACTCCAGTTGGTTACAAACATAAACAGGCCAGTTACATGTTCAGCTGTCACACATTTCAAAGCCCTTGTAACCACAAAGTTCAATCCCTGGACCAGCAGGATCTCCCCCAGAAATATTTTAAGACATTTAATATTCCCTTACTACCTTGTTGAAAATTCTTAAAATTTCATCTAATCGTTCTCCCTTCAGAATTCATGCATATGCCAATATTTTCTCATCTTAAAGGTTTAACTGCCACTTCACTGAAAAGTCCATTATCAGGCTATGTGCACTGGAGGCTTGAAGGTTCTATATCACACTTGTGTAAGTTACGTATTTGGCTTTCGAACATTACGATGTTACAAAATCCTGATTGTATGAACTCGTGTGAAATGTCAACATATTCGGCAGATGAAAGTGAAAACAGTCTTCTAGTGTCAAGCTCTGCACATATACACCACTGAACACAGTGAAGCTCAAACATCCAAGTGAAAGAACAATAAGAAAAATGGAGTGAAACTTAAATGGAGGGGGACTTACATTTAAAATCAGACCATTTTGACGCAAAGATGTGGACAATGTTTCAATGTTTTCAGGATCTCATTCAGAATCTGACTGACTTGTAGAAATGAAAATCCCTGATAGTTGTTGAGACATTTCACTCAAAACCACAAATGTCAACCTTATGGTGGCGCTAGGGGGAAAGTCAGGACATTACCAAAGTAACTCAGATTTCTCCTCTGGGGCCATGAACGTCTGTATAAAATGTCATTGCAATCCATCAAATAGTTGAGATATTTTAGGCTGAACCGAAGTGTTGGACAGAGCAACTGACAGACTCACAGCCCCAGACTTATTCACAAATGTAAAAGTCTGGAACCTCTGAGTTATTTTTCGATTTCCATGGGCACTGACCAAAATACCTTGACCATGGTCGCAATTGGATAGACCTACAACCAATCAGAGTAACCACACGTCGTGCTGTTGAACTTATCAACATAAGCTTTAAGTGCAGATGTGTGCTCTTCTTTTCGAGAAAATATACTGTCCAGTCCGTTTAATACGGACGTGATAGCAGATTCCACAGAACATTCCACATCAGCAGCAGCCATTTTGGTTATTTATGAAAATGCCTCAACCATGCTCCTCTGTCATCGTATCAAACCTGCCCCATATTAGATAAAATGGTTGGCCCATCCCATTCCAGGACGGGTGGAAATCTGTATGAATGAGAGGGGGGCAGAAAAATCTGCCAGAGCAAATAAAACATGAACTTGCAGATTTGTCTGGTTCCCAGGCTACACACAGCTAGCATTGCTAGTTAAATATGTCATATTAGTCTGGAAAGTAAATATGTAGTGTAACCTGCATCATTTCATCGTATTAGTAAAGTAAGACTGAACAATTTGAATACCAGCACAAAAATAATCAGCTCTAGTATTTGACGCTGAATTAATCAGACTTGTAATTAATCAGGAATCATGTTTTCCAACTATGTGGAGACACATTGACAGAGCTAAACTGTAACTGTGTGGTGGAGTGTTGATCTGGTCTGAGCCTGGTGGGTTCAGACCCACAGGTAGAGACAACAGACACATCTCAGACCTGTGGACCACCCAGATGTGGAAACACACCCACTGAATGTTAAAACGAGTCCAGAAATGGCAGAGGGAGCGCAAAGCTCTGACCAATACGGAGGAGTTTAAGTACAACTCAAAGGGCTGCAGCTTCTGTCATGCTTTAATTCCCAGGGTTTCAATTTCAAATTTGATGAAGAGCTTTATACTTCCACTTAACTACATCTCAAAAGGAAATACTGTACCTTTTACTCTATTTGACAGTTGTACATTTCAGATTTAACATACAAAACCGATGAACCGGTGTGATACTTTGTAAAAAATAAATTATCCAAATGAATATACTACATATATATACACACACACACACATTAAAATTAGCTCCCTCTTGATCAGCTACAACAATAAAATGCTGCTTGTTAATGCATCAGTAATATAATACTTTTGATACTGGGGTTACATTTTGCTTATTTTCAGCAAAAACTCAGGAACTGATCTTTGGGCTTATCTGTTCACTCGATTTCAGTTCAAATGTTGAGATATTTTTCTAACAACTGAACCTCTTTCCAACTTCAAGAGAGACAGGCAGAAAAACAGAGACAGTAAATCCGGTGGAAAACAGTGTGAAGCAGTTTCCACAGGCAAACACACACACTACAGACTTTGTCTCATATAGCTCAATATAAACACGACCTGTTCACCCAGGTGTGTGTGGGAGCAGGAGAGGACAGAGGATCATTTCCATGTTGCTAACAGAAGCTCAGTGTCGGCGTGCTGTTAGTCTGCCTGACGTCTGGGCTCTGTGGAAACACACAGACAGGCCGCGTGTTGTCAGACTGTTTCTACAAGGCTCTGGCTCGCCACCCACAAAAACACAAAGACCTGAACTCAGAAGCTCCGCTCTGCAGAGTCAACTCATTCAGTCTGTTAAAGGTGAAACACAGTTCAGACGACGCTTATTCTCACCAGCTGGGAAAAATGTCCTTTCATAACACCTCATGTTTGTTTCCAAACAAGTTAGGAGTTACCTTAATTATCACTCTGACTTGAAGAAAGAGACCATGTGGTGATTCTAACATTCATGGGTATGTTGTATTTTTCTCAAAGCTCTGGTGTGTCTGACTTGGCAGTAAATATTACAGAAGTGACTGAAAAGCTAACAAACCTGATGTCTCAAGTCAGCCAAAGTCTAAGTAACTTAATCCTGATATAATTCGGTTTAAGTCAGACACACGTAACCCGCCAAGTAATTATGAGAGGCATCTTTTCCCATCGCTGTGGCTCCGGACTACACTTCCCAGGGATCATCTGTCAATCGAGCAGTGTGGACAGGACTGTCACGTCTTGAGTTTCCTGTTGATGAAGTTATCACATGAAACATTTCTGTCTCCCTCTTGTGTTTACTCCAACTGAGAACTTACTAGCATTGTCTGCATACTTTTGTGCCCATGCCAGAGAGCTCCATTGTTGTCCACAAACTATTAAAATCACATGTATGACTCACACTGTAGCACAGGGCGAAATGTTCCTTCATCGTCATGAACACACACTGTAGTTTATTTTGAGTCAATACCACATATACCGTCCTGCTGCCAGAAATGCTCAGTAGAACGCCAAATATGTATTAATCCACGGCTGAAAATAGTCCCCAACAGTCCTCTATTATTTCCTGTTTGAGAAACAATTTCCAAGAACTACAGTGATGAGCAGTTTTAGGAAATAAATGAGCAATTCTTAAAAATTAAATTATATATTTGTGAGGTGTTTTTTAAGTGTTGAGAAACAGACTAACGCAGGCTTGGTTTTAGTCTTTTCATGGTATTTATGAAAAAGAAGACAATATAGTATATCAACAAACACTGAATGTCTAGACCCTTAGTTTGACAAAAAAAAATATTAATACAAAAAATGTATGCTGACTGAGAGAAGATGAAAATGTTTTTTGATAAGAAAATGTCACTGAGTATTTAAACAGCTATTTATGAACATCACAGAGTGCATTTGGATTGCATAAAGGGTTAAAACCTCTCAATACTTCTGAGGCTCACTAGTTGCACTTTCTTTAGCCATAAACCAGTCTGTTTGCATTCCTCACTGATACAGGTACTGCTAGCCTTGGGCTGGTTTAAATGAGGAATTACCAACAGTGATAATCAGCTGCTGAGAAAGATAATGCCGAGAGATTAATATCCACCAACCTGCTTGGAGGATGCTTAGATGATGACTGCAGTTTTTTTTTTTCAGCAGGCAGGCTCAAAGGGAATCCTCACCCTGTTTATGTTGTGTTAATACACACAACTACAGATGTTAGACTCAGATATCTGATGTGGTTCAGTATAATGTTCTGCATACGATTCATTGCAGTTTTAACAATTATTCTTAAATGAATCAAGACATACTTAATTCATTCTAGTCTGAATTCATTCCAATTACACATTTAAAATAGACACAAATATGTTAAATATACACATAAATACATTGATTATTGCTAACATTATTTGATTATTATGATTATTATCATGGTTTCATCATGACCCAATCCGAAATGTCTGCTCAAACAGAGAAAGAGCAGCAACACCAACGAATTGGGTCCAGGGTTGGTTCTTAGATCCTGGGAACAAAGTGGACCCGTTAAAACCTCTACCCCTAATTACTCCTCTCCCATTCTTATTCTGTCTAACAAGTTTGTAAATATCTTACTCCTAAATGTTCACTGGTCATCTAAATGAAGTTACAGATGACGTAAACAGTATGTATTGACCAAGGAAACTGAATAGAACGCAACTGGACTTGGTTATATGTCTTTGAAGTCGTTTCACCTCTCATCCAAGAGGCTTCATCTGTTCATGCTCGTCTGACTAGGCTGGGACTAGTCAGACGAGCATATAACCAAGTCCAGTTGTGTTCGATTAAATTAAATTTCCTTGAGATAACTATGACCTGGATGAATGAGAATATTCACAGGCTTAGTATGTATTGACACATCACTGCAGCTGCTTTCATGAACTATCTGCTGACTCCTGCAACATACAGTATGTTTTTAATCACAATGACTAATAAAGCTCTCACTTACATCAGTCTAAATGTTAACCTGCTGCTTTCAAAGGCTTATTCATCCAACTGTCTAGACCATCTGCGTCCCACACTGATGATGTCATCAATGTCAGACAGACAGGTGGCCAGGCAGTTTATTTCAGGTGATAAAAGGGTTTCTATGGAGCTCTCTGAAGCAGGTCGAGACATGAAGCAGCTGTATGCAAAAAACGCCTGGAAATTCAAATGAGAACATTGGACACACTTCACCTCCTTTAACCTCACAGCTCCTCACTGGCTACATACCTCTCTCCTCTTTTAACTTCTTCTGCCTCTTCCTTCTGCAAAATACTCTTTACTTCATTTCTCCCCTTCAGCTTTTCTTCATCCTTTAACTTCTTCACTCCTCCTCTTTCAACTTTTCCCTCTCTTTTCCTTGTTCAACATCCTCAACTCTTTCTTCAATTGTCTGCATTCATCTCGTTCTTCTCTTCCTCTTCCGTTTCTTCATCTCGCTGTCTCTCTCCACTTGAGTCATATGATATCATCTCTTTCCTCCATCATACCCCCGTTCTTTAATGCAACCACTTGAAAAAGAAACCCACCCATCCATCTCTCCTTGCATCTTTAACCCCCTCTTCTTTTTTCGTCTCTATCATTATATACATTTCCTTTTCTCCTTCTTCTCCTTACAAACCTCTCTCCTCTTTCTCTTTTTCGATCATTCGCCTCCTATTTTTTTAACCACAGAAACCGCTGTCGAGTCATGGAGAGGATGACTTCAACCCCTCCCTCAATCTTTGTCTTGTCCTCCTCTTGTCTGTACAGCCACGTGGATGAAATGGTCAGCAGCCATCTTTGATCTTTACATCCTACTATCCTCTTCTTCGTGGATATTTTATACTCAAGTTCTTCACAAGCCGAAGCCTTACTAACTGTGACTGGTGCTGCTCAAATGTGGGACCTGAAAACGACTTGACAACAGTTCTTTTTCCAAAGAATAGTAGTCATAGTATAAAATACTTTTCTTTAGACCAAAAATCTTTCCTTGTACTTGTACTACTACTGCCACCAAGAAAGCTGGTGGTTTTACAGTGTTTGGGGTAAATATCCATCTTCCCTTCCACTCATTCACATCCTCTATTCTGTCACTGTTTGTTGCCGCTAACACATCTATTGAGCTAGCAGCTCAAATGGCTCTGAACCACCATCTGTACGGTCAGTGGATGTGGAGACTGGAGTCAGTCCTCTTTCAATGTGGGCATTAATGGCTGAAACACGTCAACGTAGTCAGTCAAGGTTAAAGATATGAGGATGCCGGGTGTGTTCAAACTAGAATGGGTGTGAATCACATTTTAAATTTAACCAAACCTGAACACTGTCTGAGTCTGAAGATTTATGCAACAAAATGGTTTGAGGTTAGTGGCAGGACTCAAATAAACAACATACAAAATCTGTAACATCATGTAAACCGGAATACAACACCAACAAAAGTGTGAGAGGAATAGAAGAATGGGATAACCAACAACACCTTTATGTCTTTCTATTCCCTTGACTCTCGACCCGTCATCAGCCTCTCTCTCTCTCAGCACTAAGAGATTCCCTATCTGAAGTGGTTACACACCGCATAATGACAGAGCGTGCATGCACACACACACACACACACACAGAATGATTAGTGATGGAACAGATGTTTACTGTTACAAAGTTTTTCTTTTCATTTAAACATACTCTATAATGCTACGTATGTTTTTGCAACAGTCTAACTAAAAGGGAATGAACTGGAGTGAACTGAGATAAGAGAGACAGGGTACAAGATTGTGGGACATAAAGAAAAAAAATCTTTTTGGAATGCACTCAATTCAGTTGAAAATTGAGTGTTAACCACAGTTTAATGTATTTGTAACTGTGATACAACAACATTAGTGTCTATGAACTGAGTGTGTATTGGAGAGCAATTCTGTTTTGCAAACTGGTGGATCTTACTGTAAAGCTGAAGACTGAATATAAAACAATATATTTAATACAAATAATCCACAAGATAACAGAAAGTTAAATAAAGTCCAAAAATTGAATTTTGTTGAGAGTAGTTTTCTTTTACCAACAGCTACAGAAGTTTAGTCTTTCTGTCGATCCACATGGTGTCACCACATAATGACACCATGCGCGCACACACACACACACACACACACACACACACACACACACACACACACACACACACAACTGTACAGCAGGGATAATTATAATGTGAAGCCTTGATTGGTGAGTGTACAGAAACAGTACACTGTGCAAGAAAAAGTTGTGTACTGTGTGTGTCTGTGTGTGCTGTGTCATTACGTGGTGACACCATGTATGTGAAGCTCTGTCTCTGTGTTTGAATTTCTTTTTCTTAGTTGTTTACTTGTTGTCTCTCTGGCCCTTACAGCCCTCACAGAGAGTATACAGATAATTTACATAGTTGAATAATTCTGGGTTTATTACAACTTGGGTATTTTATTACCAAGTTAATAGCGGAGATTGGTAAGATAAACTAATTCAGAGGAGAGAACAAAGGTGAACTACATAATTATTACCTCAAAAGTCCTATGTTTACATCCACAGTTTACAGACCCACTTCCTGCTTCAACTTTGTCCTCCTGAACTTACTGTAGTTGTGTGCACACAGTTTTCCTGTACAATGTGGGATTGTTACCGACATTTCTGGTGCACTCACTTTCAGGTTGACCTCAAAATAAAATCATCGAGATGATAATTTTTTTTTATTGTTTGACTGCTTGTGTGTCGGACATCTGTTTCCCTTTCACATACTGTTAAATAAAACTTGTCCCAGATAGCAGCAGAAGCTAAGGCTGGATGCTTAAGATCAGGCAATTTACACATTGAGGACAGTGTCATCATAAAAAGTAGAAAGAATGGCCGAAACTATGAAAGAACACCCAAGCTAGGAAAACCCAAAATTTACCATTGACGGTTTAAATTTTTTTTTCTGATAATTTAAACTGCTTAAAACTGTTCTGGCGATTCAGTTTGTGCTTAAAAGTCGTGATGATTGATTGAACTGAGAGAGGAAAGACAGTAAAGGGAGTGGTGTAGAAAGAGACAGAAAGAGGAAAGAAAAGAGGAAAGGAAAAAATAAGGCACATAGCAGAAAACATGTTCAGAGATGTTAAACCCACATCAGACATCCCTCTGTTTACCATGGGCGGGTCTGCACAGAGACTGTCTGTGCGTGCGTGTTAGCGCGCATGTGTTGTGCGTACAGTCTATTTCTGTGTCTGTGCATTTGCGTATTGGATTTGTTGAGAGGGAGGATAGAGGATATTTGTATAAAGGCCTTGAGGTTTCATTTTGATTGCGGTGTGTGTGTGTGTGTGTGTGTGTGTTTATGCATGCATGAATGTGTTTGTGCACGTGTTTGGGCGTTTCCATTCTATTTCTACCATATAAGGTCATCTGCAGTCTTTCCTGCTTTCAGTCTCTTTGATTATGGAATGGCGAGGCCAGGTGCGACCATGGTAACCACAGGGTGTGTCACTTTGATAGCGAGGGAGGGTGTGGCCCAGGTGACTACCAGGTAGTATGTCTCGGTTGCTGGGGCAACGTTCCAACTTTCAGGCTTAAAGTCACTACAGGCCTCACAACACAAGTTGCTCAGACTTCTGATCTGAATTTAGTAATGATTCACAGACATTAAAGATAAAAAAAATACTCAGGAATCAGCTGCTTCAATCTAGACTTCAGTTATAAAATTCAAAACAACACTGAATCTGACGGTCTGAGTGTCCAACATTTAACAAGATATAATAGTTACTTTGACACAATGGCTGCTGAGAACATGACCACCTTCTGGAAACTGTTCAGATAATAGAAGGTGGGACAAACTCATTAACTAGACTACAAATTAGTCCAGAAGCCAAGAGTCAAGTCCAACAAGTCACATGTCAAGTCCAAGTTCTAAGGTTTCTTTTTCAAGTCCTGAACAGTCAGTATTTGGCCATCTGCTGGACTGCACTGACAAACACACAAAGTTCCTGACCCCCAGGTTGGGAACCATTGCTTTAGCATATGGCGGTCCACTGTTTTTAAGATAGCCCTCTCACTTTATCTTAAAAAGTCCTGTTGCTCATTTTTGTGAAACGGGAAATGGCTCTATCTATGTTAAACTAATTTTGACAAATCCTCCATTGGAGATGAATTGTTACGGATTCTGTACCCAGAGGGAATAAAGTAGAATATTTACCACTAAAAGGATAAAAAAAGATTAGTAAAAAGAGTTTTTTTAATAAACTATATTGGCAGGGTAAGTTTAGGGTTTTGATCTCTAATGTGCAAAAAGGGATACTTAAAAAATTTCAAAAACCAGCAGAAAAAAAGAAAAACTTTTGATTGGTTATTAAACTCTCCTTTCTTAAAAATATGACTGCATTAAAGATGGATGTCGGAGGTATTTCAGCAAAGAAACACGTTTCCGAAGGATTATTTCTTCCCTCTGGGTATCAGGTGACTGACAGGAAGCAGAGCATAACATAACGCAGCAGAGACCTGAAAACACTTATCTCAGCACAAAGAGGGAAGGATCAAACAGACTCCTCATGTTTACTGTGGAGGATTATCTCACTGTGGAAGACGGTTTTAATATTGAGCAGGTGGCTTCTTCTGAAATAAACAAGCACCGCTATCTGCAGTTCACTACTAATGTAAAAACACTAGTTTTATCCGTAACCTTCTTTTTGCTTTTGATGTGTGATAATATAACTTGACAGACAATATTTTTTGTTGCAGTGTTTATCTTAGTGCTGCTGAAACCCTGCTGGATGTGAGATGAAGGTGATGTTGGAGCTTCTTCTTACCTTTCTTCACCTTCTTCTGCAGTTTGATGGTGTCTGACGATTTCTTCTTGATGTCTGCTCTGGCCTTCTTGTACTCTAAACAACAAGAACAAGCCGAGGGTGAGGGAGAGTTTCTGTGTGTGTGTGTGTGTGTGTGTGTGTGTGTGTGTGTGTGTGTGTGTGTGTGTGTGTGTGTGTGTGTGTGTGTGTACCTTTAGCATGATCTTTGTCCAGCTGACTGGCCACTTTTTTCCACTCTTCCATCTTCAACTCCAGTGGAGTGATAAGACTTTCTGAGAGAGCTCTGTGAGAAAAGATTTAAAGTCTCAATTAATATTGATTATAGTCGCTGTAATGCAAAGCTGTGTGGTGCTGCTGTGTCTCTGCCATGAAATGATGGCAAAAACTGTAGAAATCAGGCACGGCTGTAACAAAAACCTTTATTATCCTTGGATGGCCAACATTATTTAACCTGAAAACTATACGCTGTGTGTGTATGTGTGTGAGAGAGAGAGTGTTTGTGTGTGAATGATCTGACTGACAGTTTCTCTAATGACAGCAGATAGTAAGGACAGAGAAATGGCTCTAATGTTGCAGCAGTGACAGTGATGACAAGTGAAATCAGGACAACACGCAACTACTGCTCTCTCACACACTCACTCACACACTCACTCACGCACACCCGCACACGCTGGCTGTCATGTGTATGAGCATATGTCAGTTGAAAGTAATTAGAGTGTATAGTTCCCACACTGTCAGATAAAAGGTGCCATCACACCATCAATCACACCTTCACCTGTCCTCCCTCCTGAGTAAATAACACATGCAATGCTGTGTGTGTGTGTGTGTGTGTGTGTGTGTGTGTGTGTGCGTGTGTGCGTGTCTTACGTAGTGAACAGTTTGAGTTTGGACTCAATGCTGCGGTGTCTCATACACATCCTGGTTAGTGCTGAGCCGATGTCCTTGGTGGCACCTGGGAAACAAAACAACAACACAACAATAATATGCGTTTCACATTGCAAAGACACTGAAATGAGTGAAAACTATTAATATTTCAAAGTAAAGCTCAGTTTGAGGCATTGAAAATAAAATGTCAGCTGATAACATAATAGATTTAAGCACATGTATTCATTATAACAGAAACAGTTTCACACTGTATTGAAACAGAGTAAAGTAATATAATAATGTAATATATTCCTTGCTTGCTGCGGTCTGTACAACCAGTACGTAACAGAAACTGAACTGAAGCTCTGCATTAAAAACCTTTTATTCTTTTTAACAAAAAGAGTTGATGTACAGCAGGAAACTAGCAGAGCTGTGTCTGTGTGTATTGTCATTGATTTATAAAGTGGTATTAAGGAAAATCAATCTGATTAAGATCTTATGCCGAGTGTTGTAATGTGTGTTGAAACGATAGGTGCGTTTTTGTTAATGAATTATGTAAGAGAGAAACCACCTGCTTTCACAATAAGCCTTGGTTAATCAGATGGAACAATATTAGGTTTCACACACACACACACACACACACACACACACACACACACACACACACACACACACACAATATTACGACAGTAGCCCTCATATAATAAGATACAGTGTCTAATACCACTTTGTGAGGCAAATATAGCTCTTGTACACCAAACATACACAGTGCCAGTGATTTTTTAACCAAAAACATTACAGCATCTCTGCAGACTGAACAATGCTTAATGCTGACCAGCTGTCTCTGTCTCTCTCTCACACACCTATTATTTTAAACAATTTTATTTTACCAGTGGGATAAAAAGTACTTTCACAAGCTATAATGCGCATTCTGAATTGGCACGTTTTGAACATTGCAAAAACCTTTATACACTCGACTGAAGTTAGCGTGTCTGCAAAAAGAAAATGTGATTACCAGTAAAGAAAACAACAAATGACGACATTGCAGGACCGGTTTTATTTTAGTTCTTGTTTTATTTCCAACAGCACCGCATATTAATGCTACCTACTGTGACATAAAAGCTCCAAATGAATTAGTGGATGTAGTATAAATGCTGTAGTAGGGCTGAACAATCTCCCCTATAAATCAGATTTACTTCAATAGCAATAAATACAACAATAGTTCTTTTTTTCATACATACATAAATCAGTGCATTATATTCCTTTCTAATGTTGGCTCACTTTGTCCTGTTTATTACAGTATAACTAGTTAAAGGTACTGGGCTGCCGGCTCATTGAACTCCTGGTTAGACGGTCATTGGTTGTTGTAGCTTTTTTCACTTTCAAGACATTTAATGAAAATTGCATACAGCGTAAATTTAGTCAGTGGGGTAGTCATAAATTTAGAAATTTGATAAATTTGGTTGAAGTTAAAATATTTAACAGGATAAGGAACGTTTTTCAAAATGTGGATGTGTCGTCTTTAATTAATGTAACAGAAGAAGATTTGTATAAAGCTGCTAGAAATAAACACTGATTTACATTTTAGTTTGCTAACTTTTAGTACATTTATTCAGATTCGTGTAACATTTAAATATAAATGTTGACACAGACAGGGAGAGAAAAGGAAAAAGGCTGCATCTTTCCCACAGTGAGTCCTCTGTCATCTGTCATCTTCTCACACACACACACAAGCACGACATAATGGTTTCTTTGTGGCATTCAGTCTGTTTGTGGACACAACACTTCCTGTCACACACACACACACGCACACACACACAGACACAGACAAAAAGACACACAGACACACAGACACACAGTGCTGTTTACATATTTAACAGGTTCTCAAATTATTTCATACTCTACAATGTTATTTCCTGGGAAATCTAACAGACAAATCAAAACATTTTACTGTCTCTGAGAGAAAGGGACACGACCGTTACTTAAAAATTCTAAATGCAATTTAATTGTTCTCTTTAATGTGGAACATATTTGTCTATTGTTTATGTAAATTGTGTTTGTCAGGGCTTTAATGCATTTTATTGTACAGATCCCTCTTGAAAAAGCAATCTTGCTCTGGATGTCTGATATAACGTTACCCACTTAATTACTAGATAATGTTGGTATCACAGCACTGATACTGTGATACGAGACAAGATTACAGCTGAAACGATTAGTCGTTAGTAGAATGGGCTATGGGAAACTGATGAGCATTTTTTTCACTAGCATTTCTTGGATATTTCAAAGACTTAAAGATTAGTTGAGAAAATAACTGCCAGATTAATCAGTAATGAAAATAATTGTTAGTTGGAGCCCTAGACTGGATATTGTCTGTCATTTGGATTATCATAACGATTCATACATACAATGACATTTGATTTAACCCACATCGATCAACTCGATTCTGTGATGGAACAAAGTAACACTGAAGAGTCTGAACTGTGACTTCAGACTGAATCATTTCATGTCATTTGAATATCTAAATCTGAGAGCTGCACAGGGAGGAAACGAGAAGGAAACAGGGAGGCACACACACACACAGGCTGACTCATGGCTGAGTTACGCAAAATAAAAAAATCACAATCACAGTGAAAGATCAGGTGTGTGTGTGTGTATCCAACAGCTCAATCACTAAAAGGAAGTGATGTCAGAGTGAAACCTGGACTCACGCTGACTGTACACACTTGACACTTGTTTGTAACACTCACTCCTTCCCTCTTTCCCCTTTATGTGCTCAAACAGCAACAGCTTCCTTAATTTTCTCTCCATTCCTTTGCTCCCACAAAAACTTATCTGCCTCTATACATTGCATCTTCCCTCTCTCATATCCATCTCTGCCTCATTGTCCTCTATCTGTCCTTCTGCCCCTCTCCCCTACTCTCTGCATCCTTCTCTTTCTCCTCCTCTCAGTTTTCTCTGCCTTCTTTCTTTCCTCCGACTGACTGCTCAGAAACAAAACATCAATTATAGGCAAAACATACAAAGGAACTGGAGCAGAAACGTGGCGGAGGGCAAACACACACACACAGACACACACACACAGGTATGAGGCGTGGGTTAAGTGTTATGGGTGTGGCAATGTGTGTTTGCTTTATTTGCCTTTCCCTCCCTGTTGCAGCTCTGAGCTCAGAGAACATTTAAGTCTAGAACACTGAACCACAGCTGTGACTCTGACATTATCTTAATGCAGCCAAAGTATATGTTTCAAAAGTCTGTCATGCAATGTTTTGAGAGTGTGTGTCAAAATATGATTGGTTTAAAGGGCATGCCACATTTTTTGCTTTTAACTTATTAAAAACATGACTTTATTTCCCTTTCTAGTAAAATCTTTTATCTATTATAGCAAGGCTGTCTGATGTTAAGAACATCGAGACACCATAACTTTCTCAAAGATGCTCTAGTAAATACTTTTATATTAACAATGGATCCATTAATTAGTTGCGATGGTAGTGACAACCTCACAGAAAGTCCTCACTGACTCTGCAGTTCTTTTGCAGGATCTTTTGAGTTTTTGATTCACGTCAGATATACTGTGTTCAGTCTCACTGTTTCCAGCAGCAGCAGGTTATCCAAACTATGTCACCAAACTATATCTATCACTAAAACTACAATAAAAAAAAAAAAAACTACTACATCCCATGTTGTAATATATCACCATTATCCTTTAATTTCCAAGGTACAACACGTATCTGATGGTGTTTGGGTTTTTCATTTGAAATTGCACTGATACTCTTCTGCTGCCTGTTTCATTCACATGCAGTCAGTTCTTCTTTCTTTATTAATGCTTTAATGTGAATTTTCACTATGAAAGAATAAATATCTTAGTTTCATTGAATACAGCATTATAAAATCAGTATCACAGTACACTGCCCAGTCTTTTCTAATGTTGTAAATAATCATTAAGCAGCACATGAATTACAACATGTGAGACAGAGTGTGTGTGTGTGTGTGTGTGTGTGTGTGTGTGTGTGTTTTGTAGCCAGGTGCTTCACACTGTAGGCATTTGTTGTGTTTAGACATGTCTAATGGAGTTCCGAGTCAACTGGAGATTACTTCAGAGAAAAATGTTACCTGACAAGATCAGACAGAGGGAGTGAGTTTTTTTTGTGCGAGTCTCTTATAAATACACTCACATGTGATCATCTCATTCCAAAACCATGGACATTAACATACAAGCAAACATTTCTCAACTGAAGAATTTGTGTGTATCCTTTAGTCCCAAACTACATGTTGACTGCATTTCCTTCCTCATAAAATATTTGCAAAGCATATTTTTGATTTGAGACCTACATTTTTCCATCCATGTTTGCAAACTTGCAGTGTTCTTCTTTCCAACTCGCCCAAAACATTTCCCTATAGCACTACTAGTGGTGAAAAACTCCACAGGGTACCTTTAAATCTGCTGCCATAACAGCCTCTACTCTCAGAGACTTCTCACCAGATATTGGAACCTCAGATTTGCTCCCATTCAGCCACAGGAGCACCAAACTGGATAAACCATTTCTTTATGGACCTGGCTTTGTGCATGGGGGAATTTTCATGTTGAAACAGGAGAGGACCTACGTCAAACTGTTGGAAGCACACTACTGTCTAAAATATAACTGTATACTGTAGCATTAAGATTTCCCTTTATTGGAATTAAGTGTCTACATTCTTTTGGCCATATGGTGTATTTGATCAAACTTGGCACCTATTATACAGCAGAAAATGTTCGCTTGGAACATTAACAAACATTTTCATCTGCAGTAGACATTCAAGTATATAAAATATATTCCTCAAATACAATTAACTATGAGAAAACTATTAAAAATAAAGTTTTTTTTATTTTACATTTGAATTTTCCTTAATCATTATTTTTTTCTCTTATTGGATTTGTTGGTCCCACATATTTGTATGTAAAGTAGACTATGTAAACTATTGTATTAAACATGCTAATGACATGAAATGTGAATGATTCGACTAAAATCAGTCATAAACTCCTCTGGGTGGAAAAAAGAAGAGGAAAATAAAAAGCTGCTCTAGTCGTTTATAAATTCCCTCCATTTTCCAAAGACACAACACCAGAGAGACAGAGAGAGAACTGTTCACCCTTCCAATAAACCCAGATTTTCCAGCTTCACTTTCCTCCTCAAGCCCATAATGTGGTCCTTTCAGAAAGGTCTGCAAGTGTGTGTGTGTGTGTGTGTGTGTGTGTGTGTGTGTGTGTGTGTGTGTGTGTGTATTAATTCCTGTCGATTTCACTGCTCTCAGGTTGTTCCACAAATACTTTCTTTTCCTCTGACTCTACTCCCCGAAGTCTGAATGTGACTGTCAGGTAGAGGAACTTCTATCAAATATTCTGATCTTACAAACATCCAGTCTGGACTGAAACTTTGCAAGTTCAATTTGAAGAATTGTGAAGTGGAATGTGTGTGCAGGTACAACGCTCCCATCCGACATCTCAACTAGACTTGTCACCATGACAACAACTCCAGTCCAGTCAGCCTCACTTTTTCCCTCTCTTTATATTGATCCAGTTATTGATTAACTGACCAGTCAAAATGGAGCAAACTGTCTCATCACATCTGCAGAGCAGACCTTAGGAAACCTCTGTTAGAACCAGTCAGCACTCTGTAGGTCGTCTTGTGATCTGTGCACGTGTGTGTGTGTGTGTGTGTGTGTGTGTGTGTGTGTGTGTGTGTGTGTGTGTGTGTGTGTGTGTGTGTGTGTGTGTGTTTGCGTGCTTTGAAAGCCCCATGATGCCAAAGACGTCAACTGTTCCTTGGTTGCCGGGGAAACCAGTCATGTGGAATCACCAGAGAAGAGACAAGAGGAACCTGCTTTTTAAAATCAGCTGATTGTGACAAGATTTATGCCAAGTTTTAGCTCTGATATCGTTGTTACCATCACTCCTGTACCTACACTCATGTCAGATATTAGTCATGTGTTTTTGAGTGTTACAAATACATTCAGTCAGCTCACTGATGATATGGTAAATCTATATTATGTTCAACATTTACTATAGGACATACAAACAGAAGTCTGATTGTTAAAACCATTAGTGTGAAAAGGAAGGGGGGAAAAGGGACAAGATTTGCGAGAACAAACCCAAAAATGTCACACATGGACAGGAGCAGATCAGACTGACAGACAGCGTAGAGCCTCTGTCTCTGTGTTCACTGAAATATAATAGAATAAAGTCACATGATTTAATTTGATGTAAACTCAATCTGGTGTAACCCAACACACAAACACAGCCACCAGAAAGAACTTACATCAGAGACAGACTGATAACTTCTATTTGGGGACACTGATCAATCACGTGTCAATCGAATCCGGCAATCAATGGCTAAGTGACTTGACAAGTGGTCTCAAACTGTGGCACTTGATGGATAAAACATTTAAATGTCACCCAAGCAAAATTGTCACTGCCCATTGTTGTGCCAGCCAATTAAAGATTTTATTTCAAGATCAAGTCCAAATTTGCACAAAACCAATCAGGTAATTAAATCCTGTTTCTGTTGCTTCTTACACACCAAAGACTTTTTGCAATGAAAAGAACATGGAAAAAAGGAGTTTCTTTTGAAATGCTGCTGTCAGAAATCCATGTCTGTTAAACGATGTTGTTAGATTAAGATCGAGCTAAGGGCATGAGTCTGTCATCCTGTCTCCACCTACCTCGTCCACAGGCTGAAGTCACCATAACAACAAGGGCCATCAGGTAAAGATGGAAGACAGAGACAGAAACTTAGTGTTGCTCATATGCAACAAAGATTTAGTGGTTACGAAAACAACTAAAAGCATTATGATCCTACTACAAAAAATCATCTGATGAAAGTCCAAATATCATTATCAGTGCTAGAGCCTGGAGAATCCTTTTCTGACCTGTTTGTGTCAGCTTTTATATAAATCTAAAATTATACAAAGTTATGTTAGCCATTTGTAAATAGCTGTTTTTATTCAATGATATTCAGTGGTTGCATCTGCTTTTTTTTTTTACTGTCCTATGGACAGCAGCATGAGACACTGATTAGGACTTTTCCTTGACTACTTTAGGTTACCTGTTGTGGGAATTTTTTTTCCAGGTGCCTTGTGGCTCCCACTGAGATCAAGAACTGATGTTACCTGTGTTGACATGCCACGAGGACGCTGTCAGCATCTATAAGGCATACACACTGATCAAGTACAGCTAAATTCAGCTGAAATACGTTCTGGCAAGTTCCCACACGAGAAGTGTAGTACCGCTGACATGCCTTTGAGCAAGGCACTGGGTTCCCAGCTGTCAATCTGTCTATCTTGGTAAACAATCTTCAAACACACAGCATTTTCCACTTCCCGGATCACAGAAAGATGAGAATATAGGTATTACCATGGCAACCAACCACAAAACCCACACACAGACCCACCAGACCAGTTCTGACGCACACTCAAACATACAGTCCCCTGCGGGTGTTATGAGGGGCTGAAAGGGAGAAAACAATTAAGTGATTTTACATGCTGACAAGACTTGTCAACGCAAACAGTGTAACAGCATGTGAGAGTATGTGCTTGTATTAAGTTACAGAATAAAGGTAAGTAGTGGCTTTCATAACAGCAGAATTAGATTTTTGCACAAGGAGGACAGAATGTAACAGATGATTTTGATGTGCAAAAGGAATAGTGTCACTACATTTGAACCACCAATAGGGATCCTCATGGTCATAATCTTTCTAGTCAAAGATCGTTGGTAAGCGATATCTTGTGATCTCAAGTGCTCAGAAGCTGCCAAACCGGCGGGAGAAAATTCTGATTCTGCTCTTGAGAATCTTTTGCGTTCTCAAATGTTGAGTAGCAGACTGAGTAGCGCTCAGGATTTGTTTTGTGCTATTTCAAACCTTTTGTTGTCAATATACTTGCATAAAGGAGGAGACAGCTGTCAAAACACACGACACAGGTGTACACACACACACACACACACACACACACACACACACAGTGGAATGTGCTTGGTCAACATGCAGTGTGTAGAGGCCGTATTAGCTTAACACTGAGCTAACTGCTAACAGATGGCAGAAGTCTTGTGTCCGCTGCAGAGTCAATAAGGGTCAACCAGACAAAGGCCAACTCGGACAAAATCAGGCCAAGCATGGCTGAACCAAAGAATCATACCTGTTTTCTACCCATGAACTCCTGTTTAACACGTCTCTCGACGCAGGCTGAATTGTGTGGGACTGTCTTGAAACCCAATGGGATGACCCATGATATCAAAGCGTCAAGTTGTTTAAACAAGACACAAGGATATAAGACCCGGGTAAGGCAGGGTGGCATATAGATATGTTTATTTTTATATTTGTACATAGTAGTTAAATGTTTATGCTTACCTTTGCTGTCCTTGTTTTTTTGTTTATTTGTCTATTTATGTGTATGTACGTTGAGAGCAACGGGAAAACCGGAGTCAAATTCCTTGTATGTGCACGCATTCATGACCAATAAAGCTGATCCTGATTCTGATTCTGTCCGGTTTGGAACGTTTTGTTGCGTAAAGCTTCAGGCTCTGACAAAATTTTGATTTTTTTATGTAATTTGTTTTTGAAATTCAACCAACAGCCCAAAACTGAAAGATATTCAATTTACAATGATACAAAACAAATAAAAGCAGCAAATTCTCACATTTCTGCAGCTGGAACCACAGAATGATTTGCCTTTTTGCTTCATAGATGACTTAAATGTTTAATCAGTTATCAACACTATTGTTGGTTAATTTTCTGTTGGCTAATTGACAGTTTCAGCACTATTTGAATCCCTGCAGCAGCCAATGGTTGCATCAACAGCAGTGTTATCTGTGACCTTTGTGATCTTTATTCAATGTCACTTGTGATGGTGGTGATTTAGAAATATCCTCTACAGATTTAAAGGCTGAAGGCTGTTGATCAACTTTCTGTTGACCCGGAAAAATGATTATTCAACTTTTTTTTTTAGAGCTACGTGGCACAAAGGAATAAAGTGTGTACGAGATTCTTTTTTTTACTTAAATGACATCTAATTAAATTAATCTGGCAGATGCTTCTGTCCAAAGCAACTTACATTTTCACCTTATATACATATAGGGAGCAATTCTGGGTTCAGTGTCTTTCTCAATAACTCCTTAACAAGTAGGGGGTTACAGTGCCTTGCTTGGGGGACACTTTGACAAGAAAGGACATATTGCAGCAGATTCTGGGCGTGCGACCGTTCTGTGTGAGCACTGAGACTTACCTGAAAATTACTTCTACAGGGTTTAAGGGATTTCAGCAACCATGGCCTGCTGTCATTCACACACACAGAAAGTACATATTATAAAAAGGTATGAGACGCTGTCCGTGCAAGTTTAACAGAGCGATAAACACATGGTGTGAGTGCTGACTGCTCTGCATGTGGCTGTACATTGTCAACACTTCCCCCTTCTTGTTATTGAACTATACTGTATGTCTTGTGGCGTGAGATACACGATACCTTGTGATACCAAGATGTTCAAGCTTTATCTATGCTTCAGGTGATGTCATGTGCTGCACAATGTGATCTGCAGCTGCCTGAAGCTGTTCATTTCACATTAACCTCTGTATTTAAGGGGCTGTCCTGTTACTTATCTGCAGTCGGCTCTGTCTGCGCTATTAGATGTTGTGTTTTATGTAACATCAACATGCACAGCTACATAGATACAATTTAGCCAAAAAAGCTGCCCTATTTATATTTTGTTTTTGTCAATGTGTGCTGCTTGTTTTCTGATAAACAAACATGAACACAAAGACGTGACAGAGCAGGTCTGCAGAGGTTTCCATGGAGGGGAGCGGCCATGATTCATCGCCCTCACTCACACCCACATGTTACTGGATTTCCTTTTAATACCAACTGACTTCTGTGTTACATAATCATACCAGCAGCTGACTGTCTTAAAGCCCCAACACACAGGCACTAGAGCTCTGAATACACTGGTAGTCCATGTCCACGTCCTCCATGTATTTATACAGCCAGTAGTCTGCATCAGCAGGGCTCAATACGATACTTTATTCACAGGAGAGAAAATATTCTGGTAATGTTTTATGTGGCATACAATAAAAATGTTCCACGTCAGTTTATTATTTGGGTAAAGAGGAAATCATCACTGTACACACGATAAACACACCCCTGTCCACAAATATAGCCCAAATGCTTCATGCTACAGTGTACTTCCAACTATGTGGCAACACTTTGGTGAAGGTTCGTTCTTTCCTGTTTCAACATGGCAATGCATCCATGCACAAAACAAGGCCCATAAAGAAGACTATATCGCCATCAGTGTTTGACCTCACTAATGCTCGTGACTGGATGGAAGCAAATCCCTGCAGCCAGGTTCCAACATCTGGTGGAAGGCCTTTCCAGAACAGTGGAGGCTTTTATAGCAGATAGCAAATTAAAGGGGAAGTCTGATTTTACTCATCTGAATCTCCGACTCAACTGTTGGCAGTCGAGTTCCATTGTGGGTAACAAGGAAGTAGAATGTGTGACAAAAAAACAACAACAAAAAAGACAATTTCTGATTCAGTTGCACTGATTTTGATTATTTTTTTCCCCACAGTGACTCCCAGTGTTACAGGAGTACAATGCTAAGCACTCTAACAAGTACTCTAATGTCCATGGATTTGGATTCAACTGCCACATATGGGTGTAATGTTTGTCAAGGCCATGAGGTGTACCTCTGTATTAAAAAAACTGATATGGTGAAACTGATTGTCATATATAATTAGAAAAACAAAGGAAAACAAGTTGTTGTCTAATGTTAGAGTACTTCTCTAGCACTGAACAACTAACACCGCCCTGCACTATGAAGTGTGTATGTGTGTGTAACCTAATCCAGGGTAAAACGAGGCAGCTGCACATGAGGTCTCACTATGTCACTTCAGAGAGAGAGAGAGAGAGAGAGAGAGAGAGAGAGAGAGAGAGAGAGAGAGAGAGAGAGAGAGAGAGAGAGCGACCACAAGAAAGAAACATTAAGGATAAAAATGACCCAAAAAACAGCCAAAGTACCTTAGCATGAGAGTACAAAAAACAGACAAGGAAAGAAAAAGGAGAGGTACTGAAAATTGGCTGGGCTATTTTCCTGCCAATTTTATCCTCCAGTAGCACAATGCCTAATGGTTTCTACATTATATCATATCGCACGCTCCACAGACAGTTAATGAAGCTAATTAGTTCCCTCATGATCTCACTAGTTATCATAAAGTGAGACACAGTGAAAGATCACACTGTAAGAAGGAAGAAAGGAACAGACAGATCAAGTGGGAAAACATTTCCCTTGGTTCACTTACATGATGTCTCTCTCGCACACACACACAAACACACAAAAACAAAGCTGATCTCAGAATGATTTTCCTCTTGGTGTGTCTGGCCCACAGCCAAACACACAATCCAACTGTATGTGTCTGTATTGCACTGAGTGTAACTGTGTGTGTGTGTGTGTGTGTGTGTGTGTTTTTACCTCTGGTCCCAGTTGCCATGTCTGCCACCTTCTGAAAAGCATCCAGGAAGGCTCCGGTCACCACGATGGTCGTCCTGAATCAAAGACAAACACAACACATATAACTGACCGCTGCATTATATATATGATAACCTGTTGATGAGGTTTACTGGAGTGCCCCCCTACTTGTGCTGGGGGCATCACATTATGTGTGTCATTAATAGAGTTTTTCCATGGGCCTGGTTTGGTCCGCTTTAACAGTGCCGTGCCGTGCCAAGCCAAACTGTTATGACGTCTTACGACTACAGTATCAATCTAATTTTAGTGATGTATATCCCTATTCATAACTGGCATGAACACCAGAGAAAAAGAACACGGCCACATCGATTATGATAAACTGCAATTACATTAACTGAATCATATTTTCTAACCCCGCTCCAGCAGGATAGACGGCAGGTTACCATGTGATTCATTTGACTTTTGTTTTCTGGGTAGTGTGAACTAAAAGAAAATAATAATAATAATAATAATAATAATAATTTCTTCTCTGGTTCAGATCAAACAAACCCAGCATCAAGCGGATTACACTCTGCTGCTGAAGACACTTCATAAACAAACCTCTGCTTAGATTTAAAAATGAAAACATAAAGGACTTTTATTTTGGAAGCAGGGTTGGTGGAACCACGAGAGGCCAGTCGCCCTCAAAGGCCAGTGTTAGGAGTGCAACTGGAGACCTTCTGACACACACACATCATTATCAATGGATCTATTGTCTGTGTGTGTGTGTGTGTGTGTGTGTGTGTGTGTGTCTTCCATTACCAGTCAGGTCTATGTTTCTATAGCTATGCACACACACACACACTTACAAAATGCACACACACACACACACACACACACACACACACACACACACACACACAACCCCTGAAAACCTAACTAAGAAGATCAGATGACACTGCTGTCAATAGTCTGTGTGTGAGTGTGTGCCTGTCTAATGGAAGTTCTCTTTCATATAAGCGCGCACACACACACACATACCTTCTTAAAGTCATTTTGCATCGTGTGTAGTGAAGAACAATTTCCAGATTCAATTGAAGTAACTAACAAATAATTGAAAACCTTCCTTTGATGTGAGCCAACAGTGGCAACAAACCTACCAAGAGACACTAAAACACTTGTAAGATCTGGGTTACCAGAAACATAAAATGAAAACACACTACTGTGGCTTCATGTGTGCACAAGAATGTTTGATCTGCCATCCCATGATCCCCGGCTGCCTGAACACTCTGGTGGCGCTGCGGGAAAACTCAGTCCAACATTCCTCAACAAGACACAAGGAACCCCACACTGGAGTCTGACAGAAGCTCTGGTTTGTCTTTGTTCAGCTGGCACACGCTGCTTTAAAAGTTCCCACACCAGACTGCATGATCCACATTTTTAAAGTTCATTATATGAAATGTTGTATCATCCTGCTTCTTTTCAACATAACAGAGTTAACTGTGTTTACTGTCATGTTTCTGTCGGAAGCCTTTAGATCTGTTAACTCATGTGACTCATGTAAAGTCCTGCTCGAGTCTAAGCCAGAGCTTAGACTCTTTGACAGTAAACTAATTAAACATTTCCTGCACAAAATCTTTAGCATTTCATTAAACTGTGCAACGTTCTCTGGTGAAGATGAGGCTGGGAGGTATGGACTTTAGTCTAGAAAATATTCACTGAACTAAACTGCTTATAACACAAAACATAGCTATTAATTTCCTTTAAAAGAACACATCTTTGTATGTTTGATATTCAAAAGGGCAATTGATTTTTATGGTGGTTCAGCAAACAACTGTACAGTCTAGATCGAAGGTTTATGTGTCCAAATTATACACAGCATCTTTTCAGTAGCATTAAACATTACAGCGGTTGAACAGCGTGGATGTCCTATTAGTGCCTGCATCTGCCTGTGTGTGTGTGTGTGTGTGTGTGTGTGTGTGTGTGTAGATGGCTGACTGGCAGGGCTAATGGACTGTGACTGTCTGCAGCAGGCAGAGTGATGCTTATCAAAGTAAACTGGCCTACTGGGAAATACAGCTATTATACTGTTTTTATACTGAGCCAGCTACTGGGTTACTCTGTGTGTGTGTGTGTGCGCATGACAGAGCCAGGGTCAGAACACATGCAGCTTTCATGTAAAGTACAGTATATAACAATAACCAGAATCAGAATCATCAATAACTTACTTTTAAATTTAGGAGTGAAAAATATTCGAATCACACAAAGTTTATTAAACACTTTCTTACATACATATTCATACTGCATGTGATCCTTCTACTTGTGTTTTATTATGATGTGGAAACCTTCTTTTATACAATCTATGGTGAAAACCAGTGCACGTTTCCCGTTTTCTTTCAGGTCACTGTGAGTTGAAAAATGTAAAACGCTGCACTTGTCACTGTCCCGTTTTTACGCAGCCGTCCAATCAAAGTGGAGGAGGGGCGGGACAAATACCACAAAGATAAAACATCACATCCAACAGTGCTGAACAATGACAACAATGGAGGATAAATTAACACAGCTGAGATCTCAAGCGCTCCAAGCTGGGCATTTTCAGCTGGGAAAAAAACGCTTTGGTGGACATGGCCACTAAGACACTCTACTGGGATTGGCGCATGGCGGCATGTGGGATTTGTAGTTTTTGAACGATTAGCAGTGGGGGGAAAAACAGATTATGGTAGGTTGTAATCTTCAATAATCTGTAAGGTATTTTTCCAGTTCGCACTTATCAATTTTTGGAGCAGATGCGAGTGAAACACTTGCACTGTGGAACCCTGCGAATATGTTTGGTATATATTATTTTGCAGTGTTCTGCAATGGTTTTGCCAGTAGAAAGCCACAAGACAGACAAATGTGAGCTGTTGTTTTTTAAAATGTTTTGATAAAGACACATTGTACCAAAAACCCACTTTTCACCATTCTGCAGTAATGTTATTTTAACACAAAGAGCTTTAATGTAGAATAAAATGAACAAACAGGGATTTAGATCACACAAAAATGCCACTGCTGAATAAGTAAAAAAGTAAAAGACTAAAAGGCAGTCAAAGCTGACTTGGAAATATTCTGATTCAGGTACAGCACTAGAAGCCCAGAGGCTGTATGACCATCTGGCCAGTGGGGTCAGTTTGTGTGTGTGTGTGTGTGTGTGTGTGTGTGTGTGTGTGTGTGTGTGTGTGTGTTTTACCTGAGCTGTGACTGTAGCTTGGCTCCTTTGGTTACAAAGTCCTCCCATGTAGGATAACTGGCCTGCAGCAAACACAGAGAACATCAATTACATTAAACCTCCGACAGTATAACACAAGTTTGACCACAACCTGATTCACCAATTTATTATTAACATTAACACAAAAGCTTTAACAATACAGTATGTATTTCATACCAATAATCCTAAAGAGCTTATGCCCTTAATGAAGGAGACAGAGCTATTATTAAAGTATTAGTATTAAACCTGTCAGGTGTTTCTCTGCACAGGACTGTAATGTGCGAATATAATGCTAACAAAACTGAACTGATGGAGAAACAACATATTGTCGTTTTTCATTTTAATCTTATTTTATTATAGGGGGCACTGAACTGGACTAAACTGAAATCTAAATGAAAATCATAATGGAAAAAAAATAACATAGGGAGATGAAATGCACAAAGAGCAACAAAATAAAGACAAAGGACAGGACAGGAATCAAGGAGAAAATTTACAAAAAGCAAAGAGACAGCTGGTTAGAATGCAAAGAAAAAGACAGCCAAACAAATGAAGAATGTTGATGAAAAAGAGGGAAAGATTGAAACAGAAAGACGGGAGTCTGACTTATCCAGTTTAATGGGTGTTTCAGGTGGTGCTGAAAAATCAGTGGGGGAAAGATCAAAGGTCAATTTTATTGGTACACAGCTGGTCAACACAGAAGTTGCTGTCAATTAGTTTTCTGTCGACTTTGATTGATCGACTAACTTGCAGCACTATCCATAACCTTTGCGTTCTTTACTGAATCATTCTTCACTGAGTGTAAGATTTCTTTTTTTCAGTTTTCACTCTGAGTTACTCTGAACAACAGCAGCTGACTGACTCGTGTTATTTTTGGCTTCTCTGAGTTTTGCATGAGTACTGAGGCCGGGGTTGTCAGGCAGACCATAAACATATAGAAACAACAGAAGGAAGCACGGCCAAATACAAACAAACATGCCGCTGTCATGCAGCTGTGATTGATTCTCCATGAAACTTTTCTCTGAGCCCATCTCAACGTTCAGTTTTATCACAACTGAGCCACGAATCCTGACCAAACACCACAGTGCCATGAATTTTACTAGTTTTCATGCAACTTTTTCAATTTGGACATTAAAAAAGAATTGTAAGTAAGCTGCAAATCATCATAATTGAGAAGCACGCAATAAATGGCAGTATGACATTGAACAAACTAAAGAATGTAGGCACTCTTTTAATACAACTCGTTACAAACTACTTTGCTGATATCACCAGTACAGCACAACATCACTGAAAGGTGTTCAAAAGCTCCAAATGAGGAATTGAATGGTTTTATTTAAGATATCTTCCTGGTGTTTAACATGCCATTAAGGGGGTTAAAAAATGTTGCTATGTCTGCATTTTGTAACAGCAGCTGATTGATTATGTAATCTAAAGCTGGTTTGTGCTGCAGGCTCTGACCCTGGGTTACATCTGTGACCAACAGCTGCTGGTGCGGTGTGCTGGTTATTCAATTAAAAATGAAGGGATGCCCTGTTGGAAAGGAGGGCTGAATCCCACTTTTTCTCTCTTTATTTCCCTGAACCCAGTCACCCTGTCTGTCCTCAATATCTGCTGGTCCACCAGAGAGAGGATAATACCGCTTTAACCCCTAACACCAGACCATTAGCCTCTTAGCTCCACACCGCTAAAGCTGTTAGCCTCCTTGCTTCACAGCCAGGCATGCACACGGCATGGGGCTGACAGGTTTACTAGCTGCAGGGATTTAGCACTGCGTGGTGAAATACTGCAGGTGACTGGCTGAATGCCTCTGGTGAACAACTAACAGTGAAGCTGGGATGAATGCAAGAAGGACAACATTAATAGAAATGGATTGCACTCAAAAACTTTATTGATCCCAGTGGGGACAATTTTAAGATGAAGCACATTTAGGGTGAGCTGAATTCAGAAGTCATTTTACAGAATTTGTATATAAAGCAATGTTTTTTGGAGTTGAAACCATTAGTGTTTATTGTATTGCTGATATTGAGCGACTGATGGTAAATATCAGGCAGTAAGTCATGTGTAGATATGATCATATGGAGTCTTTTGAATTGAAGGCATACAATATACTGTAATCTTTCCAAAAGCTCGTCTCATGCAAGGGTTTTTTTTTATTAATCTTTCAGGAAATCCATGCATGGAAAACTGTCTCATGTACAAATCTGCCTGGACTGGAATCAAATCTCTTGTACTTCACAGCTCTTCCCCTGACATTTTATTACATTTCTGTACATTTTTGTCTGCTTGGTCTACGTGTTTGCCCAGAACCATTCGGTACAGAACGTTCAGTTCAGTGCAACCTGTAATCAAACAAATACTGTAAAATTAACCCTAATACACTTAGGTTTAAATCTCATCATGCACACAACATAAATTCAAAAGTGCAAGTGGGTCAGGTGTACCTACTGTAACACCCTTACTGTTCACAGGAATATCATCACAGCACTGTAGTTTTGACTCTTGACTTCCTTCATGTAATGTTGATTATCTAAGAAATATAGTTTAGTCTACTTAAGCAGTCACTGAAGGTCACTCTGAACAAGATTGTCAGGCTTCAAACTAAGAACGTGGACTACAAAATCTCTTTGCTGCTTGTATTTCAGTCTGTGCAGCCATTGGAGGGCTCTTCTTGTCCCTCGTCACCTCTCACCTAAACCTGAACGTAAATTCTGTCAGGATTTGTTGTGACCCCAAGGAATTTCACAGTCAGTTGCAGACAAAATATTCCAGCAGTGGCTTTGCAGCAAGCAGGGCTGAAAACACCACACACAGATACTGAGAGGTTTATGCCCCTTTAACACTGCATGGTACTGGCCCTGCTTGACTCTACTCGCTTGTTTTGGTTTTCCATTGGCAAAAGCTGCGGATTGAACCTGGTACTTTTTTTGGTATTACCTTGGTCGAGGTGCTACGCCAGCTGAACCGATACTAAAAGGTGAAATTAAAACATTGCAGACCACTGACCAATCAGAGGGAGTCGTCCATCGCAGGACATCACGTCACATTTTTAAATAGCCAAGCTTCCATCAAGAGCAACCACAATTTATTTATTCGATATTCGAGATTTTAAAAAAAAAAAAATATATATACAGACATAACCAAAGATGCTCTATAACTAAAGATTTCCCATTACAAGCTGTGCCAATGATAAGAAATTGTTTTTAGCAGTAAATGTGCAGTGTACGTTACAGTTTGTCAGTGTTTATTCACTGACAAACTGTAACTGCAGCTTCTCAAGACCACGGTAAAGCTCCCCTTTGTTGTTTCCCAAATGCTGATAAAGTGAAGGGTTATCGTGTTGAAGATGGTGTCACAGCAGTGATAGACACGGTACTATCTGCAGTGGAAAACAATGTACCTGGTACCAAAAGCATGTAGAGTCAAGGTTAGCCGTACCATGTAGTGGAAACACAGCTTTAGAGGAGTGGTTGCTAAATTAGGGTCTTGGGACCCACAAGGGTCACTGTTCCAGGGGGTTCCCTGAGACAGCTGCCAAAAAAACAGCCATCTACTCTCAGAAGAAGTAAATGTAGTAAAGGTAAGTGACTGAACAACATAATGAATGTTAGTCTGAGGGAACCATGCAGGTCTTTGATTTTGATTGTAAAGTTTACAGCCTGCCATGCTCTAAATTGCATTGCTCAGATTACAATGACACGGCTGAAAAAAAAGTGCAGTGATTTGACTGACAAAATGTGAGTCCAGGGGGGTTAATCTTCTCAGCTGACAACTCAAATAATCGACTTCTAGGGGGTAGCCCTAGTCAAAAGTAAAGACAATTGCTTATCACAAGTTCCCAAAGCTTAAAATTACATCTCAAAGTTGCTTAATTTTCAGTCAAATAGATGATTTGATGAATTTCCGGTTTGGGAACTTGTGATATTTTTGACATTTCATAAACTCAACAAGCCTGCCTAAAACTCTTAGGCAGATGAGTGGAAACGGTCTACATGCTCCACTGGTACTGACATAGTAAACTCTATTCACAGAGCCTGAGCTCTCCATGTATAGAAGATATACAGAGCTGTTATCCTATCTGCTTAGTCAACCAGACCGCGTGACCAGGTATACAGTTACTATAGTCAGTGTGTGTAATCATCTGCCTTCAGCGTCTAATCCTACCACGATAATCCTGACTTTACTCTACTGACCGACAGAAAGAAAAGACAGGGAGTTGAGGAGCGAGGAGCGTGACATCTCTGAAAGTGAGAATACTGCCTTGTTGACCTGCCTAGAGTCCTGATTGACTCTACAAAGACTTTATTTAGTCACTAAGTCAACTAGTAAGTCAGCCACTGAGCTGCTAATTCACTCATTCAGTGAGCCAGAAAGCCTGTAACACTGCCGTGCTTTGAGGTTCAAATATCAGTAGAGTAGGGCTGCAACAAACAATCATATTTTTATCAATTTATCTGCAGAGCATGTCTTTGATTAATCAAAACACTACCCGCATTGCTACTGTATGATGGTCTGCATTAAAGCTAAGGCTGTCAAATTAACGTGTTAATTTCAATTAATTACAAAACAATTAACACAAGGTAGCACATATAATGTCATTATATCAGAGGCTCTGAGCCTCTGAGAGCAGCGCTCTTAGCATTCAGGGTGCCACTGACACCAATTCATGAACGCACCCCTTTGACACCGTGCCTCACTCATTTCCAATCGGTCCCTGCCGCGTGTAAATAGTTAAAAAAGACTGTGGTTAATGTGGTCATCACTTAAAGCTTTAAAGAGTGCAGGGCTTTTACATATAAATAAACATCCGTAATATTCAAGCCCTCACCAGAAAAGTTCACATAATGCTGATTAAGCCTCTCACCGCCAGGTAAGTCTCTCTGTATTTCTATACTGGAGTTTTAAATCTTGTGTCTGTGGTGACATTCCCACACTGACAATCCAGAAACCAATCGGAGATTAATTAATCAGCATATCAAGTAATTAATTACATTAAAAAAATGTAATCGATTGACAGCCCTAATTTAAACACGTGTCTTTTACAACAGCTAGCTAACTCACAAAAAAACTGCCCATTATTTTTTGACGTTTATCTGCATGTCCTTCAGTTTTAAAAACACCTGTGCTCACAATTTCTGGTGTGTGAATGTGTGTGTACACTGCAGCTTTCGGTCTTACTGCTGCACGTGCAGCCATGAATGCAGCTGACTGCCTGTGTATGACTGTTTGTTAATCTGTTAACAGTTTGGATAGGTGTGGGTATCATTGAGAGAGAAGAGCCAAAATATATCAGTGGAAAAGGGTTCAAAGCTCAAATCCCGTGAACCGGTTCACCGGAATCCAACTAGAGGAAACGTTGGGACTAAAAGTTGAACATGCAGAGACGATAGCATTTATACTTGTACAATTTGTATTTAACATGTGCCAGTCAGTTCCTGTTTTTCATTTCGAACCTGCCCACGACAGGACGTTGGACTTTCAGTTACCTACGACAACCTTCTCTGCTTATCTGCAGAAACATTGCATGTAGTATAATTTCTACATTATCACCTGCCACTTTCATTATGTTGCAGCCAAACAGAAGATAAGAATACACTGGGACTATAAATGCTGGTCTGTTTAAATGTTCACTTCCTCATTAGAAACAAAACAAATCTCCTTGTCCTTCTGTAAACCATCACTTTGAGAAAAAGAAAAAAAACCCTGATGTAACTAGAGGTTAATTCTGATCCTGTTTAATGCAGCTTACAGGACTAAAACTCTGTACAAGAGGAAACAGACTAAAATCCGCAGAGACGCTGACCCTGAAAGGCTATGTCCAGAGTAAATTAAACCATTTCCATCAACCATTCTGCCTTACACTTCTGAATAATTGGTTGCAGGAGGGGAAATATCCGGGTTTTGATGTATGGGAATATTGGTGACCCTCTTATCATAAATCACTGAGTGTCACAGAGCAGAGAAGGCATTTACCGAAAGAATGTGATGGTGCAAATTCCTCTGAAACCAGTCTGAGAGTGAAACCTGCGACCAAAGAGGATTACGACTAAGCTATCACTTTGGTTTTACCTTCCTTTTATCAAGAGAAAAACAATGTTTAGGCTTTGTGTATGCATTTTAATCCATCCATGTCTGGATCTCATTGGCCTGTTGGATTTCATATGCATTTATTTAGGCTGGCGTTGTTCTTTATTGTTCTTATGGTCAATAAATCCCATGAAAAGACCAAAAACAACATGTTGGTCCGTCTCTCAATACTTTGATTTCCCTACACTGTTTGTGGCTTTCTGTCCCAAATCCATTGGCTCCTGCTGAAGACATAAATCTTTAAAAATGGCTCACAGATATATAGTTTCATTTCTAAAAGAGGCTCGGTATATACAGACTATGTTGCCAAAAATACATATTAAAAAAAAACACTGGACAAATTGTTCGCTGCCCTAGCAATTATGTTTCAGACAAACAGTCGGAATATCGAAGCAACAGAGAGAGAGTGAGGGAAGGCGAGAGGGGTTGAGACTAAACAAACAGCAGGTTGATCGTTTGTTTAACGTTGTGTTTGAGCAACACTGGTTGACTCAAAGTGAGAGGCAGAAAAATGAGCAGGAGGGGAAAGTAGACCGGTAGGGTGTGTCAACATCAGGTTAATGGTTTGTTCAGTGAAGTCTGTGTCCAACACAGTCAATTGCATGGTCCTTTATATGTGAAACAATGAGGTTTTTATTAAGTAAAGCAAACAGACAGGAGAGCATGGACTTTTCATTCCTCTTATCGTTCTTACATAACTCACAATCTTTTCTTTCTTTAATACAGAGAATGGGCAGATCACTGCCTTTGCTTTGCTTTTATTCAGTCTGTTTCATTGTGGTGTAGAGGTTGCTATGGACTGCTCTCTTTGAAAGACTCAAGTTGTTTGCAAGGTTTTGCATATTTGAGAGGCAGAAAGTCACCTCTTAGCTCTCCCAGATGAAAACTGAAGTCATGCTGCCTGCAATGAGGTTGAGAAGTAAATAAATTAAGGAATTAGAGAGCTCAATCATTCATTTCTCTACTCCTTTCTCCTGTTCGCCCGTTTTCCTCTCTACAGCAGACAGGTCGACTGGATGTCAGGTGTGCACCACACTAGCTGCAGTCCCTCCTTTTTCCCTGTCATTTGTGTTTTTGCCATTGGTTCCCATTGGTGAGGCTAAGAGGAAGTAAATGGCAGCTGATCTCCATGTGACTTGTCTATTTCTGTTTCTTTGCATACTATTTGTGTATCTCTTTGTCTCCAGTCGCGTCACTCAGTCTCTTCATGCATCTGTGTCCAATTCATTTAATTCTTAGATCAGCATTAGAAAACACTGCCACTGAAATTCAAATCTGTCAAATCCAAGGTCAAGAGATAATTTCAGCATCTAATAAGACTACCAAATATCGGTTTCTTACAGACTGAGAAAACAAAACTGTCAAAAAACACATTTAACTCACTTCACTGTAGAAAAGTAATGCATTCAATTTCCCTTCCAAACATTTAACTCCAGGAGAAAATTCTCCAAATTTCCATTGATACAATTTTGCCTTTAAAAGTTTAAACTTCTTTTTTAACATCCGTTCATAAAACCTCCAACTGCAAAAACCCCTCAGTCCACAAAATGTGGTGCCTACTGTATGTAGGTAGTTCCATCAGTCGGTAGTGATATCAGTGTGAGTGTGTGTTATAAATCCACACCCTCTATTGAACTGCAGCCATCCATACTGCCTCATCACCTCCATTTCTCTCTACCTGTTGACTCATGTTCATCCATCCCTCTGCCTTCCTTCCAAACTTTCCATACACTGTGCAAGTCTCTGGCTGCGTCCCAGTCAATGAGCTAGATCCTCCAAAGTCTCTATTTCTAGACTGAACACGTCAGAATGGATCCATCTCATCTAAAATGCTCCTTCAAATGAAGTTGAGAAATGCAGCCTTCTTTAATGGAATTTGCAGGGAAAAAACTGTGTTTTCTTTGCAGCCATCAATATCCCACAGAGAGCCCAAGTCCTGATATCAGCAGCCTCTGCTTTGTTATCTTTGGTAACTCAATAAAATGTCTCACTGAGGGTTTCTTTCATCAGTCTTTCTGAAAAAGTGAAACATATTCCTGGTCTTTACTTTCCATATTCCAATATATTCTAAGATGATTTATTATCCGCTAGAGCACTTAATATTAAAATGTACTACTGTTGAGTAAGGCTTTGATACTGATTTTGACCTACATGTTGATTGAATGTCTGACCCATTGAAATAACAACTGTAGATAGTAAATTTGGTGCATCCCTTATTTTTCCCAAGCTACTTCATCCAACTACCTGAAGTCCTTATTCATAAGTCATAAAGTTACTTACAGAATTAATGTTGGTTAGTGGCAGCTGATATGACCCGCTGTCCGAGACATTTGTCATTTTAACCAGGGAAAGGGCCAATCAGCACTGGCTTATAATCAGAAGCTGCCAGCTGAATGTTTGATACACTGAGTTTATAGCTATGACAAATGAGGAGAGGTTTTTTTGTATTTTGCCAACCGCTGTGTCTGAACTCACAGCCTTCCACATTCACATATTGTAATTTTTACTCGACAAAACACAGCAAACACATGATCGGATACAGAACTAATAAAATATGCCCAGACTGGCCCCATACAAATAGTTAGGATCAGATTGGGACATCTCTAATATTTACTATGAACCTCCTACACTGGTCCATGTGTTAAGGTGGAACATAAGAACCCACACTGCAAAACTGGGTAAGATAAAACTTTGAGGCCAAGTTCCTGGTGACAAAATTAAAAGTGATTTGACACTGAGATGAAGTTGATGAGGAGCACCTGAATGTACCATAGTTTTTGTTTCTGTGAGGTATGATCGCACAGTTTCCTTATTTCATTTCATATCTCACCACTCCTTCATTTCCCACCGAGCAGCTAACACCCACACCTTTACATGTGTGTATTTCTTTAATATGTGTTTGTAGGTCAGTTTTGCAGCTAAGTGTGCACATTCAGTGTGCATGTGTCCACGCCCACATTCACCTGAGGCTGCCTATTTTCCTGTCAGCGGTGAGACTTCTCTGAAATCAGCCACTCCCACACACACACACACACACACACACACACACACACACACACACAAAATCAGGAACTATACAGAATCATATCAGTGATGAGACCAAGCCTTGATGAAACCACATCACTTAATGTCTTTAGTTGTAGGGTGTGCTTATATATATTTATATGTGTGTGTTTTATGTAATTTGATGTAGTGTGATTGGGCAGAGGTCAAAACAAGCCTGTATTACACACACACACACACACACACACACACACACACACACAGTTAATTATATATAGACAGGACTGATAATAAAACACAGTAATGCAATCATAACATTTGTTTACTATTGTGTGTGTGTGTGTGTGTGTGTATGTGTATGTGTATCCAAGTAGAAATTGAACACGGCTGTATCTTGCTGTTGAAAGCTATTTGATATTCCACACACTCTCTCTCTCACACACACACACACACACACACACACACACACACACACACACACACTCTGTTCACCTTCAGTACACAGGACGGATAACACATACACACTAATGCGTAAATACCTAACCCCACACACACACATTTTCATATAGTACACTCTGAAGGAAGGAGGTTGGAGGGCAGGTCATTTTGAGATGCATTTTCCTTTAAAGTCAAGTTAACGAGGAGAATAAATGTAATACTCAAACACTAATCAAATCCTCGTGAACAGCGAATTACATCAGGGGGAGCTGATTGAGAGGGGGAGTAGAGTGGAGGAATGGAGGGGAACTGGGAAAAAAAGAGGAAGAACAGAGGAGTGGACGGAGAAATATACAGTACGAGAGAGGGGCAGGAGAAAATTAAAGCGAAGACAAGATGGACAACAGGGAGAAAAGATAAGGCTGAAAGAGTGAGAGTGAAGGGATGTACTGAACATGTGAGGATGAAGGTATAGATGAGAGCACAGACGGGGGAGTGAGGAAGGTCGATGGCTCATAATGTCACTCCTGATATAGCTGAGACAGAAATCAATAAGCTGTCTGTCTCCCTCCAGAAGAACTCAAAGGTCCCATGAAACTGCTTCAGGGTGGTGGTTTTCTTCTGAGATGTGACTTGTTTGTTATATTAAACAGGAAGTTGGACAAAAACGTCAATCTCTTGTTGGGGATGTAAGAGTGAACGAGTTTCCCTGAGGGATTTCCCATCCACACTAAACCTACATTTTTATCACCAAAACACTGAGGTTCTCAAAAACTCTCCACAGCAGATGCATCTGAAAACACCGGCCTCACAGAGCTTTTGGGTTTACAATGATGCAAGCCTGCTCCGAGAGTCGGGGACTGAGTGGCAAACTGTTGTTTTGAGCAACATTTTCAAGATTACTTTTTGTCACCTCAAACCCGCTCTGTCATTACAGCCGATCACACAATACAGCTGTTGTCAACTTTATGATCATAAAATAGCAATTCAAACAATGTCAGTACAGCAGTGCAGGAACTGAAAATCACTGCTTTTACTAAAACTGTTTTTAAATTGTCTGCAGGTGGCCGCCGGGCCGAAGCACCAGGGACTTTTTTTAATGTTTTTAATTGTCACTGGTGAACGCACTATAGGAACACAGCAGGTCTAACATCAATGTATGTTACCCTCACTGAGCGTAGATTGACGTTCAATACCTGACGCTTCCTACTATCACAAAATGTGGTGCTCTGACCAATAGCTTAAAATATGCCAGCTCTACGTAAATCAAGAGTGAGACAATGAATTGTTATGGAATAAATTTAAATCAAGACTATTTCCTTTTGCAGGATGTATGCAAAAAAAATATATATATATTGTTTGTGATGTCTTACTTTGCTGTGTTTTAACCTTCACTAACGTGAGCCAAACCTAATGTCATCATTAATACAAAGTGCCATGGAAGAGTAGTACCCAAACAAAATAAAAAATGATCTTAACAAAGTTACGGTTCGGTTTCCAACCCTTGGTGCTTCGACACAGTTCAGTCTTTAATCGAAGTATTTACGTTGGTTATCTCATGGAATTTCATCTCACAACACCATCAACATCTTCTGCTTTACTTAAAATGGCTGCTTGGTTAATTCACAAAATGACCTATAATCTGCAACAAGCTTCTGTGCCTTCACTGCTGATTCAGCGTGTGAGCTCTTCACAGGCGTGTTATGATGCCCCGAGGAGAGATTTATCTGAACGGCAACTCTCTACTTAATTAGACATGACTTCTGTGTGTGTGTGTGTGTGTGTGTGGCAGATGGCAGGAGTGCCCCCGTTGGTTCTTTGCCATGTTGGTGAAATACCCGGATATGATACCGCAAGCTCTGAATCACACCATGACCATCCCTCTTCCCGGTTATTTGACAGCAGAAGTGACTTGCGTGTGCTGCTCACTGTTCTCACCACAGGATGTCTGCAAGTTCCATCAAGTAACATCCAAAATGTTCTAACTTCAGAATGAAACATGCCTCATATTTTCATCAAATATTTAATTTTACGGAGATCGAACCCTCTCAGGTAACGTTACAGTCCCTCACAACAGCAGGGTGACCTTCCTGTCCGTTTGAATCAGAATGGAGATAAAAGGCTTTGGTCTAAAAATGCGGTAAAAACATTTAATCTCACAAATTAAGCAGCAGGGCACATAGTCATCTTAATATCCATTCTTACACAACATTCCTGTATTTCTGAATGCTGAATCATCATAAGTGGTGATAAGTCGCAATCATTTCCACATAACAAGACGTTGGGCTTCATGCAAGAACGCTCTGACAAACCGGTTTGTTCTAAAACTGCACGTACAATTGATTCAAGAGAATCTTAATTTGTGGCATTCACTAACTTGCTCTGGAGTATGAATTAAATTTACGAGTGGTCCAGACCTATCCTCATGTTAAACAATTAAAGCACAGATATCAGGACTCCAAAAGAAAAGAAATGGGTTTGTGAATCTAAAGCCATGTGGAAAAAGAAAACTACCACAGTTGTAGTTTCTCAGATGTTGCATGAGTATTGACAGGTCTGTTATTGTAACGCAGAGTATGCAGTTTTCCACACAGCAAGTCAATAAGCACTCATGATCACAACCTGTCCAATAATGGAGATATAAGGCAGACACTGGTATTGATATTTTGGTTATCTGATAAAAGCTGATAAACTTAATATTTGATTTTTAATATTAACTAGCTAATTTCATCATAAATTGGATTTTCCTTTTTAATCAATTGTGAAAAACATCATGATTTTGCGGAGCTCAACACTGTGTTTTAAAATGGTGATGGCAATGAGGAAGAGAACATTTGCGGCTCCACAAAGTCAACAATAGCCCCTTTTACACAGCCTGTTCAAGGCGGGAATGATGTGCCGTTATTCCTCCCCGTCTTCTGTATAAAAAGGTACGATCCCGGAACAGGGGGACATCTTGTTTAGCCGTTTATCTGGCAGCAGAAGTAGTAACAACGCCAAAATGAGGTCTGTGTAAACGGTGCAGCCAGCATGACGGGACGCAAATGCTGTTGTATAACAAGTCTCGCCTCTTCTGCTTTCAGAACGCCAGCATGCTGTCTAAAATCACAAGTGGAGCAGGATAATGCCACCTTGTTTGGTTCAAAAAAAGCTAAAAAGCTAAGCTGGAATAATGATGGACCTTCTTTGCGACGTTATTGCGCGATCTCTGTGTAAAAGGGGCTACTGTTAGCCCAGACTGGGGTTCAAATGGTCTGGTTCAACAGTTCAAAATCCAAAAAAACATTAACTTAGCCTATCTATAAATATCGACTGGGAAAAGCAGCAAGCCTATCACATGTTGAGTAGTTTTGCTTTAAAATTATCAGAATAGATGTTGATAATTTTCTGCTGTTCAACTAATAAATTAACAACCAAATTGTTGTAGCTATAATATCAACACAGACATTTACGATAAGAATCCCTTTGGTTATTGAAGAATTGTGACTACGATATATGTACTGCAAGGGACATTTTAGCTGAAAATACTTGTCAAAAAATGTAGGCCTAACAATAACATCAAATATAACACAGTAGACTTCACAGAAAATTTAAATGTATCAAGAACAATAAAAAGAAAAATTCAAAAAGATACCAAACATTAAACGTAGTGTGTGGTGTGGGAAGATATGGATTACGAGTTGAATTTATGACATTTAGCTTGTCACCAACGATTAATTCATCTTAAATGTATTAATTTATAGTTTGTTTATGAGTATGTGTTCGGCATCACTCAGTTGTACTGATACTTCTTGATACTTATTGACCAAGGTATGCTCAGGTGCCAATAGATTTGTGAAAAGCTAGAATTATTCCAGGCCGTGTCAGGCGCCACTCGTCACAAACGTTGGCGCAATAACTCCACTAACACCGCAGGCTGTCCTGGCAGTTTCCGACAAAAAGATGCGTTCAGCCTTGACCGGAAAAGAGAGGTTACTGACGATGAGCGTCTGAGAGCAGTGAAAACAGACAGGCAGGCAGCGAAGGGCTGTCTGCCTAACAAACATCAAAGAGCACACAGCTGGTAAAATCCACCCCCATCCAGCTCTGTTACCCTCTCAGATGGCCCACTTCCAGTTTTAACCTCTGCTCATTCATTACCCAATCAACATCATGTCCAGCCATTCTAAATCCAGTCAGCAATAACCTATATTACAAGGATTGTACGTATCCCACGCTTACTTATTCATTTCAGGGACTCGTCGTTCTGAATTCTCACCTAGTTTTAGCAGGATTGTCGCATTATTTTAAGCTTTTAGGCACTTCATGACTCAACTGGTCTCAGACATACGAGGTTCTGACAGCCATAATAAAGGGAAGATACATGGATGTTATTTTAGAGTAAGTTTAACTGTTAAGTGAAACAATGCAGGAAAAATCTTAATTAAGAATGAACGGCCAACTGAAGCATTTTTATTTACTGTGCTTCGTTTTCAATCTAAAAACTGCAGCCTGGACATCACACAGTATGTATATTATATGACTTTCAGAGTAATCACATTGTGAAAAGAAAAGGCAGAGAAGAGGTGAGTAAAGCAATTCAACACAAAATGAGAAGAAAAACAAAGAAACATGTAAAATATTCAGAAAATGAATTGCAAAAATGCACTGCAGATGTAAAAGCAATAAATAACGTGATAGAAACAGACTGAGATGATTAAGAGCGACTATAAAAGTTAATTTATTTAGATTTTTTACCTTCATGTCGTTCATGATGAGCTGGAAGAGCCCTCCCAAGGCGCTGCATTCCTTCTCTATACCCGCATCCATTTTTCCACAGGCTCGGAAAAATCCTCCTCAACTTCCCAACACGAGAACTCTGAAAAAGCTCCCAGCCAAGTTTTGAAATACTCCGACGGAAGAATCAAGAGAGGCTTTTTTATTCAATGGGAGGGGGGGGGATTACAACACCCCAAGGGCAAAGTCCACCTTTATAAAAAAAAAAAAAAAAAGAAACAGCTAAAAAACAGCAGTGGAAAAGCAGGAAAAGAGGAAGGTGGAAAAAATACACCAGCACGGGAGCGAGGTCCAGGTCGAGGCACCGAGCGGCTCGCACCGACGGCGGCGGGCTCCGGTCAGCCGATGCTACCGGCCGGCCAGCGAGACGAAGGTCCGACACAGCACCACAGCATGGCTGGCTCACAGCGGGCGGGCGGGACGGGGTCCGGCGGCTTCTCCTCCGAGGCGCAGCCCGGCTGGTGGGAGTCCCGGCCGGAGGAAACACTCGCCGACCGACAGCTACCGCGGCTAGCTCGGCTAGCCCGAAGTCCGCGAGCAACCTGTGACCGTGTGCGTGTACGTGTACGTGCGTGCGTGTGTGTGTGTGTGTGTGCGTGTGGCTTTCCAAACGAAAACGCCCGCGCGATCAATCACTTGGCCTGGATGAATCCACGCGGCTCCTGCGTGGCGTCCAGCTCGTGTCCCGCGGTCCGTCCGTGGCTCTGCCGGCAGACTGCACGCTGTTCTCCGCGGAGCTTCGTCGCTGAGTCGGGCCGCGCTCTGCTGCTCTGTGCTCCGCTGCTCCGCTGCTCTGCTGCTGCTCCTCCGGCGGCTCCAGCGGGGAGTCCGGACCTGTAGGCAGCGAGCGAGCCACTCCGCCGCCCGCGCGTCACGTCGGCGGCCGGGCGGCCACACACGCATCCGGCCGAGAGTTTCACAATCAAAGCTCTGAGTCCGTCGATCGGAGGGTGTGGGGCTCCTCTCTCACAGGCTTCTGTAAAGTTTCTGTAAGTTTTGAGGTGTTTGAGTATTTCCATTTTCTGCTACTTGATACTTCTGCTTCAGAGGGAAATATTGTACTTTTTATTACACTACATTTATCTGATACCTTTATATACTCATTTCTTTACATACTCTGATTAATGATACTATTATGATGTATTGTTATCGATAAAAAATAAGACTTTATTGATTCCTTTGTGAAATTAACAAGCTACCCGGCAGTAGATATAGTAAAAAGAAAAAAAAAAAAAAGCCCCACCTAACAGCTGCAACATAAAAGTAATTATCATATTAATTCATCAATAATTATAAGAGAATCATATACTTTGTTGTTCCAAAATGGGCCATTCTGATTAATTTTTACTTTAAGTATTTTTGAATGCTTATACTTTTGTACTTTTACTTAAGTAAGATGCAGGACTAACAGAGTATTTCTACACTTTGGTATTGCAACTTTTACTTATGTAAAAGACCTGAGTACTTCTTTCACCACTGCACTTGAAAGTGTTCCACAGGTGACTGACAAGGTAATAATCCGGAAAACATGAAGAGGAAGAAAAAGGACAAGAATAAGGAGAAGGATGAAATATAGGGTGTAATATATATATATATATATATATATATATATATATATATATATATATATATATATGTGTGTGTGTGTGTGTGTGGAATAAAATCAAAATCAAACAATACAATGGATAAAGTCAACACAAACATGTAAAAGACATTAAAAACATGTTGACTTACTGAAATAGTTTGTTGGCAGAGCTTGGATGAAATGCAGTTTTGCTTCACTTTAGGGAAAAGTTGTTAAAATGTTAGGTTATGGAAACAGTAATATAATACAGCAGGCTATAAATAAGAGCAAAGCCACATGAGTCAGACCATCATTCACAAAAAACAGGTTGTGTAGAAATATACATCTTTATGAAAGTGTGGATCATATATGTTTGATGTGCATAATTGTAGCAGTGGACTTAAGAGTCAGACTAAAATACATTTTGTAGCTGGAGATCTCACACACAGATGTTTTTTTCAGGATGATCCACAGGCATAAATTCAGTCATATTTTTAAAAAAAATCAAATCAATCATTTTTGATGCTATATCCACTAACATTTTAGGAAGACACGGTCTGTGGTGCTTTGTCCTGACTGAAGAAAAATGTTAAACTTTGAAATTACTATGTATTCATTCATCTATATTCATCTTCAAATACCCACAGAGGTAACAACAGAAAAAAAAAATCTTAAATTAATATTTAATGTCTGTTTGCCATCATATGCAGGTACAGAGTCCCAAAAACCTTACTTAGGACTTTACTGTATTTTCGTGAATTTTACATTCACATTCACTGACAGCCGTTTGCAGTTAAAAGGTTTAGTTTTCCTAATTTTTACCGACAAGTATTGTTATTTAATTTGGTCCATTAATTTGTTTTTTTCTGATTATCATCTAAACATCAAAAAATATCTTTTCGTATGTATGGATGGATAAGTGGTTTTGTGTACCTTACTGCTCATGTGCAAATTTAACAAATATTACTTTTTTCTGTTTTAAAGTAGCGTTTGAAAAAAACTATACATGTTCATTGTATGGCTGACAAACTGGTCAACTAATTGAAATAAATAAATAAATAAGTCTATTTAAACCTTTTTAAATGCGTTTCTTCTTTGGGGCTTTTATTTTTAAAGCCTAAAAGTTTCCGCTCGCCGCTCTGTTCGTCTGGCTTGACGCTGCTGCGTCTCTGTGGATGATGGAGGTTTGTTGCGTGTCGTAGACGGGGCAGTCCGGCGGGGCGGAGCTACAGAGAGCAAAGTGGAAGAGAAAAACATACTGAGACTTTAATGCAACTTTACTGACGCTCTACTGGCATGTGATAACAGTGAGGAGAAACTATATTGATGTAAACAGAAGGTATAAGATCATTAACTGCAATTTTTAGGCTGTTAAAACAAAACTATTTAACAAATGAAATAAAAGACATGAAATGTAAAAGTGTCCCCATGTAGATCACAAACTATCAGTAGCAATACAGATGTAGGCAATGTATATTTTTAATATATGATACATGAACTGCAAGTCGAAAATAGGTGAACTTTTTTTTTATTATTAAAAAGTTCAGTTCAGTTAACCTACTTTTGAACAACACTCGGGCTGTGGACCTGCACAGGCCCTTGCAACATTTGTTCCAAGGCCACAATACAACAATTTCAGTAGGTTTTTGATCAGCCAGTCAGGCTGTTTGGTGTTTAGGTGTGTATGATGCACGATACTGTGCGACCTACAGTTACCCATAACACCCTTCTCTGCGTAGACCCCAAGCCCCGAAGGAAGTGCGCCGGGCTTTGAAGCCAATTTGACATAGTGGCCAAACCATGTAACTCCAACGTCCATTTTTCCTGCACACAATCATGGGAAAATAAGCGGCTGTAAAATCTTAGATACTTTTATATTGAGCGCCACAACATGCGGAAGGACTTGTTTCATCAGAATTTGATCCATTCGATCCGATAACATTTGGAAAGTCTGGAAGGGCCACATGATTAAATCACTTTATCCCCATTCAAGTTAGCAGAGGGCTGCAGAAGTCTTTGGTGCAGTATGCATTCATCCGGGTAATTATTTTTACAGTGGGAAGTAGTTTTTTTGGCTTCATGTGCCACTCATGGATTTATACATCCATGGTGCCACCGAGCAACATTCCTAGGAATGAACAGAGCAACGCCTCTAACACCGTATCCACATCTCATTATACATTCATGGTGGACCCCCAGAGACATTATGACCATCATTCCAGCCTCTTTCTGAGGTTTCTCCCCGTTTAGGCATTTTATGGGGGGAGTTTTATCATATCTGAATCAAGGGTGTAAGGATAAAGGGTGTCATATACTGTACAGGCTGTAAACCCCTTTGAGGCAAATTTGCGATATTGGACTATATCAATAAAAATCAACTTGACTGACCTGACAATTTTGGACACTCCATAATGGACACATTTCAATAGGAATTTATTAATAAGAATAACCTTTGTTCACTAATAGACAAGTAGACAAGGTAATGGCTACCGAAAACTAGCACGATTCAATCTTAGGCTGTTTCTGTGGTTCACGGTGCCTGGTCAGGTATGCAAAGGTGTGAAGGTTGTTTAAACTTATCTCTCAAGCTCTCATTTTAACTACCTCCACCACTTTTCGGGCGAATAAATCAGTGCAGGCTGAGAAAAGATTTTCTGAAAGGGTGTGTTGTTTTCCACGTATATTATCACTTTTTCACTATTATCACTATTTGTGTTCCTAACATCATTTTTTTCATATAAGTATTTAAAGTAGTACTCTTTATTTTTATGGCAGTGCCCATTAGCAACACAAAATCCCCCAAAATATTTAGGGGAAAAAACTAAACTTTAAGATAGTGTCAAGTAGCCTGTCACATTTTGGAGACACTGAAACAAAATGTGGGATTCAGGGGTGCGTAATTTGTCTTTATTTGTAAGATTTATATATTTTAACATTTGGACCTTCCATATAAATTATATTTTACCTATTTAAAACCTGAAAGGTGAATTTCATTTATTTGTTGCCACTGAGTGATTTCAACTGGTTTATTCTGTCATACTTTGAACTTCTACTTGATTGTGAAACCACTGTCATGTGACCCAGTAATGATACATGTACTATTATAATATATATACTGTTGTCACTGGATTCTACCTTATGAAACAGGCGGCAGGCAGCAGATAATAAACAAAAAGCATTCGCACTTGTGTGTGTGTCGCAGTGTACTTTACTGATTCACCCGGCAACAAGCTGAGTCACCGGCAGCCTTCCTGCCGGTTTTGATCACCATGGCAACCAGCATGCACAGCGGTGTGTGTATGTGTGTGTGTTTTGCTGAATCACAGGGCCGCCGTCTACCCCACAGTTATACACCAGCCTGGTTTCCATGGAGACCAAAGCAGTGTCCATACAGAATAATAAAACAAAACATATATAAATGGAACGAACGACGGAGGACTGTAAAACTTTTACAGAGGTGTGTGATTCTCTCTGATGCTGTCTGTGTGTGTGCGACTGACTGTGTTTTATTTTCTTCAGCTGTACCTGGATCTTACAAAACAGATCTCGACCTGATCAAATAAAAATTGAACAATATTAACATCCTCTAGAGTTGTGGAAAGTACATTTCTCACGTGTCCCTAGGTACAATTTTAGGTAAATTGCTATGCTATACTTCTACTCCACTTCTGAGAGACTTTTGTACTTTTTACTCTTCTACATTTATTTGACAGCTGTAAATACTACATGAACGTACTCTGCAGATTCATATTGTTAAAACAAGTCAACTAATTCATGTATTTTATAGATTAAGATGCCCGTCAGTATATAGATTTGTTAAAATTAGCTCCACCTTCACCAGCTGCAACTTTAAAGTTATGCTTACACAGAAATGCACAATAATTATAATCCAATTACACAATATCTATTACTCTGAAATGTGCCATTGTGCATAATGAGTACTTTTACTTTTGTTAATTTATTCTATTCTAATACTTTTGTACTTTTACTTAAGTAACATTTTTAATGTAAAACTTTGTACTTGTATCAAAATATTTCTACACTGTCGTATTGCTTCTTTGACGTAAGTAAAATATCTGAGTACTTCTTCCACTACAACATGGGGCAGCAACAGAGCAACAGTTCTGCTATAGACAGACAACTTTTGTACTCTTTTTTTGAAACAAGCATTTACCATCAGGGAGAGACCTTGAACTTTTTATGAGTCATTTGTACACATATTTGGTTGGCTTTTGTATCTGTTGTTATATTATTTTGCAATGCTGTGCTTACTATTTTACTACAGTGGTCAACTGGTGATGAAAGGTTTTATCTCTAATATAATGAAACACATTTTGCATCACTTCACGCTCAGAGCTGAGTGCCGTATTTTGCTGTATGTCCATTATAACAACAGTGACACCTGCTGACCAGAGGAACCAACTGACAATTTAAAAATGGTTTGTAATTAGTGGTGCATTTATACTTAAAACCCTCCTCATCCTGTTTTAAGTTTTATTTTTATTTATTCTAATCTCTGAATCCTTAACAATAATTTAAAACTAAATTTGAATATGTTTTAATTACTTTCCCATTGAAACTGTCTTTGTTGGAGACAAGCAATCCTATTTCAGGCGATGTAAACTGAAATTGTACTTAAAAGATTCAATTTTCTGTCGCTTTAAATTCCATTACATTTCAGGAGTAAATATTGTTTACTTCACTTCAATTATTTAACAACTGTAGTTACTTTGCTGATTCACATTAATAATACAAAACATAAAATTCAAATATGATGATATATTAGTAGAGGTTAAAATAAGACTTTACACACTGCCAGCCAGCATGTGAATGTCCCCTCTGGGATCTATATGTAATTAGAATTAGCTCCTCTTTAACCAACTGCAACATTAAAGGGATTATAAATGCATTAAGATCATCCCTCATTGATCCTCCAGAGGTCAAATGATGTTACAGCTAAAAAAAAAAAAGTACATATAGAGAAACTTAAGAAAAATATTCTAAAACGGAAACTATACCAGAGGTTTATGTTCCATGGCCTTAGTTAACATGTTTTCATTAAATTTGGATCCACAATCACTAGAATGTCTTGCAGGATAATAATATAAGAATCATTATGATTGTAACTGTATTTTATAGAAACTTTTATAGAAATAGAAAATGTAGCACCGTCACGTTACACAGTCTTACTTTATAATGTTCACCAGATGGTGGTGATATTTTATTTCTTCTTACGTTCTTCTGATCATAACAAGCACCTCAAAGATTAAATATTCATCTGACTTCTGACAAAAAAAAAAAAAATGTCTCCTGACTAATTTCCCACTTTGTGTCCAAACTGAAAATCACTTCAGGAGGAAATCTGCAGCATCTTAGTGAAGGTTAAACTGTGTTCTGTGGTACAAAAACAGTCGAAACATGGTCTTTCTTGTTTTATTTATTAGGAGTTCCATCACATCAAAAGCTGTTATGAATCTTTACATAAACCGTCATCATTAACATCAAAGTTTGTAAGAAAACATGCTCCCTGGAAGGTGGGAATCTTCAAAAAAGACAACAATGCATGTTTTAGTAAATGTATGGTCTCTCATATAGATGATCATATGGAAGCAGGTCACTGGTATCATCATCCATGCCAGAGACAGTTTGTAATATCTTCAGTGGTTGTTGATCATAAGTGATAATGACTGGAAACATCTTCTCTGTGAAAGTGTCTTCGAACTGGTCTATCTTTGTGTTAAAATCAAGATCAAAGAACGTCAGCTTTCCCCCGTTCCAGTCCAGCTTTACTCTGATCCTCTGGTGTAGCATCTTCCTTCTCTTAGAAACGTATCCACCTCGCGGGCCGTATCTCTTATAGATATCACACAGTAACGATAGCGTCCATAATCCAGGATTCCGGCCTGGGGCAAACCTTTCTACCTTTCTTGTGCGAGACTCTGCTGCCACACCCACTAACCACTTTGTATTGCCTCTGACGTCAACATCCCAGCTGTGAGTCCCTGAGTCAAAGCCCTCAGAGCCCAGGACAGTCTTGCAAGGCTCAAACCTCTCCGGATTGTCAGGAAGCTGCTGTCTCTGTCCAAATCTCACACTTGTCAGATCTTCAGACAGGATAAATTCTGGGTTGGCAGTGTTTGGGTCCAGGATCACAGGAGTGTAGGAGACCATCTCCTTCATCTTGTTCCAGATGTTGAAGGTCAGGTTGCCCAGGTGTTTGGCCACGTCTATCAGAGCTCCTGAGAGCAGCTCTGGATCATCCAGCAGGGGGCGCTGCTGGACTCTTTTCACTGCAGCCTTGTAGTTCTGCAGGAATGAGAAATTTTCAGCTCTCATCTCCTCCTCTGTGGCTCTGACTGTGTCTGAAAGAGCTGCTATCTCTCTGCTCAGAGCCTGAATCTTCTCCTTCATTATCTGACTCTTCTGCTCCTCTTCCTCCCTCAGAGCAGTGATCCTGGCCTCCTCTTCATCTTCTAGAAACTGATGAAGCTTCTTAAACTGCTCCCTAATCTGGCTGTTTGTGTTGTGGGCCTGGACCATAATGTGACCTGCCATTTCATTAGACTTAACTTTAAGCTGTTCACAGAGCTTCAGTCTCTCCTGATATTTCCTCAGGGATTTCTGCAGCTCCTGTTTATGATCCAGAGCAAATTCGTGAATGGGTCTGAATTGGTGTTTTTTGTGTGTTTTTGAATCTCTGCAGACGACACACACTGGCTGCTGATGGTCCAGACAGAAGAGTTTGAGTTTCTCACAGTGCAGACTGCAGAGATCCTCAGACCCTGCTGAAGCTCTCTGACCTCTCTCCAGCAGGAAGGCCTCACACAGGCTCTTTATCACCAGGTTACATCGTGGGTTGTTTTCAGATATACCCATACAAACTGGACATTTCAGTATTTTTTTCTCTTTCCACCATTCCTCTGCACAGAGTTTACAGAGGCTGTGGCTACACTGCAGAATAACAGGATCTGTAAATATGTCCCGACATATAGGACAGGTAAGATCCCCCTCGAATCCAGAAGCCATTTTGTCCCTGGCCGACGCTGTGAACACAGCAGGCAGCAACCAGTTAAACACTTACTCTAAAAAGTTATTTCCATCTGAGATGTGTTTGTCTGAAAACAACGTTTACTGGTTGAAGTCAGCGGCCGGTCGAGGTGTTTTATTCCAGTATCCCCTCCTGCAGATGTCCGCCCTCTGTGGAGGTTGTGGTTTTTGTCCCGAGGTGACTATGACCGTCTCTCTGTCACAGTTTCCTTCTTCGTCTACCGCTTTAAATGGCGGACGGCAAGCAGCTACAACTTGTATATACCGCCGTTCTTCTTCGGATACCGCCCCTCGCTTCTTCTTCTTCTTCTTCTTCTTCCTCTTATTCTTCCTCTTCCGGTTTTCTGGCGGGTGACAGCCAGCTTTAAGGCGCATTACCGCCACCTACTATGTTGGAGTGTGGACCAGAGCTGTGTAACCCCCAAACACACATGAAACTAAACTAAACTAAACCAAACTAAACAGTTGTTCTCACTAGATTCCAGCAACTAACAAGCTGAGATAAACCGGCTGGGCGCTTCCCTATAATGTGAAGTGTACTGTTCAGATTACTGTGCCCTATTCTGAACCTCCACTTTTCTATTTCCTCCCTTACTTCTCACAATGATGAATGAATGAAAAGTTGTAGAAGAATAACTTCTGTTTCCTGGTTTGTGCCAGGAGTGTCAGCAAAACGGTGGAGCTGTTTCATTCCTGGTCTTCAATGTTCAAGTGTTAGTTGTATTGCAGAAGGGATATCATCTTGAAATGGGTAATATAATAAACAAACACAAACCAAAGAAACAAGTCTTATTTTTGTTTTTCTGTTATTTTGGTTTGTTTGTAAAGCATTTTTAAAATTTTAAATTAAGGCACATTTTTTACTCATTCATATCTTAAAATGTTCTGTCACAGAGATAATAACCAGGTTCACCGGTGCTTACAAACAGTTTTCTGCATTAAAATCCACACCTATATGTTTTCATTTGGAGTTTACATGGTAGATACAGTGATGCACCGTGAATATTATATGAGAAGAGACAAGAAAGTTGTTTGATTTTCTTTTAGTGAGGCGTCTGGCTCACCAGATAACTAACACAGAGCCCAGACTCCCTGCTGATTGTTCCTGGGGACTCTCTGATCTCTCTCCTGTAAGAAAGCATCACACAGATTATTTAACGCCAGGTTACGTCGCAGTGTTACATATTCACCGTCACCCCTACAAAGAGGACACAAACGCGGGCTTTGTCTTTCCCACCATGTTTTTACACACTGTCTGCAGATGCTGTGGCCACACTGCAGAATAACAGGATCTCTAAATATCTCCGAACAGACGAGACAGAAGAGATCCTCCTCAAACCCAGACGCCATTTTCTCTCCGGCCGACGCTGTGAGCGCAGCAGGCAGCAACCAGTCGAGGAGTTATACTGAAGTATCCCCTCCTGCAGATGTCGGCCCTCTGTGGAGGTGGATGAATGTGACCGTCTCTCTCTCTCACTGCTTCCCTCCGCGCTCCTTTTTCTTCTCCTCCTCTCGGTTTAAATGGCGGCTCGCAAACCGCTTGGAGGCGCACACTGCCACCTACCGTACAGGAGCGTGCGACGCCAGAGACTATCTTTGGCCGCGTCACATTTCACACTATTTGTCATATCCTACACACCAACCCTTTTTATTTAAAAATGAAAAAAAAAAAAGTGCAATCCCGGAGAGTCCCACTCCTTCTGTTGCCAGTGTGCCAACCAGTTTGAGTCTCCTTCCAGTAGAAGAATAACTTTTTTTTCTGGTACCATGAGCTTCGCCGCACCAAGTGGTGTGTTTCACTCTTTGTCTTCACATGTTAATTGTAATGCAGGAGTGGGTTCCTCCTCAAGGTAATCTAATAAACAGGAAAACCAAAATCCCCAAAAGGTTTATTTATTTATTTAATCTCTTAACAATACAATGTTATTCGATTCAACCATATACATAAATATACATAACGGAAAACGGCGGGATAAACATTAAAATAAGAAAAATAAAATAAAGAAGCCTAACACATAACATTTCAGGAGTCAACATAAATAAATAGAAAGTAATTTAAGTTAAAACCTTAAATTGGGAGTACAGTCTCACAGTTTAGGAGCTTCTCTGTTTTTTTCTGTAGTTATTGTATTAATATATAGCTCTATTTCTTTCTCAAAAACATGATAGGGAAGTTTTACGAATGTAAAACTCAAAATTACCAATAATATTATCCAAGATAAATCTACAAATATCTTTCCAAAGTTTTGGGTATGTATACATTTCCAGACCAGAGGCATGGCAACAGTTTCAGTATGAGAATCACAGAAGGCACAGAAGTTTAGTGACAAGGAGGAAGAGAAAATGAGGAGTTTAGTAACCCTGTCTTTATGTCAAATTGTGCTATTGTGCCAGAGATTAATTTAATAGATCTATTACTATTGGCATATAAAGTGCAAATAGCTTTGCTAAAAATAACGCCCAAAACCAAATTAATCTAGTGAATTAACAATAGATTTAAAATATCTAGTACCAATCTAATGTTATTTGATATGTGATATTGCGACTGTCACGGCGCGGTAGCCGTTTGGCAAATACAGGACCCAGGTGCAGAGAGGAGAGGAGACCGGCAGGTATGCTGACTGGAGTTTTATTAGCATGAGATGAGGTGCAGAGTCCAGAGCAGGCAGGTAACAAACAACCAAACAAACAAACAAAAGGATCTGACACTGACCATTGAAATGAACTAGTCTATATACTCAGCTAATAGCTGAGTACAGACAGGTGAACGGAGTGAAGCTGACGAGGAGGGAGTGGCTGAGAGGAGAGTGGAGACAGGTGTGTAGATGGGTGGGGCAATCAGGTGATGGGGAAGGAAGGAAAGTCCGAGGGCATCTGGTGGAAGGTAAGGGAATGGCAGGTGAGGGGAACCGAGCAAGAGTCCAGAAGTGTCAGACAGATCATGACAGAACCCCCCCTTTAAGGAACGGATTCCAGACGTTCCATTCAGCCGGGTGGGTGGAGGGGGTCCGGAGGAGGGATAGAAGGGCAGTTGCAGGGAGCAGGGGGCGGACAGGAGCCTCAGGCGGACGGCCTGAGTCCGGGGGTCCGGGGAGCGCTGCAGGCCAACCAGGAGGGCGGACAGGAGCCTCAGGCGGACGGCCTGAGTCCGGGGGTCCGGGGAGCGCTGCAGGCCAACCAGGAGGCCGACGAAGACTGAGGACCCCCTCAGGAGGCCGACCAGGAGGCCGACGAAGACTGAGGACCCCCTCAGGAGGCCGACCAGGAGGCCGACGAAGACTGAGGACCCCCTCAGGAGGCCGACCAGGAGGCCGACGAAGACTGAGGACCCCCTCAGGAGGCCGACCAGGAGGCCGACGAAGACTGAGGACCCCCTCAGGAGGCCGACCAGGAGGCCGACGAAGACTGAGGACCCCCTCAGGAGGCCGACCAGGAGGCCGACGAAGACTGAGGACCCCCTCAGGAGGCCGACCAGGAGGCCGACCAGGAGGCCGACGAAGACTGAGGACCCCCTCAGGAGGCCGACCAGGAGGCCGACCAGGAGGCCGACGAAGACTGAGGACCCCCTCAGGAGGCCGACCAGGAGGCCGACCAGGAGGCCGACGAAGACTGAGGACCCCCTCAGGAGGCCGACCAGGAGGCCGACCAGGAGGCCGACGAAGACTGAGGACCCCCTCAGGAGGCCGACCAGGAGGCCGACCAGGAGGCCGACGAAGACTAAGGGGCTCGGGGAAGTCAGCCGCTGGGGGCTCTGGGAGCTCTGGGGGCTCGGGGAAGTCAGCCGCTGGGGGCTCTGGGAGCTCTGGGGGCTCGGGGAAGTCAGCCGCTGGGGGCTCTGGGAGCTCTGGGGGCTCGGGGAAGTCAGCCGCTGGGGGCTCTGGGAGCTCTGGGGGCTCGGGGAAGTCAGCCGCTGGGGGCTCTGGGAGCTCTGGGGGCTCGGGGAAGTCAGCCGCTGGGGGCTCTGGGAGCTCTGGGGGCTCGGGGAAGTCAGCCGCTGGGGGCTCTGGGAGCTCTGGGGGCTCGGGGAAGTCAGCCGCTGGGGGCTCTGGGAGCTCTGGGGGCTCGGGGAAGTCAGCCGCTGGGGGCTCTGGGAGCTCTGGGGGCTCGGGGAAGTCAGCCGCTGGGGGCTCTGGGAGCTCTGGGGGCTCGGGGAAGTCAGCCGCTGGGGGCTCTGGGAGCTCTGGGGGCTCGGGGAAGTCAGCCGCTGGGGGCTCTGGGAGCTCTGGGGGCTCGGGGAAGTCAGCCGCTGGGGGCTCTGGGAGCTCTGGGGGCTCGGGGAAGTCAGCCGCTGGGGGCTCTGGGAGCTCTGGGGGCTCGGGGAAGTCAGCCGCTGGGGGCTCTGGGAGCTCTGGGGGCTCGGGGAAGTCAGCCGCTGGGGGCTCTGGGAGCTCTGGGGGCTCGGGGAAGTCAGCCGCTGGGGGCTCTGGGAGCTCTGGGGGCTCGGGGAAGTCAGCCGCTGGGGGCTCTGGGAGCTCTGGGGGCTCGGGGAAGTCAGCCGCTGGGGGCTCTGGGAGCTCTGGGGGCTCGGGGAAGTCAGCCGCTGGGGGCTCTGGGAGCTCTGGGGGCTCGGGGAAGTCAGCCGCTGGGGGCTCTGGGAGCTCTGGGGGCTCGGGGAAGTCAGCCGCTGGGGGCTCTGGGAGCTCTGGGGGCTCGGGGAAGTCAGCCGCTGGGGGCTCTGGGAGCTCTGGGGGCTCGGGGAAGTCAGCCGCTGGGGGCTCTGGGAGCTCTGGGGGCTCGGGGAAGTCAGCCGCTGGGGGCTCTGGGAGCTCTGGGGGCTCGGGGAAGTCAGCCGCTGGGGGCTCTGGGAGCTCTGGGGGCTCGGGGAAGTCAGCCGCTGGGGGCTCTGGGAGCTCTGGGGGCTCGGGGAAGTCAGCCGCTGGGGGCTCTGGGAGCTCTGGGGGCTCGGGGAAGTCAGCCGCTGGGGGCTCAGGGGGCTCGGGGAATTCGGCCGCTGGGAGCTCTGGGGGCTCGGGGGATTTGGCCGAACGACCTCTGGGTTTCCCTCCCCGAAGCCTGCGAGTCTGGTGGCTTCGAGGACCTCCGAGGGCCAGACGGGTACCCCAAAATGGGTTAGGGGCTGAAACCGGCTCAGGACCGGTGGGCTGCAAACCGAGAAACCCGAGCCTAATGGACTGGGGGGCCGACAGAGACGCAGACTGGGGAGCAGGCACGGGAACAGACCAGGGTGCAGGCTGAAAGGTGGACCGGGATCCGGACCGAGAAGCTGACTGAGGTGCGGGCTGGAAATCAGGGGTCTCCAGAAAGCTCTTTATGCAGCCCGGCAGAAAATCCCTCAGCCATGGCTTCTGGGAGACCTCCCAGCGTGCTAACCGTAGGGCTTCCTCTGCATATGCTCTGTCAGGTACTCCCTTACTCTCACCAACGATACAGATGAGTCTGTAAGTCAGCTCCTGCAGATCCTCTTCAAAAGAGTACTCCTCCGCTGGGTCCATCTTGGTCAGATCCTTCTGTCACGGCGCGGTAGCCGTTTGGCAAATACAGGACCCAGGTGCAGAGAGGAGAGGAGACCGGCAGGTATGCTGACTGGAGTTTTATTAGCATGAGATGAGGTGCAGAGTCCAGAGCAGGCAGGTAACAAACAACCAAACAAACAAACAAAAGGATCTGACACTGACCATTGAAATGAACTAGTCTATATACTCAGCTAATAGCTGAGTACAGACAGGTGAACGGAGTGAAGCTGACGAGGAGGGAGTGGCTGAGAGGAGAGTGGAGACAGGTGTGTAGATGGGTGGGGCAATCAGGTGATGGGGAAGGAAGGAAAGTCCGAGGGCATCTGGTGGAAGGTAAGGGAATGGCAGGTGAGGGGAACCGAGCAAGAGTCCAGAAGTGTCAGACAGATCATGACAGCGACATACCATCCAGCTGTTCACATGTCTGCTGTCACATATTTACATAGCCTGGTGGAAGTACAGTCAGAGTCTCTTAGCACGGCCATTGTTGAATTCTCCTTCATCTCTTTCCTTGATCTCCTGCCATTTTCTATTGAGGTCAAGGAATGTGTTTAGAAAAAGATAGGGGACTTAATTTTTTCGACAATTCGACCACTGTCACAGACTGAGAAACTAAAAGATGAAGAGAAGAGGAGAAAAATTAGATTCAGAATAACCCAAACTAACGAGTTCTTCTGAGAGAGGACAGAAAAGTGCAACTTCAAGTTTATACGGAGGGTAGGGAATTGATTCACTTTAGTGCTTTCTACCTGGTGAGTTTTTAGATTTATTTAGTGAAAGGGACCAGACGCATCTGCCAGAGCAATAAAAACATGAGCTCGCAGGTTCACCTGGTTCCTAGGCTACTCTGGTCTATCCTCCAAAACAGATTTTGATCTCAGTGAGATACTTGATTAAATAATAATAACATCGTCTACAGTGGTGAGTCTAAGTACATTTCTCAAGTACTGTACTTAAGTACAAATTTGAGGTACTTGTACTTTATTTGAGTATTTATTTTTTAAAATACTTTATACTTTATACTCCATTTAAATTTATGAGGGAAATAATTGTACCTTTTACTCCAATACATTTATTTAACAGCTGTAATTACTACTATACTACTGTTCAAAAGTTTGGAATAACCTGCCACAAAAGCTTGATTTGGTACAGTCAGATGGCTGAGAGGACAAGTTTATATTTTTAAATGGTCTTTCATGCTCTTATATATATAATTTAGAAAATATAGGTACTGGATTATTGCACACAGGTTGTTTCTGACACTATACGAGTGATTAAGCGTTCAATAGATAGATGTTATTTTGTTAGAAGGGTTTGCATAAACAGTAATGTTTTTTACATGGAGGACAAGACGCTGTACAATGGTTCAACCACACAATTGAAAGGGTAGAAAGAGACAAAGATACCTTTAATTCAGCTACAGACCATAGAGACCACTTTGGTAGTCAGATTTTGAAACATGCTCTCTATAATTTACTGTCATTTGTACACATATTTGGTTGGCTTTAGTATCTGTTGTTATATTATTTTGCAATCCTGTGCTTAATATTTTACTACAGTGGTCAAATGGTGATGAAAGGTTTTATCTCTAATATAATGAAACACATTTTGCATCACTTTTGGGCTATTGAGTTCTGTTTGAATGCTCAGAATTAAGTTTTTCTCTTTGGATACTTTTTAATTGTTATTATTGTAATTGATTAGGACTGGTCATATTGGCCGCCTATCTGTCTACATGTAAGACGGCCACTATATACACAACAAGAAGAAGCTTACTGGGAGCAGTTTCATAATTACAAAGTCAGGTCAGACTCAGCTTTAAACTCACATTAAAGCGCTTCAGAATAACACAGAGTGACTTTTAGGAAACGTAAACCTGTGCAGACTGCAGAGATCCTCAGACCCTGCTGAAGCTCTCTGACCTCTCTCCTGTAAGAAGTCCTCACACAGGTTCTTTAACACCAGGTTATGTGGTGTTTTTTTCTGTTTCCATATTCACTACAAACAGGATACGTGCGTTTTTGAAATTGAAAATTACAGTCAAATTTGGGGATTTGAAAAAGATGTTTAAATTGTTCGTCCTCGCTGGTGTGTTTTTTAACGGGACTTGGATGCTCTGTGGTTTGACGGGCTCAGGTCGTACAGCGCCATCGAACGGCCACTGTCGTCAAAGCGGCTTCATCAGTAATTTAATACAGATAATTCCTTCACGTCTGTTTTTCGTGAATCGTTTCTGTTTGTGACACCCAGAGTCCCTCGTCACCACCGAGACCCCAGTGCGCCTCATCCTCACCTGCATCAGTGGTTTTGGGGCTCAAATAGGCGATGTGAATCACACAAAAGAGTAGGTTTTTTGTGGGGGGATTGTTTAAGGAAGGACGACTCCTGGGAATAAGCAAATATTATGAGTTAGCAAATACAAAATTAAATGGCATGACATTACAAACAAGACATCACGCACACAAAGACAACATACAAGTAAGAAAAATCCCCCCCCCCCCCCTCCAAAAACGTGATAATGTGTGATGAGTAACTTTCTAAACATGGAAGCTGAGGTGATCTCATTATCATTAGGCCGTCATCGTCTTACAGAAGTGGGGGCAGGATCGTGTATGACCCGGCCAGAAGCACACTGACAAAGGAGATCAGAGTAGAAAAGAAGAGCTACACTGAAAAGCTCGAAAAACAGGTTCTCAGTGAACGACTGTGCTTCACTGTGGAGAGGCCTGCAGGACATCACCAAGTACAGGAGACCATCCCCCCAGACTATGGAGAGCCCATCAACTGGCTGACGACCTGACTGGGTTTTACTGCAGGTTTGATGAGCCGTCAGTCACACCCCTCTCACCCACTCCGACCACATCACACAACCACAACTTTAAATTGGCTCCTAAGTAGAGATCTAAAAACCATATTCACCAATGTGAAGCCACACATTTAGTGTGGCCAGTGATCCGAGATATGTAGTGTTTATGACAAGTCATTATCTCTGATCTTCAGTTTCAATATGTGGGCAAAGTACAAACTCCCAGGCACTAAGCTTTGGATTGCTGACCCACAATCAAACACCAGTTACTAAAACGACTCCTATCCATCTGCGGGCGTTCTGTATTTCTATGAGGCGCAAAACTGGACAAAAGACGAGCAAATACTGCGAGTCGTAACCGCCACAGGTTAGAAGGGGCCGTCTACACCTACTGTATCATCTATTGACATGGTCGATCACCAATACGAATACAAGAAGACTACAGATCCAGTCTAAGAGGAATCCAGCCAACAGCTCAACCTCACGTCACGTGAGTAGTAAGTTTTAGTTTTCTCTGTGAAAACAAAAGAAAATGCTGGACATTCCTTTCATTCTCAGTTGAAAATGGAATATTTTAAGGCATTCAATGCCTTTTTTTTAAATTATTACAAAGATTTTGTAAAAGGGATGTGAAATATAACAATTTTTAATGCTGAAACTATCTTAAAATATTGCATTTTCAACTGAGAATAAAAGGAATGTCCACAATTTCTGTCTGGATCAACATTGTCTTATTACAGCTTCTCAAATGTGGTTATTTTCTTAGTCATACATGATAATAACCAACAACTGTTTTTATAAATCAACATTATACTGAATGTATATAACAAATATCCCACATCAATGTCTCTCCAAGAGATACAGACTGTCAGTTAGTAAACAGCATTTTGTTAAGGTAGTCAGCTAGTTGGCAAGTTTGATTCTGTTGTTTTGGAGTAGACAGTAGAGCTGAGAGATTTACAGATTATTAACTAACAGACAATTCTTTATCTCTCTATGATGGACACATGGCTTGTTAGGAGAGGAAGGAAACTGCAAAGCATCTTTTTCTGACTTAAAACAAAACTCGAGCCTCTCTGGAAAAAGGACACCAGGAAATCTGTTCATGTGTGTCAGATTTGATTAACCTTGTTGTGTATTTAACACACTTAAAGACTGGTTAGGTGTGCTTATTATCTATCTTTCAGTCTACAATGTCAAAGTAGTAGCGACAGATAAACATTGTGTAATGAATGTGTCATGCGTCACCCCTGGTGATTCACAGGTGTATTAAAGGTCTATCAAGGCTCCACCTCTCACCTGACTCATATAAAACTAACAAGGAAAAATTGGTTTTTCAAAGGAGGGACACACAAATAGACGACAAGGTTTACTGTACCTTGGGACCAAACTCGCCACTTCCATGTCTAGAGGACAGCTTCAGTGGGGAAACGGGAATATTGCAACTTCAACCTGCCACGACTCCACACGCTGAATGTGAGTTTAATTTTTTTAAAGAATGAAAAAAAAAAAAAAGACTTGCAGTGAAAATAACTTTTACTGACGTTTTTACAGGGGATAGATGCCAGAACTGATTAATTCTTGTGCTTTCAACCTGGTGTGCTTTCAGTTTCACCCAGACAGAAAATGGCTTCCAGATCAGAGGAGGATCTCTCCTGTCCGGTCTGTCAGGACATCTTTAGAGATCCTGTTGTTCTGTCATGTAGCCACAGCTTCTGTAAAGACTGTCTGCAGAGCTGGTGGAGAGAGAAAAAAATACAGGAGTGTCCAATTTGTAAGAGAAAATCATCGAAGAGTCAACCACCTGTTAGTTTGGTGATAAAGAACCTGTGTGAGGCCTTCCTACTGGAGAGAGATCAGAGAGCTTCAGCAGGGTCTGAGGATCTCTGCAGTCTGCACTGTGAGAAACTCAAACTCTTCTGTCTGGACCATCAGCAGCCAGTGTGTGTCGTCTGTCGAGTTTCAAAAACACACAACAAGCACAGATTCAGACCCATCGATAAAGTTGCTCTGGATCATAAACAGGAGCTGCAGAAATTCCTGAGGCCATTTCAGAAGAAACTGAAGATCTTTGAGCAAGTTAAAGTGAAGTCTGATCAAACAGCAGAACACATTAAGGTCCAGGCCCAAAACACAGAGAGGCAGATTAAGGAGCAGTTTAAGAAGCTTCACCAGTTTCTAGATGAGGAAGAGGAGGCCAGGATCACTGCTCTGAGGGAGGAAGAGGAGCAGAAGAGTCGGATGATGAAGGAGAAGATTGAGGCTCTGAGCAGAGAGATAGCAGCTCTTTCAGACACAATCAGAGCCACAGAGGAGGAGCTGAGAGCTGAAAACGTTTCATTCCTGCAGAACTACAAGGCTGCAGTGAAAAGAGTCCAGCAGCGCCCCCTGCTGGATGATCCAGAGCTGCTCTCAGGAGCTCTGATAGACGTGGCCAAACACCTGGGCAACCTGACCTTCAACATCTGGAACAAGATGAAAGAGGTGGTCTCCTACACTCCTGTGATCCTGGACCCAAACTCTGCTCATCCAGAACTCCTCCTGTCTGAAGAACTGACCAGTGTGAGATTTGGACAGAGACAGCAGCTTCCTGACAATCCGGAGAGGTTTGACTGTTATCCCATTGTCCTGGGCTCTGAGGGCTTTGACTCGGGGACTCACAGCTGGGATGTTGAGGTTGGAGACAGTACAGGCTGGGTACTGGGTGTGGCAGCAGAGTCTGTCCAAAGGAAGGGAGACATAGAGTTACAGTCTGGATTGCAGGGAATGGCGCTCTATGAAGGTAAGTACACAGCGTGCTTACTACCAGGTCCGGTCACTGTTCTCCGAGTTCAGAAGAAGCTCCGGAGGATCAGAGTTCACCTGGACTGGAACAGAGGAAAGCTGGCATTTTTTGATCCTGATACTAACACACACATACACACCTTCACACACATTTTCACAGAGACACTGTTTCCATACTTTAGCAATTTGAGCAAACTCCCACTGAAGATATCACAGTTTAATGTCTCTGCAACAGTGAAACAAAGTAGTTAAGAAGGAGACGACCATGATGATGGCAAAGCTTCTGAGTTTAGTTATTGGTGTCAGAATGAAACCTCATTCATCAGTAATATAGTTCAACTATAGTTAGTGTGAGTAAGCAGAAAGTTCGTCACTGTTTGCTAAGACCTTGTTGTTAAAGGTTGGGATTTTCTCACAGAGTTAACATTTTGTTTATTCAATGTATAGTGCCAGAACAATAAATATATAGAACAGAACTTGGCATTAAAGTTTATTTTTAAAAACATATTAAAAGACATGCTGAGAGTTTGGGTCTTTTGTGGAAGCCATCTTGTGCAGGTGCTTCAAGAGGAAGCATGCCTCAACAGCAGCATCTTTATGTCATGTATGAGTATGTGGGTTCTCGGGTTTGACTGGATAATGGATGTGTGACGAATTGACAGCCAATTAAGATAAATACTGAATGATTTACAAATAATTTGATTGTTTTGAATGTATAGTATTGATGGTAACATGTTGGAATGAATCTGAGGCTTAATTGTTATGAACAAGCTGAACAATGCATATTTGTTGTTAAACTTGTCAACTGTCAATTCTGGAGCTCTGACCTGATAGGCCAGTTTGAACTGGAGAGGCGGGCCTTCATGTTATCTAGATGAGTGGATTAGGAGAGAATGGAGATTTGTTTTTGTTTGTTTTGAAGGGGCAGCACCAGAGTGGGTTTGGAGCTGCGTGAAGATCACAGGAGATTATTTTCTCACCTCCGAGACTGAAAATAAAAGTCTGTCTATTTTTCCAGCACTGTCTGTTCTCTTCCTTCACCATTCTACCTGCACCTCACCTTGCAACAGTTAGTATACAGTATTACCAAAATGCTCGGCATTATGAAAAATCCACTTTTGTTATATAAATTTGTTATTTGTGTGTAAAATAGTTTACCTTTAGTCTAAGTAAATTAAATAAATGTTTAAAATGTTTTTTTAAAAAAGGTTTCAGGACTCAGGATTCAGTCATGAGCTCAAACCCCTGTTGGAAGCCACTGGGCTATAAACATCTAATTTCTTGTGTTTTGTCGCCAATATTGCTACATCTTCACATGCCACAATATTGTGGCAACGTTGGGGTTTTTACAACATTAAAAGCATTGATACGTTGAATTTTGCTGTTACACCAGGGTTGACTAATCGTTCCATGCCATTGGCTGGGACTGCTACGCCCACCATGTTTGAATGTAACAAGTGAACCACGCCATATGTCGTATGTGCTTCATCTTGAATCTGTTCAGGTTTCTGGCTTCATTGGGGTACCTGTCTGTCACCTGAACATTAATTAGCTGTGATGTCTTGCTTATACAGCCCATCTTCACCAGTGAGGAATGATTCAGCTGCAGCTGATAAAAATTGGTTAAAATTCTGCATTTAAGTTATAAATGATATAATTCCCTACTGATCTAAATTGATCTTTATTATATTATTATATAGTATAATGGCATTGCATATTTCGAATATTCCATTGTCAAATCTGTTAATAACAACAAAATGTGGTGGTAGTTCATTAAAAATCGTTTTACAGTGTCTGGTGTAATATCGTGTTTTGATATTGCATAAAAATTTAACAAAAGATAAAGGAGGTTGTCCTGCCTCACTGGTCTCCCCGTAAATCACAGGAAAACGTTGACGATGAACATGTGAACTTGCTTTTAACGTCTTAAGACGAAAGATTTATAACCTGTTAGGACACAATAATTTGGCATGTTAAAACATAAAAATCACTAGCTTGATATTGACACTCAATATAACATAAACAAAGCATGTTTATTGAAAAATTTACTTTTAATAGAAACCCATGGGCAAATGAACACGGAAAATGTAGATTTAACGGTCAATACAGATGGAAACTTATTTTGATGTTTAAATCATTCTTACAAAAAAGATGTGTATGTGAAAAAACTTGACTGAATTTTTACAACATATCAAAAGAGACATTCAGATGGAGGCGTCTTCATTCTGTGGTGAAACAAAATTTACTTCCGTGAATAATGTGTCTTAAGGCACTGCTGGCTACTGGAGGTCACAGCTCACTATCAGCATTCAGGCATAAGGTGTCGAATCTACTCAGACAAAATAAAGACTAAACTGTATTAGTCCTTAAATAAAAAACACATATGAAATAACATGTATTTAGTATGTTAATATGAAAACTGAACTTATCTTTTCAATTGATAAAACTCAGTCTATGGTTGAACTGAAGACATTAGCAAATTAATTAATCGATTGACAAAAAATGAACAGGGACCAATTTTGAAACTCCGTTGGTCTGTAAGTAATTTTTACACAAAAATGTCAAACATTGTCCTACTACAGCTTCTCAAATGTGGTTATTTGTTTTCCATGATGATAACCAACAATGATTACTATAAATCAACATTATACTGAAAAAAATGTATGTAAAATATTGACTGGTAATACAACACCAATGCAAATAGGGCTTAAAAACCAGTGCTGGTTGTCTGTCATTCATTCAGTGTTATATTATTGTTCACAGTGAAGCCAAACTCTGATGTTACAACAGCTGCAAACATTTTCAATGAGAGGAATTATAAAAAAAATATATGTTTCTCTGTTGTTTTGATAAATATAAAAAGTTTTCATAATCATGAAAGATATCAGGATGGTAGAGTAGCACCAGCAAACCCATAATATACTAACAAATACGTAGAAAATGATATAAAGAAAAAAGCAAGAATGAACTTTTAACCAATTTGTTTTGTGGAAACAGCAAATGTGACAGTGTAGTGTTGCATAATTAGACAGATGATTGCTCATAGTAAAAAAAAAAAAGTAATTTATAACTACGGAAACAGATTAACTAGCAACACAACGTTTGTCACTTTGGTCATGTATAATGCTGTTTTAACCAGTTACTGTAGTGATCAAGGGTCTCGGAGTGATAAGAAACCAAACCAGAACTGCTCTTTCTCTTTACCTCTTCTTTTCAACCTCCTCTCTCTTAAATATCTCTTATTATCTTATTTCCATCTTACTCACTCTCTGCCTCTCTTGAGTCCTTCTTTCCATCCTTTTCAGATCTCCACCTCTCTCGGACCAAAGAAAAGTCCACTGCAGTAAGTAAATAATGGGAGCCAGGAATAAACCTGGTTGTTTGATTGTATCAAACATGATTGTAAGCCTAATCATGTTAAGCAGTCATTTAACAGTTATATGTGGATATACAGTATTTACCATAAACCTGGTACTTGCCAGTTGTCCATCATATATTAAAGGTCAGACCAGTACCATCAGCTGATTTCAGTTTTACAGAAATGCCAAATATGTTTAAGGGCATTTTTACAAAAGAGGGTCGGCACTGCATTGTTTGACCACCAGAGGGCACTGAGGAAAATTATTTTCTTTAATTTTCAGGCTCTAAGTGAAACATAAGGTCATGGTGGAGTTTACAGTCTTCAAGACCAACTTCAACTTCAAGCTTTATACTTTGATGGGAATAACCCAAACCCACCACCTGTCTCTCCTCTCCTCCATTGCGTATTTCACTACAGTGTCTGCCACCCATCAAAACTGCATTTCTCACCTGATGCCTCAGGTCTGGAGGCTTTTTTGTCCAACCAGATCTACAGAGGATCTAAAAAGATATCAGACCCATCCGTACCACTGCAAGTTCAGCCGAAGGGCCCACATGTTGCCTTTTTCACACCCTGAAACCACTCAGTGGTGTGTTTGATTTCCCTACTCTGTAATTTCTGGAACACGTGACCTGTGGCTTTTGTTTGCAGCAGTTCCTGCTTTGTCTCGATCCATTGGCTTCGATCAGATCAGAGTAGGTCAGTTTGCTTCAGTCATTCAACCTTCCTGTCCCAGGAAACCCGCTACGAATCCAGAACACAAACCTCTGCTTGTGTCTGACTGTCCACCCATCTGTCCATTACTCTGTCCGTGGTCAAATCCCCTTGTCCTCTTCCCCCTCCCTCCCTCCGACTCTTGGCGAGGTCACTAGCGATGGCCAGTGCTCCTCCTTTCAGGAACCTGACAAAGTTCTCGCCAACTAGCGGCCCCATGGCGTACATGCCCGGCCCGTCTGCCGCAACCACCTTGTTTGTGAAAGGGTCCACCTCAATCGGGTTCCTCCGGCACGTGATTGGCTCCTTGGGGTTGATGCCAAGTGGACGCCCATTGTCCTCCAGAAAGGAAAGGTTGGGGTGGGCGCCGATCAGAACGAGCGCCTTGGAGACCTGGACTACCGTCCGCTGACCAGAGTCTGACTCCAGGACGCACTTCTGGTCGGGTCGGAACGCCACCACCCTGTAGCGTGGGAAGCTCAAGTAACCTGGGTAGGAGGAGGGGCATGAAGAGATGGTGGAGGGGGATGGAGAGAGGGAAGAAGTAGAGGAAGGGGTGGAGTGGTCATGGTGGTTCTGGGCGTGGTCCTCTGGTGGAGGGCTCGGCCGGTACTGCTGCTGAGTCATCATCTGGTGAACCTGGAGGACAAAGGACAGGAAAGAGTAGGTTAGATGTAACTTAGGTATTAAACCCTGACAGCCTTAACAAGTTTAAACAAATTTGTTGTGTTTGGTGTATAGTTGCATGCCATTCACTGCCAAATAAAGATTTCGATGTCGATTCTTAATGCTTTTATTATCTCATTTTACAAAATCATACTACAATTATTATTAACCATTAGTCGAATAATTGAAAGGTCATTGAGGAAATGAAAAGCCAATAATTTGGATAATCAACTAATCGTTTAAGTCATTTATCAAGCATGTGGATTTTCTGCAGCTTGTATAAAGACAGGATGGCTTAATGAAAAAAAACCCTAACCCTTTCCTATAAATACTGTAATTTTTGTCAGGAAATGTAAAACATTTTAATTAAGTTATTGAATATTGGAACATTATCAGCTATCAGCAGCTTCAGGAATCAAACTCTCCTCACCTTGTGGTACTCTGGGTAGAGCAGTTTGGGCAGCTGGTTGAAGATGAGGCCGGGGTCAGTGACAGAGCGTCTGAAGGCATGGTACACGGGCGTGCTGAGATGGTGGGCGGCCAGTACTGCATCGGCCGCCGTAAGCCCCGCCCCTACCACCAGCACCGGGTCTGACGATTGGTCGAGCTCGCCCCGAGAGATGGCTGCCTCCAGTTCCCAGAAAGAGTGGCAGACGAACGGCAGGGACTCGCCCTCCACGCCGAGCCTGGCCGGGATGTCGTGGGTCCCCGTTGCCAGCACCACATTGTGGGCCAAAAGAGAGAAAGGCACCTCCTCAGTAACAGAAGAGCCATCTAGCAGGAGGTAGGAGAGGTGAAAGGTTAATATGTGGCACTTTCTTTCATTTTTAAACAACATGTAATAACACAGCAGGAGTGTTTTCATTCACTGTACCTCCCAGCTCTTCCCCCTCTCTGTGCTGCAGTCCCGTCACTCTCCAGCAGGGCGGTGACCCCTCCTGGTTGCTAAGATTCCTGGTTACTGAGGTGACGGTGGTTCCACAGGCGAAGCTCTGCTCCAGGGACATCTGGGAAACGTAGTGTTGGTAGTAGGATGCGATCTCTGCTGGTGTGGCACGGTCATTTCGTACATTTCTGGAATAAAATAAACATGAAAATACCTTTTAAATACAAAATACATACACAGATCTGTTTAAATACAACACACTTTTGTTAGATATCACAAAAGGCGCAGGAACTAACAAATCCATTTACTAGAATTAGTTTTGTTAATTTAACATTTATACAACAACGTTGTAGAACTACTGTTAGTAAAACAATATGTCTAAGAGCTGAAGAGGAAGCTGAGCAGGAAGTATAAAGGTCCAATCCGAACCAGATTTTGACAGATAATCAGTCATTTTATGTAAATCAAGTGAGGCTCAGTCGGGCTGGAATCATTTGAAAAACAAAGTGAGAAGAAAGTATCACCTGAACACACACACTCTTTGCCCTGTCGCTCATGTTTCTTTATGTAGTACATCACTATTATATCTGGTGATCAGGGTGGTGTAGTGAGAGAGAACTTTAATCTACTTTGTACAATCACAACATTTTCTCTGTGGCTCCATAGTGACTTTAACATGAGCCCTAACAGAAATGTTCAGAATGGTACATTTAATATTTAAGAATACTTTCAGAGGACATATCAGACCCTCTGGTGGTCCTCCATAGTGGAGGTTCATAGCTCTTGACTAACAGCACGAACGACTGACTGTCTCAACTGGTTATTTCGTCTCTGGAGTTAAGAGAATGTGCTATTTTTTGCTGCCTTAATATCACCGTAACACATATGCTAGAATTACAATGACAGTGTGAGTATTAAGTCTTAATAACCTACTATATTAAAGTTATAAATAAAGGAAAAACCTGAAGGAGAAACACATCAAATGCAGATGTTTCCGTGCACCAGGGCTCACTGAATGGTTTGGTGAAGATGAAAAATAAAATGCTCGGGCTTTCACAGTCACCAGATGTCAGCCCAGTTGAACGCCTATGGAAGGATTATATGGATTCTGGACCAACGTGTAAGACCGTACTGTCCACCACCATCTCCATAAGACCAAATAATACAATAGAAACTTTCACCTTCAAATCTATTTAGTGATGTCTGTGATTATCTCTCACTTTGTTTTTCTTTCTATCTGCTGTCTGTTTATTTTTTCCCAGCAGATGTTTCAGGCCCCTCTCCCATTCAGATGGATTTCTTCGGTACTGGCAGTGCCGTTGTGTTGGGCGAAACAAACACAACCGTTTATTGCATATGAGGCGAGTTTAATATGATGACTGACAGAGAGGAGCGCCGTTGAGGAATCTTTGTAAATATCCAAAATGGCTGCGAATTAGTCTGGCGATGCCAGGCTAGAGGATTGGTGTTCATCCCTCCAATAGAGTTCCAAAGACTTGGTAAGGATCACTGAAGCTGTTCTGGAGGCTCGTGGAGGCCTGACTCTATACTAAGACACTTCATGTTGGTTTTTCCTTTAATTTGTCACACATCTGTATATATTAGGTAAAACTACAACAATAAAATTAGTAAATTATTGTTATTTTCCTTTCACATCAGTGTATTTACAAACTAAAAAGAGCTATAGACTGTCAGTAAGCGAACAATTGTTTGTTCAGGTTGTCGAGTAGCCAACATCTTGTGACTTCAGCTGTCAGAGGTATCAACGTTTCATTCAGGTTGTCAGCTAAAAAAAATAACTTTTAAGTTCAAGTTGTCCAACAGGTAATGTATGAGGACTTGAAGCCCTACATAGTGTGTTTATTCTATATGGGTTTTTATTAACAACGTTTGATGGTTTTATCGTGGACAGACCTGCGTTTGTCTCTCAACCAGTCCTTTAGTTTAAGGCCAGGAAGCTCCATCCAGTTAGCCAGGCTCAGAGTAAGCATGGAGCCCTCCATAGCCTGGGAACAGCACACACAAGATTACAATCACTCAGCTGTATTCATCTGTTGTATTGCTTTGAATATATTCTAGAAAAGAGTAAAGATTCAAAGGTTTGTTAGACTGAAAAAACTCTTCTGTTCATTCAGATGTCGAGCGGCAGTCACGTATTGTATCATGTGCACATTGCATTGTCAGCGTGTGCAAATAAGCAGCTGGCAAGGGGAAACAAAGCTTGTTTGCACACATTTACATAACGCCTGCTAAGTAAATTTATCCTCATATTCATGGCCAACAACAAAGACCATGTTGTGTAACAGGTTTTAGCATGTCAAGAAATATTTTCAAGATATTATGCTTTTAACAAAAAAGGTTAGCGGATCATGTGACCCTGTTCAAAGCCGTAATGTCAGTGTAAGTACAACCTTTATTATCAATTCAACCATTTCAAAAAGATAATTAAGTAATAGAATTCCTAAATAAGTGCCATTCGAGCTTAACCATCTCTGCTATTTTAAACTCACTGTTTACCACACTCCTTCCACTACAGATAAGTCTGTAAACAAAGTGTAAATAATCAATGATCTACAGGTATTTAGTGGGTTAATTCTCGCTACGTACATGCCAGGCTCCCCCAGGCGGACCCTTCCCCAGCACCAGGTGAGGGATGGCACGCTCCGGCTCGTATCGCCATTCCAACGGAGATGAGTGGTCCAATCCGAAGTCACTGTCGGGGAGCAGCAGCGAATCAAAGAGCACGGCCACAGGGTTTGACGAGCGCCCCTCTAGCCCCTCGCACAAGTACTCCAGATCCTGGAGAGAGAGAGGGTGAGAGACACTGTGAGGCACTGCTCACATTTGCGATCCTTTGTTAAGCAGATGCAGCTTTATTTATATATTTTTTTTAAACTAAAACAACCTGCTGTGTATGTGCGTGTTACCTGCTCCAGCAGCGACAGGTGAGGCTGCTCTCCCAGCTTGCTGTGCAGCAGGGGGTTGGGGTGCGATGCCTCAGGTGACAGGTAGGGGGTGTAACCTGACAACAGATATGACAAACAGATCCCTGACGGGCCGTTACCTGAGAAACGGAAAGAGAGAGAGCGAGACAGAGGGAGGCAGAAGTGAGTTTCCGTGGGACTGTTGGGTTGTTGTAGCTACGCAACATGATTGGTTTCAAATAACTCTGATAAACCACATAATGCTCTGGTGGCTCTTGTGTGCACATTGTGCGTCTGTACTTTGTTGCTATGGTTACACCTGGAGAAATCGAAGTTTCTCTATTATCTGTCTTCTTTATTCGTTTATTTTTAAAAAAAAAACATGTTGTGTAACCATAGAACAACTTAAAAATATTGGCGAAGAAGAGAAATAAATCTGTCAAACCGTGAACTGCTAAAGGAACAGCTATTGTAGAAAACAACAAAAAGCTACAGCAAAAAAAGAAAAAAAAAAAGATAAAAGATACACTGAATAACTACGATATAAAACTGGGACTGCAGCATGACTCAGCAAGTCTGAATGCAACATAAACTGTACAACAAGCCAATGAGTCAGCAACACACACACACACACACACACACACACAGGGCCGAATGGAGAGGCAGTAAAACTTTTACTTGCCAGCACATGATGACTAATGGATATCTCGCATTCCAGACAAAATCATATTATGTTGTAAATGTGAGGATTTTGTAACAAAAAAGTTACTTAATTTAGGGATATTCAGCCTTTATTTGCCGGTTTGCATAGTTACAAAGAAATTCGTCTGAGTCTTTAATCTATAAAAGATAAGATTCATCTTTCATAAAATAATGGTTAGTGGATACTAGAGCTTCTTCTTCTTCTGTTGAGCTACTAACCTGAGTGGCAGCCGTACGGCAGGGGTGTGGAGATTTAATATGAAGGCACTTTCTATCTCATACTTTTGTGAAGCAATCCCTCTCCCGCTTCCTGCTGTGACTAATGTCAACGCTTTCTAAGGCTATGTAGTATTATACAGTGAACAGCATGTCTGCTTTAATGTTTGTCAGGTTCATGACATAGTTAGCTGGTCATCCAGCCAAGAATGTGAACTATTTGTGACATCTGTGTGTGTATGTGTGTGTGTTGGTGTCTATATGTGTGTGTTTCTTACCGATGATCACCGCAGGCAAAATCTCTCCAGGGAGAATTTCTTTATCATGAAGATCCATTTTGACTGAGGAGAGAAAGGCATTATTAATATTATTATTGTTACGATCATTATTCATGCAACACCATTATCTTTTATGTTATCACCACTAGTATCTAAGAAATAGATAACTGAGAAAGTAGAGGAAGGGTGAATTAGTAAATCATTGCCAAGTCCAGTCAGCAGTCACAATGGTCATTCAGTAAATTTCCACTGACCTCTGACACACACACACACACACAAATACACACTTCCCATCTCTGACCTCATAGTTTAACATAGCAACATGACCTCAAATAAACAAAGACATCTAGATATGGTGGGGCCACACACAAACCACATATGAAGTGAGTGTGTGTGTATGTGTGCGTGTGAGGTGAGAGTCTGTGGAGATGAGATGAGAAAGAGGCAGACAAAAAAGAAGACTTGGACAGGGTAACGTTTGATATTTTTGATATTAATGCCAATACATACGTGACTTTTAATATTGAGACCAAAAGTTGTTCATACCATATTTTTAGAAATATAAACATGCTTTTCTGTCCATCGCATGAGCTAAACAAGCCAAAGTTAAAAGTTAAAAAAGCTTTGCCGTAATATTTGTGTCTGATCAACTGGCTACTTTTTTTATTTTAATGAGGAACTATCAAAAATAAACAAGATAAAGACATTTGATACCAACTTTCGGTACATGACAGTTCCTGATATTCTGATACTCCATGGACATACGTCGGTTGATACCAAAAAAGTACTGCGGTCCCATACATCACCCCCACTTGTGTCAGCTGTCTTCATTTCCACTCAGAGCTCATTGTTCACTTTTTTCCTACAAAGACACAATTGCTCTCTGTCTCTACTCCTACATACTAAAATTCAGCTGGATTTGGATTTGGTTAGGGTGGCAGGAGAGTGAAACTTAACATAGATCATGATGTCGACTGTGATATCACTCATATACACTTGCAGAGGGATGGGCGGGGCAAGCAGAGGGAAGCAGGGGCAGGTGTCGCTGCTTTTAACAACTTGCAGAGTCATGCATACACAGGTCGACAGCAAGTAAATCATAAAGTCAAGACTGAGCAAGAGAGGGAAGGACAGGAGAGAAGGGGAGGAGAAAAGGAGAGAAAAGGAGAGAAAAGAGGAACGAATTAACCAGAACGCGCGAGAGAAAAAAAGAGAGAAATTGGGAGATAACGTGGGTTACATAAGGGCAGTGCAGAGGTTGGCGCCGAGCCCAGAGCGTGTTCCAAAGCCAAAGTATTTGCTGGAGACTGCACGCACATGCACATGCACACACACACACACACACACACACACACACACACAACTACGTGCAGTCCTACTGGCCCAGTTTCCTTGTGGAACTGGCTTGAGAGGGTAATTGGTTTTCCTTCATTTTTTAGCCAAAAAACACTGAATATGTCTTCCAAGAAAAGGTGACTAACACCATTTACAGTACAGAGCGTCAGTCATCAGAGTCAGTGGAGCCCATTGTTTCCTGGGTTTATAACTGTAAAAAAGGGGGTAGTTTTGTGTTTATTTTGAATGAGAAAACTAGTGAAAATCAGATTTGCAGCACAAACCTGTAGTTTCATCATATCTTGGATTAAACTGAAATGATATTATCAGCTTTTACTGTACTTTGAGGTTTTGCTTGAAAGTTTATCCCTCAACAGGTGCATCGCACAAATAGCTGATTAACAATACACCTGACAGCGCTGACACAGCAATTCTTTCTTCAGTATGCGTGCATGACTACTCACACACGTGTGTGTGTGTGTGTGTGTGCACACCAGGCAGGCAATCAGATTGTGAGGCAAGCTTCAATTATTACAAACAATCACAAAAAATGTGCTGACTTCCTCTAGTGATGATGCACGGAAAATCAGTTGCTCAAACTCATGTTATCACGCAATCTGCACATTAAAAAAAGCTGAATTCATATGTCAAGACTTTTTTTTCAGTTTACTAGAGATATTGCAATAAGCACGGTGAAAAAAGCCCACACTCAATGAGGCCACTGACGTTTCCACTGCTGTGACCTTTACCAAAACTTCAATTCTGAAGAATCAGTTTAGACACTTTTGGTCTTTTGTGGTTTTGTAGGAACAAAATGTTTATATTTAGAAAAATGTGCTTTGGTTTCAGTACTGAAACAATCAATCGTATCATATTGGCACTATTACTGAGAGATTTCCAACAATACCAACCCAAGTCGTCTTTTATGTTATGGTTTTGTCCAATGGTGCAAACAAGGGGTTCGCGAAAATGGCAAACAAGTAAGTGAGATAGTGAAATGTTTGTGTATTTGTGAATTTTGAATCTTTGTGACATTTGCCGGCATGAACGACTCTCCAAACCCGAAAATAAAATATTGAGAAGGAAGATCCAGCCGTATTCGTCAATGCGACTCTTCACAGGAGTCCTGTAGGACAGCACAAGGTCTTATCCAGCTGCTGATGTTATTTAAATACAGAGACACCTCTTTAATAATAGTCATCTTTTATGTCATGTAACGCCCCTCTGACTCTGTCTCGAACACTGGCAAACACTGCAGAAATGCTCCATATGGCACCTGCACTGACGCCGTCCTGAATCATCCTGCGGCTGGCCCGGGCCATCTGCCATCTGCACCGGCCAGACAGCTAATGAGATTTTAATTATCTGCCCAGTGAACGGCAAAAAGGCCTGCTGGAATCTACGGTGGCAGTCGACACACAAAGAAGAGCTGAAATCATTCCCTTTAAACCCGATTAACTGGTGGGTGGTGATACAGACATTCACTGGTTCCTGATTCTCACGTGAAGATTCCCCTAAAATAAATGTGACGATCATATGATTGAATAATCATATGACCCTCAGATTTATCTAAAAGATAGGAGACGGAACAAATAAACATTTGCCTTTTCTCGTGGAATACTTTCACATCCTCAGGCCTGTGGAAACAGCTTCACACTGAGGCCATGAACTGTGACGAGGGTGCATGTACATACTGCTTCATTCTCTTAAGCAAAGAGGATGGGAACCATTTGTATGACATTAATTCTGTTGTTGCACTCCAGAGAGGTGGTATGTAAAAGGTAGGTAGGTATGAAAATCTTTCTGTTCTATCTCGTCAGACGACAGCACGAGCGCCCGGGGGCTCCCTGCATACCCAAGAAAATGAGCATGAATTTTCATAAACTCAGCACAGGTCACACATTATAACTCCATTCAGAGTTTACCAAACAAGAGGCTAAGTGAATACTTCTTCTTAACCAAATTTAAGAGGGAAATATTGTGTGACTTCCTCCACTGAATTTACTGTAAATCTGTAGTTATTTCAGATTAAGATTTTACATGTAAAACATATTCAGTTCAGTTAAATATGATGCTTTGTTCCAGATTTAACTTCCCTGTGGTACATAATGTGTTAAAATGTTTGTGACAAAATTCAAATTCTTCTTATACCTTAATGCATTAGTTATAATATTCCCAAATAGAGATACAGTAACATTCTTAACGGTGCCATTCTGCATGAGTACTTTTACTTTTTATACTTTAGATATAATTTGACGCCCATACTTGTGTACTTTATTTTTAGAGCAGGACTTTTAATTCCAAGTGTCTTTTTACAGTCGTGCTGGTACTTCTTTTTACTGAATGGAAATATCCGAACACGTTTCACCAGTAAACCGCGAGAGAAGTCCCAGTGGTTTGACTGGAAATGAAACCAGTCAGCCTCTGAGCCCCCCCCCCCCCCCCCTCCCTCCCACCGGCCGGTGAACTGCATGACTCCCATCACGCCAGGCTGAGGACACAGACCTGCACCCAGCGCGCACCGCCGACACGCAACCCCCGTGGAAAACCACGCGTCACAACACACCACGGGCTCCTGCGCGGCCCGCACACGCTCCCGCATGCGCGCCACGCACCGCTTCACGCGTGAATTCAAGATGAAGGTTACCTCACGGATATCTCCCGGCGATGAGGCTCTGCGTGTCCCTCCTCTCCCCCCCCCCCGCACTGCGGAGCCTCTCGGCGGGGGATCGCGGTCTGCGGTGTCCTCCTCTCGTCCTCCGCCGCCTCTCAGGCGCAGCTTTGTTTCACGCTGGCGTCGCTCGGACTCTTCCGTACATGTGCGGCGCAAACCTCCAGCTGCCGCCGGAGCCCAGCGATCACACATTATATACCGATACAGGCGGCCCGGCCCGCCGGCCAATCAGCGGCGGGCCCGGCTCCCGGGACACCGCCCCCCCCACCCCCCCTCCCCTCACCCCTAACCCCCCCCCCTCACCCCTCCGTCACCCTCGCGGCGTGAAGGACAAAGATCGTCTATGTGCGCGTGGATGGAGGAGCCTGTATGCCGAGGATGACGTAACAGGGGTCCCCCCCCCCCCCCACCCCCGTGTGTTGTTTACACTCTGTGTCTCACTGTCCTGTAACTCTACACTCTCACTCCTCCACATGCCACAGGGAAGCTCTGCATTGTTTTTTTTTGTTTTTTTTTTTTACTTCACTGCACTTATTTGACAGCTTCAGTTACTAGTTTCTTTGCAGATTCAGATTAATGATGTCAAATATAATGAACAAATGAGAGGTGATAAATTATTATGGACAAAGTCATTGTATATAAATGTGTTAAAATTAGCCCCACCTTTACCAGATGCAGCATTGAACTGACCTAGCCTACACATAAATGCATCAGTAATTATTATCCTATTATGAATAACATATTATTGTTAACTGTGCAGTATTTTTACTTTTGGTACTTTAAGCATATTTTTTTCCTAATGCTTTTGTAGGCTACTTTTATTAAATCAAATTTTGAATGCAGGACTTGTAACAGAGTATTTCTACACTGTTGTAGTCTATTGCTACTTTTTCTTCAGTAAAAGATCTGAGTTTTGGATCAAAGGCAAAGCAGCGAGCAAGAGCAAGAGGTTACTCAACAGGAAAGGACACTACCCATGAGATGCAGATAATCTTTCATTCCTGTCTGACTTTGTTCATCACAGCCCAACTGAAAAAACACAATGACATTAAGGGACAGGTCAAAAACTTGAGTTACCATCATAATCTGTAAAATGGATCCAAAAACAGACAGAAGTTCATCAGGTGTGCTCCTCTAATATGGCTGCCAGAGGTGTGTTACATCACCTCACAGTTCATACACAGCTGCACCTTGTTGTGTTAGTATGTAGTGATGTGAGTGTAGCAGTGTTTTATTTAGTTAGACCATTGTTTGGGCCATTTTGTGTTAACATTTCAGCCAATACTAATTCAGTAAGGACAAACTACATTTCCTTGGTGGTGGTGGTGTCCGGAAACACCAACAGAGTGGGAGCTCTTGTTTTTCTCCCTGCTCAGTGGGCCGCCAGATACTAAAGCAGAGCGGTATATATATAAGAGTTTGGTGAATTATCCAACGACCTCTTTATGTGACTCCTGCTAACTGATGTTGATGTGATTTAAGCTGAACGTTTGTCTGGTTATAGTTTTATTTCTTAACAACATTTTGCTGTTGCTAGGAGACAATCTAAAAATGTTTAGCCATGTAATGAATGATCTCAACAACCATACATGACATTTTGTGCAGACATTCATGGTCTCTACAGGATGAATCTCCTCTACTTTCTACTTTGGTGATTCCCTGACCTTTAATCTAGTGCAACCAGCTGCTCAAAGTTTCCAATTATTAAGTGACTTGTCATCTTGTGCCACCAGCAGGTTGACATTTTTGATGGTTTACTGTGAAATGTGGTTCAGATATTCATGTTCTCCTCAGGAGGAGTTTTTATAACTTTGGTGATCCTTTCCCTTTAATGATCAGATCAAAATTTCAATTTGTCCAATGCTTTGATTTATAACCAAATACTGCAAAATATACAACATTTCCATTAGGCCAGTTTTTGCTAACAGTTGGTGTTGCCCTCTTTTCTTCTTAACTGTACATTTTGTTTTTAATTTATCGAGTTTAGTTGTTACAACAGTTTCACATGACATTCACCTGCCATAACTCTGTGTGTCAAGGGCTCTGGTTTCTGGCTCCTTCCTTTATGATGTAACAGCTCACCAGTGTGTTGCTTTTCTCATCACTAATGTTGTTTATTGGCTGACGTCACTGCAGCAAAACTGTAGTGATCCAATCCCTGATTAAAATACATACAACATCACAGGCTGTGGGCAGATGGGAGTCTTGTTCCTTTAATACAGCCCACCATGATGACATACACTGCAAGGTTATGTCATTTCTTTAATACAAATTCAGAGAATGGAAAGAAAAGATGTGCCTGTTTTTTTTTTATTTATTTATTTTAATTGGAAATGTAATTCATTTAACTGACAGTAAAAAAAAATTGGTCAACTGGCACTTGCTTGTATTTATAAGTGTATGCATTTTAAGTTTTAAGGGTTTAAACAAGATAATTATCTTATAATTAAATAAAATGGAGCCAGATAAATAAAACCATGATCATTAAAACTAGGAACATAAATGTGCTTAATTTCATGGTAATCTTCCATGAAATTGATCTTTCTTTAATATGCGTTGAAATTGGAATTTTGATGTCTGATGAGGGCACTAAAAGAAAATTATTACTCTTTATTCTTTAGAAACCATGAACACCTATTAGAGGTCTACATTACAGTGGTGATTATTTTATCTTTGAAGTGTTGATCATGGGAAAGGTTTAACCTGATGGTGGCGCTAGATGAAAAGTCAGTCCAAGTCATCCTCTGGGCACCATGAATGTCTGTACAAAATGTCATTTAATTGTTGAGGAAGTGTTGGACCAACTGACCCATATTGCCACCCATACAGTAGAGTCACGCTTCCAGCATGGCTGAAAATATGAATCTGGATGCAGTGTGAAGTAATGGAGCCATTGTGAGAAGCATCAGCAGTCTACATCAGTTAGGCGGTCAGGCCCCAGAGGAACGGGAAAAATAGCACAAATAGGCATCTACAGCTGTACATATGATATGCAGATGTGTCTTGGCATGCAGGAATGCTGTACACTTTTACAAGATGCAGATGATTGTATGATATTGGACATAATGTACTGATGTACTTCAGATTGGCCTGAAATAACAACGGTACATGTCCTAATGAGACATACACAAACAAAAGCAACAACTTGTTTCAGTGTAAGAAGGCCCAAATTATCTTTGTGTCTGACACAATATCTATGTGTAGTGAACAGCGTGGCTGAGACAGAGGGACAGAGATGAGTCAGCTCCACAGCTAATTATTGATCCACACAGCTAATACTTAATTTTCAAATCAGTCGTCCCAAAATTTGCTGATTTTTGTTTTATTGGTGTGGAAGCTGATTTATAAACATTACATTTCATCCGACTATATAATGACATTTGGAATAATGAGCATGTTACACAAAAATGAGTCTATGTTATGGAAAACTGCAATGATCCTGTTATTTGTGACTTATTGAACCTCATACACACATTTGACGTTACGAAAATAAGCCTTCCCATTTAGGTGTATCACAATGATGTTTTGATCCTGTGAATGTAATATTATAAATAAATTAAAAAAAGGAATTTATATCCACTGTTTTGTGGATTAGGAAACACTGTTTTTTGTTTGTATTTACTTTTGAATGATTGTATTCTTTTTCTAGCCTTTTAATTTGTCTACATGTGTGCATTTATGTGTGTATACAGGTAAGTTTATCTATGTATGAAATACATATTTAACATATGTTGTATGTTTTTCTATTTTCTTTCTTTTTTCCTTGTAAAACACTTTGTAATCTGATTTGTGCTATAGTGCTATATAAATAAGCGCATTTTGACAGTATTGGATTATTAAAGGAATAATACATTTGTCAGGTTGAACTTGAATGCATCAGCTTCACAATGTAAATTAAAGAATAAATCAGTTTTGTGTTCAAAATGATCACTGGTTTGGTTTGTTTGAAGTAAATAGCCAATATCACTGAAGATCACTGAAGCAAAGCATTTAAAACCTCACAAACACACAACAGTGTGACTCATATAGTCATATCTATCTATCTATATATCTATCTATCTATTTATCTATGTATCATCTATCTATCTATTTATCTATCTACGTCACATCCTCATTAAAAGTTTATTAAAAGTAAGTATCAATGAACAAACAAAACCCTGCAGCCGACGAACAGAGTATTCATTAACTAATTGTGTAAACATCACGATGAGAGTAACAGCTCAGTCATGTTTGATGGCTAGTTGCCCAGTTTGGGGTTTTGGAACGTGTCAGTGTTTTGATTGAGACACAAAACTGGTTCCTAACAACTGATTAGAGCATGAAAAGGGAGCACCGTGCTCTGCCTCTCACCCAATACAGGTTTTGAAAAATGATGAATACATGGATCATTTGTTTCATAATGTGGTGTGAAGGAGTCTATTAAGACTGTAATAATGAAACAACTTAATTTGTTAATTACCTTTAATATTAGGTTTGATAAGCTATAATAGGTTATTGATTAGGCAGGGTTTTGGCTAAAATTATATGCTGCCCAGTTAATTTCTAATACACCTACATCAACCACATCAAACCTGACGGCACAAGCATGAACAACAAATGCAGCCAGAAATTATGAGATTTTGGCAGAAAGTCAAAACAAATCTAATTCTGTCCTAATAGGTGTACGTTTGACAGCACTTGACCAGATAGTAGTTTTTTCATGTTTCATAGTTTTTTCAATAACATGTTATATCCACCTGTACAAAAAACAAAAGCAGCACATTTACTGTGGTTGTAGAAGCTGTTTAGACTCTCCTGTTGACATAAATTAATCCTGTTTGTCAGGTCTCAGCCATCCAGGTGACATAACATAGGCCTATTTGTGTTCATGTTACCTCGTTGGTCAATATCAGTTTCACAGAGCATATTGTGTTCAAGCATGTTGCAGTCTGGGTTTGTGCACTTTGTTTAGCCTTGCTGCCACCACAACCTGGACATCAGTCTGCTCCTGAAGGACTCACTGGAAGAAATAGTTAAAACCTAAAAAACACTCAATAGTCAAGTCTGTCTCCAACAAAATACATTCATATTCAACTTTTTAATTTGTTTTTACCAAATACGGTGTGGGTACTTTTGGGAATAATTGCTGAATCCAAGAAGTGTTACATACCCATACCACATGGAAGTTGTAGTAAGAAGGTCGGGCGGATGGTTGGGCAGGGATCATGTCCTTTGTCCAACTTGTTGTTAGGTTTTGGCTACTGAAGTGCTTGGTTGAAAGATTATATTTCTGGTTAAATATGAAAGAAGTCCAAGTTTGTGGACAACGCCCCCAATTTAGGAAGGACAGCAGGACAAAGAAAGACATCAAGGCAAGATTGAGGAAAGCCAAGGCTGCTTTTGCCAGCTCAGCAAAATCTGAAAGACAAGTGATACAGCCAAAAACAAAGATCCATTTATGTAACAGCAATGTCCAAAGCTGGTTCAACGATGGAACCAGGCATCTTCTGGCCTGCTAAGATCATAAAAACCGAAAAGCAAGACCAAAGAAGAAAAATGACCTGGAGCAGAACGGTGACAGATGATCCGAGGAGGGAGGCTTATAGTCAGGGCTGGCTCAGGTGACCATCCCTTGGTTATGCTGCTATAGGCCTAGACTGCCAGGGGATTTCCCATGATGCATTGAGCCCCTCTCTCCTACTGTCCCTCTCCATCTGTACGCATTCCAGTTCTCAGTGAAAAACATAAGGGTCTGTATCAGCAGGAGCCAGGACGCTCCTTTTGAGTCGACAACCCCTTGTCCTTCATTTCAAATGTAAAACGGGCTACGAGTTTGTGTGCACTGTAGAAGGCATTGCACGCTCACTGCTTGTTGCAACCATTTTGATCTGGAAGTACCCTGACGAGAAGAAAATACATTTCTCACCATATCGTATTTGTACAAAAACGGCAGGCTAGGCTGACATTGAAAGGAAGTTGTCGTGAAAAAGTCCACCAGCCTATGACGTCATCCAAAGCTGGACGCCCCCCACCTCCACCCCCCACTTCAAAACTCATTCCGGCGCCGCTGACTTAATATGACCTAAAACTTAAAGGAGACGCTTCATGTTTCAAATAAACTGCTCCGACAGTTTTTGGTGTGAAAGCAAAGCGGCGTGGGTTTAAAGATGCCTTTGGGAAACCCAATGCCGGTCTGGGAGTCACATCGTAATCCTGTCCAGGAAGCTTGCCTTTGTCTGTGTGTGAGCGTTTGAGCGCTGACGTCACCAGGATCTGCTTTCAACAGCAGAGATCACAGGCAGAGGATGAACAGATCAGAGCGAGACAAAAGGGCCTGTGAAGGGTTAAAAGTACACAAAGCATTCCTCCTCGGCTTTTTTCCAGGAACAGAGAGAACATTTGAACAAGACAGAGAGCCAGGGAGGTACAGTGGTGGTTAGACACAGCGCAGGTTTTTTCAGTTTCACACAGCCCAAAGAAAACATCAATGGATGAGAAGTGCCGAGCAAGACCTTTTACATGAATGTGGCTCTCAAACTGCTCGTGAGGGGGAGACACCGTAAAAGGCCAAATGTATTTTCAGAGGCAAATGGGACTCAAGATTCAACGTTGAGCATTAACCTTTGAATTATTCCTTCCTGCGAGTATACTGTCTCTCTCTATACCCAGGAGACTTAGGATTTTTCACCATAAATAAAGTTTTATTTAAAATTCACAAATTTTAGATAATTAATCATAAAATTGTTGCTATAATGACAAAAACTAATATGAAATATGTCAAGCATATAGTTAACAATTTCTCCATCTTCTACCACCAATTTTATTCAAGACATGTTACAGGCTGTACCTTAAATTACTCTTCACTTGAACACAAATTTCTTCCCAATATGTGTTAAAAAAGTTATAGCTACAGATGTCCAAGCTGATGCCAAAAACTGTACAAATGATGTTTAAAAAAGAAGTTCTGACACGGTCACTGAGTGATAATTCTGCTTTGTTTCATTTATTTTGATAGTGTTTCCTTGTTCAGTCTGCCTCATTCATTTATTTATTTTTAATAAACTTTTGTATGGTTGGCCAAGATTTCAGTTGGTCATGGTAACATCTTGGAGGGTCAAACAGGGCTGTAATGTTCAGGCTTTGTTTTGTAAATCTTTTAACCTTCCCAGCCTTCACACTGTGACTCTGTGCAGCTTCCCATCAGTCTTGTCATCACAGTGAGGTTACCAGGGACCAAAACCTGTGCTCACCCGACTGCCTCTGGGCAACTTATGTTAAAGCGAGAGAGAGTCTGCACAGAAGTAATGGGTGAAAGGTTACAGTGTTACATCAAAAAACTGTTCCGGCATGTAACTCCCACAAAGACCACAAATTGTTGTTTCTGTTTCTGTGTGGCTTAACATAATACAATGTGTTTAGTGAGCTTTAGAGTGGGCTAGATGTATTTTTGGACTGCTCTCCCCTGCTTCCAGTCTTCATGCTAAGCTACACTAATCACGTCTGATGTAAGCTCTGTAACACACAAACATGAGAGTGATACTGATCTTCTCATCTGGCTCCCCGAAAGAAGGTAACTAAGTGTGTTTCCCCAAATATCAAACAGTTCCTTTGAGATTCATATGACCCCGTTTAATTTCAGTAACCTCGGGCATGTTGTTGAAGCTTTACCTGCTCACAGTGTAAAACCAGACTAAATGTCGGCTTTAGGAACTTGTGGAAGTGACCCTGTGGGTACACTCTTGCCCCTCCCTCTCCAGTCTTCCCTCAGCCTGGCTCCCTTCTTCTCTGACTGGGGAGTCTGTTGACAATTGGATTAAAATATTACATAAATAAGATTATGTAACACTTTGTCTTTGTGCGGAGAGGCTGACTGATTGGTTGTGACGTAACACTTTGCTGTCGGAGCTGAAACAGCATTATGGTGACTGCTGGGATTATCGGACCCAGTCACTTAGTGCCTTGCTCAGCAGAACTCCAAACACTAGCTGCTGGTGCAGGAATTAAGATGAGTGAGACATCCAAGAGTTGGTGTATGTTTTCAAATCCTACATCTCAAAAAGAAGGTTTTATTCACCCAAAAATAAAACTTAGAAATGTCTTAAATTCTAAGACATCCACTTGGAGTGCAGACTATGTGTATCTATTGTGTACTATGTGTACTATTGCATTACTATAGGTCTTGTATTTGCCTGTGCGTATATTTGGGGCCTATGAGTGTGTGTAGTGAAAAATAACAGAAAATAAAAACTGAATTTCCCCAGGAGGGATAAATAAAGGGTTGGTTATCACTACCACATTTATGGCAAATAGTTTACAAAGTTACATAATTAACATTCAACTCTTTTTGTTGTATCATTTCATTTCCTCATGGCCTGGAGGCAAATGGTCTGCAGCTCGGTATGAGTCAACGTTTGGTGACTGCAGGTTTAGACGACATGAACACACTTTGAAACAAACTGGTACTGTAAGTAGCTTTGATGCTTTAGATCTCTTAGAAAAGTTTTTTTTTCTACACTTCATTGTGTGTGTTATGTAACAATGATTTATATTTCTTTTTAATGTGAATGCCAAATACCATAATTGCATACTCTTAAATGCGTTGGGTTTGTTATGTAATCCAGAGAGGGATGGGCCGTTTGTAGCCTGGTTGCAGGCCTCTGAGTCACCAACCACATCTCTGATTTGTTCAGTGATTCAAACATGTTGAATCAAGTGAAATGGAAAATCTTATTATCAGGATAAGCTACTTCTATGGTATGAGTAGAAGAAATACTTCCATTGTGAGTTTGATCTTCCTTGATTAACTTTCTTCTTCTTTATTGTAGATTCTGTCCTGTCAGCCGGTGATGTTTACTTTTCTTTTGCCTTTTATTTGACTGCTCCTTTTTGCAGTGTACCCATGTATGTCCAAACAACTATCACTGGATTACTTTGATACTGAAGAAAACTTGTTCTTGGGAACTTCTTCTTTCTTATGTTACTATTTCACCATGTGTTTAACCCACATTTCCACTTCCCTACCCCAGTTTCCTCTTATCTCTTAGGTAAACTTCCCTCCTTCATTCTTCTATCCGTGTGATCTGTCCATCTCTGAAACATTAACATTTCAGAGTCTAAAGTGCACTTTTTACTCTCTTTTACGATCTGTTTGTATTTCCTGTGATAGTCTGTAGTTAGTCATCAAGATGCAATTTCTCTTGTATTCTTCCATTCAAGGATATGACAGAACATTTTTGAGCAAGTTGGCAAAAATCTGGATTTGGTTCATTAACATTTAAGAATGCCACTGCCAAAACTGAGCTTCCCCACATTTTTCTGCAACACATTTTGCCAATGACAGAAGCTAAAAAATGATCTTCAGGGGACTGAAGCTGCCCATGAGACACATTTCTGAATATGTTTCCATAGATGTTTTCATGTGTCTTTGCAGAAATCCAGCCTGACGGTCCAGAAGTCTTCATTGATATACCACCATCCAAAAAAGTATGACGTCAATTCTGCCCTCCTCAACAAGACAGTAGAAACCAGCATCATGTGTGTTCGTTGCAGGAAATACATGTGCAGGAAGTGGACTTCTCTTTACAAAACACAAGGAAGTCATGGTTACAGTTAAGATTAACCCAAAACAATTTAGTTGTTGGTATAAACCAGAATTATCCATTAAATCTTTACATATACATTTCATTTTTCAAAACTAGAAGAAAACAGAGAAGAAGAACCAGAATGTGCCTGAAGAACTTTTAAAAGTCCCACAGCTCACATTGCACAATGGCATGTAAATGAAGCAGACAGAAGCAGGTGGACTGAAACTGTAAATCACTCTGCTGTTCTCCTTTGAGGTGACAGATGGAGGCAGATTAAAACGAAGAATGTTTGGTGCTTGAATTTCCTTTGTGTAAATCTGTTGGTTTGCGTGTATGTCTCAGCCCCACCTGGTAACCTGTCAGCCTGCTCCTTTGTCTGCTCCAAATCCAGACAAAAAGCCCACAGTGCCGTCAACAGTGTTGCTGTGGGGCACCTCTGTTACCAAACCTGGAGGTGCTCAAGGTAAAACCTGCCCCTGACTGCCTGTCCATTATGTGCAATGTTCCAGTGACACAGATGTCATTTCCAGCATTTTCTGAGTTACACTGAATGGCCTTGAAGAGGCGCTACAACATGTGTTTACATGCTGTATTGTCCCAAAATGTGGAGGAATAAATAATCTTAAACTCCAGTGAGCCATGCAGATAGTTTTGGTTTTATTTGTCCATGTTTTGACTTATCTGTCTCTGGGATTTGTGCGTCCACCGCAGCACAACGGAGGGATACAGGCATTTTGTTTGTGTTGCTCACAGCATTTAAAAAACGACATTTAAAAAGTGTAAATTGTAGTGTTCTTCACCTCCATTGTACTCGAATGGATTCAGCCATTTCTTTCTCTTTTCTTTTTTTTCTTTTGTAATGTCAATGTGGGCTAACCCTTCATTGACCGTCACAACAAATTGCCTAACCTCAATCTTTAATTCTTCCCTTAAAGGAACAGTTTAACATTTGCTTTCTTACAGAGAGTTAGCTGAGAAGATCAGTATATCCGTCCATTAAATATGAAGCTACATCCAGCAGCCAGTAAGCTTAGTTTAGCACAAAGACTGGAAACAAATCAGCCTCCTCTAAAGCTCATGAATTACCCCTTTATATCTGTTTGTTTAATCTGTACAAAACTGTAGTGTAAAATCAGCAATATGTGGTTTTACGGGGGGTGTGTATCAGATTGTTTCTTGGCTGGGACAAGTAACTTCCTGGACTTCCTTCCTGCTTAGAGGCGTGACACAGTTTCCCGTCTTTATGCTAAGCTAAGCTACCTTGCTGCTCGTGGTAGCTTCATATTTAATAGAATAGTATCGACATTCCCATCTGACCTTCTGCCAGATCATTTCCAAAAGTGTCTAAACGAGTCATTTAACACTAAAACCAGGGCAAAGCAGGAACTCATTCACTGGTGGGAGAGTGTTGTTTAACGACCCCAATCATTTTATCTTTAATCACGACGATTGTGAGGAAAACAGTACAGCAATCATGTTACATAGTAATCCAGCAGGAATGTGCGCTTGCATCGCCTTGCCAGATGAGGTCAGGTGGCTTCGGCTGCACCCATGAACTGGCTCCCTTCAAATGAATGAGAGCGCTGCGTTTTTTTCATGCAGGGCTGAAGTCGGTCTGAACGCGACCTAAACCGTCAAACATCTCTTTAAAGAAATGAGGAGCAGACAAAAATGTCCTCATTCACAACTCAAACTGGTTCTCACAAAGACACCAGTACACGCACACGCACACACACACACACACACACACACACACACACATACAGCATGCCAGAACACATGGACATGTCTAGACACACTCTCTCTCATGTTTGACCCCTGTGACCCTGTTTCAATGAGCAGACTTCCAAAGGTCAAAGACACACACACTACACACACACACACACACACGCACACACACAATACATCCCTAATCCCTCAGTCTGCTGAACTTGCTAACCCCAGAACTCCAACAGAGCTCAAATTCAAACTAACTTGAATAGAATAGAATAGAATTCACTTACCTTTATATTTTTGATCTGCAGTCTTTTTAATTTGCGTTCCCTAATTCTGCTCCTTTCTTTTCGTGGATTTTTTTTGTTCCTAACTTTTATTACAAGCTGGCTGATTCATTTTAGAAAAATCTTCTTCATGGCCACTTTGCTGCTTCTTATAAAACACAATGAAACTTGTTCTGAAGTTTTTTCACTCACCCCTTCGGTCAGTTTTAGCAGCTTTTGCGGATTTACACTGATGAATGAGGAAAGTTCCTGTAGAATTAGACCTCATGTTTGATTCTGTTCTGGGGAATTACAGGGTGAATTAGGACCAGCAACAGGACAACATCACATTTATGAGCTAAACAAGAGAATTCGCCATTGAGTACACAAAGTCTTCAACATGCCATTTGAAATATTCAGTGTGTTGTTATGTAAAATGTAAATGATTAATTTCAGGAAACAAAATGAGCTTAAGTAGCCTACTTTTTCTTTTCCTTAAACCTCACCCACATCCTTGTATCCTTCTGTTGCTTTAACAAGACTTTGGTGATCATTGGGAAAGAGACATTCATCTGGTTACTGCTGTAAATGTGTTTCCAGATATGTAGTCTCGAGATCCTATATATTCTCAACCTATGTTAATATTTGGGGAAGATGGGTTTGTACTCTCTTCCTTCAGCTGAATAAAACCAACCTGATTGAAGCTCAACTTGTGGTCGGTGTGTGTCCAGCATCTCCTCTCTCTCGGTCAAGAAATCTTTGCTATCAATACTGGAGTCGAGATGAATGATTAATTAATGGTATGCTTTAACTCTCCTTTTTTCTTTTGCATGCACTTTGCCGTTGTGGAGGGTTCTGGTCTTCTGATCTTCCGTAGACATTTCTTCTTACTTTAGAAAATAGCTAGACAACAACAGTATTTTTCAAGGTTTTTTTTTTCATACTGGATGATCAGCTCTATGAGGAAGCTTTAATGTTATATCTGCTATTGTTTCAATCACTTGTTATTATTTGCTTTTCATCTGCTTTTCGCTGGACTGAAGACAAATTAGTTAATGACCTGCATTATTCTCCATAACATCCGTGCTTTGACGTCCAGGCACTGGAGGGTGTTACATTGTTTGTAATCATTGATTTATCTGTGACTCAAGGCCAAAGTATGAAAGAAGAAACACAAGACTGATCCCCAAGTTTACAACCAGAGAGCTACTACTGACCTACTGCTGCGGAAAAGTAAGTATAGCTACCAGTAATAAGTAAATACTCCTACCAACTACTGCCACTAATTAAAATAAAGTAGTAGGCCATGTACTGATTGTATGGTCCATAGGACTAGCAACATTTTGTAACATATTTAAAGCTGAATTCATTTATTTTTTGGCAACCTGGGGGCAGCAGAAAAAGATGTAAACCCATCTGACTTGTTATCATTTAAAGTTGCTGTGACTAACATGTTCGCAAATAGCTGCCTACTTCCACATCCAGCAGATACAGAACACAACATGCTAAATTTCAATCAGACATTTTGAAATGTCGGCCTCATCCTATAATAAACTGGTGTGTAAATATTGTGTTTGGATAACATGGATGTTAGCCAGGTCCATAAACCACGTATCATTATCTGGAAGTAAATAATATCACATGGCATGACTAAACAGAAGTAACATCCTGGAATAAAGTGACAGACATCTGAATTGAACAATGGTGGTAGAGACACGCTTGTAAAATATCTCCAGTTTAAATCACCACACCAGCTGGAAAAAAACTGGACAAAGCTCTTAAAGAAAAAGACCTGATAGAGATAAAGGTTAAAAGAAAAGTGTGACCAACATGTTCTGTTTGTATTTACAGCCAACGCATCTTAAACTTTTCCACAGTGACAGGTGTTAACAGTGAGTTCATTTGATAAGGGAGCAATAAGTGTCAAAGTTCAGACATTTTTACAATCGGGCTATAAAACTTTTACACTCTGGTGTTGATGTTTATTTATTTTCCTCCCTTTATTCACCAATTAGTGAATACACAACATGTAGTAGTAGTATATAGACACTATGGACATATTAACAAATACAAAGGCAACAAAAGAGAGAAGACGACAGCCAAAGGGAGATAAGAAATAAAAACAAAAGAATGGGGCGTTATCTGTTTGGATTTTGATAAATAAGATTGGATACTAAAATCATGTCATTGTCACATGGTAATGATCACTGCTGGTGTGTTAAAGTTGTTGCTGAGTCAGTTGCTGAATCGTCTTATGGTCCAGTTTCAACATTATACTCACAGACTCACAGAATCCGAAATATTCGCATACTGAATACCTGGATGTTTGCTTCATGCGCCACTGAGCAACTTCCAAAGGAAAGAACAAGGCCCCGTCTGCAACGCTGTATCCAGTTCTCTTTAGACATCCATGGCGTGGTGATATCGGGAAAGAAGTGCTAGGAACCAATAGCCTGGGAACCAGACAAATCTGCGAGTTCATGTTTCATTTGCTCTGGCAGATACGTCTGGCCCCTCTCCCATTCAAACTGATTTCTCTGCCTATTTATCAGGCTAACCAATCACAAGTGTTTATCTAGTACGAGGCGGGTTTAATACGATGACTGACAGAGACGAGCACCATTCAGGTATCTTTTTAAATATCCAAGATGGCCGACTACACTGGCAGTATTAAACGGACTGGACGGTACATTTTCTCTAAAAGAGAACAAACATCTGCACTTAAACTTAATGTTGATAAGAAATATGTGTTTGCTGAACTTCTGACAGGACGTACCGTCCGATAGGACAGCGTTTCATCGCTCTGATTGGTTGTCTCCACCCTTCGATAACGATATTCCAGACTAATATGCATTTGCGAATTAGTCTGGCGGTGCCAGGCTAAGGAACCAACTTCTGGGAACAATAATCTAAACAAACAACGATGTCTGAAGTGGTGTGTATGATACTGGCTGTCTTGTGTTTTCGGAGAAGCCTTAAAAAGTCAGATAAAACAACAGTGACCAATCCTCTGTTTCACAGTTCCTCTGTTTTCACAGTAACGGCAACATCTTTCCTCTTTCGAGTCGCCATGTTTACAGTTGAAGAGCCCTCTTTGCTCCTGTAAGTCAACGTCATGGAAAACAACGTCCAATTTGTCTTGAAAGGCAAAAAAATTCTGACACACTCATAGTTGACCACTATGATGCTCTACTCGAAATAAGACACCTGAAGCTCATTTTTGTTCCCAGTGTCCTACGTCTGTCAGGTCCGGCCATTATCTGGCTGATACTGTGTAGTCTGAACACGGCATAAGGATAACAAAGTGCTGTTTTCAGACAGACTCACCTCCTGCACTCAGACAGTTAGGGTCAGGTTAAATGTTCGATCACAACTAGTTTGTACGACATGTTGTCCGACCTCGTCAGAAATCATCAATGCTTTTATAGTTGTTCTTCAGGGCAACACTCGTAGGTGGAGTGAAAAGCTGGGGGAGACATGATATTGTTAAAATATGAAGATAACTACTCAATTTCAGAGAGCCTCCCCTTGAAAGTATGCATAGTGTTGCACTCAGTTGTTCAAATGAAAAGTGACAGAAATGGAATGAAAAATGCGAGCTAGAGAGAGATGTTCAAGTTGTCATATGCACAATGTTGGCAATTCAATTCTTGAATCTCAGGCTTCCACCGACAGTGCTCTTACATATATAGATATAGAAAATAAAATTATAAAGAAAGTGCACAGTGGTGACTTTAGAGCTTTGTCATTATCATTCTGACAACTTCTGTTTGCTTAGTTAATTTCTATCAACAAAATGGCTTGATTCTGCTCCAGTATTCCAAATGTCTCCATTAGTTGTGTGTTGTGTTGTGTGTATGCGGCTCCAAACTGCTGCCAATCTACAATAACCTCACTTCACTTCACTGCTAAATGCTCCTTTATGTTCACCAGCTAGTCGTTTGTCTGTCTGCTGTTGGCTGCTGAGCAGGCTGTGTGCAGTGGGTTTCTTGGAGCTTTTTCTCTGAAAACAGCTGCCTGTTGCGGACGAAAACGACACTATGGGAGTGATGAGAGGGAACCAACAGTAAAGTTACTGACGAGGCAGCTAAATAATGAGCTGAAACTTATTAAGCTTTGTAAAGCCGACGGGAGCTGCAGGTTCAGGTGATAATTATCTGTAGGTTCATCACTAAGCAACCCCCTTCACATGCATTCATCTAATTGTACATCCTTGTGCGTAAGAAATTGCATTGTGAAAGCCTGACCTATAAAGTCCAAGTTGTCCATAATACTGTTTGTGCGCGTGTCTGTGTGTGTGTATGTATGTGTGCGTGTGTGCATGATTGTGTGCATCTTGAGATAAGTAGGGCTAGTTTTAGAGAAGACAATAAAGTGAACTAACTTGATGAATGAATGACAGCCTGTGAATGCACACACACACACACACACACACACACACACACACACTCACTGCATAGCACAGTGTAGTGAAGTGGGTGACCTGGATACCACTGTCATGTGAGAAGACGTGCTAACTGCCTCTTTCCTCCATCCCTCTATCTACCCCTCACATGATTGTCTTTCTCTGTATTTTCTTTCCTCCTTCAGTGTCTTTTTGTTCCTCTCCTCCTGTCTGCTGCTTCTTTCTGTACTGTACTTACTCTACTTATGTATTCCCATTTAATACAACTTAATCTTTCTACTTCTCAAAACGTCTCATAGGTAAAAATTGCACATTATACTCCACTTCGTTTGTCTGACTGCTATAGTTACTTTACAGATTAGGTTTTTCATATCCTTCCTGTCCATTGAAAACCACATATCTCCGAATTGGTGATTTTGAAAATTGATTTTATTTCTAATAAACTGAAGGATGAAGTGTTTCTTTGAGGATTGAGAAAACTACCCTACTTCTTAAACTAAATAAAATATTTAAAAAAACCCTATGGGTTAGTGTTGATAAACACTGTCACAAAGCTTTAAAAAAAAAAGAAAAGCTGAGCAGGTGTCCAGGATACCTATCCATCAGCTGCAGGACGTCCTTCTTTGGCTATCTAGCAACGTCTAATTATATTATTATAAGGACGGGGCCTATTTACTCTGCTAAAGTTTATGTACACAGTGTGCACTCAGCAGCTTTATACAAAACAACACAGTCAAACAACAGGGAGGACGACACAGTCAGACAACACATCAACACGACACATGTCGACAAAGACAGTGTGCAAACAATATAATTTTGGCACTAATGGAACCCCATACTGGAATATTTGCTCCAATATGCTTCAAACAAAGTGCTTGTCAGTGCTTGGGGTGGGGACGTGTTCAGACTACGCCTTATATGAGCTAGTATGCTGCGCAACATGTCTTTAGAAAGTCTGATGGATCGGTTTCTAGAGTCATAACGTTACCTTCCTTTATGAAACAATGTTGACACAGGTTTTATCCACTTGTCTGTATCCAGAAGGGCTGTAATTTATGTGGAAACGATTAAGCTCCCAAACAGCAGTTGTAAGAGAAAGACAATTAAGACTGTTGCTGCCTTCAAAGAAAATTGTGAGGTAGTAGTTTGAGGACTATAAAATATGTTTGGTGTTAAAGAGTCATGAGAACACCATTTTATAACAGTTGTCCTCTAGGTGTTTCAGTGCAGCAGGTCACTAATATACCTGGTGACTTGACTAAAACAATGTTTATGTGGAGGGAAGGTGGGGAGTGACAGGCTGGCTTCAGGTTCATCACATGATAAAGGTAACCATTGTTCAGTTTACAACAGAGTTCACAACAGTGCAAATGTGTTTGTGCTGTTCTATTCTGTTGCAGTTGTGAGGGCCAGTTTGAGTTGTAGACCTTGAGAGGAGAGGACGGTTTGTCAGATCATCACCTCTTTAAAGGGTTGTTTGAGGGTTCAGGTTAGACATGTAGTTGTGATGGTTAAGGTTAATGGCTCAGTATGCCTGAAAAGCTAGAAGGTACCCGTTTTAAATCTCCAAACTATGAGAGGCCATTTAGGTCATAATTCATGCTGTTTTCACACACACTCTATAGTAATCGATTTACTCTATACTCTCTAACACACACAACTATACCCTCTTACATACACAATCATACTCTCTCTTACACACACACACACACACACACAAACACACATTTGTCTGGGCCATAACAGAGCAAGTGAGAGACAATGGTTGGGCATGTGAATTAGTACCATGAAGTGTGCATGAGACAGTATGATGATGTGCAGTATGTAAGTCAAAATGTGTGTGTCTGAGAAAGAGTCTCAACATGTGAAAACAGCTCAACAGAGGATGTACTTCCTGCGGCAGCTAATGAAGTTCAACCTGCCACAGTCAGTGGTGGTGCACTTCTACACCACCATCATCGAGTCCATCCTCACGTCCTTCATCACCATCTGGTCCACAGAGAAGGTAAATGGCTGCATTCTGCCATCTCTTCAGGACCCTGAGGCGTCCAGGAACTAGATGAATAGAAGATTGTAGCCGAGACTATATTAACATATGGTCTCCATAGCTGACTCAATACTCAATACTCAATCGTTTGGACTATTATATTTGAAAATTGCACACATTTTTTATACTTTATACTGTGAACATTTGCATGTACAAACTTTACAGCAGTACTAAAACAGACATATTTTAAATAATCGTTATATGTTTTACATTTTTTTATTGTAAATGCTTCTATTTTAGGATATATTTATGTTTCCTGAGTTGCAGAACTTGCTATTTACTTAGGAAAAACACTAAGAGAAAATAACTCTTACTTGTTTATTGTTATTAACCAAAATACAAAGACAAATTCCTTGAATGTGTAAGCTTACCTGGCACCCCCACCTAAGTGAGGGACAATGTCTGTGTGTTGGAGAATTTATCATGGTTTAGCCATGATATTTGTACTTATTTAGCAGAGGACTACTGTGTAGATGCCATTTAATAGTTTTTAAAACATAGAATCAACTCGGGAAAAGTAGTTGTGATATTATGACGTGCTATGACAGCTCTGCAAGCATGTTCTTTTTATTTTGGCACAAATGGAACCCCATATTTTATCTTTGAGATGCATGAAGAATAGAAATATATCATTCATGTTACAAAGTTATCAGCAATGTGCACTTGCATGCATGCGATTGGTCAAAGCAGTATCTTGCTGGATGACATTGCATTGCAGTGCAGCAAAAGTTGAATCAGGGTCATCTTTTTTTTGCCGTTATTTTGCAGGCACTATCTGCTTTGGCAGCCCCCCCCCCCCAGTTCATCTTTAATTTATATTCACACAGCTCCTTCTCCAGCCACAGAAGGCTTTATATTTTCTTCACATACGCAGAAGTACTAACCAAGACCTGTAAACAGACTTTGATGTGTAAAATCGGGGGGTTCCCCTTCAAACAAACTATGTCAGCTTACATAGCTGACTGACAGCAACAAGCTCCACATACCTGCAGGGATGAAACAGTATAATTGAGTTTTATATGTGCCTTCCTGTTTGTTCATTGTTGTATGTCTTCTTGGGTGTGTTTTGCCTGCTATCTGCCCAGAGACACATCCAAATACAGTAATTCCCACTCTGGTACAAAACATTGAATGACAACATTTATCTTTAATACTGGACATGATCCATACAAATAAATTAAATAAATGTGTATAGATGACATGATTTGATATGTAGTATATCAATTATATCTATGTACTAGCTGTGATGCCATATTAAACAGATCAAACAGGATGAAATGGCTCAGTGTGCAGGATAATTGGTTACATGTTGACAAAGGATTGACATTTCTCTCTACTGTACTGTGTTATATAAATGTTATCGTGCTGTGTACGTCGTGTTACTGTGTTCCAGCCTTTTTGTTGAGCTAACATTTTTCCTCCATCTAATCCTTTCCTGCCCAGACTGTTTATTCAGCTATATAAAGCTATAAAGAGCTTAATAAAAGAATAAGGTTTCCAGATCACCAACATCACAATCAGCCAAGAGTTAAGAATGTAGAGCTTGTGTGTGTGTGTGTGTGTGTGTGTGTGTGTGTGTGTGTGTGTGTGTGTGTGTGTGTGTGTGGTTTCATAGCTGCCATTGTGCTAAGTAAAGACCCAACACCTGCTGCAGTGGATTTACCAGAACAGAGCACTGGAGAGAGACAACACACTACATGGCCAAACGCATGTGGACACCTGAACACCCCAATTGTGATTCCAAAACCATGGGCATTCATCTGCTGCTCTAACACTCTCTACTCTTCTGGTTTGAGGTTTTCCACCAGATTTGGAAACCTGGCTGTAGAGATTTGCTCCCAGGCAGCCACAACAGCATTAGTGAGGTCCAACACTAATGTTGGGTGATAAGGTCTGGCTCACACTCGACGTTCCAGTTCATCAGGAAGGTGTTATATGGGGTTGAGGTCAAGTCTCTGTGCAGGCCAGTCAAGTTCTTCCACACCAAACTGGGAAAACCATGTATTTATGGACCGGGCTTTATCCATGGGGGCATGAAACAGGAAAGAGACAATACTATATGTATATATTGCATAACATATGATATGCCACATGTATGCTATATGCTATATATATATATACACTCTGTAATATTTAATATACATGTAATATACTTTGCGGCTACCAAACACACCACTATCTCACATGAGACATTACTTCACTACTGGTTTAAGTGCAACACTGACCATTGGGTACTACATGTATACTGCTTGCCCTGTAATTTTGACTTGTTTTTTATCTTGTATAATTTATATTTTCTATTCTTATTTTTCTATACTTCTATTTATTTCTTACTTATTTCCTTTCCTTTTTTTATGTCCTTGTGCTGTTGCAACCCCTTAATTTCCCCTCTGGAGATCAATAAAGGCTTGTCTTATGGAATCCTAAATAATTACATGTTGTAGCATTAAGATTTCCCTTTATTGAAAAAGTACATATACGTTCAGTGTGTTGTGTTCACATACTGTTGGCAATACAGTGTACCAGATATAGAGAAAAATACCCGGAGCTGTCTTGTCTTGACCTTTTCAGAAGACAGAACAAAGAGGGTCCAGCAGACTGATGAAGATGTGGTGAGACAAAATGAAATGGACAGAAGCAGCAGGTTTCCCCTCATCAGCTGCTGCCCCCTACTGGTTGCTGGTGGGACTTATACAAGCTGTCTTAAAGTAATCACTGATGAAATCTCACTTTGTACACTTGAGTTTTAGAAGCAGATTAAAACTATGCTGTAATGCCTCAACACAGTGGTTCAAAGGCAAAAACTGTTATAATCAATCAAGCATTTAGGCCAATTTTTCATGTAAAATCTGCTGGTTCGAACCTCTCAAATGTGAAGATTTCCTGTTTTTCTACTCTTATTTAATAATAAACTAAATATGTTTGGGTTTAGAATCATCTTTGGCTGTGAGAACTTGTGTCAGGTATTTTTGTACTATTTTCTGACATTTTGTAGACATTTTTTGATCAATAATAGTAGACAGGGATTTGGTTGGTCAGTTACTATACAAGTCATCAAGTCAGTCCTTCAGCAAAGAAAACACTTTAATACACAGTGATCATCATCCATGACAAATAGCCTATAATCAACATGGAGACACACAACAAGATGTTCAAGTACTGGAGGAGATTAAAAAGGAATTCCACTGCAGTGAACAGAGTCTGCAAAACTATTACATTTTTCTTAATTTTCTCATGTAGTTAGCTTTTTGGAATTTTACTTTATTTTTTTTATCCTAACAGTGAGGACTGCAGTGATTAAAGGCAAGAGCTTTGTAAGGGACTTCACAGTTCATTTACTGTCATTAATACTCCTTCGTGTTTATACTGATCTCGTGCACAATTTCATTTCCTGTGAAATGAGATAAACCATCGATCTAATATAAATTAACATGTCATGGGTTATTTTGTTTTGTCTGGCAACAAAAAACCAGTGCAACTTCGGTGCATCTGTTGTCAGAGCATTGTGCTGTTTTAGTTTGGAGCAGACTGGACATGAATCCCAGAGGTGGGATCAGAAGATGTGAAACCCTCTGTGGTTCAGCTGGTCAACTACTGACAAGGCTGAATTAAGTAACCAAAGTTCAAAACCCACTTGGCCACATATACCGATCTATTAATCAGTTAAACCCATCCCGTTTTAATTAGCCAACCAATGGCTAAATGATGTCTCGGTCCTTTCCAGAATTGATGTTTTGACTGTCATAGGTGTTGATTTGGAAGTGGTTGTTTTTGTTTTTTCATTCTTGTAATACTGATTCTTCCTGTGTCTCTGAGCAGCAGGTACAGAGTGAACAAGCACAAGGATTAGTTGAACTGGTATTCAACCCTTTAGGTATTTAGCTGATGTTATCTCATCTCAGTACGGATTACTGATTCAGCAGAGAAAGCAACTTTGAATTCTTAGCAGGAAAAATGCATTCGTTCTGCAAGTTAGAAGACCAGAAATACTCAACGGGGAGGTTTCTGAAATGCAGTTAGCAAGTGCTGAAACAATTACTGATTTATCCAAACACATTTGGATATTCATTCAAGTCACTGGTCAAGAGCCACACATTCTCTGGTTCCAGTTTCTCAACTGTGAGGATTTGCTGCTTTTCTCTGTTTGATATCATGAAATGAATTTAACATTTTTGCATCTGTGACTGACTAACTGGGCAAAACAGACAACGGCTGTGGAGCACCAAAGGCCTCATATTCAGTTTTTCTGGAGGAGGAATATGCACCACTAAGTCACAACAATATCAAGGTGGGTCCTGCATTATTATCTGCGTTGGAGAGGGCCCTGTGTCATAATTTACACAATGTATATTCCTAAATACAATAAGGATTTTAACAAATTACCAAAAACAAAGGGGTCAAAGGGGGCCGGCCCCTTTACCCCTGAGGCCCCCAAGGGTGTTTTATACCAGCAATGTTGGACAGACAAAACAAGCAATTTGCAGACATGATCTTGCATTTTATCAAGTAAATGACAAAAAGTACTTAATAGATGCAGCCCTACAGTTGATGACATGTGACATCAACTCAACATGGCGTCCGTGGTGTACTAATTGTTTAATTCTGGAGGAATCTGATTCAGTAATGTGTTGTGTCAGTTTAACAAACCTAATTACCATGTTAAGCCATTAAGATCAAAAAAGTTAAAAAGTAATGATGGACAGTAAATACTAATATTACTGAGTTGAATGCATCATAGATGGAATTGGGATTAAACTCCTATTAACATGTTATCTTGACGTCATAGAATTAAAAAATATTTCGAAGAAACCACAGCTTCAGTAGTTTATTAAACAGCAGCAGCAGATGATAAGCCCAAATCAACACCTTTAATTTGTTTATTAGAGAAACTGAATTACTTCCAATCTAGTAATGTAATTCTGTAATGCATTCTGACATAATTAATTTAGATTATTACTCCCAGTGACTGACAGCGTTACAGTGCATGTGACCATGGAGGTATAATGTCTAACCTGTTCCTCTGAGCAGCAGGTAGACAGTAGAGATGGTGATGGCAGTGGCGGTATAGGTAAACACAGCATTATAAAAAGTGTTGGTCCTAATTCGTTCTCCCAGCGTCCTCTGGGTCTCCTCCAAACGCCTCAATACCGCCTCAGACTCCCACTGGTCCCCTCTCTCTGCTCTCTCCGGTGCTGCTAACTGCAGCTGAGCAGCCTGTGTTTCAGCCTGTGCTTCAGCCTGCGGTCTGGTCTCCAGCAGCTTCTTCACCACCGACAAGTCGCCCTCAACTCTACCGAGCCCCTGCTCCAGTTGTCCCAGTTGTGGGGGGAGGGACTCCAGGAGGGACTCTGTCTTTTGGCTGCCAATGTGCAGGTCTTTTAAGGCTGAAAGAGGCACTGTGGGTAAGTCTGCGGTCCGGCCTCCCTTGTCCTGAAGGCTGCTGTGCCGCTGTGTGAAGGCGTCATTCAGAGCGACCCTGAGGCTGTCGATGAGCCCTCGGAGCTCGTCCTGCTGGGAGCGATGGTTTCCAGCCTGGACTTTGAGGGCTTCCTGCAGGCTCTCTGGACCTTTCTGGGCCGCCAGCAGCAGACTCTTCAGCTCCTACAGATGACAGAGGTGAAGATGTATCAGCCGAAACAAAGATCGGTACACACTGGTGTCCTGCTGATGTGCTGATACAAATCAAATATACAGCACAAGACTCAAAAGCAACTTTATAAGGAAAAGTGTAAAGTATGTGTGTTTGCTTGTAAATGGAAAATGTACTCGGGCACAGAGGTGCTTTAAGCTTAATGGTCACATGTGCATACTAACATTTACTAACTAGCACCAAGCACAAAGTACAGCTGAGGCTGACGGGAATGTCATCAGTTTTGCAGGTATTTAGTCATAAACCAAAGCACTGGACAACTTGAAATGTTTTCGACGTGATGATTTCACTACATGAAAAGTGATAACACTTCATCCTGTGTGGAGCATGACATAAGTGGACCGACCGACCGATACTGCCATCCCTAGTGCTGCTGGCATGGCTAAAAATAAATTAGTGCAATATTGAAAAAAGCAATTAATAATTCAATTCATGTCAAAATGTCAATAAATCAGTACAATCACTAAAGCCCAACCAGGCCACTGAGTGCATCATTTTTCTCAGCACTGTTTTTTCAAAATTATACAATTAGTGCTGAAACGATACATAAATGAATCCCACTGCTGCCATCACCCCTGCTCACCTGCAGGCGGACACGGTTGACATACGTCGATCCCATGACCCCGATCAGGGCCCCGAGCACCGAGCCGATGACAGACCAGTTCTTGGTGCGTTCCGCTCTCGTCCTCTCCTTCTCGTGGCTCTCCCTGACGCCCGCTGAGAACAAGGCGAACTTCTCCCTTTCCGAACCCTCTGCGTTCTCATACGCTGTCCGGAGACGACGCTCCTCCTGCGGTCAAGAGAGATCACAAAGGTTCATTATGTATTATATATACTTCAATAAACTGAAGTTATTCCATAAACAGGTACATTACTAAACAGATCTCTATCTGTTATAAGTATATTTCCTATAATCTCATTACCGATATTATTATTTTGAGCATATGATTACTTAGAGGTAGGCCCAGCCGGACTGGGATAATAATCCAGGAATAAATCATTTTTGGTACTTCTGTGTTTGTTTTGCACCTCCATTTCTTCAGAGCTTTGAATGGACTTCTGTGGTCATCGTGGAGCTGAAACGGCAGGAACTGTGTATCTGTTTCCCTCCACCTATTTTTACGCACATTTTCAATTGCCTCGGCTAACCTGCAGCAGTTTGTGCTCCAGCGTGGCCAGCTCCAGGTAGTGAGCCTCCTCCCTGGAGACCCTGTCCAGCCGGTCTCTGACCTCCTTCAGCCTGACCTGCAGGGCCTCCAGGCTGGCATGAGCCTCGCGCACCATCCCTCTGGCCACCATGAACGCTGCCTCAGCCTGGAAGAAACAATGTATGTCTGAGACTCAGTATCTCTCAGTATACATCATTTGTCCTCCATGACAAGTGAATCTATAATGCATGACAGTAATGCACCATGGAGTCTGCAGATCATTTGGTGTTTTCACTGACTATTAACATGCACACACATCATCCAGGATTTCCTGGGTGTAATGCTTCTTACTGTCTGCTGACCTCAGTGACCTTAGTCTGGGCCACGCGGACCTCGTTGAGCCCGACAAACTCCTCGTACCGCTCCCACCAGTAGTTGACTGTGGCGGTAGCCGTCTGAGCCGACCTCTGACCCCAGTGCCGCCCCAACTCACCTGCATGCTGGAGGAGGGAGAGAAGTCAGTGGCAGTCGACACGTTGGCAGGGATGTCTATGGTCTGGAAAGTTGTTATGAACAGTGAGAAGGGGGATTTCCTGTACCTGTAAGGCAGCCAGGGCACGCTCCTTCACCACCTGTGCTCCCCCCTTCCCGTCGGGAGGGGCGGGGTTAGTGGGTGGGGGGGGCCCGGGCTGATGGTGAGCACTGTAGGTTCGGACCAGAGTGACTCTGCCGGGCAGTGATCCAGGCAGAGAGAGGCGGGACAGACAGCCCGAGCCATGAGCCCAGAGACAGATCTGAGCTCCTCTGTACCTGACACAGTAAAGATACTATCAATCATCGGCTTCTGTGCACTATTTTTATGAAGAATCAGCCAGAAAAAGCTCAAGTCTTCCCTGTGGACAACCTTGTGCAAAGGTACCTCATTTATAAGGGCAGCAGTCAGAAGTGCAGCTTGAAAACTGATAGAGCAGCTACAAAGCCAACACTGGAACAGGCACCTGTGAGAACAATAGTTCAAAAAATAAAATAAGATGACTGACAAACTATCAACTGTGCATGTTGCAGAGATTCAAGGCATTTCATTTAGACAATCGCTAGATGTGTGCTGTTGTGTTAAAGGGATCTGACTATTGAACTGGGTCCATAAAATACTTCTGATACAATCTCAGCTGGAGTTCTTCAAAAATGATAAAACTTATTATTAATACATTTAGGCTGCATCCACTGCAAAACAGGGATTATTATGTAAATCAAAATAAGCATTAATGCTTATAATTTAATTCATTAATTTAAGACTGAACATGTATTGAATAAAAACAAACTCACTAAATTAATGAATGACAACAGATTCCAGAAAATATTTTTTTACTGTGAAATGTGACAGTAAATGGTGTCAAATGTTGAACTGTCCTGAAGAAAAATTCTTTTGAAAATCTGCGTCCAGACATGCCATTAGAAAGACCATCAACCCTACTCTGTTGTTAATTTGACACTTGTTTTAAGTGTCATAACTTAACACTAAAATAAATTACAGAAATTTAAATTCCACAATTTGCCAACTTCCTAACCAAATCTACTGTAACAGATACTAAATGTACAACCTGGGGGGAAAATATGGACTCTGTACTTGGATGATTTCCCAACACACACAGTGAACTTCTTCATCATACTATTAACATACAACACGTCTGACACTGGCTGATACTTCAAATCAATAACCAGAGAGACTGGAGGAAGATAAAGTTTACAGGGCTTACAGTCATTAGGATAAATTACATTTTTCCTCCAAGGTTATCTGACCGGTCTTTCATCTTCCCTCTCCTGCTTCACTCACAACTAGATACATTTTAGCTCCACGTTGCTAACAGTTACCGGTTAAATGACGTTTCAGTACAAAGTCTGTACAATCTTGTGATCGGTCCCCTAATATCAAAACAAATATACCTGCTTTCTTCAATGTTGTCAAAGCACACATGTCACACGGATGAAGCTTCATGTGGCTAGCCAGATAGCATCTTGATGTCAAATCAAACAGCCGGTTTGCTTTTCGCTCAGGCGCATAAACGTCATTCTACATCCGGGTCACGGGTCACCGCCGGGGTCCTCACAGCACGGATTAGAAAGACAACTGTCTGTGTTCGCTGCAGAAACACATTTATTTCTTTCCCTCAGCCCACTGTGACGAGTTTTAGACATGTCTGGCAGAGAAGGTGAGACGTCGCTGTATGTCCTGGTCAGCGGACAGGGTCGTTCATCGTTAATGGTTACATTTTAGATCAGGTAACGTCGCTGAGCGGAGCGTGTGTCGCTGCGTGGGTGAGCCAGCTAACGGCCTCCGGGCAGAGCGCGAGCCCGACACCGTCCTCCGCCTTCACCAAACTACACAGAAACTGTGCCTCAAAAATGCTTTAGTGGTTGTCGTCAAAGATATACATAAGGCAGGCGATGTATGTAGACCACGTAGGAATCATTGCAATCGTCTGGGACATTCGGCTTATAAAAATCTCACAACTGCAAGCAACAAAAAATAAAAATCTGAACTATTTTAATGTGGTAATCACCAGTCAAGCTAGTGTTAAGTCTGAAATGTGAGATTGTCGCGGTGCGGGCAGCCTCTTGGTTCACTGGACGCATGTTAAACTGAGGAGCAGCTACGTACTTACAAGTCATGGTGTAGCTACCAGGCAGGAAATATTTTTCCGATAAACCAAGTAAATAGTCAGATTTATCAAAGGAGGACGGCGTGGCGTCCTGGTCAGTCAGTATTACCAGTAGATTATTGTTGGCAGGCAGTATGCTGATATAATATTTATTCATTTATTGTCCTCAGGAGGCAAAAAGAAACCACTGAAGGCGCCCAAGAAACAGTCCAAGGAAATGGATGATGTAAGTGTCTCTCTCCTACGATTATTTTCATTTTAACGATTACTTAAATGTCTTCATAGTTAATTGCATTTATCTTTTATATAATTGGCATTTTCACGTTCTTAAATATTTTGTGTTGTGTATTCCATTCTCTGTATTTTCAACACTTAAGTTTTCACATAGAATATATATTTAATTGGCAAAATGAATGTTGAAAAATCCCCTAAACTATTTCTCAGAGCCCAAGTAAATGTCAGTTGAATATCTCTTGTTTGAGGCAACATTTCTTTTTTGATGCTGTTTGTTTTTGTTTGCTTTTTTTGTTTGGCTCTGGGATGCTGTGATATTGTACATTTGTAGGACTAAAGTGACTAATCACATTATTGCAGAAATAGTCATAAATAAATGTTAGTAGCAGCCCAAACTGAAGAGGAACAGGAGACTGAAGTGTTATCGTGAAAAGAGGAGTCAAAGGGTTGTTTAATGTCCGTGTGTCTGCAGGATGAGATGGCCTTCAAGCAGAAACAAAAGGAAGACCAGAAGGCCATGGAGGCGCTCAGGGCCAAAGCCACGAAAGGACCTCTAGGTAAGACTAGAAATACAGCCATGTTGTATATGATGTATGTGGCCCTTAAAGGAAATGTTTCTGATTCTCTTTGAAGTCCATCTTAATACAATAATCACATGCCATATGTACATTGAAAGAGTTGGGTTTGGGTTTATGCTTATGCTTGATGCAAGGGGTTAATGTGAGTCCTGCTGTAGATACCTATGGCGTAGGTTTTGATTCATATATCACGGTCAGATTTTACCCCTCGATAGCACCCCTGAAACACTAGACGGATGTATCGTACGTGCCACTTTGTACTGTGTCACTTCACACTCTAATTAAGAGCCCTGTGCTACCCTCATATGTATAGAACTGGAGTTGCATCCAGGTAACTTCTCTTTCTTCTTGGGTGCTTTTCATTTCATGCTAACGTGTCTCCCTGCTTCCGTCACTCGCGTCTCTTCCTCTCATCTTATCTTCTCCCAGTGAGGATTTGAGAGAGAGAGAGATGCGAGGAAGAGACGCGAGGATACACCTGTGTCCGAACAAACCTTCACACGACTACCAGGACAAATAAAAGTACAAATTATACTTTCCCTGTCCACATGTCTGCCTGGGTGCGTGTGGTATTAATTTATTCATATGCCCGTATCCCCAAAGATTTGTGTGAGTTGAACATAGTGTTGGACAACCGGACATTCGTCAAACCTGTACGAATGCATCTGTGTTCGCAGACATCCAATGCCATATTAACAGAACCGTGTTTGCTTTGGAGTACTTCCAGCCCTTTACAGGGAACGATAACTAACACGTACATAAGGGCAAGTATTGTATTAACATGGAAAAATCCTACCTATCCTTAAGGCCGGAAGTCAGGACATAAATGAATCTGGACCAATTAAACTTCTCACATATAATAGTTAATGTGAAATCAAAACAACTCCTACTTTCATCTATAGTCTACCTATCAGTTACAAACACATCAACAACTCTTTTTAAAATTGACACACTTCAGAACAAAAAGTATTGGTCAAATTAGAGGTTTTCTTACACACTGTTTCCTGTCTTGTTTTTGCCTCCAGGCGGCAGTGGCATCAAGAAATCGGGCAAGAAGTGAAATCTGAATCTGACAACGATGTTTGTTTGCTCCCCGGCCTCGCGTCCTTCGTCTGCGATGTGTGTATGCTCGCTGAGAAGACTCCGTTTTTTTTTTTGCTCTGTTAAACATTAATCCCATCAAACTCAAAACCTTTCCTGGTGTTGATGAAAATGTACGGAAAAAGAATTTTATCATTTTGTGGATTTCAAGGACAGGAGTATCTGTAACCAGTCAGGCCCGGTACACACACATCATAACTCACTAATGGCAAGTAATTATAGTGTTCACATTGTAATATTCGTGGAGAACAGTTCACTCAGTCATACACACTGACCAAAATATTCAAATCCAGCTGAGAAATGTAAGTCTGCAGCTTTAGAAATGGAAAGCTTGAAATAAATCCAGATCTCCACCATATTTTTTTTTCTTAGTCCATGTGAAACACAAATCACCCCCTATTTTTTCTGATTTTTGTTGTATTGTAAACAGGGAGATACTAATAAAGTTTTTGTAAATACTGCGTGTCATTTTTATTCTTGGAAAGGAATCCGTCAAGAATCTCAACCTTTTAAACTGTGTTTAACGTCACAGTAGTTTTCTTTTAAAACTCAAGTTATTTACTGTTTCAGGCAGAAAAGTAAAACAAATGATTTCTCCAGTACTACCTGTGCTGTGACACAAAATTGCTAGTAAATTCATTTGAATCTTGTCAATGATGATTAAAGAGATGAAAAAACACCAGCTTCACCCTTTAAAAGAAGTTCCTGATTCAACACATGGTTTACAAAGATGCTGGATAAAATTAAATTCAACCAGGCTCAAACCTGTCACGTCACATTTGGTTACAATTTAATACATTGATTGAGTCAAAACACTAACTTAATTGTGTTCAGTTAGAGTATATTGGCGGAGGATATAAGCACCCAGGTACAGCGGTGTGAACCCAAAACATCTGCAGCGACCAGTGAACAGCTAGTGTCTGGTGTGACGGTCGAGCTGAACACTTGGTCCTGTAGGTAGCGGGTTCAGGTAGGAGTTTATTGTTCTGTTGAGTGTTCTGAACAGATCTGGACTCCAGAGTTTAAACTTTTGCAGTTCATCTTGGCCATCTTCATGCGGAGGATCTGGATCTCCAGGCTGAGCTTCTCCCTCTCCAGCAGCAGGTTTCCTCTCTTCAGCTCCAGCAGATCCTCGCCCACAGCCAAGAACATCGGCGGCTCCGTCAGAAGCTGCTGCTTCTTTTCCAGACCTGCAGAGAGAAAACAAAATCCTCTGAGTCCTGCAGCTACATTAGCACGGGCTATGAAGGCTGTCCGCGAAATTGTCCAGTGCATAACCCCACGTAAAACGGCAATTTGCCATTTTTACATCTCAACTCAGCCACAGTAACGGAAAAGGACCACTTAGTTAGTTTGAGCAAAAGGCCAGAGTCCTGGGACTTTATTTTAATTATGACTTATTATCTCACAGTTACAAAATCTTGATCTAATATTTACGAGATCTTTATCTAATAATGATGAAATATGATTCTCCTAATGGCCAAACCGAACCTCATAATGTCCACTTATCCCATTATCCCGGAAAGATCATGGTTTTGTTTGTCTAACTCTCTACTCTTTATTTGTGATTATATCTTGTGACTCTGTTATGTTTTTTGCTGGTTTCATTTTGTTGTGCATTTCTTTGTATTTTGAGGTTTCTGTGTTGGAGGGGCAGCATCCTTTGGAAGTTGACCACGTATGTGTCTAGCTCTCATTGGATAGCTTCAGCCTTTAACTAAACATTGATTTATATTGAATAGCAGTCGTAGTGTGCAATAAGTATGGAAGTATATTTGTGCTGGTTACCATCGTCCTCATCTGTCATTTTAGTCATGGTCTTGAGCGCCACCTCGACAGGGTAATGGTCGCTCACTTTCAGAGCCTGGAGAATAAAGAGTTATTTATTGATTGACAATATCTGAATCGGTTCGAGTGAAGAGTAAAATAGATAACATGGAGTATACGGTTGACATATCTGACCTGAAACTTGATAAATGCTGTTAAATAATGATGTGAAACTTGGATATTTTAGATAAACATTTTACAAAAAAATACTCAAAGTATGAGAGGAAGGACCTGTTTGAATTTAGAGATTTTACAACCTGTTCTGAAATGCCAAACTGAGGTGAACTGTGAACTTTAAGACTGAGGCCCTTAAGAACAGCACAATAATGAATTTTAGGCCGTGTGAAATGAAAGTGTGAAAACAACAACAGACCTGTTCATTACTGAGTCCATATGCCTCCTGGAAGTTGAAGGGTTTTGCAGAGTTTGGTACCACAGCCTGAAGCATGTCATCTCCGTAAACCACTATCCTGAACAGAGACATGTTACCAAAGACGATGTGTTGAGAGCTTCACAATAAGCTATAGGTTATACTTTTATATGGAAAGTTTAAAACTTCATTCATTCAATTCTATTTTCCAGCGCTGGTGTTTGTGTGTGTGTTACCTGTCGTATGTGTGGTTGTTTCGGTTGCTCGCCGTGGTGTCAACGTCATCTCCAATCAGCCAGTGGAAGTTCTTGTCGCTACGGATACGGATGCCCTTCATGTCCTTCTTGGAGACGTACAAGCCGTCTGCGTTGAAGTCGCCCAGGATCATCACGTTCTAGAGCAGAGAGGTGGCAGAACATCAACAGGTGCAACATGTTCAACAGGGGCCCAGTGTGAGCCCACTTTGATTTGTTTTTTTAATGTTGGATTGTTGGATGACAGACTATTAATTACATAAAAGTGGATGTTATTGTATTGGACTGTCAATGTTTTGGTCGGTTTGGTCAAATTTTCTTCGCACTACCACCACTTGGAGTGGACTTCTTGCAGAAGCAGGACGTTTCAGCCATTTATCCTTTACTTTCAGCTATTCTGATCATTTACCCAGCAGCTATCTATTTCTACCATTTATCCATTACATTATCTAGTTTAAATATTTACCCATCACTTTTAGCTATCTATTTTAAACAATTATACTCTTTTAGCTTGCTGTTTAAACTGTTTATCCATTATCTGTCTACTTCTCTCCTCGCTTGCTAACTAGTTTTCACACACTCTTTATCACAACACATAATGTTCAATGTATAGATGACTGGATATTTGTATGTATATATTTTTAATCCAATTGTAATTTCTTTTCTTTCTTTGTTTTTTTTCTTTTCCCTAAGGATACAGGTACCCTGTTTCACTCTGTCTCAATCACTGATCGTTGTTTGTTATTATTGTTATCATTGTCAGTGCACTGACGATGTCACATCCTTACATCAGTCCTCCACTTCTTCTTGATGTGCTGGAAGACATCGTAGAGCTCGTCCAGCTCCTTCTCCGAGTCGTCTGGTTTGGTGTGTACTGGGATCATCACCAGGTCCTTCAGCACTGTATTGAGGCATCTGAATCGCAGGATGTAGGGATCTCTAGCGAAGACATCTCCTCCTTCAGTCGCCTGGTCATCAAACTGATAGGAGCCCACCAAGTCAACCATGTCATCCCTACACACACACACACACACACACACACTTGTAAATCAATACATTATATTTTGATTTATGCAGCTAAGCAGTGGGAGTTTGTACTTTAATTGTACTTCAAACATATTTTGAGTGCAAATGGACACCAGCTAAAGCCTCTTACCGGCAAAGACAATATATATATATAAGTGTCTAAATGACAAATCTTTATCCAGATGTTTGATTGAACACCTTGTTTTCTGGTTCGATATGCTGAAGAAGGTCCAAATACAGTGGATCAAAAAACTCTGCTTGAATTCATCTATTTGTATTAATGTGATCACTAAGTTCCAGACAGATATATTTTTGCAAAAATATGGCTAAATCGTATTTCGTGTTGCACGGTCATCCTCTGTGAAGTTTAAAAACTCCACCAAAAAATTAAGCATTTAAATAGGTCCCCAGCTGAAACTGTATGAAGAAATGCGTCTTTATCACTAGACACTCGAACACCTCAGATAACCATTGTATTTTATTTGAATTCAAGCTGATCACAGCTGCTGTTCTTTATGATGGACGTAGCTACAGGTTTTTTAACATGCACCTTGCAGTCTACAAGAGCTGAGTGTTTAATGCTGAAAAGACTGTTGCTTTAATAGCAGCTCAGAGAAATTTGAAACAAGCCTTGAACAACAGAAAGATTATCCACATATGAAAACAGGAATCTCCAAACTGATATCCTGTACTGACAAACTGCTACACAAACTCTGAACTCCTTTATAATTCCTCTAAGTTGGTCATTTTTATGGGGAATCAGTGAGAATCTCCTGCAGGTGAACACTCACCTGTAGAGGAACATGAACTGCTCCTTGTAGCGTGTTCGGCCCAGACGACTGCTGATCTTCAGAGTGTAGTGATGCTTCCTGTTGGATCTGGACAGACAGACGTGATGTAAATGTTAATTTAATTTCCCCTTACATAGCTTCAAAGTCAGATCAAACATTTTTCAACACTGTGTGTATTCCACATTTGCCACCATGAAGTTCACATTCGTGGTTTTTATTAGCCTGGGAACCAGTCAAATCTGTGAGCTCATGTTTTATTTGCTCTGGCAGATACATCTGGCCCCTCTCCCATTTAAACTGATTTCCTCGGTAGTGGAAGCGCTACCAATCAATCAGGCAAACCAATCACAAGTATTTATCTAGTCTGAGGCGGGTTTAATATGATGACTGACGGAGAGGAATGGCATTAAAACATCTTTGTAAATAACCGGTAGTATTAAACGGACTGGACGGTAAATTTTCTGTAAAAGAACAAACAACTGCACTTAAACGTTACGTTTATAGGAAATATATGTTTTTTGTACTTCTGACAGGATGTACCGTACGACAGGACGGCATTTCATTGCTCTGATTGGTTGTCTCCGCCCGTTGATAACGCCCCTTGGAAATCGAAAATGAACTGAGAGGTTGCAGACTAAAACACATTTGTGAATTAGTCTGGCGATGCCAAGCTGAGTTTTTAGTAAAATTTCACAACAACTATTGAATGGATTGCCATGGAATCTGGTTTAGACATTCATGTTCCCCTCAGGATGAATTCTAATCACTTTGGTGATCTTAACTTTTCATCTAGCACCCTCGTCAGGTCAAACTTTGACTGGGTTTATTTCCAAATATCTAAAAAACTAATGATATTCCCATCAGCCTCAGCTGTATTTTGTGTTTTGTGCTAATTACCAAACATTAGCACGATAACACGCTAAACTGAGATGGTGAACATGATTTAACGTTGTCATTGGCTGAGCCACTTGGCTCTTTGAGGCCTTAGACGTCTCAGAAGTCTTAGACTCTTAGTCTCGTTTTTATTATTTTGCCATTACAATACATGGAAAATTGTAAGCCTAACGAACTAACTTACTGATATAAATAATAATAATGATAATAAAGACAGAAACAGCCTGCACTCACTTGTTGAGTGCCTCCATCAAAGTTTTAACAGACTCTCCGCTGATGTCCACCACCTCCAGGATCAGAATGATGTCATATCGAGACACGACCTGGGGGGCAGAGAGAGAGAAAATGAGAGAGCGTGACCTTGGTGTGACATCAGTGTGACATCAGTGTACCATGTGCTAACCTGCCCTCCATCTAGGACTCATACATGTCCAGAGCCAGGAAACGGGCAGGAAACACCACTGCAGACCCATCACACCCTGGACACAACCTGTTCCAACTTCTCCCCTCTGATAGGCGCTGCAGAGCACTGTACGGCAAAACAACCAGACACCAGAAAAGCTTCTTCCCACAGGACGTCACTCTGATGAACACTTAAATCAGTCATACAGTGTCAGAAACAATCCCCCTGCAATACACTTGTAACACTAAACTAATCCACTGATCCACCATACCTATAAATTCAAAATCATATATTTTGCAGTTTAAATACAGTTTTACATATAATCATTGTCAACGCTCTATATACTGTATATTGTATACATTCATATACTGTCATATCCACGTACTGCCTGTTGGCCTAAACAAAGTAACAAGTTACATTAATCATTCCATATTTATTCCAGCGTCTTTGCACTCTGCACCATTACACTTTTGTCTTCTTCTTTACGTTTTTATATATATATTTATATCCGTACATATTAGTTAAATGTTTATGTTTACCTTTGTTCAGTTTTGTTGTCCTTGTTTAAGATGTATGTATATTTCTATGTAAGTATGTGTACACATACAGCTGATTCTTTAGATTATTAAGATTCTGATATTGATCTAATCCTGCTCTCCAATTTTTTGCTTGTTGTTGTTGCTGCTATTACCAGCTGCAGTAAATGCAAATGCAATGTGTGTGTGTGTGTGTGTGTGTGTGTGTGTGTGTGTGCGTGTGCGTCTGTGTGTGTGGTTGTTACCTTAACCAGGACATTGAGGACATCTGGGTCCGACACCTTATTTTTTCCAAACTTCTGGATGTTAAAAGATGCTATTTTCATGGTTGCTGCAGAGAAGTCAGAAAGAGAGGGGGAGCATTATTGGCATTTTAATGTGTCTGTTTGTGTCTGAACATGCACAGGCATGTCTGGTATTACTTGTTACTTGTTAACAGCGGCTCATAAAACCTTCTGGTTTTTCAGCTCACCTAGCCTGAGGCTTGTGTAACAGACTACAGAATTCACACTTTTCACAAAGTAAAACTGTTTGATGTGGTTTTATTACACGCCATAAAGAACAAATCCTGTTGGCACTACTTTTCATAGCTCATGTGTCTGGCTTTATACAGCAGGTGTGTGGTGACAGAAAATAGATAAAAGAATTTCAAAGACTGATTAAATTAGAGGATTTGATCAATAACAGTTTCAGTATAATTTGCCAGCATTTTCTCTCAATCCTTGTTTAAACATCAAAATTATCATGAGAGAAGAAGAAGCCAGGAATAGCTGAAGATAAAAGAACAGAAAATGAATATGAAATTACTTAACAAAATATAAATAATCAAATATGAATATTTTGCAATTTACATGGAACATAAAACATAAAATTAAGCAAATTGTGTAAGTGAGATTATGAAATAAACCAAAATATAAAAATTATAAAACTAATATAAAAATATAAAACTCTTGAGGAGTTCACTTTAAAACAATCCAAATAATATAATAAGTAGATAAATAACTGTGGTTTGTACATATCCTGCAAAAAAACCCTTTTATCTCACATCTTTAAATAAGCGAGTGACTATATTTTTGATTTAATGGAGTTTTGTTTTTGAGATTAGGCTGAGCCATTTTTAGTTAAGCTTTAGTTAATGTGACCAGGGTGTTATTGATGTTAATTAAAGAAAAAGAAAATCCTGTATGTATCTATATTTTTGCATATATACAGGGGCAAAAAAGGTAATGTAAGTACTGTAATTGAGCAGCTAAAATGTCCATGTTAACTACGTTAAAGTTACTGTTGAATTATTCCTTAATAAAATGAATTAGCTGCTTTCTAAATTCTCCTAAAACTAACTCCTGCTTGCTGAGTTGAGGTCAATACTTTAAAATAAAGCGACCGACGGAAACTTTCAGGACTTGTTCTAACAGGTTTAGTCACCTTGTCTTTACGACGCCCCCCCCCCCCCCCCCCCCCCCCCCCCCCCCCAATCACCCCGTCAGCCAGTCTCCACTGATCTGTTAACCAGCAGCCATCTGCTTTACATCAACACAGGACATACTGTACTAACACTGTACTGTAAATTTAGACTTGAATACCAATCTGTCAGTTTACCCTATAGACTTCCACCCCACCATTTACCTTTCATCTCAAGGAAAAGTCTTTGTTGGGGAAATAGCAAACAGATGTACAAATAATACTAAAAACCAACTAAACATGCCCAAGGTTCTGGTGTCTTTGCAGCTATTCCTTTCATCCAAAACAATTCTCTATATTTGTGGAGACAATAAAAGCAACGTTGAACTTGACATTTTGACTTTCCAATCAAAACATATGATGAGGTTCTAAATATGATGCTAGTGTCATACAAATTGTTTAAAATGTCCCCAGTGTGACCAGCTACAACTTTAAAATGCTGCTTACTGATTTATGTATTTGTAATAATATCCCAATTATTTAATATGATAACATTGCATTCTAAAAGAGGCCATTCTGCATAATGACTACTTTTACTTTTGATACTTTAAGTACATTTTGACGATAATACCATTAAGTATGTTAAGTAAAAATTTGAGTAAAGGACTTATACTATAATCCAACTGAAAGCAGCGCTTTCCAGTTGGTCACTGTTTAAGTGTTTTGAATATATGGAAATCAAAAATAAAGCCTAAATATTTTGAGACTAAAGCTTTACTTATGAAAATGCCATCATAATGTTGAGAAAAAAAAGGTCATATTTCGAGAATGTAGCTCTGTCTATATGAGAAAAAAAAATCAGAAACCTATAATAATGCAGTCCTTATTCGTGGAAACTTCACATCCACCACATTCCTCATGTTGACACATACACTGACATACTGGTCTCACCTGTTTACCACTACTATTTAAATGAACATTTTACTTGTCATTTAAAACCTTTCTGTCTTAAAATATAACATTTTCTAATAAAGCTACGATCTCATCTCATAATATCATTGTTTTCTGCCAAATGAATGACTGATTCTTACAATTGAATAACCTTTCCTTGTAAAAACCCCCAAAAATGATAAACAGACTATTTCTATCTTTATTTTTATAACGTCCTGACTTTCTTGTCAAAATATGCAGACTTTATCCTCAGCGTTAAGGAGTGGCTCAAATACTCTGTTATCACATGGTGAGTGAGTGTTACTAAAAAGACTGAAAATATTAGGAAATATTAGAGTATAGTCCCTTTAATCAGTAGATTTGTTAATGAGCACACCTATGCTGAAAGATTAGGAGCTCAGTTCCCGTTTAATAAAATCAATACACTCACCTTAAATGTTTTTTACAGTTAACAACCCCACCAAAAAGGCAGCAGCACGTGTTAATATACGGCATTATGTAACAACATATGTAACATTAAGGCAGCAGTGAGCAGCCCGAGGACATTATTACAGTGTGTCTCTGCAGGTTAGTGTCTCACCACAGGAATGTTACTGACCTGTAATCGTTGCTGTAATTTCTTGTTTATGTCTATTTACGCATTTATTTATTTGCTACATATGGTATCTACATGAAATGTTATTTAAAAATAGTTCCTTTAAAATGCCCAGTTGTCACTCTCTCGTTCCTCAAAGTCTTATTTTCTTCCACTGTAACTACATTTAGTAATAGTAAGAACCAGTAAATATTTTATTGGTATCTGAATACAATGAAAATAACATTGTAAATAGCAGGTTGTGTTAACTATTATTTTTATTATGACTACATCTAAGGAAGCAACCGATGTTGTAAACACTGGGATCAGATATCAGTGTTGCTCTGACGAGTTTTTTCCTACTGTCTACAAGGACTGGTTGGATCAGCTTTAAAATAAAGACTTTGGCAAGAGCACAGCAGTAAGAGAAAGAACTGAACTTTTCTGTATTGATGACAAGTGTTGTAATATACTCTATGGCCATATGGACCAAAGAGACCAAAGCCGTAACATGTTTATTTCTGATGTAAAATTGGACATATTAACATGGGGGTCTATGAGGATTGACTAGCTTTTGGAGGCATTACAGACCCCCAGAGGCTGAATTTGGTGATCCCCTGACTTTTTCCTCTAAACTCAACCACAAAATACAGTCTTTGTCGCTCCCTTCCAAACGACCCAATAGGTAAATGGTAAACATCTAAGAAGAACAAAGTTGTCTCTCCATTTTTATTCCATCCAATAATTTAGTTTTCCGGTGTAATTGTCCTTTGGTGCAGTAAATATTTGCTCCTCGACCATCAGCAGTAAAACAGTGTATGACAGCTCAAATATTTGAACAGGAATACAGTATGGGAGATGCTGCATAGTCCAGCAGCTTACTGGGAGCTTCAGGTTTCACTGGTATTTTATCTCTTTGTTCACTATCGACCACGTCCCACAGCTTTAGGCAAAAGGTGAAAAAATGCTCAAATCCTTTCAGTAGTGGAAGAGCTGCTCAGATCTTGCAGTTTTCACTATGTAAAAGTAGCAATACCATTATCTAGAAATACAATTGTGTAGAAATACGCAGTGAAAATCCTGCTTTCAAAATTTTACTTGCATAAAAGTACATAAGTATTAGCATTTAAATATACTTAAAGAACCAAAAGTAAAAGTACAGCTTATGCAGAATGGCCCACTTCGGAATAATATATATTATACAATTTATTTTAACTATCCACATTGGGTAGCTTAATCTATAATATTACATTGTAATTTAAATGTTGATTATAATTTGTATTGATAATATAAATCCACAAAGTCATTGATAAATAAAGTTCTAAAACAAATGTAGTAAGTAAAAAGTACTCTAAAATATGTAAATTAATAGGTAAAAGTATCAAAAAGGTGGTAAGGTGAAGTACTCATGATTGATTGAAATTACTACTGTGTTAACCTGTAAGCAGTATTCCGATTTTTCTTCTGGTAATTTAATGTTGTATGTGGTCCATGTGGTGGCATTGGAAATCCACATTGGAAAATGAAGTGTGGGGTTTCGGATTAAAAGCAGTGAGTGATGCGACCACCCCAGGAGGAGAGGGAAGAGACCCGGCATAAGAGCTAAACTAACCCAGCTTGGACATAATGTTGATAGATAAGTTAAATGAGGTAAGTAAAGTTACACTGTTGCAGTCTATGGTTAGTATAGTTTGACCAACTTTATATGGTGTGTGTTAATGTTACCTAAAATGTTACTTTTATATAATCAATTTTACTTTCCATTGTTGTTTTAGTATATTTAATTAAGGATTTGAGTACTTCTTCCACCAAAACATAACAACAAAGTGTCAGGAAAAAGCCAAGTAAACTACTAGTACCTCAGATCTGTAAAATGACTCGACTGTGATATTGCACCTGTTGTTTTAGGCTTACAGATGGAAGAACAAGTTTTCATTGTCTAAAGACATGTAAAGCGTCTTAGGTATTCAGCTCAGTGTGAAGACAAACAGACAAAAAGACCAGTTGTTTCTCACCTGCAGGAGGAGAATCTGCTGCTGCTGCTAACAGGACCGTGGATAAAGTTAATTTATTTCCAATAAGGTTTAAATAAAGTGAAGAAACAGAAGGAAAACCTTGTGGACTTCACAATCCAGATCTTGGATCTGCAGTCACTGTCAGGCCAAACATTCTATCGTGGGTGACCACAGGCAAAGTGATTGGTCAACAGCCAACCAATAGCAGGGGTTGGCATCCCGCCCTCCATAACACCTTCCTGCTGTATGTGTAAAAAGAAAGTGTGTGTGTGTGTGTGTGTGTGTGTGTGTGTGTGTGTGTGTGTGTGTGTGTGTGTGTGTGTGTGTCGTCTGGTCTTGATGATCTTAAAACAAAAATAGATCATAAATAGGAGTCTTAAAATATGGTAGCAGCCATACATTCACATTAATAAAAATGTGATATCATTGTAAATGCTTGTATGGAGTTTAAGTGAGCTGATGTCAAGCGTCACCCATGATTTCAACATGGAAAAACACACTCGTAGTGGGTCAGCAAAGCGTATATATTTAAAAACAAAAAGCAATGCAGTATTTTAAGGTCAACATTTTCTAACTTGCTTTGCTTTAAGATTGTATTTTATGCTTGTATTTTAAGAATTGTGAGATGAACATTCTTTAAAGCCTTAAAACAAAGGACACAGAGACGCCTTAACATGCTGTCACTTACAGCCACTGAATAGGAACACGTCCTGTGCTTGAGGTTTTGATGTCATGATTGATGACTTCTCTTCACGGAAGCCATGGGTTATTTTTCATTTCTGTTTTGGTTTCTTCATAGAGCTAACCAAGGTCATGTGTGGCTAATTTCATTTACCAAAATAATAACCTTCGTTGCAGCGTTATGCATGGTGTGTGTAGGTTACTTTGCCCTGTGCTGTTGCACCCAAATCCTGTGTGCTGGGAGTTGTGCAGAGTGTATACATCACATTTTGTCAATAGATGTTGAAGAAATCACACAATCATTTGTAGATGTTTGCTGTACTGGTGTGTTTAATGGTATATGGTGAGATACAGTCATAGAGAGCAGGTTTGAGTAGGTCAGTAGGTCAACACTGAGCTTAAGTACAGTACTAAAAGTACTTCTAGTTAAAAAAGTAAAGTAAATCAAAGTGATCGTTGAGATAGCAGTGTAGGAAGTTACTTAATCATCAGTCATTAAGGATTGTAACAAAAGGCCTTTGATTAGTCAGTATACTTATTTTCACAGCCTTCTTGATCGCATCACTTTGTCTGTGGTTGCATTTTAAATGTCAAGTTGTGTACTATGATCTCAAATATTATCATCTTCATCACCAAGTATTATCTGTACATACAGTAAGTACATTGTGATTATCATGACAGCGTAGATTTATTATGTGAAAACCCTCACACTAACTTCACAATTACAGACTATAAACAGGGAGTGGAAAAGTAAAAGTTACTAATAAGAAACAAGTTTTCCTGATTGATAAAGCAAGTAACTGATATTCCATATTTAAATTTTTTTATGATTGGTCCTTGTGTAATGTTATTTTACATCCCACTACAATGTCCTGTTGCAACAAGTAATGCACCATGTTAGATGGCCAATCATAACAACAAACTCTAGGTGTGTCACTGAGAGATACTGATGGAGAGACGAAATATGATTCTCAACGAAAGGTTGGTGGAAGCTGAACAGCCAAAATAAACATAAATAATACTTTTTTTTTTACATCCAGCAGCTACGGAGCATTATCATTCACTTGAAGTCGTACTTCTGGCCCCCTGGTGAATTTAAGTCCAATATTCACTTTCTTTTAACTGTTTTTGGTCTCCAACAACTTCTGATGTTCACCAGTTGGTCTGTAACTGAGTGTGTTTTTAGAGCTTTTTCACTGTCGAAAATCTGTACCGTCGGAAAACGATGAGAGTGGTGAGAGTGAACCAATACAGTAATGTTGCAGACAAACAGTGAGCTGAAACTATAAAGCTCGGTAAAGCCGAGAGGAGCTGCAGATTCAGGTGATAATTTTCTTTCTTTTAACTCCTTTCACATTGCCATGTTGTTTTCACATTTTATAATTGTTGTTATAAAATTATTGATTATAGTTGCTTTAAACATTTCTTGCTATTTTTGTGTGCCCTCAAGGAAAGTGATTCTTCATATTGAGAAGTCACTAATCCCTGATTACTTCATGATTATTTTACTTATCCTTTTTGTGCCCCCTCAAGTGAAGTGGTGCTGCATATTGGGAAGTTACTAAGGAATCCTTCATTACGTTACGGTTACCTCACCATTAGAGAGAAGAGAGGGGACAAGCACTCACCATTAGAGAGAGAGAAGAGAGGGGACAAGCAGCTCAAAAGAAACTTTTTTAAATTATCCTTTTTGTGCCCCTATAAAACTAACAAGTAGCTACTCAGTTTTCACTGAGACAGCAGGAATCCTAAAAATTCGTATTAATCATATTCAGAGCACATATACTACATTATCAGGAACGAGTTGTGAAGAAAGTGGTCAATGTGTCGATTCACAGATATAAACTAATCATTACATAATGATTCATTAATACAGTGTCACCAAGTTTGTGCTCTATTATATATCACTGACTACTATGTAGTTCTAGTTCCAGTCAGAGTTATTTAGGCACAACTTATTAACACATTAATGAGCACGTTGTTCCTGATTCATTTCTTGTCACAAATCTGTGACCCCTATTCTAAAGTGTAAACCAAAGATACAAAATTATAACACTGCCTTCTTCTTTAGTGACAAACCGCTCAGAGAGGAAAATTATTTGGGGCTAAAGAAAAAATCCAGTCCAGATGATGCTTTTTTGTACCTCCTCTATGTGTTTTTATGTGTTTTAAAACTGAAGACTACTTTACTATACTATTGATATTGTTTTACCACAATTTTCTTGTTGTGACCTGTTTCTTGTGTTAAGGGAAAACATCAACAAATACCATGGGAATGATGGTGTAATTGAATTTGGTTTTGTGTGTTTTTCTCCTCTTACACAGAGACACAGACAGCCTACAAGACAGAACTTGTCCTGCTTTCTTAGCGCTCTTCCCATGACAGGAATGTTGACATAACAAGGCGATCTCAAAGCAGTGTGACAGTTTGTATTCATCACATTTATCATTTGCTTCCCTCAAAACGCTCCTTAAACGGAAAAAAGTTGACGGTCCAACAAAGCTCCACCTCTTACTTCACATCATCTGAAACAAACAGGAAACAGAGGAGAAGAGAAGAGAGAGGCACACAATGAGAGACATGATAACATTAATCTTCATCCTTCACTGATGGGAAAGAGGTACAGGATGCAACACTGGAATATTGAATACTTCAATATGCTGCTGACTGAAAAAAAACACAAATCAAAGCGAAAGTAACCAAGGGAACTTGTTACAGCAGGGAGAGGAAACACAACTGATTGTCTTCCTGTTTGAGCATTTTGCGTGCTGTATTTTTAGCTCAAGGAGAAAATGGCTTCCTGTTCGGAGAAAGATCTCACCTGTCCTGTCTGCCATGACATCTTTGAAGACCCTGTTGTTCTGTCATGCAGCCACAGCTTCTGTAAAGACTGTGTGCATAAATGGTGGAGAGAGAAACTGATAAAGGAGTGTCCGGTTTGTAAGGGAAGACTTTCACTGAGTGATCCAACGTGTAACCTGGCGTTAAAGAACCTGTGTGAGGCTTTCTTACTGGAGAGAGATCAGAGAGCTTCAGCAGGGTCTGAGGATCTCTGCAGTCTGCACTCTGAGAAACTCAAACTCTTCTGTCTGGACCATCAGCAGCCAGTGTGTGTCGTCTGCAGAGATTCAAAAACACACAACAACCACAGATTCAGACCCATTTATGAAGCTGCTCTGGATCATAAACAGGAGCTGCAGAAATTCCTGAAGCCATTTCAGGAGAAACTGAAGCTCTTAAAAGGCACTAAAGAAAACTGTGATCAAACAGCAAAACACATTAAGGTCCAGGCCCGACACACAGAAAGACAGATTAGGGAGCAGTTTAAGAAGCTTCACCAGTTTCTACAAGAGGAAGAGGAGGCCAGGATCACTGCTCTGAGGGAGGAAGAAAAGCAGAAAAGTAAAAGGATAAGGGAGAAGACTGAGACTCTGAGCAGAGAGATAGCAGCTCTTTCAGACACAGTCAGAGCCACAGAGGTGAAGTTGAGAGCTGAAGACATCTCATTCCTGCAGAACTACAAGGCTGCAGTGAAAAGAGTCCAGCAGTGCCCCCTGCTGGATGATCCAGAGCTGCTCTCAGGAGCTCTGATAGACGTGGCCAAACATCTGGGCAACCTGACCTTCAACATCTGGAACAAGATGAAGGAGATGGTCTCCTACACTCCTGTGATCCTGGACCCAAACACTGCTCATCCAGAACTCATCCTGTCTGAAGATCTGACCAGTGTGAGACGAGGAGAGAGACAGAAGCTACCCGACAATCTGGAGCGGTTTGACTTTTATTGCATTGTCCTGGGCTCTGAGGGCTTTAACTCAGGGACTCACAGCTGGGATGTCGATGTTGGAGACAATGCAGACTGGAAAGTTGGTGTGGCAGCAGAGTCTGTCCAGAGGAAGGGAGACATAAAGTCTGGATTGTGGCGAATAGGGTTTTCTGATGGTAAATATACAGCAGTCTCCCCATCAGACCCATCCACTGTTCTCAAAGTGCAGAAGAAGCTCCAGAGGATCAGAGTGAATTTGGACTTTGACAGAGGAAAACTGTCGCTCTCTGATCCTGATACTAACACACACATACACACCTTCACACACACTTTCACTGACAGGTTGTTCCCATGCATAGGCACTTTGAATGAACTCCCACTGAAGATATTACAAGGAAAGATAACTGTAACAAGAGAACCGCTCAGTTAGAGATGATTATAATGTACAGAGATGCTGGTTCCATACATAAGTAATATGTAGGGCTCAGTCAGTGATGATGTGGCATGAATAGTAATCATTAAATGGGGATACAGAACAATTATGAGTTATTTCAATGCATGTATGTAATTTTCTTTCTATATACAGTATATACTTTGTATTAATTAAAGATAACAGTACTATCCTTTGTGTGACAAATACTCACCCCCTGTAGGCTGGCAATGTGGTACATACAATGGATTCCCATGTTGACCAAGAGTCACAGAAAAAAAATAAAAAAATACTGTACCAAAATGTACGAAGAAACTTGTAAAACCACTTCTGCAGTTTCTCCACTGTTGATATTTATGCTCCAAGATTTGTTTTTCATTGACTTCTTCCTTGTCTTTTTAGCAAACTTTGGATCTGTAAATGTTAACTGATGCATATTTTACACTGGACAATAAAATAAATTTGACTTGACTTTATTGATATTGCATATTATGGCTGGCTGTTTCAGTATTCTTAGTACAATTCAGTGATAGGCTTAATTACATTTTGACATTTTCTTCTTGAGATTACAATATTTGCTTTTCATATGACAAACTTGAGTAGTTATGTTTTAAACACCTTATGGTTCAAGTGTTAGAATTATTTTACAGGCCTTAAATATGCAAGCAATGTGATTCTACTAATCAAACATGGCACTCTGTAGCTTCTTAGTTCACTTCCTAACTAAAGTGATGTTAGCTAGTGGAATTTCCTTGATAGTTAAAGTCTCAAGGAGCTTGTGGATACTACTGTTTTTAAAGTCTGATCACAAATAACAGCTTTCTGTTCTGGATAAATTAGTTAAATATGGCTAGCAATCAGAAACATCCAGCTAAGGTTTATATGCTATGCAACTTTCTCTACTAGGGTATTTTTTTTATTCAAAATTCAGATTTCCATTTGAATGTGGAACCAAGTGTAATATTACATCTGTAACAACCTGTTCGAGTTCAACCATCAGTGTGTAGAAGTGCACAACAGGCATCTTGTATTCCAGCAAGGGCCGTTCTCTAAATGCACTGTCCATCGTGTTGTATGTCCTGTTGCCTTATCAGTGAGTGGGCTGTTATTGGTCTCTTGTTAGCTCAAGTTGGAGAAATTTAGCAAGGCATGCTGAACGGATATTGATGACGCCCATCTGAGAAATAAAGTGAGAAAGTATTTTGGTTTCAAAACCAGAGATGGAAAAACAGTGGATAAAGACATAACTGTTTGTTGACTTTATAAAAAGCAACTGTAATTAACTGAATTAATTAAAACAAATTACATGTTAGTTTGAATTTGTTCAAATAAAAAAAATTAAAACCTAAACTTGTCAGGTAACTCCAAGGTGATTTTTGAGTATAATTAACTAACTTAATTAACTCATTTTCTTAATGTCAATATGATTTTGATGGTTTTTTCTTACTTTTGAAACAGAACCCAGAAGTTTGGTTTCACTTTGGCTCTCTATGACACAATTAAATATACATTACAAATGATTCAGAGGAGTTTTCAACAGTTATGTGTATGCTTATACTTATGAATGTTGTACCTGTGGGCAAATATGAGGACATATGACCACAAAGTTATATTTGAGAAACACTCTTTCACTGTTTACTGGGTGCACAATATAAGAAAGTAGTAAGAGTTTGTGTTTAACTGCTGTCCTTGATGAATAAAACCCTGAAAGCTCATGCCTTATTTATAACACAATGGTCAAACATTAAACACAGATAGCCTGGAAAAGCTCCACCTCTAACTGACTTGAGACAAATCAGGAAACAGACTGTTGTTCCTCCACCAGGAAGTGGCACACCAACTCTGAGACAGACATCAAGAATATCTTTCAGACCATACCTACAACTTCCCCTGAATGGAGCACTGCACCTTTAACACGCCGCCGACTGCATTCACGGACTTGGAATTTAAGCGGTAAAAAAACAACTCGGAGTGAGTGTAACTTTCAGGGTGCTTTCTAGGGAACAGAGAGGAGATACGATTGACTGACTTCCTGTTTAGCACTCTACCTGCAGGGTTTTCAGCCTCACTCAGAGAGAAAAAATGTCTTTACAATCAGAGGAGGATCTGTCCTGTCCTGTCTGCCAGGACATCTTTAAAGATCCTGTCGTTCTGTCATGCAGCCACAGCTTCTGCAAAGACTGTCTGCAGAGATGGTGGAGAGGGAAACCTATACAGGAATGTCCAATTTGTAAGAGAAAATCATCAAGGAGTCATCCACCTCGTAACCTGGCGTTAATGAACCTGTGTGATGCTTTCTTACTGGAGAGAGATCAGAGAGCTTCAGCAGGGTCTGAGGATCTCTGCAGTCTGCACTGTGAGAAACTCAAACTCTTCTGTCTGGACCATCAGCAGCCAGTGTGTCTCGTCTGCAGAGATTCAAAAACACACAACAACCACAGATTCAGACCCATTCATGAATTTGCTCTGGATCATAAACAGGAGCTACAGAAATCCCTGAAGCCCTTACAAGAGAAACTGAAGATCTTTGAGCAAGTTAAAGGTAACTGTGATCAAACAGCAGAACACATTAAGGTCCAGGCCCAAAACACAGAGAGGCAGATTAAGGAGCAGTTTAAGAAGCTTCACCAGTTTCTAGAAGAGGAAGAGGAGTCCAGGATCACTGCTTTGAGGGAGGAAGAGGAAAAAAAGAGTCGGATGATGAAGATCAAGATTGAGGCTCTGAGCAGAGAGATAGCAGCTCTTTCAGACACAATCAGAGCCACAGAGGAGGTGCTGAGAGCTAAAGACATCTCATTCCTGCAGAACTACAAGGCTGCAGTGAAAAGAGTCCAGCAGCGCCCCCTGCTGGATGATCCAGAGCTGCTCTCAGGAGCTCTGATAGACGTGGCCAAACACCTGGGCAACCTGACCTTCAACATCTGGAACAAGATGAAGGAGATGGTCTCCTACACTCCTGTGATCCTGGACCCAAACACTGCCAACCCAGAATTTATCCTGTCTGAAGATCTGACAAGTGTGAGTCATGGAGAGAGACAGACGCTTCCCGAAAATCCAGAAAGGATTGACTATCATCGCTCTGTCCGAGGCTGGGAAGGCTTCAGCTCAGGGACTCACAGCTGGGATGTTGAAGTTGGAGACAATACAGCCTGGTTTGTTGGTTTGGCAGCGGAGTCTGTCCAGAAGAAGGGACGCATAAAATCTGGGTTCTGGCAAATAGAGTTCTACAATGGTAAATACAGTGAACGCTTGTTAGGCGATCCACCCACTGTTCTCCGAGTGAAGAAGAGGCTCCAGAGGATCAGAGTTCACCTGGACTGGAACAGAGGAAAACTGACATTTTCTGATCCTGATACTAACACACACATACACACCTTCACACACATTTTCACTGACAGGTTATTTCCATGCATAGGCACTTTGAACGAACTCCCACTGAAGATATTACAAAGCAAGATATCTGTAACAAGGGAACCGTTCAGTTAGAGATGATTATAATGTACAGAGATGCTGTTTCGTGTTAAAGGTAATATTGACAAATTTAGACACAATTTTATCTGTGGTCAGAAGATGCAATAACATTTCAGACACAAGACAGTATTTTTTAAAAAAAAAAAGCGCTTGAAGGACTTGAAGGTGTGTAGGATTTAGGGGGATCTATGGACAGAAATGAAATATAATATAAATACATATGGTTTAATTAGTGTTTTGATACCTGTAAATAAGAATTATTGTGTCCTTGTTAGCTTAGAATGAGCCTTTCATATTGTATCTATATGGACCTCAACAGAGCTCCCGCCATGATGCACCGTCATGTTTCTACAGTTGCCCAGAATGGACAACCTAAAAACTGACTCTAGATTGGGCCGATTTCGTGTTGGCCACTGTAGGTTCTGCTGCACGCTAGGCTGGAAGGCGTGAGGAGAGCAGTATTCAGTTGGTTACAATCTCCAACCTCACCGCTAGATGCCACTAAATGCTACACACTGGTCCTTTAAAGCTGCATTACTATATATTTTCTCTCAACTAGAGGGCAGACAATTACAAGGTGACAGACACACAACACTGACTTATTATTGCCCTATAGTGTACTCAAAGTTGTTAAACCTGCAAGTAGATTATAATGTATGCTAAAGCAAATGCAAGCAACAAGCAGCAAAGAGTCAGAAGTCGGTAGTGGAAGAGGTATTCAGACCCGTTACTTAAGTAGACTAGTGGTACTGGTTCCACAGAAGGTCACATTAACCGTTCAAAGTAATGTGAAAGAAAGTGTCAAACACCGTGAAATTCACTGAAATTCAAGTAAATCAGGCCATTTGTAATGCTGTATTGTTTTACTAACTGGTCACTTACAGGTGTAACACTTAAATCATTAGAATCACTTTTCAAGAAAGTCATAAAAGTTTTAGATAAAATACACCCTCTCATTACATATTTGTAACATTCGGGAAAAATAAAATGTATTGCTTAAGTGCACCAGATTACTGGACCAAACTTCCTTAAAATCAATACACTTATACCTTTTGGACATTTTAGAAATTTGATCTGATCTCCCCTCTCTATTTGTTTTACATAAATGTATTTTCTTTTACATTTCAATTATTTTAATTCATCTATCAAATAATCTTCCTTAATCAGGTGGTTTATGCCTTTTTATCATCCAGTTGTGGTATTGCCCTTTCTCTCGGTATATATCTTTTTGTTGTCATTTTTCCTTTTCTTTGCTTTTGTAATTGACTCATGTCATGTCATTATAAATGAGGGTCGCCCCTTATTGATCTCTTGAGTATAAATTAAGGTTGAATGAATGAATGAATGAACTGAGATTTGAGAAAATTTTGAAAATTTAAAATATGCTTGTTTTATGTGTAAAGCTTTGCATGGGCTAGCCCGACCTCCTTTTAATGAATTCTTTAAACAGACAGGACTGACAGTGGCATTGACCACGACCACCACTAGAGGGAACAGACAAACTGTCTGTCTGTGCTTCCATGGTTCATACACTCTATCGTAGCTGGTCAAGGTGGAGCTAGTTTTAATTACTTTAGAAACAATTAAGTGGTTTAGTCTAGTGCTTCCCAACCTAGGGGTCGGGCCCCTACAAAGGTCAGAAATAAATCCAAGAGGTTGTCAGATGATTATTATATAATAATAATAATAATGATAATTATACACTTTATATTGCATTTTTTTTTAAACAAGGCTACAAAGTGCTTTGCAGGAGAAGAAAAACAAGTAGAAAAATTTAATCAATAGGATAGGTAAGAAAAAAGTTCTTATACACAAATTTGAAACAGTTATTTAAATAAATCATGTCAGGGGTTTCAAGGGAAAGCAAAAAGGTTGGGAACCACTCATTTTATCTTTAACAATGTGTTGTATTTTTTAACCTTATCATATGTTTTTTTTATGTGTGGAACATTTTCATTTCAAAAGTAGTAACTAAAGCTGTCAGATTAGTTTAGTGGAGTTAAAAGAACAATATCTGAGATGTTGTAGAGTAGAAGTATAAAGTCGTATGAAAATGTAACTCAAAATTGTACCTAAGTATAGTCCTTGAGTAGGCTAAATGTTACTTTCCACCACTGTAATAAATAAAATAAAAGCATGTATTCAAATTCCAGATCAACATTCAGTGTCTCAGTACAGTCCTCATAAACCTGTGTGCAGTGTATTCAACAGATCGCATTGCTTGCTGCTGGCAGATAAACATTTACAGATTTTGCAGTATGTCAGTCTGCTGCTTTGCATCATATGACCACATGATGGTAGAAATGTCCTTAAATTGATGTACAAGGTTTTCATCTACAAGTACGACTAAGCAAAACTCCTTCTTCACTAATTTATTTATTTATTTATTTACTTATTTGAGCGCTTGATACTTTAATACATTACAGTCAGATGTTCCAGTGTTCTGTGTGTCTGAGACGTTCATGTTTTTTTACATTTTAGACTTTAAAGGCCACACATTTGTTTTATTCTGGCTTTCTGTGTCTGCATGGAAGATAAGGTGTGCTTTGTTAAATGGTCATCAGTGATGTTAGGTAGGCTGTAGGAAATGTGTAGTGGGGTAAAATAAGCTGAACCACAAGTTTGGAGCTTTAAACCTGTCTGCCTTTAACCCTGATCAAGTCCTGCCAGTTTCACAGAGACTTGGACTTTGGCTTAGATCTAACTAAATCTAACTAAACTTAGCTAACTAAAAACTTGTCTAGTTAAACCTTGAGCAAGACTAATGTGCAATGGATTTTAGGTAATAATTATTATTATAATTTAATAAGTTTTTTGTCAAACTAGAAAAAATGTCTGCAACTGTTAAGTAAAGCACAAATTATGGGCCATGTTTTGCTCTTTTTTTGTAATTTGGTGCCACGGTCAGCAGGTGTCACAGATTGGAACATGGAAACATGGCACAACTGTAGGGTGGCTGAGTTTTTAGGTTAAAAAAAGCCAGTCTTTTGTTTGTGTGTGTGTGTGTGTGTGTGTGTCTAACTTGCATTGGACTAATCTAAGAGCAAAATTAAGAGACTTTAATTAACACCACAGACCAGTATAAAATTTCTTTGTGAAACTGGTCCCACATCTCAACTACGGAAAATCAATCTTTCTGTCGAGTTTCATTTCCTTGCTGATTTTGTACTCTGTGCGTGTGTGTGTGTGTGAGTGAGTGTGTGTGTTAGAATATGTCAGTGAGTGTCTCTTCAGTCTAATAAGAAGTTCACTTGATCAGTTCACCAAAAGAGGAACTCCTGTCCTTTCATTGCAGCTCCAAGTCTCCACCGGAGAGACAGAAAACTTTGCTGGTGAGTAAAATAACATCTCCAAACATTCAAAAGTGCTGAAATTCTGCTTATGATCTTCTGTCAACATCATAACAACATAAATAATCTCGAACATTTTATAAAAGTAAGTAAATGTTCACTGTGATGGATTATCTATCTGCAGCGAGGATCAAATGATAGCTTTTCCTACAAATGAACCAAAATGTATGGCTGTCTGAGAGGATGAAGATCAATGTAATAAGTGATGGAATCATTTTTCCATTCTGAGGAAGAATTACTGCATATTTCATTGTCAGTGATCACATGTATGTGTTTTAGATTTAGTTACATTGGATTAGATTTTAGCCTTTGTGGTGTTAATTAGCAAAGGGTGGGCCACAACTCTTTTGTCTTTCAACTTTATTATTTAAATCTTTACACTAACATACTTTGTATATTTAGAGTTTTTTAACATGTGTGAATGTATTCTGTGTTTTTGTGTGCGTGTGTTTTTTTTGCAAACCAGTTTGCCTCTGACTGCTTTCTTTCTTCCAGACAGCCATTTATTTCAGTTCATTTCTATATAAAAACAACTTGCAGATACTTGAATATCGCTGCAGATTGGCTTGAACCATCTCAGTAAACATTTAGTTGCCTCTATTTTGAAATTATGCAATGTCTGAGTTATGTTTTACTCTTATACATTACAACATTTTAATCTTTAATGTCATTACTGACAGTTGAAATCTGTCTAAAATTTACACACATTTTATAAAAGACTTTATCATGTCTCCCCCAACAACCCCACCCCTGACACCACAGTGTTTTGATTATTTGAGTTTTCATATTGTCTATTATCTATTTAGTTAACTGTTTGATTACATTCCCTGTAACATATGCTTCCTTATATAAAGGTCTGAATGATTTATTAAGCCTCCTCCTCCCTGTCAGAAATTCAATTCTAGTGGAGGAACACTGTTGCTCTAAAAATATATTTAAATATATATTTAATATATATAACGCAGAAAATACCTAAGATATGTAAGTTATCAATTCCCAGGACACAAAACACAAATCTGTACTACGTTTTATGTAGTTTCTGCTCATTATTTTCTCTTGTGTTCTTACTTCCATCTCCACCACCATCACCTTGACTTTTTCTTAATATCATTAAAAGTTAAATCGAGAGTTTTGGACCATGGGAGGTTATTATGGGCTGGTGGTCCTGATGGGCTTGGCCTTGCTTCTGACGACCGGCCAATGTGATGTGAGCTGTGGAGGAAGGGATGGCCACGCGGGAGTGACAGGAACCCCAGGGAGAAATGGGTGGCCCGGAGCGAAGGGAGAGAAAGGAGAGCCAGGTAAAAGTCTCCCGAATATACAAAAGAGCCAGATGTTTCCCTCAGGTGTTGGAAGGGACCAAAATCAAGGCTAAAAGAAAGTAAATATTGGACTCATTCATCAGGTAGCCAAAAATTATAATTTTGCTCCATAACTGCTGGATGTGTAAATAAGCAACTGTTTTCTAACAAATTCGTCACGTCAACTTTAAATTTGTTGATATGTCATTGTTGTGTTCACAACTCGTTTCAGCTGCCCCCAAGAGCCCAACAAATTTTAGTTATTTCAGGTTTAATCGTTCATCTGTTTCTCTCCAGCTGTGATGGCCAGCGGGCCAGTGGATGCAAGTGTCCTGCTGAGGATGAAGGGGGAGATAGGGAGTCGGGGCATGCCAGGGGTCATGGGTCCTAAAGGTTACCGCGGAGATCTGGGAGCAGCAGGTTTCCCTGGAAGGCCCGGTCAACCCGGCCCCGACGGGAATAGCATCGGACAAAGTAATGACATGACTTTTGACTCTACAGCATATGTATGCAATAACATACAAAGATTCAAGTCTTTTGCACCTTTGAACACACGTGGTGTCACCTGGTGTGTGTGTGTGTGTGTGTGTGTGTGTGTGTGTGTGTGTGTGTGTGTGTGTGTGTGTGTCCTATCTGCTCCCAGGAGGACAATCCCCTCAGCAGGCCCGTTCAGCCTTCTCAGCATTTCGGACTGAATCCAGTTATCCTACCTACAACCAGGTTCAGTCAGACGTCCACCACAAACCTCTGTGTCATTGCTGCCTGTCTGCTTGAATAAAAGCAAATAACTTTGCATTTTAATACTTGTTGCTTTGATAAAATAACCTGTGCTGTCACATCCTTCATATTAATCATGTAAAGATAATTGGAAAAATATAGGAACATACAGCAACAAATGGCATTATTTAATTGGTATTTTACTTTCTTTCAGGTTGTATCAGCTAATTATTTACTTTCAACTGTTCTGCGTGTGTGTGTGTGTGTGTGTGCATATCAGGTAGTGACCTTCCAGAATACTGTGGTCAACAAACCTGGTGATTTTAACGCAGCCACAGGTTACTTCACCTGCAGAGTATCTGGTGTTTATTACTTCACCTTCCACTCTGTGGCCAAGGTAACACACCGCTGTCTTTTACTGCTGTGCTTCTTCATAAGAGAATAAATGCTGACCATTTTTGTAAAATATATCATACATGTTTTGGAGATCAGAATGTGTTTCAGTAAAAATCCACCTGCAGAGACTTTAAAGTTGTCTGAGATATGTAATCAGCTCCATTATCATACTGCATTACAGTTGTGCTGTGTGTTTTTTAGGTCAGCATTTGTCTGCGGATAGCCAGTGAAGCTCTAGTCAACAAGCTGGGATTCTGCGATTACAACAGGAACACTGATCAGGTCAGTTTCAGTGCTGAGTACCACGGAAGTCTTAATAAATCAGTTACCCAAATTCCAAACTTATTCTTTAATTTTGACACTGTCCTCCCAAGAAAAACGACACAAACAGTTTTGATTTAAATAAAACACTCTGACCATGGCTGTTTACAGTTTAGTAAAAAACATATAACATAAGGTTAAGCCCCCTCCCCACCCTAATAAATTTTTCTATTTTTCCTAATTTGAGGTAACAAAATTTCACCAAATTCCCCCTGACACACAAACCTCTTGTATCCCGACACAGTTTAGGCTGCTTTTGGATCACAGATGGTTTACAGGACGGAATACTCTGTGGCCTCTTTTACGTATTAACAGCTGAGTGAAGCCTTGCTGTGATTGGCTGTGTTGTGTTTCAGGTGCTGTCGGGCGGCGTGGTTTTACAGCTGACAGCTGGACAGAAGGTTTGGCTCGAGTCCTTTCGTGACCAGCAGAAAGATACTGAGGCACGAGACACCCAGGTCAAACAGATCATCTTCAGCGGGTTCCTGCTCTTCTCAAATGCAGGATAAAGTTCATTCATATACGCTCAGTAACCTGACTCCAGCAAGGAATCGGTGCTGGAAACCTGAGAGTGCACCCTTTTATGAATTTAGCATCTAAAAATCTCTGATTCTAGTTCACATTTTTCAAAAGCTGTTTATAGAGGGTCATTTTACCAAAACAGTTTCACAGTGCAGAAATATTTGTGAAATGCATGTTTGGTTTGCATGTGAACCCACAGATTACTTTGGATTTGTTTCCTTCATATTGACTCATGTAAACCTACTTTGAATGTTGACTTTGTCTGTGAATGCAACTAAAACAAAATTAAAGTTTATTACTGAGTATGGCTGTGTTTCGTAAGATTAAAGGTATGATACGTATAATTTCATCACAGATTTTAGAGTAATAATCACTGACTTTGTTTCTAGCCCCCAGTACCCCAGATGTCCCATGGTGCTGCTTTAATCATCATAGTTCACACAAAACTTAAACATTTCCTCAGAGTGAGCAGGGGGGACATTTGGTGATTTAGTGGGCGTTCAGATGGAAAACAGTCCAGTGTTAAAACATGTAGTTGGTGGTGGTGTGTTGTTTAAGGTGGCTGCTTTTTTTGCGCAGGGCTCAAGTCTGACTGAACGCAGCCTTGGGAAACTTTAACAAAATCCACTGTTTTTCCAAGATAGTGTGCATAAATAACTAAATGTCAAACGCTGGCTACAACTATGAAATGGGATTTGCCATTTGTTGTTATATTGTTATAGCTTTCTTGTGTGATTATAGAATAATAATTTTAATTTTCAATAAGTCTGTGAATTACCTTTTGTTTTGTTTGAATACAAATACAATATGGACACTCAAACAAACCACCAAGTAACCCCGTAGTTGTGGTATTTTCATATTAAATATGTCTAAAATGTTTTAATATGCATCTGGTAAAAGCAAAAAGGAGATAAGTTCATCACAACTGTGAAAAATGCTCCTGGTCAGTCAAAATTTGGATTTAGTAAATCCAAATTATGGGAAAAAATGTCAAAATTCTGATTGATCAAAACCTTTTTCTTTTTTATCATGATTAACTTTTCAACTATTTTTGTTTTTCTTTTACTAGAGGAAATAAGTTTCATAAAATCTACAAAAAAAAAATACACACATTGAATTGAAAAGATTTTTTTTTCATTCAAGGAAGTGCAGTAGTTCATAAGAAAGTACAACGTTTCAAAAATGTCCTGTCACTTAATGTTAAGAAATCCTTACAAAAAACACAGATGGCTTGTTCCTGGCCCACGGCCAGACTTTGTACCAAACATGCTGAAGTTGCAGAATAGATAAAGTATAATTTCGTTAATCTTTCCATCTCAACCTATTAAGATACAAACAGTGGCATCTCTAACCACGAACAAACATCTTTGTATATCTACGGAGAAAACTTCAATATGTAAACACATAAAGATAGACCTATTTGAAATCATAGCATTGAACATCTCACAGAAGGGACGATGGAAAACTCAGATATTTGGCAAATAGACGCATTCGCTCAGAAGATCAACAGAGCTAGGCTAGCAGTTTCCCTCTGCTTCTAGTCTTTGTGCTAAGCTAGGATAACTGCCCAGGAACTCTCTCTGTACTGGACACACAGAGATGAAACTGGTCGTCTTCTCATCGGACTCTGCACAAACCTCTGTAAACACGTTCATCACCCCATTTCAGCTATCAAATTAATTACTTATTTGTTAATAACTGAATGTAAATGTTTTAATCATAGACATTACAGCCCTCCATAAAGGGTCCTTTGAATTATACAGTACTATTTTCCCTGATCACATAGTGGGTCATAGGGTTTTGCACTTCTTCTTTTTCGTAAACTTTTGCCACTTCTGCACATCCTCAGTTGACCTCTTTCTTGTGTGTGTGTTTTGAAGAGTGCTCTTGTTTTTGTTCATTCTTGGTTTGTTTCTTGTTATTTTTTGCAAAATTGCTGAAACCTGCTTTTCTGAGGAACATGTCCTGTCATGGGTCAGATCCTGGACTCTCAGAGAGAAACTGTTTGTATCTCTTGTTCTAGCAGCACATGTACGCCATCAGCACAGGGGTGACATTTATGCCAATCACAGAGGGCAGCGATGGCAGTGGTCGGCTGATTCAAAGAAAACAGCTTTCAAAAAGATTTGCAAATGTTTTCTGTTTTCTGAGACAGGAAATCCATTTAACAACATTAAGGTCACAAAAAATTTGTTCCATTTTTTTTGTTTAAGTCTCATTCATTTCCTGAATGAGCTGGTCACTGTCACTGTTTTTAGCACAGAGGATGCAATTTCTTTCGGGACTATTTTCAGTGGCAGATTAATCCACAGTTGGTGCTCTAGTGGGCAGCAGGACCGTGTATGTGGGATTGAATAAAATGAACTACAATGTCTGTGTTTGTGGTAATGAAAGAATATGTGACCCAGTGCAACAGTGTGGGTCACTGATGTGTTTTAGTAGTTTTTGGGACAGCGATGGAACTCTATCGCACAGAGGAATAACATATATCACGTATATGGTATGATATATGGTCTTTTCATGGGATTTGTTGACATTAACCAAAATATATAATGTCACCAGACTCATTATTTAAGTTAACTACATAAGTCAATGCACCCTTCACCCAAATGCATGTGGCCACCCCCGTCCAACTGTAATTTTGCTCTTTGGCTGTTCTTCCTGGTTTGGGCTCCTTAGCTCCAATGAAGGGAGATCTTAATGCTACAGCATACAATGATATTTTAGACAAAGGAGTTCTCCTAGCTTTGTGTTTCTTTATGGCTGCAAAAAGCCATAAAGCCATAAAGAGCACGACTTGTGTCCATTAAAAAATGTTTTCTCAGTTTGGTGTGAAAGAACTTGACTGGCCTGTACAGAGCCCTGACCTCAACCCCATCCAACACATTTGGGATGAACTGGAACACCGTCTGAGAGCCAGACCATATCACCCAACATCAGTCATCGTCACTAACCCTCTAAATGCAGTCAGTCCCTGCAGTCAGGTGCCTACAACCAGATGAGCTGACGCTGTTTTAGCAGCAGATTCATGTCCATAGTTTTGGAATCAAACATTCAACCATAACATGTGGCTGGAATGTCGAGGTGTCCATATACTTTTGGCCATGTAGGAAGCTCACTTTAAGTTACCTCCACTCTACTAGTTTTATGTGTCAGTTTGACAGCTTGCGGGTGTCGGGAAAATGTTGAAATCTAAATACAGAAAAGATTGATGAACATTCCTCTAAGGTTTCAGGATTTGGCATTTCAGTCTCTCACTCTCTGTCCCTCCAACTCTCAATAACCTCCCATAATTGCAGAACTACATTCATCGACTCAGAAAATTGTTTCTGACGTGAAAGTTGCTGAATCTTTGGTTTTTCTGTCGGCTTCCTCATCTGGCTGCTGCAGGACTCAGAGCTTCACTTCAGTTCTCTTTGAGCTCACCGTGGTGGGTTTAATTTTTCTTTCTGTTGTCTCAGGTGAGTTTTTAACACCTCTTTTACTTATGTTTTCTACACCTATGTGTGGATTACCGTCTACTAAGTTGAATTTGTATTTGTAAGAGAATCTGCTCTTGTCACGAGATGACGTCCTGTCTCTCCTTTCTTTATTATTATGGCTGTGTTCATTTTAACTACTTTAGATACTGTTGGATAATTTAATCTACAGCAATGTATCATATTCTGTAAGATCATCATCATCATTTAGAAGTATCTCTAAAAGTCAACCTTTCATGGGCTAAGAAAAACAGTCCTGTTTTCAGCTTTCACCCCTCTTCTCATCTCCCTTTTTCCTTCCCTCTCATTTCTTATCTCTCCTCTTCTACTCTCATTTCAACTTATTTTTTCCTTCCTTTCTTCATCTCTTTGCCTTGTCTCATCATTTCCTGTCTCCTCTTCTCCCTCTCAGGTCCGTCATCATGCTTCCCGGTTGTTTTATCGTAATCGGTGCCCTGCTCTCATTGGCCACGCCTCTGCTGGTTGCCATGGAGACCTGCCCAGCATCAGGGGTGCCAGGGATGCCAGGTATGTGCATGCATGTTTGGATACATGTATACATGTGCACGTGTTTCTTTTTTGTTTTTGTTTTGTTTGTTTATCTGTCTTTCCATCCTCAGGTATTCCTGGGCTGCCTGGCAGAGACGGTCGTGATGGAGAGAAAGGACAGAAAGGACAACCAGGTATCCAACACACACTGAATGGTAAAGGTAGCCTACAGGGAGTGACAACAAGTGGTTTTTGTTTATTATACTAATATATTATTTAGGGATGATAATGTATGAACTATCAGTAGGAATGCCGTGAAATTTGGTCCAAAGTCCACCTCGGGATGAATTGTAATCACTTTTATGGGATTGGTGACTTTTCCTTAATTGGTCGAGTAATTTGAAAAACTAACAACTTTCCCATCAGCCTCAGCTGTGCTTTGTGTTTAGCACTAATTAGCAAATGTTAGCATGCTAACAAGCTAAACGAAGATGGTGAACATGGGGAAAGTAAAACCTGCAAACCCTCAGCCCGTTTGCATGGTCAGCGTGAGCAGCATGTCAGCATGCAAACATTAACATTTACATTAACACACTGCTGTACCAAAGTCAAAAGTGGATTTTATAACTGTAGACTAGATTCTTCTAATGCCAAAGCAAGGAAATGATCATATATAGCACATTTCATTACAGGTAAACTCTGAGTGCTTTACATTGTTTAAGGCCAAAGCATTTCTACCTACTGACACATCTACCTTCCATAAAAGACACAGCTGATACCAGAGTGGTTCTTCTCAAATGTTTGGCTCACATCTCCAAGATGTATTCAGATTATCTTGCCATCATGTTGTCCATTCAAGGTGTGGAAACTTTATTGAAATAACCACAGGGAATTGTGTTAAATTTTGACAGCAAACTCGAAGGCTGTAAGTATTTTTTCTTTCCATACCCATTCCTTTCAGCAAACTCCACCTAGAACCACTTCTTACATTTTCTCTTTGTGTGTGAACTAAAACTTACGACTTATGTATATCAATGACCAGCCTGTTGTGGCTCTGGCTCTTTACAGGAGCAACATGGCACGGTGACCTCAACCCTCAGAGGGGAACGAAGGGGGAGCCGGGGCTGATGGGTTTTCCAGGTAAACGAGGTCAGAGCGGAGAACCAGGGAAATCAGGGTTTCCGGGGATTGCTGGACCACCGGGTGAACCAGGAGAAGCAGGGTATGTCATAAGGCAATTTTATTTCTTTTTTTATTCATTAAAACCTTTGGAATCCATTGTGACTAAATTCATGGTGAACACAGCCTACAATATAAAGCCTTAAACGCTTATAAGGTTTGAATGCTCCAACAATTTCAAGCAAAACTAATTACGGCTTGATTACTGACTGGGCAAATGGGGCAAATGGGGCAACTGCTCCAGGGCCCCACACCCTCAAGTGGGCTGACTGGCCCAGATTCACTATGTGGCAGTAACTTTATGGTTGTTAGAATAACTGTATAATATCAACAATATGAAATTGGAAAGGCGACTCCGAATCCACCTGATCTTAAAGTCTGTCTTGCAGAGGTTTACTGTTTAAAAATCTAGTTTTATTATCTTTAATATTCCATTTGATATTATGCTTACATGGTGCATACTCAACAGGAAAACATGGGTTCAATAGGGGCCCACCGTTTTTTGCCTCAGGGGTTAATCCAGCTCTGGGCATCACTTTATGTTGTTTCTGTGGCTGCAGGACTGTTGGAGTCCAGCAGCAGGCGGCCTTCAGTGTGGCCAGAGGAACCAACGAATACCCAGAGAGAGCCAGCGTCATTCGATTCACCACCGTCATCACCAACATCAACAATGACTACAACACTGAGACAGGACACTTCAGGTGAGAAAAACACTTCTCATCATATCTTACTCAAACAAATGAGCACATTTTTTTAGTCAGTAGGATTCATCATCTGTGGACCATGAATGTCTGTACCAAATGTCACTGCAGTCTATCCTGTAGTTGTGAGATATTTCAGTCTGGACCAAAGAGGTGAACGACACTGCCATCCATAGAGCCATGCCACCAGCTAGCTTGCCTGATCGGTCTGCAATAAAGGCATTTCTGTTCGTAAAAATTCAGGCTGCTCAACCAGAAAGGAGGGGAATAAAATCCACTTTAAGTGAATTTACTGAGTTTGTGTGTTGTAGGTGTCGGGTCCCAGGAACGTACTACTTTGTGTTCCACGCCTCTTTAGAGGACCGACTGTGTGTGCTGATGAAGCTGGACCAAACACTGCTGACCGCGTTCTGCGATCATCGCCGCAACCGCAGACAGGTACGAGCATAAAACTACTACAGATTAATTATAGTTATTATGCCGCCAGATAATACTTACATGTTGAGTCAGCACAAAAAGACAAATGGATCAGCATGTCCATGAAAGTCGAGATTTGGCAGTACCTCAACATTTTGTTTAAGTGTAAGTATTTACAGTACTTCCTGATTCCAGGTGACTGCGGGCAGCCTGGCGGTCTACCTGGCGAGGGATCAGGAGGTTTGGCTGGAGACTAAAGACTACAGAGGGATGAGAGGGAAACCGGCTGGTTACAGCATCTTCTCCGGCTTCCTGCTGCACCCTCACTGACCCACAGGACGGGAAACACAAATCAGCCTTTTTCCCCTTTTATTAAACAGTGTTACAGCAACACTCCGAGGCTGAAACATCGGGCAAAATAATGTCTTCCCCTCCTTCACACTGACCATTTAACCTTTTTAAAAAGTACACATTGGTTACCTTTCAATCACCTGTATGTAACCAAGTAAAGTCTCATTTTGATTAAAATCTCTTTTCGTTAGAGACCTGGCAAACAAGGCAGCATATAAACATTTTTACAATAATAAATACAAACTATATAAACAACCTAAGACAACTGTCATTATTTTAAAATAAGACCTCCAATTGTTTTTCTATAGTCAAGGCAATGCACTTCTGTAGGATCCAGGCCAAAGAGAAATTCATAAGTAAAAGTTCAACCAATGGGAACGTCTGCACACATACAGGTATGTGACGTCACCTTCAAACCAGTGAGAAGGGCCCAAAGAAACACAACAAATACAAAAATCTATGTGAAAAACCCAAAATCGTTCAAGCTTTGTGAAGAGAAAGTTCTTGAGGAACAAGAAATTTGTGTTCAATAGTGATTGGGTTTGGTGTTTATTACCTTTATTTAAGATCACAGGTTTATTATTCATTTTCATTGAAGTTCTGTAAATTACACTGGAATTTTATATAAGTAATTATGTAATTTTCATATCAGATCCAATTCAATCTGTTGATTTTATCTTCTCTATCTGTCCATCAGTAAACAGATAACATGAACAATAAACCCAAATAAACAGCTAGAAAGAACAACCAGAATACTGTGTATGTGATTTTTCCTTTTCTATCTTTTGTGCCTGCCATATCTGAATTCCTTCTCAGGCCAATCAAAACACAGAGTACATTGAAGAGTATTTTAATTTAATTTAAAATGTATTTAAATGTGTTAATGTAAAGAGTGCATATCCAGTGAGTGCATTGTTTAAAGACAGCTTGGGCTAATGGTTTAACAATAAGAATAATGAAAACAACTTCAACATCCCTTTACTAGTTAAGTATTTCTTAGAATAGACATGATTTATTAAAAAGGGATTTTTAGAAAATGTTGACAGCTGTTAATGTCAATGGCCACTGATGCAGAGGTTAAAACAATGTGGGTTCTTTTTTAGTTTTTTTTTTTTTTTTTTTTTTTTTGTATTGTGTTTGTAAAGTTGTGATGCCTGCAGTTTTTGTGTTTTGTTAAAGTAGTTAGAAAAAAGTGGTTCTGTACATATTTGGAACTGCAAGTATATGTAATTGTTGCCAGAACATCAATAAAAACAAAAAAAAGACAATATAAAAGAGTGCTATGAATAGTGCCTGGAAGGTATCGAGGTAAAACATTTTAATAATTTCTAAGATCAGTATAGTCACATTTAGAAATAAATAAATAAAAAGAAAACATTAACAAATACAAATATTTAGTAGACCTGAGCTGTCCATTCACACCTACAGTAGACCTATGTGTTTGTTTGTTTGTTATTGTTGTTCTTTTCTCAGGTAATGGATAGAGTTGCTTTTACATTTGTTATAACTAAAAATCCAGCCTTGGCACAGAGCATTTCTCGACAGGGTGTCCTGTGGCTCTCTTCATATGTTAAAATAAGGACAGTAGTTTTTTTTTTTTTTGAAAAAACAATTTCATATTATTGTTAATTTAAAAATAAAAAAATGCTATAAATGAAAGTTATTTCATTGATTGATATTGGCAACACTCATGGTTACAGTGGGAACATGCAGTTCAACACAACAGCAAACAGATGTTGAACAGCATCTTCCACCACGTGTTTCCCCAGCTGAGCACTTTTAACCTTTGCATTAGCATTGATTGAATGCAGCTCTGAGAAGGCGTAAAGAGAGCGAACAGTAAATATTGAGGCATTCATTAGGCATGACAATGAGATCCAGACCAACACCAGAAATGATCCCAATACACTTGCACACTAGACATTCGCAGAAAGTGGGATGACACGTCACAAAAACAAAGTGGACAAAACAAACAAAAAAAAGGCTTTACACTGAAGATCCACACAGGCAGATATAGAAAACAAAACATGGACACAATGCAAGAAATGAAAGAGGATCTGAGAAAGACAGAAAAAATGACAAGCATTTTTCGGAGGATGTAATTATTAAAATCAGCTCTTTGTTGATAGATACTGTGGAGGAAATTAAATATTTTGTGGAACAGATACTGACATTCAGGCTGGTTGGGAGCTTTAGCAACACACTGCTGGGAAACCAGTTTGGTTTGAGGCAACAACAAAGAGGAAGTTCAGAGAAAAAAATAAATATATATTTTAATCAGATACATTCAACCTTGCTTGATCATCAGTTCTTCATTAGGATGCGTTTTTCCTGACTTCTTGTTCAACTGTTTCACTTCCTCTGATGGGAGATTTGCTTTGTCAGACAAATGCAATAAAATAATTACATATTTACAGGAAAAGGCGTCGACCCCACAGAGATCAAACTGGTATGAGAGTTTGCCCAAAGTGTGCCGCAAAGAAAAAACATGTGAACAAGATTATATTTTTACTTCTCTACATTTCAAAGGGAAATATTGTACTTTATACTCCACTTCATGTATTATATGATAAAGTTACTGGTTACTTTCAACGTTAAGACTTTACATAAATAAACACGATAAGAAAATTTGAACTATTTTAAATACTGTTTATGTAGTTTAGTCTACAACAGTGCATATTTTATAGAATCATCATATTTTTTCTATATCAAATCTTAATCTACAAAGTAACTAATAGATTAATGTGTTGCAGTGAAAAGTACAATATTTGCTTCAAAAAGTTTAGTGGAGTAGAAGTATAAGTAACATGGCATGAAAATACTCAAGTACCTAAAATTTGTAGTTAAGTACAGTAGATGAGTATATGTACTTATATGTTTCATTCCACCACTGACAACAGCAAACAGAACTTTTTCCTAGCTCTCTGCTTCTGGCAGTTGTGTATCAAAAAATCATAATAATGAACACCAATAGAAGAGCGATCATGCACTCTTGAACTGTTTCACTTCCTGTTTTTTCCTGATTGAGCTGCTGCTGTCACTGAGAAGCAGGACAGCTCTTCACCTCCGCTCTCCATCAGCTTATCACTCCACGACAGGACAAGTGACTGCATTACCTGCAAATGGTGAGACTTTTGTGTCCTACAAACTAAAGAACAGGCAAAGAAAAAAGTATGTGTATATAGACAGAGAGAGAGAGAGGGAAAATCACCTAATCAGACAAAAACATTGATGATACAGAAGTGGACGGTTTCATAGCATGTCTTGCTTAATATTTCTTGATGTCGAATCTAAATCCCTCTCAGTATGTTTAACCTTTCATAATATAGTAAAGTATCATTTGCCTTGCCTGAGCAGAACATTTACAGTTGTTGTCCAGGACAAATTCTCTCCATGTCTTTAAATGGCTTAAATGCACAAATGTAGGCTTTTCTAATTGTAATATGTTTTTTAAAGCTTATGGGGAGCTGGTCCCCACAAAACATTTTAAGACTTGGTGTTTATTAAGGTTATGGTTAGGGTTTGGGTTTAAACATGTACTGGTTATGGGTAAAGTTTAAGGTAAGTCTCCAGGGAATTGATAAAAGTCAATACATTGTCCTTCCCAAGTGACAAAAACAAGTGGTGTGTCTGTGTTCATGCAGGCCCCCCGGTGGCTGAGCTGCAGTACTGCAGTGTTTCTGCTCTTGGTTCTCCTCGACCCGGTCATCACACAGTCCTGTGACAGGGGAACCCCAGGGATTCCTGGGATACCCGGCACCCATGGGCCCAATGGCTTAGACGGTCCCAAGGGAGAGAAGGGAGACCCTGGTGAGCTCATACTGGACATTAGATACATTTTGCACGCTTAATTCACATGTTTTTCTTCATGTTGTCAATTTTTCTGATTTGTGAAAATGTAAATAAAATACCTTTGAGGAAAAGTGCAAATAGACATACACACACACTTCACCTTGTGTTTTCTATATTTGCAGCGTGTTTTGTTGTGCTGCATGTGTTGTCAAATAGGTCAATAGGCTTCATTTGATTGTGTTTTGTTTATGTGTTTTCTTTAGTTGCAGTGACAGAATTTGATGAAAAATTCAAATTCCCAAACATTTCCTCTTATTACAATAACTTTTGTGGACTGCTGTCTAGCTTTTTAAGTTGACTACAATTTTGATTTTTAATTTACAGCTAAAATATGAAACTTATCTTTCATCTAGTTTCAGTTCACATTAACAAACACTAACAACCTTGTGACACGTAATAACTGTGTCTTCTTTATGAACAGGTGAGTCAGGTCAGCCTGTCAGGGGCCAGAAGGGGGAGCCAGGTCTGCGGGGCCCACCTGGACGGCCTGGACTAAAGGGGGACGACGGTCTTCCAGGGCCTCCCGGTAATCCAGGCAAGCCCGGGGAGAAGGGAAGGTCCTTCAACCCTTCCGGTCATCTGAAATCCTTCTTCTCCTACAAATGGTTGATATCACATGTACCAGAGCTCGACACTCCAATGAACTTTAACAGGTCAGTGTTTTGAGGTTTAAAGTCACACAGAGAGCAGGGGAGGTATTTAATGTGATGAAACATGCTGAAGCCGCACATAAAGCAGGGATATTATTCAAAACTGCAAACTAATGAGATAGCGAACAGCAAGAGAAAGCCTGCTTGATGGATAGGAAAGGTTGAAGGACAGAATTGACCAAATATCTGTGATGGTTTAATGAGTTCTTATTTAAAGATGAACTATTTACGAAAAAAGTTCAAAGATCAAACATTAAAACAAAAGCAAAAAATAAAGACTAGCAAATTTTAGGGCACATTAATTAAATTAAATTGGCGTATAATATATGCAAACAAAATGCAAAAATCTTTTTCATTTTGTTCTGGTTTAAAAATAAATTGTGTGATTTGCTTAGTTCACAAATTACACAATTTTGAAATTGTGTATTCCTAAAATAGTGTAATAAATTTAAACACTATTGAAATAAAATTTTAAAATAACCTACTTAACAGAATGATTCAATTAGGGCTAAAGAAAAATGAATTGCATTAGAACTAGTACACAAAACTACTCACAAAGAAACAAAACTAAGTCTCCTGCTTGACATGCATGTTAGAGCAAGAAGACAACGACCAGAAAACATTCATGAAAACTGAAACATTTGTGTAAACCTCCCAGACAGATTCTGCCGAACCTGGATCAACAGTTTCAAGGAGAATCGCTGACAAACGGGACGTACACAAGTGCCATCAAAGGCGTCTATTTCTTCAGTTACCACGTTTCAGCGAAGAGCAGAGTGAGTCTGAAGAGTTCTCAAAAAACTATTCTGTGATACCGTTGGTGTCTTTGTGTGTCTCCTTCCTCTTTTGCTTTATTTTGTCTTCAAGATCCAGATTTAGTTATTTAAGCAGTGGTCAAAAATCACTAGGTACAATTTTGAGGCACTTGTACTTGTATTTGAGAATTTCCATTTCCTGACACTTTAAATTCTACTCCACTACATTTCAGAGACAAATACCGTTGTACTTTTCACTGCACTGCATTTATCTGTCAGTTTATCTTATAGTAAATATGATGCATTAGTTAAACTACAATATAGTTTATAGTTAACATGAACTCCATCTCAGCCAGCCACAATATTAAAATACCACTTACACCTTAAAGCATGAATACTAATAATCCGATAGTATAACATTCAGAAAAGTAATGAGAACTTTTACTTTTGACACTTTTACTTCAATAAATAAACCTGATAATACTCCTTTACTTTCAGTACATTTTTGAATGCAGAACCTTTACTTGGGTTTTTTTACATTGTGATGTTGGTGCTTCTAGTAAAGGATCAGAGTATTTCCTCCACCAGTGTTTTAACTAAAATTAAAACATTTTCAGGGCACCCTGGTTTAAAGGTTGAGATGCCAACCATGAACTGTTGAATTTTATTTACGTTGGCATTGGACATAATCTGGGGTTTTGCAGTATTATCAAATTTCTGTGTTTCTGTTTAGCATGGTGTTGTTATAAACAACCTCCACATCCTGAAAGGTTTTTACTTTCCTGAATGCAAAACACATCTCGACAATGTCTCACTTTGAGTTGAGATAAGAAGCTGAACTGGGGTTATCTGCGATCCTGACTGTATTCGTACGATCACATCTAGGTGTGTCTGAGGCTGGTGAAGGGAAGTGACAGTCACATGACGCTGTGTGACACGTCTGAAGGTTTCCTGGTCACCTCCGGCTCGGCGGTCCTGGAGCTGGAGGCCGGGGACACAGTCTCACTGGAGACCACCAAGTACAACAGCATCGTGACGAGCCAGAGCAGCACCAGCCACACCTTCACCGGCTTCCTGATCTTCCCCAGTGCCTAGAGCCCTGTCCTCTGATCCATAAAATCAATGCTAATAACATCATAGACCTTTTGGGGATATTTACAGCAATAAAATGAAATACGTCTGTACTGCAGTGAATAGCAGGATTAATAAAGATTGGCTCAATACTGGCACTGCTGTCATATGTTTTTGCATGTTTTAGCCCATTAACTACTATTAGTGTGTACTTTAAATTACTGGTGTGCATTTTCCAAAATCTACCATTTTAGATTCCAACCTTTTCCAATAGCCAGTGGTTTTTGGTTATTTCATACAATACAATAAATCCATCACAGTGAACAATTCCCCAGCTTTATTGAACTGTTTTAGTACATTTTAAAGGTACAATCTGTAATCCAAAAATGATATTTTACAAAGACTTTTTTCCATTCTTGTATCATCCCATTTTATTAATTAAAAGTGGTAACTGTCAAGGATAAGAGATATGAAAATATTTTTATTGTCTATTTATAGACATGAGACGTGTAAGATAAATACTTCATTTTATTTCCATGAGCAATCTCCTCGTGTGCATGTTGTTTAGGTGCTGAAATAGGGTATTCAGACTTTTATTATTCTAATTTAGTGATTTTAAAAGATTGATAGAATTTCTTATTATTATTTTCTAGTGAACATGAACACAGTTTATTTTGACACTGTGAGAAAGTCAAAATGCATTGACACATTGTTGGATTTGGTCTGTATGAGATTTGTTAACAAATCATGGCTCAACAGCTCAACATTCTGAGGAGGAGCCTTAAAACTGATAATATCAGTTTATCTGAACATTAAATAAGGTTATACTTTATATACTAAATGATTCATATATCTGTACAACAGGGAAAACTACACTGCTTGGAGGAAGCATAATGGAATCACTATGATTGATTGAAAAATAAAATATTTAATGTTGTGGTGTGTAACATTTCCTCCAGTGGCTCACTATTTAAAGACACTGAGGCATCAGGTGTACATCTTTCTGACTGATACCCGGCCAGGAGTTCATTAATTATCCATCATATAGTATCAGGTTGGTAGACACTTAACCTTACAGCTGTGTTGATGGTAAACAGTGTTACAGGAAGTAGAGGATTTCTGGATGGATTTATCTGTTCTCACAAGGAACCTGACTGGATTGGATAGACCGTCTAACCCTGTCATAAATATCTGATGCTCTTTCAAATTTGTTTTATCTGACAAATCATTGTTTTTCCAGTTGCTGCCTAACATCTGATGAAGAAGAAAGTTAGAATCAAATCACTCAAACACAAAATAATTAACTTCATGAAACTTAGAAAGCTGGTAACACAGAACAAAAAATAGAATAATTTTGATGAATAGTAAAGTAAAGAGATACACTCCCTTTATTTTGTTAGAACAATCCCAAATGCCAAGATTTTATATTGTGCCTCCAAAATTTCCCATTTTCATGATCCCACAATGGTTTAAATCCCCAAATGACATGAGCTGGGGGGACATTTTGGGATTTGTTAGCACTATTAGTCATTAAAACAAAACCAGGGTGTGTCTTAAAACAAACAGGTATGTTGTGTATCCCATGAAAGCCTGTTGTACTCTCTCACTAGAGAGCTACTTCAGCCCAGTGTGTCGGTGGCTGACGGGCTGCTGAACACACCGTTCCTGGCGTAGAAGGTGTTCTTCACCACTGACGATTTAGCGCGGGACGGAGTTCTGTAATCCAGAGTGTAGTCACCTGTGGATCCAGGCAGACTCCTTTAATCTGGAGAAAAAAACTGATCTAGACCAAAGAGAACATGAAGAATAGGTGGACTACAATGACTTTTCACTGAACACCACATGTTCAGGTTCCTATTTGTGGTTCTGAGTGAAATATCTCAACGACTGTTGGATGAATTGCCATGACATTTGTGGCAAACATTCACGCCCTCCCTTGGGATGAATTGTGATTGACCTTTCCACTAGCACCACCATCAGGTCAGACATTTTTCCAAAACTAAGTACAGCCTCACAGAGCTGCTTGCATGGCAGACTCTTGCTCTAGATCTTGCTTAATCTAGAGCAGGCTTTAATAAAAGATACAGACACATTAGCTTCATTAAATCTGGATATTTCTGTGGTCACCCTGACACATGTTTGAGGTCTACAGCTTTAAAGCTCCGCAGATGGTGTGTGAGCTGCGAGCACGCAGAGGCTTTTATGCTCAACGTTGAAGTACCCACAGGCCAGGGAGGCGTACAAACAAAATATTCTGTGACAACATAAGAAGTCAACAAGTGTTATCGGAAGAACGCCATAGACCAAACATGCCTGCATGCTCCGCTATACAGTTCCTCAGTACAGAGGAAGAACTGATGTGTTTATGGCTAACAAACATAAAAGAGCAACGCAAGAGGAGATGGTCTGTCCATAGGACCATTTACGCCATTGATTTTTGTCTCTGTGTTCTCTAAATGCAGCGTCATAGAGATTATTGTACAGGTGTGCCTGTTCAGCCAGTCTACCTTTGAACTCGTACATCTTAAGCTGAAAAGCCTTTGCTCTTGCAGTGGGTGCTTTGTCTCAAAAATTCGAGGGTGCCCGACCACACGCCACGACGACTTGGTTAAGCACTTGACGCAAAAGGCACGATGACGTCACATTTGGAGCATGTACCCTCGTGCCGGGGTCACCGTGTTGAGCATACACAAAGCTTAACTGATAGAGGTGAAGCAGACCGTGCCCCTAACTTACCCAGCCTCCACCCGTACTCCCAGGACGAGAGCAGAGGAAAGGCAAACTTCTCCTCAGGTCTAATCTGGCCCCGTCTGTGCAGGTACACACTCCGCCCTTTTCCCTGCAGAGGAAAGTTTGTTTAACGACTTTTAAACATTTGGCAGAAATATAAGGATACTGACCAACCAAATTGTGTATTTATAACTTTGTTAATACTTTGGAAACAAGTCAGATCTTCTCAATTTTCTCTGTTTTTCATTCTTTATGAACTGTGACTATTGAAGAGACTTTTGTTTCATGCATAATATTACTGGGTGGTGCAAGTAAATAAAACCGAGACAATCTGTGTGCAGACTTCTACAATAAACTGGAGGCATGCTATTACTGTTATATGAAAAACAACAGTGACCTAGACATTTTAAACCAAATGGTGGTTAAGTGTCACAGTGATTCGTACGTGGTGAGAAGAGTCCTGATAGAGAGCCTGTCTGCTCTGGGGAGAAACTGGCCTCATCAGGGGGGCCACATTGAGCCGCCCCTCCCCTTCCAAAGAGAGCACAGGAGGCGGAGGAGGAGGAGGAGGAGGAAGGTGGTCTCTCTGCTTCTCAGATGTTCTGGTAACAGGATGCAGGACAGCCCTGGTGGGTGGAGCACAAGATAAGTGTGTATTACGTTTATCTCATTTTACAAAGGTCTCTGACGCACATTGATGAATCAGGATAAGACACTGTCCTTTTTTTTACATCACTGACACAACCAAATCTTAAGAAAATCATCAATTTTATGCTCACCGGGTGTCAGCAGACAGATGGGGCAGCTGTGTTGGCTCTGTGCTCTCTCCGTTTTGGGGGTTGTAGCAGGACGGGTAAAGCTTGGCATAGCGGCTCTTCCAGGTCAAACGGGTCAACATCTCCTTCTGGATCTGCTCTCGGTAGCAGTTCTGGCTCTGAGTCGTCATCAGGCAACGCATCTCCTGCCAAACAGCTTTACTTAGCAACACAGTTTACCAATTTCAACACAGTTTTACATGGATTTAAGAGACATAAGACTAAATCTAAAGGGATCTTAACATGAACAACTAATAAAGGTACCGTGGGTCGATATTGTTCCTCTACCAAGGAAACAGGTCACAGCTTGTTGTGTCTAAACCTGAATACAGAAGATTTCTAGCTGACCTTGGTCCATCAGGTGCTGGAGCCAACTCGGCCTTATCAGACACACAGAAACAGGCAGTTGACCTGACCTGTGAACCTCTATCTTAACTTACCTTTACCTATAAGATGGAAGTTTAACATACAAGAAGGAAAATTCCTTCACAAAAAGCACCTGAAACCAGGTTCAGCCAGTATCACAGATTTACAAAGTAGGAGCAGCTGTTTCAGGCGCCCCTGGCTCCAGAAGTAAAAGTCTTTTCTCATTGACAATGTTATCTGACTGACAGTTGGAGCTCTTCAAGTCTTGAATGGACATGAAACTCTCCCAGTTGAATTATTAGTACAAAAGATTAACATGGCTGAAGCTATAACTATAATTAAAACTGAAGGAGAGAAGTCAACTGCCAAGGTGCACTTCAGTAAGTAACATCCAATCACAGAGCTTCAAATTCTGTTATGTGCATTGCTATCAGTGGGCAAAAGCTAAGAATTATGCTGTTGAGGAAACTGGTGTCATAATCTTCATTTTAAATACATTTCCAGATTTTGGGTCAATTTTGGATGATTTCAGCGACTATGGCTGTTGTGTTTTGTTCCCAACTGAAACAGCAATGCATTTAGTATTATAGCAAAGGCAGCTGAGTCTCATGGATATTGTAGTATTTAGAACCATCTGCGATGCCAAGCTGAAACAAAGCAGAAATAATAAAAACTACCAGCCATAACACAAAACTACAGTGCAGTTAAATTATCAGAGAGACAGACATCTGACTTTGACAAGAATCCTGTCCCTCCCAACAGTCAGTGTTTGTTTCTTTAAACAATGACCACAGTCGTTCCCTAAACTTAGTCAAATAGTTTCAGTTGCCTTAAGTTAACCAGATTTTAACCATACAGATCAGAAAACAATGAATGAATGAATTGGGAATAGTTTTGAAATGCCCTGACAAAAGATATTGTCCTGTGGGGGTGTCAGATCAAAAAACACTCGTGGGTCAATTTGAAAGGTAACAACAAATTACTTTTTTCATTTACGTTGGATGACTTGTTATATTTACAAATAATCCAACATTTTGGTCTAAAAAAAACAAACTCCCTTAGATTTAGACAGAAACTTCATGAATGTGGAAAAAGTTCACTTAAGAATCTACTGTACGTCACAACAGCACAATAAATACAAACTGATGTCTTTCATGACCAAAAATCAAAGGCTTTGAAAATCCAGTTGTCCTTGACTTATCAAACAATAATCTGTATGTCATTATTAACATGATAAAAGTGCTGAAATCCCATTATGAAATTGTAAAACCCAAATATCTTAATTTACCTTTGGTGTTCCTGACGCAGAGCTGTGGAGGATCAGCTACTCACTATGGAAATGAGATGTGGATCAGATAACACTGTGTAACACAGGGAAACATGAGACACATGCACACACACATCCTGTTCTTCCACCACTAGAAACCTCTTTACACTAACCTCAATCTAATCCTTTTTAAATCCTAAAAGCCTTTAACCTTTGCTGAACAGCGGCCCCTATTTTCACAAATTGTAATTGTGCAATATGATCACATATTAAAGATGGTTAATCCATTTCTAGCCTTGTAGTCAAACCAAATAAAGTGGTAAAAGAAGGCCCAAATAATAACCAACAAACAAAAAGGATATAGTTCCTTTTCAATTAACTGAATGAATTGCATTAGTGTTCAAATTTTAGCCATTTAGTTGCCGGTTTGGGGTGACTTGTTAAAACAGCGTCATGCTGCATACGGGGAAGAAAGGAAAATACTCCCATTATGAAATGGGAGCAATCACAAATTATTCCATTGCTAACCCTGTAGTCACACAGATAAATGGAAAGGTAGTTTAAACTGTGTTACAGTTTTAATAAACACAATGCACAGACACGGCTAGAGATGCGGCCAGATAACAAGCTGGTTATTAGACTTGCCAATGAAAGTACGCTGTGGAGTCATGTAAACAAACACAGCTCTATCAAAAAAGCATGATCCTTGAGGCTTGACAACCACAGAGAGTGCATTTCCTTCTTCATAAAACATTTGCAAAGCATATTTTTTAATATTTTGAAACCTGCATTCCATGTTTACTTAATAGCAGACTTGTGTTTTGCGAAACCCATATTTCTCCCATAATTTCAAATGTGTACATGTGAAAGGAAGATAAACTGTCACAACAAGAAGGATATAAGTCTCTTCTCCCTGTGTGTCTGATCTGCTTGACAAACTCGCGAGTATGTAAAGGCCGGGGAGCAGAGAGCTGCCCTGATGCTCAGAGCGAGGAGGAGACCTTAAAGAAATATCTAAAAGTTAGTTTGGAATGATTTATTATAATGCAAAATACAAAACATATTAAATGTGATTATTTCATGTCATTATACAAAAACCACCTATCAACATGTCCAGCCTCCAGGCTTATCACACATTACTTTCATATTGAGGCTTATTTCACTTTGACATTGACCCATTTTAGAAATTTGCAGTTAATCGGAGGACCAGGGTTACACTTTCCCTCCCACAGTCTTTCTTTAACTAGTCCCACTAGTGTTCTTATATGTCCTACTGATATTTTAATTAACCCAGTTAGTTTTTAAGTAGTCCAGCCTTTTTCTCATCAGTCCTGCTGATGTTTTTTCAACTAATCCTAAACTAACTCAGTTAGTTTTTACTCGATTAATGTGTCCAATAGCGTTATTAAGCTCTTCAGCCCTTTAGGGAGTAATACACATTAGGCCTATAGTATCAAATATTGTGTCCTCACCTTTTAAGTTATTTTATCCGTCAGGATGCCGTGTCAAGTAATCCCTGATGCACGTCTGATTCAGACGCCCCCCTTCTAAAAAAAAAAAAAACACAATAGGTTAAAATAATCTCGGGTTTTATTATCTCAGCATAACAAAACATGATGCATCCAAACATCTGGATTGGTTATTTGTGTAGAGCCAAACTGAATAGGATTCACTCATAGTAAAGTACATTTGTATCCATGAGCAGTAAAATTTTAGTTCTACAAGTTAAACCAGCAATATACAAAAAACCGCTTTTAATCAGCTGAATTGATAATCAATATTGGATTTTATATAAATGTTACTGCCATCTGTGTTGTTGCCTTGCAGCCATTTTTGCAACGTTTAGTGACACATTGTTATTTTCACAATATGGGCGACATCGTAGCTTTTGCAAATTCCTCATAGACTACCATATTAATATACTAACCTTAGCACAACATGCTTATATGAATGGCTACAGAGCCACCATCACTGGTAGGTATATTTAACTAAAATCCCAGATTAACACTGTGTTTCATTTCAAAGTGGCTGTGCTGGTGGAGGTGTGCACATTGTTTGGAAAAATGTTGTCTGACCAAATGCCAGGAATTATGGGAAAGTTTCGATTGTGACTTGTGGCTATCGGCCTTATTCTTGAAACTGACTTGGAGGGTCAGCGCATAAAGTCATATTTTATAACAAAGAAAACAAAAGAAATCCACTCCTTTGTGTATGTCAAGTTGCTGCTATGTCTTCAAAATTAAATGTCCTTCACAATAAAAGCCTTCAGCACACTTACTAGACCACTGAATTTCCGTGGGCGGAATTCCTATATTAAAAGTAAGCTGTTCAGAAATATGTAATATGCAGATGAAAGCACCATTTTAGACCTGTTTCATCCCTCGTAGCCAAAGCGTAAGACCAGTGACCACTATATGGTCCAGCCATACAGTGATTTTCCTAAATAGGGTTTTAAATATTTCAGACAAGGCTGAATTTAACTTTCTATGTGTGATGAATGTAATATGATGGGGGAATATAACCTGATTCCTATAAGGGTGCATTGCACACTTTAAAGTACTAGTGCAGTAATGTGTGTACGTGTGTGTGTGTCACAAATCACACAAAACAGATCAAATGAAAATATATATTTTAGTCACAGAAACAGCAACATTTAATGCATTTTGTAGGTAATGTATTTAGCATAGACAGCATGTAAACATACAGTTCATCACACATTTGCTAAAGCACTGTCTTTTTGAAGCACCTGTTGATTACATAAATACAAAATATATTAATGAAATTATTAATTAAAGACAGAATGTCAACATTTTAACAACTAAAATAAGACCCAACAGCCTCTCAACCAATCTGTTCTCACAGACCAAACTCGACCTCAGATCACTGACTTCTTTTAAGAAACATGACATATAATCTGCTGTATATGAACACTAAAATAAATGGGTCAAACTGGACAAAAAATAAATAAAATTAATTGGGGAATGCCTCACTTTTTGAATGACCTTCACCATGTCATCCCCAATAACTGAGAAACGGTAGATTCTCCCTGGCTTTCCAGATTACAGTAAATGACAACTGTCCTGCACAGCAGAGAAATTAATGTGGCACTTTTAAGATACTTTGGTGTTTAAACATATGGCAGTTTACTGAAAATTGTATAAAATATTTCTTGCTACTGAAGTTGCACAGTGCAGCTCAACAGTTTCCTTAATAGAACTTAATATAGTACGGTGATAAAACAGTGCTCGATACACCCTAATAGAAAATAACGTGCTGATCTGCACAACATGTGTAGTCTCATCTAATTTATGTCCTCCATTGAGGCCTGGGAGCTGTGCAATTATTTACTAAATGTACCTTTTTAATCTGGTTGGGTTATTTGTTGAATAACAACAAAAGTCAGAGAACAGCAACTTTACATCAAGGCATTATTTGGTTTTTATAATTGAAATTTTGTGTATTTAATTTATTGCTCAATACCCAATTCAAATTGATTTTGTGGCAATTATGGGCCAAGTCATTGGTTTAAAAAGCTGTTATTATGGAAAAATTTGCTTTTTGTGAGCAGACTATATTGATTGTTAACACATTGAATAATCACTGAAGGAAACCCCTTGGAATTACATACCTAAATAGTCATATATTTTGTGTACTCATCACCACCATCATCCTGTAACCAATCACACTATTTGCTATGTTTTGCTGTGACACAGTCCTTCACTGGTAATATCTTCAGTGGGAGTTTATTCAGATTGCTAATGTATGGGAACAGCCTATCAGTGAAAGTGTGTGTGAAGGTGTGTATGTGTGTGTTAGTATCAGCATCAAAGAATATCAGCTTTCCTCTGCTTGAGTCCAGATGAACTCTGATCCTCTGGAGCTTCTTCTCCAAAAAGAGAATGGTGGAGAATTCTGGTAGTGAGCGTACTGAATATTCACCTTTATAAAACCCTATCCTCCATAATCCAGATTGTGGCTCTCCCTTCCTTTGGACAGACTCTGCTACCACACCAACTTTCCAGTCTGTACTGTCTCCAACCTCAACATCCCAGCTGTGAGTCCCCGGGTCAAAGCCCTCAGAGCCCAGGACAATGGGATAGTAGTCAAACCGCTCTGGATTGTCAGGAAGCTGCTGTTTTTGTCCTTGTCTCACACTGGTCAGATCTTCAGACAGGAGGAAGTGTGGATGAGCAGAGTTTGGGTCCAGGATCACAGGAGTGTAGGAGACCACCTCTTTCATCTTGTTCCAGATGTTGAAGGTCAGGTTGCCCAGGTGTTTGGCCACGTCTATCAGAGCTCCTGAGAGCAGCTCTGGATCATCCAGCAGGGGGCGCTGCTGGACTCTTTTCACTGCAGCCTTGTAGTTCTGCAGGAATGAGATGTCTTCAGCTCTCATCTCCTCCTCTGTGGCTCTGATTGTGTCTGAAAGAGCTGCTATCTCTCTGCTCAGAGCCTCAATCTTCTCCTTCATCTTCTGACTCTTCTGCTCCTCTTCCTCCCTTAGAGCAGTGATTCTGGCCTCCTCTTCCTCATCTAGAAACTGGTGAAGCTTCTTAAACTGCTCCTTAATCAGCCTCTCTGTGTCTCGGGCCTGGACCTTAATGTGTTTTGTTGTTTGATCACTGTTTCTTTTAACTTGTTCAAAGATCTTTTCTCCTGAAATGGCTTCAGGAATTTCTGGAGCTCCTGTTTATGATCCAGAGCAAATTCATCGATGGGTCTGAATCTGTGGTTGTTGTGTGTTTTTGAGTCTCGACAGACGACACACACTGGCTGCTGATGGTCCAGACAGAAGAGTTTGAGTTTCTCAGTGTGCTGACTGCAGATAGACTCTGAAGCTCTCTGATCTCTCTCCAGTAAGAAGGCCTCACACAGGTTCTTTAATACTAAGTTACAGGGTGGATCACATTGTGGAGATATTTTCTTACAAACTGGACACTCTTGTATTTGTTTCTCTCTCCACCATGTCTGCAGACAGTCTTTACAGAAGCTGTGGGTACATGACAGGAAAACAGGATCTTTAAAGATTTCGTGGCAGACAGGACAGGAGAGATCCCTCTCAGACTGGTAAGACATTTTATCTCTAAGTAAAGCTGAAAACCAGCCAGACAAAATGGTATAACAGGAAGTCAGTCAACTGCAGCTCCTTTTTGTCCACTACTTCCTACGAAGATACCTTAAACTTCACTGTGAGTTGTGGCTTTAACAAAATTGAAATCCAATGTCTGCAGCAGGTAGAAGTGGCAGTCTTTCAGTATTCCAGTATTCCCTCCTGTAAGTGTCCTTTCCAAGTCGAAGTTGGTAATGTTATCATGTCGTCTGCCTCTCAGTGTTTGTGGTTTCCCTCAGAGGAAGAACAACAGGTTCTGTTTCCTGGTATGTTTGGTGAGTCAGAGAGAAGGTGGAGCCTTGTCGGACTGGGGGTGAGTTTCATTTTAAAGTGTCTTTCTGTGATTGCTCATAGGATGTGGTAGACTGACCAGGTCTACCAAGAGCTAGTGGACTAATCAGCAACTAGGCAGAGATTTACCAACTTACACATGGTGGTGATTTTTTTTCCAACGTGAATATTCCTGTGCTGAATTTTTTTTACCTGGTGGTTTTGGAATTGAAACCTGTTGTTCATATCATAATTTAATCCAATAGCTGAATAGTCTCTGGAAGAGAGGAGGCTTGGCTTGCATCAGAGAGCAAAATGTGTTGCTCTACATAGTCTAGGTACATTTTAACTGTAGAATATTTCCCTTACTACAAGATGCTATCAGTAGCAGCTGTATGTTCATCTGAGAGTACTCAATATTATTAAGTTACATCTCAGATGACAATAACTTTGCTAGCACTCGGGAATTGCAACGTGCTTGTTGCTTCACGTAGGTTAGGTCAGGGTAAACATCCCTATCCCACTTGCAACTTCTGATTCAAATAAAAAAATAACTAACTACATCACAATTGTTTTGCTGTGTGACGTTTCTTCCAGTGAAGCTGCTTGTTACATAAATTACATTTTATTGTAAGCCAATCTTTTTTGTCAGTAGAGTGTGTGACATGTGCCTGTTGAGCTTTTCAAAAGAGTTTGCCTGCCTAATTTTGTTGACTTAATCATTGTTCCATGATTTTTGTGCTCGTACAATGAGTAACTACGTTAAATTATTATTTTTTTTGGCTGTTTTTACGATCGGTAGTCTGCACAGGGTGTTTTATTTTGAAAATTGACCTGATGCTCTATGCCATTCAAGTGTCTGACTTCCTGCCTTCCTCCATCTGCAGCTTCTGTCAACTGCTTTGCAGCTGGAACGCAGCATTTGAGTACAGATTTGGACATTGATTACAATGGCAACGGTAGAAGCTTCGTATATATATATATATATATATATACACATATATATGTGTATATATATGTGTATACATCTGACCCCTGGTCAGCTCTCCTGTGGCAGACTTATTTTTATAGAACTTGTAGTCCCTGAATGAAACTGTATGTCAAAATGTTGCTGAAAAGAAGAAATGAGATCCAGGAAATGAAAGACCGAAGTCAATCTCTTTTATTCCAGTTAATTTTAATCATCAAATGTACATCATCTCAGGGTTTAGTTTCACATTAAAACATCCATTCCCTAATACAAAATGAGAAGTTCTTTTACCCCATACAAAAAAATCATCTCATCCCTTAAGTATCAAAAGTAGCAATGATTAGGCAACAACATCCAGGTAAGACAAAAAGTAAGATTCATCCAGATTTCTACAGGATTTACACACAAACCGAAAATCTGACCTCTAATTTTCCAGCTCAGATCTGATTTTTGTTTTATTTTAGCATTTAATGTATTGATGATTGACAGTAAGTGTACAGAGTTTTGCTGGTAGAGAATTACTGAGGATGATAAAGACTTTGATTAATATCAATATAAAATATGAACTCATCCACCCCACCAGATTGTTATTTCTACTCTGACATGATGCAGATCAGAACAGAGCCACAAAGTTAAAAGTCAGACCTGTTCATGTGAAAATGCAGCTGAAGGGACAACAGGGAACAGTGATGAACCGAAAACTCTAGCACATAATTAAGTAGTCCGTTGTACAGTGCAGGAACCAGTGGTGTGAAGGCAGCTTTAACATTGATTTATTATGGCAACACTATGTACTCTAGTGGGATTCTGGGAGCTAACGTTCAAGAGCAAGAAATCAACAATAAACATCAGTAGTCGCGTACAGTTTGACGCTTCCTGTTGGAACAAGTCCAGTCCGTCTACACTATACTTTAAGAAACATCATACTGACAAACCAAACACAGACAATTCCAGTTTTCTTCTTTTAATTGAGATGTTAAGTCATTTGTTTTGTTCACAGCACTTTGTGATTTTGTTGGGTAAAGTTTTGCCGAGATTTGGTTATTATTGGCTGGTTGTCGTGGCAGCTGACTGACCAGAGAAAACTGAAGGATTCAGAATTGTCAATTGGCTCCCTGCTACACAATCAATCTTGTTCCTGACACTGTGTAACCTGAAGCAAAGTGCTGTTTAATTCCAGTTATTTTTCTAAACGCATGCATTTAAAAGTTTTTCTGCGTTCATCTTGGTCCAAATCTTTTCCAAATCTAGTTTTAACACTTTGGAAATGTGCAGAGACACCAAGCTGCTGAGTCGGGACATTCTCACCAGCTAACTAATTTACCAGTCAAGTATAACTAACTATTGTCAAGTGCAAAATTTGTCAATTGATAATTTCAGGGCGGCATAAATCAACAGATGAACTCTCTTTACCAACTGGGTCATTTGTTTCTCCATTTTATTTACAGATCCAGTTTTAGGCCACATAACAGTAATTACTTTGACCATTTTGTTCCCCTGATTCACTGCAGAAAAAGTGTCCAACTGACAGAGTACCGAGTCTCTCATTCACAGTTGTGTTAATTTTCTCTTCCCTTCAACTGTATAGGGGTTTTGAAGTTTTAAAAATCCAACTTTTTTTCCTTTTTGAATGGCACTGATGAAAAACATTTCAACAGATAAAGCAGTTGTGGCAGGGAAGAAAATCCTTGAAACATCTGATTTTTAACTGAAAACATTTGAAGACAAAATTAGCACACATAGCTTTGTTAAGCAATTGTTCACTGGACATTTATTTGCAGTGCAGCTAATAATGTCCACTCAAACAGGGATGCAAAATGGTGCAGGAGGAGTGACAGCGGGTTTCTTGGTGCATCATGGGACGGTGACGTGGAAGGGGGAGCCTGGGATGTGGTCGTCGCCCCACTTGACCACCAGGATGTAGTTTCCCCGCTCCTTCAGCAGGTAGCTTACATTGTACTGCAGGTTGCCCAAGTGTTTGACCAGGACCTCCTCACAGGGGACCTGAGCACCGTGCACACCCACCAGGAGCATGTTCTTACCTGAGAGGGGAGGGGGAGATAAGAAGTAAAATATCTGAATATCAATGTCGCTAAAAGTGTTAAAAGGATGTCATAGCATGTTATGTTCTTATTTTGAGTTCCTGTCATATCATTTTACTCGACAACTTACCTGTTGGGATCTGGAGATATATGGACATCACAGATTTACATCAGCTTATTTGCAGCATTTTAGAGCAGAGGTTGGTAGGATGGATAGTAGGGTTTGGGTACTGTTTACATGCGAACCGGTACCCAAAGGTACCTTTATCCCGGTACTTTACTCTCTCTATTGGTTTCATACATACCAGTGTTCAAGGTTTTTTCCTATACAAATTGTTTTATTTATTAGCGGTTATCAAATAACCAAAGACTTAAGTTAATTGTCATGTTTAGCCTAATCTTTATCAATTAAATTAGTCAAATCAGGATCACTTGATCCCATGAGGCAAACAAAATAGCAGCGCCACAGCTGAAGGCGGGAGCCAGTGTTGGCTGACGCTAGTAAAAATGCTAAGCTAATGTGAATTGGTACTTAGTAATATTGACGTAATTCGGTTGGTACCCTTAAAAGTACAGAGTTTGGTACCCAACCCTAATAGACGTGTTTCCCCATTTCCAATACACAAAAAGTGTCTGTAATGATACTTTACTTTGAGGAATATAGTAACAATGTTAACCTTTTTAATGTAACAAAAGAAGTTCTCAAATGTAAACAAGCAGCTGTACAATAACTTTGCTTGAACATAACACTGGCAAAAATTTAGATTTACATCAGGAACTATCTGATAGGTAAAGAAGATTACATTACTTTCCCTCCCAACGGAAAGCATGTTATGAATTCGTACACTATCATCACAGGTCAAAGGTCAGGTCATGTCCTGGGTGGAGTCTTCCTTACCAGCCTTGCTGCAGTCGACGGAGAAGTTGCTCCTCTGGCCAACGAAGGCCTTGCTGAGGCCGGGGCCTCGGCTCAGCACCTTGCTGGCATCGGAGTCGCCCATCCTAGGCATGGCACTCTGGGTAACGCTGCTGCTGGACGCCCTTACTGCCGGATCCACAGTCAGGGTCGACGTCTCGCTGGCATTGGTTACATTCACCAGCCGAGGACCTAAAGAGGGGGAAAAAAAATCAGGTAAAAAAACATTTTTAATAGCTTTGTGGTAGCTTTAAAAACCTTTAAAAGTTATTTGTACAGCAGGAGATCAAAACATAGTAAAAACAAAAAATCTCTATGCAAAAGCAAGACATTCCATAAAATCCTCTTAATAAAGGTGTAGAAAAAATAACGACACACTGAATTGGTCACAAAATAAGAAGCTCTCAACTGCACAACACGGCTGTCCTTGTTCCATTTCCTGAAAAAGTCAATGAGATAGGGTTGAATGCTGAAACAAAGCTGTTAAAGGGATGGTTCAGATTTTCTGAAGCGCGGTTGTATGAGGTACTTATCCATAGCCAGTGCAATTCCTACGATACATTGTGATCAGCACACCTCCAGTTTGGAGGAGCAGGCAGGCGAACCGACATGGACACTCAGCAATGTGCTGCTGTAGTTTCAGTGTACCCTTTACCTTACCGTCTGACAGCTATTTCCTTTGGCACTACATTTTATCGTTTTACTACGCGCCTGTGCACAAGTTCTACGGTTGATAAAATGTAGTGCCAAAAGAAAGGGCTGTCTGACAGCAAGGTAACGCAGTGAAAATATTCTAAATATAGCGTACACTGTAAGAGCCATTTCATTAGTTTGATTATTATTTGTTATTTTTGCATTTTTATTTGTAACCACTAGGTGCACAGAGCATCACACCAGGCAGGATTTAAGATAAAGGTAACAGGTGAGTTAATGTCAGGTGAGGCACTAGGAAGTTTTTTTTACCAGAGCAAAAGAGAAGCTGTAGGATGTATGTTTCTGTATATACCGTACTTATATCGCTAAGTTATTATCTGTAAAATACTTACTTATTATCTGTATATTGGTACTTACTGCTATTGCACTTCTGGTTAGATGCTAAACTGCATTTCGTTGCTCTGTACTTGTACATGTGTAATGACAATAAAGTTGAATCTAATCTAATCTATTTTACCTGTGACTTTGGCCTTGAAGGGACTGCCAGTGATGTGGTTAGGTCCTCCATATTTGATGCTGATCAGGTAGTTTCCAGGTGCCATGGGAGTGTACTGCACCTTGTAGCCCTCTGAAACCTCCTGGCAGTCCATCTTTACCTTGGACGGACCTTCAATGGTCACGGCCAGGGCCCCGGGGCCTGCTTTAGTGTTGTTAATGATGAACTCTGACTGGGTACCTGCAAGATTAAAAAAACAAAAAAAACAAACACAATGTTTTACAACTTGCAGTTGTCACTGTTTTGTGGTTATTCTTTTAAATGTACAAAACTTACAAATCTAAAAATTTATAATTTGGCTTTAAAAAACAGAAACAAATTCTTATTTGTTTATTTATACACAATAATGAGGTTATGAGTCAGGTGAACAGACAGACAAGTAACCCACCTGTCGTGCCTCTCTCCAGTCCAGCTCCGTACGCTGAGACCAGACCGGGCTCTCCAGTCTGTCCTGGTTCCCCAACTCTGACCTGGAAAGGACTTCCTGGAATGTGAGAGCCGTTGAACTTGACGTCAATGGAGTGGACACCATTCTCTCTGGGGATGAACCGGACAGCGTACTTGTCTGGAAGACAGACGGAGGGATTTGGTTACCAGAAGTTGCAACATCAAAGATTTTGGAGAGTTTTCTCCTTGACAGACAATTTTGCCGTTTTTGAATAGCGACAGGACTTCAGGGAGCGACTCGTTGGCTTCTTCAGATCTTCTAAGATAAAAACACACACAGACCTTTTTCCAGCTCAGTGACGACACACTCCTCCAGAGCTCCAGAGGGGCTGTGGACTTTGGCCGACATCTTGCCCTGTGCTCCGTTCAGACGCACCGCAAAAGATGCAGGGTGATTCACCTTCAGACCAGACTCCTGTGGTCAGACACACACAGTCAGCGTAACAGGGAAGAAAATAATGTAACACTACAACACACAGACACACACACACAAAGACACACACACACACACACAAAGACACACACACACACAAAGACACACACTCACTTCTAAGTAGTAGAGTGGATTGGGGCAAACAAAATACTGTGTTCCTGTTCAGTTTCTATACTTTTCTCTTTCATTGACTTTTCTACTCTTACCTGAGCTCCTGTTGGTGCAGCTCCAGCAGACAGAGGCAGACGGCCACAGTGTTAAAAAGCAGTTAGACACATTGACACTGCACTACATTCTTACGGTGTTAGTGCTAGTACAGTCTTTACGGGATTACTCAATTAATCTGATATTATTAACAACATTTTACAGTTTAAAAAAATTGGATGATATTGCCGACTATTCATTTTACATAAACATTTTTGATGAGGAAGAATCGCCACTGAGATATGTACAGTACTGAGTGGGACATTCAACAGTGTAAACTAAACTTGTTGGTACTCCCTGGTGGACGAACTATGTGAAGGGGACACCATTTCTAAATTTCCTCATATGTTTCTTTGACATTTCTGTACTGACATGTTGTTACTTAGAAATTGGCATATACGCCAATACTGATACTACTGTGATTAGCTAAATTTGTCAGCCAGGCTCTACTTGTTACACTTCATGAATGCATTATCAGGGTGGATAAAATGTATGGAAACATCTATCATATTATTATTCTCATTAAGTACCAAGACAGCAGTACCTTATCTGCTGACTGCACTATAAGACCCAGATTTAACTAACACGTGAGAGTGTGGCAGACTAACAGAGCTGAGGTTCGTCTACCGCTACAAACAAGAAACAAACTACAGTCTCTAAAAGTACAGCAGGAGGTCTGCTGGGGCCAGCCTCCGTCAGCTGTAGCTAGGCAACCATGGAGCTGACGATGCTGATGATGGTGGTGGTGATGGTGCTGTTAAAAGCCTTTAAATGAAACACAAGAGAAACACCAGCAGTTCCACACCAGGCAGTAGAGGGATGACCAGAGCCAGGCAAAAACAGGTTTTGGTCACTTCCTGACGTTTCCTCTCGTACCACCATCACTACCAGACTACTAGATTAATCTAATCTAATCTAAAGCTCTAGCACCTCTCTCAGGCCAATGTCAGCTTCACACAGAGACGGTGGGTTTGCCTGGCTGTGGTCACATCCATGAGGCCAGTTGCATAAAGAAAACTCAAATACTGTAACCTGACTATCTGTACAACTGTGCAAGGGTTTGACTGATATGGGCAATTTATGACCAGGGCTTAGCCAGATGTTCAATATCTTACTTTTTTTTTTTCTTCTGCTTTTAAATGGGAAACCAATTCAAGTTTTGGAGAGTCTCCAAAAGTTGCAGTGGAAAAAGCTCTGAAAACCACTGACTATCATTAATTCACATTATGAATTCTCCCATTCCTCCCAGCTCACAGATGTAATGTTTTAAAACTCAACACAGTTCATAGCTGAGTTTCATCACATGTAGGATTTGGGTCTAAAAATCATTAAATTGGATCTTTAAAGTAAATTTTATTACAGTATTGTTTTAAGTAGGAGCAGTTATCTGTGTTTGATTAAAAACCCAAACCAGTCGAACCCTCACACCCAGCTCATCAGCTCTGTTTGGGATAATCTATCTTTGCTCCTGATATTTATGCAACTGTGCCCCAGAGCCCTTTAGCAAGGCAGGGCAGGCTGGATGTGGAGGTGTCTCCTCATGCCTCACCTGAAGGCCGGTAACAGTGAGGCGGCGAGCGTCGTTTGCTGGAGCAACCACAGGAACAAGGTAGGGACTGTCAGGTATGTGCTGCTCGTTAAACTTCACTGAAATCTCATAATCACCTGGAGAGGAGGAGGCAAGAATGTAACTCAGAGTCTCAGAGATTTATCTACAAACATCATCAGGATAAAACGGTGTTTGTTTTCTCTACCGGGCTCCTGAGCGATGTAAGAGACACCACAGGATCCGTCTTTGCGGTCGTCAAAGGAAATCTCTGCCCGGCTGGGTCCCTCCATGGCGATAGCCAGACCGCCGGCCCCTGCCTCCCTTGTCCAGATACTGAACTCAGCTGGTGACAGAAAGAGAGGATATAAGAAAACTCCAAATCCACAGCAGCTAACGTGAACATGAACAACAGAGCCATGTCATATGATCTGTGAAGTGAGATCATCATTCATCAGGTACTTCTGAATCCATTTTCATTATCACCGAGTTATTCGGTCTATTTATAACATTAAGCATTTATTTATATTTTCTGATAATGTAGTTAAAACACCACAGTTCTGTGTCACTGTATTATGAAACAATTGATAAAATTATGTATTTCTCTGGGTTTGAACGTTGTTGGAAACACTGGAGATAATGTAAGTAAACAACTCAACAAAATATGACATAAGTCTAGTCATTTTTAGACATTGTAATGTGGAAATGTTACATATTATACCTTTAAAGCTAACAGCAAATGTCTGTTGTGTGAATTCTCTGAACAAGGTGATCGCTGCATGCACAGAGTAGCAGAGAAGCAGAGAGTGCAGCACCAAGAAGCGTGTTCATGTGTCCAAAACATCATTGAACATTAATACTCAAACAAGACTTAGTATCATCCTACTCTGCAGAGGCATGAGACGCAGGCACATAGTCACAGACTTATCCTTGTCGGTCAGGCATGTAGCTCTGATGTGTGTGTGTGTGTGTGTGTGTGTGTGTGTGTGTACCTGGCTCTCCTGCCTGTGCTCCCTCCAGTCCCGGACCTCCTGCTTTCACTTTGGCGGCCCCGCCCTCTCCCAGCGGCCCCACAGTGAACTGGAAGGGGCTGCCCGGCACGTGCACGCCCCTGTACCTCACACTCACACTGTGCACACCCATCTCTGTGGGCACGAAGCGCACGCAGTAGGTGTCGTTACCCGCGGCGACCAGCTCGGCAGGCTGACTGGCTCCAGACGGGGTAGTGACCTCGGCAGTGACGTCCTGCATGTCGATCGCTGCAAAGAGAGGCAGAGATTTTTGTTACTTTTTTGTGTATTCGTTGACCAAACTCACTTTCTGAAACTATTTATGTATCAATGCTAAGCCTTTTTTTTTTTTTTTTTTTTGTCAAAACATTGTCCTTGATGGCACAGTCTATACATATATACATATATACATACATATATATATATATATACATACATATACATATATATATACATATACATATACATATACATATATATATACATATACATATACATATATATATATATATACACATACATACATATATATATATATATACATATACATATACATATATATACATATACATATATATACATATACATACATATACATATACATATACATACATACATACACACACACACACAATATACAATAAGTGTAATTTTAGTTTGTCAATACAGTCTTTTTGTCCACAATGTGAACATTTGTCTTCACTGTCTCTATCAGTAGACATACATAGTGTACATAAATTGTATGCTGCCTATTAATGTATTTTGTATTATTATCATTTTGATGCAGTGAATACATAATTTTTGTTGCCTAAAATTGTCCAAGAATCATTTCTGACATATTTAATGGAGCTGGCAGAAGCTGGTGGAAGAAGTACTGAGATTTTGTAAACAAAAGTTGAAATACTTCCATAGAAAAATACCCCATTACCAGTTAAAGTCCTATATTCAACTTCATGTTGGTTTTTACTATAATTTGTCACCCATCTGTGTATGCTGATAACGTAGGGAAGTCTTCTGATTATGGTGACATATTTATGGTATCAACCAGCCCTCAAACCAAAACAAAGTAAAGCTTTAAGGTGGATTCTCTTAAGTTCTCAGGCTCTCTCTCACACACACACACACACACACACACACACACACACACACACACACACACACACACACACACACACGGTGCAAATCTTGTGCTGCTACATCAGCATTTTGTGTATTTTCCGAGGGCTCTACAACGCACCCTCCACCCCGGCATCGCCCACTGAGCAGCGGGCATCAACGACCCAAACACTCCTCGCTGCCCTTGCCCCCCCTGCCAGCACTAGACCGGAGAGGCCGGAGATGAGGCGGACACGCCCAGGGGAGAGGCTCTGATCCTGGGCAACGGCAGAGGAATGAGCCCCGCGACCACTGGATCTTCTAGACCACCAGAGAGAGCAGTAGGAGCGGGAAGAGGTGTGAGAGAGGAGCTGCCGGGACAAGACCAGGAGGAACCAGCTCACTGGAGGAAGAGGAGGATGAAAATGGGGAGGAGGAGACGGAGAGGAGGACGAGAGGGAAGGATGAAGAGGTAGAGGACGAAGAGAAAATAAGGAGAAACTGAGTAGGAGAAGAGGGTGACATGATGGAGAAGAAGGTAGAAAGAAAGCGGATTAGGACAAAAGAAAAAAAAGCCAATGAGAAAGGCAGGTTGAGACAAAGGGAAGGATGGAAGAAAAGGCAATGAAAGACAGGAAAAGAAGATTAAGAAAGGACAAAAGACAAAGCTGACAGACTACAGTCAGTACAGAGCAGCAGCAAGAAACCAGAGAAATATCAGAGCTGCAGATCGGCCACAGTTTTAGAGGAGAAGCAGAAGCTCTGACGACGCAGGATGTTTTCAGTCTAAACGTCAAACGTCAGCCAGATTTCAGCCCGACAGGACGTTGACCGTTTGTGCCACATTGAGGCACACAAACTTTTAAAAAAAAAATAAAAATGTTTTCACTGACTTATGAAACAAACCCACACTGCTATTACTATACAAGCCGTTCACAGGTGCTGGATATTAATATGACAAAACCCACTGCACCTGTCATCTATGGGTCAACACTGCAGCCAATCAGACGAGCTGTGAGATCAGCGAGGTAAGAAAGCTTGTGTGTGTGTGTGTGTGTGTGTGTGTGTGTGTGTGTGTGTGTGTGTGTGTGTGTGTGTGTGTGTGTGTGTGTGCGCACGCGTACCTGGTATCTTCAGACTGAGGTCACACACACTCCCCACGCTGGCAACAGATGCTGCCTTCTGTCGGCGGGTGATGCTCTCCCGGATACGACCCTCCCCTGTCACCCGCACTGTGAACGGACTTCCTGTTGACAAACACACACACACACACACACACACACACGCATCAAATTATTTGCTTGAAAAGACTCATTCCATTATGGTTCATTAAAAATCTACTCCTTCTCCCTCCCTGAAAACTTCAGAATCTATGAATATGGAAATGTTTTAGTTTCAAAAGTTGAACTGCTGGACACAATATGTCTCCTACCTAACGGAAAAGTCTGTTGGTTTAGTTTTTGTAACGGTCCAATAAGGCATTTTTGGAAGACACTGACAAATGCCTTAATTTGTAGATGATCTGAGTCTGAAGGGTTTTAATGACTTCTTTTAATAAACGTTTTTTTCCCCCATAAATACTCTTTTCTGGAAAAACCTGACTTCAAAAAAGCACACTTGACACTTATTTATATTCTCAAAAACATTATTTTGCCTTTAGGGGACTTTGAATCAACAGTGTAATTTTAAAACATTGTTGGTTTTTACCTGGGACATGCTCCTCAGCAAAGCGGATTGAGACGATGTAGTTTCCTGGTTCAGTAGGACAGTAGGTGATGCCACACGTCCCGTCCTCCATGTCCTCCGTCTGGATGTCCACCTTACTGGGACCTTCGATGGACAGAGCCAGGCCACCATAACCTGAAAACACACGCACACGAAGCTCAACGGCAGAAACAGACAGTTGTCTGACTATTTAGTGATGTTGTCGAGTTCCCTAATCCCAGCAATAAATCCAATAATATTACTGATAAAAGACGGGAACTTTGGTTATAAGGAAAAGTCAGGAGATCACCAAAGTCAGGAGGGTCCATCCTCTGAGGAAAATGAACAAATGTACAAAATTTCCTGGCAATCTAAGATATTTCAGTCTGAAATAAAGTGGTAGACCAACTGACCAAAATTGTCATCCACAGAGGAATTTAAATACATTTAAATAATTAAACACAGCTGTGGCGATTGAAGGCATCCATACTGACCGGCCTCCCGCGTGTCGACCACGAAGCTGGAGTTGTTGAAGGTGGTTCCCTGGACGAGGCCGTCGCCATGAACTTTGACTTGGCTGGCGTCGCCAATCTCAGACTGGACGACCATGATTGTGATGGGACTGTTGGCGACGTGGCGGCCGTTCTTCAGGATGCTGACCCGGTGTTCACCCACCTCTCGGGGGATGAAGGAGATACCTGGGAGAACAAGAGGAGTAAGAGAACAGGTAACAGAAAGGACCGGGGAGGAGGAGGGAGAGGAAGAAAAGAGGAGATGGAAAAAAGGAAAATGCAAGGAAGATAGGTGGATGGGGAAAAGAGAGAAGACACAGATCCAAATTAACACATTGTTACAATAACGTTTTCATTACTTTGCAGCGTGTCTGATTTTTCTGTTTAAGTGTGTGTTACCGATGTGGTTGTTGGCCATCCTCTTCAGCAGGCAGGGTTCGTCACGGCCGGACGGCGCCATGATGCTGGCGGTCAGCAGGCTCAAGTCTGTCTCATTAATGTCTAGAGAGAAATCTGCCGCTGAGCCCAGTTTGACCTGAGAGCGCCGCTGATTGTCCCCTGAAAACCACACACACACACACACACGTAAGAACCCACTGTGCTCAGGTAGCTGAACCCAGCTGTTAAACATTATGTCTGTCAATCTGAACTTTTATGAACTTGAATCAAAGTGAATCAAATGTCACCTCCCTATGACTGACAGAAGTTTGTTTCTTCTCCTCACAACAAAAAAAAGTTGTGAAAAGAACTTCTTTTCTGCTATTCTGAATAAGAATAGTTCATGAAAAATGTCACACTGTAATGTAAGAAAGTAATTCAAAAATCCTGGATTTCCATCTGAATCGTCACCAAAACCTTTTTCTCTTTAAAACGTGTTAACTGGCCTTTGAGCTATGCTGCTACATAAAAGACAAACTCAATAATCAAGTTACTAACTAATTAAAATAAAATACTTATTAAAAGGATTAGTTTTCTGGCTCCTGTGAAGGTTTTGGATCACTGATCATTACTAATCTGCCTGGTCATGTAGGAGCGTCTGTCTGTGTTGGTGTGGAGTCTCACTGGTGATCCTGGCGGTGAACGGGCTGCCGGCGATGTGATCGTTGTTATATTTGACCAGTATGTTGTAGTCTCCGGGCAGAGTGGGCAGGTAGCTGACGCTGCACGTCCCGTCCTTGTTGTCCACACAGCTGATCTCTGCTTTGGACGGACCCTCGATGGCCAAGTCCAGACCCCCTGGACAGAGACAGACAGACGGAATATATTTGAAACAGGATGTTATCGCTGATTTACCACAAACTTCACAAAAGTACAACCTGCGTTTCAAAACACTAATATGCTGCTTCTACTGATGTAACAAGAGACTCATCAGTCATCAAGTTTACTGCTGCATTATTACCATCACAAAACACTAGTACTGCAAATACAGTCACTACTACTACTACTACTGTTGCAACAAATACTACTACCAACACTACCAAATACTATTATTGTTTAAGAGCACTTATACTTCATGCTGGAACAATTAGTCAATAGACAGAAAATTAAATAACAATTCTGTCATTTACAAATCAGTTCCAGCTTATTCAATGCAAGAATTTGCATTTTTTCTCTGTTTTATATAACTCGAAATTATTGCATTTTCTAATTAAAAATGCTTTGTCACTACGTTTTCAAGGCTGTTTTTCTTGTTTCTTGATATCTTGTTTATTGATATTGTTTGTTGCAGCCACAAAGATGCAACTTTTACAACAAATACTATGATTACTAAAACATGTAACTTTTGCAACCCAACACCACTATAACTAACGCTGTCATCACTGCTCCTACAGCTGTCAGATGACATAACCAGAATACCTACCAGTTCTGCCCCCCCCCCCCCCCGTAGCTACTGTACCTTCAGAGGCGTCATCTGTGAAGACCGTGAACGTGGCCGTCTTGTTGGCGACGCCGTAGCTCAGGCCAGGACCAAAGGCTGTGACATTAGGATTACTGGCGTGGTTCACATAGAACTGTAGGGGAGACTCTGCAACACACACACAATCACCATCAGTATAACATGCTGTAATGGTCAGGTGTCCACATACTTTTGACCATGTACTGTAGAATAAAGATTGTTACAGTGATAAAGACACACAGAAACACACTAATTATCAGGGTGTGATGTCTTTGCAGGCCACACACCACACACTCAACACACTCAACACACTCAACACACACAACACACACAACACACACAACACACACAACACACACAACACACACAACACACACAACACACCACACAGGCCTGTCCTCACTTTCTGAGACACCTTCAAAGGGCTGTTTGACGGTTAAGACTTGGTTTTAAGGTTCAGGTTAGAATTAAGTTTAGTTTAAGGTCAGGGTAAGGGTTGGGGTCCGGCATTTAGTTTTGATGGTTACGGTTAGGGTAAGGGGCTAGGGAATGCATTATGTCAATGAATGTCCTCACAAGTATAGTTGTACAAGTTGTGTGTGTGTGTGTGTGTGTGTGTGTGTGTGTGTTTACCTGGGATGTGTGTGCCGTTGTATTTGATGTGCATCTCATGCAGGCCGGCCTCAGTGGGTGAGTACTGCACTGTGACCGTTCCATCCAGGTTGTCGGAGATCAGCGGCTGAGCTGATTTACCTGAAGGCATCAGCACCTCACCTGAGAGAGTCAGAGACAGACCAACATATTGTTTGCATATTTCTACTTTTCTCTTATTTTTCTGGTACTTATTATTAGGATAATAAACGTTTTGTTTTATGAATGTTATTTTTCTCACGTTGAGGACAGAGCAAACCTGGTGCACTGTATGAGCTTCTACCACTGATGAATTTATGACTAAATGCTGGAAGTATTAAGTATTAAGAGTATTAAGAAAACACAACTTTGCCCTGTGGCCTGCATTTTGTCTGCAGAAATAATCAAGGTCCAGTTTTAGTTTCTGCATTGTTTAGAGTTGCCAGGCTGAGATGTTGTGAAATTGTCTTGTAGTTTCTGGGACTATGTGGAACTCTGTGCAGCCTCTCCTGGTCCCTGACTGGTTTCCTGCTAAATGTGTGTGTAGGGATGGTGGGCAAGTAATCTAATCAGTGTATGCAGACCGCATTTCAGATCAGTCATGTAAGTGCAACATACAAAAGCACCAGTTTTAAAAGCACTAAAATCACGTGCCCCAAGACCCCCCAAAAAAGGGTCACATTAGTCAGCAATTAATTCAAAGTTTGGTACATGAGAGTTTGTACTTTCACCACATTTTCAAACTGAAGCTCAGAGAAAATGACTTTTGTGGTTTAATCAGTATGACTGGATAAACACTGGATATCTTGCAACTTCAAAATTAACAACATTCCCAACAGCCTCAGTTGTACTTTGTGTTTAGTGCTGATTAGCAAATGTGAGCATGGTAACACAGTCAACTAACAGGGTGAGCATGTTAACATTACTCGTGCTTAACATCAGCATGTTACCATTGTCACTGTGAGCATGTTGCCATGCTGATGTTGAGAATTTAGCTCAAAGCATTAACCTCACATAGCTTCCAGCATGGCTGTAGACTTAGTGTTGTTCTGCTGACGTCAGGGGGCAGTGATAAGCTGACATGACCGACAGTAAGATCGTTGTTGTGTGTTGTGTTCACGTAGAAGTGACTCGGGCAGATTTAGATTCAGGCCAAATGGGGCGAAGCACTGCCAACACAAATTACTGTGTGTTCCTGAATCAGACAAAATGCATTCAGTTCATCGGTCCCTCTCTCACCGGTGATTTCTCCCTTCCTGAAGGAGAAAGGTATCACCATGTCGAATGGTCTGAAGCCACTTCCGTTAACGGTGCTGCTGATTGGCTCGTAGTTGTCTGATGTCACCTGGAGGAGAGAGACACAGACATACAGAGTTTAATGTGTCTGTTCAACACTAAAAACAGCTTCCTGTTCCACCTGCATTAGAAACATGCTGCTGCATCCAAAGCCCCGCCCACAAAGGGGCATCCTGGGAAGTGTAGTATGATGGAGCAGGAAGAGGAGGGTGATGAGGTGACTCTGTGATGCAGCCACAGCGATAGAGTGCACTGAGGAAAGGAGAGAGAGGGAGACCACCACGACAAACCCTGTGGAGGGAAAAGTCCTCAAACACCCGTAACCATAGCAACGCCTTCTCACAAACACCTGAGTTTCATTTATGTTAGATGTTTGCTGCGATCCCATCGGCTGAGACAAAAAGAGAAGCGATGACATGGAGGAGGCAAAGCGTTCGAGCAACTTTAGAATGGAGAGAGAGAAGTTTTAACCAGCAGCCATTCACCTGCAGGAGAGGAGCAGTGTGGATGTGTGTTTTATGTATATGTGTGATTTGTGTGTTATGTTCCTACCATATGTTATGTTAAGGGGTAATTTCACCATAATGGTATATTGGACAGTATATGGTTTGTTTAAGTTAGTGTGTGTAGACACAGCAAGTAACCTTGTGTTTTTAACTTTCTATGTGTGACGAATGTAATGTGATGGGGGAATATAACCTGATTCCTATGAGAGTGCATAGCACACTTTAAAGTACTAGTGCAGTAATGTGTTTGTTTGTGTGTTTGTGTGTTTGTGTGTGTGTGTGTGTGTGTGTGTGTGTGTGTGTGTGTGTGTGTGTATGTCAGTGTGAGTGTGTCTGTTCGGGGTACCCAGGGCTGGAAGCCAGCTCCGGGGGGGGCGGCCTGTTGCTGTAGAGACGTCTGCTCTTGCTTCATGGGTACCTCATCAGTAGCCTGAGGACACGACAGTAAGGGTTAACATCTGAACACACACACACACACACACAGTCCTAATCCAGCTCCTGCACACTTGCTCCACACCATCTTTGTTACGTTACATACGTGGAGGTTTCTCTATGTTAGGGACCATATCAAACCAGTTAGTGTGATAGAGAAGTGAAAATGAACAGTGAGTCGACAACAGTGTTTGCTAGTCATTTACCCGTTTAGATCAATAAGGGTAGACTATATATTAGAAACATATAATGCAATAAAGTTCAACATAAACTATGACATGCATTAACTTCCAGATAAGCTGCAATATTCTTTAGAATTTTATCTCCGGATCAGCACATCACAGCGGCTGCCAGACTTCTTTCTGGTTTATGCTACAGGCATCAACTCACATGCATTAAATGACATGATGTGAAGTGTATTTCACAGTTTACCTGTTTGTTTATGCCCATCACCCTAGCGTGACTTTTGTGTAGTGACAGACTGTGCTGAAGGGCAAGTGTGTAGGGATTGGCTTGGGAAAGTGAGGCACACACACAAACACACAGAATAACAAAGACGTTTTGATGCCAACATAAATTGCTGTGGCCTCATAGGTGAATCCTGGTCTGTAACCAAAAGGCATGAGGTCAAAAAATGTATCAAATGCAATCAACTTAATTCATCAATCAATTGTCTCACTCAAATCTGCATTAACTGATTTTTTGGGCACTTGAGGGTAAAAGAACATCACATCTACAATTTAGTGGAGACTCTTCAAATCTATCTGCACTTAAAACTGCTTTACCACACAGAGCTTCAACAGTCAGCCTACTAGTTTTTTGTGTTGTACAGACATGATTTGAAACCAGCGGCTGCTTGGAACAAGGAAAATGAAAAAAAAAAAAAAAAAAACTGTATATACAAAATTTGTAGTAAAGCAGCTAAAACTTCTAAAAACACAGGTATAGTCTTTAAATACTCAACCCAGTTTGGATCTCCAGTGAAACTGTAATAAAACCAAATACAGTAAGATCTCCATCTGTGTCCATGTCTTTGGGAAGCTCTTCCAATCAAAGCTTAAATGAACCCATTTTGGATCCTAATCAGACTAATGAAACCCAGAATAATCCCCCCCCCCTCACCATGACTTTGAAGGGACTGCGTGGGATGTTTTCCCCTCCGAAGCGGACATAGATGACGTAGTTCCCGGGTGCCGGCGCGGTGTAGAAGATGTCGAATGTGCCGTCCTCGTTCTCCAGCACCTCGGCCTCTACCTCGCTGCCGTCGGGCTGAACCACCACGCAGCTCACCTTCCCCTTCCCAGCACCCTTAGCGTTCACCATCAGGCCCAGCTCCTCGCCGATGGCCACCGTGGGGCCCACTCCGGGCCCTTGGAGGGGGAAGAGGACATTTTATTACATTGGACACGATAATGTTTTAAATGTTTACATTTTTATTTATTTTTATTAGACATTTAATCAGGGGTAACGTACCGGTGACGGTGCACTTGCTGGCATCTCCGGTTGCTGAGGCGCGGACTCTATAAGGCGAGGCAGGGATGTCGTCACCGCCATACTTTATGACGATTGTGTACCGGCCCGCACGGTCAGGGACATAAGACACCCGGTATGTACCGTCACCGTTGTCATGGATACTGGGCTGCTTAGGTTTACCATCCTGGTCCTGAAGTAGAAGGAGGGAAGAGAAAGGAAGAAAGACAGGAAGACCGATAGTTCAGTGATGTTTTCTCTCAGTTGTGTATAATTAGGAATTTGTGTGTGTTACTGACTGTGATGAGAACGCTCAGTTGGCCCTGGCCGGCGTCCTTGGCGTCGATGTTGAACTCAACGGGGAAGCTGGCGGGGACACCGCTGATAAGCCCGGGGCCGCTGGCTCGCACTTTGCTGGCATCGTGAGTGGGCAGAACCCGAAACTTGAAGGGACTGAAAAAACCACAGACACACTTATTACAGATGCTCTTCTGCTTTTCATGTATTCATAAACTGTGAAGTTTGAATTCAATTACCATTACAGACTGAATATTTTCACCCATTATAGTTTGAATTTTTAATAAAGAGAGACATCATTATGCCACAACACAACAAGAAACTGTTGAGAACTCTTCTGCTGTCTTAAAGGAGAATGATAGAAAATAAAAAAGTTGGTAAAAACGAAAACTACTTGTATACTGCAGTACTGCTCTGTACCTGCGGGGGACGTCCTCCTCTGCGTACTTGACGGCCACAGAGTATGGTCCCTCCACAGAGGGAGTGTAGGACACCAAGTGAGTGCCATCCCCATTGTCTGTCACCTCCACGGGCTCTGCTACGCCTTTAGCTGCGGTGACGGCCACGGCCAGCGGGGCCACGCCTGCCTTTCTGCAGTCCACCGTGAAGGATTGTGGGATATTGGCCCTGACACCTGACCCCACACCGGGACCAGACACCTTGACCTTACTGGAGTCCACCACGTCCTTCACTGGGACCTTGAATGGACTTCCTGTAAAGGATCAGAAAGAGGAAATGTCACAAAAACAAAAGGAATACATTTTATAGAATCCAGCTGATGTCTATGAAAGGTGTCGAACAAGGAAACACGCTGAGCTTTTCCTGAACAAAGTCCATTAAACTGAGCTGCAGCTTTTTAACTCCAGCCACATCATTAAAACATTAAACTGAAACAACCCTGTACGTCTTTTATTAGCCAATAACATCTTTTTAACATAAAGTGAAACACGTTAACCACATCTTTTAACATCAGTGGTTGTTTATAGGCGGAAATGAGAGCAAAGCCAACATGTTGTAGGAGAATTACCATTAAAGTTTAGCCTTTAAGAAATAAACAGTAAGAGATCTAAGGGCATCTGTGTATGGATCTCTGTTGCTGATGAGAAGTCAATGATTAGATTTTTGCCAAATTGTCATAAAAATTGGTATCGATCGTAATGACAATCTATCTAAATGTATTTTTTATTTATTACTGTGCCATGGAGCACCATTGTTGTCCAAAGACTAATTAAACACATCAGTGAGTCACACTGTTGAACTGGGTGGCGTGTTCCTTCATTACCATGAACACTCAGTCTAGTTTTTTTTTTTTACCATAAATACAAACAGCATCCTGCTGCCCAAAATAGTCACTAAAACCCCAAATGTGAATTAATCTGCTGCTGAAAATAGTCCCCAATAAATGCACTACATCCTCTTGATTGAGTAACATTCACTGAAAACGACAGTAACATGCTGTTTTAGGAAATTATGGATCCTATTTTGAAAACGGAACCACATATGTGTGAGACGTTTTTAAAGATTTGCTAATGGGCTTGGAGTGCACAACCATAACAAATAACTGACATTACAATCTGGCCAATGACATGGATAAAACATAAAAATACGCTACTACGCTAAAAGTAGAAAATCGAATCTCACCAGGGATGTGCTCTCCTCCATAGGTGATGTTGACGTCGTAGAGGCCGGGGGTGAAGGGAACGTACTCCACGCTGCAGCTGCCATCTTTGTTGTCTTTGCAAGTCATCTTTGACTCTGAAGGACCCTCCACGGTGATGCCGAGACCGCCAATACCTGCCCCTCTGGTAAAAGAATGAATACACCCAAAATCAGCAACAGTTTGACCTGAAGTTAGATACTTTTTCAATGCAACAAAATGCCATTTTGCTACCAACAGTACCTGGTGATGATGCTAAAGTTATTGGGCTTGTCAGTCAGGGCTTGTTTGAGCCCGGGGCCAGTAGCCACCACCCTGCTGGGGTCACATCCCTCTGACACAGAAACCTTGAACGGGCTCTTAGGAACTGGTGTGTCGTCATACAGAACCTGGACACTGTGGACGCCTGAAATACATGAGACAGACAGCAGCTGATGAAACTGACATCACAACACGGCATGAAGTTGTAGATTACAGTAAAATATTTTGGTTACAGCTTTATGTTAAGTGTTTTTCGGTCTTGAAAACACAGATGTAGCAGTTCTGTTACCGTTCTCGAAAGGAGTGTACTCGACACTGTAGGTCCCGTCGGCCTTGTCAGTAACCTGACAGTCCGTCAATGCTCCAGATGGGTTCCTGACCTCCGCCTTAATGTGGTCTCCTCCTCGCCGGGACAGAGGACGGGCGTCCACTGTGAACGCTGTGGTGGCTTCTCTGAAAACAGCTGGAGGAGAGAAGAAGGCATGTTAAAAAGGGACATTTTTAACATGAAGATCAGTTTACTAGTCATGGTTAGTCCTGCTCAGCCTGTGAAAACAGTTCTTTAATGTCTTCTGTGAAAATAACCCTGATGATGTCATAGTGATGTAATCAAGGTTATCATCAGCTTGGGCTTTGAGACTACTAATTTATAACAGAGATCCTGCATTGCAAACTCGGGACTTTTAAGTTTGAAAGACTTGGGCATAAACCAGTCAGGGAAGGTTTAATGAAAGACTCAATTGAGTTGTATTATGGGAAATGTAGGATTTAGTGTTTTTGAAGCTTGACCCAAACTATATCTCGGCTTCTGCTGCACTGTTTGAGCACAATATTAAATTGGAGTACCATTTTAAGCGGTTAGTCAAAGCAGGCTAGCCTCTCGGCCTTGCAAAGCTTTATAGTGAGTTTCAACTTGTTTAGCTGTCAGGCCCCGTTTGCTATCCAGTTCGCCATATCAACTTAAAAAGTCATGATCTGTCAGTGTTATGTTGTGTGACCTAATGCAGTGCAATGAAATTTGTCAGATCATGAAAACAATATTGAAATGAGCTGCAAAGATTTCATGTGTTTTTCTTATGATATGTGGATATGCTTTGGATTTAGCCTACTTTACAATGTGTTATCTTCACTTAAATAAATGTAAAAAATATTGTTAAACATTATGTTTTATTAATCTGAGAGCACGGACGCCATCTTGAACCAAACAGAGCTAAACGCTGACTCAGATGGACCATACTGCACCTTGTCCCTCCACTCCGGGTCCGAACACTTTGACCTTGGAGGTGTCAACGGCAGGATCCACCATCACCTTAGCAGGGAAACCGGGGACAGTCTTGCCCCCGTACTTCAGCAACAGGGTGAACATGCCCGAGGTCAGGGGAACGTAGGTCACCGTGTAGGTCCCGTCTTTGTTGTCCACCACATCTGTCTTAGCTTTGACACCTGGAACAATTGGGGTAGTTTTTATATTGCTGTCACAGAACTGTCCGACTGTCTGAATATCTCATATGTGAGCTGCTCTTTCTGTGTGTTTTAAACAGAAGACACTCTTCATACATCCTCAACAGTACTTTGTGAAACTGGGATACCTTCAATCCCAAAAGCAGACATTATATTCACAGTCTCAGACCACACCATAGTTAGAAATATTGACACACAGACTTGTGTGACCTTATCAGATCTGATTAGACTGAAGATAATTTGGTTCTGGCCCAACTTAGTCATGGGTCAGATCTGGCTAACTGGCTGCTTAAATACAGTGTGCTAATGAACTATGCAGTCAGAGAATAAATGAATCCAACATTTTGGTTATTTCTAGCAATTCAGCAGTTTACTTCATACCTCATGTGCTTAAACACACCAACAAATAACAGTACCTGCTTACAGCTGCTTTCCCATAAAGACACATCCCTTTGCCAAAATATTCAAATAACTTAAAGCAAAAGAAAAACAGTTCAGGGTAATACATTATTCACTTTCTGAAGGAGACTTTATGACTAAGTTAAATGTCAGTGTATCAATATCTGTTACACTGTTGAAGCCTTTAATTTAATGGACATATATGAGAGCATTAGTGATCTTCTCATGTAACCCTCCACCAAAAAAGGGAATGAGAACATTTTCGAAATTGTAATCCCTTTAAAAGCAAAAATGATATTGATTTATAGAATATCTATCGGCAGCAAGTTTCAAGTCTCTGCATGAAACCAATGGCTGCTCTGAAGGAAGGACACACATCTAACAACTAATGGATGACTTGGAAAGTGGTATGTGATTTGTAGGTAATGGGCTGAAACATGTACAACCACCAGTATGTTAATTTACAGCTAATAGTGTGTATATTGGTGGTGTTACCAGAGCCAGTAGGACTGGTCGGGGAGGAGTCTAGTGCGTCCTCCAGGCTGAGTTGTCCCGGTCCGGCCCGGGTACAGTCCACATTCACCACACTGGTCTCTCCAACCTGCACAGACACACAAGCTGGATCAGACTTACACTTCATTAAACACATTAAACTGACAGTACCTCATTTCATCTGGCAAAGTGTCAAAGACTGAATCAATTTTGGAAATCATAGCTGAGAACCGAAAGGAGCCGGGTGTCATTTTCCATTTTCAAAGTTTTCTTTGAATGATCTCCTCAATGAGAGTCAAAAGGCTCAAATCAGAACTGTAGCAAATTCAGAAGCTTCTGTGTCATGGTTGGGAACAAAACACAACATAATCTGACAGTGAACTGATTTAAACTGCTGAATGCTTAAATCGGGTTTCTAAAAAGCATAATCTTTAGCTTCTTCCTCTCCAGACCCTCACCTTGGCTCTTTTCAGGCCTGACCCTGACACCACCACCTTAGAGGGGTCAAAGGGCATCGTGATGTCGGCTTTGAACGGCGAACCCGGGATGTGAACGTCCTCAAACAGGATGTTAACCAGGTAGTCTCCGGGCTCGGTGGGCAGATAGGAGACAGAACATGTCCCGTCACCATTGTCTGAACATTCGATCTTGGCCTCGGTCGGCCCTTCCACCGTCAGCCCCAGACCTCCGGTGCCAGCACCCTTGGTGTCAATGGTGAACTCTGCCGGGTTTCCCACCAAACCTCCCTTCAGACCGGGACCAAAGGCCTTCACCTGGAGGGAGACGAGAGGGTGCGATAATGGTGCCATGCAGCCACTTTTACTGTATTTTCTGTTTTTATTTTAATTAATTTAATCTCCAGGTGTAATTCACTGAAATGTGAAACTGAAGGATCAGATGCTTATGTTACCTTGCTCGGGTCTGGAGGCAGCTGGGCCTCCACAGGGAAGGGGCTCCCAGGGACAGGATGTCCGTCATAGGACACGTTGACAGCGTGGACGCCCTCCTCTGTCGGGGTGTAACGGACCAGAGTGACGCCTGCTTTACCGGGTTGAGGCTCCACTTTACAGGGTACCGCGCGCTGGCTGGGACTCAGCTAGTAACACACACACACACACGCACACACAATGAGTTGGGTATATATTTTATACTTTTAATTTTGTAAGCTAATCCTGTGAAAAACAAAACAAACAATGACTTGATCCTAATAACAAGCTTGTAATGATTTAAGTGAAAAACGTAAGATATAAATACAGAACTCACCACCGCCACCTCCAGCTGACCTTGACCGCCTGCACCTTTGGTGTCCACCATAAATTGCTGTTCCTGATCGACTTCAGCTCCTAGAAGACATTTGTCAATTTAACAATAATGTATAAATGAGTCCTTCTAACATCCTGGAGAGGACATTAAAAAAAATACTGATTTTGTAAATGATGAATGACACACAGAAAGAAGGATTTCTTACTCCCATCCAGGTTGTCAACAGTGACCTTGCTCAGATCCAGCGGAGCAGCGACCCCAATCGTGAAAGGGCTCTTGGCAATGGGATCTCCTCCAAACTTCACTACAATCGTCATCTCTCCCTGCAGACACATACAACATGCAGATCCAACACTTCAATGGTTATTTCATCTAGTACTTGGTAAGAAAATTGGAGATGTTGACTGTTTCATTTTATAGAAAAACATCTCGTAAAGTGCTTTTCAATTTTCATTTAGTGCCCTGTAGAGTGAATTTAACGTACAACGCTAGACAACCTCATGTACTGCTATACAATTGCTGTACAGGTGAACCATGTACCTGCTGTGCAGGTGTGTATTTGACAGTATGGGAGTAGTCGTAGTTGTCGATGATGTCAAAGTCTTTGACGGGAGAGGAGAAGGAAACATCGAGCGGTGCTTTACCGGCTCCTTTTGTCAACACTGTGAAATGAGTCGGCTTACCGCTCTCAATACCTGGACAGGTAAAGACAGAGAGAGAGATTGAAAGTGCAACAGTCAGGCAAGAATACACACAAACATGAATAATTTAATAGAATAAGAAGAAAATTAAACCCAAACAAATAAGTGTTTTTTGGAATTGGTCATTGGGTCATGTTGATTGTGTGTGTGTGTGTGTGTGTGTGTGTGTGTGTGTGTGTGTGTGTGTGTGTGTGTGTGTGTCTCTCTCACCAGTGCGAGCCAGTCCAGGGCCTTCTGCTTTAACCCTTGATGCATCGTGGGAAGGATCGACTTTGACGCTGAAGGGGCTCTGTGGGACTTCCTGTGTGGAAAAATGAACACTAAAAATCATCAGAACAAAACCACTGTATATGTTTATTTTTCCCCACTCACAGCTTCAGAATGAGTGAGTGCGTACCTTGTCAGTGAACAGAACTTTAACAGTCAGCCTTCCAGCTGCAGGAGGTATGTATTTTACAGTGAACGTGTCGTTGGCGTTGGGGATGATGTCAAAGTCCACGTCAGCCTCTTTGTCACCGACCATATTGGCATCACACTTAATGCCCACGCTGACATCACCTGAACAGAACAGCAGAGTTTGAGCAAAATACAAGTTCTGACTCCAGTGTTGGCAAAGCAAATGTACAAATCTTGGACAGCTTGCTAGATTTATTAATTAAAAAGGTATAAAAGACATTTATTCTTTTACTTGCAACTGTGATAACAAGCATTTTGGAAGAACTAGACCCACGTTGGTTTTAGTGTAAAGAGCCGATGAGCAGCTTCTTTCTTTCAAGTGATAGTGGCTGCCGCAAGGGGGTGCTAGAGTGTTTTTGTTTTCTGCTGTTCATTCATTTTATTAACTCATGTCAGAAACACTTTGCCCCTGGGATGCTGCACTGTCATACGCTCTAATGTAAACAGTGAACTAACCATGCACCAGAACTGTCAATCACAGCACAGGAATTCAAAATATGAGGAGAGGAATGAAGCAGGAAAACCATGTCATACAACAGAAACGACAACAGAAAAAAGAAAAGTTCAGATTCTTCAACCACTGACAATCTGAAAACTCCCTCTCTTCACTCACTCCCTCCAACCTTCCTGTGCTCCTCCATAGCTCAATCACCCAGGAGGAGCGATCAGCACAACGAAGAGTGATGTAGACAGATATTTTCATACCGTACATCATCATACACAATCAACTGTTGTGCAAAAACCAATAATAGGGAAAAGAAGAAAGAAGAAACTCAGGTGACGCAATATTGTTCCATTTAAATCATTAGAGGAATGATCTGCAGGAAGTGAGTCCTTGATAGGGATTTATCAAAAGTGCGGCCATCTGTTGTGTAGATCACATAAAACAGATCTGTGTGTAAAAGACTTGAAGTAGCCATCGCACCTTGAGATGTGTATTTTTTTTCTTTGGCTTTTTACAGCCAACCTGATCAGTATTATAGTGTTTGCAGCAAATACACATTCATATCCAATATACTGTCTCTCTCCAATGCCTCTGCTACATCTGGTGAGTCTCACTAAGCTAAACTAGCAGTTCAGACAAGTCCAGCAATGAACCACCGCCCTAACCATCAGTGAAGGTGGACCCTCGGGGGGAATTGGAGTCACTGTAACTGCTATCCATGTAGGCCGAGTAAAACCTTAGCCATTACATAGCTAGTAAATGCGGTTCTATGAATTATGTTTTTTTGTATTTGGTTTGTTTGTGCTGGTAGATGATCTTGTGTGTATGTGCGCTGCTCTGCTCTGGAAGGTCAACGTGATGAATTTCCTGTCAGCATGCTTCTGCCTTGAGATCATAACCAGGATATACCAGGGAAATGAGTGTGTGTTAGAGAATAATTCACAGAGAATATAAAAGGTAAAGTTTTGTGTGTACATGGCAACTGAAGAGCGTGTAGACATCGGAAGTTTAAGTGTGTGACTCTTCTTGTGTGTGCTGTTCTGCAACAGATGGAAACTGCTGTCACACCAAATAAAACTGTCTGTGTGGGTTTTCCTGTCTTAATTATTACTGTGTGTGTGTGTGTGTCTGTCTTACCATCTCCAGCTCCTGAACAGTCCACGGTGAAGTGCGTGGGCTCGTTGGCCTTCAGTCCAGTTCTCTCCACTCCAGGGCCAAACACCTTCACCATGTTGGGGTGGCTGCCTTTACCCACATTCACCTACAACAGGAAATGACATCACTTATTTTCATTTAAAAGGTTATTTGAGGCGATTTTCCCCCTTAGTTTCTGCGATGATCAAAACAGCAGAGCAGTTACGTTTTGGTATTTTTTATCATTACAAAGCATTAACACTTAATATGGAGTGCCACATGGCTCTGTCCTGGATCCACTGCTTTTCAGTTTTAATATATTACTTATTTCAACAAATTTTGAAATGTTCATTAAACTTTAGTAATACTGAAGTTTCATTGTAGTTTGGGTAAGAATGGTTTTGAAATAGTAAAGCTATTGGCACATACAGCTGAGGAATAGTTGCACCCAATCTTCATATCAGCTGCCCTAAAAGTATTTATTTTAAATTAATTCAGGGGGCCTATATTTTGACAGGAGCCCCAAAACATGCCAATAATTATAGATATTGTGTCTTCAGGAGCCCCTGAATCAGGTGCCAATTGTTTAACTTTGTGTAACTCACCTCGCCTGTTCCTAAATGTGACATTAAAATAATGTGTACATCAGAACTGTAGACATGTATTTAAGGAGATGTTGTTGGACAAAAACAGATGACAGCAAGTTGGTGTTCAAGTGAAAAGATTTCTCTGAAATAGACAATAAGCTGTACTATCTCACTTTCTAGCTGCAGCTCCAGAGGCTGCAGTAAAGATTGATATCAAGAGGCAAAATGAGCTATGTGTATGAATGTTAGAACACATCTACAGTCTACCCTGTGACAATGTCTTACTAAACTGTTACCTAAACAGTTTAAGAGTGGTCAATTAAAAAAACAAAAACAAAATAATGAACCAGGAACGCTAAAAATATCACCAATATTTTACCAGTTCTTAAAGAATGTGCGCTAGTTTAGCCTTTTATAGCAGCTCAAGGCTGTTTTGCAGCATGTTGGCAACCACAAAGAGCAGCAAGAAGTTAATGGTTTGAAATCCAGGAACTTAAAATACTGAAAAATCCTGTGAGGTGGAGTTAGTAAACTATTTTACCCAGGCATATCAAAGATTGAACTTAATTGATTATGTACATGCGTAGTGATATTTATGGTCAGTGTGGTGTGTTTTTAGCCAAAGTCAACTGGCTCTTTTCCATTGTGAGATCATGATGAAAGTTGTAGTCCTTTATTTTTCTCTCAAAGACACAAGAATAATTTTGAATACAAAGAAATTCAAAGAGATTCATGTAGATTTTCAATTCTATTTCTGCACTTTTTATGTTTGTCAATACCATTTCTATTTCAACGCTACAATTAAAAGTATGTCATTAAGGATTGTAAAGGGTTTATTTCTTGTTGGACCTGTGTAGTAAAATATAGCATCATACTGAAACTTGAAATATGAAAATAAAAACATCATGGTTGTTTAAATCAGCAAATTGTAAAGCAAATGAACCAAACAACACGGTAAAACATTTAAATGAAATGTCAGAATTTATTTAAACCAGTCTAATTTGAATTGTGATCTAAATTAATATAAATGAATTTGGATTTCAGTACAGCTGATGATTATGGTGAGTTTCAGTCACAAAAACATAAATCATGCAAAAAGAAATATCAGACTTATTTAGCCTTTAGAAAAGCCAATGATTTCCTCTACAAGCTTTTGCTTTAAACTTATCCAATCATTTTAACAAATTACACAAATCAAGTCAATAGACTTACCTAATACAGAAAAACTAAGAGCCAGTCTGGGATTTCTCTAACTTCTAAAGTTTAGAAAGCGCTTTCTCAGCAATTTAAGTTTGTTTATCAGCCGTCTTCTAGGTTTGTTTTCAAAGTAAAAAAAATAAAACCGATGGTCCCCAAAGTTTGGTCAACCTGACTCCATCCAAATCTCACTTAACCCTCAAAGCACTGCAGATGATTTAAAAATCCATAGTTGATTAAAGACTACACAGATTTGTGTAGTGACTTGTTGGTCTTTCTGGCGTGTAACATCCACACACACCTCCACACACCTCCACACATCTCCACACACCTCCACACACCTCCACACACACCTCTGTTCAAGTCACCAAAGTTGAAGTCAACACAGGACCCACTGGCAGACTGACTTTACCTCAGTGACTCAACCCTCAATTCCACAGCAATTAACTGATTTTGGTCTGAAATTTCAAATGCTGGTGTGACTGAGCCTGTTTGGCTGCAAATAATAATAAACGTTAGTCCCTTTTCTTTGAGGGAGAGTGGCTTGGATGTTTTTTTTTTTTACAAACAAACAGTTCAAGATCAGTTAAAGTTATTATTTCTTGCTCTCAAACGGAGCATTAACATTAAATCATGCCTCGTCAGCAAAGGAAAGTATTCTGTTTTCTATACAATCGAACAACAACACAAAAACTGTAGTTACATGTTGTTTTCCATCACAGCCATGGATGTTAGGGTCAAGTCAAGTTGGGTCAGGTTTCCACCATTAATCTCTCTTACATGCTGGCTTTCTTTACCTTGCCATTTTTAATGAAAAGGTGTCACTGCTGTGTGTTCCCAGCAGTGCTGTGAGCTGGGTGTGACTGTTTGCTCTATCCATCTACTCTATCAACATTAAAGTTGGAGAAAGGTGCAGCCCACAGGCTGCTGCAGCTCACAACAAGTCTGCTGAATCATCACAGTGGCATCAGCTATAAACCTGGAATTACATTTCTTAGAAGTACAAACTTCTCTGGAACAGATGAAATGATTTGTGGAACAGTACAAATACTAGTGACCCATCAGAGCCGGAACAAACACTTGAACATTTTGTTAGCATTCATAGTTAATAATAATAATAAAAAAAAAACATTTTCTAAGAAAAGCTTTGTATTAATGTTATAAAGCTGTGTCCAGATCTAAACACTCATATCTGAGCCTGATCCTTTTTTTATGATTGCACAATCACATTTTCACCTCGCAAAGTCTTTCTTCAAAACTGCATCGACTTGTCTTGTTCTTCTATCTTTTAACTTTTGGACTTTGTACTTCTGCCATCTCAAAGAAATTAATGTCTTTGGCATCTCCCGAAGCCTTTGGCATCACCATAAAGTCCTGAACAGCACACTAACGCATATCCAGACATAACTAAGTCCCATTGGAAGTTTCTCATGAGATTTATTTGCCCTGCAGGTAAAACTATAAACACATTATAAGAACAGGGAGAAGGGAAGACAGCTGATAAACAAAGTCAGAAAATAAACAGCAAACAAATCTCTCAGACGGTGATTTAAAAAAATTAAATTAAACTAAATCAAAACGTTGTTACAGTGCAAAGAAAACTGGTTAGTGTATAACTCAGCTGTCAAAAGAAAAAAAACCTTTTCACTCTCACTGTTTTTGTTTGTTTCATTTAAATGACAGTTTTGTCCTAAATAGATTAGAATTAAATATAGTGATGGAACAACTTTCAATCCCTTAATCAAGTCATCGTGAATGAGGATATGAGGAGGAGCTCAGGGGTCAAAGGTCATTGCACCTCTGACCCAAGCAAGTGAGTGTCCTAAATTTATGTTTGACTTGGATATTGTAAATTTCACAACTTAAAACTTCATTCTAATACTTGATATTTTTAATTCACGAGTTACATATATGAAGTGAAAAGGTTTTCATTCAACATCCACTTCATAGAAAATAAAAATCACATGCTGTGATGAAGACAGCAGAGCTTCACTTATCTGAACCTCACGCCTCCCAACTTGCAGGATTAAACATAAATCAATGCAGACGCACGTTTGTTCACAAGCTCCTGCTTACCACCTTCACCTGATGGCCCACTTGCCTCTGTGCAGGTGCCCAGATCAACTAGTAGAAGTCAAGTGCAGCAACAAGAACAAGAACTCACTGGCTTCCCACCAGCATAAACTGATAATTCTGTTAGTTGGATAATACAACCAAGTCTGAGCTATAGTTGCTGAAAAATTCTATTTCAACTACTCACTGGTCGGGCTTTTATTGGACCAGAAAATAACACTGATGCAAAAAAATGTCTAAAGCTAAAGTGCTCGAGAGCTCAATACACTGGATCTTAAGAAAACACATGCAAATAGAGAAAATGCTGTTTTTGCATGCTTTTCCTGTATTTTAAGCACATTTCTGTATGGCACATGCTCTGTCAAAACGGTGAATATGTTTTTAAATTTGCATGTGCTTTATTTATCTGCAGTGTCAAAGTGGTGCACAAGTTATCTTCATTTGCCTGTGTTTTCTTATAGAGCACTGATTGTTCATTGAGCTCTCTGAGTGCCAATGTAGCCCAACAATGAAGCACAAACACATCAAAAGTTGGCAAAAAAGAAAATGGAGTAAAATTATTGTTTAATTTTGGCAAAACCCATTGTGTGTCAGTTTCTTTAACATTACATTATTATTTGTACTTAATGTGTAATTAGGACCTTTGAGGACAAGAACTTGATTAGGACATCCCTAGTTTAAATTATATAATAGATATTGATAGTTTTAGTAGTATTACTGACATTTTTTCACATTTAATAATTTTTTCCCTGTTACGATTATTGCCAACTGTTGATAGGATTGAGTCTACTTAAATGACAAAAGCACTTCACTGGGTTGTAGCTTGGATCAGAAAGGTTTAGATAAGTGAAGTTCTAGTGTAGCTCACCCAAAACGTGTTATAAAAAATACAAAAACCAAAAGAGTTACAGTGCATGGACAGTAGCTATAGTGCAGAAAAGACTGGTTAGTGCATATAGTGGTTAAATCATGTTAAGTAAAGTCTACATACTGTAAAACCAAGTTTAGTAAAAAAAAAAGCTACACTAAGTGAGGGTCAAAGTAAGGTTTTAAAAGACAAACCAAAAGTTGTTACAGTGCATAGACAGAGGTTACAGTGTGTTAATAGTATGGTGAATGAAGTACAACATATAAAATGTGAAAATTAATCAAAATCAATAGGGTTTTTTAAACAAAGTTTCAATTGCATTTTGATCATATAATGGATAGGCAGCCATTTTTCCAGTCAACAAGAAAACATTTCTATGGTGTTAATGATATTTTAGTGTCAATTTCATATCAGAAATTATTTAAAAAATTAAAGTCTGCCAAAATTATGAGTCAAGTTTACGGTTCAGAGATTTAGGAAAAAATAACCAACTTATAGAAGATGTCAAGCCAATCCAGCGCATAACCAACCAACTACCCTGTGTTCAGTCAAACTATGGGCTTCATGCCACATCAGTGGCCACAGTCACAGACTCTCTGCTATGGCGTTTAACATGTTTGGGTATTTTACACACCAGCACAGGCTTTACATACCAATTTGTTTTCTTTTTTAACCAATGTATGCTTTTTTAAAATACCAATTTACTTCTGTGATTTATATCTGTGCAACTTAACTAAAAGCTGTACCTCTCCTCAGTACATGTAGTGATGATAATCAGAGGCTTCCTTGTTTTACTGGTCGCATCTTTACATTTTGACTGCACCATCTTCAAACTTTCCTCTCGAGCAATCAGCTCTGATTTGAAAATTTTGGTGCTTTCTGTCTTAATTAAAGGTTCTGATAGGGCGACCTTAGCACTCTGTGCCTCAACCAGATCCTCGGATTTGGGCGGGATATCTCTTCCTGTTTTAACAGAGTGCTGTGATTGGCTGCTTACCCTGAAAGGGCTGTTAGGGATGCTGACTCCTCCCCAGGTGACCGCCACAGTGTGTTTGAGAGAGGAGGTGGGCATGTAGGAGCAGGAGTACAGCCCATCACTTTTACTCCTCACCTTCACCTCCACAGGCAGTCCCTCTGCGTCCTGACAGACGGACAGACAAACGGTTAAGAAGGTGGTCAATTCGCTTATAGATACTAGAACTTTAAATGGCATTAGCAGAAATATATAATAAGATAATAAAATCTCTCATAATCTCATCTGTATGAGACAGAAATCCACATACACACACACACACACAAACAGCTATGAAACATACAGATGTGAGCATCACTGGACACATTCATTATATTAAACCATTTTTTTGATTTCAAAACGGGTGTATTGAGTATGAGAGAAATTCTGCGTCTTACCTGAGCCGAGATCTTCAGAGGTCCTTCCCCAGCATCCTTAGCGCTGACAGTGAACTCAGCAGGTTGGTTGATCAGGCAGCCGGTCTTCTCAAGCCCCGGCCCAAAAGCCTGGACCTACAACCACAAAACCAAAGATAATTATTACTATTAAATTTAACTATGTCAAGTCTCCATTCTTAAAAGTCCATCATATGTCTGAACCCAAGTTTGGTGGGCCAATCACAGCACTATTGGCCAACACCCTGGTTTTGTGTCTTACTAACCTTATCTGGGTCACTGGTGTTGTTGTCAGGGACGATGTGGGCCATGAAGGGGCTGTGTTCAATGTCCTCCTCATCACAAGTCACATGGACGGCATATTCTCCGGGCTCCATCGGCCAGTAACGGACATCACATGACCCGTCATTCTGGTCCTCGCACTCGATTTTTGCCTGCGAAGGTCCCTCAATGGCAAAACCTGAAAACCCAGCAGGTCAGATTACAAAGGATATAAAGTAGGGTTGCATTTTGACAGCATATAATCTAATGATGATGATGATGATAATCTGAATCCTTTCCAGTCCCTTATCAAATCCATTTGGGTTCAGCCTTCAACACTGTAAGCTAATTTTAAGAATAACTAAAACTCAAACATTTTATTTATCTGTTGCCAAAGAAGGCAGAGACAGTTTTAGTGTCTAAATTAATTAACGCACAACACGTTTTTCCTCACAGGTCATCTTAAGCTCTTTGTACACTGTGAAATTGTGATTTGGGGCAATAAAAATGATATCTTAAGCTCCTTTTATGCTATTTGTTTGATTTAGATATTATATTATAATATTTGAAAACATGTATAAAAACGTGAATGGGGCATAAAAACACCAACAACATGCTGCATTCAAAGTGATTTCCAGTCAAATGTCTTAAACTTAAACAACCAACATGCATTAGTTCAGTTATCATTTTTAATGTATTTGATATAAGTTGTTTTGCAGAGTTAAAAAAAGATGCAATATACGGTTCAATGTTTAGTTTTTTGGGTTATTGGGATATTGTTGATATTTCTGGCCACAATAATCGTAACATGAAATTTGATACTGGCATACTAGATGGCATAGACTTTTATACCTTTTTTCACCTGCTATTCGATCCAAAATACTGGAGGTCCTGATATAGAACCATTAAATTGATGAGATTATAATCAAATATGAGAAGTGAGAAGTTTAAAAAGCGAAATCAGAGACTCACCCAGCACCCCAACATCAGTGCCGACGGACTCCACAACAAAGGTGGCAGGTTTACCCACAATGCCTCCCTCCAGGCCAGGACCCCAGGCCCTGATCTGCTGAGGACCCGCCTTCTGACCCACCGCCACTTCGAATGGACTGAAAAAGAGAGCGAGAGAGCTGTTGTTGTGGTAACGTTGAAACATATGTATGAAAAACAGTATGTGACTTTCTGTGTGTGTGTGTGTCTCTGTGTTTGTGTAGGGCAGGGGTAAGTGACGACACACAGCATGAGATCACCCGTGACGAACACGCACACACAAATCAACAAACTCAGTGCCTCACAGGACTGTAATCCAATCTTTAGCAGTTACTGGCTGTAAGAGTGAGTGTGTGTGTGTGTGTGTGTGTGTGTGTGTGTGTGTGTGTGTGTGTGTGTGTGTGTGTGTCTCTCAAGTGTGTTCACATGGAAACTAGCTTCACGCCAAATAAAACTGTCTGTTGGGATTTACTATCTTCATTACACACACACACACACAACACACACACACTTTATTTTTTTTTTCTTTCCCTGTCAATTTTGTCTTTGTTTGCTTTTTCAAAACTTTCCCCCAAAATACTCTGACTACTACCACTACTACTGTGATGGCCCAAGGGCCGCTGCTAGGGTTTGTATGTGTTGAGTTGTTGCTATATCGTGCATTGTCTTTCAGTGTTGCTGGTTCCTGGCTGGTTGGAGCAGGAGGCCATCAAGGAATTGGGAGGCAGCTGGCTACTGTCTCCAGGTTACATAAAACCCACCACATCCTGGTAGTCCGGAGGTTCTCCCTTCCCTGGCACCACATTTTTTTATGTTAGAGCTTCTGATTACTTGTATAGTTTATTTGGTATTATCTTAGTTTACCTGGCAGCATGTTTCCCTGCCTGTTTCATTTGTTAGAATCAACATTTGTCTCACATTTTTTATACCAGATTAATCTGTTAAATAAAATTCCTTTCTTTTAGTTAATCCCTCACATGTGTGTCCCCTATTTGCTATGGTCTCAGAGCCTAAAAAACTGTGAGGTGTCGTTTCACCTTTAAGAATCAGTTTGGGTTTAAAGAGTAACTGACTACCATAAAAATCGTATCTTTGCTGACCTCTAGTGGTTTAACCTCTCACCTTGCTGCAGTGATGTAGAGGTGTACTTGAGGACCCTGACACATCACTGTTGGGTGTGGTCAGAGGTGAAACAGCAAAACACTGGTGTTAAGTTGCTCTATTTTCTCTCTTTCCCTGTCCGTGTCTGTGTCTGTGTCCCTCTTTCTGTCCAGTGTAAAAAACAGAACGAATGACAGAAAGTGTTTTGTGTGTGTTACATCAGCAGTCAGTGCTGGATGAAATAAAGCAGAAACCTGCTCAAGGACAGCTTCTCAAACCCCCAACCCCTCCCAGGATTTGAAGACGGCTTCTTCTTTGTGGGAACTTTGTGACCCTGTCTGACCTGTGGGGATGCCTGCACATGATTCTGTTCTGGATTAAAACTGAATCACGAACCAGCACAGTCGACACTCTTGCTTTGTGAAATTTGTGTTTCATTTGATTATTTATTTACTTACTTACAGGTATTTCCCTAACATACTACTACTTTTAAGTCTGGCTACTCATCAGTGTGTCTTACCACCAAAAATGCCTTAGTTTGCTTTTCTTCCCATATGGCTGGTGGCTCAGGAATTTGGGGAAGTCCCTCTACTAATACTCAAACAACAAAACACTCAGGCTGCTCTACAGAGAGGTGACAAAGAGAACACGAGGCCCAGGCTGAAAGTCTTCATTCCCCTCAGGATCCAACCATTCAGATCAGATGAGGTAATGTGCTGAGGTAATTCTTTGAGAGACACACACACACACACACACACACACACACACACACACACACACACACACACACACACACACACACACACACACACAGTACAGCTCACCTCTTTGGGATGTGCTGACCCCCCCAGGTGATGGAGACGGTGTATTTGCCAGGACTGTTGGGATAATACTCGTAGGAGAACACACCGTCCTGACTTGAGATGTGCTTCACTGGCTCCTCGACGCCTTCTGAACACACACACACACACACACACACACACACACACACACACACACACACACACACACACACACACAAACAGAGTAATCAGAATTTATATCAGAGATAAAAGACCATTCTGACATTTTCTTATTTGCCTTCACAGACAGGGGTAGACTAGTCCTAGCAAGCTTCTTAACTGCTACTGATAACCTTCTTACAGTTTCTTGATTTTTTTAATAATCATATTTTTGTTTTTTCACCACTCACTCGGACAAACATTTAACCCACCCATTCTCCCCATCACCTGCTGGACAATCACACTGCATCCCGCAACTGGGTAACTCCCTCCCAACATAATCAAAAGTCAGGGAGTCAGTAAGGGAGTTAAGTTAAAATGCTGTAACAAAACAGTTGAATATGGTTTCTTTGTCACACGGCACGTCACCCAACACAGCTATTGACAATAGAAGAGGCTTACCAATTATTAGATTGAGTTCAGGGAGGTAGTTGACTTAATAAAAACAATGACAGAATACCATCTCTTATAGAAGTTTTCAATGGAACCCCTCAAAATATATTACATTTTTTCTAAATACAGAAAAGTCATCAAATCCTCCAAGAAGAACTTAAAGTATATGGAACAATAATTAGCAAGGTTACCAAACAGTAGCCTACAGAGGCCTTCAGCTGACTGCTGTCACTCATTAATACCAGGTGTAAATACAAAGGCCTGATGATCAGATGTCATATAACTGAAAATGTATCCAGGTTGCAAGTTAATACCAGGTGATAATGTGGTAATAGAGAGCCAAAGTTCTGACGTCACGCCCGGCCACGTTTCTGTTCCACTAGCTTCTGTAAATCAATGCGTTACTTTTCTATACAAGAAAACAAATTGGCATCCACTAAACACTTACATATTGAATCCTTTGTGACTTTAACAAGAGTTAAAACACAATGACAATGATACAAACAAGGCTAGGAGTCTGCAGTCATACAGCCAAACTTGAGACATTTCACTCAAACCATAAAATTCTAACTTAATGCTTAAAGGGAAAGAACAGAGGATCACCAAGGTCAATAGGATTCATTACCGACCGACCGAGCCATCCCTACAAAAAACTGCAGCTTTCATGAATGTCACTTTGAATGAGGTTTTCTTTTTCAGCAGCAGAACCCAGAAGTTCTGGTTTCTCTTTGTCTGTCTATAAAGCCTCTACAGTGTGAACTGTACTCACTGGGTCCTTTGACGACAACCTTCAGGTCTCCGCTGCCGGCGTTTCTAGTGTCCACCTTAAAGTCACCGACCTGTTGCACCCTCATCCCCGATGGCTGAAGACCACGACCCGTCGCCCTGCACGCCCCCGGCATGGAGGCTGGAAAACACACATGTATGGGTAATGGGATGTATTATGGTGTGTTCAATTGGGGTCATGTTTGAGTCCATTTGAACAATTTACTGATGTAATGAAGTTAAGAACGACTCACCAGGCCCCACGTCCACGCTGAAGGGGCTCTTAGGGATCCCCACACCTCCGAAGGTGACGGTGACCGTGTGCGGACCGGCCTGGGTGGGCCGGTAGGTGCAGCGATACGTGCTGTCGCCCTTATCCTCCATCATCACCTCCACGCTGTTCTGGCGGCCCTGAGGGTCTTTGATCATGGCCGTCACATCTCCTGTACCGGCTCCTACAGAGGATAGGTAAAGAAGAGGAAACTTTAACAAGTCAGTCAGCTGTGGCCTATGGGGAACAGATAAGAGTACAAAAATTTTAGTTGAAAAGAAAAGAAAGAAAAAAAAGTACACTCAGTGAAAACACACCCCACACACAGAAAATATGCTAATAAATTGACAACCCTGTGTTTCACTGCTTCTGGAGTAAACAAAGACGGTTATTTCTTCTTTCAAAAGCTACATAGTCTCACTTTAAATGTTAGTTCCAACCAAATTCTAAGTGATCAATGCTTTAGCTGCTAGATGTTCGACTCTACAGTTGGCTTACACTCGCCCCACGGGGCTAAACTGTAGGCTGCGTATGGAGGCTTTAGAGTTGTTTAAAAGCACCTTTGACAAAGTTGACTAACGTACGTTATTTAACAACAAATGTAACAGATTCCTTCTGCTGTTGAGTAATTAATAAATACCATGTTTACTTTTTCAATGAGCAACATGATGTGAGTAAATGACTTTCCCAACACTGATCCGGACAAGCTGACGCGTGTCACGATGACTGTGTGTGAAACCCCCTCAGAAGTTGTCTCTGATTTCTCTGACCTGCAGTATAGATGTCAAAGTATGTGGGTCTGTTGGCGATGTTTCCCACAGGTTCGATTCCTGGGCCTTTGACCGTGACCTTCGAGGCGTCACCCAGCGCCTTGTCCACGCTCACCTCAAACGGGCTTTTGGGAATCGGCTGGCCTGCAAACAACACAGTCACCTAGGAAACAAAAACAACAATTATCCAGGGTGATTTGTAGGCAAAAGACGCATTTCTGATAGATCAACAAGGAAGTATATAACTTTCTTTTACTCTTTTACTAAATCTTTGATTTAAAAAGCGAAGAGTTTAGTAACTGTGGTGTGACCATAAAACTTCAAGCATGACATAAAATGGTTTTCACTGCACAGCGATGAAAATGTCGAGGTTACAAAGGAAAATACATTATGAGCCTTACTTTGCTGAATCTCAAAATACAATTTACAAATTTACCTTCTCAGAAAAAAAAAAAAAATTTTATTCATTGTTACATGTTGACAGAAAAAAATTAAGCTTACCTTGTGAGGTCCCATGACTTGAGGAATGTAGGTGACGCTGAACGTCTTCTTGCCATCATTAGGCTCTGCCTTCAGCTGATCAAAACACAAACACATACACACAAAGATGTTAGTTTTTGTTTTTCTTTGGACTAGTCATGTAGAGACCATGGCTCATCAAACTATGTATAAAATATAAGATCACAGCAGCTCTGTCATTAAACAGGTGGGAAGACACTGTAATCTCTAATGTGGTAGAGGATGAGAAAGAAGAGGTGGAGGATTTGGGGTGTACCTCCTCTCTGGTGCCGTCCGGATGATCCAGGTAGACGGTGACCTGACCCTGACCGGCACTGAATGTGTCCACTGTGAACACAGCAGGACGCAACACCCGGTTTCCCGTCGGTTCAATACCTACAGACGAAGAACATAAACAGATACAGTCAGGAAAAAAACTTGAATGTTATCAATCACTTCAAAGACAGTTTCAACCAGCTGCATATAAAATTAAAACCCTACCCCCACTAACTACAGAGTCAGTTACCTCTGATGATGATGAAATGGAAGCTATAGAAAGTAGTGTTTAGAAGGACAAAACAATTTTATTACCAGTGTGAAACAGATTCACACCAAAAATTGCATTTTTACCTTTCCCTTCCAGAAGAGCTTACTGAAACTCTCGTTGACACTGTCTATAGTCTATATATATATATATATATATATATATATATATATATATATTCTATATTCTCATCATGAGGAAAATATCAAATTGCTTGTCATAATGAAAGATATTTTATTTTTATATTTCTAGATATTATGGATTTTTTTGGATCTATTCCATGTACTCTACATGACTTTTTGTGTACGTTTGTATGTATTGTCCACTTTAGTGTGTTTATGTACTGCATATGTTGGGCAACATGATTTTCATAAAACCATTCAAGGGCTTAATCAGTCGATCAACAGAAAATTATTCCGCAACTATTTTAATTGATAATAATATAGTTGTTAGCCGCAGCCCTAAAAATATCAACACTAATAAAGCTTCACTGAGTCCAGTTTGAGTTGTACGTCCATGAGTTTGAAGGTTTATCTGACACCAAAACACTTAACAGACAGTTTGTAACACAGGATTTTACAACTCTGGAAAGTTATCACAGTCACAATGACTTCATCTTCCCTCTTGATGATTGCATCGTAAAACAGCAGAATTATGCTGTTCACATTGCAAAGTAATCTAACAGGAATGTGATTGTGAATTTGATTGGTTTGCTGAGCCAGGTTCAACTTTTTTGCCAGACAACCATTTTTCGCTGGAGCTCTCTACGACAGGATGCCTTCAACACAGGATCTCACTGAAATTAATCAGGGAGTACGGAGGGAATTCTTGTGTTTTTCAGTGCTGCTGAACACAGCCTAATGGAAGCAGAGCTACAAGCTGCTTTATGTGTTAGTATGTTATACTGTATTGTGTATGTGAACGTGTGCGTATGTGTGTGTGCAAAGTGTCCTGCTGCCTCTGTAGCCATTTCCAGATATTTCCATCTCAGGGTTATAAGGTGTGTGTGTGTGTGTGTGTGTGTGTGTGTGTGTGTGTGTGTGTGTGTATGTGTGTGTGTGTGTGTGTGAGAGATCAGATATGAGTGTGGTCCTTTGTTCAGACTAACAGCTGCTCACTTCCTCACATTGTCAGACACACCAGTGTTTCCAGTGTTCCCATTAGCCAACACACAGTGGGTGGAATAGGTCACAAACACAGAAGCTCTTGTGTTATTTGATTAACAACCAGATGGCCTTTTCAAAATTGTTCCCAAAAATAAACTAAAACCTGTGCAAAAATGTATGTGACTAATTATAATGACACACGTCCAAGTGCGCGTGTGCGTGCTTGCGTGCATGTACCTGGTCCGTATGCGCGGGCCTTCTTGGGGTTGAGTTTGGGTTTGAGTGGAGCTCCTGGCTTCAGTTTGGCTTTGGGGAACTGAGACAGGTAGGTCATGACAGACTGTTCGTCCACACTGGGATCAATGATCTCCTCTGGTGCGATCACCTACACACACACACACACACACACACACACACACACACAGTTCAGGTTTGTATATACTTGCAATAGTCTCATTAGTTCATGTGTGTTGGTGTTGGATGGGGTTGAGGTCAGGACTCTGTGCAGGCCAGGCAAGTTCTTCCACACCAAACTGGGAAAACCATTTATTTATGGAGCTGGTTTTGTGCAGATGGACACTGTCATGTTAAAACAGAAATGGGTCTTCACCAAACTGTTGCCACAAAGTGTCATTGTTTGCTTTAGCATTGAGATTTCATTTCCACAAAGTTTTGGCTATATAGTGCATAATGACTAAAGAGGGTGACATACGTGAAAAAGTAATTGGGTATTTATAAAAAGGTACAAACCCTTTTGTTTTTTATACAAAAGCAGTGAGTACACAAGAGCTTAAAGTAGCAGTGTAAAAAACAAAAACAAAGTGAATCATCAGTGAATCTACAAACAGACTGAAGTGACCACGCTGAACTCCCACACCAAAGCAGAGGTGTGACGTGGAGGAAAAAATCACTTGGTTCAGTCCAGGACACTAGTGTCATTTACAGTCACCGCTCTTCTGCTTCACAGGCTCAAGTTTAAAAAAAATAAAATAAAATAAAAATGTATAAAGACACAATTGACAATGTCAAACTTCAACTGGAATGAAATATTTTTCCAGCAAACAAAGATGCCCAAAATTAATGTGATGGGTGTGACAGTGAAGTTCGTAATCTATGTTTTCACTGGAGGAGACTTCCTGTGGGTGTCAGCTGGCTGACAGGAAGCAGAGCCTAACGTAATGCAGCCATGACACAAAAACATTCAACTCAGAATTAATGAAAATCAGACTGAAAGAAAGTTTCTTCATTATTACTGCTAATGAACAAAAAAAAAACAGGGTTTTAAATCTAATATCTATAGAGAGACTTTTATCATTTGTTAAAAGACCCGCTAACCAATTATTCAAAAAGCCGCCCATTTTTAAAGTGATATAAATACTTTACTAATTATTTTCCTGGAATAGTCATTTGGAATAAATCATTATAGTACATTTCCGTTTCAGCTCAGAAATCTGCGTGTCACATCCTCTCAGCTACAAACAAAAGTGTGTAAAAAACAAGAGGAGGTTCAGTGAGTTTCCTCTGCTGTGAACAATCAGGAAACCAAACAGCATCTGTGTGAGATGCTGCTGGCAACCTTTGACCTCAGGAGAAAAATCACAGCAGAGCAAAATCTGCCTCTATTGGGCTGCATGGTAAAGAGAAAACCACAGGATATGTGCATGGCGATACTGTATCAGATCGAGCACTCATTTAAATGTCATTGCACCGATCTAAATCTATTAGTTCCCATTGTTAGCAGTCCAGGCTATCATCCCTGCAGCTGCTTTACAGTAAAAGCCCCCGGAGAACCCAACCCTTCCGTTCATCAGGGACGTTTTTGACTTGGCACAACATGCTAATACATTCGATAAAACAGTTGGCATAAATCTATACTTGGTTTTCTACATTTGCTTTGCTTTATATTTCTCTCTTAAATTTGTCAATGTCAATTATGAAATAAAAATGAAAAGTACAGACTTAGAGAGCAGCTTTACCGGCTTTATGCATATTTACCTTTCTGATATCACAGCCCTTTGAAAAGTGCTTATTATGAAGATCTTAACAATAACAATAATATATTTTACTGTAAGCAGAAACATGACGAAGCATAATTTCTAAACCCAAACAGTTTAACTTGGATTATTGATCTCAGTGAAGTGTTAAGTAAAGGGTACAGGTCACACTGAAGAAGCAGAGGTCAGTGTGGAGCAGCGTCAGAGGGAATCTAACCTGTGGGATGCCCAGCCAGTCATCAGCTAGCTGCATGGCTTCAGTGGCATTATCCACTGGTTTCACCGGGTCCCAGGTCTCCCAGTCTGGACACAGGCCTGCAAACGACACACACAAACAACACCGTCAAGTTTTATGAATGAAGCTGTACACAAGTTGTAGTTGCCACGGTGTCCGTTTGACCAATCAGCAACGTTCAGCCCTGCAAATTCCGTCCATTAAGGTCCCCAAAGCACAGATTTTTTACATGTGTAACTATCCTACAGGAACTAAATTTAGTCCCTGGTTCCTCTGGTCAAGACCCTGCCAGGAAGCAGCATAATAGTTCAGATTCTTAGTGGTTCTTCTATAAAAATATTATCCAGATAAAAAACGTTATACTGATAAAAAGCACTATACATGACAATGTTAAACTTTGGACCTCAGCTCTACAGCCCACGCACACCCACAGTACCTGGTGCACAGCTGTCTACCAGTGCTCCCAGTGCCTTGCCGTTCCTCCAATCCTGGCTGAAGTTGTTGATTGGCAGATCAGGGACTTTGTGTTGGATCCAGCCCAGCAGACGCTGCTTAGGTGTCTTTGACTCTGCCTGAACAAGAAAGGAGCAACGTAGTCACTCAGCTTTCTAACAGTGGTTAAAATCTGTGGACTGTGTTTTATCACATAATGCCTATTTTGGAAGGACAAAAGTCATGAGATGAAGATAGGAAAACTCTAGACATTACCTCTTCATCCTCGCCCTCCCAGACTGGCATAGAGATAGAGTAGTGCAGGATCAGAGTCCATACTAGACCCAGGATCAGCTTCAGGTTCCCATCCACAATGGCTTTAGAGTCTGAAGGAGAGAAACAGACAGACCTGAGGTCAGATTCCTGTTCTGCTCTTGAGATAAAACGATAAATCTGCATCTTCTGACCAAGCTGTTTGACACAGACCCAGACCCAGACCCAGACCCCCCCCCAGACACACACACACACACACACACACACACACACACACAGCAGGATTACAGTTTATTTCAGACAGGGATGGAATTGTGCAACACCTAGGCTGACCTGTAAAACACATCTGAATATGAGCAGTGACAAACCTGCTCTCAACTTACTTACTCCCAAAAGAGTGCTGCTGGGTAATGTTTCTCATTCATCAGACCTCACTGTACCAGCTGGTGCCTGTACCAGCACACACACACACACACACACACACACACACACACACACACACACACACACACACAGTAATATTAGCTAATCTTGGGCTGCAGCACACCGAGTTCAGGGTGAAGCAGACAAAACATTCCAGTCATTTTTAATCTCCCTCTCCCATAATAACAACTTACTCGTTAAAGCGACATTCATAATAATTTGCTTATTTGCTGTCGTAGAGCAAGGGAGAAGATTTAGTCTCTACCAAAGTTGGTAGAGACACGGGTGGCGTCTTTTTTCATAATAAAATAAGCATAATAAGCCTAATATTATATTTTATAAAAACATCTTGTGATATAAGCAGAGGCGCTCTTTATTTCAGGCGAGGCGGGGCTCCTCCACTACAAAATGCTGCAGGAACATTCTGCATTGTACTGCATGTGTGTATTTAACACACAGACCTAGAAATAAACAAGACTACCTGAATCAGCATCCACAGCCACCATAAACTTTACTGTCCATTTCATTGGAATCATAAATCTATATCACTAAACAATCTCATATTAGAGCCTTCACAGTTACCAAATATGTATGTCCCTACTTGCTTATGCAACTGTGTTGCTGCAAGCTGCCTTTCGACAGTGTGTATCGCTGTGCTCGGCAGATAGGAGCCGTGTCCCAACAGCGTGTGTGAGAAATCCTCTGATCCACCTGGTGAATCTCCAGCTCTGCTTCACTGTCAGCGGACCAGCTCTGCTCCAAACATGTTTCAGCAACTCAGGTTTAGGTGGAGTTCTGGGAGAGTGCTGCCTCACCCACAAGTGACATAATACTGTTAATGACTGATTATATTCTCTCTCTCACACACACACACACACACACACACACACACACACACACACACACACACACACACACACACACACACACACACACACACACACACGGGAAAGGTTGCGACATCCTGCTTTCTACATTCCTTATCTCACTCTGTTTTGCCAGACTCAAAACACTCAGTTATGTCTTTTGTCCCTTTTTCCTTCGTCTATTTTCACAATTTTTTTGTCCCATCTCTAACCCTTTCACTCTCTCCACCCATTTGTTTTATTAATGCCTCATTTCTCACAAACGTCTCTTTGTGGCTTTCCCTCTTTCTTTGCTCCTTTTTTTTCCCTCTAAGGTCGATCTGCCACACCTGTGTCAGTGTGTGTCACCACCAGCCGCCTCACTTCCTGTCAGTGAGCAGCACTAGTCAGTAACCTTTACCACACACACCCCCACATGTGTGTCACTATACTTGTGAGGACATTCAATGGCATAATGCATTCCCTGGCCCCTTACCCTAACAATCAAAACTAAATGCCTAACCCTAACATTAGCCTAAACTTCATTCTAACCTGAACCTTAAAACCAAGTCTGAACCTTCAGACAGTCCGTTGAAGGTGTCTGAGGAACGGTCCAAAATGTCCTCACTTACATGGTCTAAAACTCAAACTGGTTCTCATAAAGATAGTTGTACAAGGATGGACGGACGAACGGCCACAGCTTCACCCATTGCTGAGCAAATCCGTTTTTGTTAATGTGTGACAAAAGGGATTAAAATTGTACTTTTTATCTCAAAAATGTGTACTTTTGTACATTTCAACAGCTTTTTCTTTTGCATAAAATTGTTGGTCCAACTAAATTACAAATAAAACCTATAACTTATAAAACCTATAACTCCGAGTCTTTTGACCCATTTAACTAAATCTATTTCCATTTTTGACCCATTGCCACCATACGTTTATGGGTTCTGACCAACACATTTTGATTTCCACTGCAAAGATTAGAGCAGTTTTCCCAACCTCGCCCAACCTCTTTATGTGCCTGTTATTCAGGTGCACATGAAAGCGTGTTGCATGCGCATTCTGGGACTGGGGTCACTGGCCGTGATACTAAGGTCACAAATACCGCATATGCCGGTGAAATGTCATGAAGGTATGAAAAAAACAACCTTAAAATTATAATTTTTTATAGTTGAATTCAATTCCATTCAGACGGTTCAGATCTTCACACTGTGAACTAAACACTGTGTGTGTGTGTGTGTGTGTGTGTGTGTGTGTGTGTGTGTGTGTGTGTCCATGCAGACACAGTTTTGTGAGTAACGAGGCTATTGCCATGGTAGCCTATTGTTCACATAAAGGAAGAGTGAGAGAGAGACAAAGAGAGAGAGAGAAAAAGAGAGCTGGGGGGAGTTTAAAAAAAGTAAGTCAAAACAATTATAGAAGAAGAGCAAAACAACAAAAACATACAGAAGTGTTTGTTGTATCCACAGATTCGAGCTCTTGAGTTAGGGGTGTGTGTGTGTGTGTGTGTGTGTGTGTGTGTGTGTGTGTGTGTGTGTGTGTGTGTGTGTGTGTGTGTGTGTGTGTGTGTGAGAGAGAGAGAGAGAGAGAGAGAGAGAGAGAGAGAGAGAGAGAGAGAGAGAGAGAGAGAGAGAGAGAGAGAGAGAGAGAGTGAGTGAGTGAGTGAGTGAGAGAGAGAGAGAGAGAGAGAGAGAGAGAGAGAGAGAGAGAGAGAGAGTGATAGAAATAGTGTGTTACAGAGGGTTTTAACAGCTTTAATAATCTGCTGCATTGTTTCCTGTTGTTAAAGCCTGATCTCTCCTTCCTCTCTGAGTCCCTCATCCTCTTCATGTGACTGACTCACAGGTCTGGGGACCCGAAACCACTATTTTGGTCAGTCAGTTATCTTCTAAACAAAGACACAGATCAGCAACTAATGTTTACACAGTGAGATCTTAATGAACAACACATAACAGTAAAGTCTGGTCTAAAGAACACAACCATACAAATTCCAAGCCAGCAGCACGCCAACCCACACACACCTGGACAGTCAGGTAATCCCAAATGCTATTAATCATATCCTTTATGGCTTTAAGGAATTGATTGTCCGAGTTAAACACAATCGTGCCAGTGGGAGAGTCCTGAAAGTACTTGACCCCGCCCAGCCCAAATAAGTAAAGTGAGGATCACTTGTGAACCTAGTCCCTGGAGCAATGGTTTTCAGGACTGGATGAAGGCCCCAACAAAAGATTAAAACAAGTCTAAATAATGTTTAGAGTGCTGAACCTCTCTCTTTCAGGTGACAACTAAATCAGTATCCCCCTTATCTACTGACCTACACCTACTGTATGTTAACATGCTACAACCATAAAAGGCTCACATAACAGCTTTGCCACGACTCCCCCGCCCTCTCAGCGATATTAAACACTCTTTCATTCAGAGATTTATCTGTCCACAAATCCATTCACAAAGGTCCCTGTTTAATTCAGCCCGGATCTGCGTCAGATAAACAGTGTTTGAGCCTCTCAGCCAGCCACTATCGCTGCCGATACCTGCTGATTTGTTGACCCGTTGCTATGGAGACTCAACAACACCAAGGCAACAAGGACACTAATAAAGAAGTGGGGGCTGGGAGGGTTTAAGTTTGTATTAGGAGAGACAAAGAATGTGTACAAGGAGAAACGGAAAGTGAAGGGGGGGGGGGGGGGGGGGGGAGTGAGAGAAAAGGTGAATCAGGTTGGAACAAAAATGCCTCTCTTATCAGCAGTTCACACCCTCTCTGGTACAGGAAGTTACATAATGAGCCAACAGCAGACTACAGAAATACCTGCTCAGTGATCCCAACACTGTGGTAATCCAGTCAAACTAATAACCGACTAACTAACCTACAACAGGTTCAGTGGTTCATTAACTCAAGTCGACAACTAACTAATCTGTCAACCAAAAAGTTATGTTGCAGATCAGGTCAAGAAAAGAAAAAAGAAAAAAGAAAAAAAGCAGCCTCAGCCTGACCCATCAAACCTACAAAGTCGAACAGGAGAACAAGACGAGGCCCAAAATCGACCCCAGAGGGCCACAAGTTCAATTCATGTTTCCCATTAGGAGATGTGGGACATATGTCAGGTAGTGAGACGCATGTTTGTCTACCCTGTGGTTACTCACGTTAACTGTTTGCTCTGTGTCAACATGGTTTTCACTTAGTGACGTTGGTCATACACATGCAGGTCTGAAGCTGCCAGTATGCTTCTTTAAAACAGCTTTTATGGTCAAATACCTTTGGAAAGCCCCACCCCCCCCACACCTTTCCGGTGTCAGTTCTCTCCTCTCTAAAGAATTTTCACCACCTATCTCCCTGTTTCCATTATAGTTAAGTTGAAAAGAAGGTAACAATCGGTTTGTAAAACTTTGTAGCCTGCTGTGATGTTATACTGTTTTGCTGTGTAAAATGTCAATGTGAAAGAAATGGTGCCATGCTTATAGATTCGACTTTAGGGCTTCTTTTTTTTAAACTTTTTTAAACACACACACACACACACACACACACACACACACACTGCCTACAGGTAAGATACCTTGAACAATCTGTCGCTCACACTGTTGTGACAGGTGATCTTTGCCTCTCTCGCCCTCTGAGGCATAACTGCAGTCCTACTTAAAGCAGCTGTTCCTTTACACGATGACTACATCACCGCCTCACAAACACACATGTTCAGTTTTCCTACCCAACAATTTACTGCTGAACTGCAAAGAACGGTTGACGCCTGAGGCAGATCATCACACTGATGTCAGCCAACAAGGTCCCGACAGAAAATGTACTGTCTCACAGCAGCAGCCCGTGTGAGGATACCCCATCTTCATCAGTTATTAATCTGTTTAATAATACAACATATATCAGGACTCTTTAACAAAACAGTGTTCTATAAATTATTAACAAATCAAATAAAGCCTTATGTTATTGAATTAGCTGTCCTTTCTTAAATTATAGACACATAAATTAGCAAATGAACACTGAAGAGAGAGCTAATGATTTATCAATGTACCACACAGGATCATACAACTATTTCCATTTAATATTTGAGTTTGTATTTAGTGTTTATATGAGTAAAATAGCTGTAGACAAAGCAAACTTATAAATATACATTTATTAATTGGTTGAGTCAATTAAACCTGCAACAACCAGTTTTCTTTTAACACATTGGGCCACAACATCAACTTTCAAGTTCATGTGGCAAACATGTTCTAAAACAGTTGCTTATTTACACATTGTGCAGTTCCGGTACAACTTTATTAAACCTGATAAATGTAAATCCGATATTCACTCTTTTAGCTTTGTTTTTGGTCTCCACCAACTCCTGAGGTCTCTTTAGCTGCTAGATGCTCCACTATGTTCACCAGCTAGTCTCTTACTGTGTTGGTCTGCTGTTTGGTGCTGAGCAGGTCGTGTAGGTCTTCAGAGCTTGAGGGCGGTGAGAATGAATCAAAACAGCAAAGTTGTGGACAGACAGCTAAACAATGAGCTGAAACTCACAATGAATCTCTGTTATATATATTATTATAACTGCTTTAAAAACATTTTCCCATGATGACCAAAGTTATATATCCTAATTTAAAAAGGGACCATCCTAGTGCTTTTGCACATTTTATCTTCTTAGTTACAAATGCTGTATACTTTAAATTACTGCTCACAATGCTGACTTTTGAATCCACTTTTCCTACCAGGCAGCCACTATTTTCCCTTCATTTTCATACAATATGAAACTTAGCAGATTGTTAAAAATTGCTACAGGAAAGTAACATTTCAACAACATTGTTTTTTTCAGACTCTGCTCTAATTAAAAAAAAAAAAGTCCTGTAAAATACTAAATCATTTTCTTGACTGTAAAAATTATTAAAAAGAAGAAAAATTGCTCTTTGGCTGTGCTGTGGTGATCAGGTGAAGACCGGTTTGTTTCAAAACGGTCACGAGCCAAAAAGAACCACTGAGATACTGTAGATTATGCATCCATAAATGTAGACCTGATGTTCACCGTGATGGGTTACACAAGTCAGGCAACTTTCAAGAGTCTGTTATCTGATTTTCATACCATACAGAAATAAATGAACACCAACTGCTGTCTGGAAGACCGGGACAAAATGCACCAGGATTTGCAATATGGTCCTTTAAGGTTTTGACATTTTTGACAGATTTTGACATCACATGACAGTTATTACACAACGATTTGCAACAGAGCATCAATAAATTGTAATTCGCTCACTGAGGGAAAAAAATTAAAGCGGAAAAACAATGTAAAAGTCTGGTGGGGAAAGTGAATTTTAGGTGGAAATGCCCTTTAAAAAAGGAGGACAGGAGGTACCTGCAGTGGTAAACAGGATGTGGAGCTACCATGTGTGTGTGGAGGTTTGACCCGTGGAATACACAGATTCCTCAATGGTGAGATCATAGTCACCCCCACCCACCCCCCAATTCACCACACACACACACACACACACACACACACACCTCAACATCCCCCTCCCCTCCCCAATGGATGGTCGCAAAGGAACAAAAGCCACATACACAAACACCCGCCTGTTTCTCTCCATATACTTTACACATTATTCAACAAACACTCAATACACACACACACACACACACACACACACACACACACACACCCAGATGTATGACATCACTTCTCGGGGACAGATCACATGTGAACAGTCCCAACAGTGAAGACCATAATCATGGTCAATACATTTGTTTTCAACGTCTTCCCTTAATAACTTTGTGTGGTTTAGGAGAAACTTTATATTTGTCTGTATATTTTATTGCATATGTTATCTGGATGTAATGACAGTGAAACTGAACATGCTTGAACTAAACGCTACCCTACATAAGTATGTTTTAATTAGAGTTTATTTTATCTTCTCACTGCCACTTTAAACAGAAGAGAATTTTAACTGAGCTTTAAAATGCAAATGAATGAAACTACCTCCTCCTGAAGAAATAGTTCCTGTGATTACCAAGAGGAATGGGTAAAGACATCATTTTTCAATGTTCTGAGCACCAAAAATTCACCACCCCTTGTATTGGGGTGGAAGCAGAAATTTCATCAACACTGTCTGGTGTGACTAGAGGTAATAATGAAAGTATGTTTCTAATAATTTGGGTGAACTGACCCTTTAGGCTTCCAGTGGGGTTTAAGTTGTTTTAAAATGACTGATCACTAACAATCTACTTTCAAGGTCTAACACTTGAACTTTTTTCCAGAGAAGTCAGCAGTCATCCCCCATAGCATCAAGTCGGCACTCCCAAACTGTGGCACCCACTGATGACATCACCACATGATGCATTGCTGTAATAACGGCACCGCTTAATAAGAGTCACATGAGTCATGCACCAGCAGCTCAGAGGGGGTGATCCCACCAAAAAAAACAGATTACAGACAGAGACAAGGAGACAAGAGGCTTTTAATGTCTTTGATTTGGTTAATGAGGGGCGAGTGAGATACAGAGTCTCTCTCTCTCTCTCTCTCCCTTTAATCTGGTCATTGGTTGGACTCAAACAGCTGCAGAGACGAAGAGAAAGAAAGATCAAAGACTAAGAAATACTCGCTCTCATGTCTTTCAGACTCATTCACAGGGAATCAAAGAAGTGAATGAACCAAGAAAAAAAACGTCCAATGTTGGTTAAAGATGTGAATCTGTACAGTTTGCTAACCAGGAACAGCCAGGGGAAACTTGGCAGAGGACCTCAGGCCGAGACCCGGCTCATAAGGGGTCAGGAGTTCACAGATGTGGTTAGAGGACAGACATAGTTTAGCCTTGAATGCTAACTGCTTGAGATCCTTGCCACCACATTTTGGACAAACTGCAGTCGAGAGAAAACTGTGTCTCAAGTAGGACCTAATCTAATTGCCATGGTCCAAAGCTTCTCCATGACAGCAGAACATAGCAAAGACTTCGTTTCAGATATGTTTTGGGAGTTTTGACCACAAGTAGCACTATGAGCAATGTTTTTTACAGATGGGCCCCCATGTTGTTTGTATTGTGCACAAGGACGAACTCTGTGCACACAAACACATAGGCGACATTCCTTCAGCCAGTATTCTGCAGTTCAACAGTTGGTGGCAGGCAAAAAAAGAAGAACACTGCAAGAAAGCAGGCATGTATGTAAGAAAATACTTTGCAAATGTTTTATGAGGGAAGAAATGCACTCAACACCTTTTGTTTGATTACACGAAACCTCCACAAGTTTGTGGGGATGAGGCGAAATATTGACAGTGGATGTAAGAAGCAACCAAAGAGTCAGTTTCAGGTATTCCAACCCAAAATAAAACCAACAGTTCAGTTGAGCTCATTCAACAGAAAGACAAAAATTCAAAAATCCACTCCGGGATTTACCATCAGCTTAAACTAAAAGCAGGAAAAAACTAATTCGAAACAGCTCAAAAGAAAGTGATATGTATTAACAACTAATTTCAACGAAATTCAATTTCAAGTATATTTATTTAAACTGTGAAGTCAGTCAGACAGTTAACCCACCTTGGCATGACAGATCCTGTCGTAACTGGTCACTTTCTGGAGGAATGATCCAGCCCAAGACAGAACAAGAGCTACACAAACTACAGCCTTGTGGGTCCGCTAAATGACACGACCCCCAAACAAAAACAAACTGGAACAGTCTTCTGCTGTCAGCCACTGTCACTCTAGTAAGTCTTCATAATATAGACTTTAGAGTGACTGTATCAAAGCAGTCATTTTTGACAGGTTTGCCACAGCATTTATATAAAAAACAATAGTGGGCCTAAAATTGAGATGGACAGTAGAGGTCAGAGCATCCTGAAGAGCAACAGAATGTGTTATGGTTGAGATTTGAACCAGAGTATGGCGCAGAGACATGTCGACAAGCTTTATATGACCATTAAGCAAGTTGTTCTGGTACACTGTGTCAAATATAACGCCAAGGTCGAATAGTATCAGACTGGAGCTTCACCAGCAACCACGAAAGAAAAAATAGTTAAACATGAAATAACACTTAAACTACATGAATAATAAGCCAGTTTCCACTAGGAACACAGAACTAGAAGAAGTTACATACAAACAAACAGCAGAAGAAACATGAAAACACAAGAACCACAAGAGAGCTGAGTAACCAGCGCAGTGCTGCCCTGTCATTAACACACACACACACACACACACACACACATCTGGCATTACGTCTGCATGCATAAACAGGACACACACTGACAAACACACTGCAGCGTTTAGCCTGGCGTAACCTCACCCTGCTGGTTCCCAGGCTATGATGTCATCAGAACCAGACCGGCCATGTGGTGAGGAAGAGGAGGCGAGAGGAGATAATAGAGAAAAGACAAAAAGAATGAGAGAAAAAAAATGAGACGAATAGATGGAGAAGACTAGACAAAAAAGAAGCAATAGAAGAAAAGAAACAAAGAATGAAGGTGTGTTTATGCAGAACATGAAGCTAATTTGAGAGGCCACAAGATTGCATACAAAGTCAATGGAAATATACAAACAGACGCAGGTTCAAAAGCTCCAAGAAAGCTACTCGATGAACGGTGACGTTTCGTCAATTTAAACAAGTTTTAATTGTTATATTCTTGAATATTCTTTGACTTCCCAAATGTACTGAAACAGCATCTTGTGATGTTTTTATGTGACAGTACACTGAATATCTTTGGGATTTGGACTGTTGGTCAGATTAATAAGATGACTGATGACGTCATCTTGGACTTGGTAAGTGTGATTTGGGGCCCTTTTCACCTTTTTATGACCAAATAATTAATAAAGAACATAATCAATAATGACAAGAATTGTTGTTGTTAACAGCAACCTGATATAATACTGTGTCAAATGACCAAATACTTGACATAATAAGGAACTATCTGATCAAAGAATAAATAAACAAGATTACAAAATCGGACCAGATATTTGGTGCCATTTTTCGTTATTTGATAGTTTTCAATACAAGGGAATCGGACACATATTAAAAAGGTTCAATACCCAGGAGTAAAGTAGAAAAAAGAACAAAGAAAGGAAAAAAAAGAAGAGTGAAAGAAAAGAGGGGAAGAAATGGAATAAGTACGAAGAGAAGAGTTTGGGATGTTTTATAGCTGAGCCAGGCTGCAGGAGGTTCACCACAGTGATTATCACTGAACAATCCTCAGTAAAACCACCACAACCACACAGACACTGAGTGTGTGTGTGAGTGTGAGTGTGTGAGTGTGAGTGTGTGTGTGCACGCGTGCATGTGTTTTATTTAGAGGTTGGGGTTTTCATGTATGTAAGAGAGAGCGATAAAAGTTTTTTTGTTGGAGTGAAATATGTCTCTGTCATCTTCCTGCCCGTAATCATTAACCTAATATTTAGTGAATAGTCACTGTCTGAAACTCTGCGTCATGTCTGCTGCATCTCAAACCAGACAACATAGGTAGGGGCGTGTGTGTGATTATATTCCCCACATCAAAAGACAGATTATTCAGCGCCAGAACACAATGACACCAGCGACATGATGACAGCAACTCAGCTTCATAAAGACATGAACATCTGCTGTGAGACAACAGGATGACTGGTGGTGGCAAGGACACAAAGAGGAGTGTGTGTGTTTGCACCACAAAACAAATTTCCATGAACCTCCATTTTATTAGGTTGGCATCAGAAGTCTCATCAGCTCAAAACCTTGGCAGAACCAAAACTACCACAAGGCTTAAATGTTCATTTTTTGTGATTTGGGTGAACTGCCCATGTAAGAGGTGACTCTGCATTACAGATGATTTATATTAACCCCCCTTCCATTAGTGATGTATAGTGATGATCCCTGGGAACAGGAGGAAACAGATAGTCTTGGTCTCTGTCCAAGGTAACAAAATCCACCTACCAGCACCTCTAAAGCTCAATAATTTACGTTATATCTTGTTTGTTTAATCCAAACAAAAAATAACAAAGTTGAAAAACACTTTTTACTGGCAGTTTTATGTCAGACTATTTCTTGGCTCGGAATGGGTACCAGGCCACAAGCGAGAAATAGTCTAATAGTCTCTGTATTACCTGCAAATTACTGTTTTTCAACTTTTTATTTTTTTTATAAAGTGTTAATTAATGAGCTTTAATGGTGCTGGTAGGTGGATTTTGTATTACTTTTGCTGCTGGCTGTGGCCTAATATTTCATTGACAGATATGAGAGTGATGTCTGAATTTTGAAGGGAAAAAGGCAGTAGCAAACTGATCTGTTGCTTGAATCACAAGCCAAATAGGTTGGGAACTACTGCACTGAAATACATTACAAAAAGATTTAACCAGTGTGTCCATCACTTTGATCATTAATAAACATGGAGAAATCCAACTTTATGTAGTGAGTCCTGTTTCTCAAAGTGGATTTTAGTGACATTTGTTCCTCCACTGTAAAACAAACAAAGCTACATTTAGACCTGAAACCCACAAAGGAGCTTTCTCTGCAGAGAGGTGTGTGTGTGTGTGTGTGTGTGTGTGTGTGTGTGTGTGTGTGTGTGTGTGTGAGTGTGTGTGAAAGAGAGAGAAAGCCTATATCCCTGCCACTCTCGTGTTACCTTTTCTGCAGCAACACAGAGGCTCTGTGTGTTGTGTCTCACTCACACACACACACACACACACACACACACACACACACACACACACACACACACACACTCACACACACACTCACACACACACTCACACACACACTCACACACACACTCACACACACACTCACACACACACTCACTACAGCCTTTCTAGTGTGGAACGAGAGCTGATAAAGTGAACAGAAACAACACAAAACTGTATTTCTGTGTATACATAAAATATCGTCATGGTCAACATCAAACAGAAATAATCTCATTGGGCAGTTCTGAGTCTAAAGGAATGTCTTCAGGCTTGTGTGTTGTTTTTCCATCCCTGTATGTGGATCACCGATCTGCAGGTTTGAGACACTTTGTTGTTCAAGTAGGAACCTTGTGTGTTTTCAGCCCTTTTTAAAACCTCACACTGAATGCTGCTTTATGTTTTAGTCACATTTGAATGAGGCTTTTGACGGAATCACTACATGTCAGCATGTCATAGCTCAGCATTTCATATGTTGTTATTTACAGGATAAGTTAGGCTACTCAGAAATTGCATGTTAGTGTTATTTTACATGATCCAATTAACGCAAGTTAACACATGTAATGTCATTATATCAGAGGCTGTGAGCACTCAGGGAGCCACTGACACCACCAGAGTGAATTCACGAACGCACCCCTCTGCACGTGTAAATACTTTAAAAAAAGTCATCACTTAAAAGCTGGAGTGTGGGACTTTTACATATAAATGAACATCCGTAACATTTAAGCCCTCACCAAACAAGTTCACATAATGCTGATTAAGCCTCTGTAAGTCTGTCTTTATTTTTCATACCAGAGTTTTAAATCTGGTGTCTGTGGCAACATTCGCACTCTGATGCACCAGAAACCAAACGGCAGCTGACATCAGCTCACCAGCTGGACTTTGGGAGGTCACTCCAGAGTTGATGGAGAAGCAGTAAGCTTGTCTATTAGACGCAAGAGGCTTCACTTGGTTTTGTTGGCCAACTGATAAATTGAGATTCAAAGTAAGTTTGTCGCTTCCTGGGATCACTGCCAGAAAGGGAGACAAAAGTTCTGCACTCCAACTTTAAGCACAACATTTGTGTTGAGGTGATGAGCTCATGTTAAATATAACAAAACATTTTAGGCTTTGATAGGTGATAGGCACATGTTCAAAAGTAAAAATAAGACATGTATTTGGAAAAATTATTGGAAATAAAACAATTCACTGATTTCTAATGCCCCCTTATAATATTTTTATTGAATGCCTTAGTCATGTGCCACAATAATGTCATGTTTTTATTTCCATAATAGCCTCAAATCACAGGACCTTTTTGGTTTAATGTTTGGGATTCTTCAGGAAACATTTCATCAGCTCAACCAAATACGAGGAGGATGTCGGGAATTTGTTGGTGTTTTTCCTGCGCCGATGGTTTTACAATGTCTTGACTTAAGCTCTGTTCCTTACAGTGCAGGTTTTGTTCTTCACCCAAAAATGTGTTTTTTGTTCCAACACCACAAGTCACGCTTCTTTAATTCCTTCACATCCATCCTTCATGGCCGAGTATCAAAACATTGATGCAGGCCTGTTTATCAAGTTCTACTTTGTCTAGTTTTGACCTTATTGTGGGTGACGTGAGTCGTGATCTGGTGGCAATTATGATCGTGGTTATAAATTGATTATCTCAACAGAAGTAGAAGTAGCTGAAGCTGAGAATCTGGACATTGACACCACTTAGTCTGTGCAGGTCCATGTTTATGTTCTTCTACCAGCTGACACAGTTTGGTTGAGCTGCAGCAGCAACGTGTGCAGTGAAAACCAAAGATGAGAGAGCAAAGGCCGGAGCCATAAATATGACAGCAGCTTTGAGGTTTTTTTCCCCTGGAGGAGTAAAACCGACAATCTGAAACAGACGAAAGAAAAACTGAACCAAACAGCCAAGAAGCAATGGGGTTATTGGAGAGTAAAGGGCTGTGAGGTTTCTGTGTGCGTGAGTGAGTGAGAACATGGCCAATTCAAACACCCCTGCCAGCTATGACTTAGAGACATGGGAGACCGTTGCATGTAAGAGCACATTACAGTCTTTATGGCTCTAATTTCCAAAGGAAATGAAAACAATTCATGAACTTCCTCATCTCTGCACTTTAGTCCACTGCAATATTAGTTTTTTTAGTTTTTGCTTTACTTCACTGGAAACGCATTAAGTCTTAAACACACTGACACACAGCCATGCACTTTGGTACAGACTGAAATATCTTAAAAACTATTATTGTAGATGGATTGCCATGAAATTTTGTACAAACCTAGACTTTATATCTGCTTAACATCAACACGTTAGCATAGTCAGCATGCTCGATTCATAAGCCTTATGTCACTGCCAACCAATGCCAGCCCTGCCAATCTGAAGCAACATCTGTGCCAGATCAACTTGCTATGAGGCGTAGTGGCCACAGTTGGAATTGCAAGTCACATGAAACTTAAAATTATGCCTTTTATTATCTCAAATTAAGCAATTAGGTTCAATAAAAATTAAAAAGTCTCCGTGTCAGTAAATTATTTTGGTCCCATGCATGTGTTCTGGGAATAAGCAGGACGTTAGACAGCTCAGTCAGAGAAGGACTCAAAACAAGGAGGACGAGAACTTTTCAACCAGTAAGAAACTTTCACTGAAATATGTGGTGCACCATGTTGGTATACACTTCCCTTAATAAATGCATACCGTAGACTTGTCCACAATCATATACTTCTATCTCCACTACAGTTAGATGCAAAATAGGATGTAAAATCTACAGGATTATTTTCCTTGGCAACTATCATGTTTTTCCAAAATGTACAGATTTTTAGGCATTATATTATCTCCAATGGCTTGAAAAATAGTGCATATAGCGGTCGTAAATGGAAAATAATCCCCCTGGGGGACCCTTCTAGGTTTGGGCTAAACCCAGAATGTTTACAACATGTGGCTATGCCCCTGCTATGGAGGACTTTCATCATTATATATTTCATCATCTCATATGTAATCTATTAAATAGTGACATAATTGTGAAAAACACTCAGACCGTGTACACCTGCTCTAACTGCAATACAGCAAATGACCCAACAAAGTGGTCAAGTCACAATGGTCGTCTCTTCACCTACTGAGCGTCAGATATTCTCTGATCTCGTCTTTCTCACAAGAATCTGAGGCAGCATCAGGCAGCTCCGGGTCATCGTAGTTATGTGACACTCCCTCTTCGAAGACGTCCCACCCACCACACGTCGACTCCAGCCAATCACTCACTTTGTTTGCTGATGTTGCCAGGACAACAGGTGGAATGTGCTTCATCCTGTGTTGACCTTGGGACACTTTCAACACATGTTGTCAATCACTCCTGTGTGTGTGTGTGTGTTTGTGTGTGTCTCTAATTGTTCTCACAATGTTGCCAAATCAGTTTCAGCTGAATCGTTTCCTAAACTTGATATCTGTGATAGTTTCATAGCCGTCATGCTGGAGAGCATCTCTGTGTGTTCAATAAGTATTAAAGCAGCTGAACACCAAGTAGCAAGATACCAAAAAAAAAAAAAAAACTCAGTAGCTCAGGAGGAGAGGAAGAGCTAAAGTAGACTAAAGACTGTTGTGTATTTTGACGTAATACACCAAGGTCTATGACCACAGTAAAAATCCCAGTGGTGCTGACTCCTTCTCTGAGAAACTCACAGCTATGTTTGGTCGCATCTTCCAGATTTCAAAAATATAAAAACAGTGATACTATTGAACTTCAAAACTTACAAGAGTAGGTTCCGAAGCTTTCATTTATGCTTCATACATTTTTCAAAACTTGCCAAGTCCTTCTCATGACTGTGGGCAGCTCTGACTGGTACATTTAGGCCAATCCAAAAACATGTTTTTCTATTTTTATACTTCTTTATGAGGGCAGAGGAATTGAAAAGTTTGTCAGCGTGTCAGACCGTGGTAGAGCATGTTTGAAACATCAAAACCAGGACACGAAGATAACAAAACAGTGTAATATGTCTGAATCAACAGACACAATTAAATAGACAGCAACACAGAGCATAACAAACAACAATGACTTCCCCATTTTAAAGTTAGCTTGTGTGCACTGAATGCTGCTTGACCAGTGTCAGATGTTGCTACTTTTATCAGCACATAACCCACCACGAACAAAGGCTCAACCTGAGAAACACCGAGGTGGCAGATAAAACCACACCCGTGACAAAAAAAAAAAAAAACGAGTAAACAATCATGGCAGAAAAATAAAAACAGAAACGCACATGTCAGAAACTGAAAAGAGTTTCAAGGAAACGTTGCAAAGCCTGATAATTTAAACCAGGACCTTACACTCGGCGCATACCCACACAGTGCATGATCCTGTTAGACTGAAACCAAACATATATCAGCTGTCAGAGTTCAGCGAGCCGAGCTGGACGAAGACACTACTGTTGACACACAGCACTATGGCAACAGAGTGGCCGAAAGAGAAACAGAGAGAGAGTGAAAGCGAGAGTGTGTGTGTGTGTGTGTGTGTCTGTGTGGGGCATGGTTTCTGGTCCAGGACAGGAGTAGCCCTGCCAGTTCGTTCGTTAATATGTCACACAAGCCCTTTTTGCACAGCCCTTTCTTTAAGCAGATCGGGTATTGGTCATGATATGAGCGATCCACATTAAAGGGAAACTCCAGCAAGCAAGTTGGGTGTCTTGAGAGAGACACACTGAAAATAATAATGGCCCGCTGCTGAAAACAGAACACAAGTGTGTCCCAAACAGGAGATCAGTGCTCCACAGACAGGGATGGAAAAACAACACACAAGCATGAAGAACCGATCAGAAGAGAAAGGTTGGATTGGAGCATCCTTAATAAAAAGTCAAAAAATGGATAAATGTCCATCACAACTTCCAGTCATGTCTGACTAATTGATTAATCAACTCGACATGCCAGTACTAGTTCGAAAACATTCATGCAGTGCTGATGTCAGTCCGAACGCCTGGTAATTCAAAATGCATCATTTCCTGTGCAGGAGGAATAAGCAGCCAAGACAGAGAGTGTCTGTTGCTTCTAATGAAGTGGAAATAGGCTGAATCACAACTGCATGTTAAAATGTAAAATATGTTTATACATGAATGACTGTCTCTGTTGTTACCTGGAAGACAGAGGCTTCAGTCACTTCAGTGAAAAAAGCACTGTAGGTTACCTGTTGGGCCTGTTCTCAGTGTTTTCACCTAGTTACTCTTACAGATGTAGGTCAGCCTTTCAGGCAGCTTTAAATTTGGAAAGTCAGCTCTCTGCATGCTTTATTGGACTATATTATGCATCATGGTCCAATAAAGGGGATATAAACATAGTTTGTGATATTTCTGATCTTTGTTGGCACAGGTTTCTGACAGCTTTGGCTATATAAAACACCTATTTAAGCTCCTAGTTTTGGTTTTCCAGCACATTTACTGTATTTTTAAGTCTCTGCACTCTCATCAGATTCATTTCCAGCAGCAGCAGGCAGCTGTTTTCATCAACCAAGCACTGATGCACTGCTGATGCTCAGCACCAAACAGCTGACAGACACAGTTACAGACTAGCTGGTCAAGAAAGCATCTAACAGCTAAAGACTGATATTTTTCTTATGGAGTTGGTGGAGACCAAACTAGAGCTAAAAGATGAATAATTGGACCTGCATTTATCAGGTGGACACAAACACGACAACAATGGGATGATAATGTTGCTCTGTGTCTGCTAGATGTGTAAATAGGCAGCTGTTTAATATCAAATTAGCCACAACAAATTTAAAACTTGATGTCAGTGTTGTGTTTACTGCCAGTAGTACTTCAAATAAATTTGGGGCTGCACTGCCAACCCTACCACCTGCACAAATAGGCTGAAATCTCTCTTCCACTTCAGCCATGATGCAACATACCTGTCTGCCAACTGCCTTTTTAAACAACACATGTCGCTCAACATATTGGCCAACATCCAAACAGGCAGGTAAAACACACACACAAGGTTTTGCAAACTCAAAGTCAGTCATTGCAATAAATCCAAAAATCGCTACTGTGCAGTCCTGATTGACTATTTAAAACTCAAACTTCTGTGATACATTTAAGGAACTTTCAAGTGATTTTGCATGTGTTAGCCCGTCACTTGAATATCTACTCACATATTGACAAATCGACTTACACGTAATTACAAAAAATTTCAGGGTGAAGCTGCAAATGTTGAAGGCTTTTGGAACAGGACACTGAAACTTCACTGAAGCCGACAGAAGTTAAAGTCAAACCAATCGACACAGAATTGTTTTGCACCTAATCCTGCCTACTGAGCTGCTTCTTGAACATTAGTGCCTAACAACATCATCTGCCCTGTGGGGTGGCAGCGCTTCAAGGTTGAACACTTGTCCCAAACATACGCAACATCATTATGTAGGTTAGTTCAATAACTGTACATTGTTTCACATTGTTCTCATCAAATTTAGTTTGTGGCTAAAGAAAGTGTTGGCACTTCAATTCTTTTCTTAATGTTGTGCTTTTATAAAGTCAGAAGACAATAAACAAAATATTTAAAAAAGGAAAGAAATTGGTTGATTTTAAAATTATTATTATATTTACACAGAACTCAGTGGGTTCAATGACGAACTAAAGCCAATGTTAACAAAACACAAGGGTTAACATTCAAATCTCCCAGCTGACTGTGAAAGCAGCATCGAGGAACAAACCAGTCTGGCTGAAACAACAACAGATAATGTATAGAGAGCTGAATTAATTAAAAACATTATGAATCTAACTGGACACGCTGAACATTTTCCTCTGTCTGACTCAGTATGAGTTACAGACAAAAGCCAGGGGGCCTCCCTGAGGGGCCCCACACCACTGCGAACCATTAACACACAGAAACAAATAACTGAAAAGGAGACAACAGCAAACATCTTCTTCCCACGCTCCCTTCCTCTTTTTGTCTGGTACACTCTTCCTGTCATGGAGGTGAGGTATCTGACAAACTAACGTTACCTGTGTAACCTACTGGAGCCCTCCCAGTGTCTCCACACTCCAACTTCACAGATTCTGACTAAACTAAATGCCGAAAGGGTCTCCTTTTCTTAAAAACTAACCATATCAGCATTATACACACTATCCGATGTGTCTGACGGGCTGGCTGATTCTGTGTGTGACCCACCCAGTCAGTCAGTCATTTCCTTTTTACTGTGGAAAACCAAGCCTCCACAGTTCTACATCACTGCACACGCTCTGACCTCGGGGCTCATCACTCCCATCATCAAACACTGACGGTGTCTCAGGACGGTTTCACATTGAGCCACTTAGTTTTTTACTGAACCACAGTATATCCAAATAATTCAGCACATCTGATTAAGTACAAAAGCGTCTGTTGTTTCTAGAAAAACTCAGTGGTCTGGATTTCAAGTGAACTCACTGGAACTGGTGCAGACGGAGATTCTCGCAAAAACGGGCTATAACTCATGAGCTACGTTCAGCTGTGAAAACACACTTATGGACTTCAAGAGGATACTTAGAGTCAGTTAAGTTGTTCTTAGTCTGACTTTGAAGTAAATCATTTTGAAAACAAGGATGTCAGCCAGCTAGGACGTTCTGACTGCGATGCTGTTTAAACTCCATCAGCAGCAAAGAGACGCCTGATAATGTCTCAGTCCTCTAACAAGAAATCTCTACAAGAAAAGACAACAAAACAAAAAGGTATTATGGGTAGGAAAGATGGCTACAGCATGTCATGCTTGGATCCTTGGACTGGTATGAACATCACAGCAGGAGAAGAGCCACACTGAAGTTAACAAGACTAGAATCAGATTCATGCGGGCCAACACAATGTTTTTCTATCACAACTGTGAATGAATGAATGCAGCTGTGTATTTCCTCTTAATTTTTTTTCCGTATAAACAGCTTTTTGAAGTAAACTAAAAAAGTCAAACTTCTTGAATGCACGAGTATCAAGTTGACAAAATCATGATTTCATCAGAAATATCTGATCACACAAAAGTAAACAAGAAGCAGCTGAGTAAGCATTCAATACTGTGAGCACACTCAGCAGTAACATGGAGGAAACATCAGTCACATGGAAAAAGTTTACTTTGTTTAAAAAAAAAAAAAAAGGTTGCACATTTACTGTTGTTGCTTTCACATTTTCAACAAATGTATAATTGTTTTCATCATTCAATTTTTTTTTTAAAACAATACATGTCTTATTTTTGCATTACTAAAACAATTAGATCAGCTGACATCGGGTTGCCCTGGACGAAATCTGACAGTCCAGAGAGAAACGTTCCGAGCTTTGAAAGCCAAAGACAGCTGATGTCAAAAACCTCACAATGTGACTGCTGCTATGACCCACGTCTACTGTCCAAGTATACAGCATGAAAAGAAGCAGAACTCACAGGCTGGTGAGACACTAAGTCCCTGCAGACATGTAGACGTACATACGTGTGTGTGTATGTGTATATCTATGATAGCAAGCATTTTAATTAAGGTTTTCCATGGCAGTGCCATAATTCAGAGATTGATGGGTCTGCAGTTAAACACAAGAAACTGCATCTCTCTCTCTCTCTCTCTCTCATTTAATTTGTCTTCCACAAAATGACACCCAAAACTTAAATCAATTGTCAATAATGAAGGACATTCACAACCAACCAGAAACATTGTAGTGTAAATTACTTTTGGACCAGACTGCGCTCACATCAGGAAATCTCACGTCAGTGTGACAGACCGGCAATGACACACACTGCTGACTTCATTCTTTGCGCAGTTTCTGCCGGTCTTCAGCCTCCTCACTGTCTGCAACATTCAACACCAGCAAAGACAACAAAAGACACCGCAGGGGATCCAGACAGTTGCCTTTTTTTTCACTCAGCTAAAAAACACAATAGAAACATGACTGTGCAAGGGAGGAACAAGCACAAAAAAAAAAAAAAAGCCATGATTTATTCACAGATTTCAGAGGTTGTCATCTTGGAAGCTGGACACAACTAATTTAAAAGAACAAAACTCAAACATTAATTCATTTTCAGCTTCTTAACACAGTGGCCGACTGCTGAGACCAAAATATATCCAATTGTTTAAGACAAGCGACAACAGATCAGTTGCTCATTAAAAAAGTTCCTTGTTTGCTAAAAACAAAGCTGTTATGTATAAAGCAAATATTCAGCAAAATAACTGCACTATAATAATCTGTCAGTAATGTTCTGTCTGGATGGAAGCCAAACAAATCAGACGTGCTATAATTACGGTGGGGAGACAGCAGCAGGCAGCTTGTTAAAGACAAATATGAAGCAGAATAACTGAGCAGCAGGTGGAGGCTGATCTCCTGACAAACCACACCAACAGCAGTTTGCTCTGGTTTGTGTTTGTCCCCCCCCCGAAACCGAGGGACTTCATGTCTCCACCTGGAGCCAGGCTCATTGACACAGGTGTGTCCCCTCTCTGTGGGAGCCTGCTCATTAAAACGCACTGCGCTGATGTCCTGTGGAGACACCGTGCCAAACTCCATTCACAAATCTGTCAGTTTGAACGCTGCCGCTGAAAAACACGATGCACTTCCTCGGCAATTGCTGTGGGAGCCAGTCTGTAGCTGCAGACACGACCGCTTCTGTCAGGGACTCATCCTCTAACAGAACAAGGTGCAGGATGAGATCTGTCACTGTCGCCTCTGACATAAGCTGCACCGAGGTGAGAGGCAGCATGGTTCACTTAGAGAACATTTGAGTCTTTCAATGAAACAGTGGATTAATTGTGGGTTACGTGTATGCCGATTTGGAGAGGAGTCCATGTCAATTCTCTAACTACTCAAACAAAATCATTTGCAATGGCTCGTGTGGCGGACAGGCGAGGCGACATTAAGCTGCAAGACTCTTAAACACAGTTCGGCAAGGAGCGTTTGTCACACACAGAGGAGCTGCATGTGCAGGGACTAACGGGACGAAACAGACTGAAATGGGAATAAATCTTATTGAAACGTGTAATTTAGGTAGCACGTCCTGCACCGCGCCAGGAGCTTTCACCAGCGAGTTTACACCGCTGCGAGAAATCTGGGAACAAAGGCACGGACTGAACTTTGGTCTCTATGCGACTTTGCATAGCCAACATTAGGAAACACAAGTAAAGTTTTTTTTAGACGCGTCCTAAGCCGCTCCCTTACTTTCACACAGCACCAAAAAAAAAAAAAAACCGCCAAATTCAATGAAATATAAACTTTTGAAAGTGTTTTTTGTTTGTTTCTCGTGATTCCCGGCGCCGTCTGTCACCTAGCTAAAGTGCAGCCAGGTGGGCGGCAGCCAAGGCGTGAACCACTGATAAAAACCTCACGTTTAGTAAAGAACATTTGCTGTCTTGTGAATTAAATGTCTGCCGAATTGAACTGCGTTACTAACTGAATCAGCGGACATCACTTACAGTGAGGTACGACATACTTGTTTGTGTGGAAAACGAGTTAAGACTTTAAAACGCTACATTATTAAATGGCGGTCCGGACATTCAACGGCAGAAAAACGGCTCCAAACTGGGAAAACTGGGAAAACTGGTGGGGGGGGGAAGAGACTTCAACGGGACATGTAGTGCCAGCACCCCTGTCGTGTCCGGACCCGGCGTCCACAGACAAACCAACGCCGGACCGGGACAGGGTCTGGTCCCGGTCCGGGTCCGGGTCCGGCGCCGGGCAGGATGAATGGACGGAGCCGCGCCACTCACCTATGGACACCAGCTTGATGTTCTCCTTGTCCAGGAACTCCAGCGCCACCGACACGTTCTCCAGCTTCATCTGCCTGAAGTTGGGCCTGGCGTGGTACTTTCTGTACATCGCCTTGTGGCTCAGCACCTCGAGCAGCGCGATGAGCCGCAGGCCGTCGCTCAGGTCCAGCTGCAGGTCCGCGATGCGCTTGTTGACGCACTTGAGGTGCTCGTTGATCCAGCGGGTGAAGGTGTTCTGCTGGATCTTCTTCCACGGGGCGTCCTCCGCCAGGTCCTTCTCTGTGACCGGCATGGTTTTTGTTTGTTGTTAGTTAGTTAGTTAATTAGTTTGCTGGCAGGCTTGCGGTCGGGGCTCGGGCTCGCGGTGCGTCCTGGCTGCAGACCGGAGGCGGTGTGAAAGTTTCTCTGAGGCTCGCCGGGACTGACTGGCCGCCGCCGCGTTCAGGGGCCGCTCCGAAACCTCGGCTTTTTTTTTTTTTTTTTTTTTTTTTTTTTCTGTCCCTCCGCGTCCTTCCCTGGGTTTTCTCAGTCGGCGTCTCCGGCTCCGCGCTGCTGCCTCCTTCTGGTCTTACTCTGCCTCAGTGTCCCACCTTTTTTCTTCTGAAGTCGTTTAACAGCCTCATAGAATCGAACGAGCATTTATTCCAGCCACACTCTAATGTACTTTCTACACTGGTGGAGGAAGTGTTCAGAGACTTTACTTAAGTAAAAGTACGAAGATCACCCTGTACAAATACTCCTGTATGATTGAACCGTTGCTTAAGTAAAAGTATATAAGTAAAATAAGGGAAATATACTTAAAAGTAAAAGTAGTCGGTGCAGAAAAATGTCCCCTGTGACTGTTGTACTATTATATATTGTATCATTGGATTATTATTACTCATACATTCACGTAAAAGCAGGATTTTCATCTTGTAGTTGGTTGGCAGTTTTAGGTTTCAATCAACAGAAATTGTGATTATTGTCTTGTGAATATCGTTTTACACTATAAGTTTTAGATTTGTACTATGGTTGTATCACTACGATTATATGCATGTTATTTGTATCATGTTATTGTAATTGAGTCGCACCAATTTCTGCAAAATATACAATATCTTTATCACTGATAAACAGTAAAACATAACAGAGCAAGCTATGGTTATGTTTGGTTTTGACAGTTTTATGTCAGTGTTTCTACATCTTACAAACTCAGAACTTCCACTAATATACCGATTTATAACATCCACATTTCCGGTAGCCGTGAATGCAGCATCAGTCTGGTGTGACGCTGAACTCACTGAAACAAAACCATGTGCCACTAAATAACTGAGGCAATTATTATACAGTATATGTCTTTTTAAATACGCTTTTTCAACATAGAAAATGAGAAAATAGAAATAGTAAATAAGCCATTTAAATTAAAGCTGTTTCTGCTACCTAAGAAGAGAAAAAAGTAGGCTACAGATATATTGTATTGTAAAGATATGTCTACAATATTCATTCATTGGGCTGTTAGTGTGGTCAGCTTTTTCTCTAAATGTGCTGTTTTAAACCCAAAAAAGGAAACTTTCTGACATAGTTGGTTTGTTCAACATGGTGAACATACCAGCAGTGATTCTGCTGATCTATAGATCTGCTCCATTTAAAAGGGAGCTAGCTTTGTGATACCAGAAAAGTCCTTAAAACTTAACTCACAGTGCACATGCTATCTTTGTTCTTTGTTCAGAGCTTTTAACTGCATCTCATGGTCTTCCACAGCAGATGGAAACCCCATTCACAGAGGAAGACCAGAAGACGCAGGTGAAAGCTCTGGAAAAAGTTAGTCGGCTTACGTGGACTTGAGTTCAGTTATGTTTAGTTGTATTATAGGTTGTACAGTTGTGTGATTTGGTTTGTTTAGACTCACAGATCAATAATCTTTGACCTGATCAGCTTCATATTTTCATACTTTAACAGACAAGAAACTGCTTGTGCTTGATTGCAGTCAGAAACTTTATTTAATCTGCTGTTCAGTCAGAACAACCCAACCCTCTGTGACAAGTCCCAACACACACACACACTCACACACACACACACACACACACACACACACACACACACACACACACACACTTCTGTGTGCTGAACTTGTAGCTCTGTCTGTTCAGGGTAAACAGAAGAAAGCCACAACATGATAAACACTTACAAACTCACAAACCTTACCCACATTCTGTGAAGCACAACATGCTGCATGATACCAACTGGATATCTGGAAAAAATGTTAAACAACAAAAAAATCAACGTTGTGCAAGAGCCAATAAACTGACAAAATCAGCCTTCAGAAGGTGAGAATCAGTGACGTCTGAAGACTGAGTTATACACCGATGTTGTAACTGGTTTCCATGAATCACAGTCTGTTGTTTGGCGATGTGTCAGCGTCTGAATCTGTGGAAATCTTCACTTCTTTCCCCTTCTGTACACTAATCATTTAACACTTTTAACACTTTTGACTGAAAAAAATATGACGGCTGATTATTATCCAGCTGCAGGTTAAAAATCGGGTAAAAAGAAGAAGAAAAATAACAAGAAAATGGAGAAGAACCAGAAGAAGAAGGAATATAAATAGTAGTAGAAGAAGAAGTAATAGATGGAGAAGAAGAAAATGGAGAAGGCGGCTTAGAAATCATAAAAATACACATGGTAAATAAAAACTATGTATCTAAGAAACTGACACAAAATAATGTTGAAAAAATTATCAAATACATTAGAATTATTACCTTTAAAGTCAAAATTTGAGAGATTTTTAAGGTTTAGTAAGCCAGAATGTTGACTTTTAAGATTTAATTTTGGCACCTTGTACTCTTTATTTACCACAAAAATTGTTTTCTCACACCTAATATTCCCTCTTTTACCGGAGAAAATGGGCTTAGACTCTCGATAAACGAGTATTTATGGATTTAAAAAGTCTCTTCAGCAGCAAGTCTTTCAAACAACCTGCAGGGTTTCATAACATGCAGTCTCCAGGTTACATCTGAGGATAGCACAGAGTCTTGTATCTGTGACTTCTTGTACTTACAATGTAATCTTTAATGTCAAACTCTCAAATACATTAAAAAAAATATATATACAAGAACAAACTAAACAGATCATCCCCTCTTTATGTTTTCATTTCTTTCTTTTTTCTTTTTTGAAGTGAACTCACCATTTTCTGATATATTTTTAAACTTTTCCAACATCAAGAATGAAAAAGCTTTTTGAAATATTTAATTTTCCACCCAGTTTTCTGATTCAACATTAAGAATCTGTATGAACAGACACAGTCAGAGATCTGTGTTTTTAATTCCTTCTACATGTTGCAACGGTCTCGTAAAGATGACATTATGCTCCTGCTGGATGATTGATGTGCGTTTGTCGTGTGAAGACATCCAGCTAATATCAGAACACACACACACACACAGTCATGTTTCCATCACTTTCAGGCACATTACATACACTTTATACATTCATCTTCATTTTGTCCCCATAAGGAAGGCGATTCCCCACAATGTGACTGTGTAAACAGATTTATGTTCACACAACATTAGTTAAACCAGACAACACACCCACACACACACACCCACACACACGTCCAGGCAAGTTTAATGTTGCAATCTTTGGTTCCGTCTGTTTTACATCACACATGTGTGTTCTCGCTGTGTTTTAATCAGTGGTGGAAAGTAACAGAGTACATTTACTCAAGTACTGTACTTAGGTCAAATTCTGAGGTACTTCTACTTTGAATATTTCCATTTCATGCTACCTTTACCTCTACTCCACCACATTTATGTGACTACCAGTTACTTTTCAGAATAAGATTCTTAAAACATGATAGTTATAAGACTCAACACATTGTTAAAGATCTGCAGTGGTGGAAGAAGTATTCAGATCCTGTACTTTAGTAAAAAATACTAATACCACACTATGAAAATACTACTACAGGTAAAAGTCCTGCATTCAAGTATGATCAGCTAAATTTACGTAAGTATCAAAAGTAAAAGTACTCATTGTGCAGTAAAATTGTCCTTGTCAGTGTTTCACTATTATATCTGATGTTTGTTGGGTAGTTTAATCAGAAAAACAGCCTGTTTTCAGCCTTGTGGTGATGCATTTTCCAGCTCATCCATGAGGTTTTTAAATTGTTTAAGAAGTAGGAGAATTTTCCCAAACCATAGAGGAACCCTTAATCCAGAAACATTCACATTCAAAAATTGCCAAATTTAGAGATACATGGTTTTCACTGGACAGGAACTCAGAAGGGTATGAAAAATCCCAATCTGAAAAGTAACTAAAGCTGTCAGACTAATGTAGTGAATAAAAAGAACAATATTTGCCTCTGACATGTAGTGGAGTAGAAGTATAGAAGTCCAGAAAAGTCCAAAAGAATTTAGCAGAACTTAGTTTTTAATCCTGTAATTATGGGGAATTAAGTTCAAGTCTAACCTTAACTGCCTTTAAAAGACAGTTATTTTAGCCTAAAAAATCCTAAACCTGGATACCACATTTTAAGACCAGTAACCATGTGTTTTGTGATATTATTACAGATGATCTGCAGTTAAAGTCATTGTGAAGTTTGTGAATGAATAAAGGCGCTAGAAGCCGGTTTGGTGGGTCAGCTTGCTACAACTTTAATCCAAACATCGCTCTGCATATTCAATCCATCATCACCATCATCATCATCTTGTATCCTCTACATAGCTCCCTCTCATATCTCTAAACAATTTTAACAAAATAAGTCTAGTAGCACATCATTCAATAACATTTTATTTTACAATTCTCTCTCTGTAGTGTTTTTCTCTTTAAACATCAGGAATATTTGTTCGTTGTTTTATTTATTTTTTTTAAACACGGAGACAAGACAGAGTACACGAACGATGATTAACGCTGCTCAAGAGTCCAGAGTGTGAACCCACACCCACCCACACACACACACACCTCCAAATAATTTAATGTCAGCTAAAAACACTTCAGCAGAGACCCTAAGTGTTTAAAGTTTGTTTGGAGAGAAGCTGAACCTTCTTGAGATTATTTAGAAACGCACACATTTTTAAACAAGACTTCAACTCTGTAGCCATGTTGGCAGCTCTGAGGCTCTTGTTTCTCATTATACACATTAAAGTCAAATAAACACAAAGTAGAGTTGTGAGGATGGTGCCGGTGGAAAGGCCATGTTCTTCCCTAAATTAAAAGGGACGCATCATTTCAGATGGACGGCAAAAAGATTCACACGTTTATAATTTCAGACATTTGGTGTCCATATTTGACTTTTTGACAATTACTAAGCACCAAGTTGAATATATCTGAGCTTTCACAAAAACATGAACTTCCAGGCCATAAATACGTTTTAAATGTTGACACTCTTACGCTTTAAAAGTCAGAAAAATAGTAATTACAGTTAGTTATTAGCCACTGTTTGCTGGAAATTTAAGGACATCTCAGACTAAGCTGGTAGACTTGTCTCTTCAGTCTAAACTGGACTTTAAAAGGGTTAGCTGTTATTGTAACAGTTTAAATGTAGCCTGTGGACTTCTTGGACACTATTTGCATGATTAAGTAATGTTTTTGCGAGTGGGTCCCCGCTTTGTTTGTATGCCATGCATGCACATGAACACAAGCAATTCTCCCTTTTCCATTACAGCTGACAGTGGTAACGTGCCTGGAAACGCAGCAACAGACCTCTAATGGCAAAGGAAGAACCAACATGGACGTAAACAATGCAGGATTTAAAATAAATCATGTTTATATTAATTTGTTTTGGTCAGAACTGATGGAAAATTAACACGTTATTCTCATCTCGGAATAAGCTCACTGGTCACTTTTGTGTAAAAGTCAAGAATGTAACCTTACAGAAATGTTTCGAGGTCCGATCGTGTATAATTTTCAACACGTCACAAGTCTGGAGTAAATGAGGTCAGATTAATGGAAACTTGCAGAGGGAAAGAGATTAAATGTGCATCTTGTCATGTTATGGCCTTCTAAGATCACTGTAAAAATGTATTATCTCATATCTCCCTAAAGGAAAAAAGAATCTGCTTAATAAATACTGTGAAAGAGCCAATTTTCAGTTGTTGATATGGAAATGTGTGAGTGGACTCGCTGTGAGAAGAGGCTTTTTTCAGGACCATCAGTGATGCAGCCCCTCTCTCCACTAATGTCCTGTCCTTCCTTAAAAAAGCCGTTAAGAACCTTAACATAAAAGACACCTACTGTATGTCTGAAGGAAGAAACATTTTAATGGATGAATGAAGCCCGCAATGCTTTGTATTCCATGTTTCAGGGCTTACACTAAAGCTGGTGGTAACATTAACAGTAAGAGTCGATAAACTGATGAGAATTCAGTCTTTTCTGAGCAATCCTGTCATGAACTGAAGAGTTGGATGAGTATATATTATAAATGTTTGCTCCAAATTACAATCCATCCTGAAATCTTTCAATGTAGACCAAAGTGTTGAACCAACAGACCGACAAAGAGACGTTAACGTCCAGCTGATGGGAACTGTTGGGGTGAAGTCATAATAACAGAATTGACAAAATAATCAACTAACTCTAATAATCAAGGTCCACCTACTAACTATTTCCAGAGCTTTTAAGCCCCTTCTCACAGGCTTCATCAGCAAATAGAGTTGAGCTCATTGGTTCTGAACCAACTCTTTGACAACTGAGCAAACATCATTGGTCAAAGAAAGCCATGAGTAGCAGCTGAAAGTTCTGGAAAAAGCTAGTAAGACAAATGTACAGCTTCTCTCCTCACTCTTGACACTGACAGACCTCTGACAGTCAAATAAACAAAGTGTGTGTGTTCGTATTTGTGTTTAACAGAGTGTGTGTGTGGGTGTGTGGTTCTGTGCGTTTGGCCGCACAGATACACAAACTGTGGTGTTAGTTACATCAGAGGCACTTTGACCCCCTTTTCTGTGCCCCAGTAATAATTATAAAAAAAGAAATCAGATTTTTATTTTAATAATTTGGCTTCAAGTTTTAACCCCGACCCTAACTCCCCTGAAAAGAAAAAAACAAAACACAGAGAAAATGCCATGTTAACACATCCAACATGGCTGACTAAAACCAGAACAGAACAGAGCAGGACTTCCTGAAACCGCCTTAGTGTGAACACTTTCCAGCAGACCCGGGAACACAATACTACAATACTGATCCGGGTGAACTGAGCCACTCACTTGTACTCTAACAGACTGGTTGTAGATTTATTTTGTTTTACTGAACCCCCCCCAAGCCTCCAAGAAACAAATGCTAGAATGTTTTTAGAGCCGTCACTTTTCATAAAATTTACTTTGAACTAATTTGAACTAACGTGTAACTTGTTCAGTTACTTTGAACACAACCCATGTGACTGATCTTCAAATACGCCTTGGCTGCCATCACGCTGGTTTTTCTTTGACCAGTTTGCATCTTGAATGATTAGTGACGGCTCTCAACACTTCCTGCCCCGGGTTTGCTGTTTGTCAGTTAGTTTGTGATAATTTTACTAAACACACATTTGTTTAAGAATATGCACCATGTAGGCCTAACATCGACTGGAATGTGAAAGTTATTAAAACTTGATCTCGACAGACGGCCCCTCTAAACAACAAAGGCTCAAGATAAGGTCAAAACATTAAGGATGTTACCATTACAGTTTTTTAATGTGCTTTAGTGGTGCTTACTACCAAACAAATTTGCATTTAATAAAATTACATCAAAGTAAATACCACACCCTGCTTTGCAAAAAACAGGAAAAATGCTGATATTTTTGGAATAAAACAACCAAATTTAAATATTTAGACTTTACACTGGTACCTTATATCAGCAGCCAAATATCGAAAAGTAATCATATTGCTTTTAAGAAAGCAACATGGACAGATGACTCATACTGAAGAGGCTGGTGAATGCACTGAGCTGCTTTGAAGAATTGAATGAGTAAAATTAAAGCTGAATAAGAGATGGATCAATAGTAAGACGAGCACGTTGTACACCATTCCCCAGTGAAGATACTAAAGAACTATCTTCAGTGCCGAAGGTGAGACTGACTGACGGAGCCGCTGCAGTCCAGGCCGTCCCATCAGATAAAACCAATTCTGATAGAGCTACAGGTAAACACTGCCTGCTAACAGACTCCAGTAGCCAATGAAATCTATCAAAAGGTGTGTAGATGCTCCTTACAGCATGTGCAGACCTGCCAGTTTTCAGTGATGAATGTTCCGTTCCCCTGACTGGAATGAGGCTGCTGGAAAGTGTTGCGTTTGCCTCCATCCCACTCGTTTACGATGGGAAGGCGGTGAACATCACTTTTTGGCAGGTTTTTCGTGTGGAAGCTCAGCCTGCTGGAGAACACTTTGTTACCCAGAAATCAGCAGAGAGACGAAAACCAAAATACCCCCACCACAGCTGAGAGAGAGAAGAGAATAAAAACGACAACAAAACTCCCCCGCTGCAGGAAAAAAAACAACACACACAAAAACAAAATAAACCAAGGAGCATCTGAATCCTCTGTAGAAACCACAACCTTTATATTCCCTCTACAATTATGTACAATTAGACTTTATACAAGTAAAGCAGTGATGCTCTCCTCACAGCGCTGTGTGTATGTGTGTGTCTAAGTGTGTATGTGTAAGTGTGTGTGAGTGTGTGTGTGTGTGAGTGTGTGTGTGCCCTAGGTGGAGCTGCTCTTGGAGAGGTTGGGGTAGAGGACGGCTGCCGTCACGGCGACCATCACTGCGATGACCGGCATCCAGGGGCTCCAGCCGCTCTGTCCGAGAGAGATGACAACACAGAGAAAATCAAGTCAGTCTACATCGTCGTGTCCGAAGGTTTGGACTCACAATGGACTAAAAGACTGAAACCAGGAGAGTCAAGAGGAGAGGAGAGAAGATGAAGAGGAGCAGAGGGAAAGACAAAGAGGACGGCAGAAAATAGAAAAAAGAAGATAAAAGAAGCCAAACCTATTAAGTCCAAAAGATTATATTAGTCATTTATATAAAAGAGTGCACACTTATTGTTTAGTTATAGAGGACAACGCACATTAATCAACATTGTCATTTTAAAAACATCACAGTATCAGCTCTACGGCTAATTTGGACCTGTAGTCCAGACAGACAACTACAAACTGACATAACAGATACAAATCTTTAAACATGGCTAAGTTGTGTTAAAATGAGAGGGGAAATGAATTGTGATCACAATGTTTTAGTTTGTCGTTCCTAAATAATAAAACAAGAATAAAAACACTATACAAGCTCTCACAAAAGAAGCTGCATTTCCTGGAAGAACTGTAAATTACACTGCCAATGCTGATGATAATTGGACATTCAGCCAAAAGACTTTTTGTGAGAAGCGGTCAATAAATAAATACAAACACCAAAAGGTTTGACTCACAGAAGTCTCTAGTCATATACACTGATGTACCAAATATAATTTGGACCTTTGTTTAAACTTTTGGCATTTCATAAACTTTTACATTTTCCAAACCATGTACTTGATCACGGATTAAGTCATCAGCAAAGTGTGCAGTCTTTTTATCAGCGAGGCCTGTTGTCTGTTAAAGTACACAACAGATGGTTTCTGCTGAGGACAGTCAGCGTTTGTTTTTGAGCAGCAAGAATTTCTAAATGTGCATAAAATAAGAGCATGCTGCATGGAAGAGAAGGATATGAGTTTAAAGTAAATTTTCTTGTTCCCACAACTCGCAAACAAAAGATAAATGACCTAAATACTGAATAATAAAATAAAATGTAATCTTTTGGGACTTCAGGTGAGGTAGAAGAAAGACGGAAATGAAAAATAAAAAAAGAAGGTAAAATAATAGATGGAAGCAGCAAAGTAAACAAGGCCGAGGAGATTACCTGAGTAGAAAAGCAGAAAAGTTACAGACCAGTTTTCCTTGACAGCAAATGACAGGAAACACTGGTCAGACATTCCCAAATAAAGACGAGCAGCAAACACAATCAGCACAACACAGGACAAACGACGGACAGAATTATGCAATGTTTTGAAAATGAAGAAAAAAGTATCAGTGGCTGGAGGGAAAATTCAAAAAAATGCAGTGAGTCCAAAAAGATGAAGACAAAAAGATGGATGAGTCAGTGTAAACAAAACATCAAACCTGTAAGCAGGTAAAGTAAGACAGAATAAAATGGAAAAATAACAGAGATTAGGCAGCAGTCTGGATGCAACAAATGGAAGGTAAATTAATAAAGTAGCCACAAATCCTGTTGCAAGAGATGGAGAAAATGATAAATAAAATGAAATTAACAAAAACAATAGAAAAAAGCACCAACACCCTGGAAGTGAGAGGGAGCTGCGAAGAGACAGCAGGTGAATGAATGAAGAAGGAGAAGAGTGATGGTGACGGACTTGTATGGAGGAGGTCAGTTATGAAGGCTCGACTCTTTAAAAGGGATACATTTCATTTAACATGGGGTCTTTGGAGATTTACTCTTTTGGAGCCGGCCTCAAGTGGCCATCTGGAAAATTAGACTGTGGAACTGCTCAAACTGCAAGACAAAATTTTGGACGTGCCAGAAATCCATTAGATCGTCAGATCATTGATCATTCAGTTGATTAGTCAGGCCTTGTGGCCTTGTGGCCTCGTGACCCCCCCCCCCCAAAACGATAACCGAACTGGCAGAAATTCGGCCCCCATTCTAGAATTAGTTAGGGGCAACACATCCTGACTATGAATATCACTTTCGATAACCTCCTATAATTAAATTCCCTGAAACATTTCAGCTCAGCTGCCCACAGACGATCACAGTGTACTACCTGATATCTAGCAGGAACCATTATATTTACACAGTGACATGCGAACGAAACCAGAGAACTTTTCTTGCTGTGGAGCCTTAGGACCACGTTTCATTTGAAGACAAAAACTAAAAATGTCACTGAGGAGACTGTAGTATCCCTTTAAACAAAGTGTGGTTGGTGAGAGCCCGTCCTTTTAAAGAGCCGAGTTTAGTGTTAGCTGTAGCAGAACAGAAGCAGACGTGTGACTGGCAGGCAGATAGACTGACACCCATGCAGTTAGAGCTGTTCAAACCAGAAGACAAAGACAGTCCACCGTGATGACGATGATGTTCAGTCTTAAAGGGAAGTGTAGGAGGTGAAGAGAGCGCACTGCTGATCAGAATTCAGGGTTCAACAGTAACAGCCTGGTTACCTTTATGTAACAGCTGTCTATACCATGATGCATTTAATTACAAAATACTACACTTTAAAAACAAAAGGAAAATGACCCCAAACTAATCATCCTTCTCGTCTGTTGATTTTGTTATAAGGGATGAAAAACTGGTGTAGTGGTTCATTTAAATGTGCTACTTGGATCGCTGTTAGTTTCCCCTGCTTAACAGCTACTCTTCCTGAGGTCCACAAATGTGTGAAACAATACACTGTTCATTCAAAGAAAAATAAGAGGATTTGGTTAAAACAAATTAATTCCAAAAGTATGTTTTTTTTTTTTTTTTTAAAGTGTAATTTTGTTATCATACTATAACTCCGGTACTGACACTACTATAGAAACAGTTCAAGTGACACCCAGCCCCTTTTAGCAAACAATGGTGTGTCCAAATTTCCCCCTAACACACTGCAATGTATCCTGAATTTCTAAACATCCGAAACTGAGTTCGATACAACCCTGGGACTTATGGGTGTTGTTAAAAAAACAAAAAAACATTAGGGAGCGTATCTATGTAAAATTCTTAATTTCATATCACACACTGTGTGCGCCCAGAAGTGGCTTCAACAACTTTAGTCAGGAACACTGATGTGTTGGTATCAATTTAAAGTTTTCTTTTAATTTGTTTTTAATTTCTTTATACTTTACACTGTTTATCATAATATTATCCTGACATATCTTATTATAACTATATCGTAACTCCACCTGTACTGCCAACTGCTTTTTATAGGAGCATTGAAGGTTAACGGTCATGGCGGTTTAGATTAGGAGAGAATCCGTTTAGCCAAAGGAAGACTGTGTGGGGTCAAAATGTTGTTATTAAGACTGTTGTGTACCAGTGTACAGTCTACAGTGTTTTCTATCCTACTCTCATGGTTCTTATCATGTGACCCTGAATTCATCATAAATCAGGGCAATGTTTTCACCTCAGTCACCCTTTCCTTCCACAGATGATGGACGGATGGAGGAAAAAGAGACAGACAGAAGGACAGACTGATGTCATGTCGGTGTGTACCTTTCTACCACAACTGGCCGAAACACCAGTAGAGCAGAGCCAGGACAAGGCCAATGAATATGGCTTGGACAGGCTGCAATATGGATGGCTAGAGGGGAGGGAAGTAGGGGGGGGGGAGGAGAGGGATAAGAAAGAATCAGCCGGCAAATCAACCAAAACCAACATGGAGGATGGAGCAGCTACCACGAGGGGGGGGGAGAAAGAGAGAGAGAGAGAGAAAGAGAGAGAGAAGGGGGGGGGGGGGGGGGTCTGTAGTAAGGCAGGTTTGTATCTAGTCAGCTGTTTCTACAAAGCAACACCGCCAGCACTACACATTCAACAGCCACATTCACCAAACACCACCCGTCACCAGGCTCTTTTAAAACAGCAACAATTTTCAGCTCATTAACTTCTGCATCATTTATCTCATTAGCACTCAGAATAATAATAATAATAATAATAATAATAATAATAATTTGATCTCTACCGGCTGCTGGTTGACAGTCATAACAGTCCACTGGTTTTTATAAAGGCCAGGGAGAAATATTAAAAAATAAATAAATAAATAGCAAGGCTGATTTCACAAAATTCTAGACACAGGTTCACACGAGGAATGCTAAAACACAGTTTATTGTAAACTAGGGTGCCAATACATGACATGTTGTGCCTGGTGAAGATAAGTAGTGGATTTAAAGGATAATTCTGGATTACTGAAAGTTTTTTTTAATTTTCATAATTTTGTCCAGCTTTTCAATCAGTGGCACTAAACTCACCAAAGTAAATGCTGAGATCGGGGAACACAATGAAGTCTGACAAGGCAACAAAAAAAAAAACACACATGTGGTGAATGACGCATGTCAAAACATGGAAAAAAGTTGTATGAAGCCTTTTGTGTCTCCAGAGGGAGCTGCACCAGGTCTGCTAAACTGCCTGAAGTGATATAATTTAATCCTGCTCTATAATCCCCCATTGCACAGGAAAACTGTGCACACAACTACAGTAAGTACGGTAAGTCAAAGCTGAAGGAGGAAGTGGGTCTGTAAACTCTGATGAATGTTTACATCACATACAGTTAGTGCACTTGGGTTTCACCTCCATTCCATTGTTTAACCTGGAAGTTTGTTTTTAACCTGTCTGATCATTTTACTTCTTGTGTTACTTGAACTGCCTGACTTCTTTTTAGTCATGTCACCATGTTCCCAGATCTCAGCTATTAACTCTGTTGTTAAGAGATCATAGAGTAAACTGAAATGACAAAAAAAACAAAGTTTGTTGTCCTGTGAATCTGGATCAGGATTCTTATTCTGAAAAGCTCTGGAAAAACAAAACCTGAGGAACAAGACAAACATGTACTGTCACATAGACAAAAGACGATAAGAGGTGGAAGAGCTGAAGACTGGTAGATAAGAGAGAAGAGGACGAGAGGAGGAACAGGGGTAAAAGAGGAGGAGGAGGCTGCTCCGCCTCGCTGTCATCTTCTGATTTTCTGATTTGTGTTTCCTTGAGTTTTCACAGCAGCAGAGACAAACTAACAGCTGTTATTCATTAACTAAGGATGGAAGAAACAATTATGTCACAGGACGTCACCTTTTACTGTCAGTGTAGGTGAATAAAAAAACAACCTTTTCTATGTTCATTTATGTATTAATAAAGCTGCGTCAATCTGCTGGAATCACATTCACTGTTACTTAATTTGTTATTATTTATCACTATTAGATTCTGTTTAACTCCACCACAGAGGTTGTTATCAGTCCTCTTTGATAGTTAGCAGGACTGAAAGTCTGACTCAAGATTGATTTTGAGATTCAGACAACACTGGTTGGTAAGATTTTTATGTCCAGAGTTAGCAAGTAAGCAGTGAGGAGGGAGGCTGTGGACTGGAAGGGGTGGGTGAGTTACTCCTAACAAATCCAAGACTGCCACAGTGTCCATAAACAAGTCTGGTGCTTCTCCTGCATTGATCTTTTAAGCAAAAAAACCCAAAGTGTGGAATAAACATCATGAGAACAAAAACATCTGGATTTAAAGTTGAGCAAACACAAAAACAAAGTTTACAACACAAATATTGTAAAGGAAGAGTGTGTGTGTGTGTGTGTGTGTGTGTGTACTCACGGAGCTGGTCTTGTCCTGCAGCAGCTTCAGACTGCTCCTGCATTGCTCCAGCTCCTGGTGGATGTTCAGCTTCTCCTGCTCTGTTCTCTCATAGCGCTGACGGAGGTCCAATAGCTGGGACTGCGTGTCTTCATACTGCATGTGCACGCACACAGAAACACACACATACACATCGTTTCTATAAAATGTCACACCATCAATATCCGTAAAAAAGTCACTATAAGGGACTGTGTACCTCTCTCTGAAGTGTGTGTGTGTGGGCCTGAGCCTGGTCCAGCTGAGTCTTCAGCCTGCCTGCGTCCTGTAGGTGTTGATTCTCCAGAGAACCCAGTTTGTCCTGCAGAACTTCCTCCCGCTTCTCCAGAGACTCCAGACTGCTGCTGAGGACCTGACTCTTCTCCCTGGTGCTGCGTGCACACACATACACGGACACACAAGTACACACACAGCAAACATATCTAGTCAGAAACCACTGGAACACACACAACTCCAACAATCCACAAACCTAACATCGACTCAACAAAGTCCCACATCTGCAAGAGTTTCAAATTTTTGAAACCCAGCAAATCTTTCTGCAAAAATGTTTTAATGATGCAGTCGCTTTCACCAGAGGAATAACGCAGAGTCAAACAAAAATCAGGCCTCAATCTCCAACACACATCATTGTAACAAGGGTGGAGACACTTCTGTTCTGACAAATCTGTAGAACATGACATTAATTCATTACAATACAACAGCCACAAATGTTTTAAAATAAGCAAATAACAAATAAAGTAAGGGATTTTTTTATATTAATTAATCTCAAGATTTTTAAAAACTCAGCCAATTGGTTTTTAAACACTTTAAAGACAGCAGTTCCTACAAATCTACATTTGAGTATCTAATATTTTGCCACCGAATCAAATTGTTTACAAGATACTCAGCCTTCGTTCCATTAGAATACATTTGTTGCTCCAAACACATGACTTTTGCGTACTGTGTACGTTGCACAATTCACACATGTTCTCCAGCCTTTGCTGCCTTTGTCTCAAAATAATCCAGGGAAAATCCTGCTAAAATCAGAGTGTTTATTATTTTTCCTGCTCAAGCTCCATCTGTTCACTCTCACTGACCTCATCTGACTTACAACATTTACTCTGATCTGGGATGATGTGTTGAATAGATGGATTTCATTTATCGACAGCAAAGATTTTGTTCTGATGGGACATTTTGCCTGACCAGAGGAAGCCTCTCCCTCTGTGATTTTTTGGTCATTTTCAAGTGGCAAGGTCACACGTACTGCTGGACTGTTGCTTCAGAACCTTTTGCACTAATGATTGATCAACCTGAAAATTATCAACTGGGTGTCGTTGATGCAGTCAACACAGACATATTACATAAAGGCATGAACAGTTGCCTCAGTCATTAAATACATGGTCTTCCCTAAGTGATTCTATTCTATCTGAAAGTTAATGTTACATTTCATAAAAAGGTATAATTGTTCTTCTTTCTTGCATTTAGGGCATGTACCTTAATCACTACTGCAACATGTTTGTGTTGGTATACAGTAAGGATTTAGGACTGTGCAAAAACGCCCTCTGCTCTCTTTTAACCTTTGTTTTGAGCTTCTGAAGGTAAATGTTTGCACTAAAATGAGACACTGTTGGTTTCAGCAGGGATGGGACAGCCAGCTGCAGCTGACATCTGCAGTTTTACTGGAGTGGAGCATTACAGGTATTCATGAGTGCTGCCAGTGGCACCCACAGTTTATTGGAAACTAGTGAAAACACAGCTGAAGCTCAGATAAAATCCTGCTGAGCTCTCTGCTCCGATGAGAACATGCAGTGATGTTTAACAGACAAAGCATAAAGGTGCAGTTGGGGGAACCTGCTGACTGCTCCGGGTGGTTCAGTCAGCTGTCAGTCAGCTGTCGTCCCTTCGTCCTGTTGTGCCTGAATCAGCTGGACACTACGTTTCCTCCTGTCCTTCTCGTCGTCAGTCCTTCTTTTAATGCTGAATCCTAACTCTAAACCTATCAGGACCTGTGGACTTGGCGGCGCTCCTGTCAGCCGCCCTGAGCCAGGATTCATCAACTCGATCACAGCTGTCACAAAGACTTTTAGGCCCAGATTTAATGTCCACCCACGCAGTTTGACACGCATTCCCAATATGTTATGGCTTAACTCTCAGCATTACATTTAGTTACTTAAATTATGTTCAGTTTATGTTTGTTTTAGTCTGAAGTGTGATATATAAAATTTAGTTCAAGATCACTAATCCCTCGAATGATCTGTTTTGTAACATTTCTAAACACTATCTTTAACACTGATGGTATTTTTGTAGATGAAGGACAAAGCTTTGTCTGTGTGTTCGACCTGTACATGTAAGAAGAATTTTCTGATAAACTGATCAAATATCAGCTACAAGTGTAAACAAGTGTTTAAAATGTGTGTGTGTACCTGCTCAGCTCAGTCTCCAGGCAGTGCAGTTTGTCCGTAAGAGCTTTCCGTTCAGCCTTTAGGCCATCACAGTCCTGCTGCAAACACACACACCGCTGCTGCAGTGTAACACACTCCGCTGAGAGAGAGAGGAAGTTTAGTTATAATTAATATTGTTAATTCAGATAAAAATGAACAAATTGAATATCACTGGCATTTTGAAGCTCCTGCAGTGGAACAGTAAACACGCACACACACGCACACGCATGCACGCGCACGCACGCACACACGCACTCTCTCTGCTCACCCTGCAGCTGGTTGGCTGTGTTCTGCTGCTGTTGCTGCTGTGTGAAGGCCTCCTGTAACCGGCTGATCTCCTCCTCGTACTTGGCGGCCGTGTTCCTCCAGTGCTCCAGCTCAGATCGTACGCTGCCCAGGTCGGCCTGCAGGGTGGCGATCTCACGCTCCCGCTCTGCTGTGGCTGCTTCCATGGCGTGCCGCAGCACGAGAATCTGACAGAAGAAACACAATCCATCAGTCAGTCAGTGATGTCATATGACTGATTTATTGTGTGTGCAAGGAGGAGTCTTAAGGGAGTCAGAAGAGGTGAGACTCAGGAGAAGTCAGTAGTAAGAGCAGAAATAATAATAATAAAGAGCTGGGAGGAATCAGCTGAGTATCAGAGGGGAGTCAGAAGGAGACAGAAGGGAGTTAAAGGGACTTTTGAGGAATCAGAGAGGTGTCAGGAGGAGTCAGACTGAGCCACAAGAAGTCAAAGGGATGTCAAGAGTCAGAGGGGAGTTAGGAGAAGTCAGACTCAGGATGAATAAGAGGAGAGTAAGAAGAAGCTGTGAGGAATCTGCTGGGAGTCTGGAAGGAGTCCGAGAGGAATCGGGAGGTATCACAGGGGTGTCAGAGGGGAGTAGGGAGGAATTAGAGGGGTTTCCGAAGAAGTCAGAGTGGAGTCGGTAGGAGAGAGTAAGAAGTAAGCGGGGTGCGGGTGCAATCACAGGGGAGTTGGGAGGAGACGGAGGGCTGTCAGCAAGAATTGGAGGGGAGTCAAAAGGATGTCAGAAGGAGACAAAGAGGCATTAGAAGGAGTAACAGGGGAGTCAGAAGCATTGTAAGAAATGAGAGGGAGTTGTGAGGAGTCAGGGGGGGAAATAGGCAGGAGTGGTACCTCCTCCTGGGCGGAGTAGAGCTCCTCTCTGGTGGTGCAGATGGTGTTCTCCCTCTGCTCCCTCAGTGCCTCCATGTCAGCCTGCAGCTTCCCGAGCTGAGCTAAACACACACACAAAAACACACAAAGGAAGTGAGGTGGGAGCAAGGTGGATTATCACACATACAAGTGTATAATATCTTACTGTTCAGTGCGTGCGTGTGTGTGTGTGTGTGTGTGGGTACTAACTCTGCAGGTATTGGATCTGTTTGGTCGACTCTTCAGTCTGCTGAGAGTTACTCCTCCTCTCGTCCTCCAGCAGAGCTACAGACAGACACAGACAGTCATTTGCTCATCATCTGAATCTCGCTGGTGACAATCAGCGTACAATGAGAACAATATTTGAATTAAATTATCTCACAACAATATCAGAAACTCTAACGTCAAATATTTAAGCGACACTGACAACATTTTAAGAGACAATATCTCTCCCTGCTCAGTTATGAAATTTACCACAGTTCACATTTGATTTTCAGAACATCAAGTAAAGTGGGTGGAAAAGTAAGAATTTGTGGACCTTCATTGAAGCTAGGGGTTTAGTCACAGGTCCCATAATATCTCTGTGTTGATTGCAGTGGGATTATTTTATACTGTTAGTTACCTTGTAGCTCCAGACATCTCTGCTTGCCAGTGTTGGCTAATTCCTGGGCCTCCAGAAGCTCTCTGTGGAGATGGTGGATGACCTGCTCCGTGTCTCCAGGCTCTAGACCGGCCCGATGCAACTCAGCTGCACCACACACACACAATAATTTGAAATTTTTTAATTCTCGTAACACATCAATAGCTACGCCAAATTAATAAAGTGACAAACAGATTCAAAGAATAAAGCCTTTAAAGGGGCCACCAACACAACTGTACAGCTCCCCCTAATGGACAGTTAACTATATTACTGAATCTGTCAAATACCTTGGCTTATAACCTTGGTTAATGTTGGTGGTTTGTTTGTGCAACACACAGCAGAACTACAAAGCAGAGATGAGCTGCCATGGTTACCTTTGAGCAGAGCTACTCTGTTCTGTGGTTCATTCAGCTCCTGGTCATCCATGTTGCCGTCTGAAACACATACAAATTTATAAAAGGACTTTAAAAAAACATACAAAGTTCTTTGAATGTTTGAATAGCTACAAGGTAAGCAGACAGACATAACTATCTATATATATATCAAATATAATATATAGATTTTTTTACAAAAACAGATAACAGCATTTTAATATTTACTACTAAGGTGATTTATGTACTTCTATGTACAATAAAAACATTAGTAAATAAATCTAAATATGTTATTTAGTTCTCAGTTGGTTACTTCAATCCATGATGAATTCATTACAGAGGGGACTCTACATGTAATAGAGGCACAATGATGAATGAGCAGACTTCAACATTATTCAAAGAAAAGTCAACAGCAGCTGAACTGAAAAAGAAAAACCTTGAAACTCAAACTGATAAATGGCTAAATATGATCAAATGAAATCTGATGGGGGAATAGAATCCCATAAACAAGACTTAAATACTTCAACATAAATAAGAAATAAATTCTGGTTACTGACCTGACGTGTCGTCACTGCTGCGGTCTTTGCTGGGACTGAGAGTGTCTGACATGTCCGACTCTTTGGCATCCATCTGATTCCCTGTGCACACAGGCACACACAAACACAAAGGTTAGCCAGGAGGGGACAGAATGGGTGTGAAAAAAAAAAAATCAAAAGCGATAAAACCAGCCAACTAAATGAAGGAAGGAAAATAAGAAAATACCAAAATAGAAAGGCACGGAAAGATTTATAATGAGTGCCCAGAAGTATGTGTATATCATGTGCACTGACTGGATTACAGTGTGAGAGGCACAGCAGGGTGCAGGCAGTGAAACATAAAACAACAAAAGCAGCAGTTTAGAGCAGCTTTAGTACCACTCCCTGTTACTGTGTGTATGTGTGTAAGTAAGTAAATCTATCTTTCTGGATCCAATCAAACTTATAAATACTAAACTTATATACTAACTATAAAATGGTTGGGGTTAGACATAAAGTTGAGGTGGTTATGGTTAAGGTCAGGGTGAAGTAAATGCATTGGGGCAATTAGGGTCCTCGAAGTATAGAAATATGAAGATTTGTGTTAGAATCTGGGGAAAATGTATTTTAGCACCATGTTAAAGCCCCCCACATGGCTGCTGGTGAGCCTGGGCTTTGTATGTGTCCTCAAAGAATCCAAAGAATGACAAACAGTCAGATCTCTCACAACAGCAAACACAGAGGTCAAAGGTCACTATAGTTGGGTGTCTCATTGTCAGCAGTTTTGCCCTTTGTGATTTCTACTTCACAGAAAGTCAGTCAATTTAACTGACTTGAAACAACTTGAAACAAACTTATCATTTTCAAAAATGATAAATAAACAGGCATTCTAATGAAATCCAGACATGTGAGGATATTCTCTAACATTTAATAATATGATCACAAAATATAACTCCTGAAGAGAGAGTCTCCATCTGTGTGTTCATATCCTCTACCTTTGAGTTGATCAGGACTGGCCAGGATGTCGTCCTCTGCCGTCTGGTTGTTTTGTAGGTGGGCGTCCATCACTTCTACAAACACACACAAACAAACACAAAGGCTCAATTTTCTTAAAGTTTTACAAAGTCATCAGATTCAGAGTTTGTTCTCTCTCCCATTTCTTTTTACTTGAAGCTTAGTTGAGCTCTTACCATCAAAGTTGGCCAGTTTGTGGATTGAAGAACTTACAGTCTCCTTCAGCTGTTTGACCGCTGCAGGGAGAAAAAAGAAAACCAGGGAATCCGTGAATATAGCCAGTTTAAATTTGTTAGAAAACAGAATTTGAACTTGAATCCATTCGTATATGTCCCGAACTCCACCTCTCAACAACCAGCAGTCACACAGCCATTTACACCGACTCGGGGTGAGTTATTAGCTGGATTAGTGGCTGGTTAGTAGAGATGTAAAGAGGAGAATTTCACTGAACTAATATTTCAATTCGGTAGTTTTTAGATATTTCATATAAAAGAATCAGTGACAAGTAGGCTGAGATAGTTTTATTTAAACAATGTGTGGTTGTCTTGTTTATCACAATAAAGAAATGGTTGCAGGTATTACATGAAAAAGTACTTCTAGTGTGACTGCCCCTGTACACAGAATAATCAGTTGTTTTTTTGTAGTGTTATGTTGTAAGCAATGACCTGAAAGTTATGTAGTTAATGAAGGTTATAGATGCACGTAAACAATCCAGCATCACTTCATGGGCATCTCACCTGCATATCTGCGCAATAAAGCTGTCATGTATGTCTTTTTGGACGCATTTGTACAGAAAGACATAAATTCACAATAACCTGTAAAAGCTATTACATGTTTAAATAAAGTCGCTGAAATGTCACATATGTAATAGACTTCTTAGCTATAATTTTTCAACAAAAAAATGCCCAGTTAAATCAGATGCCTCTGTCTTTTCTTCTGCAAATACCACACTTACTGAGCTGTGCAGTTATCAGCTGCTCCCCTAATAAACTTACAGTCCACAATCCTAAACTCAATTCATTTTGATTAATCTCTATGAAATCCACCTGATCCATCTAAAAGCCACACACTCTGCATTCAAGTTATGTTTCCTCGGTGCAAAGAAGATAATTCTTTGTTTTACAGTTTTCAGTGTCAGTGAAACTGCGTTCAGTTCGACTGTGCCACACATATCTCAGCCAGCAGGTTACTCTATAATAATATCCACTTTTAAAATGTCGACCACCAATGGAGGCAGATGTATGTAACTGGCAGCTGACAGCAGATTTCACTGCTGCCAAGAAAGAAGGAAGAGATAAAGGATCAACCTTTGACTGATCTTTGGCATCAGAAATGTAGTCATAGAAAGAACCAGAAGAGAAGAACGACAGGAGAAGAGAGAAACAAGGAGGTAAGTTAACTAATCCAGCGTAAAGCTACAAAAGCGGCATGCAGAGATAAAATATTTCACTATCTGCTAAACAAGAAGAAAAGAAGAGTGTGGGGGATGCTTGACAAGCGGAGAACCAACCAGTTATATGTAAAGCACCAGTAAAACCCATTACTACCAGACAGGAAGTTCAATGAGCTCATGTGTATGAGCAACAAACACATCTCCAGCAAGACAGTTCAGCCAGCAATGAGACACCAATATAATCAAAAATAAATCTAATTTGGAAGGGAGTAAAACACTGAACACATTCTACAGCTTCAGGTCTGTTTGTTTAAAAGGTCAGGGTCAGGGTGTCCTGGTTACTTATGATGAACTTCAATACATTTCAAATAGTTTTCAATGCAAACTGTTGACAGCGAGGTCTGTGGATTATTCTGAATAACGGGGACATTGCTTTTAGAGAGAGATGCTGCTCTCAAGATTTTCAAATGTAATTTTTGATGCTTTATGCACCACAAACAAAATTTCATTTACACTCATTGTGTTGAGGTGGAAGCAGACATCTCATGGGCAGATATCAAGACCTGCACTAATAAAAATAAAACAATCTGAATGGATAGCTACTACTGGAGGTAAGTGAGAAAACAACTGTGCAATACAACATCCATCTTGTGATATGCTAATCTGCACCACACAATTCAAAGATGTAACTTATACCTGAACTCCAGACTTGCTTTACATTGTGCAGAAACAAAGTGTCCAGAAAAAAAGTTGCAAAACATCAGACCTGTCAAGAATCGATTTCCCTGGCTGATAAGAAAGTTGTTCTGTCAAGATAGTGTTTTGGGGGAAAGGCATTTTTTTGGTATTGAGACAGGTCCTCAAATGTCTATCTGGCTGTTCTTTGACACACAGCCATTTATTTGCTGACTGTCTTCCCATTCATACATGATTTTAAGTTATTAACATTCTTCAACCAAGAGTACATCAGGTTTAATTGCAGTCAACTGTTCTTAAACAAAGTTCCACAACCTGCTCCATCAAAGAAGGCTCCTCTGGAGAAGAAGCATGGAGGCATGGAGTAGGTATTGATGGAAGCACATTTCCACCAGGAAATGGAAAAAAATGTGTCAAGCATGTTAAGAATGAGCAAAAATAAAAAGAACCATGGTAAGTCAAATGACGACTATACAAGGTCAAAATCATTGGATAGTAAGTAAAAATGATGATGAATTTCGAGAATATAAACCTATATTTTGATTTACCTTATCATTTTGACTGAAAAAGTCAAGAAGTTCTGACTTAATGTGCCATCTTCTAATTTTGATTTAATATGATTTTTTTTATTTTTTTTACATTCTTATTTTTCATCAGTTTCATTGTCGTTTCCTGGCAGCGACGGGCATCCGTGCTTCCATATGTGTGTTTGTCTATGTATGTGTGAGTGTGTGTAGCAGCATACAGCAGGAATTGATGTTTGTACTCACGCGGACACTCAATCAACTGTTGAATTCTAGTCGAGTCTCCTCCACTGTTGTTAACATGACAGTTGTCTGATAGAAACACAGAGCACTGGCATTACTAAGAGGCCTATCAGAGTGGAGTTGGGCATTCATCTCAGACTTCATTGATTCTGCTTATCAATGCCACGTCGGATTGAATCTTATTATATAAAGATGGAAACAGAATATGTTGGAGGCAAACACTTTTGTAGCAGATTAAGGTTGCCAATTGTTATTTTAGGGATTATTTCTGGTAAAATAGGTCATGATTTTACCACGCATAACTTGAATGTGAAGTCCTGTCATTCATTGATTTTGAGGCATTATGACATCAAAACAACAAGAAATGTATCATCATGTTAAATGGAAATTATTTCACTGTAATATTTAACTGTTTCCCTACTCATTAGCCCTTTGGTCTGCTATTTTGTGACAATATACATGTGTTGATGCATGTATGGTCAGATATGTATACTGAAGAGCAGATGGTCAAAATGTCTAACTGATAAGCAGAATCAAAAACCATCTTTCCTAATCAACTGGTTCCAATTCAGAATCTGCTCTCAACACCCAACCCTGTATTAGAGATGACGAGATAGAAATAGCCGAAGACAGACAGAGAAGACAGAAGTCATGACAGAGAAAGGACAGACAGATACAAGCAGGTAGAACGCATGACAGAACTAACAAGTTACAGAGAGATTGATAACTACATGAACAAATAGATGCTCTAGAAACAAACAGACAGGGCAGAAACAAAGCCATACAAGGCAGGTATTTTCAGACAAATAAAGGTATAATACAGTGGTTCTGGGCAGATGCCACAACACTGTAACAACAGGCAGGATGTGGACAGGCAGACAGCAGACAAATAGCTAAAGTATAAACTCCCCACCAACAAAATGTGGAATAAACCAGCCCAACAGTTTAAACTCAACTACACTACAACAGACTCAACAATACCATAGGTTCACTGAAGGGCTCCAGCTGTCAGTCACTAAACATTATCTATGCAGAAAATTAGCAGGACTTTTAGATTAAACAAAGGCTCAACCTCTATCACCACCAGCGGGTGACTAGAAGACAAAATCTAGCATAAAATCATTTCTGAAGTAGTGTGACATCTTTTTTTCCTTCTATTAATTCATTGGCTCACTTATGCCAAACAAACCTTGTAGGACTAAGTAGGTCATTAAGCATGATCCAGGACGGTCGTACCATATGTGTTTCCTAATGCACGTTAAACTACAACTATTGAATAACAGTATATTTCAAGTGTGAACTTAAAATGAGTAAAGAAAGGCTCCAGTTAGACGAACTATAATGTCTGGAATCACTTCACACGATCGGGTTTACAAAGTGGATATTCTGTCTTTTAGAAAATCTTATTTTATAGGTTTGATTTTTACATTTTATCATATCTATTAGTTGAAACAGCATTTTATTCTGCGATGTTTTAAACATATATAGATGAGATTAGTCTCTTAATTGTACTGTATTCTATAAGACTGTTTTTTTGTCATCCTGTAAGGCTCTTTGCAAAACCTGCTGTAGAACAGTGCTATATGTAAATCAAACTGTCTGTTATTATGATAATCAAACTAACTACCATGAATATCTTCATCTTCACCAACTGCACCATCATCAGTGTCTGTATCCTCCTCATCCTCGTCTTCCTCCTGGCTCTCAGGTGTCTGCAGGCTCTGTTTGTCCTCGACAGGCTCCTCTACTGGTCCGTGGGAGACAATGTCGACATCTGTCATGTGACCAGATCAGATATATACGATTTTGTCGAAACTTTACCAGCCAAACACATGTTTAGAGACAGAGTAAGAGTCCAAATGATGGCAGGTATCTTCACAAAGTGGCAACTGTGGCAAAGTGAGCAGTGAGACAGTCACCACCAGCATTCATATTCAGTGTTTTCATTCAATCACCAGAAGTCAATCAGTGACCAGAAGCTCTTTTTCCCCAGAAGAAAAAAAAACAAAGCAGTGGACAGTATAGCAACCATGGAAACAACCCAGATTATCCAGGAACCCCAACAAACCCTGTTCAGGCTCGACAGAGTGCCACCATGTCTTTGAGACAACCCGTCTCCTCTGAAACAGCCACACCCAGTGGTTACACAAACCATCCTGTCATTCAAAGATCATATTTGAATCCTCATACAGACCTGATGCTAATCCTGGGGGCTTGGGCTGGTGATTTTGGCATAGTGGCCACGGCTGAATTTACAGGTCATGTGACACACTTTGACTTTCTTCATACACAATCATTATAAAAGAAACAAATTTAGTTGAGTGTTTTAAACACTGAAATTGTCCAATATTTGTTATCACAGTTTGAGCCATCGGGACCAACAAGCCGTACACTATGAGGCCAAATACGTGCAAGCCTAAAGAACTTTTTCAGCGTATGCACCCTGGTGAGCAACTTTCTTTGCAATGAATGGGATGCCATATTTGAACGAGGAGTCCAATTCTCTTAATACATCCCTGGTGCAGCCATGTGTCCTGTCCAAATGTCCCTGAACAAGACACCTGTATGCTGTGTGTGTCATTACAGAGAATGAACAAGATTTCACTTTATTTACATCTAGTGGTGCTTATTAAACAGAGTGAAGAAACAGAAAGATACTGCATTTCAATGACAACACCTGTACTGAATGAGTACTTTTGCACATTATGTACAGTTTATCCAAAACATCCATTGCACTAGCTGGATCTCTTCCAATTCCCTGTACTTCTGCACACTATACATCCCTATACACATTTATTGGAATCACATATTGCTGTACTGTACTAATCCCTCAACATTTCTGGTATCTTTGCACGCTAAGACCATAATGCTTTCAACAAAACCCTACTTTGCCTATAAATTCACTGGTATATATCAAAGCCCGACATGTATATTGACATGGACGACATTTTCGGTCAACATATTTTATGTATTATCTTTGTCGCAATTTGTTAATACATTTGAAGGGTCTTTATCAAAAATGTTTTCTTATGCTACATTTTTATGTTAAATATCAGACGATATATTGTATTGAGTATCAACCTGAAAAAACAGCAGTATTAGTTGGCTCTAGTATATAACTGTTTATTGCATTTGTAGATTAGAATATAACATTAATACGTGTTTATGGATGTTTTTAATCTCCTATTTTTTTTTTTATTATTGTACTGACACCTGTTCCAAAACAAAGGTGGATTGATGATTTTTTGATTGATATCTTGCCAACAGTAGCAGACCTGCTGTAGTAATAGTCAGCTGCCAGTGACTGTGTTTAGGTTTCTAAATGTAAATCAGGAAGTGACTGTACATTTCTAGTCAAGTTCTTAAATCATTTAGAGAGAATCAACTGACCGCTTATGTGCAGCGTTCAATTCTCATGGATTCTGCAATCGTCAAAAACATCACGTCCCCTTAAACTACCAGAAGATGCCTGAGGGCCTAACATCAAGCTACCATAAACAAGACCAAAACAGAAGAAGAGTCAGACTTCACAGATGAACAAAGAGAGCAGCGAGCAACAGGAAGTTATGTGGACGTCATGCGGGAAATTGTCATGCATCATTAGTGCAGGATGAGAAAGTGAAGTTAGCGGCCATAGAAGAGACAAAAATGTGGCGGAGAGGACGAGCGTCTCAAAGCAGACCAGAGAAGTGTGGACTCACCCAGACTGTTGTTCTCTTTAATGCTTTTCTCTTGTAGCTGTTCTAACCGCACTGTAAACAACAACAACAACAACAGCAGAGAGAAGCGTTGACTGACAGGAAGTCCCAGCCGAGCTTCCTGATTGGTCAGACACGTGTTCTGACCTGGCCACTGGTTGCTATGGTAACTCTTGTGGTGACCAGGGAGTTAAAGTGATTGGTTTGCAGGGTGCAGTGTGTCAGATTGTTAAAAGGTAGGGCAGGTGTGTGTGTGTGTGTGTGTGTGTGTGTGTGTGCGTGTGCGTGTACCCTGCAGGGCGGCGAGCCTCTCGTTGGTGAAGTCGTTGTCGGCCTGCAGAGCTTCGATGCGAGCCTGGAGAACCTGCTCCTTCTCCTCCATCTCCTCAATCCGCAGCTCCAACTCCCTCTTCTCTGTCGCTCCCCGCTGGGTCAGCTCCTCCTGTCGGCCCTCCGCCGCCTGGGGGGGGGGAGGAGGAAAATAGGGAAGACAACAAGCCGGGAGACGAGAATAAGACAGAGGAGGGGGGGGAATGAGGTGCAGGTAAATAGAGATGATGAGTGGTAGAGGACGGTCAGGGAGGAGAAGGTAAAACATGAGCCAAGATGGGAGAAAGGAGGACAGAAAGATGAGAACGGGTAGACCAGACATGGAAAGAGAAAATAAATCAAATGAAAAATATTTAAACAATTACAAGAAAACCAAGCAAGCATCAACAGTATATAAAATATTATTTCCTCTAAACAATCTGCACATTTAAATATATCCAGTGTTAAATCAAATATTACTACAGGGAAATTAAATCCTGTGCATGTACCTTAATTTTGTCAGTGAGTTCTTTGATCTCGTTGACGGCGGCATTGTACTTGTTGGCGAGCTCCCTTAGCTCTTCCTGGCCCCTCTCAGACATCTCCTTCAGGTGGGTGCACTCATCCTCCGTGTTACTAAGTGAGCGCTGTACGACAGCAGGAACAAAACAGTTTTAGGTTTTACCAACACAAGAGCCCCATGCCTCAAAATGATAAATGATCAACATAGTGTTCATACAGTATGTATGTGTGTGTGTGTGTGTCCTACCTCCACCTCTGACAGCTTCCTGACCACCTCGATCTTCTCCTGCAGGACTCTCCTCAAAGACTCCTTTGCCGTCGTCTCGTAGTTGTGTTTGTCCTCCTGAAGAGCCAAGAGCTCCTTACGGATTCCTTCCTCCGTCTGGGACTGTACAATTAGAGGAGAGGATATCTTAAAGTGGATGATTATTTTGATTTAATTTTGATCCATTTATTGCAGGAGATTTTGTATTTTCTTCATGAGTTATTCTGACAGAGCCACATGAGTGTGGCTATTACCTTAGAGTAAGCCTGTAGCTGACTGCCCATCACCTCCAGTCTGGAGAGCAGACGGTCTTCATCAATCAGAGCCTGGTGAGGACACACACTTAGTTTAAAGCAGTGTTGTTCATATTATGTGAGATAAAACGGAATGATGGGAAAACCTCTCATGCAGAGATGGTATTGTTGTAAAATTCCCAGTTGTAATGACCACTTTGATTTCGAGATTAATGGTATTTACAAGTTGGAACATGTCATTTCCGTACGATGTGATCACAGCAATACATTAAAAGGTGGAAAATATTTTACAGCGTAGTGTACTTTTGAAGGGTCAGAATGTAGTCTAAAGATTGGCATATAAGGTGCATATGGGGGGTTCAATCAGAGGTGGGAAATCAGAATACTATTACAGTATTCACTAAAATAAATCATCAAGCATCATTATACAGGTAACTGTATGATATACAATATAATGCAAGAGTGTTATCTAATATATATCATGTTATTTGTGTAACTACAGGAAACAACACAGTAACATTCAGTAATTAATACAGAGAATAACACACAAACAGCAATATGGACACTGCCACTATGTTCCAAAACAGATAAACTGACCAAAGACTTAACTGCCAGAAAGGGCAAAAACAACTCAGTGGATGTTTCATGACATTTGTACTCCTCTGTGTGTGAGTACAGGGCTAAAATATTATAATGGTATCTCCTACCTGCCAGCTGCTCTCTGAGGCCTCCTGAGTGTTGGCTAACAGACGCTGCAGAGTGGCTAGCTTCTGCTCCAACATCTGCTCTCTGTGTAAGGCCTCCTGACAGAGACAGGGAGAGACAGAAAGACAGGGAGGGACAGAGGTGGGTAATCAATGACTCAAATAAGAAAAAAAGGAGGGAAAAAAGCAAGAGGATCATTTATAGTGAAGAGAACATGGTTTAAAGTTTTATTTAAAATATGAACATTTAACTTAAATGGCTTTAATTTGCCAATTAATGTAAAACCATTTCATAAAATGATATGTAATCAGCACATTAGTTAACTTAAACTAGTTATATTAGTCACACATCAATGAGCAGCATCTGTCAACCTGTGAACCTCTGCATATGGCTGTCAATTCCCTGCTGCTTACTTTTAACAAGTGACATCTACTCCTCTTCGTTTGTGCAGCTGGTCAGTTATCAGACCATTCAAATTTCAATGGATATTAATCTAATAGTTTTGCAGTATTTGTAAGATGTCAGTTGATCGTAGGTCTGTTAGTTGACTGATGTTGCTTTGAAAATTTGTATCGGAACTTTTGAATGATCAGCTCTCGTGTTTTTGATCAAAGACCTTCACAAATCCAAAAAGAGGAGGTTATATAAGTATTAAGGAAAGATTCCTGTGGCACTTTCTTTAGAAATAATTTCCATCTTCTTCTCAGCTTCAGATCTTTTCTGTGCTTCATTGGTCAACAAGTAATTTTGTGTGATCTCCTCTCCTGTAATAAATCTGATATAATTTTGAATTGTGTTTGGTGAAGGATGGAAGATATATGCTTTGCGCTATATAATTAGGTTAGTTCTGATCAACAAGACAAAGTCATTTCAGATCGCTGCAAAGAAACGCTGCAGAGTTTGACTGAAAATGTTCAAAGCAGTAAAGGTTGCATGATTTGCTATCTAACATTAAAAATGTGTTATAACATGTCTGATGATTAATGAAAAAAACAACTTGTATGACTGACTCCCCAGATTTCCAGTCTTATTATTTAAAGTGTAGTTCCACAGAATAACCATTAGGTGTCAGTGTGTTACCTGTAGATACTGGGAGAGCTGGAACAGTTCCTGAGAATACATACTGGGAGTGTTGGCTGCAACCTATAACACACGTGCACACACAATGGTAACATGTTGACAGTTGTCTTGAGTTCATTCAGCTTTGTGTTTGAACTGAAGGTGGACAAACAGATGAAGAATCACAGAGGTCAACACCATATGCTGTATGTACAGAACACACAAATATAGGCAGTGTAACAGGCCAGGGAAGAAATACATGGATGCATTTGAATTATACACACACACACACACACACACACACACACACACACACACACACACACACACACACACACACACACACACACACACACACACACACACACACACACACACTGCCTGTGCATAGTACATACAGAATGAAGTCAATGTGTCAGCCTGGGAGAGTGTCTTCCTAAGCGTGTGAATCAGTGTGTGTGTCTGTCTTTTGAGACCTGGGAGGTGCAAGGATTGTGCTTTAGGACACTTAATTATGTTAGAGAAGTGGTTCAAATCTAATCACAGCTCCTCCCTGGCATGAACACACACTCTCTCACACACAGTCAGCTTCAGCCTACATTCCTCAGACAGGTTACACTGAGGCCCTGTTGTTCTCACTGTTGCAGGGTGAGGCAGCAGAGAAAGCTAACATGGTACAGTGTGCTACAGGTACTGTACTGTACAACACAAAATGATACAGTTTGCAGCCATACAAGAACTTTCAATTTATCAGGAACCATCTGATCAAATAATGAGCGAAGATTAAAATTTGGATTCTTGTAACCCCAAAGCAACAGGATTTCAGTCTCACAGATCACATCACATCTCCTGATTCTACAGCATTAGAACCCAGTTTCAGCTCCGAAAAGACAACAAATGGGCCAATGTTTTTAACTTTGGTGAACAAACATTTGCTGAACAACTGAAATCACATTTAGTCGTTCGCTTTTGGAGTCAAAAATAACGTCAACGTGTATCCGCAATGCTCCTTTTCGTCTCGAGGGGCGTGTCGTTGTCTTGCAGGCTGCCAGAGTGCCGGTGTAACACCGTAGGAATGAGAGACAAAGTAAACAAACTTGCACTGTAGCCTGCGTGCCAGGGGCAGACGGTGTGTTGGTAGTGGGGTATGTGCTGCTGCTGAGCAGCTAATTAGCTATTTAGCCTGCAAACTGAAGTTAGCGGTGCACTTTCCCCAGTGAGTGTTTGGTCGCTTGTTCAATGAGCTGGGGTGTAGGATATGACGTGTGTTTGTGTTTGTAGGTTAGATAAGAAGGAGACTTAAGCAGGAAAGCTAATGTGGTTATTGTTCAAAGTCTGTGGCTCTCTGTGTTGGGTAGCAGGCTGCTGATTGGCTCAGTGTGACTGTCTGCTCATGATAGATCATTACATAAATTGATAGTCCAACAGTTTACTGTTGACTTACTGCAAGATTAGGGGGCATCATCGTGAAACCAAAATATAGAAATTACACAATTTCTCCCTTTTGGTTTCTGATTTGTTTTTCTCAAAGAAGAAGACAGGAAGTGATTTACAGAGCAAATGTGTATGTTGTAGCAGACAAAAAAATTGCAATGTAATTTCCTTTGGACTTTTGAAGACACCTAAAGACACAAAGCACTGAGTGAATGGTGGGAAAAAACACTTTGCCCCCTGATCCACATGAAAGACTTCAGTAGTGCAGCAGCATAAACTGGCAGCAATCCCTGCATTCCTCTATCAGCTGACTACTCTACTCCGAGTGTGTGTGTGTGTGTGTGTGTGTGTGTGTGTGTGTGTGTGTGTGTGTGTGTGTGTGTGTGTGTGTGTGTGTGTGTGTGTGCAATGACTACTTATTCATGTGGAACTAACCCAACACACAAACTCAGCTCCGTCACTGAGGAGCATGCATACAGGTAAATGTAAGACAGAGACAAACAACGGGACAGGACGGGACGGGACAACAACACACACATTTCTGTTCTTACCTTGTCTACAGGTAGTGGTAACGGAGCCTGGATGACACTGAAAGAGAAAGAGAGAGGAGAAAACAGTTTGTCACCGTGGAAACAGCAGGGAGAGAAGACACATGGAGTAACCACGGCGACAGAAGAAAGAAAATGGTTCTTGAAGGTCTTGTGACACTTGGTTTTACCTCCTCGTTAAACAAAAACCCCATCACAGAACAACACAGTCGTTGATGTGAGATATTAAAATCTATACGTGGACTTTTAAATATCTGTGAAGGTTTTTTGGGGGGTTTAAAATTATTATTTTACATTCATTTATTGAATTTTTCCTTGTAGCAAATCAATTCTTTTAATTTTGTCCACCTCCTGTATAATTTCAAAAAGACTTGCTGTAGTGAATGCACACGGGAACCACTGACTGTACAGGCTTCAGGCTAAAGGGTCAGTCAAGCAGATAAACACTGCAGTGGCTGTGAAGAGTAAAGCATGGGGCTGTGCACAATGAGCCTGTCCTCAGTTATATGAGTGACAAGTCGTTTGCCTTTAGTTAGCTGAGCCAATCAAAACAATGTACCAATTATGTACCAATCAATCAGGGCCCAAGAGTAATTTCACTGCACTCTACACATGATCAGCATTATGAGCAGTACTCAGTGGAGTGGGGTGCAGAGCCCAGTGTGTCGTAATTAACATCAACAACATGTAGCAACAAAAGCACAGAGAAATTTGAAAAAGCAAAGAACGAGCTTTGCAAAGTCACTGGCAATTATCTTCAGTCAGAGAGGAAGATTAGGAGTAAGAACCTGATGACCAAGAAGAATTTAGGCACATTAAACGTTGTTGTCCTTTTCATCCATCACAAGTTGCTTTCAGGTTATATTGCTTACAGCTGTCATTTTACTGGTTAAAAGTTAAAATCTTGAATTTGTTTATTTAGTGTTAAGGATTAACATTTAACTGTGCAAAATAATAAATACGTTTTAATGTGTTTCATGTGGTACTGTCATGTTCCTTGTTTTGTTAGTAGTGCAATTTAGAGGTGCAACGAGAAATCAATAGATAGGCTGATCTAAAGAAAGTTAATCAGCAACCATTTTCATAGTTGTTTTATCAATTAAGTCATTTTCCAAGCAAAATGTCAAACATTTGATGACTCCAGGTTCTCAAATGTGAGATTTTGCTTCTATGTTTTACATTATAGTAAGCTGCATATTTTGGACTGTGCTCAAACAAAACAAGACATTAGGTGACATGTGGTGTGAAAACACTGATGTTTTATAGACCATATGGTTATGGATCAAGAAAATAATCTGCAGATGAATCAATAATGAAAATAATCCTTAGTTGCAGCCCTAGTGTAATTAAAATAGAAAAATACCAACAGCTCACACCAGTGCAAAGGGATTTCAATCATGTGTGGAACCGGCTGTCAGATAAGTCAACAAGCAATCAGCTTTTAGTTACCAAAGTTAACAAAATAGTTCACACATCAAAGCTAATGAAAAAACAATTACAGAACAATCAGAATCCACGAGAACACTAAACTTACAGCAGATCTGAGTCACACTGTGGGCTAAATTGGCCACCTTCACTTTGTACCCTGCACGAACATGACCATGGCCGTTTGGTGGAGATATTTATCCAACATACTGCATCTTACAGCATCACAAGGTCACAGAGGTTTGCTTTAGTGGGGGTGAAGAGTTCAAGAATGAAGGTAAACTTGACTCTGGTAAAAATATAACCTGACTCTGTTAATGTGTAACTGCCAACCAGCAGGAGAGGTGGAGACTGCAACAGCCCCTACAACAACTATGAGGAAATAACCCAGTAATTCACACTTCAGACATTCATATTCAAATATTTGAAATACTTGTGTACCAATTTCATTGTTAACGTAATACTACTTTAATTTTATATTGTTCACCATTTCACTATGCTTGTTTATCCGAGCTCACATTGGGCAAGGGCAGGTCACCAGTCCACAATCACTGGACTGACAAATACAGACAACCGTTCGACCTCACATTCTCGAACACTTGTGGTCAATTTGGAGGTAACCAGAGCACCTGGAGCAAAACCATACCATAGGCACATAGAGATTTGAACCTGGCACTTCTTGGTGTGAGGCGACAGTGCTGATCATTGTATCACTGTGCCACCTGTGTATTCATATTGTCATAATTTTTCCACCTGTAGCAGGAGCCGTTTACTGCACCAGCTGTTTGTAGCTCAAACATATCCTATTTATAATAAGTCTCAAATGCTAAGGGGAAAAAAAAAGGTTCAACTCTTAACTCTCAACCGATTTACACACTGCTATGGTCTTTATTCACTAAGAAAGTTTTAATGATGCAACCAGATTAAGTAAATCACTAGTTTGACAGTAGCTGGCTGTTACTGAATACCTAAGGGAAGACATAACACGCAAACTGATGGATTTACAAATAGCTAATCCAAGCCAATCCTGGTTATAATGTCATAATGTTTCTATTGAGGAACAAAATAATAGAGACCAAGAAAGAGACAAACAAAAACAACTGAGAATAAATCAGTACAACAAAAGCAGGAAAAAAAGGTTTGCTAGTACTAAAACCCTGGCAAGTTTTTATTCATCTAAAAAGCAGACAAGTAGACAGAAAAATAAAAGGGTGGGATGAGTACTTTCATTAGTGATTGCTGCTTTGTACTCAAGGCCAAAGCTTAGGTAAATGAATTGGATAAAAGACACTTCAAAGGGATAAGCCAATAATTTAAAAAGGACTTTGGTACATTTAGCACCAACAGAGCCGATTCTCTGCAGAGATCAGGGTTACTGCTACTGCTGTTCTCTTTCAGTGCGACAAACAACTTCCACACAGAAACATCATCCATCACAGTAAACACCGGAGACTTTCTGTGATTTCACTGTGCTGAGTTAAGTGTTTTCATATCAGAGCTGCATTACATCAAGCTTTGCTGCCGGTCCATCACCTGACAGTCAGGAACAGTGGCAAGTGTCCTCCAGGAAATAATCCTCCTGAACAAACTTCACTGTCTCATACAGTACAAGGGTTTTTATCTTTTATATTTTATTTTTATATATATATATATATATATATATATATATATATATATATATATATATATATATATATATATATATGAGTTTCTGTGAGCTGTGACAGCAGATAATTTCAAGCTACATTTCACATAGTCAAATTTAATTAATAAAGCTAACATAAATCACAATAACATGCAGTGTACTTTGCAAAAGGGTTATTAAAAACTAGATAAACTTAATGACACTGGCTATAATTACATACATGTACCTACATGGGTAAGAAATTAACTTTTGTGCTTCAACTTTTTGCCATATGAATTCGATTTTTAGTGGCATTTTTTCCAGGGCCAATTTAAAAAAGTACATTTACGCTGCATACAAGCAATTAAGCACTTATTTTAGAGCACTTTTTAGTGTACTTTCTTTCTGACTGCTATACACTGGTGATGGTAAGAAGAGGAATCCTGAAGAGGACTCTTGTCCTTAGTGGCTCCATCTTACTGTGTGGTTCCAACTATTTGTTTCTGCTACATTCATTCAGTCACAGCAGTCTGTCACGCTTTAATTTTCCTCACCACGGCAAACACTGTGCATAATGTTGTCTTATTTATCACTACTGCCAGCAGCAGTTCTGTCACTCAAACACAATCAACACAGCAGGAGGCCCCTGTTCATAATTACATATTTTTTGCCAGTTCATGAAACAAATAGCCGTTTTCCACAGTAGGCATTTGACAACCTGTAACCTGGGGCTTCACATAAGCTGAACTCATTGCTAGATTTTTACTTGTGTTTCCACTGTATTCTACCACAGGGATGTTTCAGATTTATGTTATTAAATAAGGCAGCAGCAGGACCTGTGGCATGGCTCTAGGGATGGCAACGTTGGTCTGTGTGTCATTGACTCAGTCGACTGCTTTTGGTCCGGACTGTACAATTTTTTTATGGCAATCCATACATCAGGTGAGATAGTTCAGACATTCACGATTCGCAGACATCATATCCTAATGATTTTGGAGATCCCCTCATTTTAACGAGGGCCACAGTGAGGTTCACACATTTAAGGTATTTAGACAAATCAAATTATTGGATGGCTCGTCATTGATGTCCCCCTCAGGAGGAATTGTAATAACTTTTGTGATATTCCCATTAACCTCAGGTTTACTTTTTAGTACTTTACACTAATAAGCAAAAGTTAACACGCTAACACGCTACAATAATATGGTGAACATTGTTAACATTATACTTACTAAGCATCAGATGTTCACCTTTGACCTCAAAGCACAGCTGTGCCCAAGAACGGCCTCACAGAGCCACTAGCATGACTGTAGACTCTTAGTCTTATGTCCCGTTTGGTGGGCGACAGAGGTAAACAGTTAAACGCAACGTCCGCTGTTGTAGTCTGGTCATAGATCTTTGTTGCATGCAGGCCATAATTTCAGGGTGTCATGAAAACTGAATTCAAAGCTCCACAGCAGGCTCTGTCAACATCGAGCTAATCACTAATTTCAAGTCATCATCAAACACTGACTGCAAAGACAAGACCAGCAGTGCTCCAAAATAACACATTTTAAAAAAGACGGAAAAAATCTGCAGCATAACATGACCTAAATTCACAGCTCTTCAACTATGGCTCACAAGAACATCAAGTCTGCCTACACACACACACACACACACACACACACACACACACACACACACACACACACACACACAGAGTGCAGCTGGACACAGGAATCAGTCATCCACATCACATCTAGCTGAGTGTCTTTTGCATGCGGTCCAGCAGAGACTGATGATGGAAAACACTGGCAGTAGTTTCCATCTGTGCCCTGCTCAGATATTTTTACCACTAAATAGATTTTACAATCACACCGTAACTCAGGCCTGTCATGGAGGATTCATGAAGCTGTCTTGAAGAACATTTTGACCTGTCCCACATATGGTTCAGCATCAAACTTCATTGCTTATTTGGCAACGACCGAAATATGTCTGTACCACAACTATCAAAAAAAGCAATCTGAAGCAATGTCTCATTAAATTTATTTTCTTCTTTTATGTTCCAATTTCATACTATTTTATTAAGACAAAGTTCTTGTAGGGCTTTTTGTGTTTAGACAAACGAAAAGAAATTAAATAAAAAAAATGGGGTGTGCCAGAAAAATATGTTTGTATTGTATTATACATCATGTTGGTATCAATACTAGTGCCAAAACCATTGCTGGATCAATGAATTAGTCAGTCTACAGAAACACAACACTCATTTTGATAATCAAATAAAAACTACTACACTAATGACTCATCAAAGAAAAATGCAAAACATTTGCTATTTTCAACTTCTCAAAATGTGAGGAAATGCTGCTTTTATTCCATATTATATCAATGTAAATCTTTGGCTCTTTGTTCATTGCTTGCATAAAGAATTCTCACAACCAGGTAACATTGGTCGTCTTCTAAGAGAATGAGATAACTGTCCACAACTCTACCTCTAAAAAGGAGATCCAATCACTCTTTGAAAACATTTGGGTTCCTTTTACACAATATGTGGAGCATATAGATTTAAATAATGTGATGTTTGTGGCGGACAAGGTCTTAATATGAGTGGTCATCTGTGGTTGCATGAATTATTTGATCGATCTGTTTCAAGTGAATTATATCTTTGAGTTCGGCATTGATATACAAATAACAAAAATATGGCATTAACAATGTCAACTTAACATTAAGGGCACCCTTCTGAAAAGCAGAGAAACTGTTTTCCTCTTTAATTATCTAAATTGTATGAATCTATTATTGTTTTTTATTATCTTAAATATTACTGTTGGTCCAATTTCAATGTTGGACTTTACCACGTTTGCTTTTGATATTATCCCTCATACTGGATGTGAACACATTTGCATCTTTATTTTTGGAAGTTTTCTGGAATGCTTTTGGACTGAACAGTTAACAGATTCATCATTAAAACAATTGAGAGATAATGAAATCAATAATGAAAAGAATCGTTGCAGCTCATTTGATGGCAAAACATATAGACACTAGTATCAAAACATTCCAAACAATGTCTGGCTTTAGTCCTTGAGTACTTCCCTACTTCCCACAGATTTGTACAGAAAGACTAGCTGATTTTAAAGCAATAACTTCAGAACAGAAGAAACAACAGAAGAGTAAAGGGTGCTTTCCACAAAAGGTATGGTCTCCCGTGTTTTTACCTGCAGACAGCATGGATAACATGAACACTGAACACACCAAGAAACCATGCTGTATGTTCTCTAGCAACTGTCAAGCACTTAAGACCTCCAACTTCATTTTGTGACACAGTGTAGATCATTCAGTACCTCATTAAACAGATACAATAACAGTCCCGGGCCTCGCCTTGTGTTGTAACACAAATCTTTGTCACAATCATATTTAGCAAAAAAACCCAATGAAAAATCAGCATCAGCATGTCCTGATCTGATCAGGACCTTCTAATGCTACAAATACTGGTTCAGATTCTGGACAGCCAAAACGTTACCTGTCAGGTCTTCTGCCTGCCTGTGTCAGCTGGAGATTTGTCACAGGACAAAGTTCACAGTTCGGCCTCTATCTCAGCCTGACTCAGCTACTCCTGTGAGAAAATGGGTCCTTTCTTCTTACTTCATTCTCTCTCCTAGTTTCAGACCGAGCAGCTGATTCCTCTCCACTTTTCCACAGCATGAGTGAAGTCATCCCATAACACAAACTTTCTTTCTACTCTTTGCACCTCCCCTATTCTGAGCAAAATAGCTGATGTTCTTCCTTTAACTTGTGCAAGTTACTGTAGCTCCACCCCTCCTGGCACTCACTCTCTGCCGCAGCTATAGTTCTCTGCTGTCTTTATGGTGTGCTGGATAACTAACCTGCCATTGCATGAGGGGGTGGAGTTATCTTTTTTTTTGCAAAAAAAAAAAAAAAAATCAAAAAGTCTTAATTTACAAGCTGACATTCAAAAGCTCCACTCACCTGAGAGAGAGCAATGGTTCTGAAAATGAATCATCATCTCTAACCACTTGATTGTGAGTGTGTGTGCGAGTGTGGGTGTTTTAAGGAAATATGGCAGGTGATAACAGACTGATAAGGGAAACAAAAGAGAGCTAGTGTCATGTACGGGGACTGGAGATTAACAATGGCGGTTAAACCCAAAACCCTTTGGAGGTGTTAAATCTACAGGTCTGACTTTTTTATTTCATAGTCATATTTTTACCTGGTAGAATTATTGTTTTTACCAGATAAAAGAAGAAGTCGCATGCAAGAAACTGAAACGGTTTGTTTTTGTGTTGTTTTCCACATTCTCCCCTGTGTGTGTCACCATCTTAGTAATAATAATGTGAAAGAATGACTCCACACTGAATCACTGAATCAGAAAGCTGCTGCTGCACGTTTTTAAACTTCTGGCCACACCCCAATCAGTGATGTCACAGCAGGTGTTTTGCATTAGATGGAAAACACAATAATATGGGTGCATTCACATCATCCACATGTTTCTTTTGGCAGAGCAGAGTGGTCAAAAGTTTTAAAAGTTTAAACTTCTTAAAAAAGAATTTCTCATCGAGTTCCTCTGGCTATCGATCTACGGAGCTTTCAAAGGTAAATTAATCAAACTATTCTTTTGAGTTCTCAGGTTCTCACACAGTTGTAATGAAAGATGACATTGAATCAGTTTTTAAAGAGCACAGATTTTGTCTAATGTATAAATACAGGTGGTTTGCTCACACATAGAGGGTATATAAAGCTGTATTTGGCAGACTTCCACGTGGCTAATGCTAACACCGGGGAGCAGAAACATTCTTTAGCTATTAATAAATCAGTCTGATTTAGCTTCACGTCACTCTTTCTCCAGCTGCACTCTATAGAGACAGAGCTGCATGAACTAACATACAATGGTCAAAAGGGCTGCCCTTTATTTAAGAGAATCTAGTTTCTAAAAAGAAAGTTATATTATATTTTACACACACACACACACACACACATATATACATAACTTGTATGCATCACTGATATGTAAGCCTATGCTGGTGTAATTTCCTCCATATTGTCCCTACAGTGGTCATCAAGTTTTGGAAACCAACTCTTTGTTTGCGAACACAGACAGCAGGAGCAGTCTGTGTTCATGCAGGTCAGGATGCTCGTCTGTGTTTTCCAGACTGAAAGCTGGACAGCAGGGCAGCAGATGGCACTGCCCACCATGGCACTGTGCCCCCGCATCACACACATAGATTCCACATGGCATCTACAGTAGCCAATTAAAAACTCTCTCTCACACACACACACACACACACACACACACACACACACACAGGTGGGACTCCCAGTACAGTAGGAAGTTCCATGCTGCGTCAGCTGCTGGTCTGCTACAGCCCATTTAAAAGTGCACATTTGCTGTACTACAATTTATGAACAACAATATCCTTCATTTTCCAGCCACTGAATTTGTGAGTGGTTAATAAGAAAACTTTATGGATCAATGTTAGCCAAAGAGAATGCTTACTCGCTTCGCCGGCGTGCCTCCATCCCATCAGGTAGGAAGAGTTTGATTGTAGACACGATGCAGCCATGGGTGACTGGAAAAACAAACAGAGTCAACCTCACGTCAGGAAAAATTAGAGTTCTGCAATAAAGTTCTCCATCATCAGTAAACATGGAAACTGTCCTCAACAAAACTATCACGATGACAAAAGGTTTTGTTCACTGCAGCTCCAATTACACTGTTCAGACCATAGACTGTATAAAAAAAGTTGACGTAGCCTCCGTGAATTCACCCATTGGTTTGTGAACGGCCGTTTGAAGCTGAAGTTCAGCATTTGTTTTGTTTTTTAGCTAGAAGTAACGTTATCACAACGAGAGGGTAGCACTGCCTCTATCCTGATTGGCGGTCGCCGTGGTAACAATTTGTCAATCACAAGGTAGCCCCAGTCATGCTGTACTGAAGAAGACTTAAAAATAGCGATTGAGACCATAAACTTATCAGAAGAATCTTTACTGAGGTAATAAATCAAGTGAGAAGTAGGATCATTTTCTCATTGACTTCTATACAATCACACTTTTTGCAGCCAGTGGAGGCGCCCCCCCCGCCGGCCGTTACAGAGAATGCAAGTTTAAGGCACTTTCGCATTGGCTTCACTTTTTAGACCCAAAAGGTTGCCACTTGGTTCAGACTGACGCAGTGACTACGTTTACGTTCATAGAATATTCAGTTTTTTGCTCTTATTCCAAAAAAAGACAATATTCCTACTAAGCTGTTTACATGACTAATGAAAATGGATTTTCCACTAGTACTCCTGTTTACATAAAGCCCTGCATACACTGACTAACATAAAACGCCTCCATGACGTACATCCTACAGCTATACTGACAAAACCTGTTGATATCAAAGTCTTTCAAAATGTAAAAATGTTTAAAAGTAGATGTGTTTCTTCTTTACAACCAGAAATATGGCCTTTGCTTTGGGGCATGGATCTTTACCCCAGCCTGGCAAACTGTTGGTTAGTTGGTTTGTTTACAACACATAGAGCTGACCGTAAACAGGCAAGACGTCATGTGTCACAAACTGCCGTAAAAACCCAAATTAACACGCATATTCTGAATGCGCTGCATAAATGATCAAAGAATGCTCCTAAAACCTGAATAATACCGGCATATCCTACGGCTTAATTGGAAAATGCTTATTTGGAATATCCAAACAGAATATGCGGTTTCAAATTTGGAATATTGTCATATTTCGGAATAATCGTTGAATATTACGTGTACGTAAATGTAGTCAGTGACGCAGGTTAAAGCTCGTGCTGACTACCGGGCTTTCAAATTATTACAAAAACACACGCAGAGTCACTGTGTGTGTGTGTGTGTCTGTGCCCCCCACCCAGCTTTTCCAGTTTTCCTGTTCATGTTACATTCATTTGGAAGAAGCTTTTTCCAAAAGAGACTTAAAATCTTTCCCCACATATAAACATTGGGATCCCTGCTCAGCTGACTCCTACTGTTACGAGCCTGTCTCCTACTGTAGGCACCACAACTAAAGCCCTTCTTGTTTTTTGCTCAGATAATGCATGTTTGAAAACTGTCATAGTGTCTGGGACAAAAAGGTCAAGACTTGGTGTGCCATCTATCATAGTTAATAATGTTACTTTGTCAAAGTTACATTATTGTTTTGTGGTAATGTAATTTAGGTGCTGACTGATAAGGAAAGTCTGAACTGCATGCCCTCAAAACAATATGGTAACTTTGACAAAAATTAAAGCAAACCTGATATTCATTGTGATAATTAATTTTCATATTGTTAATGAATGGAAATCAATAGCAGTGGGAAAATGCCTCTAATAAATATAAAACTTTATAGCATGCATTCAAAAATGGTCAGGTAACCACAAAAAAAGTACACATGACTTGTAGTTGAACAGCTAACACACGCTTAATTATGTTCTTCTTAAGAAAATGAGCAACAACTTAAATGTATTTGGTGTTAATTTTATCTAATCAATTTTGTGTAATTATGTGGTTTAGCAGTGGTGTTTGGAACTCTAGATTGGCATGAGGAAGCAGTGATGTTCACAGATTAACCTTTAATAGTAGTCACATATGAATGCGCTCGAATGCAGGTTGAACGCGTACTGGGTCTCCAGAATGAAAGGGGTATTAGTGGAGCTGACAATTTGACCTTAATATCTGCTATGCACGGAATGTAGTCTATGACCTCACAAGATGAACCCTAAGGTACCCTTGAGGGTTAGTTAAGTGTAATTATTTCAGGTAATATACAATATATTGTATATGTACATTATCAACTGCAAGGTTGGTAGAGGAAGGAAAAAGTGTTCTGTTATATCCTCATCGTATCCATCTTTCTTTGATTCTTTCCAATCTGAATCTCTCTACGCATACCACAAAATGTGTCCAGTACGAACAGTTTTTGTGTACTAAAATTACTAGAATGTTAATACGTTACTGTGTGAAAATATAGTCCATATGCACACGTACCTTTGCGTGTGTTCTCAGTGACGTCGACGCCAAACTGAATGATGTCACCGGAGAGAACCTCACAGGGTGGACTCTCCTCCGAGCCACGACTCAACCTCTGGCTGTTGATGAACGTCCCGTTGCTGCTCTTAGTGTCCTGCAGGTAGAACTGACACACAAACACAGCAGGTGAAGAAAGCAATAAAACATTGTCACAAAAACTCCTCAGAAGGGAGAAAACATTTTTGTTGATCCAAGATGACAGTAAACTTTCAGAAATTTACAACGGTCAATGGTAATTTTCAAACTCTATACATATACATATACTCTGCGCGCAGTGTAAGTATTTTCCTGTACTGTAATTTTTTGTGGAAGTAAAAAACTAACATGGTTCTAAGATTAACAAGACTACGAGTCTACAGCCATGCTAGCAGCTGTGTAAGGCTGTACATGATCTAAAAGGCTCAAGTTAACATGATCACAATGATAACATGCTGAGGTTGAGCAGGTATAATGTTTAGCATGTTCACCATCTTCATTTAGTGTGTTAGGATGCTTATCCCTAAACACAAACTGTCAGTTTTGCAGGTCAGTCAAACTAAATTTCAACCTGAAATGGGGGCAGATGGAAAGTCAGAGGATCACCAAAGCCGGTAGGCCTAATCTTCTGGAGACCATGAACATCAGCTCAAAATTTCATGGCAGTTCATCTAATAGTTGTTGCTATTTCAGTCTGGACCAAAGTGGTTGACCAACCAGCATTGCCACCATGGAAGCCATGCAACCGACATAGCTAGAAAGCGCACCAACACATTTTGACGGTATATTATTGCCCTGGTTTTCTTCCTTATTCTCCCACACACAAAACATGTTCACTGGTGTGTTTATCCCCAAATCCCTAATTTGCCGTCTATGAAGAAAATGCTTTCTGGTCTTCATGGGTTTTTTGTTGCAGTACTGCACTTGGCCACATGGACAAACTGGCAGCAATGCTGACTGGTATAAATGTTTTCGTTCCTCCATTTGCAACCCATCACTCCTCTCCTCCTGTCAGTACTTGGCTGTGTGACTAGGTGTTCATAATTTAATTATAAAAAATTAAGTTATAAAAAAAATAACTACAATCTGCAATCCGATTTTGAACCCAAGGCTGCAAGAAAATCAACTGGTCCTCAACCTGTGGCTGTTACAGCATTCTCTCTCTAACAACAAATCCACCACGTGACAGGAAGCAGATTTCAGAAGCTGAAGTTAGCCATGGCAGTCCACAACTAACATTAGTTGGAAGAAAATTATCATATTTTGTGTATCGAGAAAGGTATCAAGTATTATTTTTAATACTAATATTGAATCAAAGTTTAAAATTCTGGTATCCTGACACCCTTAATACAATGATACTGACAATACAGCAACATTTAACGTTATTTAAAAGCACTTAGTCACACAGCATGAATCTATGAAGACAACAGTAAAATACAAACAGATATGCAGAATTATTTAAGCAAAGACATAGAAATTAAGTGTGTACACACACACACACACACACTCACACGTCAGACAGGAAACTGAACACAAATCAAGCAAACTGTACATGCACAGACAAACAAGGTTAAATGCTAACATGCAAACATAAACCTAATTCAATAACACACAGACAGTAAGGTATAAATTACACCACACACACACACAGTCAGAGATGTGATCTGGATGCCTGAGGCCTGTCTGTCCTGTCGTTCCAGGAGTTTCATTCATCACCTCTCAGCTCTCCGTCATGACTGAAACCCACTGTGAGAGACACACATACTGAACACTGAAGAGAGGTAGGAGGGACTGGAGGACGAAAAAGGAAAAACAAGAGACAAAGAAAGAGAGAGAGATGCCGAGACGGACTGGTGGAGTTTGTTATTTATCCGACTGCAGTATGGTACAAAAAGCTACCAAATCACAGATCACAATAGCCACACACACACACACACACACACACACACACACACACACACACACACACACAGTTACCTCCTGTCCCCATGGTAACCTGGAGACAGGGAGGGAGGGACCTAACTATAGAGCTTTTCACCCAGCAACACCACACACACTATGCGTCACATACCTCACATATGGGTCTCAAACACTTATACCTAGTATGACAGACAGATCTGTGAAAGTCATCGGTCCCTGTCATTTGTCTTAAGCCCCTTTTACACAGCCTGTTCAAGGTGGAAATGTTGCTGCATTATTCGGCCTTGTCTTCTGTATAAAACATACGAACGCGGAACGGGGGCATTGTTGTTCTGCTGAGGTAGTAACAAAGCCGGATCTACGTCTGTAAACGAGGGACTTGGAAGGACAGGATGCCGATGCTGTTGTGTTACACGTTACACCTCTTTTGCTTCCGAAACACCGGATTGCTATCTAAAATCACAACTGTGGCAGCATTATGCCGGAATTGTTTGGTTCAGTGTAAAAAAGCAGAACCTGCATAATGACAGGCCTTCTTTACGACATTATTGCGTGATCTCTGTGTGAAAAGGGCTTTTGTCTTTAACACATGATTCCTATTAAACCATTTGACATGTTGACATTTGCTTGTTTCACAGTATTATTAGCAACAAGTCACAAAGCCAGTAAGTTATAATCAAGCAATACCTGCAATGAAATTGCAAGTAAAACATTACTACTCAACATTTTCACCTGCTACTCCAACTAATTGTACATTACTTCATTTCCCATACTTAAATCCAGGTGTCTATTCCTTCCACTCAGCTTCAGAGAAGTTCTCAGTTTCTTTCCGTCACTTGCAGGGTTGTCAACGTTTGATCTCCCGAACTAAAAATGAACAACTAAACCTTTATGAATTATACAGGAAGTCCCTTTCGTTTCCCCAAACAAACTACAGGTTTATGCTGAATCACAGTTGCTTAATTTCCTCATTTACTAGAGTTAGATGCCTGGGTAAAAATGAGGTGACATTGTGTAACTTTAAAGCACCAGTCATACTGGCAGTCCACCTGTAAGTGCGCTGATAACTGGCTCCCTACTAACTCAAAATAATGAAAAGAATGAATGACAGATTCAGTAGACTAACCTGGAAGCTTGTTTACAACCTGTCTGATCATCTGACCCCTTATGTTTCTTGACCCGTCTGCTCCGGGTACATTCATTTTCAAAAAGAAACCAAAAGGGACCAAAGAACAGTCAGATCTGGTCCATATACAACCAGGGATGATTAGAGCTGATCCAAAATGTGGTCAACCTGAACAGACCCAAATAGAGAGAACAGCAACACTGTTAGCAGCATGATGCCCCACCAATTAAAAAGCAGCCATGGTGGAAAAAAGCAGCAGTACATGTCATGTTTTTTTTACATGCCCTTTCCCCTGCACAGTTCACACTCATCACCAAGTTATTTTCATGCACTGATGATGATGCTAGACTTAATACTGAAAGTATAGCTATGTGAGTCTGATCCTATCAAATACAGTATTTAGGGCTGCAACAAACAAATAATTTTCATTATTGATTAATCTACCAAATATCTTTTCAAATAGTCGTTTGGTCAATAAAATAGGTGTAAAATAAGTGAGAAGTGCCGATCACAAATTCTCAACTTTGAGAAGCTAGAACCAACAAATGTTTAGCATTTTTGATTCAATTATCTTAATTTTCTGTCAATCAATCCATTGATTGATATATTGTTGCAGCTCTACACATATTTGCTGGTTAAACAAGGGACACAGTTGCGGTTTCTGTCCATCTGTTTTGCTTTCCTTCACTTTCCAGTCCATCTGTGTTTCTGCCTCTACGTTCATCCGACTGTTTCTCTACTACAGCCATTAGTGATTAATCTCCATCCCCATTAACAATTATGCAACAACAATAATCCTAGTGTCCTGACAACCACCGGTTTCCATTAATTTCAGAAGTGTATGAAAAACAAAGCATTGTTTAAGTTACATTATCCTCATATGGTAACTAGTATTCATTTAAGTCTGCTGAGCTCTAGTGCTGGTGAGAGGCTCCGATGTTCGAGACTGTTTGCCGTCTCCCTAAAATCCAACAAAAGAAAAACATTTTGAAAATAATTAAGGCCTTTTTATAAGCTTGAAATAATTAAGGAATAGGTGGATAATATTTCCACTCCATACAATATCACACAAATGCACCACTTTTTACCACTTCCACTTTCGAGTGACTTTCACCACCACCAACATTCCTGCACCACTTCCACCCACTAACAGAACATTTCTTGAGGAAACACTGCATCCCTTTATCCCTCTCTGTCCTCCTCCCTTTCTCTCTCCATCGCTCCTCCCTCATTAGTGTCAGCTAAATGAATGCCATGTAATTGCGTTTGGATTTTAATTTGCCCTCAGCCTCCAAAAACAGTGCAAACCATCAGCTGGCAGCCAACAGGCACGACAACCACTTAACCAGTCAGCAGGTCGACACATGACACCAGTTTGGTTGGACGCTGGGCGCACGCACACACACACACACACACACACACACACGTTAATAAACAGATAGTAGTAGTCAGCTGACAGATCTCTGGACCTGTATTTATCAAGTCTCTTAGAATCAGTCGTAGGAGTCACACTGAAAGTTTGACTACGACTAAAAATACTCACACCCCATTGTTGGACGTGAGATAATTTTTCCAGCCTCCTATATTCCCTCTCTGCATAAATGTCGCCTTTGCGAAAGAATTCCAATTTTGCTACACTCGCATAAAAAATAAAACACAATGAATGAATGATATCTTTTAGTTTTTCCTTAGTACTTATGCCCTAAAGTAAACACATTCATGAAATTTACAGCTTGAACTAGACAATTTGATGACTGCTGACAAATGCTTTTTCACCTGTCTTCTTGACAAAATCGTTGTTCTGTGGAAAAATACAAAGTTTATCTACAGTTAACCTGGTTCAGCAGTCTACAGTTAGATAACTCAAGTGATCTTACCATTTTTCCTGGGCCAAATTTCCCTTTGTGTCACTATTCCTCCACCACAGCACATGACAACTGTCTGGGGAAACACAAAGAGGGAATTCTGCACTAAAGAAACTAACTATGGAAGATGCCCACCTGATTTGAATAATTCAGCCCTCATACTAAGCTCAGAAAAATAGAACAAATATTAAAAAATATAAATATAACCGGAAACATGTTAGGAAGGGGGTCTTTTAATGGTCAGTCTGAACAACAGGAATAATTACAGCAAGCGAAAGCTGTTTCATTGTACATATGGGCAAGTAAGTATTGGTTTAAGACAGACTTGAAAAAATGTGCACACCTCCTTTTATCCAGTTAATATCTGCGAGGAGGACTGATGAATATCTTTAAAGAAAGTAAGCCATACTGTATTCCTTTATCAAGAAGACTTTTATAAATATATATAAAATTGTACCACCTGCTGGGAAGTCCCAACAAGTCAAAATAGCTCTGCGGCTCTCCTACATCTAAAGATTATATATATGATTTTCCTTGGTTAGGAAAGATGATAAAATACTTTTACTAAAAGCTTGACCAAACATCCTTTACTAAGAATCTTGGGCCAGGCAGGACAGATTTCCTACCCAACTTGATAAACATGTTCCATGAACTCTCATGGCCTACCAGAAAACACTGAAGGAGGAACACTATACTAATAATCAATAAAATGTATTACTGTACAGATCAAAGAGCTACTAAGGGTCAACCCTCAGGAGTCAAGTGGAAGGTCAACAAAGAAGAAGGCATGAAATTTGTGTTAATAATTACAGTAAAGGTATGAAGAGGCTCCTTTGTGGGGCTGGATGTCAAAGGATTGGTCACACCACAGGACTGGAACTGAGGCGTGACATTTCCTCCATAGTTTCTTAATGAATTGAGCTGGTCGCGCTAAAGGAAGCGAGTCATGACTGGTATGATAAACCTGTTACATTAACACTGTTGATGAGCAGAGAAAAGAGGCTTGTTAGGCTAGAGAGAAAGAGAAAAAGATAAGGGCAATGAATAACTGTCACCTTTCACACATGGAATCTGTCACGTTGCTCAGTTCATCTATCTGTTTAAATAATGTATTTTTAATGTTAACGCATACAGAAGGTCTCTGTTCTGGAAAAGTTCCATGTTGACAGTTCAAACTAGGCATGTCCTGATCAAGGTTTCATTTGGCCGTGGGCCCAATCCGCATTTTTTAATATTGGGTATCTGCCAATACTGACTCACTCTGGCCCTGTTCCGACCTGGCATTAACATCGTCCTGGGTGATTAGTTCACAAGTGGACAGCTCTGAGTCCGTCAGTTTACATCTGTCATTAAAATGCGTCTCCAGTGACCACTAGTGATCGGATCTCTATTCTCCGCTCTATATGCAAATAGAATAGAAAATCAGAAAATGTGCCTTAAACCTGCATTCTCTATAACAGCCGACAGGGGGCGACTCTACTGGCTGCAAAAAGAATTTAGATTGTATAGAAGTCATTGAGAAAATGACCCTACTTCTCACTTGATTTATTGCCTCAGTAAAGATTCTTCTAATAAGATTATGGTCTTAATCGCTAGTTCCAAGTTTTCTTCAGTACAGCATGATGTTCATTTAGTAAATTATGGTCACATTTAGATGAAAATAGACGATAAAGCAGCATATGCCTTAGAGCGGGGCTACCTTGTTATTGACAAGTCGTTACAGCGGTGCCCGCCAATCAGCGCAGCGCTACCTTTTTGTCCAAATATCACTTCTGGCTCCAAAAAACCAAGACGGCAATGGCAAAATTGCAGAACTCGCAGCTTCAAAATGGCCGTCCACAAACCAGTGGGTGACACCTTGGAGGCTACGTCCAGTTCTTTTATACGGTCTATGCCCAGGACACATTTGCGTACGCACTGCTGAAAGAATGTGGACACACACCTCCAGACCACCTCCAAATGTGGCCTGAGTGATCGTATCTCAATGTGTCCTCAATCCGTCTTGGGTGTGATCACACCAGTATCTAGAGCTGTCCACTTGTGATCCGATCACTCAGGATGGATGTTAATGCGAGGTCTGAACAGGGCCTCTGTTGGAGTTGTGGGAACTACAAAAACACTCAGTCCTCTCTCCCTCATAAAAGATATTTGGCCAAATACAGACACCAGCTTGCAGAAAGCACACAAACAAGTTTACTTTTTGGCCTGCCATCAAGCTACAAGGTGGAATTAACATTGATTGACCTGCAGCCTGCAACGTTCAGCATTTTAACCAGTGGAAGATGGGGTCAGCCCAGGTTACAAAAAGAGAAGCAGCTAGCTGAATGTTGTGTACACTAAGCTTGCCAAAGGGTTGGCATCACTGAGAGCTGCTTGCAGTCTCTCAATTCGCACTACTTACCACAACATTCTGCGTCATCGACAAATACCTTTTCTTATAACATGTCCAGTGTAATCAGTAACCAAAAATGTCCTCACAGTGGTAACACTATTGTACACTGCTCTTTACTAATGATAATTAGCGACCACACTTTCATTCTCCACACAGCTTTCATAATGTAAACAGAACAACAGTGTAACAGACCGTCTGTCTCTTCACCGTCTTCTTGTCTTCCACTAACAGAAAAGGCCCATCATTGTCGTTTTCGTTTCCCTTTTTAAGCTGAAGTAAGATTTAAACAAAACAAAAAACTTCAGTAAACTGATCTTTTTCCATTGCAGCTGCTCACCTTGAAGCTCGCTGACATCCATCACCTGCCAGCTCAGTGAATCCGTGCAACTTCACTGGTGTCTGAACTCTGAGTCACTCACCATTATGCCCAAATTATTAATCAATCAAATGTTCACTCTGATATTCAGCAAAATGCTCGCACTGTAGAGCCCAGCTGTGGTCAAGGAGAGCAGTGCTGCAACAGCACACTGGAGGTGGAAAAAATACACTAAAGACAGGCTCGGATTGGCTATATTTTAGCCGATAACGATGCATTAAAACATGTCCAGATCAGCACCGATACCAGTTCTTGGGAACGGCATATCCAGTTCAAACATAATGGGACCATTTTGGATAGTGCTGCAGTGCTCACGTGATATTTGACAACTTCCACATGAACCGAGCCAGACCAAGTTATGCATAATGTACGTGGTGAGAGATTGCTTGATATGACATGCCGTTAAGCTGTCATCATCCTCAGCAGAGAGTGAGAGCAGATCTCAAAATCTTTAATCAGAAGAGTTAACCTTGAGGTGCTTTTTCAAACATGATGCTGGCATGTAAAAGTGGCAGCACATTTACAGGTTATGTCTGAAAGAGGTTGTAGATGGAGAGTTTGTTGGTCCCAATGTGTGTCAGTGCGGAGAGCCAGCAGAAGCCTGGACTCCTGCCACCAATTCCAAAAGAGGCCGTTTGCTGGCACACAGAAAGAGGGTTTTATCAGTGAGCATGTGAGCATATTCCTGCAGCAGTGTGTGCGTTTCCTTGAAAGGTGAGTGTTGGTGTGCATGTGTTTCAGCTACAGATTTCAGCTGCCTATTTTCAGCTGACTATTTTCAACCCTGTCACTTTAGTGGTCTATACTTAACACGGGGCGGGGGGTCATTTCACTCTCTGTGCAACTCAACTTTTTTTTATGATATTCTATATAGCATTATGTCCATTTAATAGCAGCGAGCCTGGTGCCAACAAGATCAAATCAATCACTTCATACACTGCAGTATCATTTGAGACAAATACTTAATCATTAAAAAATGATGCAGAGATTTTCGAATCTCGTCACAGTTCTTCATTTGTCGAAAAATGCCTTTTTTAAATGCTTTCTGTAGTTCAATTACAAAGGAGGTAACTACAACAGAAGACGCATTTCTTTTTTAAACTGCTGCAGTGTCTGGAGAATTACTTTTGTTATAATTCAACTAGTTAACCTAACCATATAAGCCACATGCTAAGATTTAAGCGTCACGTGTTCTGGTGGCTGGTGGTGACTTCTAACAACTTGAAGGGAGATGGTGTCGACAGCATTCTCCTTCCTGTCTGAGGAAGTGTTGAAAAGCTGAAGACTGAGGATGAGTTGCTTCACCAGATAGTAGGACAAACTGGTTCACCTGTCGACTGGAGTTTATTCTGGTCAAAATGAACAGCGAGTAGACATACAAATAGTAAATGGGCTTTAACACCCACGCACTCTAAAAAAAAAAAAAAAAAGCATTGCTTCTAACTTGCATTATGTATGGACAGGTTATGAAACCTGCTTCTAGCTCAGTAATTTCAAGATAGTAAAAGTTAATGTCACGTGTCAGAAAGATAATGAGGTGGAAAAGAAGACAAAAGACAAAAAACTGGTCAGTCATCAGGCTTATGTAATGTGGAAAATTCTAACAAAAAAAGGTTTCTGCAGGAAGAAACTGACATATTGATATATCAACATCAAAAATCCACTATTGGACCTGCTTTAGTTCTTCCCTTTATTACTATAGTACTTAATACTATAATAATTGAAATACCTCCATATCTAACTATTCTCCAGGCACTGTGCATATTCTACTATTGGCTACAGTAAAAGTCACAGAGAAGACAGCACATTTAGCTAAAAGATTAAAAAATAGACAGGTGAGGGTTTATGCTAGTGTTGTCTTATAATTCTTCTTAAAAAGTTGATATACAAGCATTTTAGGTGCATTTTGGAGTTAATAACTTTTTTTTTTTACAAATATTTTGTATACCATCACCCAGACACTAATCTCTAAAAACATCTGCATATGAATGCAGGATCTGTGGGCAAGGGACCAAGATTTTGTTATCGGAAGTGCTCTAGTTCCCATTTGTAGTACTATTGACCAATCATGTTTGAGCGGGATTTGGTTGCATGCAGGTAAACACGCCATGTGGAGAGGTAAAAAGTTGGAATGCTTTGGCCAAAATGAAATCTCAGAACCCATCGGCTATGGTCTGACAACAATTAAGCTTTTTATTAGCATTTTTTTTTTAAAATGTATCTGTATTCATATGCACATATCTCCAGAGATTGATGAAGATGAAAAATGACCTGATGCTCTATGCCGTTCCTGTGTCTGACTTCCTGCCCAGCTCGATCTGCGGCTTCCGTCGTAAAATAGACTTGGCGTATTTTAAGCGGAGCAGAACGGAGATGCTCTTCTGAAAATGTGCTGCGACCAGTAGCGCAGCTGGAACACAGCATTCGAGTACTGATGTGGAGGTTAATTACCATGACAACAGAAGAAGCTTCAAATATAGTTATATAAATAATTGAGAGATAATTTACTGATATTTGATCACACTTTTTTTTCTTCCTTTTTTGTAAAGTGTAGCATAGTGCCCCCATTTGTATCTATTTGTATTACCTAATTTCCCTTCGGGGATGAATAAAGTAATCTATCTATCTATCTATCTATCTATCTATCTATCTATTGAATCAAGAATCAGTGTTGAATTGACAATTAATGGAATTGCGATTCCCAAAGATTCCTACCCTTATTTCTAAAGCTCCATTATGTTATCCTGCTGCAGGATCTTGATGCAGTATCTATCACTGAACACACACATGCACAATGCCAGCGCAGAGTTTGCCAGGGCGCATTTCCTGCCAACAGTGTCATATTCCTCATATTCACACACACTCAAATATAAAGAGAGTTACAGAGCTGTGTCCCGTCTGTGTAACAGCGTTCTGGTGCTGTGTTGGTATTCAGATTGAGGCCATTACAATGCTGTGGAATACCGATACCAGACAACGCCACTGCTCTGCTGTCAGCACTGCTCTCCACTGGCTGCCTAGTTGACTGACTGATTAGCTTCCTGGCTGTCTTATTCACAAACCTACTACCTGCACTCCTGTGCAGAAACAGACTATAGAGGCTGGTTGCGTGTGTGCGTTCTCATCATAACCTAACAACTAGACAATAATCTTTCATCCAGCACAAACAAAGCCTAATGTGCATCTATATAATGACACATCCTGGAAAAATAATTGCTATCATAACAAAAGTGTAACACCCAGGTCTGACACCTGCAAAAACTGCCATTCATCCTAAAACTATTTATTTTGACCTTAAATCCACAATACCTAATTATATAGCCAAGACAGGCTGTAAAGTGCATCTCTCTCTCTCTGCACAAGAGCGAAGGACGTTATTACCTGTTTTAACTGTTTTTTAAGGATTAAAACAAAAAGTGTTTGCACATCACCTATAGAGCTGAAACTGACTTCAGACTGTTTGAGAACCAATACATAATTTGTCAATTTTTGTTTTTAATGCAACCCACTTAGCCAAAACTACATTGTATAATTTATGTTGTTTTGTTAATTTGCACCAACTCTGTTGTTTAAGTGGTCAAGTCATTTCATAGTTGTTGTTGTGTTGTGATAATGTATTTTACATCAGTCTAATCTGCTAAGGGCAACAGGGCATGCAATAGATCAGAGTGACATTTTACGATCACTCCTGCTGGAGTACAAGGCACAGCCTGTTGCTCTTATAAAACACATTTTAAGTCGGGACAGATGATTACAGATTAAATATTACAGGTTTTTCCCAAGGTATCAAATAGTAGTTTACATTTCAAATAAAACAACAGGCTGACGTGCTAAATAATAGCAACAACAACACATCACTGACCAAGAAATGAGGATTGACCTGTCCAGGGTTGTTTCTCCATTCTGCTCGAGTCATCCGAACATCCTTCACACTACCTTGCACTTATTTCCATCACAGTGGAACTACAACTTTTGTGATGAATACTCAGAGGTTCAGTATAAGCAGACAGGAGCTGAGGTTCTCGTTAACAGCCACATATTTTTGAAATTATAAAATCAGATATAAACAGCCAGAGAGCAATGCAATACATAACTGACCATGGATCCAAGTATGAAAATAAAACACTGGAATTATAAAACGACAAGGTTTGCTTTCACCTGGCTTGAGGGATTTTCCCTCTGTGGAGCCCAGCACAGGCTTCTACTTGCCGACTGGTATTTACACCTGTTCAAACCTCGAGGCTTCAAGCTGATAAGGCTCTTAAACCATTAATTCATATAATAATTTAAGTCTGGATTTCCCCTGCATTCTTTTCACTTCACCACTCTAAATCCTCCACAGAGGGCTGACCAAACGTGACAATGGCCTGCAGAAAAGTGCTGCAGATCCTGATGTGAGGTATTGCATGGGGCATATAGGCCGCCAGCAGGGAAACAAGCAGGACAAGAGAAGACAAATTTAGCTCCAACATCGAAACACACATAGCTGCAGCACTGATGCAGCAATATTTACATTCGCTAGCAGACTATTAATGAAGCTGGAAGGCGGACAGTTCAACATTTTACCTTCCAACTATCAAATGCTAATCTGCTCATCAACCATGTGCCTCGCCAAACCAGAATCTGACTAATAAGCTTGAATTAATGTAATATTTACTGGGTGTAGCTTTGACACCAAAAGAGTGTTGTATTAACACATCAGTGTCAGGGCTCTGTAGGTGGGGTTACCACACGTAGTTCTGACGTGTCACAACCGTATCCTCAAGAAGGATAAACTTTGTCACATCTGGTCAGCTGGCATGTGTTAAGGTTCATTGTACACACTCACTGGATAAATGAATGACAGATAACTCAGTGATACAGCTGTATTACAGAGATCTCCACTGAGAGTCCTAAATCTGGTTTAATCTGCTACTTATCTGCCTGAGCATGCCACTGACTGACTGACAGGCTGTTCAGAGGTTTCTCAGGTTTATTGAAAGCCTGGTTGGTTTAATGACAGTCACTGACAGCTACGTAACAGCCATGTCTGAAGTATGAGGATGATTCTTAGGTACCATTTCAAGTCATTTTCATAACACATATACTGACTGGTCATTATAGGAAAAGCACAGGCATAACATAAATTATGGGTCAGTTCCATTAAGTGCCCAGATGAGTCATGCCAGTGAGTTGTTATGCACAATACCACGGCCTTGGACCTGGTAAACCTACCTGGAATGCAGCCTTCATTGGCTTTATTTAATCCACGTGTTCTTTTTACACTAGTACAGTTGGAAATCAAAAAAGGTCTAATTGAGATGGGTATTGTTTAAAATATTTTGATACTGCTGCCGTTACTGCACAGATGGCAAAGAGACTCATTTTTCCAAAAGCTTACTTTGAAAATGTAACAATGTCTTTCTACAAAGCTCTAAAAGGTGAAGTATGAATCTGGTGTCATTCTATAGTTTTCTTATTGTCAACAAATCAACATAAAGGCCAAAACCAAATATATCTTAGTCTGTCTCCCAATAATTCTGGACTCCCCTACCCTTACTGTGGCTCTCAGCTCCAAGCCCACTGGTTCCTACTGAAATAGGATCTTGAAAAACTGATCTTTAAAAACTCCTCACAAAGTATAGATTTGTTTATTCTGGTCTATTTTTCAGCAGTGTACTAATAAACATTTGGAAATTTTAAAGCAAAGAGTACTTTGCATTCAATGTGTCCATCTTGAGAAAGTTATCCAAAACAAACTTAAGACTGTGAAAAACAACTTACATTCATCATCTGCAACATTGTTGACCCCAAGCATGGTTATATAGTTTTTGTTTTGTTTTCGCAGAATGTAAACAAACTTCCGCTGGGCTTGACATATGGTTGCTGTAGCAGTAATGATCAAAAGAAAGAGCTATAATTGTGAAAATATTTCATGATAGGCTGGAGTCCTGGAAGCCTGTTGACAAAAACTATTATATATACACCATGTAATTACAACATATTTAATCCCATTTCAATCGGGAGACAGTTTTCAAAGTTACAGAGGAAGGAAGAAGTAAGCAACCGTTACTGACATCTCATCTGACTGTTTGTCATAGAGACTGTCCGGCTGTTCCCCTGGTTGGACTGTAGCCGGTCTGATTGGCTGGATCTCAGCTTCTTTAGCACATTGTTTCCCAAACTGAGGTCCCAGGACCTCCAGGGTTAAGGAGAAGCAGCTGTGTCTGATCTGACCTTCCAATGATGGCTGCTACTTAAATAAAAACACACTTCATTATTTTCTCTAAGAGCCCCTCAGATATTCATCCCACCAGCTGTGCTCGTGTCAATTAGTTCATCCTTACTTCACAGTAGTCAGTGTCAAGGCAACGGGCCCAGCGGGAGGCCATGACATCGGCAAAGCTACAGTACATAACATGTAATCACAGTGCTACAGGACTCAGTCCTTAGTCACATTTCAGTCTGGCTGCAAAACAATTAAACTGACCAAACATAAAAGAAATCATGTTGTGATTTTTCCAGCTGCTCCAGAGGAGTCTGAGAACATGTTTCAGTGATATTAAAACATCAGGTCTGTAAGTCCCTCAGTGGAGTGAGGGATCATTGTAGAATATCTTCCAGTCTCACAGTAGTAGTAGGCCCTGCTCTGATGTACAGAACTATAACATCAATAATAAAGCAATCTGCTGGATCACTGAGTCGACTGATTGGTTAATCAATCACAGGATGGGACCAATCACACCTGTTTCTCTCCAGTGCACACTTGTCACACACAGACAAGATGGAGGTGACAACTGCTCAGCACAAAAACCATTAGAAAGACAAAGTGTCAATATGTGCAGTAAACATATTCAACAACAGATTTCACTGACATTTTACCTTATCCTTCTTTTGGTTCCTGAGTGGTACTCCGATCACAACGCTTTGTTCACAATGCATAACAACTCATGTGAAAGCAACAAGCTTGCCTCAAACTCCGTTTCAACATATTAGAGCAAAGTGAAACTGTCAGCTGGTTTTTGAACAAACCTAAACTGCAGACTCATGTGACAAACAATATTCTTACTGCACTTAAGAGGAACCTGCAGTTATGAGGTATTGGTTAGGCAAGCCAGGTTTATGTGCTTAATTCCTCTGTTCATGTCTGCTTGCTTGTGTGTGTGTGTGTGTGTGTGTGTGTGTGTGTGTGTGTGTGTGTGTGTGTGTGTGTGTGTGTGTGTGTGTGAGTCTTCACATGAAAGAGTGACTACTGAGCCAGTGCCCTTTAAGAGTTTCCATAATATTTAATTTCCGTAATTTGTATGCAATGTATTGTTATTTGTATGCACTTACTCACTGTGTTCTAATTGTACACTGAACACAAATTCTGACCACATTTATGTATTTGGTGCATGCATGTAGTACATGTGAAAATTAAATAAAAATGTTATAGATCCTGAACTGTATTGAATATTTGGCAATACCAATATGCAATATAACAACAAAAAAAGTTATAATGCTTACATTCCATTTTTAAAATACACCTAAGACAAACAAAAATTGTATGTAAAAGTTGTCACAAAGCTATATGACACGATAGAGATGACAGAAGCAGTCAAGATTAAATTAAATTGTAAATAACCATTAATAACAATTATGAAACATAAATATTAAAAATGTTGTACTTCCTCTGTCATACTGGTCTATCTGCAATCACACTGTATACACTGATGCCAAATGACCTGCAAAAAGCCAATATCAACCAATAAGATCAGCCACTATAATGTGAAAACAATATGATGATTAAATATACAGAGAATTATCACTGCAGCTCCCCTGGGTTTTACGAAGCTTCATAGTGAGTTTCAGCTCATTGTTCAGCTGTCTAGCCCACAACTTTACTGTTCTGGTTCACTCTCACTGCTCTCATAGCGTCATTTTTTTGGCCACAGCAGACAGCTGTTTTCATCAAAAAAGCTCTAAAACCCCACTGCACCCTGTCTGCTCAGCACCAAACAGCAGACAGACACAGTTAGCAACTAGCTATTGAACATAGCGGAGCATTCAGCAGATCAAGAGCCAGATATTTCCCACAGGAGTCAGCAGAGACCAAAAACAGAGTTTAAAAAGGGGGTGAATGTTGGACTTACATTGATCAGGTGGCCAAAAACAGGAGTCAAGATGAATGATCATGTTGCTCCATAGTTGCTGGGTGTGTAAATAAGCAACTGTTTGTTAACAAGTTTGCTATTTCAACTTAAAAAGTGATATGTCAACGTTGTCTTCACAACTTAATTTCGTTGGCCCCAAGCGGCCAAAAAAATATCAGTTATTGCAAGTTTAAGCAACACAATACACATCGAGCCTTGAGAAAGACTCCAAAAACCATCAAACTCCAATAATTCTAATAGTGTCAAAAATATCATCATTATCATTTGGCGTATTTTATGCCTTTATTGCATAGCTGACAGTATAGAGATGGGGAATGAAATGCAACAAATCTCTCTGGACGTACAAGGACAGGGCACCCAGATTTACTGTAACTTTATTTAAATGTGACATTAATTTACAAGATGTTTAAAATGGTCTATCTGCAACCTTGCTAAAGGCTTGCACATATTTTTAAAAGTCTGCCTATTAATCAGAGCCAATCAGTGACTAGGTTCATTATATTGAGATGGATGATTGTTTACCTGATAAACACACACTCACACAAAGTGCCACCATAGGCCTCTTTTACCATAAAAAAAACCTCTGATCATAATGACAAAAACAAATGGTCTTCTGTTTAATCCATTTCAATACAGGATATATTGGTGAATAACTAAGTGCCAATTAATCAGTGTATGTTGGTGTGTGCATGTTGGTCAAATCCATGTGTGTATGTTTATCTCTGAAGAAAGGAAAGGATGACACTGCTGCTGTCATTATAAATAGCTTATGCTGTGGGCACACACACAAACACACACAGGGTATTTCAAAGTCCCTGCATGCCACATAGTTGGGTAATCCTGTGGCTGTCTCAGCCTGTTCAACCTGTTCTACAAAGAAACTACAGACAAACTGAAGCCTCACAACGACAGATGCTACAACACACGGATTTGATCCATCTGCTTCAAATCTCAGACCTGTGGATTTTAAAGAAATTACAGGTTGGTTCCCCAGATTAGGATTACATCTAGTCCTAAACTGGACTAAGGACATTCCTCAATGGATATCTGGCCTGATTTTTGTTGTCCAGGACTAAGTTTAACCTGTCTGAAACTTTGATTTTGTTGTTTTATCTTCTTGGTTTATCACACAACAGGGAGGATAAACAGGGTGAGCTTAAGATCTTGCCTATAGTGTTCCCAAAAATTAAATGACTTTTATGAATCAGGGCACATAACAAAATAGACATAAAATATACTATATTTTTTACTGGATCTTTGTGTTTAAAATCTGTGGAAAAAAAACAGACAAGACGTATTGATTTTAGAATAGCTCGTATTATTATGGCATACATACTAACCTTCATGGTGTTTAAGTAGAGTGGAAACATAAACAACAGCCAGGTTCATAACCTAAACAGGTTCTGAAAGGCTTCAGGTATGGAAAGCTCCATTTTACCTTGACAAGGGTAAGAAGGACCAAGTGTGTGTTGTATTTCTTTCATTCAGGTTGATACTGCACAATTACAGGCAGAGTTTGCACATAGAAGTCTCGCAGCACAGTCGCTTGTCAATTGGACAGGGTTTTGATAGAATGTCTTCAAACAGGAAAGATACATTGTTCTGCTTTTAATTCAACTTTCCTAGCGTAAGGAGCAGCATCTGTGCCTTTCTACCCATAATCCTTTGAGTTCTGGGGGCACTTCCTGTGCTCAATTGGGATTGTGTGTTACCCTTTGAGTACACTGTTGGATATGTCTACAGGAGGCAACAATCCAGAGTTGGATGTTTCCCTCCAAACATGCTTGATGTGAACGCACCCTTAAACAAACTGAATCTGTTCAGGTCTGAGAGGAGTTCATTCTCAGGAGAACGTGTGTGTTTATGGCAGCACTACAGGCAATTTAAATATGACTGGGATTCATTTTGAGGTGACACACTGTGAGGATATGGTTCACGAGGCTATCGTAGAGGCTTCTCTGCTGAAGAATTTCAGATAACGTAAAAATCCTGGGGGAAAGTCAATCCTGAGGGGAAACTGCAGTAATAAAATCAGCTTGTCATTGTCATCTTCTCTTACCTTGCCGGTCTTGTGGTCAAACCAGACCAGGGCATGATTCCTGGACAGCACCTTGCAGTCGAAGGTGGCATTGTTCTGGGCCGGGCGACACCGTGCCACCGACCTGCCGATCTTGACTGGCTCATCCAGGTATACATGCCGCTCCTGGAATGGGTGCGAGTTGGGACGGCAGGCGAACACGGCCAGCGCTGAAGGCATTGATTTTGGCTTGAGAGTATTACTCCAACCAGACACGAGGGACAGGTTTTCTTGATCCAGAGTGGCAGGCTTCTGTTGCAATCCCCAAAGAATAATCTACAATATCTGTGGCCTATAGGTAGGCCGAACTGTTAGTCCTCTCAGCTTCTAGGCACTAACTAATAAACATTGTCCACTGTGCACAGCCCAGGCTGCACTGCTTTCCCACTTCGATTTAACAAGACTCTCCTGTGTTTGAAAAAAATGAAAATAAAAAACAAACCAACAGGTATCAAAAAGACAAGACATTCCCTTCACTGACTTGTCCACCAAAGCTACATAACGACCCTTACATCTGACAGCAGGCACTATGTACAGACCAGGGTGCCATGTGTCAAGACATACATGACTGAGTATAGCACTGACAGTCTGGCAAACAGCCTCCCACGTCCATCAAACTACTCGAGCACTGAGGCAGGAGAGGGAAGCCCGTCAGCCACCAGAGACTCGGTCTTTAGTCCCCCCCAAGGCAGCAACAACTCGCGCCAGTACCTGTGACCTCCGATCGCACGAGTGATCAATAAAGGAAACTATCTATCTAACGTGTATCGGGAGTAGTTCACCAAAACGATTGCGCGCTTTCTAGCTGTGTCAGGTCTCGTCTCGCAGCAAGCTAACGACGGGTACACACCCCGACGTGCGACACGCCGACCCGCTCACACACGCCCGGCCTTTAGCGAAGTGTCGCCTGTAATGTGCTGGTCACTTACAGCCCGTCATAATCTGAGTGGCATCGTGTCCCTGATGCAGGGAACCGTGGCTGGCCGCCGAGCGACCCCGCTGCCGCCGGTGAGCCGCTAACGTCACCGAGCAGGACTGAGCGTCAAAAACACCCCTGAGTTACAAAACATGTACGGCCGACGAGGGTCCGCCGACGCCGGAGCAGTTCATTAGCGGGCGCGGGAGGCTGTGAAAGCCTCCGGCGGGGTGAGGCGGGAGGAGTGTGGGGGGGGAGGATTAGCAGGTCCTCCCGGTGCAGCGGAGGTGCTAAGTGGTTAGCTCGCGGTCGGCCGGGCTAGGCTAGGCTAGGCTAGGCTACCGAGTGCTGACAAACTTCTCGTCCGGGTCCTCAAAGGTTTTCTCCCCGCCCCGCTCAACCACTTCGCTTACCGGGTGGGGGCCGAGTGCCATCCCTGTCTCCTGGGAGGGAGGAGGGGGGATAAAAAAAAAAAAAAAGCCGCGAGCTGGCCCGTCTACGGAGCCCTGCGAGCCGACGGCGGCATGAAGGTGGCGTCTCGCCGGCTAACTGACAGTCGGAGCAGGAACAGACGCGGAGAAATCAGGGGAGTTTCTGCACCGCGGGTCCTCACGCATCACACCGGCCCGAGTGTCTCCCGGGGGGGGGGTGGCGGAAAAAAAAAAGCTCGGTGAAAGCCACAAGTTGCCGAGTCGTCGTCCGTCCGAGTCCAGGTCGTGTTGGCCGTGGCGGTTGTGCGTTACAGCCGTCGCCTTCCAGTTTTCTGGAAGGAATCTACAAGAAGTTGTCCTCCTCCGCAAGTCCCGGCCGCCATACTGTAACTAGAGAGCAGACAGGCGGGGTGCGTTCACGGCCCGACTCACGTCAACTCCGCTCGCTGAGCTCATTACAGCTTCTTCAGGACCCTAATGTCCGACTCACACACATGCACTTCATTCGGGGGGGGTTAAACGGATGGTGCGGAAGCCAATTTCTGCCGAAGAAAGAGAAACGGGTGAAAAGTTGGAAATTATGGAAAAATACTTAATATTAGGGATCATAATTTTGACTTTGTAAATCAAGATTTCGAGATATTTAATCAAAATGATCACTTTTTAAATCAAAACGACGACTTGCTAAATCCATATTATAAGCTTTATTATAAAACGTATGTTTATTTTTGTTGTTCATACCTTTCATCTATTCCTGGTGGAAATTAGGTTACACCGTAGGCTATACATACAGCCATACCTGGATATTTGGAAAGTCAACTCACTTTAACTAGTTTAATTAGCCTATTTCTTATTTTGTTTTTTATTAGTCTAATACTTTGTTTAATGCTCTTCCTTTCAGGCTGGCATGAATCTATACAGGCAGTATTTTGGATAAACTATAGTATTAGGGTTATATGGGCACAATTGTAACTGATATGGAAGTCACACCTTAATGAAAAACATATAATACAATATACCTACTAATACTATAGTAACTGAAAACTGATTTTGGTCCATATTGCTAGATGTCACCAATATAAAGAATGCTGCCTATTTAATCACAGCTGTCTGATTAAATAGGGGAAATTTATTATAATGGACAAAAAAAATAATTATAGTGATTTCTATTATTAGGTTTCAGCAGAAAGAGCATTTAGGGAATCGGGGCTCCATTGGTGGCTTCAAGAAACATGGGGAGCGAAAGTTGTGTACTTTCCTGTAGACTATATTTGTAATACCACTACTGCAACGTTCCAGTATAACTTACAGTATATTAATAAGAACACCAAATGACAATATTTTACAGGTTTTATCCAGGTGATTTGATTTATGGACTGGGACAGCGGGGTGGGGTGGGGTGGGGTGACGTGGGAGGAGATCAAATTCTGCTTAAGCCTCCAGAAACGTCCCCGCTGTGTTCTGGTGAACCGACAGCTGAGACCAAATCAATGCTGGATGAGACTGTAGAGCAGTTAAGCACAGGAGGATAAAGCACCACAATGCATCAGTGCTGCTCATTTTGGTTTTATTCAGTCTTCAATTAACAGGAGATATATCAAATAAACATTCATTATTTATTGATAATGTGCCTAAGATTCTTAAGACTGGCACATGTTATGGGCTCAAATGATCTATTTTCTTTTTTTGTCAAATAATATTAATTGATCAAATATATAATAGTTTGAGTTTAACATAATAGGAAATGTAGTAGATTAATTTTCAAATTAAGTAGGCCAATTACTTGTCCAAGTCTTAAGAAAATTTACGGACAGTTAAAGCAAAGTAAAAGAAGTAACAGTCTTTAGCGTGCATTTTGTGATACTGGACTGGACTGCCTGGTCAGTTTTCTTCAAGAAAAAGTAAGTGATTGAGCAAGTTATGACATTAAAGAAAGGAAGACAGACTGTTGCTGATGTTTGGTGTGATATCACAGTTTATTTGCCAACAAGTTCCTTTAACGCAACAGCTAAGGTTGTACATATGAGCATGTAGTCCTGCTGCAGGTTTTGGCATGTCTGAGAGGCCTGAGCGTTGATGCAGGGTATTACTTCGGGGTCAGACTGATTATTAGTCGGTTCCAAATATACCAGAGTGAAGGACGAGACAAGGACTGAACAACTTACACGGATTGTCAAGATCAACCAGAGGTGTAAGTAAACTACATCAGACCTTTACAGCCTTAGATTGTTGGTTGGTTCACTCTGTCACAAGTCTTGTCCTGGTCCTGGTCATGGTCATAGTATAGATCTTGGTGCTAGTCCCTGCAGCCATGCCCAGCCCTCCCACAGAGCGACCAGGGGACCAGCTGTCACTGTGCTAACAGTCCGACTATTATTTGAGATTTAACAGCATCTTACTGTGTTTAGCTTCTTAGCCCAGTGTACAGATATAGAGGCTGTGTGTTGGTAACAAGCACCTAAAGGATGAGCTCCATTAAAAACTTACTTTCATCACATTTTTTTTGAATGTTCTGGTTTGTTTTATGTTGCTCTCTTGTTATTTAATTATCTACATCAGCTTTATGTGAATTACTTTGTAACATTGCCGTTGAGTGTATTATTACTATTATTAGTTCATTTAAAAATTCTAATGATGCAAAAGGCAGTTGTGTTATATTGAATATTACATTCGATTTAACATTTATTTCACTATTTGGCAGTACATGTATTTTGTTTGTAACATACTTTCCATATATAAGCCAAAATGATTCAGAAGTCCCTAAACTGCCTGCATAAAATGGAAATTTGAACATTTACAATGATGATCATGTGATATGATCTTAAGGTCAGTTGCTACATGGACCTTGATGTGAGATTGTCTGTTTTTCTTCTATCTGCTTACCGAATAAGGTGGATTTGTATCACAACTTGGATCAACAGGGGGTTCACCCCTTCCCTCTGTGAGCACCCCCACTCTGTTTCCTCCATCTGCTTGTTCAGTGATGGATCTATTAAAGGATTTAGATAAAGCTGATTTACTGCCTTGTTCCTGACTCAGACCGAGAGTCAGTAGGTAATTGAAGAAATTCATTCCATGATGTGAGTTACACTCAGTGTTGAGGGTGTGAAGGGGAACAATGCAGATACAGCAGAATAGGTGCAGATATTGAATATCTTTAAATATGATAATGGCAGCACGAGGTACTTTACAACAAATGCAGATTTAAAAATTACAATATCACTTTAAAAGTGCAGCACACTTGTCAGTAAAAGTTACTCAATCTCTTATTAATTCTTGTTTAAACTTGTAATCTAATAGAGGTGGACAAAAGGTCCACTTACTGGCTTTTTCCAGTGCTTTCAACTGCATATCACAGTCTTCCTCAGTGGATCGAGTTTGAGCTGGGCAAAGTCCATCCATATGTGATTCCTGAGTAAAGTTTTGATCAAAGAAGTAAATATTAGACATTTACTGAGAAAGTGAAAGTTTTTCTTATTTAAAAAAAGTAAAATACAATTTTGACCTGATATCTCAAACTTATGACTACATATCTCATGATTTTTAGAAAGACAAAATGTTTATTTACTATTTCAAAGTTTTGACTTGAAAAGACAAAACGTCTGACTTATTTCATAATTAATAAACATCTCAAACATAAAAAAAAAATGTTTTGACTGGAGTGTACACATTTTGACCTTTACTTAAAACGTCAGAAATTTCACATATCTCATAACTGTTTGACCTGTCTTATTGTTATGACTTACAAAGGCAAAAGTTCGACTTAGCATCTCATCATTTTAATTTACCATGAGTACTATTTTTAGTTTCACCATTCCTAACTTTCCCTTCTTTCATTTCTTGGTGAGCATGGTCTCTCACAGGCTGGTTCACGGAGCCACAGATATAAACACGTAGGTACATACAGTATATGCAGGCTCCTGTGTGTCTGTGGTACGGAGCTGGTCGCACACTGCAGCCTGCATGTATGAACTCTCTATCCTGCCCTGAATGCAACGCAGTGACAGGGACGGCCTCACGTGATGACGTCGCACGTTTCGTCACCACGACGTCCGGTACGCACGCACGCACGCACGCTCCTGCGCCTCCGCTGTGCTAGCTGCGCGGCTACCTTCTGCACCGCCGCTCGCCTCCCGCTGTTGTTATCTGAGGGGACAGCGACTACATATTCAGTGAAGTGTTTATAAAAACCGCGGACGTTCCCGAGAGCATCTGAGTGTCCGCGTCGGGCCGTCGCCATGGCTCTGCAAGGCCCGGAGGAGCTGGGGGAGCAGGTCGAAGAGCCGGAGGATCTGGACGACCAGGACGCTAGTAGCATCTCCCCGGCCGAGGAGATAACTCTGCCCCCCGGGCCCGGAGGCGACGAGGAGCCCGAGGAGGCTCTCCTCCTGCCCTGGGACCGCTTCTCCGCCTGGCTGCACTGCATCTGTGTGGTCGGCTTCGACCTGGAGCTGGGACAGGCGGTGGAGGTGAGGCAGGACCCGCCGGGCACCGCCGGGTCAGGAACAAGCCCTCTTCAGTGTAGCTGGAAAATGCCTAAGTTAGCAGTTATCGAGGGCTCAGACTATTTCCTGGACTGGAGCACACAGAGCCGCCGGCTGTGTGTTTGGGTCTTTACCCAGCTACTCTTTGGTCTGACAGCGCTGACATGTTAACACACAAATGGCACTAAAAACAGCAGAATATTTATTACTGTAGGGTAACAAGTTAGTCACCTGATGTTGTTTATCGGAGCCAAGGTGAAGTGTGTGTGTGTGTGTGTGTGTGTGTGTGTGTGTGTGTTTGTTTTCTTTCACTGGAGTTAGTCTTTCCAAACACAATCTATTCAGCTACTATTTCACATGGAGGCATCTTCCCCAGACAGAGACACACACACACACATTGAACTTTTCCAGGCCTTAAACTTCACCAAGGCCAACCCAACAAACACCTGTTGTTCTCCCAGCTGGTTTAGACACAGAATCAATAAGCTGATAACACGTGTTTAATAATACACTGCATGTGTTAATAAGGATCAATACAGTGATCTGATCTGGGTTCAGACTCCTGCAATACTTTCTATTTCACTTTCTCCAATGAACTGAGCCACACAGAAACTTGATTTTAGTCTTATTAGAGCTGTTTGTCATTTTGATGTACTCATTGGAGATAGTGCTTTTGGAAATGCATCAGTCAAGGTATGTTCAGGCAGATCATTTTATCTTAAATAATAAAAAAATAAAATGGTAGCAAATTGTAAAAAATGCCCATTTTACAAAAATGTCTTTGTCTTGCATCAAAAACCCAAACATAATCCGTTTACACAATTATCAAAAGAGTTGTTGATTAATATTCCGTTGATTGGATAATCACTTAATCGACTTATCATTGCAGCTCCAAAATCCATTACAATTACTCTGACCAAAACCTGATTAAAGAATAAGTTAACAAGACTGCAGATCTGAAAAGTAAATTTTCAATGTTTTGTGCTATGGACCCATTCCAGTCACTCCCTCGCTGTATATATTAATTATGTAAATATTTATTTAATGATAAAATGTACAGTGCACCAATCACTTAAAATCAATTTATATCACAAATGACATCCCAGTTAAACTTGTTATACTGAAAAATATATGTAAAATTCGTTTTGACCAATTCAGGATCCAGTTTGAACAAAATACCTTATCATGAAATTAAAAAAATATGTATACTGTATATTGTGACTGCTTACTAACAAAATCAAGTGCAAAAAGTGGCAGATAGAAGTTACAGAAAGTAATGGACCCAGTGACATTAGATAGACAAGTAATTGTTTGTGAAGATGTCCAAGGGCTGATGTTTTGTTTCCCAGATTAGATTTCAGTTGATGAGCTCCTGCTGTGTGGTAACTCTGTTCTTCTATCTTCCAGGTTATTTATCCTCATCATTCCAAACTATCAGAGAAAGAGGTGAGTCGGACTGTGTGATTTTCAATTAAAGAAGCATTCATTTCTGATGTATGTTAGGCTACATTCTTTTTGTGAATAAAGTTATCTGATGTACATTAAATCCTAGAAGTAGGGTACAGTTTGGTAGATTATTTATAATATTTTTCAGGTTTGTTCATCGTAATGATAATCATTCATCTCTTACTGTTTGCTTTCTATGATAAAGAAGACAAAACAAACATATTTTTTCCTTTTAGAAAACAAGCATCTGCTACCTCTCCTTTCCTGACTCCAACTCAGGTGAGTTCCTCACTGTGGAGACTTTGGCTTAATTTTATGGTGATGTGTCAGACTAAGGGGCCGGGTAATGCTCGAAAAAAAACTAGTTTCAGTCACTGCGTGAAGTGGGTGTAGATGTTGGATTGGTTTTGGAAAGTGACAGAAATTGTCTGGCAGAGCCCAAAAGTGTGTGTGTTGGGGCGCAGTATAACACAACACAAATACACAGCGCCAGAAACTACAGCTTCCAGAATGACCATAAAGTTGAATCAACACACCCCTAAAACAATTTAATAAAGAAACTGAACATTATAACCTTTGTAGGATTTATTGCAGGGCTGTTGTATTAAGCTCCAAATTAACTAGTGAACACACCTGAAAGCAAAAAGTGTTTCTACCTGGTCTGAATGGCCACTCAAAGGCGAAAAGCTTGCTGTAATAGAGAGGGGCGAGATGCAATGAATCACACGAATCAGGATAATGAGGCACTCTTTCAGACAGTCTCTTCTCAAAGACATGCATGGTGTTGCAGTCTATTGTAAATATTGTACACTAGACTGAAGATAGAGTGGGGTAGGTATTGGTTATTGGTTTACGTGCACGCACACACACACACAAACACTTCTGGAATCGTGTGTGTGTTTGTATGCAGGTGTGTGTTTTTGTTGTCTGAGTCAGCAGGCGATAGAGCTGACGAGCCTGCTGCCCTCAGGATGATGACAGGATTAGGACAAAATGCTTACAGGGCTTCTATATATATGCTGTAGGTGTGTGTCAGAGAGAGAGGCATTACACTGCGGCTCTCTCTCTTTCATTGTCTTCCATAATTCGCTCTCACTTCTCGACCAGAGCTACCATAATTTAACCACTTTGATGCCTATTGAGATTTGAAAAAAATCAGTGTAATCAGAAAGGAGTAGCGGTGCATGATTTTTTTTTCTTTTACTTTTTTTTTGTGTCCAGCAGTTTATCAGAACATGAAAGTTAGTTATCAGACATTTCTTAGGACATTTTCATAATAGGAACACACACCCCCACCCATCCTTCCCACCCAATATCTCTATAGCTAAATAAATAATACATACGATATTGTAAATAATCAGCAGTACAATACCAGAGAGTGCTTAAAGAAAAAAGAAAACAATTAAATAAATAAAGGGCAATGTACATCTAGTGACCCTGGACTATCAGTTGCCAAATGCTGTACGTATTGTGTGATTCTTGTACATTGTCTGTTATTAATACAATCCAAGAATAGGCTCCATGTTTTCAGAAACAAGTTTTGGCGTCCCGAGAGTCTGGATATGACTCGTTCAAGTTCAGTCCAGTGTTCAAATGAGCAAGGTGTGGCCCATTGCCATTGTCTCACAATCATTTTACTGAGACTATGCATTTGCAGTTCTTTAGGGATAATACCCAACATACATAGTCAGGAACACATTGTAGTTCCGTAGTTCATTTATAAAATATATTATTTTCCCCCACAAATCTTTAACCATGTCACAGTCATATAGTATATGTATCATTGTTCCCACATTATTATGACTATCATGTCTTAGTTTTTGGTCTGGCCATTCTGCTTGGGGTCCAGTAGCAGGAGGATTTTATAACTGGTGAGTTGCGTCTGGACTACTCAGGCAGGTGTGTGCCAACTTGATATAACTTCATTCTTCTAACTAACACTAGGAATGGGACCAAATTAGTGACAGAGTTGGAATAAAAACTAAAGATTTTGAATATTATTACAGTTTTGATCAGGTCTTTAAATTGGGTTCAAACCAGCAGACATGAAACATGTTTAACCCAACTGAGCCTCAAAAGTAAAAAACAGCATTTAATGAGTGGATTAAGATCAGAAGTTTAACACGAGTGTCCTCTGCTGCTGTTGGGTGGTCTCGAAGGCAGCCCGACTGCACATGATGTCATGGAGTGTTGGCTGAGCTCTGGGAAGTGTGTGTGTTCATGTGAGTCCTATGAAGTGGAATTCCTTGAAGTTTGACAGAGTGTGAGCTAAAGTGTGTGTGTGTGTGTCTTGTATTAGGAATATTTTGAACTCCCTTGTTATCTAATCTTCTCTCCCACACTCTTCTGGCGTGTCTGCTGGAGGATGTGCGGAGGTCATGTGGAGGTTAAAGGCCAGTCAGTGACTCATCGGGACCTTCCTGTTTCCTCTTTTTTTTTTTCCTGTTTCCTCTTCCTGTTTGTCCAAAAATCATGAGGAAACCAGGAAGACAAGGAAGAGCCGATTGGTGCACACTGAAATCAAAGAAAATACAAGTGAAATATAAACTCTCACAATCTGTTTTCTGTCATTTATCACATTTTCTTCAGTTACAATTTTAGCCAGAGCAGCTTGGATTGAGTTAATAGCAGAACTTCAATTTTACCTCAGGCATGTGGATTAGCATACTAATAGTAACTACAGAGGTGTAGTTGTTGAATACTGAAAATTAATTGTAAAATCATAAATATATAGGAATAGATTATCCTCTAAAAAGTTAATTAAAAATTATAAACGGTTAGATAAAAAAAGTTAATCAAAACATTTTCCTCATTTACTATTTATGATGCTGTCTAGGTTTGTGTCTATCAGCTCTAAAATGGTTTGCTTCATATTTAACCCATAGATTTCAGAGTGCTGAGGTTCAAGGTCATTTTTGTTTGTAAGTAAGCGGTTGAAAAGGCAGGTGGCCTTCAGAAAAAAAGATCTCTTAAGTGAAGTATTTGACTCAAACCCAAGCTCCTCTGGCTTGCTGCTACAATAGAAATTTGGAGATTCATGCTGGTAACATTAAAAACATAACTTTTTGTGCCTAGCAGGATTTTATAACAGAACAGGCTGTACGTGATAGCCAACTTGTTGAAACTGTTGAAAGATGTATAAATATTTTGGTTCACTGCTGTCTGAGCTTCTCTCAAAATACAAACCATATTTTTAAGAAATTCACATAACGGCTTCATCTTGTTAGGAGACTCAACAGCTTTAGAGTGAGTTCATTTTTAAAGAGTGTGATTGAGAGTGTTGTATCATGCCACTCTGTATCCTGAACAGCAGACCTGAGGGTAACATGGCTAGAATAGTTGGCATGGCAGTCATAAGTTTTTAAGTATTTGATTTGATTTTTTGTGCTTATTTGTTTTAAGTATTTTATTTGTATTATTTACTAGTTTACTGTTGTATATACCTCGTATGGCATTTCCTTACCATAATATTCTATATGTCTAATGGAGGTGTCTCAGGCTCTCTATTGCTTTTAGAGAATTAATCTGTAATCTGCTTTTTTGACATGCTGATGATTTTACCACATAGTGTGTTCCCATGGTAACCACCATCACTGCTGTATACTCAGGTTGCCTTGGCGACACCCAGTTCTGCTTCCGCTTTCGTCAGGGTTCCAACAGGAAGTCGTCACTTGGCTGCTTCCTGGAAACCACCGACCGGGATGCACCACCTTGTCTGAAGGTTGGGACTCTCTCACACACACACGCACACACACATAATATCAAAATGTATAGTATATGTTGCTGTATGTTTATATGTGTGTGTGTGTGTGTGTGTGTGTGTGTGTGTGTGTGTGTGTGTTTCTCGCAGAGGGAACAGGGCCATTACTATGGTTACGTGTACTTCCGTCAGGTGCGAGATAAATCCCTGAAGAGAGGATACTTCCAGAAGGTCAGTGCTCAGCGTCAGTGCACCAAAACCTTGACAACATACATAGAACCATCAATGTAAAATAACACAAGACTCATAAATCTATCTGTTAATCTATTAGTCATCAATATGAAGAACAGTAGTATAATATTCAAAGATCTTTGTCGACAGCGTTAGTTAATATGTTTTCATAATCATTTAATCATTAAGTCATTTATCAGGTGAAAATGCCAAACATTCTGTGGCTCTTTAAATGTGAGATTTTGCAGCTTTTCCCTGTTTATAAAATTTCAAACTGAATAACTTTTGGTCAGACAAAACAAGACATTTGAAGATATCACTTTGGGCTCTGGGAAATTGTGATGGACATTCGTCACTATTTTCTGACAATTTATATACTAATTGAAAGAAATAATCATGGTTTTAATCAATAATAATATATAATAATCAGTTGCAACCACAGCAGCAGGATATTCCTAATATAAAATGTCATGATGTCATATTAAATGATAGTATTAAAATATATACATTCTGTGTGTGTGTGTGTGTGTGTGTGTGTGTGTGTGTGTGTGTGTGTGTGTCTATGTCTCTCTACCAGTCTTTGGTCCTGATCAGTAAGCTGCCCTACGTGACCTTCTTCCACTCCCTGTTGAAGATCATGGCTCCAGAATACTTTGAGAAACAGGAGCCCTGTCTGGAGGCTGGTCAGTCTGATTACCTGTCTGTGTCTTTCCTTCTGCCTCTACCTGAATGTAGCTGCCAAAATTTTAGAAATATGTATTTTATAATGCAAACAAACAACGAGAGAGACTGGACCAGCTGCAGCCGAAACACAACACTCAGGGGTCTGCATACAAGTCTTTTAACACAAACAAGCATCAGGTCACACAACAGTGTCAGAGTGTTTCCTTCCACTTGCTCCTCATCATGATTGAAAAGATTTGACACACAAGGCATCACAATGTCAGGCCACTTTGTAAAGAAGATGCCTCAAGTCCTCAGAACACAGACTTCTGCCTGTTTAAAGGGCATGGCAGGAACCAAAGTTGTCAGTGCACCTTTTTAAAGCAACTCAATAGACCAGTTCACCCAGATTACAAAACCTATATTTTCTTACTTCCCTCTGGTGTTACCTTGTACTCTTGTCGGTCCAGGTTTAAAAAAATTTTGTCTCTATGGTTTCCTCCTCCAGTACAATGAAGTTGAAAGAAGTTCATTTCTGGTGCTCATAGCCTTGAAAAATGTCATTACAGTAACACAACTTTTCGGAAAAAGTGACTGAAAAAATAGTCCCTTGAAAAGGATGCTATTTCTGTTTTTAGGATGACATTTTTTAATGCTGTGTGCAGCACAAACTAAATTCAATTCACCTACATTGTATCGGGGTGGAAGATATCTCAGGGCAAGATTTCTAACAATCTGGACAAATAAAACCCAAACTATCTGTGTGGAGACATACCACTAAAGGAAAGTATGAAAATGCTTATTTGTCATTTGGGTTTATAGGTTTTTAGAGTTTGTGTTAATGTTTTTATACACCATCTTGTCCATAATTTTTTTTTTTGTAAACTAACTACAGTTTAGAGAAGTGATAAATACAATTCTCACTCACACCCCAAAAATGGTTTCAACTAAACCTCAATCTGTATTGTCCCAGTTAAATAAACATTATAACTTCATGACAGTAGGACTTATTGTGGGGTAGTTGTATTAGACTGCGTTACTTTTCGTACTACCCAATAAACTAGCAGCTGAATGTAGATCAACTTTATTTACTTCCTCTCAGTAAAGCTCTGTGCGGGCCCAAGGTGAATTCATTGATCTCTTTAAAGTTATTTATGTGTTTGATTGACAGCTTGCAATGACATAGACCGCTGGCCGACGCCCCATCCTGGACGAATCCTCACGCTTCCCATTATGGGCGTGGTCATCAAGGTACACGCACGCGCACACAGACACAAACTAAATGGGTGGAGACCAGTGGATGTGTCATTTTGACTTGTCACAGCAGGTGAAGCACAGGAGCAACTGAAAACATTCCCTTGAACTGGAACACCTTAATGTGATGCAGACATTTTTAATGTAATTAGTTACACCTGAGTTTGACAAAATGTCCTGCATGAGAAAAGCCTAAGGTGTTTCTTTTAAATGTACATTACAGTCTTTCTGAAGCTTTAGTTCTGCATTTGTGAAGTGTGTTATAGTACAGTGTACTGCATCCACTACATTTTTATCATATTTCGGAGAATAAACATATAATATGATACCCAAAATACTATTACAGAATGACCATGTGCAAACAAGCACCTGGATGAGACCAACTATGACAATCAGTGACATGACAGTCAATATTCAGTGTTATATTGGTTTGGTTTTTGAGTGTTCAAACTGTGACTGTGTTGAATCTGTGTGCTGCTGCAGGTTCGCATCCCAACCTCTTACGACAAACCAGGGACATCACAGCTGGTCCAGTCCGCCCAGGTAATCACACAAACACACAAATACTTAGGGTTTTTAAGTGAAGAATAGTTTTTTTTTTTTTTTTCATTTGGTATTGTGTGTGAACCTACATTGAACATGTGATTATTTCAGCTGAAGGAGTGTATGTCTGTTTTTCAGAGTGACAGTCAAGTGTCCATCGTGCTCCCAACCATCCATGAAGTTGACCTCTTCAGGTGAGACCTGCAGGTCCCAGTGTTATGTGTCCACTATACACATGCTTGTGTTACACTCTGTCACCACCTTCTGGACGGTGATGGTGATGCAGCATTTTTCTTTTCATGTAAACAAAATCTCCCCAAATCTTAATTTCCCCAAAAGATTACCTGCCAGAAAGTAGTTTATATGGGACAAAATAAAGACCTAAAGTTTCCTAGAAAACCTGCATTGAAATATTAATTTCGTGTTGTACAGTTAGTGTCCTTATTTACAGAACTCACCCTGAGGGTGAGTGTGACCTGCATGAATAGTCATGTAATTATTAAAAGGTCAGTATTACTATTTTTGTGGCGGCACTGTCACCCTGTTGTGTTAATTAGCATATTCTCTATTCAGATCCAAAAAGAACAATAACCACCTCCTGCTCACATTCATGTTCATTTGGTTATTTTGCCCTTTGCCTTTTATCACAGGCAGCTCTCAAAGCACTCTTAAAAGAAGAAACAGAACTGAAAGACAATAATAAAACTAGATTTAATAAATAAAAAACAGAATTAAACAATTATCAAAGCTTTTTGACCTTGTCAGGAGTTTTTTGGAACAAAACAACATTACCTGCTCCGTTCAAAACGTGTATTCAGAACAATTACAGTAAAAACAATAAAGGAAATTCTTCCCTGAGACCATTTCATCAGTCTGCAATGCTAACAGATGTTCCCCATTCCAAAAAAGATATTCATTTTAACAAAGATTCCTTCTGTCAGTTGAAAATCAGTGAGAATAACGACACTATGGTCCACAAAAAGTCACTTTTGTGCAAATGAACTACATCAATACATGGAAACTATCTTAGATACTCTAAAACTTTCCTACACACTCATTTGCTCTCTCTGCAGGTGTTTCTACCCAGTCTTCTTCCACATCCAGATGCTGTGGGAGTTGGTGTTGCTGGGGGAGGCACTCGTCGTTATGGCACCGTCGCCAGCAGAGTCGTCGGATACTGTGCTGGCATTGGTCAGGTGAGTAGGAGAGGGCTAGGGGCAGGTCATTGTGCAGGTACAGAAGCTTAACATTTTATAGCAAATGATTCAATGTGTCTTTTAGTTCTGAAAAAGATGTAAAGAAATATGTATTCATGTCTTCATATAATGAATTCAGTTTTAAAGGTTTCGAATGTATTGGGGTGTCTTGGTGAACTGTTTAGTTGGGAATTACCTAGATACAGACCGGTTACATGTCACATATTTTAAAAAAAACATTTTCTTTCAATGATGACAATAGTTGTGTTTGGTTAATCTGCTGCTCTCTACTCACGGGAGGCTCATGAAGCCCCACAGAGAAGTTATTCTGGCTTCAAACATTAAGATGTCTCTGTCTTTATCTCCCTCTCTCTGTGCAGCTGTATCTCCCCTCTGCGTTACTGCAGTGACTTCCGGCCATACTTCACCATCCATGACAGCGAGTTTAAGGAGTACACCACCAGGACACAGGCTCCGTGAGTAAAGATGAACCAGCACTGCAGTGGAAAATAGTGTGTAAAGACGAAAAAAAGCAATGGTGGATTTATACAAATTGGATATATAAAAGAAGAATCTGGCTCCTTGTTCTTGTAATTGTTCACAGAGACTTGTTGTATTTGCCTAACTTAATAACTGTAGAGTCATCTGTGGTCTGTCTGCTCTCTCCCTTTCTACAGGCCGTCAGTCATTCTGGGAGTGACCAATCCCTTCTTTGCTAAAACCCTGCAGCACTGGCCGCATATCATCCGCATCGGAGACATGAAGCAAGCAGGTAGATGATACAGTACTGCTACTAGTCAAGAAGTTTTCAAATATTCCACTTCAATCAAATGTGATGTGTGCCTTTGATTAATAAAAGACAAATGTCATAACCATGCAATGTGATGCAGTCCACTTAACCAGCAATTTCAGCCACAGAAACTGCCTCAGAGATGTACAGTATATATCCAAAAGTATGTAGAAAGCCCCTGTCTACATACTGGTCTGGGTCTGTTTGAATTACTGTACAGCTGTAAGTGAGATGTCAAGTAACAGGGAGGGAAAAAAGCTGGGACTGTATGTCTGATCTTTCCTCTTTCCATCTGTCTGTTCCTCTCAGGAGAAATGGCAAAGCAGATGAAAGTCAAGAAACTGAAAAACCTCAAAACTCTGGACTCTAAACCTGGTAAATGCTTCATGCTCTCCATTATTATTTTTTTTCTCACAGAACTGGCCTGCAATTCACATTCATGAGGCAGCAGATTCTTGATCAGGAGGAACTGTTCAGTCACTGTCAGACCAGATGTACACTGTCAGCAGAGCTTCTCTTTCTTGATATGTGTGTGTGTGTGTGTGTGTGTGTGTGTGTGTTGCAGGTGTGTACACTGCATATAAGCCGTATCTCAACAAAGATGAAGAAATCATCAAACAGCTTCAAAAGGTAAAACATGGTCTCATAGCTTCGGAACCACCATAGGCTCTATAGCTGAAGTGCACCTCCTCAGAAATATAACTACACGTCAGGGTTACGGCAGCTACGAAGATACCACGTGGACTACAGCTGTGATTTATAATAATATGACGTCAAACTATATATCAAAACCTACAGTACGGGACTCCCTTTAACCCCTTGCATGAAGTAAAAATCCAGTTTAAGGGTCCCATATTTTATGAAATAAGAGGTTTGTTATTCAGAGCTGAAGAGAGTCTCAAACAGAATAATTCTTGTTAGTTTTAATCATAATTCAATAATTCTATTGAATTATGATTTTTGTTTTCTATTTGTTTGTTTGCTTTTCAGGGTGTTCAACAGAAGAGACCCTCGGCAGCCCAAAATGCAATTCTTCGACGCTACTTCTTAGAACTAACACAGAGCTTCATCATTCCACTGGTAACAACCAATGATTTATTATTTTATCTCTACGTTTCTCGAGATGGTCTCCTAGTGACATGGTGCTGTTTAGTTTTTGTCTGTGTGTCATAGCGTCACCTGTTTGAACAGCTATATACGTACATGGACAGTAGTGTATTTAATGCGTCATCACGTGGAATGATGTACACTAGATACTTCATTATTGGTTTTCTTTGGGCCCCTCTGGAGGATCCCAACCCCAATGCTGAGAAACATTGCTCTTAATCAACTGTTTAATGTTTTCTGTCAGTGCTGCCGCTGGGTTGAACTGAAATAATTAAACTGTGTGTGTGTGTGTGTGTGTGTGTGTGTGTGTGTGTGTGTGTGTGTGTGTGTGTGTGTGTAGGAGCGGTACGTGGCCAGTCTGATGCCTCTCCAGAAGTCCATCAGTCCCTGGAAAAGTCCTCCTCAACTCCGATCGTTCATCCAACAGGACTTCATGAAGACGCTGGAGAAAGCTGGACCTCAGCTCACATCCAGACTGAAAGGAGACTGGATAGGACTGTACAGGTACACACACACACACACACACACACACACACACACACACACAGTTTTAATGTTGACTAATTCTGCATAAAATCATGCTGGAAGTTGCAGGTCCCTGGAACTAAAAGAGAGGTGTTTTCTATGTTGTAACATTGTGTCTCTGGATGTATTCTAACAATATTCTACACAGTATATAGATACCATGACTTTTGAAATGGTGGTCTGCAGAGAGAACCAAGGTCTTTATTTGAAACAGGCTCATATTAGAGACCATTATTACTTGATTGTTTTCCCCATGTTTTATATGTATATAAAAGCCCATGTTTGAATAGTCCTACTATTCAAACATGGGCTCAAACACCAAATTTCCTCTCTTTCCTGGTAGGCTTTTAATATGAAGCAACAGCAGGAAGTATTGTGTTTAATTGATAGAGAAAAAGAAAGAAAGAACAACAGTGATTGGAGATAATCATGTGGACTCCTGTGTGGTTTTCTCTGCGTCTGAAGGCATTTCCTCAGGTCTCCCAACTTTGACGGCTGGTTCCGCAACAGGAGGAGAGAGATGACCCAGAAACTAGAGGCTCTGCACCTTGAGGCACTGTGTGAGGAGGTGAGGAGGGAGGGAAGGAGTAAGTGGGAAGATCAGGTACAGCCAGAGTGACTGTAAATCTGAAATACCTACTGATATTTCAGACTTTTTTAGCCATTCCCACAACTTACGTGGTAGACGCCCAACGGACAGCCGTCAGTGGTGGAAGTACTCAGATCTTTCACTTAAGTAAAACTACCAATTCTACAACGATGCATCAATCCATAAGTAAAACATTTTTGTTGTAGCTACTTGAGGAGGAACTAGTTTTAAGTACTTTATATACAGTTAAATATTTAGTTTAGTGGTTCCTAACCTATGGTTCGGGTCCCTCCAAAGGGTCACAAGATAAATCTGAGGGGTGGTGAGATGATTAATGGGAGAGGGGGAAAAGTAAAAAAAACAATGTTCTGATACACATATTTGAATTCAGTTTTTGGACCTTTCTCTTATCTTTGTTTTTTTTCTGAAATATATTCATGCCTCCAGCAATAATCAAAATAAATATAAAGATCAGGGATGAAATGTCTCTTTTATGGAACTGAAATGTGACAAAGCGCCCCAAGACACTGGTGTTTTGTAACGTGTCACAAGCCTTAAACATTGGGAGCCCGTATTTTAATCTTCAACAATGCATTGTATTTTTAAGTTTGTAAAGCTGTTCTCACATATGGGCTACAGACAATGTGTGGAAAATCAGGTCCGGACAATGTCCAGAGTTGCCCTTTCACACGTGTATCACACAGCAGGAGATTGTCTGTGTCAGAAGCGTTCTCACCCTCACGTACTGCAAATAGTCCGTTTGGTTTAGGCCAGGGGTGCAGGAGGCAGGAAGTGATGCAAAAAGTTGCTGTGGTTGTAATTAATTTTCACCATAAAATTAAATGTTGTTCTTGTTTTTTTACAAGAAATTACAGGTAGTCCTCTCTCCCATTAGCGCTAGTTTCACAGCGGAGCATCCAGGCTCGGTCAAAACAACACAGCTTGTAGCTGATTGTGTTTATCCAACGCCATCCGCATGTGTGAAATACAGCAGCAGCAGCTGTGGATGAGAGGAGAGGTGACTGCTGGAAACCAACACACAAACTACAAAGAATTTGGTTTGGTTACTGTGATGAAGCTTTTAAAGGACGTCTAATGACGGATGTTTCCATAGGTGCTCCAATACACTTGGTTGGGAGGGGTGAGGAGAGGTGTATTCAGTTGTTTGCAGTCTGTAACCTCAATGTTAGATGCCACTAAATCGTACACACTGGACCTTTTAAACATAAGTAACATTTTAGTTATTAAGCTGACGTATAACTTCATAGTATCTTAATTATTCAAAATATAAGGTGAAACCATATTTTCAGTTTCAGTAACCAAAAGCTGATGCCTGTTTGCCAGCCTGGCAACCACTCTTAAAAGTTAGTGTTGAGCCCTGGGGAGTCTTCATTTAGAGTTTATCGTTTAATATGGTTTGGAAATATCTAATCCTTTGTCTGTCTGTCTGTCTGTCTGTCTGTCTGTCTGTCTGTCTGTCTCTCTGTCTCTCTGTGTGTCTGTAGGATCTGCAGCAGAGAGTCCAGAAGCACTCAGAGGTGGAGACAGTTGATCTGGTTCTGAAGCTGAAAGATAAACTGGTCAGTATAAACCCATCCAAGCCTCATGAACTCTGTATCGGTACTACAAATATTACTGCTTATACTGCTGGCACTACAACACTGTTCATACTGCTAATACTAGTGCTGTTATTACTGATAGCAATGATGGACAGTAGAAGTAGAAGTAGAAAAATAAGACCCAAGTTGTCATAAACCATAAGTGTCCTTTACATCTACTTTGGTCACTACTTACAGCCTTTTGACATAGAACCCTTCATATGAACATGTCACTGGGGATTTAAATTAACAACTAATAAAACGTATTTATTTATAAGTCTAATAAAATGTGAACGCTGATGAATGCACTCATGTGCTCTCTGCTGCAGAATCAGGCGGAGAAGGAGCAGCTCCCGGTGCGTCCGGGGACTCTGGCCAAACTGACGGCCCACATTGAGGCCGTCATCCTGGCCTTACCAGAGGACCTGCAGGGCATCCTCCACAAGCCCTCCACACCCTGACCTTTAACCCCTGCGGTCTGCAACTCTAACCCCAGTTTGAGCTTGTTTTAAAGTTTCGGGGGGCAGTGGATCTCCTCCCAGTTGTCTCCGAGTTGGAGGGACCCCCGTTTATTCGGACTGGGTCCCAGTTCGAGGACTTCTTCTGGTTTAACATGGAAAGCACATAGCACATTTTTGTTTCCCAAAATATACTTCCAACTTCAGTCATTTCATGTTTTCCCAAACGTTAACTGTTCTCAGTGGAATTCAGACCAATTGTGTCCCTCACGTCTCGGTGATCATGTGGTATTCAAACGACCAGCCGGGCCAGGCCGGAGCTACCCGATTTAAACTCCTCGGAGGGGTTTCAGAATTTGAAACAGCATTTAAAAGATTATGGAGCAGGTTTTTCATCAAGTAAAGAAAGGAGAGCTTGATGCATTTCTAATTCATCACAGCTTTGCTCTTTCAGCATGAAGCAAAGTACCAAAGGTTCATCTAAGCCTTTGGTGGCCAGTGTGCACAAGGATTTGTCATCACCTCGGAGGTAAGAGCAGAAGATGAACCCAGCTGGCCTTTGACTCTTGGCATTTTTACCTCTTGACGTTTTAAATTTTTACTTTTTTAACTTGACGATGGACTGCTGCACTCCAGCGGAACTGGCTTTGGAGTTTTCATCCATTTGTAAGAAATGTTTTTAAAAGAAGTGCACTTCATCACTAACTGGACCAGTGTGCCCTTCTCTCTCTCTCTCTCTCTCACACACACACAAACACACACACACACACGCACACACACACACACTTTTATGCAAACAAACTGAACAGAGCAGAGCCAAGCAGTGCTTTATAATAACATTTTACTAAAACTTTGTCCATTAAAACACACGCAGAGCATTAAGTACCAGCAACCCTGTAATAAGTGTCAATGCAGTAACAGCTCTCATCTCTCGTGTGCTCAGGAGCCAGTCACATCCCTGTCACATGTCACATGATCTTTGTAAAGCCTATTTTAACAGTCTGAGGACATATTCAAAATTGTCCTGCAATGTTCAGAAATCGTAGTGTGGGTTGTCATTCCAATTGTATTTTTCTAAAGACTTAATCCAAAACTTGCGTGTCACTTTTGTTGTGTGAAAACTTGCCTGATTCTGAGCTCCTCTGAGGGCTGAGGAAAGTCTTTGGCCTGCTGGTCTGTGAAACTAAGAGAGCCATGTCCACCCGGGAAAAAAAAGAACAGTTAGAAATATTAAAAATACTAACTAAGAAACTAAGAAAAAACTACAAATATTTTTACATTCAAATTATGAGACACTTAAGTCAGATTTACTTAAAATGATGAAATTTTAAATAAACATTTTGATTTCAGTCAAACCTATACGTCATAACTCATGAGTTATTAAGACATGATTTTGTTGTTTCGGTCATCTGTTGTCTGTTTTTTCTTTTTCTGGTGGAGATGGGCTTTTATAGTGAAACCTATTGAAGCTTCTCTGATACACTTGAGCTCAAGGCAATACTGCTTTCCTCCCTTTGTGGAAGGTTTTCACTGTGCAGCAGTGACACAAGAAATGCATTTAACAAGTATTTGTACTTCTTTGTTTCTAGTTCACCATTTAAATGACAAAATCTGGTCCACAGTGCAAATCTCAAATTGAATTCATTGCGGTTTTACGTCATTTAAAAAAAAATCTAAATCTGAAAATCTAACTTCTTTGGTGTATAAACTTGGCTACTAAAATCTGATTCATACACAGATAAACTTACACTCATAGTTTACAAGCTGCTCTTTCAGACTCAGCTGACATGTATATCTAGGACAGTGATGCTGCATTGACAGTAAAGTAAAGTCCACACATCTGAGTTTCAGCAACAGATATTTTAACCTGATGTGATGTGTGCGTCACACAGCTGTGACTGGATGTGTGATTATGTCTTGAGAAAACACGATGACAAAATGTCCTCTGTGCTGGTATTTATCTCTGAATGTAAACAAATGTAGGTTGGCCGTGTCCTCAGGTTGTTACAGTAAAAGTGTGTGGTATAGCTGACAGACTGGCTTGACAGCTTTTGGTGAGTTTAATTGAGCCTTAGAGTGTTTCAGAAGCTAAGGAACAGTTTCAGTCTTGTTTGCCAGCTCTCAGTGAGTCCGGCCTCCACACACCTGTATTGAATTACTGTGAAGAAATGACAAGCACAAGCTGTCAGATACTGTCAGAGAAAAGTCCCGCAACAATGGCTAATGACTGACAGCCAGACACATTTTAACCAGCGTGCTTGTAGGAGAGGTCCTGCAGGTGATTGGTGGCTGCACGGCCTGGTAGTGTTTAGGAAACTGTAAGGTGGCTTGTGTGTGTTTCTGAGAAAATTTAAAAAACCCAACACTACAGCTAGCATCGTTTTACCTGATTTTTCACAGATGGAGCAGCTTTTTGATTTGGGTTAAAACGATGCTGGTGCCCTACAGGAATGAAAGTCGAACAAAAGACGCCGTGAGTTCGTCTCAATCTGAATGCATGAAGACTGGTTCCTGTAAAGATAATAAGAGCAGTGCTTCTTTAACTGCATCTCCGGGCTAAACATTTGTTCTTACACTAAACTAAATTTACTTTTTCTGAAGAGCCACTTCTGACAAAAATCGAACTCTGAAAATCATCCTGCTCAGGACCCTCTATGTGGCCTTCAGACAAAGTCAGCCCTCAGACTCAAGTCTGTTTTGTTTTCTGATGATCAAGCGAACTACACAGCTGCTTTGTCAAACTAAAAACCTACACAGAGTCCTATAGAATTAGCCCTGCTGGGTCTATCAGTGCATCACTTTGCTGTATGTTTTAGCCCATTAACTACAAATTATGTTTAATTTACGTCAATCCACTTCAGATTTACCATTTTTGGATTGATTTCTCTCCCTCCAAGCTATTGGCCTCAGGTCATTTCAGTGTCTCAGTCAACTTTGAGCTATGGTGTCAAAATCAAATCCTTTATAAAAACACAGACATAGAGTAAAGAGTAATGTGACTTTCGTCATTTATTGAAACTGTAAAAAATAAAATTCTCTTCTAGCAGCCAGCTAAAATAATTAAAGCGCCAAATCATTCAAAATCATGAATATGGTCCTTGAACTCAAAATCATTCAACTAAAAGCTTCTAAAGGCCTGATTTATTTTAATTCTTGAACTTTTCTGGACTTTCCTGGACCTTAACAAAATCATATATGATGACAGCAATAACAGCTAACAAGTCATCTTATTTATTGTGGTAATTGTATTTTGCAGTTAGTGGTTACACATAGGTGCCCAAACGATGTTTGCATTTTTTTTTTTTTTTTTTAAATATCACTTGTTTGAAAATGTTAAATGGTCCTGTTGTAAATTATGAATTGTTTTTAACAATTTTAGTAATTTTCCTTTCAGCCATCATGTAACACATTTTGTATAAATGCTTTCAATTTTGTCAGTTTTGTCAAGCGGATAATTGTAAAGAAAAATAACACAAATACCTGCTGGTTGGAAAAACCTGTGACATCTGGTTGTTGGGCAACCATGTAAGTTTTATATATGTAAAAAGAAAAAAAACAACTTATTTTAACAACTTTGAATTTTTATGGAGGGCTATTCTCATATTACGCTCAGAGAATGAAGAGTTTTGTACATAATGGTGTAAAGTGAAATGGTGGCCCGGATATGATGATGTATAAAAATTATTTTGCTATTGCAAAAGATGTCCTAATACAGAGATATAAATAGGAATTGCTCTATATAAAATGTACCTTTCTTTGAGTAAGTACAGTGTTGTTGGGACACATTGACATTTTGAATTTGTAGTTTGTCAACCGACACTTTGGGAACGGAGAGTTTGAGCATTTCTTTTCACTGATCCTGAACACTTCTCACTGACATTTTCACCGATTCAACTAGTTTGCTACGGCCCACCTATTAAATAAACTATGGCTACGATATTTTTGTGATCTGACAGATAACTTCTTTCTCCCCCAAAACTAGTGGAAGAAGTACTCCGATTTTTAACCTAAGTAGCCACAGTGTAAAAGAATTCGGTTTGTAAAAGTCCTTTTAATGAGTTTACTGTTGGTTAGCTGGCGAGTTTTATATATATTTATAAGTCTTAACCTACAATAATACATCATCATCATTTATTGTGGTATTAATCCGAATCTGCAAAGTAAATAAACTTGTCAGATTAATGTAGTGGAGTAAAAATTTAATTCTATCCCTCTGAAATGTAGTGGAGTAGAAGAAAATGGAAATGCTCAAATTAAGTACAAGTACCTCAAAATTGTTCTAAAGTACTTCAGTAATGTACTCAGCTACTCTCCACCACTGCCACAATGAAAGAGAAGACGAGTAGAGCAGAGCAGTACAAGGTTTACAGCTGACCATAGGCTAAGACGTTTTTCTGTCCAAGTGCCAAACTATTTGATCCTTCGTTACATCAAGTACCTGGTAGAAAAATGGTCAAACAAATTCAAAATGTCAACGTTAGTTTATACAAGCGCATATAGCCATTATGTTGCATGGCTCGACATATTTTGCTCCACTGGCACAGTCACTGTTTTTGTTTCAATTGAAGCCATATAACCACTTCACTAAACCACTCTGACGGCCTGAAGGACTTGTAGAAATAGTGAGAATCAAGGAAAGTGATTTGTTTTCACACGACTGCCTACAGTTGGGTTTATCACAGTCTTATCTCTTACGTTGACTTTATTGTAACTTGAACCTTTTTGGAATATACTCACTGCTGGGCGTCTTTCATGACATTGTTTGTTTGCTTTTGCTTGATACAGTATTATAATAAAAGACTGACGGCAGCCATTTTGAACATTTGGGAAGTTTTATCCGTCTATATCTGAGTTTTATCTAGAAGACTGCCTCGCTCTGGGTGACACAACTCCTGCTCACCAAACACACGTAGCGTATTCGTGTCACCGTTTTTAAGTAAAAACATGTTACAAACAAATACACTCCAGGAACCCATAGAAATATAGGTTCATATTTTAATATTTCAGCCCGTAGTTAATGTTCTTGTACTATAGTAAGCTAAATAAGTGAGTTAACTCCCCAGCGAGCGTCTTGTGTGTTGCAGTAACACCATTCTGTTCTGTTTTGATATTCATTACTTTTGTACAGTCAATGATTCATTACAGTTTCTGACCAAATTTTCAAAAAGGCTGCTGTGAGAATAAAGTCAGGGTGGATTTTCTTATGCTGCATTTCAGGTTCTGGTGAGGCCGTTGTCCTCGATTGTGTTTTATTCATTATTATGTTCTGTTTTGCTGCACTGACAGTAACAGCTGACGTTTGACCACGGTGGTTATTTCCTTCATTAAACAGACAGCTTCAGTTTGAATGGGTTCTCTTGGCTGATTGTGTCTAATCTTTGCCGACTTCAAGTTTGAACGCAACATTGACACATCACGTATGCATCACATCCAATATTCACTCTCTCTTAGCTCGGCCTCCACCAACTCCTGAGGGGAATATCTGGCTCTTTAGTCGCTAAAGGCCCCACTATGTTCACCAGCTGTTTGGTGCTGAGACTGGGGGGGGGGGGGGTTCTTTGAGGTTTTTGGTGAAAACTACACTATGAGAGCAGTGAGAGTGAACCAAAACAGTTCAGTTGTGGGCCGGACAGACAAACAGTGAGCTCCGTAAAGCCGAGGGGAGCTGCAGATTCAGCTGATAATTCTCTGTACCTTTATCACAGCCAGCAACGTTAATGTAATACCAGCTAAATTAGTAAAAAGAAATTGATAAAAAGTTTAATAACTGGATTTAGAAAAGTAGTAATAAGTACTGGTGTCATATTCATATGCTGCCACGGAGTCTTATATCAGTATACAAATACAAATAACTGCCTGCTGAGCTAATAATCTTATAAACAGTGCTTGTATAGACTGGTTTTGTACTGAACTGAACATAACTGCATGAACCAGGAACTGACTGAAGGTACTACTGAAGAATCAGCACATGAACGTCAGGACAGTAACAGTGAAGCGTTCATTTAGCTTAGAAAAAAGTGAACAAACCACAAAGTGACTACAACTCTTTGCAAAACGATTCATTGGCTTGGTGATTTGTTATTTCTACCCTTAGTAAATATGTATGTAATGTACAATCAATAACAATGTTCTGTCAGCCATCTCTTTATTGTTTTTTTAAAATATACAGAATTAGGGAACAAATATAAGAAAATAGAAAATGTAATAAAGGCAAAGTCGTTAGTAAAAATGTATTATGTTGGTTATACCAGTTGTTATTATTATTATTAATATTACTATTAGACCAGTTTGTCGTCTTGTCTCGTAAATATGACATACTTTTATCAAGTCAACAATGTTTAAACATTTATCATTAATTATTGATTGTTGATTGTTGTAAAAAAAAATGTATTATTAAATGAAGAACAGAGAATACAGTTTTTCATAAACATGCCCCTGCATTTTTCATTACATTTGTTCTCTCTCTTTCCTCTCCCCCAGATAGAAAAACCTCCTGGTCTTCCTCCCTCCCTCTGGTCGACACCCGCTCCCTCTCCGTCTGCTGCTGATCGGCTGGTTTCCCTTCCAGTTATAGACGTCCTCCAATAGTGTGTTTCCTCTGGGAGAGTATCTGATGGAGGACCAGGTGAGGACAGAGCCCTGATACGACCTAAAAACACAGATACACGCTGTATATTTGGAAATTGTGGATTTGATATACTTTGTTTTGGAACTGGACTAATTTTAGGACAACAAAAAATATTATAATAAAGGACTATTGGCAGGGTAGTAGTGCCTATAGGATACCTTACTTTAGGGAATTTACATATTTTGACCCATTGACCTTTTTTCATGTAAAGATCTACAGACATGTTTAATGATATATTAATTATAATAATTTCAGTTTGATATGTTTTTTCCTCAAAAATGATGAAATAATAAGTCAGAAATTCTTAAAATTACATCTACTCCTTTTCTTGACCATAATTATGCAAAAATAGTGTGTTAAAATGTGTAAATGCTGGCTACATGATCTCTCCAACCTAGTCATGATTTTAGTTTATGGTTACTGATTTCAATTCAGAAATATCTCCCATTCGCCTGAACTACCCACCACCACTCCTCAGACTTTTTATCACTTTATACAGGAATGAAACAGGATGGAGGTGCAATGCGGAGATGTAAGATTTGACTGTTACTTTACTTATTATACTCCTAACAGCTTTAACAGTTAAACCTCTGTTTGAAGAGGTGGATAACTAAAAGAACTGATCACACACACACACACACACACATACACGTAGAAACCGTTGGTCATGTAGTTGAAGACTTCTTTGTAGAGGAGAGGATAATCCCACACCTGGACGTCTGTGAACTGACCATCAATACCTGAAAAATCAATCACAGGCTCACCTGTCCAGACATACTGAACACACACACACACACACACACACACAAAACAGACAGATAATGTTAGAGACAATGAGGAAGATTAAAGATGATTACAAACAACAAGTTCCTAAAGTGTTTGTAGTCTTATAGTCAAAGCATTAAAGCCCTTTTCAGACATGGAATCTACCACTGCAGGCTTCATCTATCTGTCTGTTACCTGAGCTCACATCGCTGCCCACATCTCCAGTTCTTTTAGCTGTGCAAATGAAATTCCATCTGATTATCAAGCCATTGTACCAAAACTCTGCCCTCACCTTAACAGGCAGCATCTTCCTGATGCTAATGCTCGAGCCGCTAAACACCTGAGCCACATTCTTCCTGGTGTCCACGGTGAGGCAGACTCTGGTCCAGATGTCCGGATCGATGTGTGACCAGAACCTTATGTTAGGTTGTAAGGACAGGCTGTAATATCCGCCAAAGGACAGCGTATACTGATCAGGGTAAGTGACAGTGAGCGTCAGAGGGGTGTTGGATGGACTGAGTTTGAAGATTGTGGAGTATCGACCATCGGTGAGGTAACGCAGGCACACCGACACACCTGCAGGGGTCAGTGTTCACATGAGTGTTGAGTGAAAAACATACATATGAACAGTTGTGTGGTTGTTGTAGTAATACATGAATTAAACCTAAAATATACATTAAATACACAATATATGGTGCAGAAAATAAAAAAAGGTCAAGGTGTGGCATTACATTTCGGTCAAAGTGTACCCAATGTAAATGAATTGTATATGAAATTGTTTTGTAAGAGATTGTAGGCACCTGCTGCTACCACAGGAGCCAACACTTGCTATCTGTACACCACTACAAAGCAACGCAAAAGACACAAAACAACCAGAAAAACATGGAGAACACAACAAATAGACACAAAATGACCAAAGAAACAAAATAACAAGATAGAGATGCAGAAACACCACACCAAATATAACGAGACACAAAATGACCACAAAAACATGCAAGATGATAATGAAGAGATGCAAAACAACGACAAGTGACATGAGTGTGTGTGTGTGTATATATATATATATATATATATATATATATATATATATATATATATATACACATATACACATATATACATATATTATTTTTTTATTTCTATTTTTTTCTTGGCCATATTGCCCAGCCCTATATTTCTCAGAATTAATGGATTTTCTCTGGAGAAAAAAAAAAACCCAACCATAGCAGTGAACTAGAATAAATAGTCTTATTAGGTGACTGTAAACATAATTCACAATGACAAAAAAGGTGGATTTTGTGTTAAGTTATTCTTTAACTCTTTTTGCCCCCTTGTTGCCAGAAATAATGGTAATTTAATTTGCAGAACATGATAAAGAACATCATTCTAGAGATTTCACAAACAAGCATGTTAAATTGATTTTGGGAACAATGCATTGGATTCTTTCCCTTTTGTGCCTCTCTCTCACACAAGACAAAATTGTATTATCTAACAGCCTCTTAACAGAAAAGAAATACATTAAGGCAAATCTGTACATTAAAATCACATGTGGGATTTCATATCCTGACACTGTGTTTCTGTTTGGTTGTGTAGTTTGTGAATGTACTCACCTCTGGTAGGAGCTGCTGTGGTGTAGTGACGGGTGGTGTATCTATGGGTTGCGTAGGGAGTACTGGAAGGATAAAAACTGGGGGGGTAGAAGGATATTCCTCCACCATAAGAAGACAAAGTAAACATCTTCCCGTTTAAATTTAGTCCAGAAGGTCCTGAAGAAAGAAAGAGGAAACGATACCACACGAACAAGTTGTCAGCATAATATGCAATCTTCTTTCTAATGCATCACATTTATACAGTACACAGTGTTAATTAGAGTTGATTATCTCATAACATTATTAAAGGGTAAGTGATATGTATATAATAGATGTACTTTACTTTTGTTATTGTAAACAAATCCCATGAAAAGACAAACTACAGAAATGTGTGTTTCCAGCAGCAGGGCGGTGTGTGTGGGATTGAGTCAAAAGAAACTCCAGCGTGTGTGTTCATGGTGATGGAGGAACATGTCACCCAGTGCAACAGCGTGGCTCATTGATGTGTTTTTAATAGTTTTTGGGCAACAATGGAGCTCAGAGGAATAAGATGTATCAGGCTTTGGCTACACAGACATGTTAGTAAGCCAAGTCATTGTTGGTTTTGTTTTGTTTTTTTATTTGGAATTGGTGAAAAAAAAAATATCCCCAGACTAATTCTACACTAAGTTATCATTTTTAATTATTAGGTTTTGATCATCTATCCTGAAGTGTAGCCTACTTCATCTTCATAATCTCACTATATTATACTGAATCACTGATAAAGTAAAATACATATTTCATACTTTCATGTTGATCAGATATTTGTGTAATTTTTGCTTACTCTTTTTAATCTGTGTGTGTGTCTGTGTGAGGGTGTGTGTGTGAGAGAGTGAGTGAGTGAGAAAGAGAAAGAGATAATACAGGAAGTAGGACGACTACTACTGTTGTTGCCGCATGTTTATGATGTCTTTAAAGTCCAATTTGGGGGAAATTGACGCTCTATGGAGAGCATTACCAATATTGTTAACCACCCCTGCGACATGGTAGAGTTTTTTATGAGCATCATTTAGCTGAAGCCGCAGACACAGGAAACTGGCAACAGGAGGCGCAGGTCTCCATAAATGCTCTGTACATCCAAATACTATATAGAGTTCTCACAAATATATATTTTTGACAAATTATTCCATCGGATTATTTAATGTTAATTTATTGTGTGTGTGTGTGTGTGTGTGTGTGTGTGTGTGAGAGAGAGAGAGAGAGAGAGAGAGAGAGTGGCTGCATACCCGCTCTCTCTCTCTCTCTCTCTCTCTCTCTCTCTCTCTCTCTCTCTCTCTCCTGTCACAAGTCAATCTCACCTCCGCCAAATAACAACCCAGACAGATTTGTTTCATTCTCGCAGGATTTGAGCAACGTGTGCCGCCTGTACAAATCCAAACTGTCCAATAATAATAATAATAAGAAGAAGAAGAAGAAGAAGAAGAAGAAGAAGAATAACAACCTTTGCATTGAAAATGTTCAAGAAAAAGTTTTAAAACGTCATAATCAACCAGACTCGTTGGTGGCCTCCCGCAGCATTAGATCCTGTGTGTCAGTGGCAGGAGGCAGCGGCTCCACTTCACTGGTGTCGTGTGAGTAGTGATGCAGAAAAGTGTCCTGAGCGCTTAACGTGTGGACGCTTATGTTCACTATATGTCATCTGCATTTGACCGGGACGTCATTTGAGATAATTAAAAGTCTCATGCTTTTTTTTTTTTTTTTTTACGTGTGTGTGTGTGTGTGTGTGTGTGTGTGTGTGTGTGCACTTACCTGTTGTCCATGGATTTGGTGTGGTTGTAGGTCTCCATGTTGTAGGTCTTCGTGTTGTAGGTTTTGGTGTTGTAGGTCTTGGTGTTGTAGGTTTCCATGTTGTAGGTTTTGGTGTTGTAGGTTTTGGTGTTGTAGGTTTTGGTGTTGTAGGTTTTGGTGTTGGGGTCCCTGTGAATGCAGAATTCGTGACCAGCAACGCTGCCATCACCACCATCACGGGGACGTAACGCGCCGGGCTCTTCATCCTCATCCTCGTCCTCGGCCGCTGGACCAGAGTGTGTGCAGGGGAGCGTCCGTCTGTCTGTCTGTCTGTCCGTGTGTCTGTCTGTCTGTCCGTGTGTCTGTCTGTCTGTCCGTGTGTCTGTCTGTCTGTGTGTCTGTCTGTCCGTGTGTCCGTGTGTCTGTCTGTGTGTCCGTCCCTCCGAGCAGGCTGCGCTCTGTGTGCTTTCACTTCCTGCTCCTCGGCCTCCGCAGACACAGTTAAGTTTCATTTCTGTGCGCAGTGTCCCTCTGGTTCTCCTCTCCCTCCCGCTCAGGTTGTTCTCTACCTGAGTGTTTCCATTTCATGCCACTGGAAGCAGATATCGTCCTTTTTTTTCCTCCACCACATTTACTCCACAACATTAGTTACCGGTTACTTTGCATACTCAGACTTAGAAACACAAAATAGAAATCGACTAATAAATGATGATGTGTCATTATAGAATAAGATCTCCAGCAGTTAATAAAAGGAGTTGAAATTAGCTCCATCTTTACAGCTGCAACATTAATGAGGCTTACACATGAATGTATCACTAATAATAATCCAGTGATAGAGGATATTAATCTGAAATGAGCCATGCCTGCTTTTATTTGAAGTATATTTTGATCCTAATACTTTTGAATGCAGGTTTATTCAGGATGACAGGGACACTGACTCTTGCTTTATAACTTTTAACCGTTTTTCCTAGTGCTGTGACTAATAAACCCAAACTGCATGGATGGATGCCACAAGATTTTTTGCACATTTTCATAGAAAGTTTTGGAATAATAATAATAAACAGCAAAATAATAATGATAAAAACTTTATTCATAGCAACAGACAAAAAAAGGACAATTAATAATTGTTTTATTGTATACATTATTTATAATCCACCACTAAACCAGAGAATGTTTTGAACAGTGTTGTAATCATCTAGGTGGAAGAAACCAGCTCAGCCAGACTGTGTGGAGCGAAGAGGCCCACGTGAGGTCTCACTCTGCTGTGATTTGCCTGAACCACAAACACACCACAGTCTGATCTCTGTGTGACAAAGGCCATAGGTACCACCATGTCTGCCGTACTGTTTCTGGGAATTTGGGTATAAATACTATAATCCCATTGTATTTAGATCTAAAATACAAATAAAAGATTCAGTGTTTTAGCACCAGAATACAGTTCTGTTTTATTCCTTGCCTTTAGACTTTCATGTTGGAAAATAAAACTTCAGAAAATGTAACAATAATTAACTATTAAAACAATTTAGAGACTTTGCTGTATGGGATTAGGGTGGTTTTGATTCATGACCTACTGTGTTTGAACTTCCCTTTTCACAGACACTTGCAGAAACCACACACAACCACTGCAAACCAGAACTGAAATTTACATCATATTAACAATTTGCTGTGTCAATAAGCCTCATCTTTCACTTCCTGAATCAGTCTGACTTCAAATGTGGATTAAGAAATCTTCACAGGACCACTCTACGAGACCAGGCCTCAAGATTCAACAAGTCCTCAAAATTAAACAACACAACACAACACAACAACACATCTTTAACTCATATTGTTTAATAATTAATAATAATTTTCACTCATTTACTTTCTTGCCGAGAGTTAGATTACGAGATGATACATGAACAAACACGTGAGCGAATACTGTGTGTGTGTTATAAATCCTTTTATCATCTCTTTATACAGCTGTACAAACCGTCCACAGGTGTGTTTAAAGCTGATTATTAATGTGTTCAAATCTCAGTGTCACATTCAGCTTTAACTTGAATTCTTGACCTTGGAAATAACAAACTTTACTCAAGGTCCACTTACTAGATTTCTTCCGGGGCTCTTAACTACATCTTTTGGCCTTCAACATCAGATAGAATTTGCTTAGTTTTTATGAGACTGAAGAGGAAGTTTTTATAAAACGAGAAGAAGTTCATTAATAAATATAATAAATCAATTCTAATAATATAATTACTTAATATAATAAATTAACACTTCATTTTCAATATTCAAATAAAATATGTGCATATTTGTTGTTATTAATTGTTTATATACTCCTTTTACATGCTAAAGAAGGTAAATTGTGAGTGTAATGCACCTAATCAACATATCAGTCAACTGTAACAATTCAAAACTTGAATGCTATTAAGCAGCGAACAGGTGATACAGAGCTGTAGATTATTTGATGACTGGGAGCAACCAGAAACTAAACACAGGGTGAAGATAATCCGGGCCTTCGATGCAACTTGGCAACACAGACAAAACAGACTGTGTCAGTTCTTCCAACAGCAGCAAGAGGAAGAGACAGAGCAACACTTCCTGCAACACTGCAGTTAGTAGGAAGACACAGGAACCAAGATCTACCTACCAAAATAAAACACCATAGATCAACTCACTCACAGACCAAAACTAAATTGAACAAATACTTGGAGAAAAATTGACTTTTTTTCTATGATTTTCACCCTTGCTATTACACTACATAGTTTAATAAACTTTCACTTTTACTTTACTATTTGTAATATTGTATTCATTTGCAAAAATATATAATTTTTTTCTTTCATTATATATTATTATATTGTGTTATATTGTATGATGCATAGTGCATATACTGTTGTAATTTGGAAACTATTTTCCCCTACATTCTTAATTATTACTTTACACCTCTTTACACTGAAAACTTACAAGCTACTTTTGTAACACTGTACTAATATGATCAGTCTGGTGTTATTCAAAATGTTTCTTACTGTCAACAAAAAACAACAATGTGTGAGTCCGTTTCTCAATAAAGTAATTCTTTAAAAACTACTTTATATTCGAAAAAAGTTTCATAAAAAAAATGTTAATGTCCTAAAACAGCTGTAGTTTTTTAGCAAAGGTAACTCAAACACAAGAAAATAGTGCATCTGTAGGGGACTATTTTCAGTGGCGGGATAATCCACATTTGATGCTCTACTGAGTATTTCCAGCAGGGGGAAGGTGTATGTGGGATTCAATCATACGGACCTCAGTAGAAGTGAATAGAAGTAGGAGAAAATATATGTATACCAGAAAAAGATGTGACCATATCTTTATTCTTCAAATATGTTTATGTCAATAAAGCATGCATTTGAAAAACAAATCAACAAGTGTGCCTTTACTTTGAAGGCTGTGTGAGCGGAAGTAGTGTTTTCCGGTGTGACGTGTTGTCAGAGGCGCTGTGGCCTCAGCCAGCGTGTACCGAGCTGACAGCACACACACACACACACACACTCACACACACACACACACACACTGACACACACTGACACACACTGACACACACTCACACTCACACAACCATACACACACACACACACACACACACACACCCCCGCCGGTGCTGCCGCTCTATAAAACCACAGACACTCACCGCGGACACAGCTGGAGCTTTCGACCTGAACCATGGGCGTCATCATCTCTCACATCTTCTCCACGTTCACCTCCAAGACTCCTGTCAGGATTTTAATGGGTGAGATCTGATTCCTTTATTGTTATTGTTAATGTTGTTATTATAGTAGACGTAGTTGTCTTAGTGTAGTAGAGATACTAACAGTAGTTGGTTCAGAGGGAAATATTGTCCTTTTCCCTTCACTACATTTATCTGACAAGTTTTCTGCATACAAAACATATGAAGAGTTAATAAAATATGATTTGTTATAAATTAAACTACCCAACAGTTTATGCAAGTACAGCTGAGACGATTAGTGGATTAATCAGTGGAATGATTAATTGGCAACTATTTTAATAATCATTTAAGACATTTTTCATGTAAAACATTTGATGGTTCCAGCCTGTTAAATGTGAGGATTCACTGCTTTTCCTTTTAATTACTTTAATTTATTTTATACTTTTGAGGTTTGGACTGTTGGTTGGACACTCTGGGCTCTGTGATTTTTTACAAACCAGACAATCTATTGATTAAGGGAGAAAATAATCAGCAGATGAATCCATAATGAAAATAGACAATAGTTGCAGTCCGATGCAAAATAGTTCAAAATGAGCTCCACCTCAACCAACTACAAGATTAAAATCCTGCTTTTACATGAATGTATGAGTAATAATAATCTAATGATATAATATATAATAGTACAACAGTCACAGGGGACATTTTTGATTTTCTGAGTACTTTTACGTTTAAAATTTTAAGTCAATTTTCCTGATTTTACCTACATACTTTTACTAAAGTAATATTTTCAGTGCAGGACAGTATTTTTACAGCGTGGTATCAGTACTTTAACTAAAGGATCTGAATACTTCCTCCATAACTATATTGCATTACTTACTAGTTACTTAACAGAGTATGATTTTCTCTACCTGTGTGTGTGTGTGTGTGTGTGTGTGTGTGTGTGTGTGTGTGTGTGTTGCTGCAGTGGGTCTGGATGCAGCCGGTAAAACCACTCTGCTGTACAAACTGAAGCTGGCTGAGGTCGTCACCACCATCCCAACTATCGGTCAGTGATCTATTTGATCTGTTAATGCACACATTTAATGGAAATATAAAATAATGCAAAATCATAAAATGAACTGCTATCTGTGTGTGTGTGTGTGTGTGTGTGTGTGTGTGTGCGTGCGTGTGTGCGTGTGTGTGTGTGCGAGCAGGTTTCAATGTGGAGACGGTGGAGTATAAGAACATCAGTTTTACAGTTTGGGATGTTGGTGGTCAGACTATCATCAGGCCTCTGTGGAGACATTACTACACTAACACACAGGTAATACTACTGCTGTTACTTCTACTACTATTACGAGAGAAAGACTCACCGAAAAGTTGGATTGAGGACATTTGCAGTAATGTCTGTTTCTGTCCGTCTGTTTCTGTGTTCAGGGTCTGATATTTGTGGTCGACAGCAACGACCCCGAGAGGATTAAAGAAGCCGCTGACGAGCTGCACACGATGGTACCCAGCTCACCTCCGATTAAAGCCGTTTCTGTAGTAATAATACTGCACCTGTTGCAGTAGCACTAAAGATGGAGACTTGTTTTGAATGTCGTCAAAACGATTCAGAGTCAGTTTAGGTGAAGATCTTCATTCCCACCACGAGTGGGACATCGCTCAGTTCTATAGATTAAACTGAATAGTTTAAGAAGACGAAGTCACCGATTGGTTGATATCTGAACTTGAAGCCTGTTTCAGCCTTCCTGTTGAACTCACCTGGTGTTTTTTTTTTTTGTTGTTGCAGCTGGAGGAGGACGAGCTGAGGGGCGTGGCCCTACTGGTGTTTGCTAACAAACAGGACTTGCCCAGAGCCATGTCTGTCAGTGACATCACCGAGGCCCTGGGCCTATCAAGAGTCTCACAGCCGGTAGGGGTCCATGGCATGTGCCCTATTGCTGCTAACAGTCCCACAATGCAATGCGTCCAATTTTATGGATGCAAAAATTACCATTGCACGAAAGTGAGGACACAAAACGATGATGATTTATAAGTGACTGAAATCTCAATTTACTGCTCAGTACAGAATAAACCATTGAGTGTTTATTATTCAGAGAATAGTGAATGAGTGAGTGAGTGAGTGATTTCGCTGGCAGCTAAATACACAACCCTGCTTTCAGTCTTCCAGTTCAGTGACCTGTAATATGACTTTAAATGTTCGATTTAAAATGTTCAGAATGTCAACATGATCATTTAAACTAACTTTACTGTGTTGGCACGATATATAAATTAAAATGAATGATTTAATGTGCACAGCAGGTTTAACCCTCACAAACAGTGAGCTCTAGTGGCAGCTGGGCTTAAACTAAATTACAGACCACACTGATTGACTTGAAGTGATTTTTTTTTTTGTCTTTGTCTTTGTCCCTCTGTGTGTCCGTGCAGTGGGTTGTCCAGGCCTCCTGTGCCGTCAGCGGTACAGGCCTGGCAGAGGGTCTGGACTGGCTCTCCAACCAGATCCTGAAACATTAGACGCTGTTGTGATGCGCCGGTGTTCTGCTTTATTTTGTTTCCTGCCGAGTCTTTGCACCCGTCAGGCAGTCTGCTATGAACTGAGCCGAGCCAGTGACACCAGGACAAACACGAAGGATCCGTCGTAGCTTTGGCTTGTTAAATACGCCCCCAGCTCAATGACATTTTAGTTGGTAAACCACTGTTTTAACCACCAGATGGATAATTTTTATGGGAAACCAATGTAACTGTACTGATTCCCCTAATCTTTTCATCTGTTTACAAATTACTTAATATTAACCCTATCTGCAATCTGTAAATCTGTAAAATATTTTACACTTGAAATAAATTAATATTATTTATTTTACAAGTCAACTATATGTTTCTAGTTAATGTCTTGCTGGCTATGTTGAATAAATTTGTACTATTGTGCTATTTAGTGGTTTGGGTATTTCTGTAACACTATGGCAAGTTCTATTTTTTCACATCTATTAAATGATAAGACTATGAAATTTTATATTTTCATATTTATCATTACTTTTGTTCATATTTATTTTATAATAAAGTTGTTATGTTGGCCAGTTTGTATGTTTTTACTTTATTTTTAATTAATGTAGACTGTTGAAATAGTTAGCTTGAAGTAGATAATCAGTTGAAATAGCTCAATATCAGTATGGATATTGATGAAATAGCTCAAATGAATGGATAAACAGGTAGCTCAAATAATTTAAACCTATTCCTTGCTGCCTGGCACTCCACCCGAGTGATGGGTAAACAGTTTTATAAGCTGTTGTTGACCTCTAACACCTGTTACACCAAAGGAGTGTGCTATAGTGTCTGATTACCTTTAGAAATTATGGCGTTAGTGTCTCTGCTGGGTTAAATTACTTTTTTTCAATAATGTATTTTTGGGGAACATCAACAGAAAAAAGGTAGATTACCAGTGACAACCTCAAAAGCATGGTTTCTCCATCATCAAAGTATTTCTAGTAGAAATGTCCACAAAGAAATCACACCTGTGACCTGCTTTCACGCACAAATTCTGTAATATAATTTATCATTTATCATATCATTATCATAGTGACATCGTGAGGTTCTGAAAATGACAGCTGATAAAAAAAATAACAATATGCAAACATGGAGGAGTGGAGGTTCGTCTGATCTGAGAACATCAGCACACTGACTCAGGCAGGTGGAGTTAGTGCTTTATTTATCACTGAAAAGCCTTTTATTATTCATGACACTGAAACAATTATCACTGAAACATATTTACAGCTCAACATCATCGATCCCGTCGTGTTTTCCTGCGTCAGTAAAGTGCAGCTCCATCAACACGAGTCCTTCACCTGGTTACAGCAAGAAAACATCCTCCCGAAAAAAGGAAAAATAAATCATCATCATCAGTAACTTCACCATGTAAACCTCCCCGCAGCCGACTGAAGAGGTTTGTCTGTTGACCCCTAACATCCCTTCATGTAATGTCTATTAAGGAACTGAAGCTAATTCAGTTGGTTTTCTACAGATAATCACTGTGAATCACTCTGGTTAAAGGCAGGTTAATGAATAAAACCTGTGAAAAACATAAAAGGCCGCAAACAATGACCCAGATAAACATTTTATGAAAGCAGAGATAAATATTGTGATGTCAGGGGAAAAACACTGACTCAGCTGATTATTTGGCAGAGAGGATGTCGGGCTGTCCGTCTGTTTTCATTAAGCATGATTCTCACATACTGAAAGAAATTGAAAATGTTATATTTCTTCAAAGTTTACCGAATAAATAAAATGTATCAGCTTATCAGAGAACAAAAGTTGATCCCCGAATTTTTTTTGTTTTCACAATGGAGAACTGTCAACAAATACAGTAAAAGTGAGATTGTTTGATCAGATTTGTGCTCGTGTAGACGGATCTCCAACTTCTACAAATGTCAGACCAGTGTTTCAGCACGAACGGACGGAGAAAGGAGGGCCAGTCTCTCTTTTGAAGCCTAAAATCTGAAACTGAACAGTATACGACTCTAATTATTTAGCACTACTTTCAAGCAACTATTCAATTTGTAGGAGACAGAAGCTGCAGACGTCTCTTTTTGGAATAAAAATCTTCAAATGAAAAGGGTTTAAAATCAGATTTTAACACCTTTGGGGTCTCCTGTGGCAGCCATGTTGGCTCCAGTTCTGACATCATGCTAATGCATACAAATGGCATGAAAGTCTAGGAAGCTTTGCAAAGCATTGCTCATGTCATTGTCTATCTTTTCTACAATTACCTCAACATATAAAGAAATACAGAAAAAGGCAAATTCTGAAACATAAAAAAAATGTATATTGGCACTGGAAGTTATTGTAGGGGTTAATTTTCTTATAGATCAAAAGGAGGATGGGGCCAAATATTTTCACTGTGGCTAAAGGTAGAGCTGACCTTTGACCCCAAAGGACCCCAGTGCAACAAGTGTTTGCTTCATAGCGTCACAGCATGTGGTGCTGTGGTCAATATTTTAAAATAGCAGATCATTTTGTCTTCAATAATGTTTCTGCATAAAATCAAAGCAATGACTGCCAACAGTATTTGTGTTTCCAAGTCATAACACACTCATGGAGCATGGATTTAATGATTTCCAGGCCAATATGTCGAACATTCTGTAAAAACTGGGTTAAAACTTTTGTTTCAACAGCATTTTAATGACTATATTTCGCTGAGAATCAGATCTTAGCTACAGTTCTACTTTGTGTTATCTGGAGATTATCCTACACTTCCATTAACCTAACAAAGACCTTTAGTGGCCATGAGAAGTGAAGCTTGAAGTGGTGTGATGTTGTTATAAGAGTCAATGTTGATATTGATGTTTCCCAACCCTAAACAGGTTGTTCTGCTAATATGAGGCGTTTTGGAAAGCAATGACAACCACAATATTTTTGTCATTTAGTTTGAAGACTGTGTTGGCGACCAAACGTCAAAAATACGTATATTTTTATATAAATTCAGCCAAATTTTAACCCAACATGTCTACAGTATCTTTTCACCTGCAAATCACCAAATTAGGTTTAGGGTTGATTATTTAATTAATCTCTAAATCATTTTTTTGATTAATCAATTAGTCAGTACAACATCTGAAAACAGTAAAAAACCTCTCACATTTGAGAAGCTGGAACCATTACATCTTTGACATTTTTGCTTGAAAAATTACTTAATTACTAATCGAGTATTCATTTTTCTGTTGATCAACAAACTGATTCATCGACTAATTGTTCAAGCTCTACCGTGATGATGATTCAGCAAGTTTCAAGACGTTGCAAGTTGATTTTCATTCTGCGGTGAAATGAATGAAAAATGAATGAAAACCACTGACATTAATACAAAAAAAATAAAAATATCACCAAAACACTGCAGGATGCTTTAGAAAATGGTCAGCTGATGAACACATCATGACAAGAAGGACTCTTCAAAATAAGACTCCTTATTCTCTCTCTCGCTTTCTCTCTCTCTCTCTCTTTCGTCTTCTCTGTTTGTTTTAAACATCGTATCTCACACCGACAACACTGAGGTATCCTTTAGGATCTCCTAGTAGCCAGGGAAACCTTCACCTCCCGCCAAAGAGCCCTCGATCAAGAGCTCACACTGACACTGTCCAAATCTGCCTTCCGTGTTTCCTCCCACGTCTTCTTCACGTTGTTTTGCTTTAAATCCCCTGTAATTGCTGTTATAAAATAAACATAAAAAACAGAAACTTACAGGTTAATCTATATTTGTGGAGCCGGTATAAAAAGCAGCGTTTTTACGCACAGAATAAAACCATGATGAGGCGTTTCCGCGCCTATTCCCCTCCTCTTATAGTGAGGGTGCGTTTAGTTTGTCCTCCATTTTCAGAGTGACAGGTTCCACTACAAACTTCAAACAGAGTCCAGCAGAGAGGGAGCACATGTTTTTCAGTCCCAGGCAGCCCCGGGGCGGGCGGGTCTTGTTCCCCTCCTCTGATTCCTGAGCAGTTTGCTTTGACAGTACCAGCTGGGACACGCCTGGGTGGTAAAACATGTATCCTCCGTTAACTCTGTCAGGCTTCAGACTCGCCCTGCTTCTTCCCCTCCTCCCCGGCATCGCTGTCCTCTGACTGGCTGTTGCTAAGCACCAGGAATTGTCCGTCAGAGGCAGACGGGTTAGCGGGGCGACTCGAGGCGGCGATCAAACGGCTCTGCTCCTCCAGATCCTGGAGGCAAAGTTAGGAAAAAGACAACATTCAAGTTAAATAACAAAACAGTCGGTTCCAAAATAAAGGAAGATATCATCTGCTTCTATGACAGATCCTAAATCTGTGAATATAACTAAAACAGAATGCATCAGGGGTAGTTAAGAATAAGTAGTAAACATGCAAGCAACAAGTAACCATGTTTTAATGTAGGGTCAAGGTTAAAGTGTTGATTGGGGTTAAAGGTCACCTTCTCTATCTGTCTCTGTTTGCTGAGTTCTTCCTGCTGCTTCTCTTTGGCCTTGTCCTGCTCCTTCCTCTTCTCCACTGCCTTGCGGTCCTACACAACAAGAAACACAACAAAAATAATAATAATAATAATTAACCTCTACAACAAAAGGTACCATTACCATCACCAAAGTGTGAGTGAGTTGGTGTTAGCTTCGGCATAATGAAGTTTCAAATCAGTCTCACCATCTCAGAGTGGAAGGCGATCTGCTTGGCCAGACCGATGCTGTCACAGATCTGAAACACATGAAGAAGACAAACAGGTCAGACGGACCAGACAGAGCGTTAAGACAGTGAGACCAACAGATGAGCATGCGGACGACCTTCTCGCCGTCGTTGTTGGACTCAAAGATGTAGCAGACGGCTCGGCTGTCACCCCGCCCGCCCGCCGACTGCAGAACGAAACCAAACAGCCTCTTGTTGTCCTGATGGGATGAACACTGAACCACACTGGAGAGAGGGAACTACAGGGGAGAGAAGGAGAGGGTAAATCATTAGAAACAAATCGGAGACTACAACTATCTAAGCAGAGAAACAGAGCTCCTCCTACCCTGAGTCGAGTGACTTGTGTCTGAGGATCAATCAGCCTGAAAAGAAAAATACATACATCAATATCAGAGACTTTTTCCTGCATAGAAAAAAATATCAGTCATTAATATCCTTTTTGTATCAGTGTTATGGTGAATTTGGTGGAAAAGTAATGTGAAGAAATGCTTCTCACTGCCTCTTTGTATTCAGGGAATTTAAACCATTGGCCCTTTTATGGAAACTGATATCGTATAAGACCTGCTAAACAGAATCATCATTTCAGTCATAATTCTATATCACATTGTAAAATGTCTTTATATTATATCTTAAAATGTGACACGGCAGCATTTGTTTGGTAATGCATTTCAAGAAGAAAATGTTAACCACTGGCACTGTAGCACCAACCTCGGGACAAACTTTACATTTTTAGCTCCACGATAGTAAGGCTCTGACAGCTAGATTATCGGGATGTTTGTTCCGTCCAACACGTTCAGATTGTGGCTGAAATGAACACCGCAGCCTTTGAAAGACACTACTGGGATTGAAAACCCTCTACAGTCATACAGCAGGTTCCTGTCTCATAAAGCCTGATAAGTCAAGATTACAAGATTCACATTTTCAACAAGATTGGGTCTGACAATGACAAACACACACACACACACACACTTGAGGTTCATACTTAAGGCAGTCACAGGTGACCAGCAGGTGTGATTCTGTCATCCTGAAGATGTTGTGGATGGCTCTGGCTGCAAGGATCTGCCTCATGGTCTCAGAGATGACTTCTGCTGAGTCAGCAGTCTTGACCTCCATGGAGCCCAGGAAGCGAACGATGAAGAGCTGGTGGAGGATCGAATCTGTGTGTGTGTGTGTGTGTGTGTGTGTGTGTGTGTGTGTGTGTGTGTGTGTGTGTGTGTGTGTGTGTGTGTGTGTGGGGGGGGGGGGTATAACCAGAGAAACATTACAAAACCAACCAGGTAGTTAACCGGTACTCATCCAGCACTCAACCAGGTAGTTCCTCATCCATGAAGTGTTTTGTCTGTGCTTGTCCAAGTACGTTTTTGAGTGTGAAAGTGCTCAGAGCTCAGTGCAACCCTGTGGCTGATGATGGAAAAAACATCCACTACAACGGCTAACCGTAGTTTCAGTGGATGTTTTCTGCCCTCCATCCACAAGGTGGCAGTTGTGAGCCAATTCAAGTTTGCCGCACAATAAAAGAGCAAATAAGACACAGGACTCAATAACTTACTTGGACGCTTTCATGAACCACAACAGTGACAAAATTGGACCTGGATGAATCACTGCAACAGAAACCATGAAAATGTTACGTGAGGAAAACGACGTTACCTTCACTGTCTTCTGATGTGCTGTCTCCTGACTCTCCAAATGGATTACTCCTTCTGTGGACACACACACACACACACACACACACACACACACACACACACACACACACACACACACACACACACACACACACACACAAAAACATATAAGCACACAGAATATTTAACACTAACCAGCAGCTGCTACAATACTATGTAAGACACAAGCTTTATCCCCTACGGCACATGCAGACACAAATTAGAGATCAATTTGATAAATACAATGCACTATGTAGTAAACAGGAAGTGACTTCAGACACAGACTGTTTCTGGAAAGAGATGTTGCCGTTTTTTTTAAATGTTAAAAGCTGTGAGCATCACAAACTAAAACCATCTGTGATTTGTCCCGGAGCTCAAAAGTGATTGAAGCATCTGTCGTACACACACACACACACACACACACACACACACACACACACACACACACACACACACACACACACACACACACACACACACACACACACACACACACCTGCCAGACTGTGCTGCTGTCTTGTTCTGTCCTGAGTTCTCCTCGCTGACGGGGGAGATTATGTCAAACTGGATTGGTGTGTCCGGGGCAACCAGAGCATCCAATGAAAGCACGGAAAGGGCAGGCGATGGCTCTGAGCCCACGGAGCTAATGCTGCCTGCTCGGCCCACACTCCCCTTACTGGAAGTGAGAGAGAGAGAGAAATGGATGGTTTTACTGGTGGAGGCCTGACTCACACAGAAATCTGATTGGCCACCATCTTCATGATATCTGGCAGCTGATTGAGGTTATGAGGTTTGTAGGTGTGTAGCTGTTGTGTGTAAAGAATTTGGTTTCATGCGTAATAAACTCAAGACACACACACCTGCTGGGTCTCATGCTCTCGTGCCTCTGCTGAAAGGATGGCGACGGCGTCACGGCTTCAAGAGCTGATTGGTTCACTCTGGCTGCCAGCTCCTGTCAACAGGATGACAGTACTGTCAGCATCAACCAATAAGCAAATATTTCGACTGCATGAATTGAAAGTTTTGGGTTGTTTATATTGTACAGTGTCTTGCTACTCTTTTTTCATACTGTATATGTTTATACTGTATATACATGATATTAGATTGAGATCCAACTGGTGGAAACTAAAGATAGCTGCCAAAATGTCCACTATGATCTGTGGTAAATTAACACGGACCTCTGCGTTCTCACTCAGGTAGATCCTTTTGGAGATGTTGTTGATGGTGGAGATCCACTGGTGGAGGAAGCAGCAGAGAGACGGCGTGAAGAGATAACAAAACTGCCGACAGTCAATACAGAGAAGGTCATGTGACAGAAATTTGTCTTACCTCCTCGCAGTCCTTCCTGCTCTCCGACTGCAGCGTCACCACTCTGACGGAACACGAAACAAGAAAAAAATACACAGTTTAATCTCAGAATTCATATAATTTTTAGAAGTGCCATTAATACTCTACTGAAACTTAAACAATGAGAGTTATAATGTATGCATGAAAGACAAATGTAAAAAAAAAAGTGTCCCTCTCACTTCTTGCCATCGAAGGAAGTGACCTGGAAGCAGAAGCGGCGGTCGTCGCAGTCGACCGCCATGACAGAACAGTTGTCGAGGTCTGTGACCAATCCGCCCGCCACCTCGCCCCGGCCCTGCTGCATCAGATTGCCGCCCTGCGTGAAGAAGTACTGACGCTCCCAGGACGACGACACCAGCCCCGTCTTACTGAGAGACAGACAGAAGAGCTACTTTAACTCCTTGGAAGATGACGAAAAACAAATTTCCATTTTCATTTCCAATTTATTTTCAACTCCAGCTTTCACACGCATTGTTTAAATTTTCTATAACCAAAAACTTACGACATGAGAATGATTTCAATGATGGTGTGATCAGATAAAAGTTCTAGTTTAGCTTTAATGTGAACATTAAATAAAAGTATTAATATGTGTGTGTGTGTGTGTGTGTGTGTGTGTGTGTGTGTGTGTGTGTGTGTGTGTGTGTGTGTGTGTGTGTGTCCTACTTGCGGATGTACAGGTAGCCCTGTTTCCTGGTCAGGTTGCGACAGACAGGGGAGTGGACGGGGTCAGGGTCACACGGTGCGTACAGCGGGTCACATGTTCTCTCCATCTGCTGGATGGTCTCCTGCATCTGCCCAACCTCCTCCTCCATCTCCCGACGCACACTACAAACACACACACACACACACACACACACACACACACACACACACACACACACACACACACACACACACACACACACATTTATCACTCAGTGCTGACGTCGTCATATCACGTTTACATTCAGCTTTAATTTCTTGAAACTTTAAAACTGAGTTAAAGTAAATAAAACAAAGTATTAAGACCTTGAATGTAGAACAAACAAAAGAGGCTCTTACTTCTGGACACTGGTTCCTATGGTTCCCAGGAACTCCTCCCACTGCTGGGTGAGATTTTCTGAACCAAGCTTAAAGAAACTGATCTGCAGAGAACAAACACAGATAAAGACACGTCAGCAGGTTGGGTAGGAGCTCTGAACCAGGTTGACGAAGAGAGATGTAGCATGTGATGATCATGCTTTCAGACCTTTTCTGTGCACTTACTGGGCCCAATCGAACATTTTCACATGCCTTGTGTGTGTGTGTGCCTGTACCTGTGCCTGCATGTAGCCCAGCAGCGGCTCCAGCAGAGCTGTCTTCTTCTTGTACTGCAGTATGTTAAGTGAGCAGAAGTAGTGCATCATGGTCTGGTGCTGTTTCTTGCGGGAGGTGTAGACGTCCTCCACAGCCTCCGCTCGCAGCTGCAACACACAAGACTCTCCTCTTATTTCAGCATTACAGTAATATAATATACTGAGATAATAACATATACTGTTCATCAAAATAACTGTATTGTGAAATGTTCATATTGCCACATAACTACTGACCATTTTTCTGTCAGACAGCAGCTGGTTTCAGTTCATTTCTATCAAAATCCACCAACATTTAAATGTAATTTGGTATGAATTATGGGAACAGTGCTGGGTGCTTGGTACAATTTCAGTTATTCCTTTCCAATTAATTGCTAGCTTAAGTCTTCTTGTCAGTGCACAGCAGTTCAGCTGAACATGTTAAATATAAAAATGTGTCAACAGCCAGTAAAATGGATATCTTACTTGGGTTTAAAAGGAGCAGTTATTTCAAGGAATTTCCTCTAGATATCAATAACTGCTTATAAATGCACCACAATTAACTATAAACACTCAAATAAAATTATTTTGAGGAAACTTCCCTGAAAATTATTTGTCTTATAAAGAAAGTAACTAGAAGGTAGGTATTACATTTTAGTATTGATGTACAGAATGGTAAACCTGATGTTTAATGTTCCTGTCACTAAAGTGATTACCTTGTCATTGTCTCTCTTCTTGGATAGGCGGCTGTATCTGTTAATGGCTGTGTCATGATCTGCAGACAGAAACAGCCACACAGGTCAGTAAGACTTTCTGATGGTAAAACATTTTCTTTATTTTTCCTTTTTCAACAGTAACGCAAGTTAGAAAGGAACATAAAGCTGTAACTCAAATTAAGACAAAAACACAAAAAAAAACAAAAAAACAAAGGTGACATTTTCCTTTAAGCGTCATCATATGAAAGTCCTGTGGGAGAAAAGTGACAAAAGACTCACGGCACATTTAGTTCTTTTAGATTAAGTGTTTAAGTGTTCATCGAGCAAACTGACCAAACGTCTGTCAGAGTTAGCCATTGTAAATTCTCATCTTATTGTAATTCAAATTAGGACAGACTGCCCTCGACACACACACAAAAACGCAAACAAAACTATGTTTTAGAACAACGTTAAGCAATCTTTTGTTTTAAGTAAATTATTGAATAAAAATGCCAAACATTTGTATGTTCAAGCTTCTCTAATGTGAGGTTTTGCAGCTTTTCCTTATTATTATCATTATTATTATTATAATAATAAACTGAAATCTTTTGGGTTCTTAACAATAGGCAAGTGACCAATCCTTAGCCTCCGTAGTTGTCCAGAAAGGTTAACTAACTTAATCTTATCAAAAACATTTGCATCATTTCCTTTTATCTCCACCTGAGCTGCAGGCGGACGTTAGGTAGACATTTGAATATGTGCACCACAGCTTCAAGCCCTACCGTAGGACTGAGAGTATTAGTTTTGTAACTGAGGATATTCAGTAACACATTAATTGTACTTAAAAACATAACTGCTAATCAGCAGAAGCGATGCTCACAGGGTGGATGGGGCCTAGGATTGGTCAGTTGGAAAATGACTCACTGGGGTTCAGGGTATTTGTGATGAAAATGTCCCATTTGGGGAGAAAAAAGATAAGTTGTCTGAAAATATTAATAACAGCCTTAAGAAGCAGTACTAACTTACCATCACTGGCTATTTGGAAGACTTCCTTCAGAGTGAGGATCTCTGGAGAGAGACAAACAGAACTGGAAGTTATACCTTTTCTGTATGCAAGGACACCACATATTAGTACAAGTCAGGGGCAGATCTAGAGAAATATTTATTGGGTGGCAAGAGGGTGGCATGGAGACTTTAAGGGGTGGCAGAAATAAACTCTATATATGCTGATTTAATCGCAAACAATCACTAGGAATCGCTCGGAAAAGCCCTGTAATGAAGTATTACATTATTTGGGCAAGTGATTTTAGTGTTTTTTACACTGGTGCTTCTGTATGTTGCACTTGCAGGATTGATCTGAAATGGACATGTCTGTCTGCAGAATGAGCAGCTTCAGAGATGTTGGTAGCTGCATAAATCCAGAAACACGAGTAAGCACCTGTGAATATTTGGGTTTAGTCAGTCACAATCAAACACGAGTTACTAAAACAACCCCACCATTATTCATCTGCAGCTGTTCTGTATTTCTATGGAGGCGCCAAACCAGAAAAGAGAGGAGCGAAGGGGGGCAAGGCATTTTTCTAGGGTGGCGGCTGCCAGCCCTTGGACCCGCCATAACTACAAGTATTTTAGACAATGGAGTGCTTCTAGTTTGGTGGGACCAGTCATTTGGAGGAAGACCTCTTCCTGTTTCAACATGACAATGCCCCCGTGCACAAAACCAGGTTCATAAAGAAATGTTTGGTTTGAGAGAACTTGACTGGTCTGCACAGAGCCCTGACCTCAACCTTATCCAAAACCTTTGGGATGAACTGGAACACCGTCTGTGAGCCAGGTCTCTCCTCCAAACATCAGTGGGCGACCTCACTAACGCTCTAATGGTTACTACTTTTGGCCATGTAGTGTACATGGTTTGTAAGCAACAAAACCTTTGTCAGTTGCTAATCTGACAAATATGTCAGAAACAGTTTGCGTTCCTTGAGTCAGAGGTTTGGCAGGGTCGGATTATAGGTGTACTGCATGTGTGTTTGTGTGTGTGTTTTCTACCTTTCAGATCTCTCTCTTTAAACTGAGTTATGGGAAACATCATTGCATCTGCAAGCTGGGTGGACAAGACAGCATGACAGGAACTCAACTACAGAGGGAGAGAAAGAGAGAAAGAGAGGAAGTTAAAATAGTGAGCATGAATCAGCTGAAGGAGGATACAACAAACTGGCCAGAGACAGCAAACTGAGCTCTGTGTTTATATTCTCTCACCTCATCAATGACTTTTGCAAACTGCTGCAGGGTGGAGCTCATCACCTCATCATCACCTCCTAGAGGAAAACGCTGCAGACAACAACAACAACATGGAGGAATGGATTAGATTGATTCACCTGAGACAAATATGTTGCTGCAGCAGCAAATTAGCATGAAACACATAACAGATGAATCTGTGAATTCCTGGCAGTTTTCAAAGTACCTCACTGTTGTCTCTAGGGGAAAGGTCAGGGGTCATCAAAATAATTACAAAGCTGTCAAGATCTTGTTTTGGACCAAAGTGTAGGACAGGCCCAAATGTCCATCCTATCCTAAAATGACCAGTGTGATAAAACTGTGGTTAATGCCATATGGCTACGTTTTTATTTGAGCCATTTTGTAGTTCTCGTTGTAAGCATGCGGCAACCTCTGGGTCTGGAAAGTGAAGTCAATGCAGTAGTGCCTTAAACCTGAATTCTCTCTAACGGCCACCAGGGGGCGACTCCACTGGCTGCAAAAAAAGAAGTCCAACTGTATAGACGTCAACGAGAAAATGACTCCTACTTCTCACTTGATTTATTACCTCAGTAAACATTCTTCTAATGAGTTTATGATTTCAGTCACTAGTTTCAAGCCTTCTTCAGTATGGCATGATGTTCATTTTGTAAATTATGGTCACATATAGAGTGAAATAGATGATAAAGCAGCGTATGCTTTGGGGCAGTGCTACCTTGTGATTGACAAGTCACTACCACGGCAACCGCCAATCAGGATAGAGGCAGTGTTACCCTCTCGTCCAAATAACGTCACTTCTGCTTCCAAAAAAACAAGATGGCTACGACCAAAATGCCAAACTCGAGGCTTCAAAACGGCCGTTCACAAACCAATGGATGACGTCACGGAGGCTACGTCCACTTCTTTTATACAATCTATGGGTGTGCGGCACCCAGTCAAATTCATCTGTCCGGCTTTTGACACACTTTTGTTCACGCTTTTCTACATGTTCACATGTTTCTGCTTGTTGAACAGATGTATTGATAAAGCTTTTTACGGCAAGGTTTTATTAGACTTACAGTTCCTTGATAATAAATTATGCCAAAAACGTTACGTTTGTCCAGTGGGGCAAGTCAACTTTTCTTCCACTTGCCCGACAGAAAATCCACTTGTCCGCGACAAGCCTTAATGTCGAGCCCTGGCAAGTGTTTAAAGGTTGGTGGCAAGTGTTAAATGGCCATTGGGTAGTACTATAAGGCTACTGTCTAGTGTAATGGCGTGGTGGGTAGTGTCATGAGGTTGGTGGTTGGTATCACGTAGCCTACCTGTTTGTCGTACTCTTTCAGCAGCCTGGAGGTCAAGTGTGTCGCAGCACTTAGCTCATTCTGAAAAACAGCAAACAGGACTGAGCAGCTGGAGTTTCCAGTCAGCTTCCACTTATTAACACTCCTCTATGTTCTGACTGTACATGCATAGCCAGTGGCACTACACCTGTCAATCGTGTGTGTGTTTGTGTGCGTGTGTGTACCTGTGCATCATAAATCCTCTGCATGGCATGATAGAGCTGTGTGCAGTAGTTGGAGATGGCTGCAGTGTCCTCCTCAAACACCCCCAGCAGAGATCGTGTCTAGATACAAAACACACAATAAAACTGGTCAAGTCAGTGTTAAACATTTTACTAACCAATAAAAACCTCAGCAAGTTATGGCCCCACACCCATCCATGTAAATAAACAGCTGCTACTTGTCCACACAGAACAATTATGTCCTCAAGGTGTGTTTCACCTGCACGCCAGCAAGCTCATCTGACATTCTCACCTTATCTGTCATTGTGAGAGATTGAACAAAAACGATTTTGAATTCTGGCGTATTCCTGTTGACCTGTTTTGTGAGAATCACAGATGTTAGGTTCAGTGAAGCCAGGTACCCCAAAGACAGGTGTGGAAGCTGCTTCATGATACACCCCCCGGCCCTCCTATTTGTATGGGCGAACAAATGAACTAAACTAAAAACATCCAAACAATGTCCACCCCAATATCCACAGACTGACCCTTTTATAGCCCTCTGGCCACACCCCAATCAGTGACGTCACGGTGTTTGCCCCGGACGTGCCGCAGGAAACATCGTCTCTGACTGTGTGTGTGTGTGTGTGTGTGTGTGTGTGTGTTTCAGCCCATCTGAGGCAGTGCAGCTGCGGCTCTGCGCCCTGTGTGACTTTCACATCCACCGATAACATGCAGCAGCAGCATGTCACCGCCTGCTGGGTTATCAGTTATCACTGTGAGGAGGGAAAACTACGGGGGGGGGGGGGCTAACCAGGTGGCTAAGGAAGTACCCAACTGAAGAGCTCATTTCTGTGCACACCAACACTAAACGAGGTGCCTCCGCTTGACATGTCGAGCTCCCGTCTTGACGGAAACTCCCACCAGCTGATCGGTATATGCCGTCACATGTCGGTGCCTGAATGCACAGCCGGTGCGTCCCGCCCGAGCCGTCCTCCTGCCTGCCTGCCTGCCTGCCTGCCAGCCTCGGGGAGCCGGGCCGCCGCTTCTTCTTGGCAAACACTTCGCCTACAAAAGACAAGTCAGCCGAGGGGCCAGCGTTAGCTCGTTAGCCGTAGCCTCCCGGGGGGAGAGGAGCGGTTACCTGCGGACTGTCCTCCAGCGTCTCCTCTATCGGCAGCTTCTCTATCCCGGGCATGGCGTCGGCTGGCGAGTTGGTAAGAGGTGAAAAAAATCGACGGACAAAATGCACAACAATGCGGTCCGACAACTCCCACTCAAGATTTGTTGGCTACACGGATTCACAACAGCCCCGAACAGCTCCTCCCGGTTCCGCAGGTCCCGCCCTTCAGGTGGTTTCTGATTGGGTAGAAATAAGGTCCGTGAATTTGATTGGTGGCTTGTTTAAAGGGGAAAAGGCGCCATTTTGGCTCTGCTCAGGCTCGCCCTTTCACTGTACTCGTGTAAAACACAGAGCCATAATGGCGGCCTGTCTGCTTAGTTAGCAGGTGAGTGAAACGTTATTTATAGTTTTTATCAAAACTAGAATCAGCTTTGTTGGCCATGTAGGCGTAAACATACAAGGAATTTGACTCCGGTTTTTCGTGGTGTTTATCTAGCTGTAGTCTGTAGCCTGACAAACAAATATGTTCATTACTTCTGTTAATTATCTTTTAGGTTATTTTGTTAGTCTTTGTCAAAAATATTAAACTGTATGGACGCCCATTTGAGCTACTGTGAAGAAAAAAATAACAATCAGATCGTTATTTTTTTCTTCACATTGGCGCAAATGGGCTTCCATAAAACGGTGAAAAGTTTGAGTACTAGTTTTATGTGACAGGTATGGTAAGGTTGCAATACATGTTGAGGTCCACAGTCACTATCTTTTGTTAAGACTGTCCAATAATGGGCTCCATGATTTCAGAAACATCTCATGTACTCCAACGTGCCCTAGTCATAGTGCGCTACCAAAATACACTCAAATAACTGTTGGCAGTGTGAAAATATGGCGACCCAAACATTTCCAATATATTTTTTTTATTTTGTAATAAATAAAGTCAAATATGTATTCATATTTAATTCCTGCTGTTTTTATTTCACAATGACATATTGCCACTTACATATTTTGTCTGTATTTATTCATATGATTATTTGTCTCATTTTTAAAATGTAATATCTAACTTTAAAGAGTTTAACGCTCATTCATTCACTTATTCAGTCCTTGTACTTACAGGTTAGGACAGCACAAGAAACAGGACGATAAACAAAAACGATAAAATAAACAAAGGAAGAAATTATACTCAAAAGCAATACACATAAATACACATTATAATACTGTAGACTATATAAATTAATTATGCAAACCTGTGAATATAGCCTACTGTATGTGCAAAAATAATGATTGCAGAGTAGTGAAACTCCAAAATCCATAAGGAAGAGCAGTGACCTGTTATAAGTTACACTGATGTAGAAACAGACAACTATAGTATAAATGTATCCATAATATAAATATATTTTAAAAAATTATATAATGGAATAATAACAGCACCTCTTTTAAAATGCAGAAACATTTTCTTTACTTAAAGATGACACTTAATGTTAGTCATCATGACACAATGGTTGATGAGTCTGGACTGGGTTTAGGGTCAGATGGATGCTTCTGCAGCTTCCTCCTCATTGGGGAGCGTCGGAGAAACACGAGGGAACAAGTTCTCCACCACGCTGTGGAGTCCATGCAGCACACAGCAGCTCAGGCCAGTGCGGGGTGTCTCAATGGAAGAAGCACTGTACCACATGCCGGCCTCCTCATCGTAGTGCTCCACAGCTAACATGGTGGAGCCGTCATATCCTCCGACCACAAAGAGCTGTTCATCCACCACCGCAATGCCAAAGTAGCTGCGGGGGTTGCACATGGATGGCAAGGAGTTCCACATGTTGGTCCGGGGGTTGTAGACCTCAGCACTGCACAGGTGGGAGTTCCCGCTAATGATGCCACCAACCTAGGACAGAGATGGTGGAGATAGTGTTTCAGTAGAGTAAGGAAACTCATACAGGGTCTGGTGGACACCCTGAACAAGTCTCGCACCAGTTAAAGTTAAAGTTAAAGAGTAAGTACACCCAGGCTAAAACTCTTACATGTAGAGTCACAACAAAGCTAGTACTTTATACACACACACTTTATGCCACACACTTACTGCATAAAGGTGCTCTTTGTAGGCAGCAATCCCCAGGCCACCTCGGGAGTACCTCATGGGGGCGATCATGGTCCACTGGTTGATGTCTGGGTCATAGCGCTCAGCCGTGCAGAGGCTGCGATGCCCGTTGAAACCCCCGCAAATGTACACCTACAGACAGGTTTGGGACCGTTTAATATGGATTCCACTACAGATGCAGGCAAAATAAATGCTCGAAAATGTAATCTGACTGTAACACACTTTCTAGCTTGCTCAATGTCAATAATGTGATAAAATACTTTGAATTAGCTTTTTTATATGTAAGGGCTTTGGCTGTTTCGAAAGTCCCTTCATGGTGGTTATAAACCTTCAGAGGAACATGCCTCATTTACAGATTATCTGGAAAACCACAAACCAAGTATTCCTCAGATATTTACATGTGAAGGAAGAAAAAAAGTAAAAGAGTAGACAAACATTTTGAGGTAAAATATGCGTATGTGGCGATACATGTGTTGGAGTTATCGTATTCGAAAAAATGATTGAAAATTCACGTATCATTGAGTATCACTGAAGATAATATTTAAAAAATAACAATTTAGTTACTAGTAACTGTAATTTTAAAATGTTGATTACTCGCAGCTTTAAATGTCTTTATTGTTAAACACTTATCTGAAAAAAAAAAAACATGATTGTCACGAAAAAGCCATTATGTGTATAATCTTTATTTTTATTCTGACAGTAGGCCTATATGTTTCCTTAATAGAAAAAGAAGATAATCCTGGTAAAAAGTAGTTGTGTGTTACCTTTTAAACTACTGATCATACCAGTCCAAGTAAGGCTATCGGGGGGGAGGTGTATTGAACTATGAAAAAATGTGTTTTGAAACCACTACCACAACTTCCGTGTCAAATGAAAATGATGTCAGCAGGACGTTTACATCACTCACTACTGACTGGGTAGGGCAAAACTAAAACAAAATAACCCCCTTTCCAATGTGAAAAAAATGGCTAAAATGAACACAATGTGAGACTGAATAATGAAGTGAAAGTGACATTTCAGTCTGATTATTAGGCTAGGTTGGAAGTAAATTGACAGCTCTTTAGTCATTGCTTGTTTCAGTCATCTATGCCTTACCCACCTTGCCATTTAGAGTTGTAGCACTGGCCCCACACCTCTTTACACGCATGGGGGCCATCATGGTCCACCCGTCAGTCTTAGGGTTGTAGCACTCGACAGTGTTATAAGGTTGTCCATTGAACCCTCCCATGGCATAAATGCACCCATTCTGCACAGCAACGCTGACGTAGCAGCGGTAGAAGTTCATGGAGGCCACCTGGTGCCACGTGCAGGTGACGAGGTCAAACCTTTGCACAGTGTTCAATGTAACTTCATGGCTGCAGCCACCAATTAAGTACACAAAGTTGTTTAGGACAGCAGCACCGTGGTGAACGCGCAAAACCTCCTCAGTGCTCACAGTGACCCAGCAATCAGCTCGGGCGTCATACACCTCTAGGCTGGTCACAGCAGTGCTGTCATTTTTGCCTCCAGTGACCAATAAAATGGCAGAAGGAAGGCGTGGGCGGTTCAGCGGGTTACTGTAGACAGATTTTGAGCGGCCATTGACCCTAAAATCTATAAATGCGGTCACTGCGTCATTGATGATGGGTATACATTCAGTGCTTTCTGTTACCACAGCGTTGTCGATCACGCTGTTTTGGAGGTAATCAGCTGTCATCAAGCCGAGCCGCACCTGGACATATATAAGAAGACAGCAGTTACAAACAGTGTAATTACATATCAATATGTTGTCTGTATGTTAACCTAGCTTAGCATTAAGACTGAAAGCAGGGGTAAATTGTTAGCCTGGCTGTGTCCAAAATTTGAAGGTTCAAAAAAATGGTCTGTTGAAATTTCAATACATCCAACTGCCCACCCTGACCTACTCCCTAAGACATTTTGTGGAAGTGTGATACATCACATAATTTCCATCAACAATTTCACCAATGCTTTTGGTTTTCTTGCTGGTCTTCAGCAGACTGATTGGGCTGTTTCTGTAAACATGCAACCCAATGCATGCTATATTAAGCTGACTACAGCCACAGTTGATTTATTGTATAGTTACCTTGGGCAACAGCACAGAGATGTGCCCTCGTCTTTGGTCCGGCAGGTGGTTAATCCAGCGGAGGACTGCCTCAAACACTGTGTTTTCTCGTTTCACATTGAGGTGATCGTTCTCAATGATGGCAGCCAGCTGCTGCACAGAGAGCTGCAGGAGCTCCCGTGAGACACAAACTATCTTTTCAAAGTGGTTTAAGATAAAATGAAAGACCTTGTGCCTCAGCTCGGGGCAGTGGTAGAAGTCCACTAGCCTCCAAATGCCGATGCAGTTCCTCAGGCACAGCTGGTCCTCCAGGAAGAAGCGGCAGGTCTGAACAATCCCTGGGACCAAGAACTGGTCTGCAGCTGCCAAAACCTCCACCACATTACCCTCTGTCAGGGGAACAGAGTGGGTGTAGGCATAATTGATGATGAGGTGCATCATCTCGGGCGACACCCCAGGGATAGTGTGCATCTGCTTCTTTGAGGTCGCCCAGGCACCAGTAAAGAGAGTGCTGTGAGATCAGAAATAAGGTTTTTTTTAGAATATCAACTTTACATAACACTGTCATAACATCTGGACCTTTTGGACCAAACAGTCCCAGGAAATCTGGGCCTGGACTTTAACCGATTTGGCTGGATTTGATTAGTGATCATTTGGCAGGGCCTGGATTTTTCAATTCTTCAAAGCTGGCTTAAAATCTATCTGAGGCTCTTGTTATGGCAATAAGTTGTTACATCCGAAAGCTCAGTGCTTGCGTTGTCACAGCTAAATCATGACAAAGACTTTTCAAGATAAACCCTATGATACAAATGTTAATTATACAATAATATATATATATATATATATATATATATATATATATATATGCTGTGATTGAAGATTTTATCCACAATGAAGCTGAAATCCTAATGATTTTCTTTTGATGCTGCTATTGATGCTGGGAATTGTTACAGTGGCCTATCCTGATGCATCACCACACGTCAACCTAAGATGATGTGTCCAGATGCTGCCAGTATGTATTTCCAGTGTAATAGTGGTTCCTACTGGTGGTCAGACTCCCCCTAGTTGTTTCACAATAAATCTGAGGGGTACTGAAAAGATTAGATATTCTTCTAATCTTTGCTTTTTTCTTGTGAATTAGGGCATCATTCTACCGCCACAGGCCTCCAAATAGTCCTCAAATATAAATTTGTGAAAACAAATCTGCTCTGTTAAAAACAGTGGGTTGACATGAACCCACACAAAAAAAAGATGGGATAAGACTTTTTAGTTTCAGTTTGCATTTGTTTACCGGCTTGTGTGAAGAGTTCGATATTTCAATCTTTCCTCTGCTCTGATAACCTACTCACCGAAAGTACATGCTGCAGCTACAGAGGATGATCTTGTGGGCATCGAACTCGACGTCACCCACCTTGACCACCACATCACACAGTTTTCCCTCCTCACGGAGTTCACTTAAGGTTGCAGATGCCATGTCACTCATCCTTTTCTCCATTTCACTTCTATGCGCATTCAATGTGGCGGAAGCTTGTCTTTGTTCACTCATTTTGTTGACACGTGAGTCAGTCTTATTTCTCTCTTATCTCAATTTCTTCTCTGTCTGATTTTCCTCAGACAGTTGTAAAGTGTTGGAATTCTGGACTTCATGACCAGCTTCTAGAATGTTTTATTATGACTTATGATGATTCTAGAACTGATGGAACTGTTACACAAGTACAATTTGCATTATACAACTTCCATATGTGTGTGTGTGTGTGTGTGTGTGTGTGTGTATAACTAAAACTAATAGTCCTGCAATAGCTTGAGTACTTCCATTTTAATGCTACTTTCTACCTGTACTCTATTACATGTCAGAGGTAAATATTGCAATCTTTACTCCACTATATTTAATTGATAACTTAATGTACTTTGCAGATTCAGATTAGCTATAGAAAATATAATCAACACATAAATTAAGATGTAGTATTATTAGGCTATAGGTTATGATAAGACTTTATCCTCAGGGGGAAATACTTCTACTAAATTTTGAAAGCAGGACTTGTACTTGTCGCAGAGTATTTCTACTCTACTCTACACTGTTGTATTGGTACTTTTAGGTAAGTAAAAAAGATCTGAATACTTCTTTCACCACTGCTAGAGACATTGTATTGTAAGAGAAAGTTAGGCAAGCGTTGTTACTAACTTTTGCCACAAGAGGGTGTGTAGCCTGGACTTGAACACTTGTCAGGAGTATACATTAAGTGCTGACCCAAGTGCATACCAATGGGTGATGTATCTATCTTTATATAAAGCCAGCATCTAAAACACACTGCAAGTGCAGCTCCAAGACATAAGGATGAACAGTAATGTATTTTTGCAGAATTACACAATAAAAGGAGAGAATCATAACTCAGTGTGTCTTTTATTCAAATGTGCGATTTGCTTTTGACCATCTATACTTGCAATGTTTTCTTGTACTTGACAACTGACAGAGGACATGGACTTTCTAAAGGACAATGAGTAAAACTCAAGAAAACATGGGGGAAACCTCAGAGATGATCTAAAGACAGACCACCCTCCACAGAAGGAGTTATACAGAAATACAAGCTTATATACATGTTTACTTATATACTTATATACTGGCTCATATAGAGACTCATATAAAGGTCTATATGGGGCTTAAAATCTGAATGTTTTAGTATTGTTACTTGATAAATAACTGAAATGATTAATTCATTATCCAAATGGCTTTCCTCTATCAATTTATAACAAGATAAGTGATCAGATTAACCTTTTTTATTTGGATTTGGTGTATCACAGCAGCTATTCTTCTGACAATACAAATAAGAATAAGACTATATACATACAATATACAGTATAACATTAGATACACAAGAATAGCTAAGAGAAAAAATGGCAATACAATAATCAGTATTGAGAAGTACTAACTTTATCTGAAGCTTTTTTAGTAATATTTTAGACAATTCTCAGTAATCTGTTGAGGAAATCAATTATACTCATGCATTGTTCGATAAATGACAGTATGTTGGACTGAGTTTGCTTTACTATGGGGAAAAGTGTTGCACTTGTATGCATCAATACAAAAAGTACATTTTTGTACAAAGTGGGCTATGCAGGGTCTTTGTCATGGTGATATTTCTATAACCACAACAGCCTGATAGATGAACCCATCAACTATGTGGAGATGAAGGATAGGTTTAGAAAGAATAATTTGAATATTTTTCAAAGAATAATTAGTTTTTTAGACACACCGTGATAACACTAAAAGCAACCATATCTATTTTTTAAAATTACACAATATTTCCTTTTGCTTCTGTTGGTTTGCTTCTGATATAATATTTCACCATGAAATGTAGAGGTATAAATTAGCATAAAACGGTACCTTAACATAACCTACTTGAATGATTTACATGAATGATCCCCTGGTGGTAAATTCTCCAACCACTGATCTAGTCAATCAAATTTATAATTTTTGAAAATAATTCAGTTTTAATTTTGTACTTGGTATTTTCCATCTGTTTTGTACTCCCTTCCTGGTGGACGTGGGCTTCCGTACAGGTCCTAACCCTCTAACAGCTCTCTGAAGAGGTGAACACATGAACACCGGACAAAATGTTCTCACCTTCAAGGTCTAAACCTGCAGCCGGTCCCCACAAAGATAGCGAACACACACACTTACACTCACACACACACAGACACAGACACTCACAACAAACACACACACACACACACACGCACACACAGACACTCACAACAAACACACACACACACACACTTACACTCACACACACACACAGACACTCACAACAAACACACACACACACACACACACAACACACACACTCACTCTCTCTCTCACACACACACACAACACACACACTCACACACACTCTCTCTCTCTCTCTCTCTCTCTCTCACACACACACACTGTCTCTCTCTCTCTCTCTCTCTCTCACACACACACACTGTCTCTCTCTCTCTCTCTCTCTCTCTCTCACACACACACACACACACACACTCTCTCTCTCTCTCTCTCTCTCTCACACACACACTCTCTCTCTCTCTCTCACACACACCTCCTCTCCTCCTCTCCTCGTCTCCTCGTCTCGTCTCTCCCTCTCAGAGTTGTTCAGACTTGAGGGAGGAATGGCGGCCCCTCGGAGTTTCTTCATCTCTCTCTCCAGTTTACTTGTGTGTGTGTATTTCTCTGGTGGATCTACGACCTCGGGCAACAAAAGAGCAAACCAGGAGCGATGCGGGTTCAAGGTAAGAACACCAAGTTACACTTGTAATTGTTGTTTAGCGACATTTAAGCCAGTTGAAGCCGCGGCTGCGTCGTCTCAAGTCTCCAGAAGAGTCCGTCGGTTTTTGTGGTTTCTGCCGTAAATGCTCTGCTGGTTTGTTTAACTAAGCCAGCAGGTGAAATGGAAAGGTGGAAAACGCGGTTTTGTTGAGACAGTGTGAAGTCTGCGGTGTTTTAGAAGTCAGGTTGCGTCGGTCTCGTTACCTCTCCTACCTGTCTCCTGGACCTGCAGGTCCGGTTCGGCCCATTTCTGCGTAACGTCAGAAACCAAAATCTAATTTAAAAAGTGCTTATTTAAAGACCACGCGCTGTACTGTAAACCTGCAGACCTCAGAGACGGAAATGAACCTTTTTAAGAATAAGTCAGGTGTCCTACGAAATTCGGCACACATGTAATCTACCGTAGAGGAATTCAATCCAATGAAATCTCAGTTTCATAACTGGTTGTCATTATTTACTGTCTCCCAAAACACATTCAATGGGACTACAGTAAACTTTAACACATTTGATATTGAACACTGGATCCATGCTGAATTGAAAAGAGATTACTGAAGCTCACATTTACATGATTTATTGGCTTTGGAAACATACATTTTGAGATGTTTAAACTGTGATAAGATATGAACTTTACTTATCCCATGCAGAGACATTACAGTTAACAATGTCCTTAAAGTCAGACTCATGTCTTTACGTGTCCCGTCTGCGGAGAGGTAGAGGTGCTGCTTTAAACCAAAGCCCTTTACAGAAAATGGTATTTGAAAGTTTCCTCCCTTTTGTAGCAAAGTATTTTTTCTGAATCTGGTGTATCTTTGGATACATTTGGTATATATTTAATGTAGAGCACATAATTGCAATGAAACCATAACTCCAACAGCCAAAGTGGAGGGTTATTTGTGTAGAGCAAACAAAACCATCAAAGGCTAAAAGTGAGAGAATCAATGGTTAAAGCAGAAATTATAGTGATATAGCTTCTGCTTGGTGCAGAAGTACATGATTTCAGAAGGATAAAACACTTCTTTCCATTTGAGTTTTGTGGTTTAGGGGGTTGCAGGTAGTAAAGCTGATTTCCTGCCTTTTGTGTGCTCTCTTAAAAAACATTTGATGTGGAAAACAGGAATATGTGAACTGACGCACGGCCTCCACACTGCTGGTCTGCTTTTTCACTTCACAGCAGCTTTGTTTCTGGCCATGAATGAACCATTATTAACCTGCACCATCGTTAGAGTTCAGCATGTGTGCACTTTGAAAGAGGTTATTGATCTTTTCTATAGATTTTTCTGCTTTTTTTGTCTTGATTTGTCAGGTGGAAATTTGGATCCCTAAAATGTCGACTTTTCCTTTTCCAAACTTAATTGTAGGATTTGAAAGTGATGGGACTATTGTCCCGGTTTAATGCCTGGTTACTCCCATTCACACAGAGACCTGGGTCCGCATCACTGCTAAACCACAGACTACACCACACCTCAGATTCTTTGCTCTACAGCTTACTGAACTCTCAATAGTCATGTTAAGTTATCTTTGTCACTGAGAAAAAATTAGTTTATGTTGCTGCCTGTAGCTGCTGTAGGGTTACAGGTTGACATAGTAACCAAAGAGTAATTTTATTTTCACCATAGATACCAGTTTTTTTCTTAAAATACCAAAGATGGGTGTTCACACAATTTGGAAGGGCGTCAACTAACAATTATTTTCATTAATTATTTATTTGCATTATCTGATTCATTAACAAGCTTTATTGATTATTCTATTATTTATTTTAAAACAGGCTGACATCTTCAAAGGTCTTGTTTTGTCTGACCATCAGTCCAGAAATTCAGAAGGGACTTACACATGAAACCATGAGTAGAGTTAAAACTTAAATAAAACTTGGCTTTCTTTGCTTATTAAAACATCCACATGATGTTCACAACACTTCCAAACAGGCCCTGTCCACTATGGAGACAGGAAGTGTACAGCATCTCATATCATTGGTGCAGCTTATATATATCTTTAGTTATGGAGGATCTTTGGCATTGGGTATTTTCATCGCACTTCTCACCAGGAGTTCAATGCCATTTGGCTGTCTTTGTGTTCTTTAGAAGACTAATTGTATAAATGTGGTTAACCCATAGCCTCTCTTCAAAACAAGCATCTATTTTGTTATCTGGAGCTTGCTATGTGTAAAAATCCACGCGGTGACAAATTTTGGACTGCGCGCATCCGTCCACATAGGAGTCATGGAGCAGACATGGGAGCATGATGACATTTACGTCAGGTGGACGTGGAAAGCTTGAAGCAGTGAGAGACACACAGATGTGTTTAAAAAAGGAGTGATGCGACTTTCTTTTTCATGTGAGTAATGTGGAAAATGGAATTATCTGAACCTGTGTGTGTGCGTGCGCACCTTACAGGTTTTAATTTTCCCGTGTTGATAGATGACTCCTACCAGCCTTTGATGCTTTGTGTGTGTGTGTGTGTGTGTGTGTGTGTGTGTGTATTATCCTAGTTTCCTCTCTCTGGCTTTGAAGTGTTTTCTACAGGAAGCTTCACACTGTTTACTCTGCTGAAACATTCCTTCCTGCAACCACACCCCCCCCCCCCCCCCAACACACACACGCACACACACACACACACACACTCTCTCTCTCTCTCTACCACCTCCCCCTCTTTCTCTCCTGCTTCCCCTCTCCTTTCAGAAACGCACACATCAAAGGCTGCTGGATGGGGGTGTGAGGACCTGCTATTCTACAGGTGTGAGGTTATTAGAGCTCTGTGTGTGTGAGAGAGTGAGACCTGTAAAGGCTCTGCTGGTTTTACATGTTTAAAAAGGGTCATGAGTCGGGCCGGGTATATTTAGGCAGAGCTGAAAAAATTACAACTATTTTGATAATAAATCAATTTCTTGAAGTTAAAATGCCAAACATTCTCTGGTTGTATTTTCTCAATTGTGATGATTTGCTGCTTTTCTTTGTCTGGTGTGATAGTAAACTGTATTTTGGGGTTTTAGAAAAAATAAGATAATGACATTTTTATGATGACATTTTTAGGTCACTTATTTCCTGCAATTCATTCTTTCTCTGACACCCGCATGTTATTGAACATATGTTCAGAAAATGTTACTTTCAATTTAGAAACATTCAGTCTTAGTTTCAGTCAGAATTTCAGTCACAGTTCAAGAGCCCGTGTTCACACCGCTCCACAGATTTATCATTGCCATTTTATAACATTGGCAGCAGAACCAGAGATATCAGCTTTTTTACTTAATGCATTCTCCTTGCTGGTCAAAGCCTGGCACGTACATTACCCACAATCGGCTAATGTAGCCTCGAGCCTCGACAGATGTCTGGTAAACTCAATTCTGTCTAGATAAACACCCCCAGATTTGTTTCATTTTGAAACTTGTAGTCTTCAGTCAAAAATGCAGGTGTGTTTAAAAACAGAACTCACTGAATCCCTGAATCTGATGAAGGGAACTGTTTCTTTTTTACTGGATATTTCAGAAAGCAGGTTACTGCTGAAGGCCAGAATGATAGATGGTTTAGGTCCATGTACGCACACTCTCTGGTTAAACACATCTGCTGAAGCCATCACATCTGTCTCAGCGGAGGAAGACACACCAGGAAATCATTCAGCTTCCTCCTCTTTTTGTCCCGCTCTGGATTCCTCATCCTTCTTTCTCCTTCTTTCACCCTCACATCATTTAAAAGCAGGTTTCCACTCTCTAACTATGTCACGTATCCCATCATCCTCCTAGGCTTCAGTGTGTTTTTGGCATCAGAGAGCCTCAGAGGGCGTCATGGCTGGGTGGGCGTCCGATGTGAAACACGTGTGTTTTCTCGCTTTCTGGCTGCCGAATCAGGCAGAAGGTGAAGGATCGATGCTGGAACTTCACCTCCTCACATGAAACATCTTTTCTTCATTGTCGACTTCCTCAGAAGTATCCAAAACAATACTCTAAATAAGGTTTTAGGTTCAAAGTTATTTTATAAACTGTTTTCTGTTGCCTTTTATCAACAAAAATAGGGAAAACAATTTCAGGTACCTTTTTCAGTTTCAGTTCATGTGTGTACAAGGTGTTAGAGTCATGGCAAAGGGTTAAAATATATGAGACCAGTTGTAAGGTGCTGAACCTGATATTTCCTTAGCACTGGCTATCAAAAACTTTCAGGAACTAAAGGCTGGCCCAAATATCTGGTTACATTCATGAACTTGTTTACTAATTCTTTGATCAGACAGTTCCTAATCTAAGTCATAATTTCAATATTTAACATTTGAGAATTTGGGCTTCTTTTGTTCAAAGATGATTATACTGTTGTTATATTTTATCTTATTTATTACTGTTGGTGGAGAGTGATGTTGGCTTGTGTCTTTTCAGAGAAATTCATGGTTTGTTCTGGTCCTGTGTCTATAACGAGACAGAGTCTTTTAAAGGACAAACTGTCACAGCAGGAGAGGAGTAACTCCTCCTGGGTGAGGAGGAGTAGGAGGAGTTGTGATGAAGAATAGGGTTGGGGGGTCATTGAGGAGCAGTCATGCAGGAGGAGGAAGCTGCAGGTTTTGTTCCTGTGGTGGGAAATCTCTGGTTGGCTGCTCCCGAACACACACACACACACACACATATAGAGTTTTTCTCAGAGTTTGAATTGTTGCACCTCACTTTTGTTTCCAGGTTATTCCTTCTCTGGACCTGTTCCTTCTCTGGAGCTGCAAAGCTGAAGTGAGATGTGATTTTATAATTTTTGTTCAGCGACAGATAAGTCGACAGATCAAATATGAGCAGAGAAACTAAATCAGAATCAGTATCGACTTTCTTGCCAAGTAAGTTTTCACATACAGGGAATCTGCTGTGTATTGGTGTGTAACAATAAACATAAATAAATAAGAAAGTAAAAATAGAACAAGTACTGCAAAAGTCAAGAAACAAAAACATTATATAAAAAAAGGAATAGAAATATTTACAATGCAAAATATGAAAAAATATTAAAATCTGTGCAATATGTTTTTAAAATAAAAAAAACTGTGCAGTAATGTGCAAAATATTGTCCAGGGAATGTGCAACTTTTCTGATCACATCTGGTCACATGAGGCACTTTAGAGACACACAAACAGGAAACAACATTGAAATCAGTGCATCCCTAATCATCAAACTGATCCTGCACTGATTGTGAGTATTAACGTTTATGCATTTATATAACATTTTGACAAGACTAGAGTTAATCTAATACAGTTAGTTGTAGTCCGTTCCAGGGCGATTAGTTTGATTGAAGACTTTCAGAAATTCAAATTGTGAATATTTGTACAGACACAGGAAATCTCATATTGTCTGTTGGACTGATGTGTCTACGGACTCAGGCTGAGCAGCTCTTCACTGTGTGTCAGCGGTCGATTTAACAGTATCTGGTATTTCCATCAGTGTGCAAACCATATGATTTACAGATCAGCTTGACATACAGCGACGACGCTAACTTCAATTGTTACAAATTTTCCATCAACACTGAAACTTCTAAACGATAAAAAAAACCTACTACTACTCTTTTTAGTTTAGATTTTCAGCAGGGTTTAAAGCAATCTCAGCAGGGTGAAGATCCATTTTGTTTCTGTTAAGTCTTGTTTTGGGTTTCAGAACTGGGGAAAAAAACAGGTAACAGTGAAAGGAAGAGAAAGGAAAATGCATTTTCACTCATCAGCGTCAATGTGGACTACAGGTCCCTGTCTGCCTCAAAGAATTGTCTTCTGTAATGATGCTGATCATATGTCTTAGACATATTAATAATTGAGACCTGCGACAATACAACATGACCCCACCAGCCCTGAGTAGACTGAATATAACTTTAGCTGCGTTTCCACCCAAAGTACCTGGAACTTTTAGGCCCTGTTCAGACCTGGTATTCACATCCGTCCTGGGTGATCCGATCACATCTAAGTACAGGTGTGAACGCACCCAGGACGGATTAAGGACACATTGAGATCCGATCAGTCAGGCCACTTTCGGAGGTGGTCTGGGACACTTGTGTCTACATTCTTTCAGCAGTGTGAACACGAATGTGTCTTGGGCCACATTGAAGGACCGCCCACTCAGCTGACGTCCTCTGCGTAGGCGGAAGTTAGTCGCATCACACAGCGCTCAAATAAACAGATTTCACCGTGCCGTAACGCTATTGATTTCCATGTCTGCTGAAAAGACAAAGGAAACAAAACTAACATCAACTACTTCATGATATATGGCACAACCCGACTGTACTGCTATTTGTGTTGTAATATTACTGTGTCGTTCGCTGAATGAGAATGGCTTTGCTGGCTGAAATAAAATGCTGCGAGTACTCGACCAATCAGAAATGTTAAGCACTGCAAGCTCCACCCCCAAAGTTCCCCCTGAACAGGGACTTTTTTGGGGGCCAAATAATGTCCCTGGAACTTAATTTAAACCCCAGTCCCTGCGGTGGAAACACACTGAGTTCCTCCAAAGGTTTCTAAAGTCTCTGGGGGAAGTTCCTGTGGTGGAAACACGGCTTTTGACCCGGGGTTTTGGTTGCTAGCAGCCGATTGGACCCCATGGACGGTGTGTTGTACCTCCAAATACACACACACACACACACACACACACACACACACACACACACAGATGCTCCTGAGCAGCCATGTCGTCCCATATGGTAGTGTTTGGAGGTGTGTGTATGTGTATTTGTGTGGTAAGAGACAGGAAGACATTAAGAGGAACAGCCCTGAGGCCTTCGCAAGAAACAAGACCCTCATCAACCTCACACGCAAACACAACTAAATTCTTATGTTTCTAAGAATAAAAATACATTTAAGGCTGTTTGGCGACTTTTTTAGTACGCATTTCTGCTCCGTCAGGCCAGAAAGTTATACATTTGTACGTCTTCATGAAATACAATTTGCTGGAAACTTGGTGACTTACGGGGTTTGTTGGTGAACTATTGTAGCTGGCGAGCTAAGTGCCGGGTTATGCTACAAAAGAACTACTTGACTAGGCCGTCGTAGAGAAAATTACAGTTATGTTGATAGTTGTGTAACAAATGCAAAGATAGAGCTTGAGAGAAGTTCAAACCCTGCTCACTTTCTCATCCCTGCACAGCTGACCAGTCAGGGCGTGAAGTGGGCGTGAATGTTGGATTATTCGGTTTTGGAAAAAGTTACTGAAGCTTTCGGACGTAGACCCTCCAATTCTGATGTCGTAAAGGCAAAGGTTGAGGGGGTCACTGATGCTGTTCATCTGACAAGCAGCACATTTACTGGTTGAGAGATACTCTGTGCTACATATGCGATTTTGTTCTGTACCAAAAAAGTAACAAAGCTCAATACCCAACTCTAATCCTTTTTCTAGCCGTTTGAACCTCGGCTCATGAGCAGTATGTTGATTAAAGGTCAGCAGTGAGTGTGTCCCATATTCTCTGTCCCACATCTGGAACTGGTCTGGTCGCCCCAAACAAAATGAGGGAGAGGAGAAGTCTGCTACGTGAACCTTGAAAGCTGTAATTGTAGGAGTTCCTGTTTAATCAGATTCCTCCATCTCTTCTTCCTCACTTCCTTCCTTCTCCGCAGGGTTGGTGATTACCTCTCCCATCATCCTTCACTCCCCCTCCTGAATCCTCCTTTTCTATATCCTCCCTTCTTTCCAGCATCCTTGCCTCTCTCCTTTTATCCTTTCCTCCCTCCCTCTTTCCTTCCCTGCAGCACTGTGATTAATTACTGTTGATGTTCAGCAAACTGAGCCTGCAATTAGCTGTCTGATTACCACAGGAACTGATTATCTGTGTGTGTGTGTGTGTGTGTGTGTGTGTTTGGGGATTCCCAAGGGGAAATTGTGCTCTCTTTATGTTTCGAGTTTTTCTGTTTTTCAGTGTTTACAGATTTGTAGTTCATTTCTTGTCTTTGTTGTCATTTCGAAAAGTGAACCACGGTGAGGAGTCATACGTCCGACATTTTACAAACGTTTAGTGTGTCTGTTGACTGTGTGTTCACGTCCAACAGCTGCTTTTGAGTTATTTTTTTCTTACTAATAATGAACTGTTCTCTTCTCTTTTTGTTTTTCTTCTCTCTCTGCCTCTCTCTCTTTTTTTACTTCTTTTCTTCAGTTGTTTACTGATGTGACTCAGTCTGTTCAGGCCTCAGGGGTGTGTGTGTGTGTGTGTGTGTGTCTGTCTGTGTGGGATAATAACTATTACTAGTGAGAAACACCTGGCGACAGGAAGGAAGAAAAGTGTCTTTCTGTTTTAAAGATTGTCAGTTGTAAAGTTTGAAGGTTTGGCTCGTGGTGATGGGCAGGGTCACCGGTGAAGTACGGCTGTAGAGAAAGTGCTTCAGTAGGAACTGTGATTAGTCAACTTGTGTTTTATCCGCCACATTTTTAATTTGAGTGGATTGTTTATAGCGAAGACAACATGAAACAAGTTGAAGAAAGGCTTAATAATCTGCTCCTTCTCTGTGAGACCAGAAATGTTTTATGATGTAGAGAGGCCCTCTGAATGACGAGATAGTTGACTGTTGAACGTGGGTATTCTCAACAAAAACTAGTTCATACGATGGGTTGTCCGACCACATTGGAAGGGAAAAGCTTTTACAAATGCTTCTGTCAGATTGTCATTTTTGGAAAGTTAGTTTTTTTGGTCTTTTTTTTGAGAATGCTGGTCCTGGGTTTACATACAGAACCAGGCAGCTTGGGCCTTTCTGTGTGTGGTTTGTATGTCTCTCCGTGTTTTGTGTGGGTTTTTTCACAAAGTCCAAAAACCTTTTATCCACCAACGTCCATGCTGCAGAAAGAGGGTAGTGTCGCAGGGCAACCAATCAGGAAGTCTGCTTTTTTGCACTGTCATTGAAAACCTGCCTTTGATTTTAATTAGCGTCCCATTTCATGCTACCAGCGGGACATCTGTGCACACAGCAGCATGTCAACCTCTAAAAGTCAAAGGTCAGCACTGGAGGCAAACTGAAGGCAAAATACATAATTAAATAGGAATTTTAGGATCGAACTGTGTGTGTTAGTGTGTATTTCTATCTTTCTAAGGAAATTTGTGTGGACATTTTTGGAAAGTGAAAACATTTAGCTTTTCCTCACTTCCTCTAAAGGTTAGTTGATGGTTAAGATCTGGTTTGAGGGTCCATGTTAGTGTTTGTTTTAAGATCTAGGGAATGTGTTCCAGCAATGTGGGTCTTCACAAGTATATAATTACAAACGTGTGTGTATGGATGGGTTGTTGAGGTACAGTGACTGTTAATAAGCATGGCAAACTTTGTATAACCCACACACACACACACACACACACACACGCACACGCACACGCACACACACCCTCACAGAGTAGGGGGTCTGTCTGATTGGTTTCAGGTGTGTGTGTGTGGTTGTTGTGTGTGACCACAGTCTGACACCTTGGTAACAAGCCTGAAAGTGGAGTCTGTGTGTGTGTGTGTGTGTGTGTGTGTGTGTGTGTGTGTGTGTGTGTGTGTGTGTGTGTGTGCGTGCGAGTGTCTGTGTGTGTGTACAACAGGGCAACATGGAAACAAGGTCAATGCTGTATAACTGCTGAAACAGTTGAGGCTGAAACCTCATGAGAATCCATGTCTTTGTGTAGGGACACAGAGAAAGGGATTCTGGGTAACTGTAGCTCTCAAGGGAGTTGATGTTCACACCTCAGCTTATCTCAGTACTCATCATTTGTCACTCTATCTGCTGTCCTTTGTATTAAATAGAGCTGCTGGGCGGAGCTTGGACGGATAGCCAGGTCCCTCCAGTTAAATAAATGTAGAACCAAACAGTTCAAGTAGTTTTTTACTCTATTCCAAATACCAAATCTAGTGTTTTCTAAATGGTTTCCACTACTGACACCATCCGATGGAGCCTGACAGGTGTCTAATTACAGTCAAGTTACTGTAAAATACATTAGTTCATAATCACCTGAAACTGAGAATCGCATGTTGCACCTCCATGTTTCCAGCGGACAAAGCGGAGGATAAACTATTGTGTTATCCTTGACATCCTTTAACATACTGTATGTTAAAAAGTCAATGTGACATGTGTCTACAATGTGACATTTTGTTATGTTAGTTTGTTCGCACAAATAATTAACTCGAGAGTAGAAATTACTAATTTGTGCACAAACATTTCTTTTTTTTCCTCCTGATAATCAGATTGAATGTCAATCAGCCGTAGAAGCGGTTACTTGGAGCAGTTAATCAAACATTGATCAAAGAAATATTTCAATTTCCGAGTTGTTATTTTTGCAGGACGACCCACAGCAACCTGTGCAGCTACTTGTACTGGTTGTTTCATGCAGTTCATGGCAGGCAATGTTTCTGTCACTATTTTTCTGGCTGTGGCACAGGAGAATGACATCCCCATTCGTAATGCCACCTATAAAGCTCTGATTGGTCAATGAGCAGAACAACAGACCTATTTGAATCACTGAAGAAATCAGAATCTGGATCCAGGCTACTTACAAGATAGCCCACACATGATTTAAATGATTATAAGTATTCTAAATAATCTTAACAAACAAGAAGGATCTGTCTGACAGGGAATGTTAATGTTCTGTCTCTCTCTCTCTCAGGTGCAGTCTGGTGCAGATGGAGGTCGCAGGTTGGCCGTAACCTTCAGAACTGACAGTGAGTTCCTCTGTAATTCTGTAAATGTGGATATTGACATTGATTTATCTTGAATTCCCCTGTTTACTTAAGGCAGTTGCCCAGATGGTGGCACTATTCCAAGCAACCTAATTCTTTGGCATCAAACTCATAACAGTGAAACCTCCAATAGAACTTATCCATGCAGGTGGTGGGATTGTGATGTCAGTCAGTCCCTACTTATGTCCAACATTTAGATCCCTGAGGATTTTCTAAAAGTTTCATTGTTTTAACATTTTCCGTGAGTGTAAATCCTCCCTTCAAAATTAAAATCAACCACACAATTTGATCCGAGCCTAAAATCTTTTTTTCATGTTACCAAGCCTGAAAATCTGAAGCCCCTTCATTCCCACATCGCCACCCCCATCATCCTCTTCCTCCTCCACCATCCTCCTCCTCCTGTTCGTCTTTTGTTCTTTTCTCTCCAAAAAGTCAAGTTCCTGAGCCGTAGCCGATCCCTGCCTCCTGCTTTTGTCCATGACCATGAGCGAGAAGCACTTTCAGATTACTTTGTGTGTGTGTGTGTGTGTGTGTGTGTGTGTGTGTGTGTAGAGAGAGTGTGTGAAGAAATTAGAATAAAGTAAATGTAAAAACAGAGTACTAAAATTCAATAGATTGTTTTCTAGGAATAATATTGTTTCTAAGAATAATACATTCAGGACTGTATTTTTAGCTTTTAGTTTATGATTGGATCAGCCAAGACCATCTGATGGTCTGTAATATAATTTAGATTTGTGATTATGACTCCAACTCTGCTACACTCAATTCTGCCATAGCTTCATATTTAGCCATACAGATATGAGAGTGGTATCGATCTTCTCTTCCAACACCTTCCAAATAGATTAAGCAAATTTCCCAAAATGTCAAACTATTCCTTCAAATACAACGTATTATCATTACTATTCAGTGTTAGCAGAGGGTTGTTCTCTCTGAGGGTCTCCGAGTGGATTTAAGCTTTCAGTTGCGTCCACGACTTTTTCATTTGAATTAATCTTAATACATATTAGGTCACCAGTAATGTGGAGGTCAGGGGTCATAAGGTCATGTGACTTTCAAATGATGATGCATCCTGTTCTCAAGAACATATTGAATGAAAAGTTTTGAAACCCACACACTTTAAGCCAAAGTGAAGCACTGAGGTGTTTTAACATGACAATCAGAACCAGCTCATTGTGTGTGTGTGTGTGTGTGTGTGTGTGTGTTGAGGGAGTGACACACCTCACTGCTTCCTTTCCGCTTCATCCTCCAAAAGCTTCATCCTCATCTTTTTGAGGCTGGATGAGAGTCAGAGGCTTCCTCTCTCTCTCACTCTGTATGCAGCGATGTCATGGCTAATATAAAGCAGGGTGACCTTTGACCTCCTGTAGGTCACTAATGGAAGGTGATGAAATCAGCAAATCTTATAAGTCTGATGATATTCTTTATTTTTCTAATTTTCAACAAATGTGTATCCAAAGCCTGATAAATATTCTTCTGTGCCATTGAGCTCCAAAACTATTGCAACACATCAGTGCCTTTATTCTTTATTGTAGTTTATTTTGACTGAATCCCTCAAACACCATCCTGCTGCCCGAAATTCTCACTAGAGCACCAACAAATAGTCCCCAACAAATGCACTATTTCCTCCTGTATGAGTAACGTTTGCTAAAAACTACAGTGACAATCTGATTTCCAAAATTAAATTAGTCTTTTTTTTTTAAATTAAACAATACAGTATATTAGTGAGCTGACAAGAAGAAAAATTGATAAAAATGTGAAATAACAACAGGTGCATCTCAGTAAGAAACATCCAATCAGAGAGCTTCAAATTCAGTCATGTGCTCCACTAACAGCAAGCTAAAGCTAAAGGTGACACTTTTTAAAAACTTGATAAAGCATCAAGCAGTTTAATTCAGTTCACTTTCGGATTCTGAGTTGGGTTTTGTTCCAAACTGCAACAACAAAGCATTTTGAATTTGCTACAGCTCTGAATTGTGCCTCTAATTGGCTTATTTTTTATAGCAGCAGCAGCTAAAGCTCATGGGCTTTTTAGTATTTAGAGTATGCACTGTACCGCAATAATTAAATATGGTGACAATTACATAATGTTATTGTCTCATTAGTCGATTGAGAAGACAGAATCACACATGGAAGGATGATGAGGAGGAGCTCTGCGTCAACAGACAGTTTTATTATGAAAGGGGATGAAAACCTAGATGGAAGTAGGAGAGGAGCAGGCAGTCGTGCCTGTCTCCTTAACTTCCTCTTCCTTCCCTGATTCATCTCTTGAGAGCTTTGAAGAGGAGCAGGAGGAAGAGGAGAAGAGGAAAAAGGGTGTGTGAGGGCTACAAACTCCATGTCCTCCTCTTTTCTTCTTAAACTGAAATGAGAACAGGAGGAAGAGGAGCAGGGAGGTGAGAACTAAAGATGAAGGTTTTCCTCTTTCTCCAGCAGTGAACTTCTTTTTTGGCCCTCACATCCGTCTTTCATCCCCCTCTTCCTCCTCTCTTTTGTCTTTTAAAGAAACTAAATACAAAGAGGAGGAAAGGAAGAAGAGGAGGTACCGGCTGCAACCTTCCCCTCCTTGTTATATCTTATAGAGAAGCTTTATGATGGAGGAAGAGGAGGAGAACAGGAGGGAGAGGAGCAACCAGCCGTGACCTTCTCCTTTAGCCCTGAACATGACCCCGCTTTGAGAAGGCGAGAGGAAGAGGAGCAGTGACTCGTTCCATATCCCATGCTCTCCTAACCTCCTCTCAGTCATCTCCATCCTTGCTAAGCTCCTCTCCTCTGTCCCATCTTCCTCTTTCTCTTCATCACCTCAGTCTTCTCCGTCAATAGGTGGCTGGCAGGAGGAAAGAGGAGCAGTCAGTCGTGTCTGAGCTAACGCCCCTTTTCTTTCTACATCCTAAGTCCAGCTTTTCTCCTCCGATCTCTCTCTGTTTATGGCTGGCTGCTCCTCCTCCTCCTCCTCTGCCCCTCCATCTTCGTCCTTCACAAGATAAAACGAGAAATGTTGGCAACGGGAGGAGACACATGGTGATTGAACGAGTGAAGTTGTGGTTTATAAAAGTATTAAAGAATGTGCTGATGTAGCTCTGACAGCTGGAGAATCTAGAGATGTTTCCTATTTTCAGTCAAACCATTCATGTTTGCTGAGTGTCAACAAAGAATGATGCGACTTTAGCTGTCAACATCTTATATGATATCTATTATATTTAATTTACTCAAGTATTGTACTTAAGTGACATTTGGAGGTGCCTTCTTTTACTTGAGTATTTCCATTTTCTGCCACTTTATATTTCTATTGCACTACAATTCAGAGCGAAATACTTAACTTTTTACTCCACTACATTTATTTGATACCTTTAGGCACTTTGCCGATAAAAGATAAAAAGATAAAACTTTATCGATGCCTTTCTGAAATTCAGAAGCTATCCAGGAGCATACGTTGGCTTCAGAAAGTATTCAGACACTTTCACTTTTTGCACACTTCATGTTGTAAATGTAATTTTAAATGGATAAAATTACCATTTTTGCCCATCAATCTACACTCAAAAACCCAGTATGACAAAGTGAACACATGTTTTTAAAAACGTTTGGAAATTCATTAAAAATCAAAAACTAAAATTTCTCATTTAGTATTCAGACCCATAATGCAGTACTTTGTAGAAGCCCCTTTGGCAGCAGTTACAGCTTTGTGTCTTCTTGGGTAAGTCTCTACAAGCTTTGCACACCTGGATTTGGGAAGTTTATCTCATTCTTCTTGACAGGTCCTCTCGAGCTCTGTCAGATTGAATGGGAAGCGTCTGTGAACTACCATTTTCAGGTCTCTCACAGATGTTCTATGAGGTTTGCTCTCTGGACAAGGTTTTCTTCAAAGACCTCTCTGTGTTTGGCAGCGTTCATCCTTCCCTTAGTTCTGACAAGTTTTCCTGTCCCTGCCGCTGAGAATCACGCCTGTAGCATAATGTTGCCACCATAGGGATGGTATTAGCCAGGTGATGAACAATGGCTGCTGCTCACTAGACATAGTGCTTGGGTTGCCCGACAAGTTCAATTTTAGTCTCATCAGACCAGAGAAACCTTTTTCCTCATGCTTCCAAAGTCCTTTAAATGTTGTTTGGTAAACTCCAAGCAGGCTGTCAAATGCCTTTTACTCTAGAGTGGCTTCTTTTTAGCCACTCTACCACTTAGGCCTGATTGATGAAGTGAAGCGAAGGTGGTCGTCCTTCCGACAGGCATCTACAACACAATGAATTGTGCAAAAACTGAAGGGGTCCGAATCCTTCTTGAAACCACCATATTTAGCTATATAATATATATTATTCTGAAATGGGCCATTCTGCATAATCAGTTCTTTTAGTTTTTGTACTTTTGTACTTTTACTTAAGTAACAATTTGAAGGCAGGACTTTTACTTATCACAGAGTATTTTTACACTGTGATATTGCTACTTTTACTTGAGTAAAAGATCAGAGTACTCCTTCCACCGCTGCTTGTTATGATGACATTGGGTCATTTGTACAACTGTTTACAAGTAATGCAATCGTGTGTGTTAAAATATGTAATGATTTTCAAGTGTGGTTGTATGTGCTGTTACTGATCTCTCTCTGTCTCTGTCCACGTCTCTCCCCCTGCAGACTGTTCATTAAACTACCCGCTGGGGAAACATGTGATCCATGAGGTCAGCAACGTCTCATTCAGCCATCTGGCGTGCGAGGATCAGGCCGCTGTGGTCGTCCACTGGTCTGCCAGTCCACTAGGTACTTGTCTGCCTTTTTGTTTATGTGTCCATTTGTGTGTCTATTTACCTGTCTGTCCGTAGTCTGTTTACATGCTTCTCCACGGGGAGAAATTTAGTGAAAGTGAGGGAGGAGCAACAGGAAAGTGAAACCTTCAAAGTGCTGAAATCCGTAAGATTACCCAGCTCTGTGTGTGTGTGTGTGTGTGTGTGTGTGTCTGTGTCTGTGTGTCTGTGTGTCCCTTTGATCAGGCCCAAAGAATAAGAGAGAGGATCACATCTCACACTACAATACCACGATTTGACCGTGAAGGAATGTGTGTGTCTGTGTGTGTGTGCTCAGTGTAAGGTGAACCTCTCTCTCTCTCTCTCTCTCTCTCTCTCTCTCTCTCTCTCTCTCTCTCTCTCTCTCTCTCTCTCTCTCTCTCTCTCTCTCTCTCTCTCTCTCTCTCTCTCTCTCTCTCTCTCTCTCCCTGTGACAATACAGCCTGTTGTTTTTCTCACAGAGACAGAAATCTTCCAGAAATGTTCCATGTCACATGTGAACAGCCAGAATCAGCCATCTGAAAAACAAAACTAACCGTCAATTTTCTTCCTCAGTACCTGCTCAGCTTCTTCCTGCTGAGAACTTCAGAGCTGGAAGTTTAAAAAACAAAAACAAAGTTTTTGGAAAGTGTTTTTTTTCAGCTGCCAAATATGTTTTGGATGTTTGATGGACCCTGTTGCAGCCAGAACAAAGGGTTAGATGAATCTGTCGCTTGTATATGTATAAAGTTAAAACTGGACTGTAAGGGGTTGAATTTCAGGTCCAGTGTGATTGACTCTAATAAATATACTTTAAAAAGGAGGAAAGACAAATATTTTGAAAAATATTTGAGTCCTTCAGCAGTTACTACATGCAGTGCTTTAGGCTTTCCTGCAGCACCTGATATTTGCACTTGGGGAATCACAGGAGGTGCCACATGTGTTTTAACACTTTAGCCATATAGACATGGCTTTTACCATGTGGATGAAAGCTAAAGTTGGTGACGTTTAGCAGCTATAATGTTCATCATGTTCACCATCTTACCTTAGCGTTTTAGCATGAAATGAGTAATTGATTAGTCGGTTGATTAGTTAGGATTTGCACCTTTTCCCTGTTCTATATCATAGTAAACTGAAAATCTTTGACTTTTGGATTTTTGACCAGACACAACAAGACATTTGAAGATGTGGGCTCTGGGAAACTCTGATTGGCATTTTATGCTATTTTAAATAAAGTAAAATATGGGATCGCTAAAAGCAGTAGAATTCATCCTTTAGGGAACAAGAACTGTATAGATTTGTTGATATTTTTAGTCTGCACCAAAGTGGTGAACTGATCGGCAGACTGATATTGCCATCCATAGAGCCATGCCGCTAAGATGGTTACTAAAAAATATCTTGTAACATGTAGTTACTACTAGAAATGATACTGATGGAAAGGGGAAAAGAAAAACTGAGCACAAGCATGCCGTCACGGTGCAGCTGTCGTTAAAATGCAAAAACATCTTCGTCTGTCTTCAACTCTGCAGGAGAGCGAGAGAGAGAGCGAGAGAAGTGTTCAGGAATCTGCCTCAAGACAGAAAAACCTGTTCTGCTACTGCTTGCTTTCTCTCTCTCTCTCTCTCTCTCTCTCTCTCTCTCTCTCTCTCTCTCTCTCTGTCTCTCTCTCTCTCTCTCTCCACAGAGCTAACAGGAAAAACATGTCCTGTGGATGTTAAGGTGTAATTACAAGGCAGACGTGTTTTCAAAGAGCAGAGAGGAGGAGGGGAGGAAACAAGGAGAAGAGAGAAGGAAGGGTGAAGAGAGGAGGGTAGGAAAGGAACAAGGAGGGAGGAGGGGGGAAATAAAAGGAAACAAGACAGGGAAGAGAATAGGAGGGGTAAACAGAAATAAGGAGAAGATATGGACGAAGGAAGAAAACAAGACGATGGGAGGGAAGGAAAGGGAACAAGGATATGACTAGTGGAGATAAAGGGAATAGTTGGTGAGAGAAAAAAATGACAAAAAAGGAGTAAACAATAAGAGAGAAGGGAAGGAAGGAAACAATGATAAGAGGGAATGAAATGAAACAAGGAGAGGAGATTATAGGGAAATTTGAAGAGGAGAGGGAGTAAGAAAACAAAGCAAAGAAAGAAAGGAAACCAGTAGAGTAAAGGGAAGGAAACGTAGAGAAGAGAAGATTAAAGGAAACAAGGAGAGGATAGGAGGGATGGAACAAGCAGAGGAGAGGAAGGAAAGGAAACAGGTAGGTAGGTGGGTAGCAGAATGAGGTGGTGAGAGGGGAGGAGAAAAGGAAAGGAAAGGAAACGAGAAGAGAAGCATGGATGTGGATCATTGGTGGTGAAGCTGAAGTTTTTGCTGTGTCTCTGCAGGAATTGAACACATTAAAGGCTTCAGAGTTTATCTGGAGGACAAGAACCCAGAAGGGAAACAGTGTCAACATCTCATCCTCAAAGAACCTCGACAGCTCAACTTCTCCTACAAGAGCACGGTAGGAACAAAAATAATGACAGAGCAGCCCAGATTTTCACAAACTAACCAATCACAGGGAAGAAGGAAGGCTGCTGCTTGTTGTTGTTGTTGTTGTTGTTGTTGTTTACAAGTGTTGTCTACAGTATTTATTTATTGTGGTTATAATTTTTCCAGTGTATCTCAATACAAAACTCAAATGACATATGTATGTTGAAAGAGTTAGTGTTTTGTGGTTGTAATTATTTACCTCCTCTACATACTGGCCGTGAAGTGATCCCTTCCTAACTTAACTCCAGTGTTAACAGATGTGGGGCGAAATCCACAGTCCTCCTTCTTTCCACACTTTAGATAGACTAAAACTTGCACTCATCATTTAAATATCTGTATCCCCAAACTTTGGAATAATTAACAAACATTGTCAGACAGGCTGAATCTGTATACATTTAAGTTGCATTTTTCATTTAAGTCCTGCTATATTTGCTTGTTGAAGTCTGCCTTTTGACTTTTGACGTCAACATGCCCTGGGACTGCAGATGAAATAAGAAGTTTGACCAAAATTGGCAGATAACATCACAATTCTCTCTATTAATGTGCATTTTCCCTGATAAATAAAGCAAATATGTTTTTGAAACAATCGATAACCTTCTTTCTGTGCAGCACTTTGTAAACGTGTAAAAGTTTTTTCCTCTGAATATTGCTCTTTGTTTCTCTCCCTAACCTTTGATGTTCACCACAACATGTTCATGTCTCCAGTGTACTGTTGTCATCAGACTCTTTGTATTATCTTTTGTTGATTTATTATTATTTTATTCATACAGAAGCTGAGCAGTCAGCCGTTCAGCGGTTTGACCTTTGACACCGACTACATGGTTCGCGTTGTTCCTTTCCCGACTCTGATGAATGAGAGCTTCTTCCCTCCATCCTTCCTCAGGACCAACTGTGAGTCTAGCAATCTCCTCATCCAAACAGGATTGATTAGTTAACTGATGAATTGAAAAATGCTTCTTTATTTTCAAATTAGAGCAGCTTGCATGTGTTTAGTATATCTTAGCACAAACACTGAAAGCAGGAGGAACGTGCTAGCCTGCAAGCAGAGATGAATCTAAAATCCATCTGGGGAAGACAAAAAAAAAAAGTATATTCCCCGAAATTTCAAGACTCCCCCTTCAAATTTGTCAGATCACTGAAGTGAAGATGAGGCTGCACATTGAGAACAACAACAGACAAGGACAAACTGTCTAACCGTGTGTGTGTGTTCATCTTACAGCGTGTGAAATCCTCCTGGGATCAGACAATCTGGTTTGTAAACCATGTAAGTTCTTCAGTGTCTTCGTCATAACCAGAGCCATATGTAGACAGCGTTAGGCCAAGGTTTGATTGTATTGTTCTTAGAATAGTTAAATGTTAAGTAATACATTTACACAAACAAATTTTAAGCCTTAAAGAATTGACACAGTTTCTCTCTGTGGATGGAGCGATTCCAAAAGGCTGTAATCCAATCAGTACCATGAAGAAGGTTGTTTATATCTGAGATATAAAGTTTCATTATGTTTCTACACCCACCTGAACAGGAAAGGCTGATACAGATATTTCACATTAAAAGCCTAGCAGGAAAAAGAGGGATTATGTTTTGTCATCTTTGCCACATCTTTGAAGGCTGTGTTGAGTTTGTCGGTGGCTTAACATCGACCATAACACATCATTATTTAAAAAATTGAGAATATCTGGTAATTGGCATATTTAATTGATATTATTGTACTGCTAATTGTTAATTGTATCATTAAAGTGCAAACAGTATATGTCCAAAAGAATGGAGGTTTAGTTTTGTTTCTGTCTGTGCAGTCTGGAAGCCAAAGACCCTCAACGTGTCTCAACTGGGATCAAACCTCCATGTGGCGTTCGACCAGGCTCCGGCCTCTTTCGGCTTCCTCTTCTACTACCTGTACTACAAACTGCGGCAGGACGGACCCTTCAAACTGCAGCGCTGCAAACCAGTAAGTATCGTCAAGTTCTGAAAGTCACAAAATCTCTCTGATTCTATCGTCGGAAATTAGTTTACAGGTGCTGTTACAAAGTCTTTTAGATGCAGATAGTAAAAGGACTGCCCTTATGTTGCACTTCTCAACTTTAGCGGGCAAACCTCTTAACAGTTTGCCTGTGGCCTGGCCATCAGTTTGGGGATCAGTCTCTTGCTCAAAGACACATCGACGTGTGGGCGTGAGGGTTATGTTTTGGTGTACAAGTTGTTATTGCTCATTGAAAGGAAGATGCACTTGTGATTTGTAAATTTGGGGAATTTATTTCTTACTTAAATATAATATGATATGCAGTTTTAAGTTGGTTAAGTCAATTTACTTTGTGCAGGAAGTGAACCATCCCAGAACTACATGCATCCTCCAGAACGTCACTCCAGGGACCTACACTATAGAGGTACATAGATGCAGCACAGGACTGTACTTCACTTACACAACACAGTTTGATCACCAGACTGATGATCACGGTTTTCCATTCTGAACTGGTTAAACTGGGTTCTACTGGATTCTCATCTTAAACTTATGTTTGGATTAAAATGGAAAAACACAATTTTAGAATTCATATCTATCTGTTCATACATTAAATTCATATTTTTTCTCTTCTGTTCTCTCCCTTTCTTTCACTTTTTCCTTTTTTTCTTTGTCAGTTAAGAGATGACAGGAACACGACCAGGAGGCAAACTCAGTACCACGTCAGCCAGGGTGAGACACTTGCATGCGTACACACACACACACACACACACACACACACACACACACACTATGGAAATACACTTGGTAATCTATATAACTTTCCAGGGCGGCAACTGCTGATTATTTTCATCATTGATTAATCTGATTAATCATACATTTCATTGAAATGCTTTAAAATTTCACTCATAGTTATTATCCTGTTTGAACATTGTAATCCGTTATAGTTAGATCGTTGTCACATACTTCTATATAGTTGCATAGTGTTGCTTTGAAGGACTTTCAATAAGATGATTCTTTTGTCTCATGCTGGGTGTGTTTGTTTCATCTCCAGTCCACTCCCCCTGGGCGGGGCCTATCCGTGCCATGGCCATCACAGTGCCTCTGGTCATCATGTCTGCCTTCGCCACCCTTTTCACTGTCATGTGTCGCAAGAAACAGCAAGGTGAGAGCACTAAATGGGGCACTAATTTAGTGTTGGTGACACTGTAAAGTTCAAGGAGACTTCAACCTCTACTGTTGCATGAAGTTGTGATGTAATGGTGCGCTAGGATGATGGTGTATCCAAGGATGCTCCATTATTTGAGATTGGAGAGATGTAACTTTATTCTAATACATTAACCCGTCTTGTCCGTTTGTCTTTTCTCCTCCAAGAAAACATCTACAGCCAGCTGGACGAGGAGAGCAGTGAGTCGTCCAATCACAGTGCTGCATTGAACACGGAGCGGCCGTGGCCCCGCCCCAAAGTCTTCATCTGTTACTCCAGCAGAGACTGTCCCAAACACACCGGCGTCATCCAGAGCTTCGCATACTTCCTGCAGGACTTCTGCAGCTGTGAGGTGAGACACGGACAGACCAGATAACCCTGGATGATAAGGAGGAAAAACAAAATTATAAATAACATTTTTAATTGAAAAGGCCATTCAAATCAATTCCTTTTTGAATGTTGGATATTGTTGTCAAATCCCTGTTCACTGCTGTTCAGGTTGTGCTGGATCTGTGGGAACACCTGGAGATGTGCAGAGAAGGTCAGATGTCGTGGCTCAGCAGACAGCTGGACGAAGCCAACTTCATCATCACCGTCTGTTCCAAAGGCCTACGGTACTTTCTCTACTACCTGCTGTGTTTCTGACAAAACTACTGGTGATGTTCTGAAGTGCCTTCAGCTGCAGTTCGTCCAGTGGCCACTAGATGCTGCTAAAACACTCTGACTGACTGCCTTGTAGTAAATATGTAGGAAAAAAACAGAAATATTTTAATATCATTAAAAAGTTATGTCCTCTGTAGTTTTTGTGTGTTTTCATAGATATGGTTTTAAATGAAGGCATAAACAGCTATATATTAGGGGGGTTTTTTGCTTAATTGACAGGTGTCTCAACCGATCACACCTATCTTTCCTTTCCTTTGTCCTTCCATCTTTCCTTCGTACTGATCCTATGGGTGCTTTTTATTATGCTTATTTATGCTTCCTCGTGTCCTCTCTCCTCCTGTGACCTGGAAATCATTCCCCCTCCACCATCATGGAGAATCTTTCAATCCCTTAAATACACTTCGAGGAGACAAGGAGCGAGGAGGCTTTTGGAGGAGCTTAGAGCAAGGAAACACAGGTGTTTCCTCGCGTCTTCACAGAAGTGAGGGAAGCGAAGAGACACCTTAGCATAATATTAAGAACCCTATGTGTTTCCCTCTCTTGTTCCTTACCTTCCTCTGTTTCCCTTTCCATTTAAAATCATTTGAAGGGACCACATAGAATAGACAAAAAACTAAATAATAATAAATAATAAACGCAAAGAATAACAATAATAGTTATTATTACTATTACCGTCACTGTGCAATTTAAAAAAAAAAAAAAAAAGTGCATATATGCACTAGTGTCTTATCCACCTGGGGTTGTAAGGTTAAAATAAGTGTATATTAGCCAGAAGGATTCTTATGTAACACAGATACTACAGGTTACTCATGCAAATAATGTTATTTAATTCAGTAAATATGTCACATGTATATACATATGCTTGCCCGTAGGCACATTATAATAGTACATTACAAACATACTGTACACACCTTTGCGTTTTCATATTGTTTTTACTAGCACCGTGGTGTGTTACATTATGTTGAAGACCCAGCAGCTCTGGTGGATGTTTTTAAACTTCCCCAAACCTCATGAAACCGATTAACTGATTCACAACATGGACATGCATTATTCTAACTGGCTCAGTTCTTCCTCTTCCTGCAGCTACTACATGGAGAAAAAGAGCCGCAGAGGGAAGACGCCAGTCGGTCGCCATAGTAACAGCAACAGCAGCTCTCCGATTGGTGGCTCAGGGGGTGACCTGTTCATTGTCGGCGTAGCCATGATTGCAGAGAAGCTGCGACTGGCGAAGCAGAGTGAGGGGGGCGGAGCTCAGGAGCTGAACCGTTACATGACCGTTTACTTTGACTATTCAACAGAAAATGACATCCCCACCATGTTGAGTCTGGCTCCTAGGTAAATACAACGCTCTGGGCAAAAGCCATACACTGTCCATGTGATCATTTTTGACAACAGTCAATTTATCATTAAAATGATTTAAAGAATAATTGATGATGAAACTAATCGCAGCCATAGAGATAACACATTATCTTTAACAAATTAGAGAAAAAAAACGACAGCAAACAACATGTGAAAGAAAGTTGTTGATATTTTCTGGCGTTAAAGTTTAAAATAATTTCCTGTGTTCAGGTTTAAGTTGATGGACCAGCTGCCTCAGCTCTTCAGCCGGCTCCACTCCAGTCAGTCCAGTTTGTCCGATCGTGAGTCGCAGCCTCATAATGTCTCCAGGAGGAACTACTTCAGGAGTAAGTCTGGACGCTCGCTCTACGTTTCCATCTGCAACATGCACCAGCACATCAGCCAGAACCCTGACTGGTTTGAGAAGCAGCTGGCTCCTTCAGGAAGCTCCTGTGCCTCCTCCGGCTCTTCCTCAAAACATCCTCCTCTCCCTGCTGACCCAACTCCAAGCCCCCCTCCCAAGCCTCACTGCTCCTCCTCCTCATCTCAATCGGAGCAGAGGTTTGACTCTGGCTTGGTGCTGAATGAGGTCGAGGTGAAGACGCCATCGCTGGAGAGCGGAAAGGGAGCCCCAAGGAGAAACCTGCTCCTGCTGGCCCCTGGCTCCAGTCCCAGCCTTAACCTAGGACCCAGCTATAGTCCCTGTCCCAGTCCTGGTCCCTGTCCCAGTCCTGGTCTCTATCCTAGTCCAGGGCTTCCACACTGCTCTCTCTCCATGCAAGGACCCACTTCAAGGTAAAGCAAGGTGCAATACCACTGTCGTTTTTTATTGTTTTCCTGTGAGCATTAAAGCTAACTTTCAGTTGTTTTTTTTTTACCTCATGGGTCTTACTTTAGTCCTTTTAAGGACAGATTCAGATTTTTTCAAGTTTATGTTTATCCAATACTCACATGCCCTTTAGTACATTGGAGTTATTGGTTCCTATAATCATTTCTCTCTAGCCTGGGAACCAGACGAATCTGCAAGCTCATGTTTTATTTGCTCTGGCAGATATGTCTGGCCCCTCTCCCATTCAATCTGATTTCCACTAGAACTGGAAGGCTAGTCACAACCGTTTATCTAATATGAGGCGAGTTTAATACGATGACTGACAGAGAGGAGTGCCATTAAGGTATCTTCGTAAATAACCAAGATGGCTTCCGCCGATGCAGAACATTCCATGGCCGTCTATCACGGCAGTATTAAACAAACTGGATGGTACATTTTCTCTAAAAGAACAAAGAATTGCACTTAAACTTTATGGTGATAAGAAATATGTTTGCCGAACTTCTGACTATGTACCGCGTGACAGGACGGCGTTTGATAACGCCCCTTGGAAATTGAAAATGAACTGAGAGGTTCTAGACTAAGACGCATTTGCAAATTAGTCGATGCCATTCTAATTTCTCTCCCTACTGGACATAAAGTGATCCCTTCGTAACCAGTGGAAGAGATGAAATTTTGTACAGCCATTTGCTGCTGCTGTTGATTAACTTTTTTTTTAGCTCCCCATGAAACCCCCACCTCCAGATTGTAAATATACCGTTGCTTTTGTTTGGTGTGACCTTCATTATAGGGGATGGTCAATTTCAATGCACTGAATCCATTTAAAGCTCCACACGTGTTGGTTGGAGTGAAAATAGTTTTGACTGTGCAGCAGATAATATGAGGCCACTTGCCAGTCTGAATACTACTGCTTTTCTGCTCCTTCAGGTCCACTTCTGGAATATCTGGACTCTCTGGACCAGAAGAATCTTCCTCCTCCTCCTCCTCCTCCTCCTCTGCTCCCTCCATCCTCCAGGATGAGCTGTGCCCTGTCCACACCCAGGCAGAAGACGGCCATCCTTTCCCTGCAGAGGTCCCGCCTCCTCGTGATTCGGGCATCTATGATTCGTCTGTCCCTTCCTCAGAACTTTCCATTCCCCTAATGGAGGGACTTTCACATGACCAGGCTGACTCCTCCTCCCTGGCCGACAGTGAATCGTCTTCTTCTGGGCTGGGTAAGTCTGGCTGGTTTTCATTTCATTTTAATTTCTTGTGACAACTTCTGCTCTCATTTTCTCATGTAACTGTAAAAAAAAAAAGTTCAATAAATGACGTTGTTCAAACCTGGTCGTGTGGTTTTCAGGTGACGAGGAGCCGCCTGCTGTCACGTCGATCCGCTGCAGCGCTGCCACAGTTTGTAAAGCTGAGCTGCACCACCATCACCACCTGGAGCACAGTGATGGATTGGCACCTCTGGCGTCATCGTAGGCAACACGTCCTGCCAATCAAAAGAGAACCAGACCAGTGATTGAACCTGAACCCTTTCTTAAAAGTGATCCCATTGTCATGGAAACGAAACTGGAATTATTTAAAAGGCACTGCAGTGGTCCACCCTATGGAAATGACTGAGTTCTAAAACGCTGGTCCGTGGTAACTATGGTAACCACTGAATTAAAGAACAAGTAAGTACGGTTACCATGGAGTTCTAGAACACTAGTCACTTGTGACCATGGTAACCACGGCATCTAGAACACTAGTTCCTAGTAACTATGGTAACCACTGAGTTCTAGAACACTACCCCCTGGTAACTATGGTAACCACTAGTCCTTGGTAACTGCTAACGACTATGTTTCTAGAAAACTGGTCCCTGGGAGTTACAATTACCACTTCATTCTAGAACATTAGTCCCTGGTAACTATCGTCGCCACAGAGTTTAAGAGCAGTAGTCCCTGGTAACCATGCTAACCACTAAGTCTAAAACACTACTCCTTGGTAACTATGGTAACCATTGTGTTAAGAACACTAGTCCCTGGTAACTAAGGTACATTGTTCGCCCGGCTGGTCGCCCTGCCCGGATGATTTCTGAAGGACTGGATCTCCAGACGCTGGCAGAGCGGACCAGCTCAAACCAAAGACTGCCTCAGCACTGCGTCTTGATTGACTGATTGACAGCTGACTCATGTATGAGTTTACGTTCGGTACCAAAACGTGATGCTGAAACAAACTGTTAGTTGAGGCACTTTTTCCTTTCCTTCCAGAAATACAGGAAGACACAATGCCACATTTTTTACCAAAAGCTGCTGGATGTATCAACACCGGACGTCGATAATATGGCAACATTCCAACTCAGAGGACATTTTTTGTATTCTTAATGTTTAGGACCAAAAGCAATTAAACACTTAAAACTTTGTGGAAAAAACACACATTCATCAGTGAATGCTGTCCTTTAAAAAGTGCTATTTTGTCATTTAATGTCCGTTTTAATTTTAGATGGAGCATTTTTCAATATAAAGGGGATTTCCCCAAACTGTTACAGTAATACAACATTTGATCAATATTCATTAGATTTTAACGAGTGCTGAGTTTTTCCTTTCATATGTTAAACTGCATACTTTTTTTAAAGAAATGTCTTCTAAATGTTTGTTGACAATGACTCATCGTTGGAGCAGCATGTAACATGATGGCCCCTGCCTAATCATAAATCATTTAACAGTCAAAGACCTGTCACAAATGTACTTAAACCTGCTAATGTGATAATATTGTGGAAGAGTTGTGTGAATTGTATTAAATCTAAATTTAGTTTTTATTGAATTTTATTTTCTCTGCATTTTAATACACAAATTCTGAACATACAGTTCAAATCAATTTGGCTGGTGGCAACACTCCTACGCCTTAACATATTGAATTCTGTGGTTACATTGTTAAGCTTGTGGTTACATATTTAAGTATTTAATATTAATGTTACATTTATAGTTATGTATTTCTCAATGCTTTGTAATCCTTTTCTAACGTTGTTGTTGCATGAAGCAGCGATGATGAGGGCATTATTAAAATTGGTACTTTTGTTTTAAAATTATTAATCCACTTTATAGATGCCACAATGGGAGTCCATTCCTGTTAGAACAAGAAATAAATACAAACATTTGTCAAATTATGATTTATGGCATAAAAAGGAAAAACATTTAATTATCTCATAATTGTGACATAGTTTTTATTGTGACTTGATTTGAGACATTTTATTTTAATCATAACTTTTCATTCCTTTTCTTTTCATTTCCTGTGCAAATGGGCTTCCATACACTTCTCAATTATTGATCCCATGAACATACTTCATATCTGACAAAGTTTTATAATGTCCAAAGATTATTTTCTGACTCAAATGTTTGAGTAGCTGCTGAAGGCTAAGCGACAACCTCTGGTTCGTAGTTCGTTGGAGAGGAAGATTCAGCATTTCCTACTTGTAAATAGTATTCTTATGTTTTTTTTTTTTCCTGGAAATGTCTGTTCTGCTTCAATGTTGTATAGTTAGACTGTTGTTTTACTATTTTTTCTACATTTTCTAGGAATGTACTGTTTTATAGTACTTTAATGTAGGAAATAGATGAATCCATCTAATAAAACATTCCTCTTTTCATATTCTTGTTCAGTCGCTGACTGTTAAGGGTTTATGATTATAAGGACAGTTTTTTGCAGTTACTTTTAGAGAGATTAGATGTGAGACTACATTACACATTCTTTTATTTAGAAAGTTACTAAGGTGTTGCAAAAAGTAGTTTTTCAGGCAACCAGAAGGATAAATACTTGAGTTCGATACAAATTCATGAAGAAATACTCTATTCTCCTATGTATGTATATTGCTTTATGACTGGTAATCGTCTTTCATTTGCTTCAAGCTGACTAACAAGTTTAGTTTCTTACAGTAACACAGACAGACAGACACACATACACACACACACACACACACACACACACACACACACACACACACACACTTCACTGACATAAAAACCAGTAGACAGCTCTATAGTGTGTGAGCTATGAAGCATTAATGCTTAAAAACAACAGAAGCCTCTAAAACTAACAGACAGTTGGGCTCAAAGGCACACTGTCAGCCAACCTGTGTACCTTCAGAATAAAAGCACAGTTCTTGTCACAGTTAAGAGTATCTATTAATCTGCTAATTATTCGTTCATTAAATTGTTTAGTTTTTAATAGGACTGGGTACTCAACCTTAATTATTGTTGGTGCAGACCAATATGTGTCCGTAGCTCTGATATCAAATTACCGATCGATTACTGAAAGGTGGCATTGAATATCTGGTCGTATTCATAACCTTGTTTATTTACTGATCTCATAGTTCCTGATTCAAATCGAGCTTTTGTCTCAAAGTAAGGTACTGAAAAAATATGATTTTGGTTATTGGGTCCAAAATTCAGGGATTGTATAAGCACTAGTAATGAAAATACATATATTCAATATTAGATTTAAGATATTTTTTTCTGATGTACAACTTAAACAAATTTTCTATTTAAAGAGTTTTGTTGCTTAATTTTCTGTTGATCAACTACGCGATTAATTGACTAATCACTTTAGCACTAGTTAGTCAAGTCAAATCTTATTTATATACTCAACTCAACTCAACTTTATTTATATAGCATCTTTCATACATGAAATGCAGCCCAAGGTGCTTCAGAGAGGGAAAAAAGTTGCAATTAATTAAAAAAATAATAAAATTAAAAATGTCTTAGAAATTAAAAACAAGTAAAAAGAGATAGCAATAAAACATTAGTAAATACATATTGCAAGACTATAAATTAAAACCATGAAAACAATAAATCAGTCACTTATTAAGATCAATAAATAAAAGTCAATAATAAATAAATTAATACCAGAACAATGAAAAAAACAATGAGCTATCACACTATTCCAAATTAAAAGCAACATTAAAAAGATATGTCTTTAATTCTTTTGATCTTTATAGCCTAAAATCACAAATCACAGTTTGCCAAGGGGCTTTACAATCTGTACAGCATACGACACCTTCTGTCCGTAGACCCTCGATTCAGATGAGGTAAAACTTTTTCAGAGTGGAAAAATTAAAGAAACGTCAGGAACAGCAACAGAGGAGGGATCCCTCTCCCAGGACAGACAAACATGCAATAAATGTGCAGAACAGATAAAAAAAATAAAAAAAACATGGTTTATACAAATTACGATGACAAAAATTCTGATACATGTAGATTATAAAACATATGTGAAGAAATGTGGATCCAGGAAGACATTAAACAACGTCGGGTGTCGCCAAATGGGACCTGAGCAACAGGACCTCCTCTCCCCCATGGAGACCTGGAAGAGGATGAGGTATACAAAGAAAGAAAGAGAGAGAGCTAGAAACAGAGGGGAAGAGGAACTCACACAGATGGAGGCTTAAGGGAGCAGAAACAAAATTAGAGGGTTAGAGAAATGCAGCAGTTATTAGAAAGTTTACACATAACACAAATGTGAATAAGTAAGTCTGTTATTACATGGCTAAATATATTTTTTAATTGGTCATTTTGAGTGCTGGAATGTATTTCAGAACTATTTTGACACACTTGTACTTTAGTATTTTTATTTTATGTTACTCTATACTTCTACTTCACCACATTTCACAGGGAAATATTGTACTTTTTACTCCATTACATTTATCTGACCCTTCAGTTACTAAGTACCTTTCAGATTAAAAACATATACAGCATTTTTTTAAGGGTTGAACTACCGAATAGTAAATAAATATAAAGAATGGAAGTTAAAATGATCTCCACCTCAACCAGCCACAAAATGAACAGTATGTTATAGTAATAATAGTATTACAATGACAGGACAATGAGGACTTCTATTTAGATAGCAAAGCGTACTGTAAGTGCTTTTTGCTGCTTATACTTTTATATTTTTACTTAAGTAAGACTTTTTTGTCGTAAAAGTCTCTCTTTTTTTTACAATGGGATATTTCTTCTTGTACTTAAAGTAAAACATGTAAACACCTCTTCCACCGCTGGTCACTTTCACCTCAAGAGTGACCAGGAGGAGTTCAGTGGCTCTTATTTTGAAGGCGCCACCGGAAGAGAGATGCCTGGCTCTGACGCTCGCTTGACGGTGGGAGGAAAAAAAGCGAAGATCTTCATTACAATCCCAGCGACTCACGGCCTGTGGATGAGCTGGATGTCGGGGCTGAAGTTTGACTTGTTTCAGCAGAAGTTCGTCGTGGCTCGCAGGGCAGCGGCCGGCGGAGCTGTTGAGTTTTTCTTTTGGTTGACTGAGGATCTTTGCCGGGTCGCTGGGAGGAGCTGCAGCCCGATGCAGGCAGGTGATGGATGTCAGCGGGCTTCAAGGTGAGCAGCTGCAGTGGAAAAACATCAGTTTACAGTTTACTCAAGTTTGTTTTGTTTTGTTTAAATCTTACTTCAGCTTAAAAAGGGAAGCGAAAACGACAATGGTGGGCCTTTTCTGTTAGTGGAAGACAAGAAGACGGTGAAGAGACAGACTGTCTGTCTGTTACACTGTTGTTCTGTTTACATTGTGAAAGCTGTGTGGAGAATGAAAGTGTGGTCGCTGTGAGTGATCAGTGGTCGAGAGACCCTGAAGCACGCTGTCTGCTGGAAAGAGAGAGCGAGAGGAAGAGTGGAGGGAGGCAGAGAGAGAGAAAGAAAAGAGGTTTTATTGCTGCTGTGAGTCACAAGTTTGCCTGAGAGTGACTTATAGTTCTGCAAACACACACTCACACACACACACACACACACACACACAAACCCTTTCCACCCCTCACACACACACACACACACACACACACACACACACACACACTCACACACACACAGTCCTCTGTAAGCAGTTTGCCATCATGGCAGCTTGGTGTGGAAAATAATGTTTATTTGTTGTTTTGTGAAAGGTGAAAGAATCTCGCTCAGATCCTTTACTTAGTAAAAGTAGAAATACCATGGTCTAAAAATCTACGTGTTGAGTAAAAGTACTGATTATACAGAATGGCTGCTTTCACAGTATTATATTATTATAGAATATTATATTGTAAAGTAAAGTAAACTTATATTGTATAAGTTTTTATCACTAAATCTAGTGGAGTAAACAGTACAATATTTCCCTCTGAAGTGTAGTGGAGTAGAAGTAGAGAGTAGCATTCAATGGAAAAAAAAGTACAAAGTTACAATCCACCGCTGGATACTACTGTATCTAGAGGTTGTAGTACAGTAATAGAAATAATAGCATTAGCAATATTAACAATAGTACTGAACTAAAAACCTTATCAGCACCAGTAAAAACATGCCTAATACTGCAGAACTGCTGTACAATTTACTGCCAGAAGACATTCAGAAAGAATTCAGACACAGGTTTTTACATGTAATGTGTGAACTACCCAAACACACAGTTTTCTATAATAATGATTGAAATATTTTTTACAATATTGTTTCCAGACAGCAGAATATCCTCGGTGGTGTTGGTCAGACTGACTCACACTGCTTTACAATAGACATCTACATACTGTAGGCCACCTGCCCTCAGGCTCTGTTCAGTGAAATGTAACTTGCACAGTCACATACAAACACGTGTTGGTGATCTTTTTCAAGGTGTTTGTTGCTTTGCCCCCTCAGTATCAAAGATTGTTGGGTTGTGTGGACGTTCAGTTGAGTTATTGTGAGAGTTATCTCATGTAGTATCTGTTCCACCAGCTTCTATTCCTCAGTGTATGTTGCCATAGAGGGGTTCTCCCTCTGAAAACATGTTCCTGTGGTTTTCTGTCCATATTCTGAGATCAGTAGATATCTACTTTTGTCGCAAAGATAAAACAATGATTATTTCGTCATCATGTAATTTCAGATCCTGTAAGGATCTGACAGCACTCATGGGTTGTAATAGGGGTGGACGATCAGTCCGTCAAGGTGCCTGTCATGTTGTATTGCAATATCAAGCACGTATAAAAAACATCTTTTTGGGATAATCCAGCAAATCAAATACCCTAGAAAATCAAGGTACGTTTGTCTTAAAACATCTTGTCTTCAGTCCAACCAACAGTCCAAAACCCAAAGATATCATGTATGACAAAGAAAAGCATAAAATGTTCACATTTGAGAAGCTGGAACCACCAGATTGTTGAACTTTTACTGGATTGTTAAATAGTTGCAGATACATTTTCTGTCAATTGACAAAACATCAAGTCATTGCAGATCTAGTGCGTTTTACTGACTTCGTTTTGGCCACTTGTTTTGAGATATTATCACTTCACAAATTGTTATGCTAACCACAAACAGTAAATGTGCCGAAAAACCAAAACTACGAGCTAAAAGCAGCTGAATATCTTTACTAGAGACACTTTCACGAGTCATTTAATTTATTGCTAATATAAAAATACTGATTAGTGATGTTTTGAATTTACAATAAACAAAATGAATTCCCCCAAATTTTAATAAAAGCTGAAGTCCTACGTGTGAATGCGACCACGCAGTCATAACAACCGATAAGGAAATTGAAGCAGTCGGTTTTGATCTTTGGAGAATGTGGTTCTGCTGCTGTCGAGGAACAATGAAGATGTTGTTCAGGTGACGTTTGTTCTGCTGCTTTGTTCTCTCACTAAATATCATGTTCCTAACAGCGCTATGCTGCCATGCAGGTTCCTGGAGGCATATGTGTGTGTGTGTGTGTGTGTGTGTGTGTGTGCACGTGTGGTGATTAACAGTTTTGATCAGTCAGCAGAAGTCTGGAGCGCTACAGTCAATCATTACAAGAAAAAACATTTTCTCTAAGTAAAGTATTGAAGAAAAAACATTATTGTGGTATTAGTTATGAGACTCTATCCATTGGCACGACTATTGAAAATGTTTTAATTAAATTAAAAATTAGAATAGAAATTATGTAATAATAATCATTATGTATTTTTTTTAATTGGAAAAATGTAAATATTTCCATTTGGTGGAGCCGGTTCAGCTCTGTAGGTCTGACCTGGGATCAGCTGGTCTCTGAAAGAGTCAGAGAAGGGCAGTGTTTCCTGCGCTGTGCCCTGAACGATGTCATCACACCACGCTCAGCTTTTTCCACAGCAGGAAATGCCGTCATCCCACCTGCCTGAGAGATAAGACAGTGCTAACATGTGGCCGCTCATCTATTCAACTTTAGAACAGAATAATTAGATTTGACAGTTCACTCTTGATCTTAGAAACAGCAGTTCACCAAACATACTCCACCCAAGGTCCACCTACCTGCTGGTTCTGGAGCTTTTGTTCACATCACACAGTCTTCATCAAGAGGTACAACTTTGCTCACTAGTCATGGAACTGTATAGATATTCAAACTTTCGTTTTTTTTTACCATTTTATTGATAAGGCTGGTGTTAGTCTATATACATTTTTTGTCAACAGATCAAATGATATGGAGTTTTACTTTAAAAAAAATGCTCAGTAATTTCCTAGCACAGCTGGTCTCTATATTTTTTAACAAATGCTACTCAGAAACAGTGCATTTGTTGGGGACTATTTTCAGCTACGGATAAATTATGATCTAATTCATCCAGCATGTTTGTTCATGGTTGTAAAGGAACATGTGACCCAGTGCAACAGCGTGGCTCATTGATGTGTTTTTAATATTTATGGACAACAATGGAGCTCCATGGCCCAGAGGAAGAAGATGTATCAGGCTTTGGAAACACGGACAATACTTGGATCAATTCTTTGTCGCTTTTGGTCTTTTCATGTGATTTGCTGACAGTAAGAAAAATACAGAATATAATAGACTACCCAGAGTCAGAGTTTGGAAACAGCGTGTTAGTTTTACTGAAGTTAGAACAAGAACGTATGCTCCTCATTCTGAACACCAAACACCCAGATTGAGTCTGAAAGCTGAATGTTTACTGAGAGACAAAGAGATTAAAAACAGATGGGGGGTAAAAGATTCAACAAGAGAAAAGACAAAGACTAAGAGAGAGAAGCAGGAGCCTGCAGCCAAACACACCTCTGATGTGGATTATAAGTGTGTGTGTGTGTGTGTGTGTGTGTGTGTGGTTGTGCGTGCGTGTGTGTGTGGTTGTGTGAGTGTGTGTGCATCCAGGGTGGGATGATTTGTGCAATTGGAAAAAAACACTGCAACTCCCAGGAATGAATGAGTCATGCACTTAAACAGACACATATTTAAACACTTGTAATGTACACACACACACACACACACTTACACATGCAGGGAGCGCAGACTACAAAAGCTTTGATCAGATAGAGAACAAGAGAACAGATCAAGATTCAGTTTGGTTTCTGGTTTGTTGATAAAATGCCACTGATGTTCTGTTGTTAGCATCTGGAAACTCAAGCCTTCAGTGTGTCGAACATCTTGTTGTGTAATGCCCAACAGGGTGGACTCAAATTACCCCACGACGCAGCTCACTGAACTCTGTAGAGGTCGTGAGTGTGTGTGTGGGTGTGTGTGTGTGGGTGTGTGTGTGCGTGTGTGTGTGTGTTTCCTATTGTGGGTAAGGTGACTGAGGGCAGGAAAAAGAGCAGTACTGGGTTGCACCAGCTATTTGTAAATCCTTCACTAAGACTGACCTGCGTTCTTAGTACTTGTTAGTTTCAAACTAGTGATTTTGAATGAGGTTGCACTATTAAAACTTAGAGATGCAGTCGGTAACTTTTAGAAGTTGGGCTATTTCAAATTCTCAGGCAAAGTCTTCTCAATCTTACCTACTGCACCGTTAAACTTAATCCTTAGTAAATGTGGGACTGACTTTGTTTTGTTTATTTATGCATTAAGTAGAAATCAGTTTGCTAAGAGTGAAAGAGAAATACCAGATTAAGTTTACCTAACTGACAGTATTTGGCCATAAACCTTATTATTATAATGTTTTGTAATTTAAGGTATATTGTGCTATTTTTGTGAAAAGTTTTCTAGTTTAAAGTCTTCTCAGTTTACATAATTAGTAGACAGCATTTTGAAGTGTCAGGACAGATATTGTCAATAATAAAGTAAATATATTCTGTTACAAGTAAAAGTCTTGAATTCAAAATAAACTTAAGTAAAAGTATGTAATTATTAGAAACATGTATTTAAAGTATCAAAAGTAAAAGTACTTGTTATGCAGAGACCTGTCAGTGTTATATTTCTATATATTATTATTTGTTATTACTAATGCAAGTCTTATCAACATTTTAATATTGCAGCTTGTGACAAGGAGCAAATTGTAACTACTTAATGTACTGTTTGGTAGTTTAATCAATAATAATGCATCACATTTTGTTAGGTGATCATATATTTTGTATGGAGTCCCCTGCAGGTGTTTTACCCAATCAGAGCTCTTCTCAGTGCAGCATGAGCCGGTACAAAGTGTGTTTGATACTCTTCCTCACCCTTCTGTTGGTTTTGTTGTTTTGGTTGTTTCAGAACAACTTGTTGTCATTCTTATTAGTACATGGGATTTGGTGACATCACATAATTCACGGCATCAATGTACAGCCAATCAGCCACTGTTATTGGAAACACTTGTGTGGTTGTGCAGAGCCTTTAATCTGCAAAGTAACTACAGCTGTCACATAAATGTAATGCAGTTAAAAATACAATATTTATTTCAGAAATAAAGTCAAGTGTGAATAGTATAACATGGAATTACCTCAAAATGTACTTAAGTACATTATTTGACTAAATGTACCTTCCACCACTGCTCGTTTACTCCTCAGTCTAAATAGGTTGTATATTAATAAATCACCTGCAGTTTGGTGTAACCCTGTTTTAATTTAGTGCTGCATAAATCTCCACTAAGTAAACACTTACAGAACAGTAAATAGGCTGAGTTTGAATTTAGGAACAGCTTGTTCAACCAGCTCCAGGACTCCCTCTGTACCATTGATCAATATCTCTCTCTTTCTCTCTCTCTCTCTCATACACACACACACACACACACACACAGATACAGGGTGTGTGTGATGATGTAATGTGCTGGGGCTGAACAAGGCTTGTCACCTCTGGTATTTTTGACCTTTTATCGTTGACTTTGTGTTTTCACTCTGTCTGCTTCGTTCTCTGCAGAGATGTGCAACATTTAAAAAAAATGAAAATAAAAAATGAAGTAGAATAAACAGGTAAAATATGGCCCACTCTCCAGACTTTGTGGTCTGTTTATGGCTTACTTGCACTTACCAACAGATACCACAGGGAGGCGCTGTGGTCAACTCAAACCACACTTCCTTTAACATAGAAAGAACAAATAAGCTTGTTTGCTCACTGCAGAAACACAGAGGAATACGAAACCTCCTTCTCTGGGATTTATACACCCTAAAGGATCTTTTCAAGCCTTTTCAATAGCATACTCACATGCTCACATGTACAATAACAGAGTAATTGATCGCTGCAATCATCTCTGCAGTCCTGGTTCTGTGTAAAAATGACTTGTAAAGTTCGGTTTAGTTTTAGTTAATTGATTAATGGACTAATCGTTGGAGCTTTAAAAACTTCAAAAGTCATACATACAAACAAACATGATACGACTGTATTACATGTACCAACCTGCACACACACACATATACACATGTGCAAACAAATCAACTAAATTCAATAAGGTTACAAAAAAGTCAATAAGCTTATAAAAATGAAATAACTCATCCGTCTCTTTTTCCTTCCTTCTTTCCTTTCCGTCATCCCCTTCCTCTGTCCTTCCTTCAGGTCGAAGCTTCAGAAGAAAACTTCCTCCTTCTCTCTTCTCTCTCCTGACGGCTGGTCCCTCAGAGGGGTAAGAACAAAACTGAACCATATTTTTCACTGCAGTGTGACAACTTTATTAGGACATAATTGTGCATTATGGCTCCAACATCACACACCAAAGGAGAAAATCAGAATCAGAATAGACAGCAAATAAGTGAATTTTCCCAAAGTAAGTATTCCTTTAACAAACCAGAAATTATTATTTGGCTGTGTAGTTAAAGGAATATTTTCATTTAGGTAAATAAGCTTATTTGCTGAGAGACCAGTGGGATACCAACCGTTTGTGGTTTTAGGGCGAGTTATGTGCTGTAACTGTTTCAGTAGGATTCATCCTCTGAGAACCATGATTGTTTGTACAAAGTTCCATGACAATCGATATTGTACAAACATTTCCTCACAATGTTAATAAAAGATGTAATGTGGCAGTCAGATTGCTCCTGTGAATGAGTTGGATATGAACGTAGTTTTCAGGAGACAGGATCCAGACAGGTAACTACCTCTGCTTTATTTACATTCTCTGTGTGTGTTTGAAAGTAGTGTAAAGGTTTTGCAATCCCTGTAACATTAGGTATATCTTAGGCTTTTGTTATGTTACAGTAGGGCTATAAAAAAGACTACAGTGCAACACGCACAGTACAGTCAGAAGAAGTCATGAAGATGCAGCAGCGAGGCCGTGTTGATTCTGGAGCAAAAATGATAAAATTGCTGCTTTTCTGAAGCATTACCGCTGGGAAATAAGACAGTGGTTTATGGTTTATGCTCATGTGTTGACCCTGCAGTTGAGTGTTGCTCTGAAGAGTCAGAGCTCTGTGAGGCTTTGAGCTCAATACTAACACGCTCACAATGACTCATGTAACATACTGATGTTTGCTATATTTACCCTGTTCACAACATTTGCCAATTAGCACTAAACACAAAGTACAGCTCAGACTGATGTGACTACCATTAACAGTGGTTGAATGTAACTGAGTACATTTACTCAAGTATTGTACAAATTCAAAGTACTTTACTTGAGTATTTCCATTTTATGCAACTTTATTCTTCCAGTCCACTACATCTGAGAGAAAATATTGTACTTTTTATTCCTCTACATTTGTCTGACAGCTTTAGTTACTTCTCAGATTAAGAGTTTTCATACCCTCCCTGACCAGTGAAAACCATACATCTCCAAGTTTGGTGATTTCTGATAAACTGAAGGATGAAATGTTCCTTTTTGGGTTAATGGGCTATGGAAAATTCTTCTTAAGATAAATAAACTATTTAAAAATGCCCTTCGATTATCTGGAAAATGCATCATCACAAAGCTGGAAACTGGCTGTTTTTCTGAGCTCATGAAAAGTGGTTCTCACAGGACAGCAACGCTCCAAACACATGATGATTTTATAGAATATGATGCATTTCTGTAGATTAAACTAAATCTTTATAGAAATGAACCTTAAAGTGCTATAAACTAATAGTTATGATATATTGATCTATATATAGATATTTCTGGACCAAAGTGGTGAACGGACCAACCAACACTAGGGCCAGTACAGAAGCTAAAACCATTAACAGACCAAGAATAACAGCCAGAACTATGAAATAATAATAATAATAATAATAATAATAATAATAATAATAATAATAATGAAGTAGCATTTTTATAAACCAGAGTTATTGTTTCTTTATATGTCAGTCTCTCTACTGTTGGTGTCTCCATGTCTCCTGTAGCGCCTAATTATAGACGGCCTGTTTCCCCCGACGACCGTCACTTCCTGTTTGTCCAATGGGAACTGAGTGGACACACACACACACACACACACACACACACACACACATTGTGAGGAGTTCCTGTTCCTGAGGGTCTGTAGATCCACTCAGAGAGGTGGTGAAGCTGAGGAGGAGAGAGGAGCTGCTGAGGAGGTTTATACTGTGACTGAGGAGGAGAAGAGAGGGAGTGAGAAAAGAGGAGAGAAACAAGCTTTTAAAAGTCTGACTGATGAGGAGAAAAGAGAGAAGATAGAGGAGGAGAAGAGGCTCTTGGATAGACGAACCGGAGGGGGAAGAGAAGAGGAGGAGGAGAGCAGAGTATGAAGTTCTGAAAAGAAAAGAAGGAGAAAGTGGAGAATAGAAGTGTGACTTCAAAGTAGGAGAGAGGAATCAGGCAACAAAAAGAAGAGTAAGGAGGAGAAGTGATCACAGAGGCCCTGTGAGGAGGAGAAAGGAAAGGACAGCTGATGTGACTTTGGGATGAAAGGAAAGTGATCTGGAGGCAGAGGAGAAGTAGAAAGAAGAGGAGGAAGAGGAGCAGCAGATGACTCTTTGCGGCGAGAGTTAACTGACACTGTGTGTGAGGAGCAGATCTAATCTTGATGATGGGCTGCTGTCTGTTTGTTTACTATCGGGTGAGTCTCTGCGTCTGTGCCATTTCTAATCCATCCCAGAATGCCTTTCAGCGACAACCAGAGAGGATTCTGAGGGTCTACTAACACGTTACAGGTCCATCACGTAGGCCTTGATGAGAACGCAAACCCTGCAGATCCGTCAAGTAACTTCAGCTGCTTCTCACGTGTCTTATTAACATCACACTCAGAAACAGTTTCAGGTGCACTGACAGTGTTGCCTAGCGACGTGTGCCTCAGTGCTTTTTGAGGTGAACATGCGACCTGACCACCGCCACCGTCATGCTTTATGTAGTGCCCGCATCAATGAGTCCCTGCTGAAGTGTGTGTCTACACACATTTCCTATTGCAATTTTGTGCAATTTCTGCACTCTGGGTATTGGGTTACATGTGGATGTCTTCACATGGATGTTCACATCGACGTAATGTGCAGAGAGGACGATGCAGGGATTTCATTGTGCTCTGATGATGTTCTGATGATCTGCTCCATTTGGAAATTTTCTGACAAGCCTCAACTTATCATATATTTTTGAATTACCGTTTTTACACTTTGGTTTCGGTGCAGATTGAATAAACCTTCTGATACTTTGAAACAACATGTGAATTAATGAGCTGCCTGTTTCCCCTGGTTTCAGTCTTGATGCTAAGCTAAGCTAAGCGTCTGCTGGCTGTAGCTTCAGATGTAGCGTGCAGACATGAGGGTGGAATCAGTCTCCGCACTTAACTCTAAAACGCGAGTGAGCGTTTTTCGCAAAACGTCAAATTATTCCTTAAAAGTCACAATAAGTTGCCTCTGGAAGCTGTTGACTTTGGAGCCGTCAACGGGAACATTTCAAGGATAATCACTGTAATATTCCAGTGGCCTGACACTTGTTTAACAGGTAGTTTTGGCGTTTAGAGGACACACTTCTCCTCCCTGTTGGTTTCTATGGCAACAGTGAGTTAAAGGTAAAGTCTGCCAGGTTATATAACTTCCTGCCAACAACAAAGTCTGAACACAATACCGAACAAACAGCAGACTTCCTGCTTTTGTTACACTCTGCAACACTGATCCCAACATCCTCCTTGTCCTCTCCTTGTCCCCTTTCTCCTTGTCTCCTCTCCTCTCCTCTCATGTCCTCGTCCTCCTCTCCTCCTATCCTCTCACGCCCTCCCCTCATCTTTTTGAACCCCTTTTTTTCCTTTGTTCTTTTCTACTCCTCTAACCCTCCTCTCTTCTCATCCTCTCCTTATTTCATCTCGTCCATCCCTCTCCTTCCCTCTGTTCTCCCTCCTTTTTACCCCTCTCGTCCCCTCCCTATGTACTCCCCTATGTCTCTTTTTTCTCTCCTTTCCTCCTATCCATCCCCCTTCTTTATCTCCTCCTCTCATTGTCTCCTTTAATATCCTCTGCTCTTGCCCTCCATTTTTCCTCTCTCCTTCTCTTCTCTCCTCTGTTCTCATCTCCTTTCTTCTTCTCTCCTTTCCTCCTCTCCACTCTTCTGCTTACCTCTCCTCCTTATTCATGTCCTCAACTTATCTCACTTCACCCCTCCTTTCCTGCTCTCCCCTCCTTTTCATGATAATTTATCTCTTCTTCCTTTCCTCACCTCATCTTCCCTCTCCTCCCCTCCATCTTGCCCCACCGTCATCTCCTTGAACCTTTCTTGTCTTACCTTGTTCCTCTCCCCCCTTCTCTTCTTCCTCCTCCTCTCATGTCCTCTTCTTGTCTCTCCTCCTCACCCCTCCTCTCTCCCCTTTCCTCCTCTCTTCTCCTCTCTCCGCTTCTCTCCTCGATCATCATCTCCTTTCTTATCTTTTCTGCTCCTCTCCTCTCTTCTCCTTTCCTTGTCTTATCTTTTCCTCTCCTCCTCCTTTCCTCCCTTCTCTTCTCCTATCCTCTTCCTCTTCTCATCTCCTCTTCTGTCCTCTTTCCTCTCCTCTATAGTCTGTTGTTCTCACCTCTCCTCCTCTCCTCTCTTTTACTCTCCTCTCCTCTGTCCTCATTTCTTATCTTCTCCTCTCTTTTTCTCTTCTCTCCACTTTCCTAATCTCCTTCCTCCTCTCCTGGGCTTCCTCCTCCTCCTCTAACATATATAGCTGTTTGCACTCAGTTACCCGGCTCGTCAGGTGTTAGTGTGATTACTTCCTGTTTTTGTCGTCATGACAGCACACAGGAAGTGTTTGGCTCATTCTTAAGCGTAGCTGCATCTGTGCCGCTTCCCACCAGATGAATTGTGGTTGCTATAGTTACCACAGAGGTTACCTGGCCTGAACAGTGTCACTGATGAATGTGTGACCATTTTGTTTGAAATGTTACACAGAAAAGCAACAAATCTTCAGGATCATATTGTCGTACTTTGATACTAATGCAGCAGAAGCATTTGAACTAATGGAGACTAAATGTGATGTGACTGACATACTAAAGTATAAAACTAAAACAAACTTAATTCCAAATTATTATTCTGTTCATCATTTCATCATCATCACGGCTTGCCAATTTACTGAAAAGCTTTTTAGATTTTTATTTGCATATTTCAGCACAGAAACTTCTACAGTTCAGTAGTTGTTAGAAACATTATCTCACTCTTACAGCTGCTTCAGGGTCTTTATGCAGGTCGCTGTCCAGGATCTCCCCGACAGTGTTAACATCACCTGCTGTAGGTTTAATATCATTAGTTATTATTAGTCATGGGCCACTTTGCTTTATACAGATGTTTTCGCTCTTTATTTCTGTAACAGTACAGCGCTGCTCTGATGACACATCATTGACACCTGTACTATTAATATTTACTAATAGGTTAGTGTACTCTAATACGACTACTGACACTGCTTAACCTGCAAAAACCTTTTTCTGCTGATTTCTGACAGCAGGCAATTCTTCTTTTTACTTATGATAATTCTTTTGTGAATTAAACTTTTCCACAAACAGAGCAGAGCAGGTAGCCTTATAAAGCAATTTGTGGGCATTGATTATGCTAATGAACACGTACCTCCTCATGAACATTCAGCAGGGGAAATTAATGATTTAGGACAAGTTTGTCCAGTTAAGTTGTCCTGTTCTTGAGGCCCAATGACATTAACTAAAATCCTATACCCCTGACCTTCTGTTCAAGCACCTCCGAGACCATTGGTTCCCAACTTCTTGTGGCTCTGAAAACGAAGCAATACGATCCCATTTGAACCCCACCCCTACTTTAATAATTTGAAAAATAAAGGACTCCTGAGGTGCCCCAAAGAAACTCTGAAAACATCAAAATAGAGAACTGTCTCCATCTGGACAATACTTTCCTTCTTTCTACTTTCCTTCCTACTTTTCATTCTTCACTTGATGTGGAGGTATGAAACTACTTTATAGTACTGTAACCAAAGCAATAAGCTAAAAGCTGCATAGAGCTGCAGGTTTGGTGTTACTTTTCATTTGGTTTCTCACTACAAATCAAGCTTTCACATTATATTTGAGTCATTTGATTCAGTGTGAAATTAAAACATTTAATGGAGCTATAATGGACAGTAAATGGACCGAATGAATGAATGAATGAATGAATGAATGAATGAATGTTTCTATTGATCAATGCCTCTTAAAATCAAACACCTGTTCTCCACCCAACATAATGTTTGTTGTGTTTTGTGTGTTGCAGAAGAAGAGGAAGCAGGCCACTAGAGATGCAGACTCCCTCAGTCTCTGCAGTCTGGACATCAACGTAAGTTCAGCTCCTCTAAAACTTCTCTGTTGTGGCTTAAACGTTTTAGACTCTCTCAAAAGTGGTGAAATGTGTCAGGAATTGATGACAATTTTAATGATTTAGTGTCCCTTAGAGCTGTTGATTTTTTACTTTGACAAGACTAAATACCTCCTGATTCTGTGGTGGCAGTGTGTTCCTCCTTTAAAATCTGACCTTAAGAGTAACCTCCCTGCAGTTTTGTGTATATTCTGTCTCTCCTGATTTATGGTGTACTGTTGCTCAGGAAGTGATGCTGCTCCGCTGTGTTGTCATCTGAAGTGTTACTGCATGTAGCAGCTGTGAAATGTGACTTTCTGTCCAGGAAGGTCTTAGATGTTTGAAGAGTAAATTAAGGTGCCCTGCGAAGATTTAATGTAAATAAACAAAAGTTATAGTATGTTAAAATTAAGTGTTGCTCACAAAAATGCATTGTGTGAGGTCTAACAAACATGTTTAATAGATTTCTTTCATCACTGCCTCTGCTGGTGCATTGTGACGAATGCAAGTTAAGTCTTCTTTACAGTAAAGTGTATTTTAGTGTTGGTCTTTTAATTATATGCGGTATATAAAATGTTTGTTGAGGGTTAAAGGGTTGTAATTCAGGTACATTATAGAAAAAATGTAATTACTTTCAAACATTGAAATTAAGTGGGTCCATAATGGCTTAGAGAGAATTATTATTTTTGATAAAAAAATATAACTGTGTTTTTTTTTTTTTTTATAATTCTCTTTATTGAATTTTCCAAGTTATACAATAGAATACAATAGAAGTACCCCAACGTACTGTACATACACACATACACAGGAAACAAAATGGTACACATTGAAACTTGACAATGTTCAATTTTTTTTTTATTGGATTTTCCAATGAAATAAGATCAAAAACTGTGAGTTTTTGAGCTTTGTACTTTGTTATCTCCAGCGATGACTGTGGGTTATTGTATAGTCAGACCCTCAGGGGCCTTCTGCCCTCGTGTTGGGCCCCTTCTCATGTACGTATCTGTATTTTTATCCCTATGCCGGCAGCCCATTCCTTCCCGGGCGTTTCCCTCCCTGCCCAGTCTAACACAGGATGTCCACCCTGTTCGATACACTCCACTGTGACAAACAGACCCAAATAACCATAAGTCTTATTTTGTTACAAACCCGCACTGTCAGATAGTGAACCTGGAATAAATTACACTCTATTGTTTCTTTACTGTCAGTCTTCAGTGAGTCACACACAGTCATATTATGCTTTTATTGAAACAGGACTTGGAGACTTCTTTAACTGATTTAAAGGTCAAAGGTCAAAGTTTAGATTTTACATCAACATATTCACTTCAGGAGCAGAACTACGGTGTAGAAATACTCTGTTATAAGTCCTGAATTCAAAGTTTTACTTTAATAAAACTATATATATATATTAGCATAAAAATATACTTAAATATCTTAATAATCATTATGTAGAATGGCCCATTTTAGAATAATAAATATTATATTATTGGATTATAATGTTTATCACTTTAATGTTGTAGCTGGTACAGGTAAGCTAATTTTAATTACTTAATATAAACTGGGTAGATCAATAATTAGTAATATTAATTTATTGAGTATATTTTGCATTCATAATCTGAATTTGTAAAATAACTTGTAACTAAAGCTCACAAATAAATAATTTATAAAAAAAACAATATTTGCCTCTGCATTGTAGTGGAGTAGAAGTATAAACTGCAGCTACAAATGTACTAGAGTAATAGAGTAAATTTACTTACTTGCTTTCCACCACTGCATTAGATGTTTTCTGGAAAGAACTTTGTAATTTGGTACTAATAATAGTTATTTTAGTTGATCTGGTTGTGTAGAGTTTATTAAGAAGTTGTTGATTTCCAGATCAACATCCTTTAGAGCATTAATTTATTGATGTATTATTTAAAACCTCATTATCCATATACACTCTATTATACCATAAGATGTGTCTCCAGCTGAGGTAATCTAAAGGAAAATTCAAGTATTGTTCAACCTGGGTTGAGCCTTATTTTCATAATCGTGACAATGACTCATTCTAACTTTTCTCTAGCCACCCCCATTACAGAGATAACCCATATCAGCACAAGCCTTAAAGCTTTCCAAGTAGCTTTAAAGATTCAGTATTAGTTATATTTCATGCACTGTTTCCTTAAATATTTATTTTAGGCAAAGTCGGTATGAGTGGCTTATTACCCATTTGGTGATATTAAAGAATAAAAACAGTTGTACTGTTCACGTCCATCCATTTTTTAAAACACTTCTATTGAATTTAAAGACGTCTCTCTTTAACGCTGATGCGTCACAGTCTGGTTTGTTTGAGTCAGTAGAGACAAGTGAATCTGTTCTTGGATCAGTAGATGACTCTTGTTCCTCTCTGGGCGTCGACGACCCAACCGTCCCATTTACAGACAATGGAGCTGAGTCAGAGGGGCAGCTTTTGTTAGCTGAACGTGGCGTGGGTTTTCATGTCATGTCAGAGGTCAGTGATGATGCTCTGACTCTGATGCCAGTCACAGCTTTTCACAGGAAACCATAGAAACATTTCTAAAAATGACATGATGATCAATGTTGTTCTGATACTTCATTAGCTGATCCAAGATGTGTGTGTTTGTGGACATTACATTGACTTACATTCATTCCCTGACTTACCCTAACCATGCAACCAATGATTATTTTCGTTGTCGATTAATCTACCAGTTCTTGATAAATTGATTGGTTGCTTGTCTTTACAAGAGATAGATATTAATTAGCCCTTTCAGAAATTCATCATGTGCCGTACAGCAATCATCCGACACACATACAGATAACTACAATACTGACAACCATAACGACAACAGCACCAACAACAAACAACAACAGAACACCTCACAGACCCAACATTATACAGACCTATACACAACGTATCACCAGAGTGCTCTACATAATATAAGGTTCAGCATCTTCACACACAGAAGTTAAGTTATTAAGTTGTTTCACAGTTTGTTCAGCAGTGCAATACTGGTAGGCACAAATGATCTGGTTGGTTCAGAGGAATGGCACCGTACCATCTGCCTGATGGTAACGGCTCATATGCTCTAAATAGGGGATGTGATGCATCTCTAATAATCGCCTGCCCTTTGCTCACCACCCGGGATTCACAGATCATCGTCATGCTGTTGTCAAGTAATCTTACCGGACATATGGACTATCTTGTGCAGTTGGTTTTTAATATCCACTGATAGTGAAAAATACCAGGCAGTGAAACAAAAAGTTAGAGTGCTCTCCATGAAGGAGCGATAGAAGAGGACCAATATGTCTCCGTCAACTCTGAACTGTCTCAGTTTACGCTTAAAATATTGACGCTGCAGATCTTTCTTATAGATAACATCTGTGTTAGAATTCCATGACAGTTTGGCATATATTATTGTCCCTACATCTTTGTAGTTATCTACCACTTTACTTTGATAGTTATTTGTTGGCGGGTGTTGTTCGCATTCCTAAAATCAAAGATGATTTCTTTAGTTTTCTTGGCATTGAAATTAAGAAAACTGGACCTGCACCAACCAAAAAACTGATCTACCCACACGTGGTTGCTGGTTTCATCATCATCTTGAATCAAACCCACGATTGCTGTGTCATCAGAAAATGAAATAGTAACATTCATGTGTATAGAGGGTAAATAAAACCTGGGAAATACTGTTCCTTGTGGAGTCCCAGTTTTAATAGTAATATAATCATAATATGGGGTCTGATAGTATCTAATGCCAACAAAAAATCTTCAAAAAGAACACAAGCATATCGTTTGGGCCAATCAAGATGACAGTAAATATTGTGCAGCATATACAAAAGAGCATACTCCATACTCCTCCCATTCCTACTTTTCTTTGAGTCCTCACTGCACTTCTTAGCTCAGGCTTGAAATCAGAAAGTAGTGAAAAATGCCCATTGTAATTTCCCAGAGCCCAAGGTGTCATCTTGATTTGTCCGACCAGGAGTCCAAATCCAAAGATATTTAGTCCATTTGAGAAGCTAAAAGCAGACAGTGATTGCAGTTTTTGCTTGAAAAATTGCTTAATTCACATGAATTAACATGAATTGATTGATAATAAAAAATAGTTGCTTAGCCAACCCTTACAACCAAGTCTTAATTCTAAAATGTCTTTGTCCCCACAGATGGGACTCTGTAAACAAGTGTTTACCACATCACCACATCAGTAATACAAACAGTATACAAACAGACACACACATTAATTGACTTAAAAACTACTGGAGAACCAGGGCAGAACGTTGGATCCCTGCAGGCTTCTTTCTCTTTACTAATTACAGTTCAGATTAACATTGACTGATGTTGCATCACCAGTAGCTCCAGTATCAGCTCCAGTAACAATCAGTTCAGGTGATGACAATACAATAATAATGTATTAATAATAGTAATACATAATACTTTTTTCTTCACTACATGTACTGGGTGACTGAAGTTTATTTGCAGAATCCATTTTGCTTGTAAATTATATTATTAAGGACATTTAAATATGATGACTTGCTTTAGATTAAATTATCAAACACCACAAAAAATGGTAAAATCTAATTATTTTTTCTTATTATTATGATTAAGTTTAGTTTTTATTTTCTACTTAAAGGATAAGACTGGTGATGTTTCATGGTTTTCTTGTGCTCAACAAATCCCATGAAAAGACAAAAACCAACAACGTCCCTCAAAATGTTCTGACTTCCCTACCCTCTCTGTGACTCTCAGCCCCAACCCCACAGGTAAAATATTTAGAAGCAGCTCACAAATATATAGTTTGGTTTCCAGTAAAGGCTCAGTAAGTTCCTAAAATGGCTGGGCAACAATGGAGCTCCATGGAATAAGACACAGACAATACTTTAGTACTTTAGCAGGATCCATTCATTGTTGATTTTGAAAAACGGGACACAAAATAAATAAATAAAGAATACGGGAAATGGGAAAAAGAAACAAAAGAAGCAAAGTGAGTGAGTGAGTGGGTTGGCAAGCCAGTGAGTCAGAGAGAGAGAGAGAGAGAGCGTAAGTGAGCTGTGTTTTCAGACAGAGAGTCAGAAGGGGGATGAGTGAACAACCAGAAAGCTCAGACAGAAACCTAGAGGAAGAGATTCAGAGCTCCAGATGGTCTAAACTCCAGACTTGTCTGAACTCTGCTGTGACCAAACCTTTACTGGACTCTTTCCTTTGAGCTCTGATGGCACCAGGCTCGACCTGAAGATCCAGGAGAACTGTGTGTTGTCTGAAAGCTCCGCTAATAGACAGGCGGTACCAGGCGTTCTCTGGACCAGAGCCGGGTTGTCAAGGTAACTCTTCTGGTGCCAAACTCTTTCTGGAGCTCTTCCAGAACCAGATTTTTGCTATAAATTCTACTGGTGCCAATTTCTTTCTGGGCTCTCTACTGGCATCAGGCACTTTTTGGATACTAAAAGCAGACTTTATGGACCTTTTTGTCAATATCACACTATCTGTAGCCGCCTCACAGTTTCTCCAGACACTTTCTGGATGCTCTGCTCTTTCCAGACTCTTTCTAGACACTGTACTGGAGTTTAGGTCTTAGTATCAGACTATTTCCAGACTCTTTACCAGCACCAAACTCTTCCTGGACACTCTACCAGTTTGAGTATTTCTGGAGACTCTCTTGGTACTGGGAAAGGTCCGGATCCCGAGCTGGGCTTTGGGGTGAGCAGTATGGTGGTGGGGCAGCGCCCCTTCGGCCTGCTGGTACACCGGTTTAAGTCTGGATGCTCTGTGGAGTTCTGCAAAGGGAATAACAACATGGGGAAACAGGTGGAGGTAAGATGGAGAACTATAACTATAATTACTACTATAATACTTCTATGGAAGTATTTTTTCTCAATTTATTTAGATCTCAGCACTCGTTTGAACTAAAAACAAACTAATGTATTTTTTAATCAATGCAATCTTTAGTATCTTTTAGTAGTATTTAGATTATACTGTTTATACATTTCACACAATGAGTGCATGCTAAACATCCTGTACTACAGTGTGATTTACGCACTGTTGTTGATTTACTGAATTCTAATCTGATCTAATGTGATCTAATCTGACTTGATATATTCTAATCTGATTTAATGTGATTGTATCCGACTTGGTCTAGTCTAATTTAACCCAGTCTAATATAAAAAAAAGTAATCTAATCTAATCTAATTTCATCTAATGTTATGTAATCAGATTTAATGTGATCTGGTATAACAAAGCCCCATCTAATGTAATGTAATCTGATTTATTTTAATCTAATATGATCTAAACTAATTAATTCCAGTCTAGTTCATTTTTATTTTATTGAATCTGATCTGATCTAAACCTAATTTTATCTAATTTTATTTGATCTAATATCATCAAATTTGCTCTAATCTGATTTGCTATAATCTAATTGTATTTGAAGTATTTTTATTTAATCTCATCTGATCTGATGTAATTTATTCAGATGTAACGTTCCCTATCGTCAGAATCAGTTTAGGGTTGTAAAAATGTTTTCCGTTGAGAACAAGTCAGTAGAAAATTGTGTTGTAGGGAGTTTGTGCTATTCATTGGTGAGTCATTATTTTTTAATCCCATAGGGTGATTTAAGGATTTGTGCAGTGAAAGTTGAAAGTGTTTGATGGAAGTTAGTACTTTTTTCAGTACACCACGTTCCTAATGCCTCTTATGTCCTCCATTATCATTACTAAAGCCCCTGTAGCATTCAGTTTCTCTTTATTTATTTTTACAGAAGGTCGCTTGACTGTTTAGAAACTACAACATCTGGGGTGGTTGTATTAACAGATTCTGCTTAGAGCATCAAAACAGCCTGTCCTGCCTATTAACACTGTTTTCTGTCCCCAGGAGTGTTTTTTCTTGTAACTTGAACAAAACAAACAGTGAAAGAGCCTCATACTTAGATATGTAAAAATAACTGAGGGAACATCATGTTGTTTTTCATGATGTTAGACTGATGATGTTTCTTCCCAGGCTTCAGCTGTAGCTCTGTTATGCACTCCTTCAGTCGTTCACTGTCCTCTGTTCAGGTGTCACTTTTGCCTCTTCATTTGCCGGATACAAGACCTAAGTGTTCCTGACAACCACTTACCATAGCCTCTATGCCGACTGAAAATGGTCTAAAAGGGATGGAAAAGTTTGAGAGACGGGATTGATTGCTTTGCGCTAAATAACCCCCCTCCCAAAGTTTCAGATCAGGGGTTGTTAACTTTATGTAATGACAGTGGACAGGAGGGCTGTGCTTGAATCTGAATTCCTGATTGACTCAGAGTCGCCAGGTTTTACCGAAATAATTGACTTTTCTACTTTTTGTCATGTGCTTGTGGTTTATGTTTGTGCTTTTTCCTATCTATAGATATATTTTCATTGAGATAAATACTCAGTATTATTACTGTTCTTCAGTACACCTCACCTACTATTAAGAGAAAATATATTATTCACAGCCTCTGCCCAGTTGCAGTCCAGTCCAGCGCACCTTCAGAGTAGCCACCCCACACTAAACTCCAATAACAGCCAACATGTCAAGTCTCATATTTTACCTGAAAGATTCACATTTTAATGCCTTTGTTCATCATCTCACAGACATTAAAAGTGTGATCAGAATTAGTCAGTTAGAAAATCCTAGCTCTCTGAGGAGCATCTATTCTGCTGGGCTCCTGTAGAGTCAGTCACTGGACAGTAGTTCACTGTTGACGATGATCATGTTAGATAGCACCAAAGACAATAAAACATCATTTTTAACAGGAGACTTGACATGTAGGCTTTTACAGGAGTTATTCTAGGGCAGATTTGCCCATTGAAACTCTTTTGACCTGGGAGTCAGTCTTCTGTAAACCTGCTGTAATTAGATAACCAGTCTATCGTTGCCCAACTGCACTGAATTGATCTTTGTCAGATTGAATCAACTGAAGCACCATCACACAAAGAAACCCATTACAACATGTCCAATGGAAACTACTCAATTGTAAAGCAAATAAACTGATTACTTATCATCCTCACTGAACATCTGCTTAATTAGAGAAAACACAGACTTTAATTACATAGTTTAACTATTGTTTATATTTTATATGACCTATCAGGCCTCCAACAGCAACTTAAGATGCTACCAGCTTTAAATTGCCAATCTCCCCTTTACTGGCAATTCCAAGAGATGAGAACAAACTTTTTGGGTTTAGTAAAATCATTGAAAACTATGAAAAGAAAACCTGTTTGCAGATTTGGGACTTGAACTTGAGACTGAAGTTGAAAATCTTAATGATCGAGGACAAAAAAACAAAAAATGTCTGCCAGAGGCTGATTTATTTTTGGTTGACTGGTTCCTGATTGTGAACGCTGATGGAAACTGAGTTTGATGGTTCCTGTGTTCCAGTAGGTCAGTTGACTGTGGGCTGCAGGGCAGAGCTGAATACATACACACACACACACACACACACACACACACACACACACACACACACACACACACATATTGATTTATTGTATATTTGTATCGAGGACAAACAGCCTGGCTGTTTTCACACACAGAAACAGACCCTGACAATATGTAAGCCTGATATCTGTGTGTGTGTGTGTTTGTGTGTGTGTTTGTGTGTGCATGAGAGAGAGTCTGGCACAGAGGGACAGATTTTGAGTCACACTATTGTTTAACCTGCAGTATATCAACAATACAAAGTCAACTTTCCCGCAAACTACTAGAACAACACACACACACAGACACACACACACACACAGCTGTTCAAAAACTTCAGACTGGACAACAAGTGTTCAGACTTTCTGGACATGTTGTTGAAGAAACTTTTTTTTTTTAAGAATTGATCCGCAGAAAATGTATGTAAATACTGTACTTGAGTAAATGTATTTAATTACAATCCACCACTGATTAACTGCAAAATAAGGGAGTCAAAATTTGTTTTAGTATTTTCTTAAATTAAACCTTTTTTCAATGATTTCGGTTTGTGATGGGTTAACAGATAAAAAACGTTACAGTATTATTATTATTATTATTATTATTATTTTAAGTGTAAATTTACAATAAATTACTGGCTACTGAGTTCCATTACTTTTATAGTTTATACTATACATTTACAACAGCAAACTGCTACATAATAATAATAATCTGATGGGCATTTTACTATGAAATCACAGCTCAACACATATATCACAGTAATTTGCTGTGCACTCCACTGTAAAATCACAATTTAACACAGTAATTCTACAGCAACATAAATCACCATGAGCCCAGACAAAACAATTCAGTTTCATAAGGCCTGGAAAGTCTAGTAAGTGCATACAAAGCAAAAGAAAAAAAAATGTGTTGACTGTGAATACTGAAAGGAGTAAAGTCAAACAAGTGATGTTTTCACACACATTTACATTACAACATCTTTTTAACACACTTTTAGTCACACATCAGTTAGTACAACAGTAAAAGAAAAAAAAACATAAGTCATAAAATACAGACAAACCTAAAAAGTTAAACATTACCCCCTGGCTACCTCAGAATTAAGAGCCATGTTTCCATGGCAGTTGTCACTCTCGTCCATTTATACTACTGGAGGTTTTTTTATTGAAGAGGCATGGCCGAGTACCTGTAGAGGAAGTATTACAGAGATGACATGCAGCTGGTATGGCTCTGCTCTGACTCGGATGCACCTGCAAGCGATCACACACACACACACACACACACACACACACACACACACACACACAGGGAGAGAGAGAGAGAGAGAGACACTCAGGGAGTGGCAGCAGGTTAGAGAGGCACTGAATTAGAAGTAGAGGGCATTGCAGATGATGTCCCGGCGGCAGATGTAACAGTTGCAGCTTCTCCAATGTCAAGCAGTGATTGTATTTCTATAGGAAGTTAAATGATTTTGAAGTAAGTAAGCTCACACTGGAAATGCTGTAGAGGATTTTTTGTGGATGGCAATGTCGGTTGGTCAGTCTGCCACTTTGGTGTAGACTGATTTGGTTAAGCCGCATACCACATGACTTCAGTGCCCATGGTTCAATACCCCTCTCTCCCCCTGCATTTCCTATGTGTAGCTCTACTATCACTGTTAAATAAAGGCAATCACTAACATTTCATCCATTGTTTTTATAAATTCCCAGAATATAGCATCATTTGGAGGTCTGTGTGAAAGTCAGTTAAGCAGGTTGTGGATTTGCTGTGTGGACTTCACACATCGTCCAACACATGGATCCCTGGACTTTTGTTTTGTGTGACAATGTGAACGTAGTTTGACTCCGTTCTCTCCTCCAGGAGCCCAGCACCAAGCGCAGCAAACTTGTATCCAGGGTGACGTCTCTGGCCAGCCTGCTGCCGCCCGTCAAGACCGCACCGCTGAAGAGGATTGGTCAGACGCTGCAGGTGAACTGCAAATCACATGTCTCCACCAGTTTTTTGTGCATTGAGTTCCCAAATCTGTATTCCCATTTTCCCAGTTTTTATTTTAATGATATCCTCAATGTTACTCAACATAGATCACAAGAGTTTCCCGAATAATATTATGATCCATGAGTTTTAGTCAGAGGCGTGAATCAGAACAGCAATGAATACAAAACGCTTTGTTGTTGTGAACAAAGCACAGTGCCATAGTTGCTGACTTCATCCAAATTGACCCAGAATTCAAAGGTAAACTGATTTAAGCTTCAAATTGTAAACTAATCAATCTTTAGCTTCCACCTGCCATAAGCTGTGCATCTTGAAAGTTGTTAAGCTCTCCCCTGAAGGCTTGTACCTTCAGTATCTTAGTTGTTCATTGTTTGAACTGATGATCCAACCAAGAGATTTTCATGCTCCAAGTGTGAGTCCTCTAACATAGGACCTCAACCAGGGGCACCCAAACTAGCTCTTCCCACTTCGCAACCCTATGCTACATCTGCAAATAAGAGTTTGTTACCCTGACAAACTATCTGAAATAAATATTGATGTTATTCCACAGACACTTCTGTGTTGTTCAGCTGGTTTACCCACCTCTCTTCTCTGCAGCGCTCCATCAGTTTTCGTAATGACAGTCAGATGGAGAGAGGCGTTCATCCTCCTCCCTCTTCCTCGACAGTGAAGACGCGCATTATCTCGGCGACAGTCTCCAACCCTACCTCCTCCATGACTGCAACACGGGTTTCCACGGCAGCGGCCCCAGCCACCAAACGTCGTGACAGCAAGCTCTGGAGTGAGACGTTCGACGTCCGACTGGGAGCGACGCAACCTCTGAGCCCAAAAGAGATAAAACGACAAGAGGTGAGAGAGACACTGCTGCTGGCCCGAAAGCAGCTGATTTAAGAAAAAATACTATGTATACAAAACAGCAAAACCATCACCTTTTAGAATAGTTTTTACAAAATACAATATTTATTCTCAATGGATAAAGAAGTTTACGAGAGAAAGATAAATGACAATAAATACAAAACACATCATTACAACCAACTGTTCAAAATACACTTACACTACAAAATAGCAAATTTTATATTCTTTCAACCTCATCAAAGTATTTTTTCAAAACACAACACACTCAAATCTCATCCATCTCTTAACACTCATTGATAACCCTTACAATTATTTTTTCTGTCTCTCTCTCCCTGCAGGCTATATTTGAGTTGGCTCAGGGCGAGCAAGACTTGGTGGAGGATCTCAAGTTGGCTAAGAAGGTAAATAAAACCCTTTATTTTTCCTAGAAAAAACATTTATTCTACAGTAACGGTATTTTCTGAGTATGCTCATATGTGCGTCTGTGTGTGTGTGTGTATACTGCAGGCCTACCATGACCCGATGCTGAAGCTGTCAATCATGACTGAGCAGGAACTGAACCAGATCTTTGGTACTCTGGACTCACTGATACCCCTGCATGAAGGTAAGAGGTAGCATCTGATGGATTCATGCAGCAGCCTCCACAGCTGAGTGCTGGGTCCAAAGCTTAAGAGTCTATGGCCCCTTTCAGACCTGCCCCCCCTTTATGTTAATCTGGCGAAAATAATCGGCCTCATGTCGGAATAAGCAGCCTGGTCACTTTTACGTAAAAGACACAAAGGTAGTCGTACTCGGTCGGAACTCGTAACATTTCCGCATCACTTTCAGCATGTCAGCGTGAATCGTGAGTCAGATTAATGTAAAGGCTGCAGCAGCACATGCTTAAACATGCACAAAGAGAGATTAAATGCTTGTCTTGTCTTGTTCCACCTTCTAAGGTCACTGTAATACATTTCTTATCTCAATCTCACACTACCTGAACTTCATATATCCTCCATATTGGTGGCATGGATTAAGTTTGGACATTAACTTCAGGCTCAAGCAGTGCAACTGTTGTAGATTTTTAGTTGCTACAAAGAACTTAGTGCTGCCATTGTATCTTTTTTCGATGTTCCCACGCTGTTCTGGGTCCTGACCTCTTTAAATTGCCTCATAATTTCAAAGCCGTCTGTCTCTCCTCAGACCTGCTGAGTCGCCTCCGAGACGCCAGAAAACCTGACGGGTCCACAGAGCATGTGGGACACATCCTGACTAACTGGGTGAGTGTTAACTTAACATACCGTGATACAACATACAAAAAAAAAAAAATTACAAATTTAGCTGTCAATGACTGAATCCTATTCTCTTTAGTAACCAGGTCTCTATTTCTGTCTCCCTGCAGCTGCCCTGTCTCACCTCCTACACTCCATACTGCAGTAACCAGGTGAAGGCCAAGGCCTTGTTGGACCAGAAGAAGCAGGATAGGCGGGTCCAGGACTTCTTGCAGCGCTGTCTCCAGTCGCCCTTTAGCAGGAAGTTGGACCTGTGGAACTTCCTGGACATCCCCCGCAGCCGACTAGTGAAATACCCGCTGCTGCTCAGGGAGATCCTAAAGCACACTCCCAATGACCACCTGGACCGGCAGCATCTGGACGAGGCGGTGAGGAAAACCAACATTAAGGAACTGTATACCTTTGTCCTGCAGGTCTGGTTCTGTGCAAACATAACCTTGAAAATACAATGACAACCTTAAAAAGTTGGGAGTAACCCTGAGGACTTGGTATTAACCCTGAAATGTCAGGAATGACCTTAGAATGTCTGGAGAATTTAGGAATAACTTTGAAAGTGGGGGTATTCCTTTATTTTGTATGTTAAAAACAAACAAAAACAGATCACTCTTGGTGAATATCAAATATATAAATATATTTTGTAGTTTCACTTGAGGTACTAGTGTCCTCGCCACCAGCTGTCCCTCTTCACATTTCAACTTTTTTTATCATTTGCCTGTATTTCGTTAGCATCGACAGGTCGTTGTTGATTCTCATCGACAACGGCAACAGAGAGCTCACTGGGCCACACTCATTACATTAAATGATGATAAAAGAGAAAAGATCAGATAAAATGCATCTGGATGGGGTTAGATTTTGTCTGTTTGCTCTACAGATGCTGATGGTTCAGAATGTGGTGGCGGACATCAACAGGCAGACAGGGGAGTCGGAGTGTCAGTACTACAAGGATCGTCTGTTGTACACAGAGGACGGACAGAGGGACGAACTCATTGACCGGTCCAGAACCCTCAGCTGCCATGGAGAACTGAAGAACAACAGAGGACTCGTCAGTAAATTTCTACAATTTCATTATACCCCCCACCTTGCCCCAAGCCCTTTTATCCACACGTTTTCTATTCGCCCTCTTCTGTACCTGACACAGTCCTTCTGTTAAACTCATGTGGTCTATAAAGTCCCTGAATCCAAAGGTTAAACATTATGGTTTGGATCCTATGCGGGCCACTCTGTTGTTGTGTTTCGCTCCAGCTTTTATGAAATGTCTTTGGTGCTTTGCAGTGTCACAGTGGGTACTTTAAAGGTCCATAATCCATAAATATAATTTAACTATAATAATATATACTGTATAAATAAGAATCTTTTTTTAAAGTATATCTGTGTATTTCTGATAGTTAACTTTCAGTTTATATCTCTGCCTTACTGAAAGTAATTTCTACTTGGATTATTTTACCAATTTATGATCAGAATTACATATTTTATCTGTCATTTGAGGAAAAAAATATGTGCATATAAAAATGTGTAAAAATATTTGTACAAGTTTACACAAAAATACTTGATATGGAAATCCCCAACTGAAGAAAAAAATCACATCTCTCTGTCTTTCTCTCTCTTTCCAGAAGCTACATGTGTTTTTGCTCCAGGATGTCCTGCTCATCACAAGGTCCGTCTCGCTGAACGACCAGCCAGTCAGCTACCAGCTCTGCCGCCAGCCAATCCCCGTCCGGCACCTGGACCTGGAGGACCTATCAGACGGAGAGATGAGAGTGGGCGGGTCCATCAGAGGAGCCTTCAGCAACAACGAGCGGAGTCAGTAGATCTCAAACACTACACTACACAGAGATACATTCTATTTTGCCATTCCCCAAGAGGAAATCAGGATCGGTTTGCATGCATTCACTTGTTTTTTTCTTTTGTCCTTTGTAAAATAACTGCTGTGTACCAGTTGCATACTATATACTAATACTGTAAAGTACACTGTCCTGCCAGAAGAAACTTAATGTACTTTCGGTCTGAGGCTGTCTGAGGCCTGTTTGGGCCCCTTAATTTAAGTAAACAGTAAGGTTTCAACTTTGAGGCAACAATCCTGTTTCAACATGACAATGCCCATTTGTTGGTTTAAAACAAATTGATGCCGAAGATATGATTGATGTAATTTAAAAACAGTGTACGATCCCTATCAGTCTTTTTAAACCCTCAAATATTGATGTGGGTATACCTTTATATACACATTCTGGCTGAAAATGGAGAACAGTTTCAGTTTAATAGAATTCAGTGTCAGAACTTGAAATTACAAAATACAAATTCAAAGCCTATTGGCACAGATGTCTGACCATAATAACAATCCGTGTCTCCTGCTGTCTCTCTCACTCTCTCTCATGGTCACAGCAAAGAACTTCTTCCGGGTTTCGTACCGTACCGGAGGTCAGCAGCAGAGCCACTGTTTCCAGGCCAGCGACGCCTTCAACAAACAGCAATGGATCAACTGCATCAGACAAGCCAAGGAAGCTGCAGCACTGACTGGAGACCAGCCACCACCGACAGGACAATGTCAGGAGACAAGACTGGGTGGACCAATAGAGCCGCTCGGTGAGACAGGTCTCCGCTGTGATCCGGGGCTTGAAGATGAAAAAAGGATGTGGGGGGAGCTGGGAACAGGGCTGGGTGTGGAAGGAGAGGTAGGTCTGAGTTTAGAGAAAGATCTCGGTTTGGCTAAAGAGGCCGGGGGGGATTCGACTCAAGAGACAATGACTGGTAGGGAGATAGAGACAGGTTTGGGTGCGGATGGGGAGAAAGGTTTGGGATTAGATGGAGAAACAGGGATGGACGGTGAGACAAGGCAGACGATCCGTGAGACAGAGACGGGTGAGATGGAGACAGGGCAGGGTGTCGGTGGCCAGATGGGGGCAGAGCCGGGAGCCAAAGCAAACCGGAAGATGGATGGAGGAGGAGGAGGAGGAGGAGAAGAAGAGACTCTCAACGGAGGTGCTAACGACGTTCCCGTCTCCCTTCTCTCCTCTGCTTCTCCTCATCAAGAGGAAGAGGAGAGGGAGGTAATGAAGGAGGAGTGGAGCGGTGCTGAGGAGGTGGAAGAGATCGGCATGGACACTAGCGATGTTGACTCACAGCAGTGCGAGGAGCCGACCCTCAGGTGCTGATGCTAGGACCGAACATAAAGAGAGACACACTGAGACTGGCACTGCAGCCAATCAAATCGAGGACTTCACGATGATGTCACTGATCGGTCAGACAAACTTGTCAGCGCACATTAACAACTCGATCGATCAACTTGTTCTAGAATGCTGTAACTGCTGTATCCTGACTGCTGGTGACCATGGTAACCACTGCTCTAGAAAGCCACAGCAGCGGTGACCTCATGCCCGGACCACTGGCTCCATGTAACTGTGCTAACTGCATGGATGTTTTAAGACTTCAGAGATGCTGCCCTATTCATTCCAGTGAAAGTTGCTCACCAGGCACATACTGCAAAAAAACGGATTTTCATGGTTCCTCAGGCTTTCCTTTTTTTGGGCCCCACAGAGCAACTTCCCGCTGACTCCCAACACACATGAATGGCACAAAAATGATTTACTGATACGGCTCTTCGAGACATACATTTTTATCTGACCTAATGGCTCAAATTCTGATAATACAAAGACTTACGTTGGAATGTTTAAGATGCTCAGAAAAATGTATGCATGGTTTTACTGCCTTTTAAAATGATATATGTGTATGGGAATAAGCACTTTTGGTTAAGTGGCTGTCACATGACCTGCAGTTCCAACTGTGGCCAATACGCAAAGAATCAACCAACAGCCCAACGCTTTTTCCTGGGGCTTTGACCTTTTGTCAGGCTACTATACCTACCGCTGTGTTCCACATCAGTGGCACCATGTTACTTTATGGTGCCACTGATGTGAGGGCGACATCCAAGACTGAAAGTATTTCCTAGCTTGTTTGATCCCAGTTAATTTTAACCTGAATTAATTTCTTCATAACATTATCTCACTTATTTTACATTTGATCTGTCTTTGGACGATCTGGTTTGCTGCCAACAGTCTTGGCCTTTGCACAAGGCTGTCAACGCTTAATTAATTCAAAACTGTCAGCTGTTTTGGGCCGTTAAAGTAGGTAAGTCCCTGTGGAATTTGTGACCAATACTAGTGGAATGAGTGGGTTGTTTGTATCTTGTGCTCTATACTAGCATTTGCACAATAACAACATACACAAGGACACCTATTATACAATACAATTTCCTGCTGATGGTTTAAAGCTATTTCACTGATGGACAGTTGGTGGTGGTAACAAGATAAAAAAAATTGCAATGTAAGAAGAATACTGGTAGCTGATGTAAACATGGGCGGAAATAATGCAGGCTTCAAGATATTTTTTAAATAGGCTTTGTAAAGGATTTCAGAGGAATGGCAAAAATTCAACACATATTTTTAGGCCTCAAGAAAACACACAATGTGTTTTTGTGAGAAACACTGAAAAGTCCCAAATAAAGACAGCCTCCTACAAATAACACTGATGTGCAACAACTTTGCATTAGAGAGTAATTCAGATCCACATAGCAATGATTACAGTTTATATTAACATTAAATAAAATGACTCTGTGTAATTTAAAAGTTGTAACATCTTAGAGATTTGGACCAACAAAGCTTTTGAGCCACTTTTAGGTCCTAGTTTCAATTTTATGGCATATTTACTGTATGGTTTAATATCAGAGTTTCCAGCAGCAGCAGGCAGCTGTTTTAAGCAAACCAGCTCTGATAAACCCACTGTACACTACCGGCCTTGTACCAAACGCCACACAGACAAAGCTGGACTGACTGAAAAAAGTGGAACATCCAGCAATTAAAAAGGCCAGATATTTTTCTCAGGAGTTGGTGGAGACTAAACCAGAGGTTAAAGTAGAGTGAATATTAGCCTTACATTCATCAGGTGAACACAAAAAAGACTCCAATAGGATGATGGTGCTCTGTGTCAACTAACATGTTTGTGATAACAACTAAAGTAAGATGGTGGTAGCTTTGTATCTGTCAGATTATTTGATGTTTCTCTATCTAGTTGCCAAAAACTGATTAATGCAGTGTTTACAATAGTTGACATTTACACAGGAATATTGCTGAAAATAAATAACTGTTGTCAGTGAACATTTTGCAGACATTAACTTCCATATAAGAAAAAAATGTATGCGCTCAACATGATATGACTTGTCCCTCAAAACATATAGTTGTGTTTGAATGTAGTTCAAGGGAGACATGGTTACCGATACAGTATTGTGATTTTAGCATGTAGTCCACGTAAAGCATTACAAATGCATTAAACTCATGTTAAGTGGATTTTCCGTTTTCACCATCTATCCCTACAGTTTGGCCACAATATCCTGTAAAACTGAAACAGATTTTATTGTGTGTTTTGTCATGTCAATCAGAGAAGTCCTGAAGGTGGAGCCTGTTGTGTATGTACTGTATGTATGTAAACAATGTATATTAAGTCTAGCTGTATATGAATGTAGGAACAAAGCCAAGCTTGTCTGTTTGTTATATATGTGCTTACACATTACGCTTGAAATATGACTTACAGTGTCAAGACAATCAGTTTGATAGTCAAACAGTATAAATTACCATTGTCAGGATAGTAGTGACCATTTTTTTAAAGACAGGTTATTTACACATCTCAGAGAAGACTTAAGTGAAAATGTCCTAGACAAAACTTGTGCACACTGTCAGTTGCTCTTCATTCTGTTGAGTAAAACATAAAAAGGTCATGTTTAGTTGAGGTATCAACTAATGTGTGGATTGTCACAAGACCAAAGCATCAATAAATTGTTATAAAAGAAGCCTGTCACTGAATGGATGGTTACTGGTGCTTGCAAAGAAATGATGACAAAATTAAAATTTGAAAGGATTTTGCCTTTTAAAACAAGGACCCACAAGGGCAGTTGACAGTTACAAACATTCAGCCAGACGATATTAATGTGGAAAAGGAGAGGCCTGGGGAGTGCACCTAATGTCCAACACACAAGAGAGCACACCTTCATAAACAACACACTGAACTGTTATTAATGCCAGTTTCCTTTAAGACTGTAAGTAAATAAGTAAGTTCTCTAAAGAGCGGACATGTGATCTATGGTATCAAATTCCTTAGCAGAAATGCTAAATACCGACATCTGAAATCAGACTGCCAGCGGTTAAAAACACAATAATTGTTGAGAAAAAGCCATAGTTGTGAGTTGCATTAAGGACTAAAACATTTTTGCAAGGCAACTCCCAAGTGGGCGGTAATAGCCGCCATTATGTGAGGATATAGAGCAGAACATAGAAAACCGAGAGCAGAATATATTACTCTGAAGCCATTAGCTTGTTAGGACTACCTTATTAACTCCCAGCTAACTGAAGTTACATCCCCTTGTTAACCACCGGCCATCAGCTGTCAAACTCAACAAAGTACAGATAAATCATCAGCTAATGGGAGACACTATGGCATATGCCTTATTGTATGCCTTTTTTATTCAGATGTGTGTTTTAACTAGGCAACTTTCCCTTTCATTGTCATATTAGGTTATTATGGGGCCCTGGGGCTAAAAAAAGACGGCCCCCGAAAAGAAGATATTTTAGCTCAAACACGTTACGTTATTGTGGCACATGAGTAAAGGATTGAATAGAATCTTTAAATATTAATAATAATTGTGTACAACTTAACACTGAATGTTGTGAGAAGTTTGAGTGAATGTGTTGTTTTTCACAGTCAAGTTTCCAACCAGATTTCTGAAATAAGATCCTAAGTGATCAGTAATTATGTCAATGCAAACTTTCTTCATAGATTTAAATTGGCTCCTATAGAGACCTACAGTAGGGCTACATAAACAACAATACTGACCAATTCTTTCATGTGTAGCCTACTCTGTGAAGCCACACATTTAGTGTTGCCAACGATCCAAGATAGCCAGTGCTTATCCAATCATACTGATTAAACCACAAAAGTCATTTTTCTCTGAGCTTCAATTTGAAAATGTGGTGAAAGTACAAACTCTCAAGTACTAAGCTCTGAATGAATTGCTGACTAATGTGACCTTTTGTTTGGGTCTTGGGGCACGTGATTTTAGTGCTTTTTAAACTAGTGCTTTTGTATGTTGCACTTACATGACTCTATCTGAAATGTGGACATGTTTGTCTGCAGAGTGAGATGTTGGTAGCTGCAGGCAATCTGGATACAGCCATAAACACAGGTGAAGATTTAGGTTTAGTCAGGTTTAATCCGTCCCTCACACAATCAAACACCAGTTACTAAAACAACTGGCCACTATCCATCTAAGGTCATTCTGTATTTCTATGATGTGCCAAAACTGACAAAAGATAAGCGATAATTGCAAGAGGAAAAGGTGATACACATGCGATAGAGACCGAGCAGGCCTACCTCTTGCAAGAGAATGAATTGCTGTTGCTTGAGAGAGACTGTGTTATTGTCCCAGCAAGGACTCTACTTGTGAAAGTTGGCAACCCTACCTAGGCTTGCAGCAGTAGTCAGTGTTACACAGTGATTGGGCATACACTGATGACATTATTTGGCCCCTACACGTACATGTAGCAGGAAACCAAGCTGCCAGGAGAAAAATGGAGCTGCTGCTGCTGCCTGCTGCAGGGATGGCTGGTGAAATCAGTCTGTGACCAAGCCCGTGTCCTGTGTGACACTGTTCAGCCTGATCATTACTGTTCTCTGGGCAAAATAAATTATAAGGAATGTATGGAGCCTTGTTTTCACTAGGAAAAGAAAAGTTAGGAATCAAACACTGAAATCAACCCAAAAAGTCAACATTTTAACCTCCTGGGTCAATTAAATGATTTACAAAATCTAAATAATGAGATTGCTTACTGTCAAAATTGACTTGGCATCATTCCTCACATTTGATCTAGTTATTTTCTTTTCCTGTAAGAAGCCTGCCTCCTCAATAAGCGCTGGAGGAGAAGGTGATGTCCAGGAGGTGGCAGTAGAGCCACATTTACTACAGCAGCTGCAGTTCACCCTCTGTGAAGAAGACGTGTGCTCTCAGGAAGTATGGCGCGGGCTGCGCACTGGTTTGACTCCCTGCGCTGCGGGACCAGCAGGTAACAGCGGCGCCGTCGCGGGGGGCTCTCGCCGACAAACAGCGACAGAGAGGACGGTCGGGAGGAGAGGCGCCGGTTCGGTGGACACAGTCGGACAATGGACGACAGCCTGGCGCGGAGGGAGGCAGCCCGTCCGCGGAGGGCGTCCGCCGCCGCCGCCGCGGAGCTGGGAGCTAGCGCTAGCCTGCAAGATGGCGAGGCGGCGGAGGTGAACCCCGCCAGAGAGACCCAGCCGGGGCCGGACCGGCCGAGCGCCGCCGCCGCCGCCGCCGGGAGGATGGAGAGGAGGAACTCCGGGCCGCAGGTGGTCCACCAGAGACACATGCCGATGGAGCCCCTCAAGTTCCACATACCGAGGAAAACCAAGGAGAAGAGAGGTGGGCTGCTCCGCCATACTCCGCAGCAATTCAGTGTTAAAGTGTAGTTTAAGACGGGAGCCGCGGCTCGGGTGTGTTTGCTCGGCGTCACTCTCACACTTTGACTCGTTTTCATCTGTTTTGACGCCGCGTCTCAGCCGTTGCCACGAAGTTGTCCGTCCCTTTCAACGGAAAGGTTCCATTATCGGACGAGTCCCGTTTTTCTGACCCGTCCCGCTGTGTTAGTTGGGTGACAGGGGACAGCGTTGACAGACTCACCAGTGGTGCAGCTCACCTGTGTGACTGTGCTCTCTCATGTGTTCATTATGCTCCTAAAGGAAACTAACAGTAAACAAGCTCCAGTGTGTTCCTCGGTAGCGGCCACCGCTAGTCAAGGATGCTAACGGGTTGTTAGGCAGATAACGTGTGTTACGTGTTTATAAGTTACTACTTGACATCTGTTTCCGACCAGCAGTGAATTGTAGTTTTGTTTGCAAGTGACGGTAAATCTGCGTGGTCTGATCTCCGGGTGTGAAGCTTGAGTTCAGCTTTGTGTTGACGTTAGATCGCGAGTGTGAGCCAACATGAAGCTACGTCTCCACGATTTGTTTACGTTTTAGTGAGTCGGTCGCGAGTGTGTGTGTGTGTGTGTGTGTGTGTGTGTGTGTGTACGGGCACATGTACAGTCTGCATGCTCGTTTTTGCTTTTTTGTTTATGGGAATTAACTGTCATCAGAAATTTATGTTGGTCTTTCCTTTGACCAAGTCAGTTTTGGGTTGGAAATGAAATAAGAGACACTTTATTGTCATCCATCTATGAAACGAAACGAAACAGGGTTTCTCCTGGTCCCCGGTGCCAAACAAAAAGAGTGAATGATTCAGTGGGAGTGAAGCAAACATTCAGACTACATGTGGGTGTGTTATGTTTGAGCTTAGAGGCAGCAGGGTGTTGAGGAGTCTGACAGCCTGGCGAAGAAGCTGTTGCTGAGACTGGAGGATGTTGCCCGGGTGCTTTGGTACCTTTTTCCAGATGGCAGCAGGGGAATAGTCTGTGAGAGGGGTGGGAGGGATCCTTTATGATTCTGTACACCCTGTTTGTGCAGCATTGTGTGAAACTGTCATCAATTTGAGGGGAGAGACATCCCGACTTCACTATCCCCCCTAGGGACTTTCGGTCTGAGTTGTTGCAGTTCCCGTACCGGTCAGAGATGCAGCTGGTCAGGACACTCTCTATGATTCCTCTGTAGAAGGTGGACAGGATTGGTGTATTGGGGGAGGCTGGCTCTCTTGAGATGGCAGAAGCGGTGCAGACGCTGTTGATCAGGGAAGTGCCGTTGCGTCACCAGTTCAGGTCATCAGCAATGTGCACACAAAGAAACCTGGTGCCCCTGACTTGCTCCACCCAGGATGTGTTGGTGAGAAGAGGGTGGTGTGCAACGTGGGCCTTCCTGAAATCAGTTGTCATCTCTTTTGTCTCACTGACATTGAGAGACAGGTTGTTTTCCGTGGTGGTGATTAGACCTACCAGATTACGCCCACCAGTGTTGTGTCATCCGCAAATTTGATGATTGGAGTCATTAAAGGTTAGGTTTGAACAAGTGGGAGATAATGTTTAGCTGTAAAATATTCCTATTGTTTTGGGGCTGTTTTGTGTCAGAGTTTTCCCATCAATTTGTGTTTCTCTTCACTTTAGCCTGAGCCCAAACGTTTCCCTAACCACAACCAATTGTTTTCCGCTAAGCTTTACCCATTCCCTAAACAGTGATCTCTGTAACCCATCCTAAGCCCTAACCCCAACCACTGAGGACAACTGTACATGAAACAGTATCTGAAGGAGAGGAAAAAACAGTTGGAAGTGGAAAAACACCATGACACAGGAGGGGCACTCCTCTGTGGCTCTGGAGGAGCTTTGTCAAGTCTGAGATGATGCCATAGTGATGTCTTCAGCTTGGTCTTGGGGAAAGCAAATTAGACTATGGTTTTTATTATTCACTGGATGTCAGTGAAGTGACCGTACACATGTTCATACATTTTGGGCTGCACGCACATTATGAAATTGATGTTAGGCCTTGGAGATATGCACTCACAGAAAGTATAATTCAATTTTAAGGAAGAGATACTATTGCGTTGCAGTATTGAAAGTGTAGGGTAATTTCCCTTTTTAAAGGAGTAGTTTCACATTTTGGGAAACAAGCTTATTTGTTTTCTGACAGAGAAAGCTAACCATTAACACATAAACAAACATATCTTTTTAATACGTATAAAAATAGAAGTATAAAAAAAAACAATTAACCGTTTAATGGAGGTTTATGTGTTTATGTCTATGTGCCTCAGTTCACGACACTGCCACCTCCCTTTCCCTCCTTCTGCCCCTGTCCTAGACTCATAGAGTACATTTACAGTACATGCACAGTAGTATCCTGATTTTGAGTATCATCCTGGTTTTGAGTAAATTTGGGATATGATGTATAGATTAATTCTGATATTAGCCAGATGATTTTAATTTCTGTGTTCATCATCTGTGTTAGTGGAGATGTGTTTTTGACTTTTCCACATCCAACAAGTCTGTCATCTCTGCACTGAACCCAGTTTGTTTTCTGGCTATCTGAACTTTGCTGGATTTGTCTTCTGAAAATACAGTTTATCATATGCATTAACTGTCAGATCTCATCATCATGTTTTTCATATATATCAGTGTAAGTATACAGTTTAAGGTTTGCGCCTTACAAGGCTAAAACTAAACCGATTTTTGAAGGTTGTTCTGTTGCTTTCTCATTGTATGCCATGACAAAAAATAATCTTTTGTTAAATTTCTGTCACGAGTGGATATGTTTGCACATCAGCAGCACCTCTTTTAGTTTTTTGATGTTCCAGCTGAGTCCTCTCCTCAACACTGAAGGAGACAGCTGTTGCAGGTTCTTTAGTCTCCTGAGAATGTGGCACAAAAAAGGCTGTAATGGTCCTGTTATAATTAGGGCGGGCTAACAGCTGCTTTTGTGGTCTCCCCAGATGGCCAAACCTTCTGTTTGAAAGTGGGTGAGGCTCACCTGAAAGCTGCATAAAGGATTTGCAGTATTTGGGCATTCATTGCACATTTACATTTGATTTCTGATATGTGTTATATCCATTAAATAAACAACTACAGAAATTAGATATTGTTAATGAGCTCAGGTTATTGTGTTTTTACTGTCCAACTTCAGTGGACCTCACTAACGCTCTTGTGGCTGAATGGGAACAAATCCCCGCAGCCAGATTCCCATATTTGGTCTAAAGCTTTCCCAGATGATTGGAGGCTGTTATAGCAGCAGATCAATGCCCATTATTTTGGAATGCCATGTTCAAATGTAACCTAGCTGAAATGTTAAAGTTTTCACATACTTTATTCAGGTGTCCACAGGTGGCCATGTAGTAATGTGGTGGACGCTGTAATTAGGCTTCTTGGTCAAAGGTTGAAGCTTTTGACTGTTGCAGATACAACATGGCATGCTGTATAGGTTAACCAGTGAATCCTGAAAACCTGAGCAGTTCTAATGGTTGGGTTGTCGACACAAGCCGAGAGCTCAGTGGAAAAGGGTTGTGTGTTATTTTAGTCCCCAGAGTTCACTGTAAACAGATACTGACTTTATGTCTATCCTCCCGTCTGTCTTTCAGTTTTGTTCCAGTATGTCTCCATTGAGTCCAGGGAGTATGAAGACATGATGACCACCCTGACCTCTAGCTACATGGACACCGGCTCTGCTGGCTGCTTCACATACTGCAAACCTCGGCTTGTCCACAGTGAGTTGCTGGAGAAAGAGGTGAGAGGTGGATGGGTGTGGGGGCATTGTCATTTCAATATGTCTTATTACTTTAGGGCCAACTGTAAGTGAAATACCATCAAATTTTGGAGAATCACTCAGAGTTGATATGTTCACCTGTCATCTAAATTGTCTGCAAGTTCACAATCTGTATAAGAGTTTATGTAAAAGAAAATGGAAGCTAATTATAAAGAAGTGGTAATGAATACGTGCAATTAGTGCCAATAAGAATAAGTGTCGAGAAGAATTAAAAATCTGGTTATGGTAGTTTGGTCTTCATTTGTCTTCAACCAATGAATCTAGAAAAAGCCATTCAGACAAAGTGGAATATGCTGTAATTGTTAACTATGGAGCCGTGTTTGGTATTACCAGGTGAGCTTAATCTTTCATGGATTAATTGTTTGTGTGTGTTTCAGTTTGTAGAGAAGAGGAGGGAGATGAAGGCAGACGGGAGGACAGACAAGGAGCTGGACGAGAGCTACTGTTTCCTGTTGACTGATGCTGTTAAGGTGAGATTAGCAATTAGCTTTGTTATTAAGAGGTCTTAGTTAGTTTGTTTTGGCATTTATCCTGCCAGCATAGATGAAGTACTTATTTCCTGGATCTGAAAAAATGGGATCAATGCAATAATGTGCCTTAATTGAAAAAGAAACCAAACTACAAGGAGTTTATTTAGACGGGACCGATTGTGACGTTGTCTTGTACTTTGGAGACGTCAAGTACAAGGCAATGTCACAGATCGTTGTTACGCTTAAAGGACAGAATGATTGGAACTGCCATTGTAATGAACAGTTAAGACTGGGACCAGAATTACATGATCAATTGATAATAGTCAATGAGCCTTTTTCTTTAAGATTGATATTTTTTCTAATTTATGATCTAATTTATAAATCTTCTGACTACTTTTGTAGTTGCCCTGCCTCTGTGAAAAGGGGCTGTTTGTGGGTCAGAGCTGGATCACAGTGCTGGGAAACCCCAGTAAAGGTAGGAGTGAACAGATTCATGCTGGTACACACAGAAAACAACACAACATTCAATTTCTTTACCTTTTCCATCCATTTATTGTTCATTCTGAGCTTTTTTGTGCATGCCGAAAGGAAAGGTCACAGAGTGCTGAATGTGTCTAGTCTGATTTTAATTTTGGTCCTCTTGGTGATGTTTATGTGTTTTTAGGAGTGTACCTGTCCAGGTACTCAGACCTGCTCCAGAATAACTCCTTAACCCCTGGATTCACGGGAGAGATCCTCATCTTCAAAGTGATGAAGGTAAATCATCTGGCTGGTGGTCATCATCATCACTGCCTCTGTCAGCTCACCTTTCAAAGGCAGGAAATGTGATGTAACTAAAGTTTCTGCAACTCTGTTTTCTTGCTCTCTACTTTGTTTTCATGTAGCTATTTTATTACAGGGCTTATAAGGTTGTTCCCTGTCACAGCTAATTCATTGGAAGGATATCTTTTTGAGTTTGAACATTGGGAGGATAATATATGACAGAAACTCTCCATATCGGTCATCGACTTGCAGCTGCCTTCAGTTCCCAAACAGCAACCTACTGGACTACTGATAGCAGTGCCATGGACAACACCATGTTGTCTCTGTGCTCATCTGCATTGATGAAGTGCACAGACTTCCATAAATTACTACAGAAGATTGTTGTACTTGAAACAAGAACATTTGCACTGTAGAAGACTTGTGAACTGAATGAAACTCTCCCAGTGTCTCCCGCTGGTGTTCAAGGTCAGCAGAACTCAACTCAACACAGTTTAAACGGACAACTAACTGAATGACACCATAACTTTCCCCGAACTCACTGAAACAGTGAAGTCATTGTGCTGTGACTGAGATTTGTACCTGCTGGGATAACATGGGTGCAAAACCCAAAAGAAAAGTGCAATAATGTACTCCCACTGAGGGTAACATTTACAGCTTCAGCTCAGCCAACTGGACCCCTGGACATCTGGTGGACGGCCAAAGGTGGACATAAACACCGACCACAGTCACCCCTGACATTATAACTAGAAAATAGGTTTGACATCTCCATGCGACAGAAATGGAAATGGAAACAAGACACCACAGCCTCCATGTCAGAATGCTGAAAACCAGCTCATGGATCAGTCTTCCTGTTCTTCCTCCATTCACTCTCCACTCTCCTCTGCCTCACCCCTTTTGGGATTCACTGACAAAATGGAAGAGCCGGTTAATGCTGGCATTATCCTCAACTGCACCATATCCCTGTTGTGATTAGTAGTAGAATGAACATAATGCGTCAAACTCACAGTGCAAATTTAATTCATTAATAATTTGATATCCGTTCCTCGTCAGCCACAGTCTCTCCTCAGCCCTGTCAGAAATTATCCAAAACTGGTCCTGCTTAATGTTAGGTCTCTAACAAACATTTTTAATTAATTATCTTCTAACTACTTATAAACTTGATTTTGTGTTTTTAACTGAAACCTGTTTAATAGAAATGGCAGTACATCTGTTCTTATTGAATCCGCCCCTCCTAATTTTCCACTAGATGTGGTCATAGGTGAAAGAAAAGGAGGAGGGATTGCAGCCTTATTTAATGATGCTTTCTTATGCAAGCAGTTATCACTTGGTGAATACACATCCTCTGAGTACCTTTTTGTTGTTCCTCTCGAGTTTTATTGTTAACTGTCTACAGGCCACCAAAATCCTCTCCCAACTGCTTTGATGAATCTGTACTTAGTATGTAGTGAAATAAATGGTAACTAGCAGTTTTTGACAGTGGAGTATCTATTTTTGGTTTCAGGGGAAAGTGAAGAGCATCTATGAAAACATGAAGAACCTTTTAGATCCAACACCTCGCTTCGACAGCCACATCTCCAAGAACGCCAGCAAGGTCACCTCGCTCTCTTCGTACCGCGCCTTTGAACTCACGCAGGTAAATACACGCACGCACACACAACTATGGGCTCAGAACTGTCTTCCAAAAACATTAATAAAAACACAGAAATGGACCAGTTATCCTTGGGCATTATTACACAGCAGTGTATCACATTGTATCTTTTGGACAGTGAAAATCATTATTTGAATGGTCTAAGCTGTTTTAGTGATCAGCATGACTTTTTCTGCTGCTGTTGAGTTGTCCTTTTTACAGCTGGAGTGCAGAACTTCTGTCTCCCCAATCTGGCAGTGAGATTATTTACACAAACATTGTCGACGCATGCTTATAACGTATTGTAGTGGCAGCACCAGCAGACAACAAGAAACAGAAAACACACAGTTGGAAGTCAGAGTCAGTGCTCAATACAATACACACAGTTCGACTACCAGTGAATCAGTCCTCCTCTTCGGGATCCCAGGAAGCAGACAAAAATACTAGTTTGAAACTCAATACAACCAATACACCTTGTGTCTGATAGACAAGCTTAGTGATTCTGCAGAGTTACCCCCCACAGTCCAGCCAGTACGCTGCTGTCGGCTCCCAGCCTCTGTCGATCGCTTTCTTCTGTAATCTTTCCTCTGAACACCAAGTTTCTTTTTTATTTGGAGCATCAGAAACGTTTCTTAAACACTTCTTACATTTTTCCAACTGCAGACTCTGCAATACTCGTAGTTGCTGCAGCCTACTCCGTTGCTACGGTTGCTCTGGCAAACCAATCATTGCTTGTTGGTGTAAAATGCACTACCGGTTCTCCAGCGCCGGAATGTCGCCACAGACACCAGATTTAAAAACTCTGGTATACTGCGAAGTTCAGAGAGATGTACCTGTCTGTGATAGGCTTAATCAGCAATTTGGAAACTTGTTTCTGAAGAATGTAATGTACGTTCATTTATATGTGAAAGTTTGCACTCTAGCTTTAGGAAGTAAAGCATGGCTTTGATCGCTTTTTAACATTTTTGATTATTTATTATCGTATTGTTTATTTCAGCAATACTTCTACGAATATTCATTTGACGAGCTGCGGCAGCGGCCTCGCCAGGTGTGCCCTTACGCCGTTGTCTCTTTCCAGTTTAAAGGAAAAGACTCTCCACTTCCCAGCAAACCTCTGGCCCCCATCAGGTAAGACGTTTACTCCAACTCTCAATTTTGTGTTATTCCAATGAGCCATCTTGGCTAATGCTGAAACATAAGAAATAACATGGTCATTGAAAGTTTATCAGCTGGATTGGGTAGCTCTTGGAAGATATTAAGTTGCTCTTTAAAACAATTTTTCTGTTGTTAATCATATAATATTATACTAATAATAATAGTGTGTGGTGTTTTAGTAACTCTTAAGGCCAAGCTTACTTCCTTCCAAACAGAAATCTAAATGTATGTGATGTAATCACTGTTGGGTCACAAAGGTCCAGATGTGGGCCAGAAAGGGTCTGGTCTGCTTGCCGACTGTTAATCAAAAATCACCTCTATCTAGCCTATTGGAGTCTCAAAAATACTCAGAAGAATGCAGCCAAGTCAGACAGAATCTGATGTGAAGAGTTTATTGAGTACAGGCATGTAACAGCAATAAACTTGAGTGAGGTCCCGCAACCTGACTAATTTCAGCTCAAAAAGCCACTCTTTGTATACCCTGTGGCTCGGGGGAAACCACCTCCTTTTTTTTTTTTTTTCTTTTCTTAAAACCTGTCAAAAATATTCACAGAGACAGTGGTGTAAACTCCTAAGAAGTTCAATCTCCTTCAATTTAATTGGTGTATTTGTCTGACCTCCTCCTGTAGAAATTTACACCAGTGTCCTCGGGACTTTCCAAACCCACCGCTCTCTTTACACCTGTGTCCTGTCTTTTATACCAGTAAGTTCTGGGCTTACCAGAACTCTTTTTTTTTTTTTTTTAAATGAAAGCGGGTCAGATAACGGTCAAACATGATCTGACGCCCACCTGGAGCCCCATTGTCAGTGCTGGAGCTGTGCCATCAGTCCAGTGGCCCTTATCAGTTCATTCTACTAACCACCTTGTATCGTCACCTAAGTAGAATGGCCTATTCTGCAGTGGCTTTGGCTTACTCTGCTGCCTCCTACTCCATCAGGTCATCTGCAGGCCAACATTGTTTTTTTTCTACACAGTTTCTCTTTGTTACACATTTCACTACTACACTTCCAAAGTGTCTATAAGCTCCAGAAAACTGTTCAAATGAAATTACGCTGCCAGTGTAGCTGTACATAGGTATGCTGCTCCGTTGAGAACCTCATGCAGACCTATCTTAAAGAAATATAAAAAAAAAAAAAAAATGCTTTCAAGTTCTTTGATACAATTCTGATTGACATTAACAGGATCCAGGAAAATATCAGTGTCTATTTTTGCCCTCAATTACAATAAATATTCAAATGGAATTATTTTTGTGTGGGTTTGCAGTACAGATTTTTGAACTTAATTTGCAATTATAACTGCATAACCATGCAATAATAATATAACTAGCAAAAGGCCATACTGTGGTGAAATAAATCGGTTACCTGGAAGGTAAAAAAATAAAATAAATTCAGATATCTGGATTAATATTATATGCTTTCTAAAACAGTTGGCATAATTATACAGGAATTATACAAATGGTCTTAAATTAACAAAATCATCAAAATAGTTCTTCAAATTTAAGCTGAAGCTGGCAGGAACGCTAACTGCTGCATGAGTTACAGTCTTGATCTCAGCACTAATTATCTGAACTGACATGTTGTTTGTGTGCTGTGTTTGATGGACAGGTTGAACAGCCAATCAGCAGAGGGGAGTAAAGGTGAGAACTGGTCCCTGTTGTCCATTTAATCACACCACTCTTGAATAAGATAGCTCACACTTACACCTCAAATATAGGATATAAAAGTCAATCCTCATTTCCCTGTCTTGCGATAAACTTGACACTGATGCTGATGAGCGCTCTCTCTCTCTCTCTCTCTCTCTCTCTCTCTCTCTCTCTCTCTCTCTCTCTCTCTCTCTCTCTCTCTCTCTCTCTCTCTCTTTCTCTCGTTCTCTCTCTCTCTCTCTCATATAATGTTTTGGTCTCTCAGAGCGTGCTCAGTTCACAGTGTGGACTGGAGATATGGTGAAAGGTGACCAGGTTCTCTACCAAATCTCCCTTCGCTCCTTCTCTCCCCCCTTCCTGCCCCACAGACTGTGAGTACTGAACTGACTTTCTGAGCAAAATTTTAACACCCCGAAAATGTGCCTGTTTTCTGTGTCACATGAAGTCAGATGACAGGATCAAATCAAATTAGTGTGTCGTCTACAGTTCACACTGAACTAACTAGAACGAAAACCAACTAGAAATTAGTAATTACTTACTTTAATACAGGAACCTGTTTTATCCTAAGTTAAACAAGTGCATCCTCAAAATTGTTCTGTGTGTATCTCACCGCATGTCTGCTTCAGACCAGAGAAGTTGGAAATTGGTTGGTTGATGGGGCTTGACCAGGTGACCAAGCAGCTCCCCTCCGACCTGTTCTCCTACAACCTCTACAACAACAGCCAAGAAGGTGAAGTCAAATTAACCTTCAGAGTGATGGTACATTACGCATCAGGATGCAACTTGAAGGCTGATACTTTTGGACTGAGTTACAGATAGCTATTATTTTGTGTTGTGTTCTTGTCGCTTTACATTTGTAGTAATCAGCATTTCACAAGACGCCAAACATCCTTTCAGGGATGACTATTCTTAAATTGTAAAAGAGGAATATTTGCCATTTGTATTGTATTATCACTGTCGTATTGTATACATATTGGGAATTTCAAACTAAAAGAGTTTTTATTGAATAGGATTTTGTGCGTTTTTGCGTGTGTAGTTGTGAAGAACGGTCATTGCTGCAGTCTTCTGGAGGTGACTGACAGAAGTCGATCTACAACGAGCGTGACAAGACTGTTGCACGAACTGGAGCTAAAAAGAGTGGTGGGTTTGTCTTACTTTAATATTGTAAATCAGTTTATTTTGATGAGTGCATTAGGTGCTGATAGCTACAGTACACACAAGACATTCAACAACACTGTGATGATTGTAAACATCGCAGCCGGGCATTTATTTTCCTCAGTGGCAGAGACACCCACGTCTTTATTTGAAACAGACTTTATGTTAAAGACGGGCCTTTTTTTCCAAAATTTTTACCATGTAATTGATCATAATACAGCCCCCCTCAATGTCTTTTATCAGGCCTTTTTACTAGGGACCAGCCTTTATCTGTTTGTGCTGGCCTTATTTGAATACCAGTTTCTTTTTGTGTCACAGTTGCAGCTATAAAGATAATAATTTATAAATATCTTCCACAGGTGACTATTTCCCCCCAATAGCGAGATTCTAAAGAATAAGACATAGTAGAAAGTGCCTTTTCTAGAGAATAAGTGTGATTGATGAAAGCTATAAGTTAATGCATACTAAGCTGTAACAGCAGGAGCAACAGGAGGGCAATGACCTGTAGGCTGATGGTTATGGAAGACTGCAAGAAAGTAAGAAAAAAGAAAGGAACAATGAAAGAAGGAAGAGATATTTGCTGACAGTTGTCTATTCTCCCTAAAGGTTCTGGTGACTCCACTTACAGAAAGAGGATTTCTCTTCCTGCTATCCAGTGTTCAGATGGCCACGCCCACTGGTATGACATGGGGAGATGGGGTGTAAATGATGTACAGAATAAGGTTTACTTTACGGCTTCAGTTTAGGGAACTATAGACCACAGCTGAATCCAACAGCCTTACTGCTTTGAGCACACCTAACAGCCAATCAAAATCAGATATTCTGGCATGTGGTATTTAACATGATCACAGTTTTTTACAAATTTCTTTTCTTGCTTGACCAGATTTTTATAAAATGTATCACAACGTGCACTGACATAAAATAAAGCATTTGACTGCTGAGACCCATGTAAGCAGTTTATAAAAATAGTATAATTTAAAAAAAAAGTGGATTTCTAGCTTCAAACAATATCACTTTATCAATATGCAGTTTTTGCTACAAAGGTAATATTTTTAGTTGTCCGTACAATTCTTTGGTTAATTAATCAAGGAAAGCTTTGTATGTTTTTTTTTATTTTTTAGATATGAAGGTATGAAGCATAGAAGAATGTACTAGAGCATAATACTAAGAGTGATGTTTTCATATTTTCAGAGAGGGGAGAGAACTGGAAGAGGTGTCTTCAGGCCTTGTTTGTCTTTCCAGAGACCAGAGATGTGGCCAAATCCAGTGAGTAACACAGCGACTTATGTATTATCCAGTAGGGATCCAGATTCCAGTAGTCTCACATTAAATTTTCTTATTCCGATACAGAGTCCGATCCAATACTTATATTTATTTAAATAAATATTATAATACAATATTTATTTTGCTGATAATTTACGGTGGAACTTACTGATCTGTTAAAATATGCCTATGAATCCTTATGGTCAGTATTGGGACATCTCCTTCCAGTGTTTTAAGGAGATTTATAAACTAATAGAACACAATAAGCTAAAAGAAGCTTAAAGGCTTCATAGAGTTGAGTAGAGCTGTGGTTCGGCGACAGTCATGTTGGTGTAAATATTGATGTTGTTTTCTCATTTTTTTCCTGTAGCATTAAGGTGTGCCTCCTCTTCCCATGATGCCTCAGAGCCATTGATGTTTGGTGGCACGGTAATGCCGTGGCTGAGCCAGTTTATCCCAGCGTTGCACCATGCCCTGGTCAAGGCCCGTGCCAACCCCCCTCCTGAGCTGTCTGCTGGTGTGGAGCGCCAGGCACGGGAATACCTCGTGGGCCAGAATGATGGCAAGGTACCGCCAACTTCTCTTTAAACCGTAGCCCCAAAATGTCTATTCTTCATTTGATTTTCTGTGGTGCTCTTTTCTTTGTTTGTTGAGCTACGGCATTTGTGCCCCATATACATTTGGTGTGTATTCAGCCATATGTGTTTTTATATTTGTTTCTTGAATCATTCCTTATAACATAAAGGCACATGTTTCTGTTTTTGCTCTCCAGGTTCGACAGTACCCCATGGGCGAGTACGAGTCCAAATTGGATGAGCGAGGAAAACTGTTTCCTGCTCCCAAACACCACCGGGTAAACATGGACGGTTATCTGCGCTCCTACCTGTACAGCCCTGTCCTCTACCTGCTGTCAGTGGCCCGGGCCAGACAGATGGTGGAGGCACACTGTGGCCCCGAGGAGCCACAGGAGGTGAGGCTCAGGAAGACCTGTGGAGGCCAGAGGGAGGCGACGGGGAAGGAGGCGACCAGCAACACTAGGGACAGACAGACCAACACTCAAAAGGTGAAAATGGACATTTGTGCAACCATGACTACCATTGGAAAACAATGGCCTTTCAGTTTATAGTGAGTTTAAAGAGGGATTAGCTTTGTGATTTTAGAAGTTAATCAAAGGGGGAATTTGAGACAATATGATTATACTTTTCCTAGTATGAATAGATATGTCTTGTGATATTCCATGATATTACAATGTTGTTTGGAAACTAAAATACAAGTAAACTCATTATAAAATGATTTAGCATGGATGGGGTGAAACTGAGAAACTAAGAATATACATATTCGCACAACAGGATGTATGTGTGAAGGACTTTAAGGATTAGATGCAGGTGGTGGATGTTTGAGATGTTGTGACGTACAAAGAGAAGAACAATGTGCCTTTAGCCAAGAAAATGTCATAATCAAGTAAGGAAAGGTCAATGAACACCTTGAGGTGAAACACCCTGTTGTTGGTTACAGTTAATGTGTGTGTGTGTGTGTGTGTGTGTTAAAATACTATAAGAACTGAGGAGAGACTGCCTCTTTTCAGTCATCCCTGTGTAACACGGATGATGGCTGTTCCGTGCAAGCAATAAAGATTCATAGAGGATTTGAGCATTGTGTCCTCTGGTGTGTGATTACCAACTCTCATCTGCACATGATATTTCATTATTCGTGACAACTCCGATGTGTTTTCTTTGTCGCTCAGATCCAGCAGCTGATAGACCTGGTTTTGACCTGTAAGAGGAATGCAGAGAATGAGGTGAACAGGGAAAAAGGTGGAGGAGGAGGAGTGAAGGCACCAGGGAGGAAGAGGAAACTGGAACAGGAGACGGCAGAGAGGGCACTTAAATTCCTGAAGGCTTCACAGGAACCTGGAAGACACAGCCAGATTCCAGGTGAGGACACAAGAGGCATGAGGTAACACTAGCAGCTTCTTTTCCCCTGCCAGCAGTGCGCTTAATGAGATGATCTTTTCACTGCATTTTAAGACAAATTGCAATTCAACTGCTTTTCCTTAGTTTTTATTAATACTATTAATAATTAAGCCATTAATCAAGAAATAAGTGAATAATCAGGGTTTGGTTCGATTTTGTCTGAGTCAGAATTGGATATGTATCTGTAAAATCAGACGTTATTATTCTATAAAGTCTGACCACAAGTGTTGCTCATTTTCTGGCTGATGTTGGAAAGGTGCAGTATTGGAGACTTCTTGTGAATGTGTGGGCTTTTCATTCAGTCTGAACACACCTGAAGAGATCCTTTGCTCTTATTTTATTGTTCATCCTGCAATCCGTGAGTGATTTGTTGTTTACTGACATGTTTTCTTATTGCTTTTGGCTCCTAGCTGAGGGAAACCAAGTCCCTGCCTCTCCTGGCTCTCTGGCTTCTGTGATTGGCTCAGTGGGTTTGAAGGACGTTGATCTGAGGGAAGACGGATCTGAACTAGCTACCAAACTTCTCAGCCTGCTGACGGGTGACTGGATTCTTAGACTTTCTGCAAGACTAGATACACTTACTACTATACCACATATGGAGTCTTCAATTTTTTATTCTTTCTTGATGAAAAACAGATCTTTGAAAATGAATGATTCTCTTCCCACTGATAGGCCTCAACCAGGCTGCCAGGGGAACGGCCAGTCAGAGTGTTCGTGAAGTACAAGAGGATGGGCAGAGGGAATCCTGTCCATTTGATAGGTTGGCCACCAAGCTGGGTCTGCCCACTAAGTGTGACATTGACCTGAGGAAGCAGGAAGAGCTGGAGGTAACTGTGAAGTTTGAATTACATATTTGTGACTGGCTGATATTTTAGCTTTAGTCTTTTCCACAAATCATTGTATAGATACATAGTAAGAACAGCTACCTGTGATTAGGTACAATCACCTTTGAGTGAGTGTTGTTTAATTACATTTAAGTTATTGTTGCTTGAACTTTTACAATGGGAACCCAGGTAGAACTAAGATGTTGTGTACATGTGCAGTGAAAGCATAATATGTTACACTGTTAATTATTTCAGTATTCTAGTTTTTGGTTTGACAGTGAGGCAGATTACGAGCACTTTTCAGAACTGGTGGGTGTAAATGACTGGCTGTGATTGGGGCTACTTGGCTATAGAGGCAGTTCACAAAGTTAAGGGATTCTAAATCTTTACCCAGTTTTGGAATACTATCCCAAATGTCTCATAAAAGTTTAGATTGTCATTCTAGGATAGAAATATCCCTTCCTGACATATTCTGGTTAGCACAATGGCTAACCAACTGCTGTTTGCCAAGATGTGTTAATGTGATCGACACTAAAAGGATCGGTATGGGAGACATTACATGAACAAAAAAAAAAAACAGTTGAAATTACTACATTACTTATTCGGAATAAATATACATTTTGTGTAAATCTCCAATTGAACGTAATTAATTTATGTGTGTGTGTGTGTGTGTGTGTGTGTGTGTAGGAGCAGACGGCGGGCAGTGTCAGTAGTTTGGAGGGGTTCAGTCCCAGCTCGCACAGTGGGGAGATGAATCACCACGGAACAGCAGGTAGAGGAGGAGGAGGACTGGGGAGGAGAGCAGGAGGATACGAAGAGGAAGAAGAAGAGGGGCAGATCCCATGGGTCCTCATCCCCATTACAGGTCTGTCTGTCTCTCTGTCTGTCTCTCTGTCTCTCTGTCTGTCTCTCTGTCTGTCAGCCAGCCTAGAGGGGATATACATCTGGAAAATACAATTTATATATAAAATGCCAAAATAGTTACTAGTCATTAGTATTCAAATATTTTTCTAACAGAATCACTTACACATAAACAAACATTAACACCAGCCTACATCCGCTCCATACATAAATACATCATAATATCAAAGGAAAACATAAGACAAAAGAAGAAGTGGGTGATAGTCCTCCTTCATGAATTTATCTGCATTCTTCATGTATCACGACTGTAGATAGTCTTTAAATGTTGAGTCATTAGCTTCCTTTTTTACTATCAACATTTTATTGCTTTTCTACAGTTCATCCTTTAAACACACGCACTGTCTAGATGCTGATGGAAAGTTTATACCCCCCACCACACAACATGCCCCCACCCAATTGTTTGGTGAAATGTAGTAGCTAAATATTTACTAGTGCTAGTTTTGAAGGAGCAGCTGCTGACCAGAGTGCGGAGTCACAGAAATGGAAAGTTGAAGTTAACTCTAAACTCTGTCTGCAGGTCTGTGTTCAGAGAGGTACACCCCGAGAGACAGAAACATCCCTCAGGACCCTCGCTTCCAGCACCTCACCACGGCAACAAGCATCACCACAACAACCAAACCTCCCAGGAAGAGCCCCACCCCGTCTCCTGAGCCCAGCCCTCCTCCCTCCCCCCTCCGGTGCCCATCCCCATCCCCCGAGCCCAGCCCTCCTCCCTCTCCCTCCCAATGCCCATCACCCGACCCAAGCCCCCCCCCTTCAGCCTCTCAATGCCCGTCTCCAGAGCCTAGTCCCCCCCCTTCCCCATCCCAATGCCCGTCTCCAGAGCCCAGTCCCCCCCCATCCCCTTCCCAATGCCCGTCCTCTCACCTTAGCCATCCCCCCTCCTTCTTCCGACGCCAGTCCTCAGAGCCTAATGAGATCAGCCTGTTTAACAAGGACCACAGTGGTGCTAACGAGGAGCAGTTAGCCCCTACAGCCTCCAGGGAGTTTGCAGGTAACCTCAGCCGTACTGAGTTGGTCTCAGGGTGTACTTGTCGCATCTGCTCAAGTTTAAGACATACACATTTAAAAATTGGTCCAGTTTTGTTTCCTGCTACAGTATTTGCTGAAGCCTAGAGAAGAGAAAGTAGATGTAGAGCTGAGGTTGATGCCATCTGTCATATTTATGTGCTTTTGGTTTTTCAGTACTAAATTGATTTTATTTGATGCTATACTATAAGTGAGTTAGGTGATGAGTACAAGTCTTACAGCCACTATTTTCTTTAATTTAGCTTATTATATGGTTAAGCCTTTAAGCTTCACTTTGTGATGTATGTGCATGAAAATGTTATTAGTCCATTTCGGTGTTGTGGGACACTAGTGCCAGTTGTGGAATGGTTAGGTTTTTGTGTTTACTGTTGCCATGTGACCTTAGATTAAACTGAATGTAAACATCAACATTTAACAAGATAGGTAACAAGTTAAAGGGAAAAAATAAACATGAAGTTGCCCCTAGAACAGCTTCAATTGGCATACATAAAAACAGAGATCAACTCAGTAGTTTGGTCAAAGTTATGCATGTGTGAAACATCTGTATTCAAGATGTTTCTTCACTCATTTATTCAGGTTTTTAATTTAATTCATCATTTTTTGTATTTTAATGGGAAGTTCTTTTCATTTCATATATTAAGCTTATTATTTAAATTAGGCCTTGATCACAATCTGTACTTCACTATAAATAATGCCTGAGCGGTCAGGACCTGTGTTGTTATACAGTTTCTTTACTCAGTATGCATCTATTACGTTTCCAGTCTAACCTAATCTGCCTCCTGCAGGAGTGTCCAAATACAGAGAAGAGAAACCTCAAGGGAAAGAAAAGAAGAATGAAGAGCCATCCATTTCTGCATCCATCCAGCCATCTATCCCTCCAGCTCCAGAGAGGAGGACAAACCCCTCACCACCACCCACTGTGCAAGCGAAGGAAGATGCAGAGGGGGAAATGGAGGAGTTGATGGAGGTACAGTCAGAACTTTTAGAGGAGGAAAAAGAAACTCAGCCAGATGAGAAACTGCAAAAGGGAGGGGAAGATGAGGCTGTTGAGGGTAAGCAACACATGGAGGAGGTGATGGAAATGCTTGTGGTATCTAGTGATGAAGAGCAAAAGGGAGACTCCAGGGAACTGGTTGGTGGCTCTTTGTTTTCTTCGTCCATCCCCTCCCCTTCTTCTCGTCCTCTCAGAAATATTGACAGCATTGTGGACAAACATCTCGGTAACTTCTCCTCTGAGATGCAGCTCCTCCTGCAGGAGGAGAGCATTCATTACAGCTTCCCACAGTCCCCACACTCCACTTCAAACACAGAGATCACAGCACTTCAACCCACACTCCCACACACCTCCATATCTCAGTTTTCACAGTATGTGTCTTTCTATAACCCCTGCCCCCCTGTCCAGGACTATGTTAGCTCACTACAGGACAGCATTAACAGCATGCTAACGGAGTTTGATGACAGCTGGCCGAGCCACAAGCCCGCCACCAGCCGGACTAACCCCGATGCCGCGTTGGCTAGCAGAGTTAGTGATTTTGTGTCCAGCATTCGAGCAGCTAATGCTAAAACAGGCAGAGATGATGATGATGAGGATGATGATGATGATCTCTGTGGTGAATTGACTGCTGCTGACGTCGGTGCTTCAGTCAGTCAATCTCCTACACTCTCCAAAGGAGGGGAATTGTGGCAGCCACAGACAATCACCACACAGCTTCCTGATGGGACAAACAACAGGAATGCCTCAACTTCTCATGTCACTTTACCCGCTACTACCTCCTCGTCTGGTTCTGTCTACAAGCCCACCAACACTGCCATCCTCCATCCTCCTCCTAATAGGACCCCAGAGTCCCACTGGAAACCACAGCAAAGTCACACTTTAGAGACCAGCAGAACAGTTGCTCATAACCTCAGACAAACACAAGACAACAGCACTACCAGGACTGTGCATTGTACCTCTGGTGTTGAAGGTGGGAGTAGTCTTGCAGGTACAAACTGTGAGGTGACTTTGCCAGGGTTCAGCTGTGTCTCTAAGCCCTTGAAAGAACCAACACAGCCCTCTGAGTCGGTCTCCAGTCTGGCCTCTGTGTCTGCCTCCGGGCCCGGCACAGGCCCTGCTCCTCCGGCCACCGCCCTGAGCTCCCTGATCAGCCAGCTGCAGCCAGAGGTGTTCAACAGCCTGGTGGAGATCATCAAAGATGTCAAGAGAAACTCCCTGCAGTTCTACTTCCACAGCACCGAGGTCAAGGAGCAGGACCAGGATCAGGTCTATGAAGACGTCAAGGTAACTTAATTGCCAGTTGACAGTGTTTACAAATACATACAAACATATATTAAGTTTAGTCTCTACAGTTAATCAATCAATCATTCTTTAGTGAATGTTAAGGATCAATTTATTTAATTAAGGTGTAAAAATCAGCCCTTATTGGTGTGGAATTATTACATTTGTGTGTGTGTGTGTGTGTGTGTGTGTGTGTGTGTGTGTGTGTGTGTGTGTGTGTGTGTAATCTGTTGTAGGAATACCTGTTGAAGCAGGGTAATGTGGAGCAAAGTCCTGTGGCCTTTCTGAGCCAAGAAAACTCTGACAACAAACTGCTGGTCATCATTAAGAACAAGGACATAGCTGGACACATACACAAGGTACCTATGAGTAATCAGTTTAACAACTACTTCTGTTTCTTTCTGTCCTTGCTGCTAGTGACAGTAAACAAGGGGGATGATCCAGATCTTATATGAACAAAGTCACATGTTTGACCTGAAGGCTACGTGCACGTTCCAGGAATGAATATCACATGAATCCTCCTGTTGCCAGATGTTTTATATGAGTCCAACAGTCAGTCCAAGGTTGCTGTCACTCCACAAACCCGTAAACAAACCTTTGTTTGGTTTGATACGCTCCAGAAGTAGCATTAACTTTCTCACGGCCGGGTGGAGATGACTGATTTACTGGAAGATAAATAGCCAAACTGAAAAAGGACTAACAGGAGGTGTGTTTATGTGTTTTTGCTTGTGTACACATTAGATCCCAGGTCTGGTGGCTCTGAAGCGACACCCCTCTGTGGTGTTTGTGGGAATCGATACACTGGACGACATCAGGAACAACAGCTACAATGAGCTTTTTGTTTCTGGAGGCTGCATCGTTTCGGACGAGTTGGTCCTCAATCCAGACTTCATCACTCACGGTAGGTCAGGGATCAGCAGAAACAGCAGGACACCACAAAGTTTTTAGGTTATTTTTGCTCTTACTAGTCTTGCTTATTAGTCCCACTTAACACATAGTATTGAAAATCTTATTTTTAGGAAATACACGTGAATATTTTAGTCATAGTGAAAGAAAATGTTTTGTGCTTGAATTATTTTGGGAATATTTTTGTAAATTATGAGACAAATACATCACTGGTAGTGGACTTGTTTGTATATATTTCAACTTAACTGATGTGTTGATTAATGAGATGTTGTTCTGCAGATCGACTTGCTGCACTGCTGAGGGTCCTGGAACAGAACAGTTCTCCAGACAGTGTCTGGAGGTGGAAGGTTCACTGCAAAATCCACAAGAAATTAAAAGAACAAGCCAGGTACTGAGTTCTGTCTCTGCACTGTGTAATGACCTACACTGTAGCACAGTAGACACAAGATGGAACTGTAAAACTGTTTTGTCACTCCTAGTGTTTTACTTTTTCTTAATTTCATATTGGGTGAATTCTTTGTTTTTAGTCAGTTTTAGTCCTATATTTGTTTTTTCATTTTGGCACATCTACACTTTTTTATTTATTTAATTATCTGCTCATTGCATTATAATCATGGACACTGGCGCCGTTCAACTGGATTATATTGATGCTTAGGAAAAAAGGCGAGATTTGAAGTTTTAAGAAATGCCTATTTTTATTAACAAACTCAATAGTAAAGAAGGTATTTTAAGGTGTCTACGTTTGTTTGGTTGTCAGGTTCAGGAGAGATGCAGCCAACCTACTGGACGTGCTCTCAGCCTATCAGAAGCGGCAGATTGTTGAGTTCCTCCCGTATCATCACTGCGACATGACGAATCATCAGTCCCCTGACCTGGGCTGTCTTATGGAGCTCCAGGCTCGATACACACAGTACCGACACACAGTCTTCTTGACTGGTATGTACACATCATGAGGAGCACTGGCACTCCAGGGGTCTTGATCAATATCAGTGACTCAGCAGTGATTACCTGAGTAGCTGCTGAGATTTTACAACTTAATTTACCACCTAAACTGTAGCACTGATTAATTGTCCTTTTTCTTTTTTTAAACTCAGAGCATCATTTTGAAAAGTTCCCTGTGTACTCCAGTGGTGGCATCATCATGGCCAGTATTGAAGAAATTCTGCACCACTTCACCAGACTGGTTGGTTGCCATGACATCAAGGACAAGCAGCCAATCATAGATGACATGCTGGCTTCCAAAGGTCAGTTGTGGGAGGTTGACATATTTCATTTAAATTTAAAAGATCCAAAGAAATGGCTTGAATTATGTTGCATGACTCTTGAACTTCATAAACGTCGACTTATGAAACCTCAACGTGCTGTTCTATGTCGCGAGTGCTACGCCTTCTAACGGCTTTCGCCATTAGTTTACCCTATCGAAGCATAGCCTTGGACCCTGAGAAAACATCTTTTAACCCCCAATCGTGAGGACCCCACCACCTATAAAACTCCTTGTGGTAGAGGTGGTCGGGATCCTTCTCCTCATAGACACGGCAGTTGTCAGACTCGTCGTAGGCCTCCCATGGCTTTTTGGCATGGCTCGACGTGCCCCGCGCCGGTCAGGGTCGGAATCAGTGCACAACCTTGTGCAAAGCACTGCTAGCCCGTGTTACGTCCCAAGACCCATCCACAAGTTTGCCACATTTGTGAGTGGAATGCGGCCATGCAGGTTAAGAAGCCTGCTGTGGCTTATGGTCCCTGCTGCTCTGTGTAGTGGGACCAGGGAGCACCCCCTGGTGAAGAAGCAGTTAGGGTCTTCCTCCTCCCTTCTTTTTCCCTTTGGCCGGGCAGTCGGACATGGCTTCCCTCTGAGCGGGATCAGCTGATGCCCGCGTTTCTGGACCATGGTTACACCTGTGCATCCTAGATCCTAGGTGATCACACTAAACAATCTGGCCTTCCTTTGCGGGCTCCAGCTCACCAATGACTGCACCAAGCTTTCCTCGTCTGAGATCTCTGAGGTCCAGACGACTGCAGCTGCTATCCTCAGACGGTGGGATGCCCATGTGCGCCAACTAAGTAAGGGCAAGTAAGGGCTTGTTTTCCCCGTATTTCCTGGTTCCCAAGAAATCCAGAGGCATGAGACTGATCTTTGACCTCCGTGTTCTGAACAGCTACATCGTTCTATCGAGGCTATTTCGAATGCTTACTTTCAAACTCCTGTTGGAATGAAATCAAGTTGAATCAAAGTAGCGGTCCAGGCTATATGCGACAGATGATATGAGGATGTGCACTCTCGACTACACCAGGTACTTTACGCTGCATCAGTGCCAACATGTAATGCCTGAGGACTCCAGAGTTAAGAGTACTCTAACAATTCAACTTTACATTTCTGTATCAAGATCGTTGCAGCAGAACCAAACCATGCATTCTTTGTCAAAGCCTGGTGCCTACATTACCCACAAGGTTTTTTATCAAACTTTTTTCACATATGCAGTAGCACTTCTCCAAACAGACTTTAATGTGTAAAATCTGCACTCTTCCCCTTTAAATACCATAGTGGTGATTATGGACTAAAATATTCTTTCAGAAGCCTGTTGGTCATTATAGTTGATGCAATAAACTTTTGCACCGGACTCTGCACTTTTATTTTTTTGTTGTATTTTTTTAAGTGCCTTGAACTGATGTCCCCCTTAAGTTACTTCTGTAGCAGTAAGATTACATTCATTCTATGGTGAGGTTTTCCCTATATCCTCAGACTATAAGGGACTGTAAATCCACATTTTAAAGCTGATAGTTAAAAGAAATTCCTCCCAAGCGGGCATGCGGTCGGACGCCCCTCGGGGTACGCATCGTTTTCACCTTTTTCACTCCTGTTGAGTTTGCATCCCTGTTTGAAAAGTATTCATTAGTAAGCACGCTCTCCCTCTATCTTCCCAGAACACATCCACCCCATCACATCTCATGACCAACCCCAACATCTCCTCCAGCAGGTCGGCACCAGCCTCCCCCCTCTCTCCCAACTCTCTGACCAGCTCGTCCCAGACGCTTTCTGTAAGGAAGGTGTGCCGCACCACTCAGGGACAGACTTTGAGGTACTTCGACTGGCCATCTCACAGTTACGGGCTGAGCGTCATGCTCAGCAGCAGCAGCAGCAGCAGCAGCAGCAGCAGCAGTTAGACTACCAGGCAGAGTTGAGCATCAACCCCCACAAAAGCTTCCTTCCTAATCGTACAGGTAGCGGTCACACCACCCCTCTTTTCGGACAAAGAGGTCCCACTGAGTTGGTCCAGCACTCTCCTGGCAAGAACGCAGTGGCAGCCACTCTGGAGTTAATTCACTCAACGCTGCAGACGGAGCCGGGGGAGGTGGAGAGGAGGGAGGTCGGGGCAGAGGGACGGAGGAGAGGAGCAGGAGAGCCTGGAGTTCAGAGATATGGTGCTCCAGTAAGAGTGGTGGGGTCACTGGGAGGAAACTGGGATCCCAGTAATAGCGACACTTACACCCCTTCATCCAATCAAAGACCAGGTAACCAAACAGACTTAACCAATGATGGGAGAGAGAAAGCAGATCAACAAAGAGAACCTGCATTTCCCAAAGCAGCGAAACATGGTGCAGCATCGTCCAGTACCACAGCATGTCCTGTAGAGGGCGACAGAACAAGGTCAGTAAATTGTAACTGGTTACTTGTCTTTCTACTGTTCAGTTTGTAATATGATGGAATCTGTAACACTGAAACTGGTGAACAAGTCCCTGGATAGGTGGGTCTTTGTCATCCTGTAACTTAGTTTATGCTGGTTCATGTAGCTGTGGGACGCACTGTAAGTACATAACTTGTCAATGTGAATGACCCTAAACTGGTTTTAGTCCACCATCACAGTCCATACAAGTGGGGTTATTTTCATTCAATGAAGTTGGGTTCTGTTCTACATTTTAAGGACCAAATTCCCAGTAAGGATGCTTTTGCACTTGCTTTTGATGATGATGGATACCCCTCGTGTCCTGCATGTCTTCAGAGTGTTGGTTGTGCTAAAAAATAACAATACGCTTCATCAAGATACAACTGAGCATGTGAAGCAGACTCTGAACAAACAGTTACAACTAAACTTTTGGTGGAAAGTTTTGAAGAGTATAGTGACCTTCTCAAATTGCCTTATTTAGTTTGGTTAACTTTTAGGTGGTTAACTAAATAAGCAGATTTAAGAGTTCTCAGGGAAGAATTCTGGTGGTATAACATATTTTGTTATAATGTGAAAAGGATCTTTGGAAAACCTAAAATTGTGCAAAACTTTTTTTTTGTACTGCCGTACATCGCAGCAGCTTGACTTTGAGTACATGTTGATAAAATCAAGTCCTGCATTTTTGCCCGTATGTTGCTGCTGAACCTCTTTTTGTTTTCCTTCCTGTAGAGAGACACACTCAGGCCAGGAACAGCCAATAAGAGGCGAGAGACCACAACCTCGCAACAGCACTGTGGGAAGTGCCAGTGGCACCGAGGTACCCGGAAGTATCACTATGGTAACAGACCAGGAGGACAACCCAAATCCTGCTGTGCCCTGTCTACAACAGATCCAACAGCCCCAACAACCTCTGCAACATCTGAACAACCAGCAGGAGCAACTAAATGAGCAACAGCAGCTCCAGCAGAGTCCGTCACACCTACAACAACCACCTCACAGCCAGCAGCAGCAGAGGGGCGCCGGCCTCCTGCAGGCCCCCCACTTGCCTCGACTCCCCAACCAGCCTTTCTCCCAAGCCCCCATGCCGGGGCCCCTGAATGCCCTGGGAGGGGTAAGGGGCCTCCTGGGGCCCACGCCCCTCTGGCCAGGGAGCCTGGGCCCCGCAGGTGCCGCTGCCCTGGTCTGGGGCTTCCAACAGGCCGGCAGGAACTTCACTGGTCCCACACTGCTGGGGGGGTACCGCAATCCTGCAGGTCAGGACAGCAGCAGGTACAGAGGAGGGCAAAGAGGAGGAGGCTTTAATGGGATGTAAAGAGTCAGTTTAACTACACCAGCAGATTCACCTCCACACACCTGCTCCGGTTCATGGTGCACGTTCAAGAGGGAGAGGAAAACCAGAATGTTACCAGAATGTGCAGAATCTCTCATCTAAAGTCAAAAGAAGAGGTTGAAACAAGCATACAGGTGTTAGACTGAAGAAAGAAGCAATGACGACACTCTGAATGCAGCTCTCCAGGTTTATTTATTTATCATAGCAAAATCAGGATGACGTCCAACCGTCATCGTAGTACATATCTCGTCCCAAGATGGCCGTCTCCAAGAATCTGTTCATGAAATTAGTTACAGGAAGAATGTTGAAAATTCTAATGGATCTCTTATGTTGCTTTTTTGCTTTTATTTGATAGTGACAGAAAAATGCCGGCAGAGACGGCATGCAAAAACAGGTCTCGGGCTGGAATCACACCAGGTAACCTGCTGTTATAGAGCATGCGTGTCAACACTAATGAAAAAAACTAATGAAAAATGTAGTAAACAATGGCAGGTAATAGTGAAAAATTCTGGTTATAATTTCCCAAATCCCGAGAAATTGTATTCAAGTGTCTAGTTTGATACCACCAACAGTCCAAAACCTAAAAAAAAGTATAACATTTTCACATTTGAGAAAAGGGGAGATTTCGTTTTTGTTTTGGGGTTGTTGTTTTCTTTTTTTTTGGGGGGGGGGGCATTTTCACTTGAAAAATTACCTAAACAATCAATTGATTGTCGGAATAGCACATTCATTTTCTGTTGATGGACAGAAAGCGATGACTCATTGCGGCTCTAGTGGAATAATGTTGTATTTGACACCACAGATGAAAGAGATTGATTAAGGCTGTTTGCTGACCTTGTAAAATGCAACCACCTCAGAGTAATATTGGCTTGTCCATACGGCCAGAAAGACATCCAGAATGAATGGAACAACATTATTTCTAAAACACAGATCAGGCTGCTTGGGTTGCATTTGAATTATGTCCAAAGAATTGCATGTTGAATTTTTTTTTAACTGGTGATTCAATATCTGTTCTACTTTAATGGAAGGGAACTTTCTTAGTTCTAGTGAAACTTGTTTTGTGTCACTCTACACCCTCCTGCCAGCACTTTTCCCCACATTTTAAAGCCACTAAGAAGATTATCTATCATTATGTGAGTTTGTTTTTTCAATATTCTTCCTGTAACCAATTTTCGGAACCTCTGCGTGACAGAAATGTCCAGGAGACGGCGATTCAGGACTGTGATGTGTAGTGTGACAGTCCTGGATCAGGGTTTGGTGATGTTCCCGCCCACATGCTCTTCAGTAAATGGCACAATGGAACTGTCACTCTCCAATCACCTCGACGTAATAAGAATAAAAATATATCCCGTGTATAGTATGCAGAGGGTTGACTAAAAGAAGTGCTTACACAGCAGAAATCAGCGGCTGCTTGGATAGAATAAAAACCTGCAGCCTGCTGGGTAAACCTACTGTTTACCTAGTGTAAGCACTACCTGTTGACCTATGAAGGGCCATGACCCCGTGTGTGTGTGTGTGTGTGTGTGTGTGTGTGTGTGTGTGTGTGTGTGTGTGTGTGTGTGTGTGTGTGTGTGTGTGTGTGTGTGTGTGTGTGTGTGTGTGTGACTAAGCCCTGATCTGGAGTGTATTGTGTATTGTATGTATAGTTTACAGTACTTTAATCAGTTCAGGAGCCTTGAGTATGATCTATCTGTTTTGATTCTGTACGCTGCTCCAACATTGACTGAAATGGTAAAAGCCTCTGGTTGGATCCCAGTTCCCAGCTTTTTTGAACGCACCACCTTGACTGTTTTGCCTGTTTTTTTCACAGTCTGGAAAATAAAAAAGAGGTTGTTGTGTTTTTCGGGCTTTGGGAACTCTGACGGTTTCTCGAGGAACCCTAATAGTTACTTCAGCAACCAAACAAATTCAATTTCTAAAAGGAATCCTTGAGGATGTTTCTACAGTGAGATACATGAGCTGTTTATTGGTTCTCTTTGCGTCATAGGAGAGACCGGGATGAACCCTGGAAAGTAAGACTGTGGAAGAACTTTAAAAAAAACACTGTAAAGGGATAAGATGGACAGACTGCCTTCGACGTCTTCCAGTGGACACTCTTTATGTCTTGTAAAAAATCGTTTTTTGTACCGAATGTTTGGTTTGTTACCCAGGGAGCCGTTTGTGTTTAGTTGTATGTACAGTAGGAAGTGACTGTAACAGACTGGTTTTAACTTAAGTCATTTTTTATGTTTTTTTTACATCAGAGGTTTTTTGTATTAAAACTTGCCTGCTTAAATCACAGAGTTTGCCTGTAGATTTTCTTGAGCTCAGATTGAGCTGATGCATGATGGTAACAACACATCACTGTGCAGGCGGTGCACAGTGGAGGTTAAAGGTTTGAGGTCTTCACGGGTCCACTTGGTTCTTAGTAAATGAGACCTGATAGGGACTTAAATTGGGCCGTGTGTGAATTTATTGTAAATGTGTGTATGTTGGATACAGTTAGATATAATACAGTGTCTATAAATAGTAAAGTAAAAGTAGCAATACAAGTGTAGAAATACTCCTGCATTCAAAATGTTACTTAAGTATAGGTACAAATATTAGCATCAAAATATACTTTAAGTATCAAAAACACTCAGTAGGCAGAATTGCTCATTTAAGAATCTTATATATTATATCATTGGATTTGAATATTTGATGCATTAATGTGTAAGCATCACTTTAATGTTGCAGCAGGTGGAGCTAATTTTAACTTTTATAGTAGCTTAAACCATAATATATTCCAATTTAGTATTATTTTTTGTGTAAATAAAGTAACTAGTAACTACACTTTTAAAATTAATTTAGTGAAGTAAAAAGTACAATATTTCCCTCCGAATTGTGGCGCAGTAGAAGTATAAAGTAGCAGAAAATGAAATTACTCAAGTAAAGTACTTGAGTAAATGTAACTGATCAGTTACAACTTTCAGCCACTGATTATGTAGATTCAATGTGGCTTTTTTGACACTGATGAACAGTAAAAGACCCTTTTAATATCTAAGTGAACAGACAGAAACAGTAACAAAGTTATTCACCAATACACAATAAAAACATACTTGCTTACATAAGTATTCCCTCCCTCCGAGGGGGTCGTGAGCGATCAGTCACTCCAGGACTTTAACATTGTTGTTTTGAAGCCTTGTTGTTCTGCGGGCTTTATGCTTTGGTTCATTGTCTTGCTGGAAAACTGATCTTCTCCCAAGTTGCAGGTTTTCTGCAGACTGCATCAGGTTTTCTTGCAGGACATGCGTCAGTGTTGGTTTCATCAGACCACAGAAGCTTCTGCCAGCTGACTTCAGGTGAAGTGTCACTATCACTCTCAGACATCCTGAAGAGTAACATTTCATATTTGACCTTTTTTGTTTGAAGTCACTGTTATTTAAGGTGGTTCTCTGGGGTATTTGGGCAGAAAAAGGAGATATTTGCTCCCCAGGTAGTGGTCCAGCAGTTGTAGTGAAGACCTTCAAGGTATCATGAGGGGGTTGCAGTCTTGCCTGCTGTGTCTGCAAACACCAGAAGCCAGAACAGTAAAGAAGATTTTCTACATGGAGCCTCCAACCTGTGACGACCAGGTCAGTCAACACATTTAAGCACTTGCTGTAAGATATGGCTGCAACTCATTTTTATTATACGTTTTCTGATGATTTTCACAATTAGGGATCGATTGTTTGATCAATAAAATGTCAGAAAAAAGTGATAAATTTCTGGAGTAATCATTTAACTAAACTAGGCGTCTGAACTAGTTGGGATGTCACTCAATCCTGCTCGGGGAGACTCGTCGACTCAGACAAGGGAAACTTTTCCCCTTCAGTAGGTGAAAGTAAAATCAGACTTCTAATGTCAAACTCTGCACATACATCGTTCTGCATACTGAAGCATCATCTCTGCTGCAGTTCAAGACATACTGTGGCTTTAACATCGATGATGTGTACAGTGTTCACATCAATCAAAACTGGTTTAAAAGATAGGCATAGGTTTTCAAACTGAACATACTGTAGGTATAAGGTATAAGTGCAGTTGTAAGAAATGTAAAGGCTCTCAGTACATTTTACATTATTTATTACATTTGCAATAAATAAAAAATACAGTATATACGGAAACATGGAGCTCCTTGGCCAGCAGGAAGCTGAAGAAACAAAAAAACATCTTTCATTCATGATTCAAATAAATCAACTATGCTCCTCTGCAGGAAGGATATTACAAAGAAAAGAAGTGTAGTGCCTCCAACCCAGAAGAAAAAAAATACAAGGTGAAACTCAATACCTGTTTGGTACAGTGTCATTCTTATGGAAAGTGCATTTAAACAGAATTATAAAATACAATCTTCACATAAAATGTTACTGGCCAAAATTCAGTCAGTGAGCAGCAAAAAACATGTTTGTCTTACTGGGCGGGGGAAGAGAAAACATGAGCAGTATTTTAGTTTCAGAAGAGCATTTGTGTTATAAAAAAGTCTCGACTTGAGGTAGGACTGATGGAGCAGACTTAAAGAAAACACTGAGGTGTTCGTAGTGACAAAGTCAAATTTAAAAACTCAGTTAAGTGCTCGTGCTGAACCTGCAACTCACATTTTAGTCAGAATTCAAGACCAAGAAATTCAGATGTGTTTCTGGATTTTATAATTACAGTGGGTGTGTTCAGACTGAAGGCGAAGCAAACGTCAGTCACTGTTACTACGATGTGCTTTGATGATGATGATGATGATGATGATGATGTCCATACAGTGTGTTGAGTCCAAAATGCTTCAACACACGATGGTTTGGCGTCATGATTATCCGTTGCACCAGAAGATGATGACAGAACAATGTGTTTTAAACGGTGAAAATCATTTGGGGAATAGTCTTGTGTTGTTGGACTTATGGAGCTGCTGGCAAGGAAAACAAAAAACAATCACTTCTGCCTCCTGACGGTGATTACAACCATGACAGGTGGGACATACCGCCCCAAATCAAGATTACCTTTCAAATTCACTTTGATACAATCAGCATTACTTTGAAAAATCTGCTGCAGTCTGTTTGTTGTAATGTGAACCTTGGCCAGAGCGTCTCAAAGAAGTAAACTCCACTTTGAACATCCAGTTTCTGAGTGTTGGACGACTGAACGAGCTCCTGTGATCCTCAGAGAACACTGAAGCTTCTCCGTTAAACGTTCTCCATGTCGGGTGGTTGACACACCGACCACGTCAGCACGCACACAGAGCAGGGGTCAGAGGTCACCGGAGCTCGTTGTCACGGCGCTTCAGCAGAGGATTCAGATCCGTCTCCAACTCCCTCTGCTTCTGTAGTAAACCCTGAAAACACAAACCAACACTGGTTTGTACATCAACACTTGTGAGGATCATTGAGTGAGTTTACATAAACACTGATATCCTTATACGATGCATTTCGCAGATTCACTTATCAATGATCAGGTTTTCAGGGCATGTAAACATTATATTCTGGTTTAGTGAAACCTTCATAAGCTCTGATCAGTTCAGTAGTCGTGGTTACTGCTGCTCAGCCTGTGAAAATATTTGAATGATGTCTTCTGCAACTCTGGAGGAGCTTCGTTAACTCTGAGAGAATAACCCTGATGATGTCACAGTGATGTCCTCCCAGCTTTGTTTAACAAAAAGATGCTACCCAGTTGAATTATGGGAAATGTAGGGTTGAGTGCTTTTGGAGTTTGACCCATACTTGGGACTAAATGTGAGGACATCTCTGCCTCTGCTGCTTCCATTTGACAATTGCTTTTTTACGGTCTCTCACAAGTCCTGCAATTTAATGAAAGAGCAATACTAAACTGGTGCCCAACTTAACCAGCAGCCACTATGATTTACCAGTAAACACAGTAACAACAGAAAGCTGACCTGGTGATAAGATGAGGTAAGATGGGCTTTATTGTCCCTGAGGGGAAATTTGGCTTGGCACAGCTGCAATTAACTCAAATACAAAATGTGGGCAGAAATCAGTCTGTGGTCCTCTACAGTACATGTACAAACCGATACATGGGTAATAACAGTTATTATTGATACTATTTTAATTTTCCTTTTTTGTACCATTATTATTTTATACCATTATTTGCCATTATGTTTTTTATTTATTTCTTAACTGTAAAATGTTCCGTTCAGTAAACATCTGGTTCACAGGTCTTTAAAAAAAGAAAACAAAAACAAAGTTATGGGATTTTCATCAAAAAATGTAGTGTTTTGTGCTTATAGTTAAAAGCCATTTCAATACTGTCACAGTATTCAAGGTTTAGCTTCAACTAACGATGATTTTTACTAATCAGCCTGATTATTTGTGATAATTAAGTATATAACTATTTGATCAACTTACCGATTAATAAACTAATCATTTTAGACCAACTCTGAAAATATTAATACAGGCCTTAGAGTAGAGTTTGATGTATGCGTGTGTGTTGCACGTTACCTGCCGTAGCTGGGCCAGGCCTCTCAGGATCTCCTGCTGTCGGTGTGTGTTACGAAGCAGCTCGGGGTGGAGGAGGGGATCTCGATGTGAGGGAGCAGGAGGAGACGCTGAGCTCTGAGGAGGAGCTTTTTACGAGGAGAAAGTACAGTTTACTTAGTGTATATAGAGCAGACGTCAATGAGAGACCGGTGTCATTCTGTTTCTTGTATTGTAATTTGACTGTTGTTATTTGAGGCTACTCTGTGTGTGCGACATCTATTGCATGTCTGTCCGTCCTGGAAGAGGAACATAAAATACAGACCCAGGGTGAGTGATAGAAAAGAGACGAAACAAACACACCTGCACCTAATGATTATTTTCATTATTGATTAATCTGCCGATATTTTCTCAATTAATTCATTAGTAAAATGTAAAAAAAAAAAAAATACAGGAAAAATGGTATCAACAATTCCATGGGGCTCACGTTAATGTCTTCAATTTACTTATTCTGTCCAATCAACAGTCACAAAGCTGAAGATTTTTAATTTACAGTCACATATGACAAAGAAAAGCAGCCACATGACATGTTTATGTGGGACTGAGTCAAATTAAACTACAGTGTGTGTTCATGGTAATGAAGGAACATTTTTTGTCGATCGATTAATCAACTAATTGTTGCAGCTCTATATGACTCTATGCGTCCACTTTTACCCCACGACACTGATCACTTTAACAACATTATTTATAGAATTTGTATCGTAAGCAGAGGTAGAAAAAACACAGAACTTCAGTAAAAACTTGAATGCAGGATTTTTACTTGTAATGAGAAAGAGTAAAGTATTGTCAGTAAAATGTACAGAGTTAACTGTTAAAATATTCTGTGTGTGTCGCTCTCTAACCTGTGTGTGTGTGAGGTGGGGGGGTGTCAGCGGGCTCCAGTGGATCCAGGTTGAAGACTTCATCGGTCCGGACGTAAGGAATGAACTCCAGGACCGGAGGACCAGGGGGGGAGGAGGTCGGGGCCTGCTGACTCTGAACTCTGTGTCTGACAGCGGGGACGGGAGGAGAGCGCCCCCTGTGAGAGACGACAGCACGAGGCATCAGATCGGAGCAGTCAGCTCACTAAACATAAAACAACCGCATCCATCCCATCCACACTGACAGGTCTGCTGACTGGACTGGTTTATATTTACACAGTAAAAATGTGTTACATCCTCATGACTTTCCACAGATAACTGCAAGCATTTCCAGGAGGTATAACTGCTTGTTCTTTCTGAATTGTGCGTTTTGTAAAAATATAAATCATTATATTGTATTATTTCTCTGTAAATTTCTGTGTTTATTGCTCTTTTTCTCCCTAGTTTGGTGGCCTTTTGTTTATTGCCTTAAAGGCAGTCATGCTCATATGGTTCTACTGCCGTGAACTGGCTGCCGGTAATGTATGTGCAATGGTGCACGCTTGTGACACAAGGTGAATTTCAGAAAAAGCGCAATTCAATTAAAGTGTATCATTGAGGTAAGTGGACAAAGTTTTGATGGCAAAGACAGAACTTTATTTTACTAAATCTTTATAATTATGAATTCCAGGTAAAGCATCAACAGTTGGTACACCTCCAATGATTTAAGGCTAATTCATTTTGAAGCTGGTGTGTCAGTTTTAAGTTTTAAAGCATTTTGGGGGGTTTAACAGTAAGACAACTGCAGTCACAGCTGCTCACCTTTCAGTGCTGATGGCTGCAGAGATGCTATGGCCTTTGGAAACACTCTCCACCTGGAAAAGTTACAGTCATTAACACACATCCAATCACAGCTGGCAGGGACAGAAATGATCCACAGCCAGAAGAGAAAAACGACTCAATGCGTGTCAGCAAGTTAGTTCACAGTAGGGAAGTAAACAAAGGTTTGTGAATAAAAGGTTTGGCCCTCTAGAGCGTGGTTAAGGTTTAGATTTTTAAAAATGAAGAGATTCAGTATGAAGGTCTACAGTGTGAACAGAGTCAGCTGTCAGGCCTACCCTCCTGGTGGGACTGGTTCTGGTCTGTGTGGGCTTGGTGCAGAGACGAGGCTCCTGGTGCAGAGGAGGTGGGGGGTCGGTCCTGGACAGACGGGTCCTGTCCTGCAGAGCGAGGAGCTCGGCCTGCCTCTTCAGTCGACTCTCCTGTCTGTTCCTCTGCAGAGAGGCCGGGTAACGCTCCGAGGCTGGAACGAACCGATGGCTGGGCCTGGAGGAACAGGATCAGAGTAAATACTGACTTAATGTGACTGGGCTTGAAGACAATATGGAGGTTGTGGGAGAGATTCTGGATTTTGTTTTTGTTAAGAGTTTAACACTGCTGTGCATTGGCTTTCTTTTTATGATGGGGGTTGCTCTTGAAAATGACAGTGGAAGAAGTATTCAGATTCTTTAATCTAGTAAAGTAAAATTACCACACTGTACAAATACTCCTTTACAAGTAAAAGTCCTGCATTTAAAATTTTACTGTAAAAGTAAAAACTCTATGTAATAGGTGGTGGTAATGCACTTGCAAGCTGTCTTTCCAGTTGCCAACTGACTTGTTATTGAGAGTACTAACAGAGCCATTTAACCATTGGTTATGATTGTCTACCTTCTATTTAATGAAATATAAGCCCAGACCATTATTTCAACACTTCACAGTGATCATCTAAATGTGACAGACGTGTGTTTTTACCTCTGTGTGTTCCACTCTGGCTTCCTCTTGTCTCTCCTGCTCCTCTCTGTCCTGGCAAACGGCTCATACGGGTCAACTCCTCCTCCTCCTCCTCCTCCACCACCACCACCTCCTCCTCCTGGCAGACAAATGTTCTCCTTGCCTGTTCTCACCGCTCGGTTCCTGCTGTTTGGAGGATCTGCAGACAGAGAAGGAGGTGGCTGGTACTGTGCAGAGACGTCAGGAGTCTGAATTCTGTCGGCTCTGAACGGGAGAGAGGGTGCTGCTTCTACACACACACACACACACACACACACACACAGAAGATAAGTTGGGTCTGTGGCTTTTACCACATAATTACACAGTAAGCCATCAAATATTAAACCGCATCTCTTTCTGAGACACTAGGCTGAAGTTTGTCTCCATCTAAAATGTATCCAGAGTGGATAGATCTTAAAACACCAGCTTGGCATTTCAGTATGTTCGAGGGAAAAGGGGCTTTTGCAAAGTGATGACATAAACCTGCTCAGTCATGGTCGAGGGGTGTGTTAGGAAACTTATTACTTAAAACTTATTATTAAGAAAACAAACATTTATTCCATCTTACTTTCTCTGTGATCGCTCATCTTAAATGTCAATATAGCTGATCATCCAAGAGCAATACCTTAGAAAATACCTAGAAAATAGGTATACGAGTAGACAGACATCTTTATACTAGCTGCATTTAAAAAAAATGATGGCTTAGTGTGGATGTAGTCTTAGTACAGTTTCAAAACCTCATTATGCTGATGTAGAAGCAGTACTACCATTTTCCACAGCAGCAGTTGTGGCAATAGTGCTAGTATTAGCAGTATTATTAACAGTAGTAGTATTAGTGGTAGCTGTAGTTACCTGTCTGTACAGCAGTGTGTTTGTATGGGGAGGCTGAACTGCTGACCTCCTCCTCCTCCTTCAAACTCTCCTCCTCTCTGTTAACTGCTCAACACACAAACAATTAGGAGAGGCTGAAAAATGTTTTAAAATCTCTGCAAACATTATTTTGTATTTGAGTTTTTCTTCTTCACAATTGCAGCCCTTTTTCTAACACAGTTTCAAATCTCCAGGTGTATTTGTGTGTTCTCTGGGTTTGAAACCTTGAAAATGGTGATGTGAAAACTGGTGCGCATATGTTGGGAAAGATCTTTTGAAACGTTGAAACTTGAGTGTTTTTTTGAGAGCTGAGCTTCTGTGCAAAACGGCAATTTGATCTCTCACACGCTAAACGGCAGTTCAATCTGCCTGGAAAACAAACATTGGGAGAACAGTGACAAATTTTAAACTCTGAAAATGTGTTGGAGAAACACTGTAAAAAGAGGGCTGCAATTGTGAAGAAGGAAAACTCAAATACAAAATAATTCATACTCTGGTACCTAAATTCACTGACTACTTTCAGTACATTTTTCTGATAATACTTCTGTACTTTTACTTATGTAGTATTATAAATGCAGTACATTTGTTTTTACGCTGTTGATTTTCAACCTTATCTCTATCTAACTGAGTTACGGATACAGTGTGAAAAATGACTGCAGTTTTTGCAGATGAAGCTGCAAAATCTGTTGTTCTTCCGTTGCCAGCGCCGTCATTTCACACTATTAAGCTATTGTAACAATTACTTCCTAGGCTGCACACACACACAGATCCTTTTAGTAAAGGACATTGACAGAGTTCACACTGGCCTAAACAAACCACAAGCGCGCCAGATTTAGACAGGGTAGGTGTTTTTTGGGGTTCAGTTTTTCATAGTGCAATTGTTTGGGTCTGTACTACAGTAATATTGCAGTACTGCAGAAGCTTTGCTCACTGTTGGGCTCCAGTGTCTCCTGATGTCGTCCGTCATCTTGGCCTTTCTTTGGCTGCTCGGCCTGATGTCTCGGCTGCAAACACACACAGAAGTCAAACAGTGATACAACTGCATCTGTGTGTGTGTGTGTGTGTGTGTGTGTGTGTGTGTGTGTGTGTGTGTGTGTGTGTGTGTGTGTTTTGTGTCCTGACCTTGTGTCTCTCCCTCAGCGTGTTCATCTCGTACCGTCTCTCCAGCATCTCTCTCTCTAGCGCCACCCTTCTCTCTTCCTCCTCCTCCTCCTGTCTCCTCCTTGACTCCTCTCGCTCCCTCTGCCGCCGACGCTCCTCCACCTGGCCCTCGATCGCTCGCTGTGGGATGAGACGGGAGGAAGAGAGACAGTAAAACATATAGGAAGCTAAGTGATAAAACCTGTGTACTTCTCCCTCACTGCGTTCCTCCTCCCCTCTCAACCTCAACCTCCTCCTACCTGCTGCTCCAGCTGTTTGAGCCTCCTCCTCTCTCTCTCTTCTATCTGAGCAGGGTCCAGCAAGGCGGTCATGGTCCTCAGATGGCTGGTAGAAACACAAGAAAACAAAAGAATACTAACCATTTACTCAAATACATCTGGAGATAACCTGGTTCCAAACCTCTGATTCACTGCCCAGTGTCTTCTATTTGTTTGGAAACTCTAATACAGTCAGGTGATGTGCTTCTCGACGGCCCTGGTTGGAGGAACAACTGAGGTTGTTGAGGTTCCAGACTAATATGCATTTGCAAATTATGCATTTGCAAATTAGTCTGGCCATGGCAGGCTACAAACAAACCCAACTACTGTCATGATTCAAATACAAATGTTGGTGAATCCTGATTGGTGCATGGAAGTATTTGATATCACCTTTTTCCAACTGAGCCCCGCCCATTTCAAACCAGTGAGAAAAGTGGACAGAAAAAGAGAAAAAATAGTAATCTGTCATGTGAAGTTACCAAAACTGAAACCAAAAAATTGTGTTTTCATGTAATCCTTCACTGTAAGAAGCTGACTGAGAAAAAACTAGCATTCTAACATGGTTACAGTTAAAAGTGGAAACTGTGACCGGCTTGTGGTCCAACTGGTGTTTCAACTCAAAGTCAAGATCATCATAATAAAATGATATACACATACACAGTAAAGCTGTTCATACATTCAGCAATCCACTTGTACCTCATCTTTCACCCCGTTCTCCTACCTGGCTCTGGTCGGGTACCCGCTGGTTGTATCCACACTGGCTCCCCCGACACTCTCTGCTCCACAGCTGCTCATGGCCTCCCAGACCAGGGACAGGCTGGACGAGGGCTCCCACTCCCCTCGCTCAGAGCCATTGGATGGGACTCGGGGTGGAGGTGGAGCTGATGGAGCTGCATTCTGGACAGGAGGCCTTATCTGCAGAGAGTCAAAGTGTGCGGCCCAGAGCTCGTGGTCCTCTGTCTGCAGAGACACGTTAAAAAACAAACTCATGAACAGAAAAACAGATAATCACGACTTTAACATGAAATACAGAAGTACGTAATTGACCATTAAGTGTGAATTACAGAATCTCTCCTGTTTGGTTTCTACTTTGTATCTACTGTACGTGTCTTGCTTAAGCTGTGTCTCTACTGTACCTGGCTCTGCAGCAGTTTCTCTCGTCTCCTGCGTTCAGTCGTCTCCTCTCTCTGTCGGTCCAGCTCCTCCAACCAGCGTCTCTTCTGCTCCTCTCTTCTCTCGACATTCAGCATTTCCTCCATTGGAGTGACCTCCTACAGAGACAGAGATTTTTATAACATTTAAAAAGAAAAGAAAATATAAATGTTTGTTTTTTGTTGAGACAGTCAGACGCTTTCATTTAACACCACGTATTTTTTAAACACTTTCTGTGAAATCATAGGAGCAAAATTATTTAATTTCTAAATTCTTTGGGGTCAAAAAAGGTTCAGTAATTCCTTAAACAGCTGATCACTTTAGTTTTTAGCAAATGTTACTCAAAAAGGTGGAAATTTTCTTGCAAATAATCCACATTTGGTACTCTAGCGAGTATTTCCAGCAGCAGGAAGGTGTTTGTGGGATTGAGTTAAAATAAATTACAGTGTGTGTACTCATGGTAACATTTCACCCAGTGCATCAGTGTGGTTCACTGACGTGTTTTTAATATTTTTTGGACAACTATGGCACAGATGAATAAGATATATCAGACTCTGGAAACACAGCTGTCTAGGCTTGATCAGCTTTGTGTTTACCTGAATGAATACTTAATCCAAAGAAGGAAAAGCTGCTCAGTGTGACAAAGACTTTTACTTCACAGGTCATATTTACCCCAAGTCTGAGGCTGGATCTGATGGCTGCAGGCTGCTCTCTGTGGCTGATAGAGCTCTGAACAGATAAAACACTATCTCTGTCCTCCTCAGCCTGAAACATACACATTAACAAAGATTGTGAAATGTTTTATGAAAGGAAAAATGTTTCCAATCTGTGGTTTCTTAAACCAAACACTGTCCATCAATAGGTGTGTCACTGTTTTGTTTTCCAACCTTAAGATAAAATGACGTCTTGCTATATTTAACGGACTGCATCGGTGAACATGTTTTGTTGTTGTCTTCATTGTAAAATATTCAACACAAACTCCAGAAATGTTGTACTACTGTTTCTCTCACAGTGGAAAAAGAAAACAGACTATGAAAAAAGAGCATTTCTTCTTTAATTCAGATGACAGCATGAAATATTACCAACAAATTTGCACATTGATTAATACTAATCAATTCTAACTAGTTTTTACAAGTTACTCAAAACGATTTTGTACAAGATTAACACAGTTTCTTACCTTTTCTGACATTTTGTGCAAACTTATAATACTGAACAGTTATATGGAGACAAAGGTATCAGCACCACATTTTCATATGAGGAACAATTGCTGTTTTTGGGTGATTTTATTCCCACAGTGACGAAAACAACCAACAAAGAGAAACTCTAGAGATCAAAGGTGAAATACCTGTCGTACCTGGAGTCTGCCAGCGGCCGATTGCTGCTGCTCCTGCTGCTGCTTCAGAGCCACCTGCTCATCTAACACACAAAATCAAAAACTCATTACTTTAACTGCTGAACCCAATCATTTTTATCATCGACTGTATCCTATAAGTACTGTTAAATATTTTAGTTGGGTCAAAAATGATAGCAGTGTCATCTATGTCTAGCTGATATTGCTCAACCTCGCTCAGTAGTTCCAACTGCCTTTAACACATTAAACCCTTGCTGTATTTAAAGTTCTTATTTAAAACTGCTTGTGTGTGTTTACCTAGTTCTCTTCTCCACTGAGCCTTCTTGGCGTCGATGCTCTCTCTGCTGTCTGACTGTCGCTCCTCCATCCAGCTGAACAGACATCCCGACAACCTAAATAACAGCAGCAACATTCTGCTATAATATCATTTTAGAAATGCAGATTCATAAAAACACATCAGCACACTATGGGGACATAAGGGACCTGACCTCAACTAATACTGCTGAGAACCAAATGGGTTAATTGTGAGAATGAATGTCTCTTAACCAGCAAACTTTCCAAATCTTTTTAGTAATTTTTATTGACTAAAGAGAAGTCTTTTTATTTTTATATTTTATATTTTTTATAAGTTATTTCGTCCTTGTACTATTCCTCTAGAGGACAGAACCAGAATGCAGCAGTAAAAGGCGGATCTCTGTTGTATCTGTACATCATACAAAACACCACACACTTTTTGTGTGTTATAATACAGTGAAGATATTATAGTGGAATATGGGTCTGGTCTTACTTTAGGGTGAAAGAATAGTAAAGTATCACCAGTGACCTCTGACCCATACCACAGTTTGGTATTTGGTATTTATGGTGATCTAAGAGAAACTTGACTCCCATGACTAGAAATTGGCCAAATGTAAAATACATTTATTTTTATCAGAAAAATAAATATTTTAATGTTTTCTTTTTTCTGCCTGCCACACACGTGTCTACAAATTGAACACATGCCCATTGTTGTAAGCTCCTCACCTGCTGTCTTTATCCTGAGAGCTTTGAGTTGTATCAATTCCTCCTCCTTCTCCTGTCTTTATTTCTTCCCCTCCTCCTCTGTCTTCCTCCTTCCTCTTCCCTCCTCCTTCTCCTCCATTAATTGAGGAGTCAGATTTTGAGCCTGTTTGATTTCCAAACAGAGAAAAAGAAATTTAGTTGTACATTATATTGACAAGGAGGAAAAGTCTCTCTGTGCTGTAGTCCTGGTCTCTGCTAACTGTCATTCAGTGACAGCAGCAGACCGCCACTATCAGTGTTAATACTACCATCACTACCACTGCCCTGCGTCCTGTGGTCCTCTGGTGGGTGCTGGCCATTGCTGGAGGTCTGGACTGTGTTGAGGATCTGCTGTAGCTGCTCATTAGTCAGACACACCACGCTGTCCTTCAGTCCTGCGTCCCCACTGTCCTTTAGTCCCACCTTTCCACCAGCTCGTGTCCCAGTGTTCTGAGGCTGTCCTGTTTTCCCATTGGCTCTCAGGGAGCCAACAGTAGTGCTGTCTTTGTGTCTGCCTGACTTCACCTTCAGCGCGCGCACACACACACACACACACACACACACACACACACACACACAGCAAGTGAATTAGCTGTCAGAAGATAGAGGGTCTAGAGTAAAACAAAGAAATGGGATGCAGCATCACACTTACCTTGGCTACAACTTTGATGCTGCTCCCTTTGTGATGCTCATGTGTCCTCAGTGATGTGAGAGTGGTGTTCCTCCCCCCAGTGGTGTCAGTGTTGGAGGTGAAGGAGGCGGCTGCTCCTCCTGCCTTGCTCTTGGTTTCTCTGTGCCTCCCCGCCTGCTGCCGGGATGGATGCTCCTCTACCTCCTCCACACAGGACGGTTGCCTGGAGCTCAAGATGTTAGCTGCTCTGGGCCTGCTGGACAGCTGCTGGGATTAAGTTAAATTGGATCAGACAAAACTATAAGAGATAGTTATATGTTTTCCTATCAGCATTATTGTCTATTAGAAACATAAACGTCTTCTGTATACTGCAATTTGTGGCCAAAAGTATGTGGTCACCCAGCTGCTTTAATGTGTAGAAATGTAAGGGTCAGGCTGTAAGGATGATTCCTACCTTTGCTGGATTCTTCTCAGCGCCTGCAGTGGAAGAAAGACATGACCATCAGCAGCCATGAATATTACACCACACACACACACACACACACACACACACACGTTTGTACAGCTATACGTGTGAGGACATTAATTGACATAATGTGTTCCCTTGCCCCTTACCCTAACTTTAACCTAAACTTAATTCTAACCTGAACCTTAAAACCAAGTCTGAACCTTCAAACAGTCTGTTGAAGGTGTCTCAGAAAGTGAGGACCAAATTGTTGAATTGTACAACTGTAAACAAAAAAAGGTGTACTGTAATACTTTCTTATGACCTGCATAGATTTGATAGGTGAATGCTATCAAAATAACTAAAAGCTATTTAAAAAGCATTATTTAAAAAAAAGCTTTTTTCCGTGTTTTTTTTTTTATTCAATAGCAGTATCTATTTAAATGTAAAGTGTTTAACAATTAGCAAAGCTAAAACATATTTAATTTTAAGATAAAGTATAACTAAGTGTAAATGAAATACAGTTTAACTCACTAAAGTCAAAATCATTGTTGTGAAAATTATCAGCAATTTTTTTCTGTCAACATATTATTTCAGCAAAGATCAATTTAATACATCATTTTTTAAACTGAAAGTAAGGCCGTGATCAAAAAAGCAAATAAGTGAAACTAAAGATTATGAAAGCCAAATGGTCTCACCATGACTGAGTAAAATCAACCTGGGTTTTCCATTTTCAAGTTCAAACAGCAAGCCGTCTCTGTTCACAAAAAGGGGAAATATCAGAGCAAACAGCAGAAACACAACAACATAAAAGTAGTATGCAAACTGTACATTTGATTGTATTCTGTATTATGTGTAAATTACCAGCCCCTTTAATGTTTTCAATTGTATAATTGTGTTTTTATTGTGTTTATGTTTCAATGCTGTCTTGTCTTCCTCTTGTGGGACAATGATGAGCTAAACTGAACAGGCAGGTCTGTGAGTAAGAGCTGGACACAGCATTAAGAGAGCGCCGTGTAACTGGAGGGTCACAGCTTTCAGTCTCTCCACAGCTGGAATATCTGTTTGTCATCAGGTATATGACTGATGTAAATTAATAAATATACCATTTAGAGTTTAAGAAACCTTTTTCAATTTTTTTTAGGATTCTTTCAGCAGCAAAACTGTTTCACTCCAGAAGGATCACACAATCACCTCATGTGTCTCTTCTCAGTCACTTGGGCACAAAGATACATAATTGCCTGCCTTTGTTCTTAATTACGAAATTGCAGTTTGCTTGAAAATAGAGTTTGTAGACTTTGTCTTTGTGACATTGAGATATGGAGACAGAACAGCACGTACTGTATCATGTTGCCAGTTGCTGAGCAGCACAGCAAAACTCACACAATGGGTAAACAAAGACAATATTTAACAACGTTAAAGATTCACAATAATTACTCTTTCTGGCTTGTGAACTGGCTTTGCTTGGTGAAAATACTGCTAAATACTGCATACTACATTAGTGACATGTATTATGTCAGTGAAGTGTCTGTGTTTGTATTTTACTTTTTACTTTTTTTTTTATTAGTGTTTTTCTTGTTTTCAGAAAACTCTAGTTAGATGAATGTTTACAGCTCATTATAGTTTGACTTTGCCTTCATCTCGTCGACCAATTATAACATACAGCAAAAGCTCTGTGGGTTAAAGGCTGGATCACAACAATAACTCGTTTTTATCATTTACGCTGTGCACGTACGACCAGTAATGTTGCGTGATTCACGAAAAGCTCTTGTTGTTGGTCGCAAACCAACGCTACATAATAATCCCATTTCACTGCGACACATTGGGCCAATATGTTAGCCTAGCTAACAACTGGTAATTTGAGAAAAACAGACTCACCCGAGATTCATGCCGACAGAAAATATTTACCGAAATGGTGGCACGTTCACCGACAAGCCCCATAAAATAGAGCCAGTGTACAGTAATGATGAATAACTTAATAAAAGCGTTTCTGTCCAGCTCCGGACTGCCCGCTCCTCCAGGTACACGCCAGTTCCTGGTTGTTAAATTGTGTACGTTGGTTGCTGACAACGACCAACAACGGCTTCACCGATTGGCTCATTCTGCGTCACTGTGGCGTCAACGGCCAATCAAACGTCTTCATTTGGACGTTTACGTTAGAAGATGTTGCGTTCAGGGCGACTGGGAATTTATTTAAAACGACTGACAATGAGCCAAAATGTAACAGATAGCCGCTACTAACGTTACTACTACTAATACTATTCCAAAATAATACAAATAAACAGATGCTAAGTGTATACTTTTTGTTCAAATATGTGTTGGCCAGTTTTCCAGTGTAGCTAATGACTTCATTTTATTTATTTCAATTTTAAAGGTAAAGTCTTCTTTTATCTGTTTCCAACCTCTTTAGAACCTCTTTCACCACTTAAAGCAGGACTTTTTCTTTAGACTAAGTGTGGTGTTAACTGAACCGTCCTTCTCCCTCAACATTACTGCTGTGAGTGCAGCATGGAGGCCTAACATTTGGATAACAAAGTCCCGCAGCCCGTGGAGGAGGAGGAGGAGGAGGAGGAGAGGAGGAGGAGGAGGTATGGTTAAGTAGGCCCGGCAGCAGGCTGTAGGTGGCGCCAAAGCGTCGCAGTCATGCAGATGAAGTGTAGCAGCCTGCCTTCGCTCCGCTGTAATGACGTTAGCCTCTTGGATGGTTTTTCCGCCGTTAACGAGTGCGGACACCGGGGACCGACATCCATGAACCGCTCCGGTTTTTGAAGCGCGACCGCCGTGACCTCCGCGGAGTCAGCTCAGCGGACCCCCGGCGACCCCCACGGTATGTTGTTATTGTGACAGCTGGGCGCCGCTAACCGGAGAGAGACTGCGTAACGTCAAACCGCGGCGCTAGCCGCTCAGCTAGCGTTAGCGCGCACGGCTACTTAAACGGCGGTTAGTGTCGAACAAACGTCCGCGTTGTCCGCCAGTGTCCGGGACACCGAGCCGCCGCCGGGGCCGAGGGACAGGTCCGCGGCCGGGTGACACGGAGAGCTGTGGAGTTTACTTTCATTCTGAGGTGGTTTTTAAAACGAGTGTCGCCGACTCCGCGAGCTAGCGTGTTGCCAGGCTAAGGTCAAGAAGCTGGCCGGTCCGACAGCCCCCGCCGACTAACAGGTACCTGTGAACGTGTTGTGTGGCAGCCAGACACCCTGCCGCCGGTCCGCAGACACACCGGCTCACGTTGTGACCGGGTGAACACCGGGGCTGGCGCCGTTTCTAAGATTCAGAGGTGGGTCCGTAAAAGTTTCATTAGCGTGGAGCTAGCTCGGTGGGAATGTAAGTAAGGTGTTAATGGAGGTTGTTGTTCCGTGGATTCAGGTGGACTGCCTGGGGTGATGCACCGTGGCAGCTTATCAGCAGTAACTAGGTTGTTATTACTACATGACAGGTTGAAGGTGGAGGTTCGGTGGCTTTTGGTCGGTTTAATTAGGTAGCTTCAGCCGCACTGGGTGTGATGATGACCACGCTGCTAGTCGTGTTTATTTGTTGTCATACAACTGCTGCCGGACTACCCCATCACACAGCTCTACAAACGACCGTGGTGTCAGTAAATAAACACACTGCCAAGCGTCAGTGAGGTACGTCTCCGGTTTGACAGATTCGTGACTGTTGGGGTTTACGGAGGATCTGATGGGGTTTTTTGTTTTTTTTGGCCTCTCTGCAATGCTAAATATCGAGCTGAAAACAGCGAGTCTTTCGTCTGTCATCCACATAAAGTCAGCGGGGTTCACTTATGATCGATGGTGATGGCTGTATATCAGTATTGTCAACATTTGAGGGGAGAGGAAAAAAAGGTTGCTTCCTCTCTGTCTGCCTGGTTTCTCTCACCATCAGTGGATGTCAAGGGCATGTGTCCAGATCTCCACATTTAAAGGTTTGGGATTATAATCACTTGAAATTTCTATTGAAATATAGTTTGCTTAATACCAGTAATCAGTATGGTAGTTACAGAATTATTACATGTTAAATTAGTCCCGTTTTGTGCGCCTCTTTTTCTTCTATCTGGATACAAAATTATTCTATCCTCTGCAAAATATTTACTGAGCCCTCACAGCCATAAATTCAACTACTCAAACATGTTTGTAGAATTTAAGTCATTGAAATAATTTAATTGGTGACCCAAAAACACTCGATTTCATTTAAAAAAAAAAAACTGAAAGTCACTAATTCTCTATTCTCTAGTATTTTTAACATTGAGTCTGGTTTAATGATTTGGTTTAGTAATGATGTGTATGGAACAAAAGTTGTAGATTCGGGCTTGTGTGAATGTTGGTGAACAGGGACTACTATTAATGACAGAGGTCTGTTGTGCTTGTTGTGAGTGGTTTAGAAGAGGGTTTAACTTGAGTTCATTATCCTAAGTGAACATCAACAACTCTGTTGTTTGTGTGTGAAAGTCTTATCAAGCCTAGTTTCTGCTTATGGAAAAAACGTTGTCCAACATGTTTTTAGATACAAATCGGGCTGGCAGTGCTTGTTGCATATCTCCTTTTTTTTGCTTTTGTGGAAAGTTAGACATTCTGAAGTCAACTTAATTTCCTTGTATCTCAATTTTCTATTCAATGGATGCACCTTGACCTCTCTTATCCCTTTTATCATTTCAACAAAGTGGAGATGGAGAAAAATTTCCTTCTCCAAACTCTCAATTTTTTCTCCTGCATTGCTGCACTGTCTTTTGCAGAATGTAAACAAACCTCAGTCAGGTTTGGCGTCTGTACCCCAGCATTTCCTGTGTCGTCAAACTATAAGAAAAAATTATGTGTGACAAAGTTGGGTCGGCTTGCTGTATAAGTATAATTTAGGCTTTAGTCTATAATTTGATAATTAAGCCTTTTCCAGGCACCCAACCAACATCTGGTTGGTACTCCATTCATTTTAAAGCAAGGACGCAGGAAAATGTTGTACCTTTTGGTTTGATATGGGTTCAGTGAAGAAGGACAGGTAGGTTAGCTGGCTAACTTTGGGCTTAATCTTGCTCCATATTGGTTATAAGTAGTGGTTAGGTTCCATAGCAGTAATTCGTACAAGCTCCTGCTGCATATAGAATTAGCTCTAATAGTTTGATAAGAAGTCTCTTGTCTGTTTTACTTGTATTCTACCAGTGCAGCCCTCATCATAGGGTGACTTGATGAATAGAAAGTCTTTATGGAAGAAATCAGATGACAGTTTCACATAAATGACAAGTATTCCCACCGTGAGGTAATGACAGGCAGTAATCATATTTTTAATTGAAAAACGGAAGACGATGTTCATATTGAAAATTAGCTCCTAATAATTTATTCACACACATCAGTCACACAGTCCTCTCTGCAGTTTGTCTACATCATCAGCTGCTCCAACCTATTAACATGTTAAACATGTTTATACACTTTATTAGGTACACCTGTAAAATCTAATGCAATCCAATACAGCTCAGCGATAAATTCTACCTTTACACAATAATGTTCAGTTTTGATTCACACTGTCACAGAGGTATTAATTCAACTATATGTATATTATTTAGGTTGTAGTTTGCATTGGTGTTGAACTGGACTGCATTATATCACAAGGTGTTTCTAAAGTTTTGCCCTTATATTTACAAAGATATACCAATGCCGCTGTTTTAACCAATAACTTTAAACTTGTTATGAGTGTACGTGCCTCATTGACATGAACAATGTCAGCTGACTGACATTTCGTGACTTTTGGTTGCCGTGGTAACGCCACACTCGTAGATTTGTGGTGAGAGAGGAGCCCAGATGATAGACATGTGTGGTCTTCGTGGTTGTTTTGACTGATCTGAGTTGTTGTCTCACTCAGATGATTGTTGATAGGACGGCTTGTTCTCCTTGTTTTGTGTGTGTGTGTGTGTGTGTGTGTGTGTGTGTGTGTGTGTCGCTCAGCAGCTGTTGAGTTCTGTCAGGGGACATGGGCAGCAGCTGTGTGTGTGTCTTTTGTGTTTTTCCCAGTCATAGTTTGTGATGTTTGAGACTGACAGATGTGTTTGAGGTTTTCTCCCACAGGTCTGCATGATATAGAGAAGGAGCTGGATCTCTTTTCCTTCACTACTTCCTCCATTCCTTCCCTGCTTCTTCATGTCCATCATTATCTCATACTTTGTTTACTTGCTTCCTTTGTCCTACAATACCTTCTCCTTTCCTGTATTAGTCCTTCTTTTACTCCACTACCTCTTACGTTCCTTTTATTACCATCTCCCCTCATGATCGTCCTTTCTTCACTCCCTTTCTTTCCCTGCTCCTTGTTCCCTATTTATCTCCTTTCCTTCATTACTCCCTCCGTTTCTCAGTTCCCTTCTCAATCCCTTACATTCCTTTTACTACCTCCTGTCCTTCCTTCCCTTTCTCATTTATTCATTACTTCCTCCTTTCTTTGACCACCTCCTCGTAATTGTCTATTAACCCAGGTCTGTATTTTCTTTTCTTGGTGTTTGTGAGTATCCCAGGATAGTGGTGTGTGAGTGTGTGTCAGCAGTAGCTACCTCCAGCCCTTATTTTGCATCATTTAGCCTGGTTATGCTACGCTTCACTAATGCAACCACTCAGCAATAACACACACACACAAGCTGCTGAGTTCAGACATCATGATGATGATGATGATCATGACGATGATGATGCTGATGATGATGCTGTCTTGGCTCTTGCCCCTGTGTATTGAATTCTTGGATTTATCTTGAGCACTGAATTCATCAGATTGGAAAAGCACAATGCTAGGATTTAGATTTAGAACAATACCACCAAGAAACTGATGATTATAACGAAAAATGGCATGTCATGACAGTTTTTGATTTAGATTATTATATCTGTAAAGTATTTAATTTGCACTCAGTAAAAATGTTGAAATGCTGGTTTGAGAGTTATTTCTTGCTGGAGTTGGATCTTCCATATGCATCTAACGTTATCATGCATGTCCAATTTACCACTGACGTTTCAGTTTTCCTCACTTGATTGTTACACGTCTTCTTCATGCAATATTCAGTTATGGTCCATTATAACAGACAGGAAGCACTTTTTCACTTGTTCATCAGTATCCTCACAGTCCCATGTTTGTTTAGTGTTGCTTGTGTTTCCTGTTGGAGCCTTCCATCCATTTTCTGCTGCTCATTTGGATCCGGGTTGAGTTATCAGGAGGCTAAATGAAGGGGGATGGTGTTTTTTCAGTTCAGGCGGGATACATTAGCCCTCCAGTGTGGATGAGGGCACTAGAAGTCTATGTAGGGTTGAAGCACACGCTAAATGTTGCCTCTGAACAATATAGGATGGATGATGAAGCCCTAGGGGTGGTTGCATCAACCCTTCTTGAAGCCAGATTAAAAACTCATCAACAAGTGAAAGGAAAGACGAGAGGATGTCCAGTTCAGCTTTTGTTGACGTGTTAATGTGTCCCTCAATATGTTTGCGTCTTGAGTAAATTTTCACTTGTGTATACACAATGTTGTTGACCTGACAGATTATAATCTGATTACCTCAAGTGATTTTAAATGCAGGTGGAACTGGTGTCTTTCTTGATTGTAAGCACATTTGGTCAACTGTCCACTGAAATAAGTGAGTGTTTACCAGGTGAGAGACACCTTTTGCAAACAACTGATGCAATTCATGAATCAGAGTAGTGCTGAAACAGTAAACTGATAAATATTAATTGATTTGAATGAATTTGGTACATAATTGATTAATCTACCAAGTAAAAAAAAAAACAAACATCTGGTCACAGCTTCTCACATGTGAGCACTTGCTTCTTTTCTCTGAGTTTAAAAATATCAGATTGGGGTTTGTAAACTTGAGGTGGGCATGTGTCATTTGTTTAAATATTTAATTGACTTAACAATTCATTGATTCATTGCAAAAATATATGTAGATTAATCTAATGAAAGAGACTAGTTCTTTGTTTTGGTTATTTGTATTTTGTTTTCTGCAAGACATGTTTTCTAATACTTTTTTGCCTTTTTGGCAATTTGTCTTTATTGGACAGTTTAAGTAGAATTACAGGAAACATAACAGGAAAAAGTTTAGTGGATGACATGTAGCAAACGTCTTTGGCTGGACTCCCTAACCAGGGATGTCTTGATTAAGTGGTTTGTGTCTGAGAACTGTTCAGGTATATCTGTTTTTTCTCCTGGTGTTTGCCACTTTTTAACCTTCTGTTATACTCCAAGAATTTGTCCAGGAGAAATCTGTTAATGTACATCCAAACTGCAGTAAGCACCTGCAGCTCTTCAACCCACCCTAATCCCCTCACTGTGTAAAAAGGAAAAAAGAAAAAGAGACAAATAGAGAGAAAATGGTCAGGACTAACAGTGGTAGTAGTTGCAACAATTTTAGTAGTTCTGTCTAGTGTGGCTGCAGTAGTAATAATTGAAGCTAAAAACTGATGAGACAAGTACAAATGAGACAAAGAAATCTCAAGTTGTTAAAAACATAAATACCTGGTTGGATAAAGGTAGAGATGTCCCGTGCCAATCCTGTTTCAGGACAGCTACAACTGTTATTTCAATGGGTCAGTCACATATTTGATTAACATTAAGGTAAATATAATTTTTAGATCAGACTCTGTATCAACAGATACCCTATGTTAGAGGACTAACGATTTGGATCAGAATCAAAGCCAAAACAACTTGACCTGGATCCTACCCTGAAGGGTTGTTTGCTGTTATTGGAAAGGAGGGTACAGTGTCTTTCTTTTGCTTTTATTATTACTTTGTTGATGTTCACAGAAAGGACCTACCAACATTGTTGTGTCCGGGCTTTGATGTGGTGGCTGTACAGAAGTTTTTGGAATCCTACAGAATGTTTTCAAAGTCAGACATTGATATGCAATTCAGTAGTGGTGTCTCCTCTCACTTAAACTACTCTACCAGGCACACACAGAGGCTACTCATTGCCAAACTATGCACTCTTACTTTTAGATATTCATGGGAGTCCTTAATTGGCTCTATCTCTGACTTACTGAAGGACAGGAGGATTCCCTCACACACACACAGTCCTTCAGTCAGAAATAGCAGCTTAATCAGTCTGACGGTGTCATAGAGCTGTAGTGAGCCCACAGCTTTGTTCCAGTGATGGCTGATGATGTAAACTATGCTCACATAGATCCTCTAAGCTGATTGGCTGGCTGCTCAGGTCATTCACCACACCTGGCAGGACACAGGAGGCCGATTAGAGATTGGGTTGTTTGTCTGTTTGTAGGCTCCTGCATTGCCTCCTACAGTTTCAATCAAACAGACTTGCATCTGATCAACAGACGGTGGCATACTCGGCTGTGATGCACTGTTCACACTTGTAGGAGGTGGCGTAGGGGGAGAGTGTGCAGGAGATGTCCCTTCTTGTCAGACGACATCTTTGCGGAGCAGTGGCCAACACTGCATGGACTAGTCCCAGTTCTTAATTCCTTTTCTTTGATATTCCTGCCAACAATACTCATAACATGAAAATGTGATTATCCCCACTCCACAGTACCAAGGATTTTCTTGTATGTAAATATCTTTATGAAATTACCAATAGCCAGTCATAAATTAACATTACAGTAAATCAATATATCAGCACTGAAGTATTTTCTTTTTACTGTATGATTCTTAAATATCAACCAGCTTCAGCAGACAGAATGATTGAACAAGGGAGGAGAGGGGATGAGGTGAGGAGATTTTGGAGAGGGATGATGAAAACAGGAGGAGGAGGAGGAGGAGGAGGAGGAGGAGAATGATGGTATAGGAGAGAGCAGGGGGGAGGGCAAGTCGTCCTTGACTTTGCCCTCTACCAGCGTATTCACAGTCCTCTGCATCACACAGCATACAGGACGCTGCCTGTTGGAAACACACACCTGTTGTCTTTGTGCCAGGAATTCACTGGAGACACACATAGATTCAATAGTAGAGACAAAACCACCGTACAGAGGCGTTACCAAGCACCAGCTGTTCTCTGAATACCCCAATACCTACTCTGTGGGCAGATACTTTTAGATCTGAACCATGGATAAAACTAAAGTATTATTTTTCATTATTGGTAAATCAGTCTGTTTTTTTTAATTATCCAGTTAACCCTTTAGTAGAATTGGGCACTATGATGATATATATGTGTGTGTGTGTGTGTGTGTGTGTGTGTGTGTGTGTGTGTGTGTATATACAGTTTGAGTTAGATTATTAAAATTTTGTCAAAACTCTGCTGAAAGTCCATGCAAAATTCACAGTGGTGCTTTAATACTAACATCAGCAGGCTAACATATGCACAGTGATAATGCTAATATGTTGATGTTTAGCAAATATAATGTTCACTTAGTTTAGTGTGTTAGCATGCTTACATTTGCGTATTACCAAATTAGTCTCTACTGGAGACCGTGAATGTCTGCACAAAATGTCACTGCAATTCATCCAACAGTTAAAAAAGCAAAAATGTCAACCTATTAGAGGCGCTCGAGGCTGGGGATCACCAAAGTCAGCAGGATACATGGTCTGGGCACCATGAGTGTTTGTACAAACTATTGTGCTAATCATTAAAGTAGATGTTAAGATATTTCATAGAATTTGTGAAAACTTGACCTGCTTTGACTTCACAGAGGCGGTGTACGTGTTCATATTTTGAAGTGTTGGATAGATGGTGTTTGTGTGTGTTGTTGAGTGCAGGGGAATGTTAGAGGTCATGGATCATCGGGGTGATTTCACTGATCCCAGAACAGATGTGACCTGATGTTTACTGTTTGCTGCTAACTTTAGAATTCATTGCTCATGGGAAACACTGTTTACCCTGTGTGTGCGTGTGCGTGCGTGCGTGCGCATGTGCGCCAGCCTGCATCTGGGGCTCATGCGTGGTCAAGCTTGGATCGTGACTTGAGATCAGACTGCTAGATGAATTTACATCAAGGCTAAATACGTGCACTGTGCTGTGAGCAGTCGTGATCAGAGCTTGTGATGTGGGCTCAGTGCGAGTGTGTTTTTGTACAACAGGAACAGTGTAGTTAAAGGCAATTCTTACCTTGATGACATGTTGGAGGTTTGAGGTTTTTAGTAAGCGTCTTGTGCGTGCATATAAGCAGCTCACTTGTCGACAAAACATTTCTAAATCATAAAGAGAATTGAGTTTCCATCCAACAAACAGCCAGTTACTGACAAAATCACAACAAAAGCCGGTGCAGTTGCTAGACACTTAATTAATAGGGGGCACTGAATAGTAGTTTAACTTGTTGTTCATGGCCAACATTTTTCAACATGGTGGTTAAAAACAAGGTCTTGTTTTTGTACTGTTACAAAGCAGCATCCCTCGGTTTTGTGGGGCAGTTCATCCCCTTTCTTGTGGATTGTGGCCATTCAATATACATTATTTGCATGATGTAATTACTTCTCTATATAGTATTTTTCATTGTTACTGGCAAAGTCTACTTTTCCCCTGTGGAATACATTGCATTCCACTGAATATCCAAACAAGGGCTGCAACTATGTAAAATGTAAAGAAATAGCAAAAAATGCCAGAGCCAAAAGTGAAATAAACTTTGGGCTGGGTGAAATAACGACATTACTTGTTTTATGCAATCAAGATTCAAAAACCAAAAGACATTTATTACTACCTCAAATGACAAAAAAAAATAGCAAATCGTCACATTTGACAAGCTGGAACCACCTGAAATGTTAAGGATTATGAGGACTAAGTTACATTTTCTGGACACATGAATTTGACATAATCTGCAAAATGTGTCAGCATATCAGAGCTGGTTCGTATGGAGGCTGGGTTTGGTGTTAACCCATTATTTTGAGCCCACATTGTGACATCAACAGTGAGTGTCATGCCTCACTACAGCATTGACAGTGACCAGATAATGCCTTCAGAAACACACACACACACACACACACACACACACACACACACAGGCAGTGATATCATTAATGGGCCTGTTCTGTATTTCAATCCTCTTCTTTGTTCCATTATTTCTTCCATTCTTCTTCTCTTCTCTAATCCTTTCTCATCATGTCTTCAGGCAGGCGATGATGAGTCCCTTTGGGGAAGCTCTGAGGTAAACCATGGGAAAAAGCTAAAAGTGTGTTGACACCTGATCATTTCATAGTGATAGTTGGTAACATGATTTAAAAACCATGGGTATTAATCTGCTGCTACAACAGCGTCGACTTTTCTGAGGAGGTTTTCCACAAGATGTTGGACGCTTGCTGCAGGGATTAACTCCCATTCAGCCACAAGAGCATATCTGAGGTCCAACACTGATGCTGGGTGACAAGGCCTGGCTCACGTTTAGCGTCCCAGTTCATATCAAAGGTGTTAGATGGGGTTGAGGTCAGCACTCTGTGCAGGCCAGTCCAGTTCTTCCACACTAAACTGGGAACATTTAATTCATTTAATTTATTTATTTTATTTGAGGTTATTCATCTTCTCTGATAAATTCAAATGATTTTAGAAACAAGCTCTATTGCATTTGTGTGGTGTCTTTAGCTGATTGATGTGGTAATAAAAAAAAAAATCTGGTTTTGTACTTGATTGTTTCGTCTCCAGTGTCATTGTTTCAAATGCTAATCATTTATAATTGTGTTTTTTATTTAAATGTTACTCAGACAGATAGGCTTTGATTTCATTCTGTGGCTCATTGTATTTGTGAAAGTGTGTGCTCACAAAATATCCTCTCAGATTACTGATGATGTTCAATACAGCCCCAAAGGGATACAATACAGTTTCAGTCATCAGTAGAGAGCTGGAAGGACATCTGGGAGCACTACAACAAAATCATGGGCTGTGTATTGAACAGATTACAAAGTGTGTTCCTGGAAGTCAATACTTTGATTGCTTAATATTTCCCTTTGTTTAGAGTGGCTCTCCAAACATAAGCTTAGTTAAAGTTAAAAGGAGTTAAAACCTTTTCACTGTGAAACAGGACTCAAAAAGCAAAACTTGTGTGTAAAGGAAGTGTTTTCTGACCCTGGCAGTGCGACAGTGCCTTACTCATTGAGCTATGTAGAGAATCAAAATATGTGTGTGTCTGCATTTGTGTATGTCCTCTCTCTCTCAGTGTGTGTGTGTGTGTGTGTGTGTGTGTGTGTGGGGGGGGGCTGTCGTGCTGAAACATTTGATGTCAACTGTTTGTGGCAACATGCCCAGAAAACCGTGTGTGTCTGTTATTTTTAAAAAGCTGCCTGGTTCAGACTCCCTTAGCTCAGAATTGTTGTAAATGAGAATGTGCTGAAGGATAACACAATGTAACATAATGTGCCAGGGATTTTCTCCCCCCAAAATTTGTCTTCTCAGTAGAGATGTTCTGTTACAATTTTTTTTCCTTCCCAATAACGATTTTGATAGCTGAACTAGCATATCGACCAACACAGAGTAGCGATCCGATACCAGTGCAAGCCTATTGGTTTTACTGTATGTGGCTGAAAAATCAATGGATGCAGCTTTAAATACACATTAAACAATTGAACTTAACATGGTGTCATTTCCTCTCTGTACAGGAAGTGGTGACCCTGCCTAAGTGACACCCTGCTTCTCCTGCCCTCCACCCAACTCTGCCCCCCCACCCCCTGTCCTGATTGGGTCTCCGTGCTGCCGGCGGTGGATTGGAGCACTCTGATTGGAGGCTTTGCGAGGTGGTTTTTCGGTCTGGCGCCGCCTCCCCCCGGGGCCGGCGTGCGCTCCCAGCAGCCTGTGGTGCCCTGTGCCCCCCCCTCCCCGTCACTGCACACCAGAGCCCATGCCCAGGGTAAGACCAGGACCGTCTGGATTTATTACAGGGGAGAACACCAGAGGACAGGAGTAGTTTGAGGAAAGATGTTTTTTTTTTTTGTGTGTTGGAGGTTTCATCTTTAACCTTAAAGGGATCATTCCAATTTTTTGAAGTGGGGTTTAATGAGGTACTTATCCATAGTCTGTGTATTACCTACAGTAGATGGCGGTCAGTTCAGCTGCCTGCTTCCCCAACTGGGGGCGTACCGACCGCCATCTACTGTTGGTAATACACTGAATATAGATAAGCAATGTTAAGGAGATAGTTCCGCTTTTTTGAAGTGGGTTTGTATGAGGTTCTTAACAATAACTGAGTGTCAAAGACTCTACTAGGTTTTCTTGTTTTTTTGATCAAATAGTAATCTGCCCCCATGTGATAAACCCTTCTCTCCACTGCAGGAGGAGGCGCGGTGCGTCCGCCAGGAGCCATGTGCCTCCCTCACACCAACAACATGGACAGCAAGCTACAGGGGGCGGGGCCAGGGGGAGGGGCTTCACTACGACCACGAGCAGGAGGCGTTCCACTGGAGCCCTTCATACACCAGGTGGGTAGGAATGGCGTCTTTCAGAGAAGCTTAAATAAGAGTTGAGCTCCATGTTGATTATATGAAGCTCTGTTTTTATCAGAGAAAACACTTTCACACTCAAACAAAACCAGATCTAAACATCTGAAGTATTGAAAGAGATTAAGAATCAAAGTGTCTGTGTATTTGTCTTTTTATGTTGCCTGTTATGCCTGTTTTCTCTCTTAGCTGTTTAAATGTGTGTGTCTGTTTGCAGGTCGGGGGTCACACCAGTATGATGCGTTATGATGACCACACAGTGTGTAAGCCTCTGATCAGCAGAGAGCAGCGCTTCTACGAGTCTCTGCCTCCAGAAATGAAGGAGTTTACTCCGGAGTATAAAGGTCAGTCACAACTCACTGATGTTTAGTATTAGGGTAGCCATGGATATGAATATACAAGCTCACCCACCTTTCTTGTCTCACAACCCTATTATCAGATAGACCTCATCGTACCCTGTCATAGAATTGTTCCAGAGTATTTCACTGCAGAGAAACACTTTTTATTAATCATCGCATCTGACTCAGATCAGCAACAACTGTGCACTCAGTCTATCGTAACTGGAATGGTTAGTGGTTTTTGTGACAATAATTATACGAAGATTACTTGAAGCCTAAGCTTGTAGCCACTTTACATTGTGAACACGAATTCTGGTTCTTGTACTGTGTGTCAACAACTTGCTGTGGCCAATTCACCGCAGCCACGACCCAAGATTACCGATGAGTTTACTTTAAGCCTAATTCATTGTAGATGATTGTAACCCTGATTTTCCGCTCGCCGACAGTTTTCAGAGATTGCCGACAAAGCCCCGCACTTTGATAAAAATTGGTGTTCGCTTGGCGCTCACATTTCAATCACTGTGTTTTGAACCGTTCAGTGACGCGATCAGGGAGCTAATTTTCGCTGCAAATCAGAGGACAATTGTGATGCCTGATTTGCAGTCATATCCTCGGGCACCACGGGTCACAAACATTAACATTCTGGTTAAAAGCGGGTGGGTTGCAAGTAGGTGAAATAATACGTTATTAACGAGGAAAATATGAATTACATTCTCTCAAACGTGCAATCCCAGCGCAGTGTCTGTATGAGAGACTGTACACATTTACGCAGGAGACAGGAGCAGCGTAACTTTATTAATTATTTAAATCTCCAGGCAGGCTTACAGGATCAGTCAGGATCTAATGTTCATTAATGTTCTGTGTTCTTCTACACACACACACACACACACACAGTCCAGGTTCATACAGTGAAACTGTTGGGAGTGAAGCCACCGTCCTCCTGATAAATCCTGATGTTCCAAATGTTCAGAAAGTTTAATTCTGTTTCGCCTGGAGAGCTTCCTCTCTCCTTTTGAAGTTTGTAACTACAGTTTTTAGTTTTGTTGCTTACATGTCCCACAACACTTGCAGTGACATTACTTTTAACATTTTGGAAGGAAAACATCCTGTACCTTATATGGTATCGTGTCATTTCCCATGTCACTTCTTGCGCTAGACAGACCCGGTGGGGATTCCTCCTGGTGAAAGATTTTGTAATGTGTGACTCCCTGTTGCTGGTCAGCCATGTAGTGTGGAAACAACAATGACTTCAAGATTCAAGATTACAAGGCAGAAACTTGTGTAGTGTGAACAGCACAGCGATCTGACAACTTTGAAAGTCATGTAGTGTGGCAGCTGCTTTAGATAAATCCATCTAATATGACACCAGATCCACACACAATACTTACACATTTAGGTTGGTTTACAAAACAATACAATATGAAAGCAGTCCACAGTCACAATACATAAAAACACATCCTGCCACATCTATGTCAATTATGTTATCATCAGAAGATGAAAAACAGTTCAAAGAGCAGAAAACGCATTTAAAACTAGTGCGCTGAGAGGACATTAGATCTATACTTGATCTTATTTGTATTTGTCTGATTCATCGTAGGTTCAGAAGTGTTTGAATAGTAGTGAAAATTGTGTACACAGTATCTTGCTTACTGCTGGACCAAATACTTTTGTGTTAAAAAGACAATATGTGGTGGCGTTTTATTCAACTTTTGCTGCCCTGCAATGGACCCGTTTTTACATTGAGGTGTGCACAGATAAGTTTTCTGTATTTTAATGACTTTGGGTTAGAAATGTTACACTATAATGATCGATAAATCGGTTTATTGTCACGCTTTCTGATTGGACCTTTTGTTGCTTTTGGAGGAGCCCAGGTCTCTTACAGGGGAGCTCAGCCCACCGTGTGACTACCCCGTAATTCAAACACTGCTCTAAATTAATCTTTACTCCTGGCGGATGGAGCGGCAGACAGACAGACAAAAGAGAAGGACGGAAATACGGATGTTTACTGGCAGTGAAGTGTTTTTTTGCTGCTCTGCTCTTCATCACCAGGCACATACTGTAGCTGCTTCCACTGGCTTTTGCTGTAGTAACAGACCCAAACACACTTTTCAGCCAGCCTGCACACACTTCATCCTCTTCTACGAGTATGTGACCTATTTATCATTTTAGCAAACTATGTTAGAGAAGAGACAGTTATGAAAGTGGGGGGGAGAGCAGGTAACTAACAACATTAAGGATGGCTCTCTCCCATGTAGGTGTGCTTCTAAGTCATGACACTGAGCCATAAAGATTTTACGCTTGGTTGAGGTGGAGAAGTTGTTGTATTTCAGTTTTAGCAATACACCAAGTGCAATGGAAACAGACTTCCATTGCAGAGATAAAAACATCAGATCTAATCTAAAACAACAGTTTGCCTTCAGATATTCCGTAAAATCGAAACAAAAAGTTGGGGCTGACCAGAATGCTTCAAACCTTCTGCCATTGCCATGGTTATGTCATCCAAATCAGTCTTCAAATGTGGGGAATCAAGCCAGGCGCGGCTGTTTTGCGTTCCAGCCTCGAAGCGGCTGCCAGAGCTGATTGCGGCCACTCTGTATGGACCCACTAGACGTTTCAGAAGCGTCCCAGAATCGGCTCTCTGCTCTGCTCCGCTTATTTAAGTAAACAATGACCGCAAGTTCGAAGAAAGGATGACCGCTTGTGTCGAATTTACTTCTCAACTGTGGAGCTGGTAGCAATTTTTGCTTTCAGCCGTGCTTGTCTTTGCTGTGCATACATTTTATTGACTAAACAAAAAATCTATTAATGAAGAAAATAAAATCTGATGTGGACTTTAAAAACATATACTTATTCATATAAAAAATATAGCAGATAATAGTTTAAACTACATCCCACCTTCCCCCTGATATTCAGTGTCTCTAGCACACTGACCTTCTTTACACGAGCCCTGGTGGATATATTCCCAGAACACTGACCTGCTATTATGTATGTATTCCCACCAGTTCATCTTGCTGGTGTTGTGGGTCCCAGTGCCATGACAACAGCAGCGGTCAATAAGGAGTCTATATTTAGCCCTGGATCTCTACCCACTACCATTGTCCTACTGATTAAATAACAGCAGACAGACAGACAGCTGTCCAGGGATGACGATCTGAATTTGTCAAGGTTGTTTCTTCTAGAAACTGTTTGACATTATCAGATTCAATATTTCCTTTTGTTGTGGGTGTGGAGGGAAGTCCAGTTTTGTGTGGACAGAGCGGTACACACACTGTGCTGTTCAGGGGAAGATTTGATTCCTCAGTTTGGACTTGATCTTTAGAGTTGATTTCCCACCAGTGAGCAAACTGACATTAAAATTCAATTTGGACAAACAGGGAGGATGTTCAGTGTCTCACTTAGTGGAGAAGAGATGCTCTACTCCATTTGTAGAGCTAAAAATAACAGCTCAATCTTTAAATAAAACAATGACAGACATTCCTATCTGGGTATTTTATCTATAAACAGTTTCTCAATTGAATTTCCACAACATTTACTATATCTTTATGGATGACACATAATAGTAAAACCCAACATTAAGTGTGTTAGTAAGATGTTGTTCCACCATGCGCCTCTAAAAGAGCTTTGGTTCTGGAGGTTTCCAAAAGATCTTCCTTCATTTGGTGTTTGGATGGTGGTGGAGAGCGCTGTCTAAGTCATATGTGCTCAGCTTTGTTGAGATCTGGGGACTGAAATGTAGTTAGTCACTTCTTCCGTTGGTGAATCGTATGTCTGTAATGGGGTTGTCACTTTTCTAAACTCAACTGTTTCAAGTTTCAGAAGGGGAAAACATTATGTAAAATATTTCAGAAGTAGAAGTATTTTAGAAAAATTATTATATTTCTTTGTGTGTCTGTCTTGTTATTGTAATAAATGTTTAAACATCCTGTGTGTATTTTGCTCCGTCTTGTCAGGTGTGGTGCTGGTTTGTTTCGAAGGCGACTCTGACGGCTATATCAACCTGGTGGCCTACCCCTACGTGGAGAGCAACATGGAGGGAGGGATGGCGGAGCATGAGGAGCCCCCAGAGAGGGAGCAGCCGAGGAGGAAACACTCTCGAAGGAGCCTGCATCGCTCCTCCTCCTCCTCTGAACATAAGGAGGAGCGGCCCGACAGGAGGGAGCCGCACGACAGCGACACTTCTGATAAGTAAGATCGGATTAAAGGAAGAGATTGAACAGAAGATTAATCAACAACTATTTTCATAGTGATCATTTCTCAAGGAAAATTTCCAAACATTCCAAACAGCTTCTTCAATGTGAGGATTTGCTGCTTCTCTCTGTTTATATGAAAACATTTCAGGACGTCAAATTGGGCTCTGGGAAATTGTGATGGACATTTTTCACTCTGCCTAACATTTATTAACCTACCAAAAAAACATAGCCAGCAGATTAATTGTTCATGAAAAGAATCATTAGATTGCATTCATTGCTCTTAGGCTTTGGAATCCTTGTAGTCCTCGAAAACTAATGACATCCCCTTCAGCCTCCGCTGTACTTTGTGTTTAGTGGTGATTGTTGATGTTATGAAATGTTAGCATGCTAACACGCTTAACTAATATGGTGAACATGGTAAACAGTATATTTCATCAGTAATCAGCATGTTTCATCAGCATGATGTATTGTACAGCCTCACAGATCCACAAGCATGGCTGTAGACTCCTAGTCTTGTTTATGTCTTAAGCTGTGTTCAGACAGGACGTGTAGGGAATTTGAAATGCTGTGCAGTTGGATATAAAGTCAATGGAAAGACATGAGTAGGCACAGACAGACACACATTTGCTTTAGGTAGTGCAAATTGAGGCAAAGACAGTGCAAGGTAAAAATGCAAGAAATATGCGCTTAGCCTGAGGCGTTAAATGGATCTACATCATAAATGGACAGGTCTAAAACAAAAAAGCAGAAAGACTGGAGGAAAATAACAGAAAATATTCTGACTGGAAACATCATAAATCAGCATTGGATATGCATGGCCCAGGACAGGAGAGCTCTGCGGCGGGTGATTGAAACTGCCCAGAACGTCATTGGTACCCATCTACTGAGCATCAGTGATATCGGTGAAGTGAGGTGCCTGCGCAGAGCCCAAAGGATATTAAAAGACCAAACCCACCCCAGCAAGAGCAAGTATCTGCTGTCATACCACCAGACTACAGAGCAGTTTCTTTCCTCAGGCTACAAGACTCCTCAACTCATCCTCCACACTCCACCATAAATAATTATTTTTCTGAAGTAGCCAAATGGGACAGTATTTGCATCTCATTGTGCAACCCTGTGCTGTCGAATGACAATAAATGAACATTGTATCCTTGTAACTTTGAAAAAAAATGGAGTTTCTGGTGAGCTCTGATATCATGCAGAGTTTGTGCTGACACACAAAAACACAGTCTGTGCAAAAGTTGCCATGTACATACAGCCAACATCTGTATAGTCAGTACATTGGCTGTTTGGGGCAAATAAACGCAGACTTCACAGGACAGTCCGATGTGAATAACGCAAACCTTTAAATCAATTAAAAATGCAACAGTTTGAACAGAGGGTCAACAGCACTAATTTTTGCAATATTAATTTTCCTGTCTCCTCCTCCCTGCAGTCTCGCAGAGCTGAAGAGTCCCAGGCTCGACCCAAAGATCCACTCAGACGTTCCATTCCAGATGTTGGACTGGAACAGTGGTTTGAGTTCAGAGAAGATCAGCCACAACCCCTGGAGCCTCCGCTGCCACAAACAGCAGCTCAGCCGCATGAGGTCTGAATCCAAGGACCGCAAACTCTTCAGTATCCTTCCCACGGCAGTTACATCCACACACACACAAACACTGATGTTTTTCAGAGTAAGTATTGTGAATCTAGTGATGCTGGCTAAAATTATATTCTCCACAAGAAGTCAAATAATGCCCACCACTCTGATCGGTGGTTTTAGTAGTTGACTTTTTGAGGAGGTGAGTAGTGGAGTTGTTTACCAGTACAATAAGAGGCAGTGAAACTGTGAGGAATACGGCGGGGAGGGTGGGAGGTGTCTGAGGTTATCAGGTCAAAGGTTGTGTTTTGATCTACAGCTTCAAAGAGAGCATACTGCAGCTGCCTGGAAAACACAGCAACAAACACTCTGTACTCCACCAGGTCCATCTGGCTTCAGTCAAAGCAGATTCAACAGGGCTGCTGTCAGAGAAGGTTCTCCAGAGATTCATGGTACACTCAGATTATTGAAATGATCAGTGTCCAGTGATCATCGGTTTTGGCAATTTTTCAAACAAGAACTTAATTTAATCATAAGGAGACAGTATCAGACAGCAGAGAAAGCATTTGGTATTTTTATAGGTGAAAAAAAATATATATGCCATGCACTGTATTGTAACACAAAGCACAGTAACACTGTGACAAAGACAGGGAATGAAAATTGAATAAATAAAAGCTAAAAGGAAAAAAACATGAAGTCAAGATGTTAATTAAATCTATTAGATAATTCAGAACTAAAGCCAATAATTCTCAAATAGTAGGTGATGCTTTTATGACCTCATCTGCATTGAGAACATTTATTTGAAACAGGCTTCTGTTACAGTCAGGTAACGAGATCATATTTGATTTTATTTTTTATTTTGCTTTTAAAGAAAGCTCACCTGTTTGTTTGTTCACCTGTTGATAAATTCAATATAATTTAAATTTCAGCAGCACCAATTCCATCAGTACAACACTTTTTCTCTTTTTAACAGATATTGAGTTCTCATTTACAAGTAAATTTCAATCTCTTTTACTTTGTCCTTCTTTTTTTTTTTTTTTTTTTTTTTAAATCAATGCTAAGCTAAAACTATGCTTGCCCCCACTGTGGCAGGTAGGCTTTTAATATGAAACATTTGCAAGAAGTGCTGAATTTTATAGACATAGTTTAACATTGAGTGAATAAACGGCAAAGAATAGACTTGTAATTAATTATTAGACTTTCAGGCAAATCAGTTAAGCTTAGAAGTTCTGCAACTTTCTTTATAACATTTTGCTTCTAAAATTGTTTAAATACATTTGGTTAACTTTTTTAAAAATGCAAAATAAATAATTTAATATGATACTGAACATTATAAGCTTCTGTGTTTATCTCTCTACCCCCTACAACAAATATCCAGATAGGGTAGAAATCAGGGATGATTCGCTTGTCAAAATTTGCTCCTTAACTGCAGTGTTATAACCAGAGTTCCTGTTGTTGGAGAATGTGGTTCACCACTTCTCCTACCCCTGCATCCTGGACCTGAAGATGGGCACCAGGCAGCACGGAGACGACGCCTCAGAGGAGAAGGCGGCCAGGCAGATGAAGAAATGTGAACAGAGCACTTCAGCGACGTTGGGAGTCAGAGTGTGTGGCATGCAGGTACAAAAACCGCTGCTACGGATCAGACATCGTCATCGAATACATCGCAGTGTCACTATATATCTATGGGTCATCTTCAGTAGGAACAAACGAGTCACAAAAGATAATCGCCTGAGGATGTAGTGGAAATTATACAGGATTGTTCATCTTTAGGACATCCATCAATTTCTGTATTTCACAGTTCACTCTGCTGGGTAAAGTGGGTTGAGTAATATAAAAATATTAGATTCCTCATGCACCTTTAGAAAAGGATGGTAATGTGTGCACCCAAAGAACCATAGAAATATTGTCTTTATTCCATTTGGATAGATTTTACTTTACTAATTATTTTCTAGTTTTGTCTCTGGGGGGGTGGAGGATCAGATGAATTGATACTTAAGCATTATACTATCACTATACTATATGTAAAATGCTACTACTACTGCCAGTACAAGCTCCAGTACTGCCACCTCTGCAAGAATTACACCTACTACCTCTACTATTACCACTACAATGACCTCTAGTGCTACTTTAATTACAAGTACTGCTTAAGCTGTCAAGCTCCTACTACTAATAATCATGATAATAATAATTAGGCCTGGGCACTTTGGTGTAAGTACAGGAAAATAGGTTAAAAAACAAATAGATACTGGATTCTTGACAAAGACAGTTGTCGGATTCTTTTAACTATTGTCTGATTTTATTTTGAAAATCAGACTGCATGTGAAACCTAATATAATGTATTACATAATGAAATGGCCTTGCATTGAATGAAAAATGTTAATTTTGAATGTGACCAGTACTCTTGTTGTCACCTTCCTCTGCAGGTGTACCAGCTGAACACAGGTCATTACCTCTGCAGGAACAAATACTACGGCCGTGGCCTGTCAATTGAAGGCTTTCGCCAGGCCCTGTACCAGTACATGCACAACGGAAAGGGTCTGAGGCAGGACCTCTTTGAGCCAATCCTGAATAAGCTTCGCAGCCTGAAGACGGTGCTGGAGAGGCAGGCATCCTATCGCTTCTACTCCTCTTCACTGCTCATCATCTATGAGGGACAGGTGAGCCAGGACCTAAAACACTCTGAAGGTTTGAAATTTGTGATGATGTGCTTGTCAGTTGAACTAAGTGTGATGGATGGAGGCTCATTTATTCGTTAGTGAACACCTGTCAGATGACATTCCATGTTTTGTATTTATAGCTAAGAATTTCACTTTAAAAGCGAGGTGAACCTTAGATGGGGTTTGTTTACATTCCATAAAAGTAGCTGCCGGCAAGCCTGGATTACCAACGAAGCCCAGGGGACCCAGACCCTCAAGGGCCCCAAAGACCAAGTTGAGCTATGTGGCACGTACTGTACTTCGTGGTCATTTGAGTAATTGTAATTTATTTGGTAATATGCTTTAAAGTCCAATAAAAACTGAAATGGTAAGAGCAAACGTCCTGTATTTTTACCTTTTCATGTAGAGGGACCCCTGTAATGTTGTAGTCATGTTGGAAACAAGTGATAGACATGGACATATTCTCACCTTTTAAGTTGACAAAGCAAACTTGTTAGCAAACAGTTGCTTATTTACACATCCAGCTGTTTGAGAGTAACATTATTGTTGATGAAAACGATTGTACAGTCAACCATCATGTCTGTGCTTGACTACAGAGATGCTCGCTCTACTTACACAACTTGATGCAGTTTATCGCTGTGCTTTGCGTTTAATGACAGGAGATAAATATGAAAAAATCTATTAAGTCAAGAAACATGTTATCTAAACCACTTTATTTGGAGTTTGGTCAAACTGAAAGTTAGCTCACCTGAAATGTCGTTATTGCTGAATTTTATTGCTGAATTTTATTGCTGAATTTTATCTGAATTTCTCTGAAGGTGAAAAAGATGAAAAAGTTCTTTCTCAGAGTCACAAACAGTTTAAAGTGACCTGAGCTGCTGTTTTGTTTTTGTCAGGTTCATACTGATCACTGCTGTGTTTGATTCTGTCTGTAGGAACCTGAGGGCCCTTCAGTTCTCAGCTCTGGGCAGCATGCACCCTTGCAACAAAAGACTCCTGTGGCCCCTGCAGAGCCCCACTGTGGCCCCGGGCCCCACGCACCTCCGGCCCCAGACGCTCCCTGTGAAACGGACATGAGCCAGAACCCACACCTGGGGTCAGTGTCCTCTCAGGGACCTGGACTGATGGCTCCGCCTTCCCCGTCCCCTCATCATCCCCCACTGGCCCCACTCACCAAGTCAGACTGCCACTCCTTCCTCCCTCCTCTCTCCTCGTCTCACCCCAATCCAGACTCCTCCTCCCCTGCTCCCAGCTTAATTTCCTTCCCCCCTCCTCCCACCCCACAGCCCCAGCAGCCCCCACTGGTGGACGTACGTATGATCGACTTCGCCCACTCCACCTTCAAGGGTTTCCGGGGTGACACGGCGGTGCACGACGGGCCGGACCGGGGATACGTGTTCGGACTGGAGAGCCTGGTCCAGATCCTGGAGAGCCTGCGGGACGACAACCTGCCGTAGCTCAGAACACACTCAGACACACACGCACGCACGCACACACACAGACGCTCAGACATAAACAGACAGACACACACACACACAGCTTGTTGTAAGTTAGTTCAGGTCGTGCCACAGTGTTCCCAAGGACTTACTGGCTATAAATGTGGAACAGGGTTCTTCAGGACGTCACCATGCCAACATGGACATTCTACAGTTGAGTAGATACTATAAGAACATCCAGGAGGCGGGACAGGAGAACCTCTGTCTGTCTCACACACACACACACACACACACACACACACACACACACACACACACACACACACACAGACACTCACACACACACACAGACACTCACACACACACTCTCTCAAGTTTGTTCTTCTATACTTGTGAGGACCCTCATGGACATAATGTGTTCCTTAGCCCCTAACCCTAACCTTAACCATCACAACTAAATGACTAATCACTACCCTTACCCTAAACTCAACCTAAACTGCATTCTAACCTTAAAAACCCCCTACTGTCGAGTTTTTCTTTTGGTTACTTCACGTGCATGTTTGAGCCTCACTGTGCAGATTGATGTATGTGCAGATTTTGACACTAGAAGACTCAGTCATCTGCTGAAAGAGGGAATTTCTCTGAGTTTCTCTGTGCTCTCATGTCTTCTAGTGTCAAACTACACATTCATCATTCTGCACAGTGAAGCTCAAACAACCAAGTAAAGTAACAATAAGCAAAACACACTTAACATAACACCAAGTCAAACTTTGAAGTATGTGAAGACCAGCCAAAAATGTTCTCACTCTTAAAGCTGAAATTGGTCCTAACCAAGATAGATAAACAAGTACACGTACACACACACACACGTTTTCTTCCTCTATCCCCGTGGGGACAGTCATTGACATAATGCATTTCCTAGCCCCTTATTGTAACCTTAACCATCACAACTGAATGCCTAACCTTAACCTAATTGTAACCTGAACCCTGAATCCCAGTCTTAACCCCTCAAAAAGCAGTCTTCACCAGTGGGGACCTCCAATTTTTGTCCCCACGGTGACCCAAGTCCCCATGGGTTAGTGTGCAGTCAGGTTTCAGTCCCTACTGGGATATAAAAACAAGGTACACACGCACGCACACACGCACGCACACACGCACACACATCCTGGGAACAGTTGTCTGTGGAGCTGTTTGACAGCACAGCGAGACAGAGCGTCCTCTCTGAACGACCAATCAGCCGAGTCCCAGGGTCCGCCTACTGAAGTTGGCCAACATTTACTTATTTCCCCCCCACACACCCACTCCCCGACCCCTGCACCTCCACTCCTCTTCACTCTTTCTCTACAGCAACCAAACCTGGACAGGTGAACAGACTCTTTTAGCGTTACCTTGAAAACGCACTCAGAAACACATCCAAGCATCTGTTAAAGCAATAGATGGCGATGATAGACGGCAACTTTTTTTCTTCAGCAGTGCAGGGGGCAGCATCGCCCACAGAGAGAACGGTGATAAAAGTGCAACATAGATTTGCATCATAGAAGTAGGCTTTAAGGAGAGAATATAGATAATTTCCGAAACGCTGTATGTCCGTTTTTGGGGCTTAATTCAAAAACGTAAGTAGTCGGTGTCCTGTAAAATCATCCTCTGGGTTATTGTGTTATATCAAAAGCATAAGTGTCACTTTCTTAAATCTGGTCTGGTGATATTTTTATCCCATGAATAGACCCAAACCAACAATGAATTGATCTACTAACTAGTATCATCTGTGTTTCCAAAGCCTGATATATCTTATTCCTATGTGCCATGGAGCTCCATTGTTGTCCAAAAACTATTAAAAACACATCAATGAGCCACACTGGGTGACATGTTCCTTCATTACCATGAACACACTTTTTACTCAGTCCCACACACACTGTCCTGCTGTCCCAAATACTAAACTAGCTATTTTATGCTTTCATCTGATAGCCAACAGTAGAGAGATGACAAAAATTTTCTGGCCGGACTCTATCAGGGGACATTGGGGTTCATGGTCAGCGCCTTAACCCCTAGGCCACCAGGGCGCCCCACAAAGTTTATTTAAGACCCAGGAAACAGCAGTTAACAAAAAAACAATCTTCCCACAACGTCCATTTAGTAGCTGCTCTGGAGCTTTCAATCTCCCTCAGAAGATGGAGTGGCTCAGTTGTCATGGAACTGTAGATATTCTATTCTATTTTTATTTTATTTATTTTATTTTTTTTTTAAGCTTTGAAGACTTTTCATCCATGTTGGCTTTGAAAGATCAAGCACTCCTAAACTTTCAATCCCTACTTTTAAGGCAACATGGACGAGAAGTCCTTAAAGTGCTCAGAAAAATAGAAATTATGGGTTGTGGGATATGATCAAAAGCACCAGCATCAGCTGCCTGTTGATTGTCTTGTCAGCTATATATTTATGGGTCATCTTCAGTAGGAACAAACGAGCTTGGAGCGGAGTACCACAGACAGGGTAGAGAATTCACAAAGTGTTGAGAGATGGACAAATTGTTGGTTTGGGTCTTTTTTCATGGGATTTGTTGACCATAAAAAATATAGAATAATACCAGCCTTATTCTTCAAGTTAGGGCTGGGTGATATGGTTGAATAACAAGAATATTTAATAAAAAGAATATTTTTCCTACATATATTATATACAAACAGTATATATGTGATAAAATCACGATATGTCAAATCTGTGCAAAATCAAACAAAATAATCAAATTCATGTTTCATACAGTGAACTTTGTGCCACTGAATCAGAAAACACTTCAACTAATTCTGGCAGGTTTTTTAAATTACAATTTACTTGAAATCATTAATTTGGACAACAGAGTTAAAGCATGTTGTATTTAAATCATCATGATCTATTCCACTGGATGTTTTGAAATAATAATGTTGAATTATTGCCCAGCCCTGCCTCAAATGTGTCATGACGAGAAAGGAAAAAGCACTACATCATCCTGTAACTGTAACAGCAGAATGTCTCATTGAGGATGTGACCATTTATCTCATCTGATTGGTCCTGATGAGACAGTGTTAGCCAATCACATTTGTCCATTTATGCTTCCTTGAACAAGTTCCAGAGGCCAGCTGTGACGCAGCCCCGCCCCCTGCTGGACAGCAACAGGAACTCAACCCCGGGAGCTGGAATATGAGAGAGCAAATATGAATATTTTATTTTTGGTTTATCGAGCTGATAATTTATTTTTTTATTGTACCTTTACCTATATGTGTGGGTAAATGTTTTGTCTTTTACATGTCTCCCTTTCAAATGTATAAAATCTAAAGAAAAAGTGCATCAGAGACAATGTGTAAATGTCAGAAGAATACGCAGTATTATTTGAGCTAATTCAAGTCTGTTTTATTTGCTGCTGACTCTGCTTCAGTCTAATACTTGTTATCAGACAAAACCAGATTGTGTTTATGAAGAAACTGTCGCAGCAAATGCAGACTTATGTCAGCTCACTGAGCCCAACACTTGTGCCTGCTGTGGAGTTGTTGCTCAGGTGGGAAGCTTTATTGAACGTGTGTGTGTGGGTGTGTGTGTGTGTGTGTGTGTGTGTGTTAGAACAGAGGTAGACGCCATCTTTAGTCTTTGGTTTGTTTCACTTCACATTTAAGGAGTTGGTAAAAAACTGCATGCACATTAACGTCCTCCTGTTTGCGTCAGTTTCCACCACAGCGTCAAACATTCTTGTCACAGAGTCTAAAGCAGCGGTGGTCCACGTGTCCTCTCAGATCATGATATTTCATCATGGATATTAGCCTCAATGATTGATCGGAGTTACTTAGCAGCATTTTCTGCATCTGACATCATCCTGACTGTTTGTTAGAACAGTGAAAGTAAGTGAGATTAAATCTTTCCAGAAGCTTTTGGGCTTGTCTTGTAATTACTGACCAGACAGACACATCCAGTCCAGTCCGGGTGAATCCTGCTGCAGCAGGAGGCTCTGGGTCATATCATGGTTTTGATACAACACTGCCAGTTCTCTTCAGCCACTGGTGGAGAGACCTAGTCACATAATTCAGTATCACAGTTCTGGGATCTGTGTGATGTGGAGAGGGCCACTTCATGACGATGTAGAAAATGTTAATACAAATTCACTTTTTAACCAAATAGTCCCAGGAATATAAATTTACAATAACTGATCTTTTTGTTTTTTTTGGGCCACTTAGGGGCAGCGGGAATAAGGTGTGAACACAGCACTGACTACAGGTATCATCACATTTCAAATGAATATGGTTAACGGATTAATCTGTTGAGATACTTTAGGAATTTCTTTTCCCATAATTATGAGATCAAGACCTACATTGTTTTTTTTTTATTTGGTGAATGCAATGCTCTTCTGTAGGTACTAAATCGTTATTAGGAGATTTTATTTATTATTAAAATTTGTATCATAATTTGGAAGTAATAAGTCGAAATTTTTGACTCCAAACGTCCAAACTGCACTTACCATTTCATAACTTTTCTTTTAACAGTTTTTTTTTAAAAAAAGCATAAAAATCGATCGAGCAGAATCAGAGGTAACGTCTTTTATTCCACGCATTCTTCTTCCTTGTCAAAACGTGTCAACTACATTTCCCACAATGAAACTTGACCAACAACAGTCCAGTCCGTGATTTGCGTGTGTTGTGCTAGAAGTGGCCTGGAGCCTCAAACGGAGACGAGCAGCGGGCTTCAGAGATCTGGTAAGCTCACTCCACAGCTCCACACCAACAGATTCCTTTATTTTCTAGGGAACTTGTAGTCTTTAGACCCAAGTGACACTGACTCGAGTGATGTCACTTGAGGCGATTTCAAGTGAAGATTTCAAGCAGCGCCCTCTAACGACACTAAAGGTTTATACAACATTTGTTCACATATGCAGTAGTACTCCCCAAAAACTGTAAACAGACTTTGATGTTTAAAATTTGTGGAGTTCCACTTTAAACCCCAGGGCCTCGCGTATGTCATCATTTAGACTGTGTAGCTCATAATCTTGACTTGCGATCAGTATTTTAGTTTTTTATCATTCTTACGTTGTCATTAGCAGAAATGGGCTCCTGTAGAGACTGAGGGAGAGGAAAGAGACACATGCTGTGATTCATGCCAACAAGATAAAAGCTCACTGTGCAGCATCATTTCCACTCGTCAGGAATGCTAGCAGCCTGAATGCACATCACCAGCAGTCGGTCACATACGTGCGTGAAAACTTCTCCTACACAAAGTCAAACTTCAGAGGTCTTGATGCTTTACAATAACAACAGCAGCTGGATGAGATCCAGAGCTTTTCTTTATGTTAGTCAGACAATCAGGACTCCTGTGGGGACAAAGATGTTGGAGCCTCTCAGCCAAGGCCTCTGCATATTTAAAAAAAGAAAAACTCTTGAAAACAGAAGTGGGAGACAGTGAACTCTGATTTTCAACATCAGTGCTCATCAGGAGGGATTCAACTCAGCAGGTGGAGGGGTTGAACCTTGGTCGTCTTGTTTTTGAACGTGGTCTTTGTGACCTCTCGGACTTCCTGTTGTGTGTAGTCCACATCTGTTGTTGTGTAAAGACTCGCAGCAGAGCGTTCGGATCAGATCAGTGTCAAATGTAAAAAAAAAAAAATTTCATCCTGAATCATTTTATCTTGTATTCAATCTTTAAAGTTTATTTTTTCTCAAGAACAGGTGAAAATGAAGCCCACTGCAGGAAGCTGCAGGGGTCGAAATAAAATCTGTGACTTCAGTGTGACTCGGCTCATTTCATCAAGTGTCAGTTTATTTTATGTGGAGATGCTTTCATGTATCGTAAATACAGGACATCATCATATACCACCTGTGGAGGCAGTTTGACCAGATTTCAGATTGCATGCTGGGTAAGCTTCAGTGTTGACCCATTTAAATGAAATCCATTTTTTTGTGAATTAAACCAGTTAATTCTACCAGTACGTCCAGCAGGCAGGAAAACGGTTAAAACGTATAGATCAGAGCAGGTGTATCCAAGAGTGTAGGTTTGGTTTCAGAAGTGGTAAAAGTAGGTGAGTGCTATTTCCTACATGTCTATTTATATCTATCTAATCTAATATCTGTCTAATAACAAATAAGTAAGAATGCCATGTAAATTGCTGTATTATTAATGCAATACTTTTTAACCCTACTTTTTTTTGTTTCAAATTATTTTTATTCACTCTCAAAGATTTGAGAGCTTTACAACACTATCACTTTTTGTGGTATGTATTTAAATTTTAGCACACAATCCTAAATATGATTATAATTTAGCAAAGTCAAATAATCAACAATAACCAATCAATCAATTATTGTATGAACTTTACTAAATACATTATGTCAGCAACTGGCTCTCAAACTGACTAATCATGTTTGCGATGTTATTTCAAAAACAACAGAAAATACATAAAACTTTTTTGTGAACAACCTGACACAAAACACATTATCACCTTTATCACCTTCTAAAGTTGTTGTGGCTCATGTTGGCAAACAGTCTCCTACATCCACACCCAGCAGACACAGAGCAACATCTCATTTGTAAGTCCAATATTTACTTTACTGTTAGCTTTGGTTTGGTCTCCACCAACTCCTGAGAATAATATCTTTAGCTGCTAAATGTTCAGATTTTAGTGTCTTTTCACCCTGAGGACGGCTGGTGATGATCCTGACCAGTTTACATGGTGTTGATGCAACTTGGTGTGTTTCTGTTCATTAGTACTGCTACTGTTACTACTTACTACCACCACTACTATCACTACTAATATTACTACTACTACACACAACACTCTGTCGGTTCTCAAGTATCTCAACAACTATTGGATGGATTGTCATGACATTTTGTACTTTGTCATTCATGGTCCCCAGACGATGAATCCTCATGACTTTGGTGACCTTTTCTTCTAGCGCCAACCATGAGGTTGACACTTCTGGGTTCTAAGTAAAATATTTCAACAACTATTGAGTGGATTTGTGTACACACATTCATGTTCCCCTCAGGACAAGTAGAGACTTGGGTGCTCCCATTATTTTTCATCTGTCACCAGGTCAAAATTTTTTATGACCAAAAAAATGATAACATTCCCATCAGCGTCAGCTTTTGTTTTGCCCAATATGGACAAACTGTAATGCACATTTGTGTTGATTCAAGTACTAGTTCAAATCTGACTAAATGAAATCTGAGACAAATATGGGACAATTATTTGCTTATTTCCCTCTTTTATGTTTCATTTTCTATCCTTCTACGAAAAAGATTTATTCTGGTTTGCAGATTGTATCCTCCAGATCGGTATTTTACTTTCAGATACTGTTTTCTTTTATGATTTAACAAAATATAGACAATCGCAGACAAAAATAACACAGTCTTTCAGGGGGGGGAAGGAAAACATTTTTAATAGAAAAATAAAATAAAATAAAATAAATCTATTTTATTTTGGCTCTTACAGTTAAATATGTGTATGATGTGGAAAATGAGTTACCAAACTGAAAAAGTGGCTTTAAAGTTGCTACTTTGTCTGAATCGTGTCCGTCTCCTCACTCCTGCATCACCCCAGTGTGCTGCTCTGCCGGCCGTACAGGTCGTACTCCCGGTACAAGATGTAGTCCTTCAGTCGCTCTGGCAACGGCAGGAAGCTCATGAAGACAGGAGATCGCAGACGAAGGCGACCAAGACATTGACGGATCCGCAGACGGCAGAGATGCTGCAGAGTGCGGGCGTTCTCTGGGGAGGATGACAAGGAGAGAAAAGATTAATGAAGACCGCCCTGTTGTCACAGCTGTCACTGTCGGGGGAAGGGATTGAGCAAGTTTGATTTACTTCACCTTGCAGCCTGCAGATGTCGGGCCACTGCGGCTGCTCCATCACAGCCGCCTTAAGCTTGGAGCACAAGTTCACATGATCCATGTAGTCCAACAGGACGCGGACCACCTGACCAGAGAGGTCCTTCAGCCAGTAGACAGTGATCACCTCACAGAACTGCACTGACGGACAGGCAGACAGAGGTTCAACACAACAGTTCCACATGTGAAGTTCTGCAGGGGTCTGACTGAGCTTTAGGTTCATCATGGTGAGCTGAATAAACATACTTTCTGAAATCACAGATTATGGTGGAGAATTTGGTTTGGAAAAGAAATGTGACAGAACTTTGGGGGTCACTACATGCTGGAAATTAAAACTAATGTAAAGTGCATGCCTTACATTAGTTTTAATTTTATTTCTTGTCTGAACTTTGTTTATTGTCTCCAGATCCTTTGACTTGTCGTCTTCAACCCTTCCAACACTTATAGGATACCTCTATAACTGTTGGGTTGACAGAGATGACTGCTCAGACAAAATGTTCAGTACATTTTTGGAAATTAACGGAAAGTTAATAAACAAGTTATTGGTACAGGTGGTTTAAGTTAAAGTTGCAGCAATGAGTATTTTTTATATTAACAAAGAGTTCAAAGACTGCATGTACTGTGAAAGGTGACTCTGCAGCTCTACTGAGCCTTTCAGCTTCTTTTTGCTCCTCGTCTGGTGTTGTGGCACATTAAGCTTTTCAGACAGTAGCTCTCTCAGTCATTTGAATGGGGCCGGTCAGGCGGCGCAGGGGGCTCCAGCAAAAATGTTTTGGCAAGGCGCTACGTTGGGCAATGAAATATATGCAAGCGCATATTCTTGGTGGGTTACTTTGTAACATGAACACCATGTTTACTGTTGACTTCGCACCGAGTACAAGGTGACCCTCCCCCCCCCCCCCCCCGATGAACTTGTGGGCCCTATTCATTACCATAGTGTCTTTGATCACGCTGTTGCTCCATCCCTCGTAGTCTTCAGGGATGTGGGAGCTGTTGCCATAGGGACAGTCAAAACAGCGCCCGACATCGTAACCATAGTTACACAGCATCCTGAGGACCACCTAACACACACACACACAACTGGCCAGATTAAATACAAGCACAGATGTCCTTTCAAAAGGTGACAACTATATTTACAGAAATATCAGTAAAGTTGCTAAAAGTGGAGCTGTTGATTCCAGTTATATCTGTGAATTTAAATAAATGATTTCAGTAAAACGTTTTCGTAATAATAATAATAATATGAGCAACTGCTTACCTCGTCTTTGAGAGCGTACTGCAGGGCTGAGGGAAAGTGAGTTGTGTTTACTCTGCAGTAATAGTTGACGTTGGCTCCAAACCTCAGCAACACGTTGATCAACTCATAGTTGCCCAAACGCAGTGCAACCTTAAAGACACAGTCACTGGATCAACAAAAGGGTTGTTTGAGCTTTTTTTTGCTCAGGGATCAACAAAGTGTTGGATTGAAACAAACAACAATGTATCCATCCGCTCAGTACTTCTGTGGGGCATCTCCGACTGCAGCGCTGGTTGCCAAATATGATCGTTGAGCAGGTTTTGTTTTAGGTTTCTCTAATACCGGGCAACCTCACGGTTACGAAAGGACTTCAGAAAGCTGCACAGAGAATCTGATTTGACTGTTTCTCAAAAAAACTGCACGTAAATCATCCCATAAAACCACCAACTGTTCTGTCCGTTTATATAGACGAGACAAACGAGACACAATTAGTGAGCTTTAGAGGGATTGGTAGGTACATTTTGAACAATTTCCCCCTGCTTCCATTCTTTATGCTAAGCTAAGCTAATGACATCCTGACTCCAGCATTGTACTTGACACACAGACATGAGATTAATATCCACCTTCTCGTCTTGCTCTCAGAAAGAAAGTGAATACTTTTACTTTTACTATGTTGATCTATTTCAGTATTATGTTTCAGGGTTTTTCTTTTTTGTCTTTTCTTCTTTTAGCCTGGTATCGCCAGATTAATTTCCAAATGTATCTTAGTCTGAAATCTCCAGTCTTTAGTATATGAAGAAAATGTTCACTTGTGTGTTAAGCATTTCACAGATATTCCCTAAGAAGGTTTCAGTCGTGTTGATATTATAACACACACACACACACACACGCACGTGCACAGGTACCTGCAGACATTTGACTGCATCTTGGTTGGCCATGGCCCCGCTCTCCAGCAGCAGTTTGGTTGACGGCACATCGTTATTGGAGACGGCAAAGAAGAGCGCAGACTTTCTCTCGTCGTTATAGCTACCGCGAACCCAGGGATGAAGCATGTAGTTGGGGTCATAACCTGCATCCAGCAAGGCCTGATGGGAGTTGGGACATTCAGTTGTTGTTGAACTGCTGTGTGTTAAACTGATGCCTGTCAGCCAATCAGAAACAAGTATTTTCCAAGAGATTATACAGCACACAAAGACCCGCAAAAATTTCTCAATTAGCAAATTACTAAAAATAATTAATTTGAAGCAAAAATTAGAACCATTTCCTTGTTCCAGTTTCTAAAATGTGAGGATTTAATGCTTTTGTTTGTCATAAGTAAACTAAATATCTTTCAGTTTTGGACTGTTGGTCAGCAGAAACAAGCAAGTTTAATAAATTTTTCTATATCTTCTGCCATTTTCAGAATCAGAATCAACTTTGTTGGCCATGTATGCATGCATATACAAGGAATTTGACTCCATTTTTTCCATTGCTCTCAACGTACATACACAGAAATAGACAAATAAATAAAAAACAAGGACAGCAAAGCAAAAGTAAGTATAAAAATTTAGCTACTCTGTACAAATATAAATATAAATATATATTCAAAAGTATATATATGGACATAATGCACAACAACAATGACAGTGAAATGAAGTGAAATGAAAACAACAATATGTAATGAAATAATACCTGAATTTATGCAATCATGGTCAGTGATGGAAGAAGTACTCAGATCTTTTACTTAAGCAAATGTAGCAACACCACAGTGTAGAAATACTCTTTGACAAGTAAAAGTAGTCCATTCAAAATTGTACTTAAGTACAAGTAAGTACAAAAGTATTTTCATCAAAATAAACTTAAAATACCAAAGGTAAAGTAGTCTACTTGTGCAGAATGGCCCATTTCAGAGTATGGACCATTCTGCATATTATATTATTGAATTATAATAGTTGATGCATTGAACATAAAAATACTCAAGTACAACGACTTATACATTTCACTTCTTGAGTAAATGTACTTAGTTACTCTCCACAACTGATCATTACTGACGACACACACACACACACACACACACACACACATTCAGCTGCCTTCATATCGGATGAATATCATGCCATGTTTCGAAACTGGGGAAAAGAAAGTTTGAAAGGTTGAAATCTAATAACAAAAAGTTTTGCCAGATTGAAACTAAATTTTTGACGACTTGCATAATGTTTTCATAAGCTGAAAAAAAATGTTAAAATCCCTGCAAACATTATTTGTATTGTATGAGTTGATTATAACATACTGTACCATGCAAACACAGAAAGAAAGTACATCAATAAGATCAATAAAACTAGATGAAATACGTTCCTCTATTTAAAGTGAGAAACAGATGAATGGCCCAAAATAGTTAAATTTAAAGGCATTTTAAACTCTTGAGTTAATGTACAGTGCTGAGTTGTATGTGCTGTAAAGTAAGTGAATCCTATCTGTGTTATAAGGTTTGTATGGGAGTACAGAGGCTTTCCAACAGGAGTGGCTTTGTTTTAACTATTTGTAGCAGCAACTATTTGAGTTGCAACCCAACTCTAAAAAATCTGAACTATCCCTTTAAGTATGGCAAAATACTGACCATCTCCCCTTATTGACCCTCCTCTGGCTGTGAACCGACCCTCCCGCTGCCTAACGTTATATATGTTAGGCTACTTGCAGGCTGTTAAGCAGACATCCGTGTGGTGAACTGCATTATGAAATGTGCTCTCTTCTCTCAAACACCTTCCGATTCAACTGAAATCCTCTAACGCAATTTTGTTTTTCAATAGTAGGCCTAACTGTGAACACTTTTCAATAGTTGATATAAAATGTTTTCACAATACTATATGAGAGCATTTTAATTGTATATGAGCACACGTCACTGGTATTTGTGAAAGCTTTTTAGTAGACAATGTAAAAAGTTTCACTAGTTTTTATGAGCATTTCACTTGTATGGGTGTGTGAGGTTTTCAGTATAGTATGTGAATGATTTTGATTTCATATGTGTGTGTGAAAGGAAAAGTAATTGATATGACATTAAGATGTCAGGGTAATCAATTACAGACAGAAAAGTATCATTTCCTAAAGAAAATGCGTGACTGCTGCCAGCTGCTGCTGTGTTTGGATGTAATAAGCAAAATTCTTATTCACAAGCAAAAATGCTGGTTTATTTCTTCTTATTCTTAAAGTAGTTGAAAAACCAGGTTACATCAACATACAGCACACATCATCAGTAATTTACATTTGGGGAGAGGAGCGCAGCGCAGGGTAGCGCATCTCTGTATCTGTACATGTTCTTGCTGGTTTCTCGAGTTTCCTACCCCAGCTTTAAGTAGGACATCCTCTGACTAAATGACTAACAACAGAATTCAGCTGATGGTAACTCAATACAAACACAGAATAATCTTGGCTTCATTACATCAAATAGAAAACCCTACATATATTTTGGATGATTTAAAACATTTTAAATATTGTAAACATTTCATATATATAATTAAACATTGATTTTAATGTTGGACAGGGGCAGCTTATGGAGTTAAATTCAGTGACTTTTCCCTTTTAAGAAATACACAACATCATAAATATGATCATGCTATTTATCTCTAACTGCTCGGTTCCACTGTCACACAGACCTTCAGTGGTAATATCTTCACCGGAAGTGCATCCCCATTCTCAATGAATGGAAACAGCTTTTCAGTGAAAGTTTGCGTGAAGGTGTGTATGTGTGTGTTAGTATCTGGATCAGAGAATGACAACTTTCCTCTTTTCCAGTCCAGATTCACTCTGATCGTCTGGAGCTGCTTCTTCACTCGGAGAACAGTGTCTGGAGCTGCTGGTGACCATGCTGAGTATTTACCTTCATTAAACATTATTTCCCATAATCCAGACTGTCCCTTCTTCTGAGCAGACTCCACTGAAACACCCAGTGCCCAGCCTGTACTGTCTCCAACCTCAACATCCCAGCTGTGAGTCCCCGAGTCAAAGCCCTCAGAGCCCAGGACAGCTTCGCAAGGATCAATCCTCTCTGGATTGTCAGGAAGCTGCTGTCTCTTTCCTCGTCTCACACTTGTCAGATCTTCAGACAGGATGAGTTCTGGATGAGCAGAGTTTGGGTCCAGGATCACAGGAGTGTAGGAGACCATCTCCTTCATCTTGTTCCAGATGTTGAAGGTCAGGTTGCCCAGGTGTTTGGCCACGTCTATCAGAGCTCCTGAGAGCAGCTCTGGATCATCCAGCAGGGGGCGCTGCTGGACTCTTTTCACTGCAGCCTTGTAGTTCTGCAGGAATGAGACGTCTTTAGCTCTCATCTCCTCCTCTGTGGCTCTGATTGTGTCTGAAAGAGCTGCTATCTCTCTGCTCAGAGCCTCAATCTTCTCCTTCATCATCTGACTCTTCTGCTCCTCTTCCTCCCTCAGAGCAGTGATCCTGGCCTCCTCTTCCTCATCTAGAAACTGGTGAAGCTTTTTAAACTGCTCCTTAATCTGCCTCTCTGTGTTTTGGGCCTGGACCTTAATGTGTTCTGCTGTTTGATCAGACTTCACTTTAACTTGTTCAATAACCTTTAACTTCTTCTTTAAGGGCTCCAGAGTTTCATTAAGTTTCTTCTTGTGTTGTCGTGCAGCTTCATCAATGGGCCTGAATCTGTGGTTGGTGTGTTTTTCTGAATCTCTGCAGACGACACACACTGGCTGCTGATGGTCCAGACAGAAGAGTCTGAGTTTCTCACAGTGCAGACTGCAGAGATCCTCAGACCCTGCTGAAGCTCTCTGATCTCTCTCCAGTAAAAAGGCCTCACACAGGTTCTTTAACGCCAGGTTTAAAGGTGGTTCATCCTTTGAAGATCTTGTCTTACAAACTGCACACTCCTGTGTTGGTTTCTCTCTCCACCAGCTCTGCAGACAGTCTTTACAGAAGCTGTGGCTACATGACAGAAGAAGAGGTTCTCTAAAGATGTTATGACAGATCGGACAGCGGAAATCTTCCTCTAATCTGGAAGCCATTTTGTCTCGAGTGAAGCTGAAAACACAACAGACAGCAGGTTAAGACAGGATGTCAGTTGCGTTTCCCCTGCCTGCTGTAAAACTGTGCCTCCATTACTTTCACTTTGAGTCTGTGTTGTTGTGTTTTTTCAGTCAGCAGCAGGTTGAAGTATTTCACTACTTCAGTACTGTAGTATTTCAGTACTCCCTCCTGTAACTGACTTTCCTCCCTCAGTTGAAGTCTCAACTTTGTAATGAAGGTGAATCTTACCGTCTGTCGGCCGGTGTCTCTTCTCACTGAAATCTGAACAGTAATGGATGTCTCGGGTAATGTAAGGGGTGGAGCTTCATCAAGCCACTGATGTGTTTCTTTTTAAATGGAATAGACCAAAATTAATAATAACTGTTTTTAATTTTAAAAAAAAGAGAAAAAGCCAACAAAAATTCACTAATATCTTTTGGATGTTCTGATTATATTTTTCTGATAATTTAAGAATGGTTGTCAGATATTTTCAAATATTTTTGAATATGTTACTGATACTAAACAGGTTATGCAGAAGTGTATTATGTATACAATAGAAACAGACTGTAGACAGGTATGTACATAAAAACTGCAATATAAATAATACTGTGATAGATATAAAAGCTTATATGTATACTGTGATGTAAACCAGCTATAAACAGTAAGTCACCAGATGAGTGTGCAGTTGGAGCCAGTGCAGTAGAATTTGTATGTACAGTACCAATAAGTATAGTACAAGTATGGCAGCAGTATAAAGTTGTAAAGTTTAAAGTGACGAGATCGAGAGCTCGACAGTTCAACAGTCTCATGGCCTGCGGGATGAAGCTGTCCCTGAGCCCGGTGGTGCTGGATCATCTATTGTCTGGTAGCAGCAGGCAGAACATCCTGCTGGTGATCCTGTATCTACATCCCGCACCACTGGGTGCAGAGGTCCTTCGTGTATGGCAGCTTCATCCTGGTGACGTCCTGCGCATTTTTCACCACCCTCTGTAGGTGCAGTTGCCATGCCAGGTGGTGATGCAGCCAGTCAGAAAACTCTCAATGGTTCACCTGTAGAGGCTGCAGAGTCTCCTGGAGTCCATGTTTAATGTCCTCGGCCTGCGGAGGAAGAAGAGCTGTTGTCTCGCTGTCTTTGTGGTGATATTGGTGTGGTGGGTCCAGGTCAACATCAGCTCCTTTGTCTTGTTACCGTCGAGATGGAGATTGTAGTCTGTGATAATTCTTAGACCACATGTTGCTGGTGTGGGAGCCCTGGTACATGAGCCATAGTTCCACTGCTGGTTTGGTCCAAGTGTTGTCCACCAGTTATCTGACGTGCAAAAGTTGTTTTCCATCATATTGTATGATAGTGTTCAATTGGGCTGCGCACATGATGCGAAAAAGACAAAATAAATAAATAAATAACCAAACAAGAAAAACGTAAAGTTGAGGAGGAGCTCGAGACCCGGCAGTTATCCACGGAGGTATCTTCTCAGTTTTTTAGTGGCATTGTTGCAGCTAGTTGGCTGGCGTAGTTTAGCTGGTATGCAAATAAGGACTGGAGAGTAATTCTCTTTTACTAACAAGGCTGGCGTTGAATTAAAACTCAGACACTAAGACTTACACTAAACTGGGGCAGTTAGAGCCTGCACACAAAACCAATAGACTGGGGGTTTCTTTTGAAGGGTGTTGTGCATCAGCCTCGGTAAGAAGCCGCCGGGATCCATGAATGACATTTCTTGGTCTAAAGGAACCACTTATCAGTCGGAACAGGACTTCCCTAACTTGGCCAACCACATAGCAGGGCCTCAGCCAATCACAGCCCAGTTTGGGGGACTGGCACCTTAGACCCGAAAAAGGTATCTTCTGGTATAGTTTCACTTTACACTATAAAAACTAATTAAATGAGAAGTCCTCATTCATGCCCCCTGGAAATAAAACTTTGAAATAAAAAATCCAAAACGCTTCTCTTTTCTAATTAGCCACCTCTTTGGCTGGAGAATAGAGATGAAATGTGATGTTGCTTTTGATTGAAACAGGGCTGGTTACATTTCACCAATGATCATGGCTGATCACACACACACACACACACACACACACACACACCCCTACCTTGAGGCAGTGTGTGTGTCCTCCTGCAGCAGCAGAGTGTAGAGGACTCATCCCGCTGTCGTTTACCTCTTTAATAGAAGTGACTGGAATCAGCAGCTTCAGAGCTCTGAAGAACACACACACAAACAAACACTGCATTTATCTGATTCTGTAGTTTTTAACTACTTTGCAGAACAAAAGCAAATTAAATGATGAGCTCATAAAATGAAGTGTCACTTAAGAATTATAAAAAAAATTAGCTTCAAAGAAAAGAAGATAACAATTACTGTAGGTGTCCTCTGTGCGCGACGCGGTGAATTGGCAGGTGTCCTGTGAGTTTGGCGATGTTGGCGTCGGCGCCGTACTCCAGCAACAGACTGATGACAGATGGATCTCCAGACAGTGACGCCTCGTACAAGATGGATGCCTCATCCTGAGCCTGGGACAGGACGTCTGCCCCTGCAGGACATACAACAGGAGGGAATTTTGTACAATAAACACTGGTCATTGGGAAAATACCCACTTAATTTATTTTAGACTGTTGAAGCCTCATATTAGCTGCAGCTGAACTTCACAATACATTTTTACACAGGATGAGGTATATAAGTATCAAAAGTAAAAGTACTTACTAAGAGACTGGCCCCTGAGTTTTATATTGTAATAAAATCTTATATAAAATCTTAATCTGCAAAGTTACTAGTAACTTTAACTATCAAATAAATGTAGTATAGTAAAAAGTAAGCTATTTTCCACTGAAATGTAGTGGAGGTGAAGTATTACGTAGCAAAAAATACTAATAAAAAGCAGCAGTACAAAGTGTCTGTATAATTTACAACTTGTGTTGTCAGCCCGCTGGCTCCTCTAGTTCCTGCAGTTGATCTTTACTAACCTGTCAATGCTACTTCCTGTCCCGCCTGCGTTTCCTTGCTATTACAGGGCTGGAAAAAATACTAATATTACTAACTAATATTGAATCTATATTTTTTATTTACAGCCAATGTTCTCTAAAAAAAAATATGTTAAAAATGAACACCAATCAAAGACAAGGCAGTAAAGGACACTGCTTGGTAAAGATGCAAATACAGTGTTTATCTATCATTCATCTATTAATAAAAACTATTGTGATTTTGGGTGGCGTTAGTGTATTAAAAATACTGCAATTACACAACAGTTCTAATTTCTATTTTATTAGACTACCATTCATTTGGAAAGTCCTGATCACCTATTCCATAATAATGTGTTATTTGTAGGACTGATATTAATTTAATTCACATGTTTTCAGGGTTTCTTTTTTAGTTGAATAACCTCTGACTTAAGTCCACCCTACTTCTAAAACCAAACGACTTGTGCCAACTGAATGATATTTTATTATTCTGAAATATACATCATATTCTGAAATATCAAAGGGACGGCCCCGACATCATGTAAAGGCTGTGGAGGTTCTTGCGTGTTTTCTAAAGCCCCAGTCATTCGCTCAAATTCAAACGTGCCATTTCTGCCCTGAAGTGTTAAAGACATCGCGCAGTGAGCGTGAGGCCGGAGGAGCCACCGCTGCTCCGTCACCTCTCCTCAGCAGAGCCTCCACCACCTCCACGTGTCCTCCCTGCGCGGCCAGTGCCAGCGGCGTGAGGCCGTAGTTGCTGCGGGGGTCGAGCCGCGCTCCGGCCTCCAGCAGCAGCGTCGCCAGCGCCGCCCTGCCCAGCTGCGAGGCCTCGTGGAGCGGGCGGCGGCCGTGGCAGCTCCCCTGGTTCACCGCGGAGCCCCGCAGCAGCAGCAGCCTCACCAGGTCGGCGCGGTCCGAGCGGATCGCTGCCGAAGAGGAAGAGGATAGTTTGCTTAAGTCGTTTCTCATGGGAAAAACATTTCACGTTTCCACCTTCACAAATCTGAGGATTTTTTTTGCAATAATTTAATGTATTTGTAATAGTTTTGAGGTTTGGACAAAACAGGCCCTGTGGCTCTTTGGGTTCTGGGTAATTGTGATGGCTTTTCTCACTATTTTCAGAAAAACCAAACAATCAATCATGTAATAGAAAACATAACCAGCAGATTAATCCATAATGAAAATTATCAATAGTCACAGTCCTATACAGGATAATTACAAATGATCTCCACATCAACCAGCTACAACAGTAAAATCCTGCTTTACATGAATGCATCAGTAATAATTATCTAATGACATAATATATAAAAGTGTAACAGTCACAACAATACTCATACTTTAAGTACATTTACCTGATTTAACATTCATACAACAGTAAACTATGCTGAGGAAGACCATGTGACACAATCAAAAGCTCCAGAACAGCTACTGAGTGCACATTGTGGTGAGATTGTTTCCAAGGCCTAGAGTCAACTTTCAGTCTTCCAGCTCGTTCCTTACTCACCAAATTGGCCACAAAAATATGTATCCTCCTCCTGTTACATTCATTAACAAACACATTTTTTGTTATTTTTAGTGTGTGGTGCCTGCAAATATTGGTAACTGTGACAAAATGTCTCCCAGCTTTGCTACATGGTTCACTTTACTCAGACAGTTTTATTATTTCATATTAATTCCTAGCAACTATTTATTTTTTGAGCTACTCTGTGGATTTTTCTTGCTGTTTAGAACATACACAGCACATTTAAAATAATCAAAACATCAGAAATTGAATGAGACGCACATACCGATCAATGAAAATGAACCTTGATCTGCTCAGGACTTCACTAAAAAAGTTTAAGATTTCAGACCATACTGTGAAAGAAAGGGAAACTTTGGCTTTGAGGCAGTGAAATGTTGGTCAGCCTACCTACAAACAGCGGTGAGTCCTTGTTGTGGTCCTGGCTGTCCGGCTGGGCTCCTTGTTGGAGGAGGAAGGAGGCGTTTTCTATCAGACCTCGTTCTACTGCCAGGAAGAGAGGAGTCTGACCGCTAAGAGTACGACTCTCCAGAGAGTCCGGGCCTGAAACTGGAGGACAGGATAATTCACTGTTTGGTCTGATAAACATCTATCATTCATTAAACCTCTGTTTCATTAATGGGGTTTTATGGTATTATGAAGCTGTACAGAATCAGATACAAACCTCTGAATGTGAGTTCCAGGATGCTTTGGTTGCTCTGAGCTGCTGCTTCATGGAGAGGAGTCCAACCTCTGCTGTCTGTCTGTGAAAACCTGTCTCTCTGTCGGACACTAAGGTCCTTCAAGAGCTTCTCATTACCTGGGGGGATGGACGGACCGTGACACCTGAGTCGCCATTGAGTTGAACCATTATGTTAACTTAACCACCACTAAATCCAATGATATGTCATGAAAAATTTAGGATCTCTTAAAATGTAAACGCCTGACAGTTTAGTTTGTACTGTTTTATAGTGAACCACAACAAAAGCATTCACCTTGTTACAAGCCTTGTATCCTCCCCCCCTCACCTTGTTTTATGGCAGTGAAGATCGTGCTGCTGTCTGCAGAATCAGGCCCAGAGCTGCGAGGAGAGGAGATCATTGATTGGGTTAAAAAAAAAAAACATATCAAACAAACACAAAGTTAAAGAACATTTTGTGATAAAATACATTAAAACTTAATTTAATTAAATATATTTTACTCAGCAGGAAAACTACAGAGTTGAAAACTAAAATGTGTGGGTGAAAGTAAGAGGTAAATAGATTACATTTTAATTTTTTTATTAATAATTTAATAATTTTAATAATAAATTACATTTTAATTTATTTTATCAACTGACTGGTGGTAAAGGAAAAACAATAAAAAGTGTTTGTGTTTTTTACCAACTAATTGGAGGTTAAAGGGAAAAGTATAAAGCTATATATTTCTTTTTACACTCACACACATTTTAATTATTTAACAAACAGTATTATTTACCGATGTATTCAGTTATAGTTTTGACTCGTATGAAAATCTTTTAAGGCCTTTTGTTAGTTTGGGTGGCTCCCCATATTTGATACTTTAAATTGTAGTTCTTTTGCTTAATTGAAGAAACTCATATTAACACAAAGGTTGTTTCAGAATATATACTTCAATAAAATGCTGCTAACGAGAGACAATCTGGAGGATCATGTACAGTTATGGAGGACAGTGAAGGACAAACCAAACATCTGAGAGAAATATTTATAATCTGGGTTTCTGTTGGACCGACCTCCTGCCGTCTCTTGCTGTGGAGTCTCGGTGGGTTTCCCTCTGTTTGTTGCTCTCCAGCAGACTCTGTTCAATCATATATTGAGTAGCTGCATCATCGTCATCTTCCTCATCCTCCGTCCCAAGTCTCTTAAATTCCATGATATCTACATTAAGGGTTGTGGCCCTGTTCAAAAGGGAACATTTTGTGAAGACATACTGTATTTCACTGAACGTGTGTGTGCTCAGCAGGCCAGTGTTTGTTCAAACTGGATGCTTCTGCAGTACATCATGTACACTACATGGCCATAAGTATGTGGACGCCTGAACATTTATATGTGGGTGATAGTTGAACTAGTGGATGCAGGGATTTGTTCCCATTCAGTCAGAAGAGCATCAGTGAGGTCCAACACTGATGTTGGGTGTGAAGGTCTGGCTCAGATTCAGTGTTTCTGTTCATCCTAAAGGTGTTGGATGGGATTCAGGTCGGGGCTTTGTGCAGTCAAGTTATTCCACGGCAAACTGGGAAAACAATTTATTTATGGATCTGGCTTTGTGTGAACACTGCTGTCTGAAGTTGCTGTTTGACTTTAGAATAGCGTCCTGCAAAGTCTCAGCAAAGCCAGATCAGTGCACAACTTTAAAACTCTCTTGTTCAGGTGGTCCAGCTCATAACTTGATGGAATCCAACGGCTTGCTGCAAGTCATCGATCCATCTCTCTCCCCATGTCTTAACTGTCAAATACAGACGTTTTCTATATGTTTGTAAATGTATATTCTGTACACTTCATCTTGCTTTATATATCATCTTCGCTTTCTATTTTAGAGAAGTGCTACTGTATATAACTACAGTTTGTTTCCCAAAATATCATTGTATGCTGTAGGATTAAGATTTCCCACACTGCAACTAAGGAACCCAAACCAGGAAAAACAGACCCAGACCAAAAGTACACTACGCTATGTTAGGCGCCAGGAAGAATGACGTTCATTTAGTGCAGTAAAAAAGCAATCTTATGGAGGACGAGAAGGCGGGTCGGTGTGAAATGTGCTGACATGAGAGGCCTGAGTTTACATCTTGTGTCAGACCAGCAGTCAACACTGGCTTTCCTTAATATGTGACCCAAACAATCTTACCTAACCTCAACCAAACTTTAATTTACAAATACTGTACAGGAATTTAAAAGACACTAGCAGTAAACACATCAGTTAAGACAGAGGGAGTAACTGTGTCTCTTTTCTGACAGGTTGTTGTTTTTTTTTACCTTGTTGTTTTGTGTTAGGTCGTTGTTCTGGCTTCCTCTACGCTTGGGAGTCCCTGCAGATTAAAAAAGGGTCTGCTGTTGTTGTTGCTGAAGATGGCAGGAGCAGCAGAGCTCTGTGATCTGTGACTGAAACCAGAGTTGTATGGCTACACAGGTTTAATCAATGAACCCATGTTGCACACAGGGTTTCAACATCGAAGGCTGCCTGTCTGTAAATACAGCTGTGTGATTCACACACAATATGAACACATCTGTCTTGGAATAATGTCATTCAAGTGTAAAAAGTTGAAGTTAATGAGCTCCAGACATGTTTCAGCTCTTTATCTACAGTACTCTGGCTGTGGTGGGGATTTGATACATGTTACTATATTTACCCCCTCCAGCTAAGTTTATGTAGTGAACTGATCAGCTGACAGTCAGTGTGACACTGCAGAACAGACCACAGCACCTACAGACATACTGCCCTGTTGCATATTTAGATTATCAAAATATTTGCAAATTAATTTTTGCCAGGTGACCACTTGTTACAGCTGTACACAGCAGCTTCATTAGTTGCCCAGAGACTGCACGCTACAGGGGCAGCTCAAACCTGACTCCACGAGTCCAACCCAAGTAGCAAATAAGGAATAACTTTATTAGGAGCAAAACGTACAATAACCCAATTTCACAACTCTGGCTTTATGGGTTATTAGTTTCACTAATAAATATGCGTCAGATGACAGGGTGCTGGGGGGGGGGGGGGGGGGCTTGCTATAACGTGAACCAACCCCATTTGCTGACTTGCATCAAGCTCAATGTGAGTGTTTAAAAGCATGAAAATTTGTCTTAAGTCCTTCTAAAAGTAACAATTGAGCAAAAAACAATTAAATGAGAACACGAAACAACCAGGGTGTAATTGAAAACGTTTATTTTAATTTCTGCCTCAATTGTTTATGACCTGGGTCTCTCCTTCTTGCCTTTGTAGAGTGCCAGCAGGGAGACGTTGGCCACCTTGACCACCTTGAAACGAACTCCAGGAATGTCACCAACGGCGTGACCTTTACGTCCAAATCCTGCCACCAGAACCTCATCGTTCTCCTGTAGCGCCGAGAGAGAAAGAAACAGAGGTGGTGAGATGGAGAGAAAGAGGAAATGAGTGACAAATATTTTCAACTATGCAAGACTAACAAATCTTATATTCCTCGCAGATAAATTTCAAATTGAGGACCTTTGACAAAACAGTCAGCTTCAGTGGAGAGAGATTAAGTTAGCTGTAGATTCAAGACATTTGGGAGACAGGCACTACACAGACACTAAGCTGCAAAAATTTGGCTGCACCGCAACTGCATGTTTGGCTGTTATTCAAGGGGTGTATACAGGGCAGGCACTTACCTCAATGAAGTTGAGGCAACCGTCGTTGGGGACGAAGGCGGTGATCTTCTTGCCGTTCTTGATGAGCTGAACTCTCACACATTTCCTGATGGCAGAGTTGGGCTGCTTAGCCTCAACGCCACTGCAGAGGGGAAACACACAACACTTTAAAAAGTTGAAAACTACCTGGAATAAAATGTCAGGGGCATATATTTACATTTTATATAGATCTGTCCTGCAAATACCTTCTGCATTACAAGTTGTATTTTTTCATACCTGCCACTGCTCATAGATTTTCTGTTTATTGCTCTAGTTTTTATTCACAGTGCCTGGTGCATCAGTTATCTACAAGTTAGAAAATCAATTAAATTCAAAAGGGACAACCAAATTTGGACCTGATAACAGTTTCAGAACTTTCCAGAAGATTTAATGCAGAAGAGAGGGAAAGAGAGCATTTTTCCAAACTGGCACCCCCAATATAAAACAACCTTGCCCGTACTCTCCAGGTAATTGAGTCTGAGGGATCCAATGTAAGTGACCAACAAGGGGTTGACTTTATCTGAAGAGGCAGCCCAAAAATCTTCCCGTTGTATCAGGAATAGTGTTGTGTGATCATCCATCACTTCACCTTCAGTTGTGTACTGTTCAGCAGGTCTCACGGTACTCACACTTTCTCAAGGACGATGCCCTTGGCGTGGGAGGCTCCTCCGAAGGGGTTAGCCTTCAGGGCAGTGCCCAGATGGGCCTTCTTGTACTGTTTATCGTGCCATTTCTGCTCACGGCGATGGTTACGGAGCTTCCTGGCTGTGCGCAGACCACGACACTTTCCTGGAAAACAAAGCCCAGCAGGAAATAAAGTTAGAGCCAATGTCTGATGAGGTATTCTCTTATGCAAAAGAAAAAAATAGCTAGCTGACAAAAAAAAAAAAAGTACAGAAGATGCTTCCCTATTCTGTGGCAGCAGTATACAATGTATAGTTTATAAAATGTGGCTATAATGGTTTGAGGGAACATCATCATCATCACTATGAAGAACTACTTCTCCAACTAAAAGTAATTTAGTTGAAACTCCTAAGACTGAAGATGACACCAGGAAGCCTCTGAACAGTTCATTGGTAAGCTGCCCCCCCTCACTAAGGACCCGGCTGGCAACACAAGCAGCACCACTGTGTCTACTGGCAACGTCCGTCACAAACAGGGCGAGGGTTTATCTAAATATACATCAATTACAAACTCACAAAAGTCCACCTGTAAATATTTACCGCACCAGGCACAAACCGGGGTAAGACGGACTGAGCACAAAGTGACGCCCTGACAAAATGTGCAGCTTTTCTAGTTACGCCACTGCGGTTCACTGCTCATCAATATTAAACAAGCATATCCGTGTACATACATATATGTATGTATAAAGAGACATTTGCGTCGTATCGCACTTTCCCCAAACCTGCCGCGATTGTGACACCTGAACCAAGACAACGTAACGAGTCTTCACGTTACCAGCAGCGAGCGGCGTTCACACAATTTAGGGCAAAGCAGCCTCACAAGACTTTACACACACATTACGCCGGAAATGTAGTTACATTTTTTTTATTTAGCTGTTTAAAGGCATACTGTAAGAAGAACAGCAACAGTTTTAAGTGTAAAATGGAACGTATGCTAAGCTAACCGTGCTAACACGCCGCTGGTGGTAGCAGACATGTTATGGCCGCTCCACGTTGCGGGGAAGGAGAGCCGTAAAAACGGTCGTTTTTTTAGTTGAATGTGGAGTTTTTTCCGTCACAAACACGTCGAAAACAGTAACTAAGATACTCATATGGGACACCGATACGAAAAATGACCGCAGTAAAGAGGATTATTCAGTATTTAGGGTGAAGTTAGAGCCGTACCCATGATTGCAGAAGCGAGCCTGGGATGGAAAGGAAGGAACCAGCATGCACCGCGGCAATGTCTAGTCTGAGGACCCCGGCCGGGCGTGGCTACACAAAATGCCTGACTGAAATTATCAGACGAATAGAAAACCTTTGTTGATTTTATTTTATGAATTTAATGCAAAACAAAGAGTTGGAATACTTTTGTTATCCCGCTGTGCCAACCGGTGGCCTCTACATACATACATTTAGATTTTCAAAGGTTACTCCAGACTTTTAAGCTTTATAACATGATTTGAGACTTTTAAATCTTGAATGCCTTCTATGAATATTTTGATTTGTTTTAGTTTTATTTAAAATATTAGTTTTACTTATGTCGTCTTTTTTTAGGTAATTTTATATTTAATTGGTAACTTTACAGGTTACTATGGTGCTTGGATTATTTACGGACTTGTTATATGCACATGCAAATATGTTGTTATTAAAATGTGGAAATTAGAGCTTCACCAATAGGCTAAAGGATTTTCTTTTATCCTTATACATCATCGATATTTGAGAGTATAAGTGATCTAATAATGATATATTGTTATGCAGTTTTCATAGGCTAGGCCTAAACACTACATAAACAAACATAAAAAATAATTGTGGCGATTATATGTAGGCTTACTGACTATTTGTGATATATGTATGTCACTTCAGTTTCCATAATGAAATGTTTTCTTCAAACTACAAAAAAGTTTTAACTCTCAAACAATCTTAATGAATTTAGTGAACTCTCAGCAGCACATTCATTCAACTCATTTGTTGAAGTGAAAAGGCTCCAAGTCAAAGTTGTAAGTTAAATTAACTTGAAATAAATAAAACTTATATATTGACATGAGGTTAATGAGAAATAATTAGTTGAGTCCACAACATTCCTGTATGATGTTTTACAGTGTAAAATCCATCCATGGTACAGCCCCATAGAGCTGCTAGCACGGCTGTAGTCTTATTTCCCCTTGTGGTGCCGTACAAAAGAGCTAAAAATAAATAATTATACTTGTACAACTACATCATTCAATCAGTAATTAAACAGAATTTTACAATAAATGATGAATTTAATGAGAAGCCACCTATGTTTGTATGTCATGTCTGAAAAAGGCTTTTGATTCATCATTAACGCAAAATGGTAGATTTGAGGCTGCCTGAAAAACAAATTCACTACTCTGTACTATTTGATAAATGTTGGTGAACTTTACCAAGTGCATCATAAGTACTGAATTGAAAAATGAGACAACGAGGGAACAGCAACTGTATTTAACTAGTAAGCAGGGCTCTCGCAACCCTGTCTGCCTCTGCTCTGTCCTGATTGGCTGATACATCAGTCTGTCAGGGGGGCTTAAAGGTGGTGGGCTGATTAAAGTAGATTACAGGGGGAGAGAGGGGGATAGTGTGCTGGCATCACAGTCTGGTCACCACAGCAATGGCTTCACCATGGAAACACTGCTGCATCCTCCTCCTCTCTGTCCTCGTCCTTCATCTGCAGTCGTCTACCTGCCTCGACCGACAACCTGCTGACAGGTAGGTAAAGAGACTGAGATGTTTTACCGTGATACCTGGGGCTGTTGTTTTTTTTACGTCTCCTGACTCTCTAATCTTTGACTCTTGACACGTTCAGCTCCCAGATTACTAATGTGTTTCCATTGTGTGCCACACCAGGACCTGTGGGCAATTTCATTGATTGTTTTAGTTCTTTAAATCTGCATTAAATGATTGTTTATCTGGTCAATTTGGGTCAGAGGAACAAGCTGAAAACCCAACATATTATCACTGTATAAAGTAGTTATGGCAAATGAGTTAGCCAACAGTTTCACATCCAGCAGATGCAGACCAACATTATTATCCCATTGGTGTCGTGTTTGTGTCCACCTGATGAATGTTCACTCTCCTTTCAGCTCTGGTTTGGTCTCCACCAACTCTGGCTCTTTAGATGCTGAATACTCCACTTTCTTTACCAGCTGGTCTCTAACTTTGTGTTGGAAACCATACTAAAACACAAAGTAAATGTGGCTAAAAGAGTGAATTTTGGACTTAATCAAAGGGATAATCTAGTATCCCAGTATGCCCGGTTATAGAACAGCACATCTGACCTTGGGTCACACTGTAAACCTGGAGTAAACATTTCTGTTTTTATTTTCTCTTCTTTATCATAAACCCTTGACTAAGGGTTTTAGTGCCCTAACGTTATCCATGCCTTAACCATTGATTAGCCTTATCCATATCCAATTTTTTCAAACCTTAATATCATAGTTGAGGGCAGAACAATTGTTGGCATTAATACAACCCTGTATTAAACATAATACAGGGTTTTGCCGACTAATTCAGTATCAACACTCTTGTCAATAGTGTCGACACAAATAAAACACAACTGGGATGATGATGTTGCTCTGTGTCTGCTAGACGTGTAAAAAGGCAGTTGTTTGTGTGTCATTCTTTACAGTGTGCAGCTGCTGATGGTAACAGAGGGAGAAGCTGCAAAATCTCCTTTTGGCCAAGAGCCACCCCACCCCTCATGACCTGACTCTGTATGTGTGTGTGTGTGTGTGTGTGTGTGTGTTTCTGTGTGCTCACAGTCATGATTGTATGATTATATAATAAATACAATCCCACAATCCACAGTCTGGTGCTCTGATCCACTAGACAAGAGGAGCTTAACCTTTTTTTTTGGCTGTAGGGAGTCAGTTTTTTGACAACTCTCTGTCTATTGTTGTATTAAATACATTTATAATACATTTTAGTGTATGCTGAGAAAAATGTGAAGCACATTTTATTCTACACCTACAGAGAGATTTTTCACCCTGAGAGGCTTAAAGTCCCTGGACAAGGGTGGAGGACTGGGCTGATGTTGACTAGACTGACTGATTGTTTTGCACTGCATAAGGCTACATGCTCCTCTCTAACTGACCAGAGCAGACACAGCAGATGTGTTTTTGATTCTGGACAGAGATACAGTATATTTCTCCTGTGAAACAAAAGTGTTTGACATCCCGTATACTGTATGTAGAAATGTCAGCTATTGCTTAGCGCTGTGTTCATGGCCACATCTAAACAGATGTGAACACGCACAGCAGACATGCATCTTGTGGCCTTCCCAAACTGATTGACAGACAGAGTTGCTCAGTTGTCATCAAACCATTGAACCTTTTTTGTTGACATGTGGGATAACAGGTGGTTGTACAGGTGTTCAAAGATGGTGTCTGGCTCTCAATGGATGCTGTGACTGGTTTTGGTCTGAAGATTAACACATTAACAACATTTTAATCAAAATATGACAACAGTTGTGTTTTCAGGCAACTAAGAATTTTTTCTTAACTTAAACTATGATTGTTTCTAATGAATATTTAACGTCATAGGGAAATAATTGGATTTGATTGTTTTCATGGGCTTTAAGTACAGACAGTTTTCCTGGATGTAGGCCGCTGAAGCTCTATTCTTGTCGTTGCCTCACTTGACCTGTTGATCTACAGGCTTAAGAATCTTAACATATAGCCTGAATGTGCTGCATCTATTTTTATTTTTAGAAAAAGCAATCAGAGCTGCTGTTTGGTGTGAAGTTGGTTCTAATATTAAAGACTGGTCAATTATTTTCCTACTACAAGAATCTTTGTCTGTGTAATCTGGGTCAGAGTGGGTCCTCTCAGCAACAGAACATCTCTGTCCCAGACTGATCACTCTGTCTATTACCAACACTAATCCACAGGGTGAACGACTGGGTCACTGGACTACTCAGGTGTGTTCTGGACACATGAAACCTCACAGGTCCATGTCCTGGTCATCCTCCCTCTATCCTCTATTTCTAACCTTCATAATTTATATATGTTTAGGGTGATTTAACTTGTTGTCACATGTTTTTATCATTTTGCTAATAATGGTTCTTTGCTCAGTCTAAATACGCAGTAGTTATTCATTTGACTTTTATGATACAGTATTCAGTTTTATCTAATAAGAACAAGATATTTCAATGTCATAATTGCACATTTCTTTTTTGTTTTGGTTTCTTTACTGTTTTTAAAAGTTTAAACTGAGGTTGATGTATTATTGAACATTTAACCCTACAGTTATTATGTTGTTGTTACTCTACTACTAATATTTAATCTGAATCTCTTTTGATGTTGTAAATCCATATGTACTAAATGGTGACTAATAGCATGTCAATAAAATTCTATTTGTCCAATAATTACATATAAATATATTTGGATGTAGCCATATTTCTTGTCACATACTATCAAACGATAATGAATTAAAAAAACTAAAATAAATACAGAATAAGAAAAGAGAGAATCAAATAAATTAGAGTTTTCTTTTAAAAACTTTTTTTAAAAAAAAGATTAAAAGTGGGAAGAAGGAATGATGATGAATATTTTTTCAGTTCCTATTTATTGATGTTCCTGTCACTTCTGTTCACAGTGCTGCTGTTTCTTCAGTCCACGGTAAGTACTATCTATCAATCTGGTGAGACATTCCCATGCTTGAAGGAAAAAAATCATAAAACAAACAATATTGATTATTTTTACCTTCACTTACTTTCTTGACTTGTCCGTCTTCCCACAAATCCCCAATGGATTGTTCAGTAACTGCTCATAGTTGGGAAATAATATATGAATATGTCAATCAATTTAATTCATACACAATATAATTTTCTACCAGAGACCTGGTTTGCCGCAAGCTCATAAAAAAATATCAAAAACAACACCAGTAGAGGAGAAGAACCCTAAGAGCACATACGTTATGTTTCATAATTGCCTAATTTTTCAGCACTGTGGTCATCAATAGCATGACAGCATAAATTTGCTCAACTGCTAAATGAATTTACATTTAAGAAATAACTACAGTACACATAAGTAGATTGAGCAGAATGAGTTAAGGAAATGATTAACTGATATTGTCAGCTGCTGCCTTGTGTCTTTTCAGAAACTAAAAAAAGCCTTTGTCTTAGTTTTAGGGGCAGTGCATTTCAGGTGTTATAGTCCAAAAGGTTTTGAAATAGGTTTATTTGCCTAAGGGCTTTTAAGTAGCTTATACTGTATAACCTATATACGATTTCTTTTTATAAATGAGAGAAATTCCTCCTGTTAACTTTCTCTCCAGATGAAAGGACGGCACAGAGTGATGAAGGGATGTGGATGGAGCGTTTGGTATCTGCAGACCAACAGTTCACACGACTGCAAATAAACTCTGAGTGGACGAGTGAACAAGTAGTATGTTGATCTTTTTTACTTAGAGGTAAACAGTGGTGTTCAAAATACAGCATCACAAGTCATAATTGTACATGAGTAAAAGCAAGCAAGTGTCAGCATTAACACTCTAGATTTGGGGATTTTCAGTTGAGGAAGGAAAGAAAAGAAGGAATGGAAATGAACAGAAAAAAGCGAGGTTATAGGAAGGAATGACATGGTATGAGAGGGAAAAACCTGAGTTTCCTCAGAGGTTATGGTATGAATTTATCACATATTGGCACACTGAATTGAATTTATATATGAAATGGAGTTTCACTTGATAAGTCATTTTTCTAACCTTCTCCTTGCCTCTCCAGTCTCCATATGTATCACGGAGGAAGTTACTTCAGGCGCCAGGAGCTGCACTTCCCTTTCCTCCCCTCAAGGTGACGTTGTCTCCAGACGATTAACCAGCCACTTTAACACTGCAGAGTAACAGCAGAGAAAATAAGAAACACCTTTCACAGCAGTCCCACAGTCAACATTTCAGACAGTTTATATTGAGCTGCTGGTGTATAATCTTAATTCCACCCATCCATTATACCCACTTCTTATTCAATTTTATTGCTAATTATTTCACAATTGATAAACTCAGTTTGGTATTAGCAATTTCACTTATGAAGTAGCTATACTAGTAGTTTTCCTCTGTTGCCAATCTTTGTGTTAAACCAAGCTAAACATGTCCTGGATGCACATATGCATGCAGATATTAAACTTATATCCATCCTCTCATCTGACTCTAGGTATGACAAAGAACTAACTGTTGATATTGGAGTTTTTATTTTGTGGATCCCAAGTGTTTCCCCGAGGGGAGACATAACGCAAATATCTCCACCCACCAGGTGTTTTCAAATGGGGAGCCTTGCATCCTGTTCCAGGCCAGGAGGCTGTCCCTCCGCTACGACAAGCAGAAGCAGCTGGACCTGACGGAGAGAGCCTTTTCTCTTCAGAAACCTGTCGACACCAGCCAGTCTGTCTGCGGCCAAGACAAGGCCACGTATGTACACCTGTCTGTCGGAATGACTCGTCTGTCTACCTGTCGGTCTGATGTATGCAAACCTTTAAAAACATCAGAAAACATAACTAATTTAGATTAGCTGTTTTCTGATGTTAATGGTAGAAAGAAATAAGAAAAAAAAGAGCTCAATCAGACAAAAAGTATTTACAAAAAATAAACATAAAATTGAAAGTGAAATAGAGTCCAACAGAAAGATTAGAATTTAGATATATCAAGATCAATACAGTATGTCTAGTAAAATAGGTCCAACGCGACATGTCAGAATAAAGGATGTTGATGAAAACCAATCTAGCAGCGGTTCCTTGTTTCGTTCAAAAGACAACAATAACACGTAAACTCTTTTGTCACTTCAGTCTGACCCTCTGTCTGTCTGTCTGTCTGTCTGTCTGTCTGTCTTCACCAGGCTGGTCATGAGGTTTGGAGATGTGGAGGGTTTGAGAGGCTTGTCATTAAGGTTAGTTATATCATCTGTTTGCCAATCATGCACTAAAATATAAATGTAAAGTTTGGACTGACGGCCTCCTCTCGTCCCTCTGGTGTCAGACTGCAGCTGTCCAACACTTTCTACGAGTCTTCAGGTCAGTGGTGGTTCTCGGTGGACAGTGTCTCTGTGCTCTACAACACCTCTGAAGAGGCTGTGTTCAACGCCAGCGAGGTGTATGCTCCATCCTCCTCCTCCTACCACTGCCTCCATGTCAGCAGCCTGCAGAGCTACAGCGCCCTGCTGTCGCCCAACACCGACCACGCCCGCCGCTGGGCCGTCACCTTCACCAACTTCCAGGTACCCGTCCGTTTACCCCGCTGACTTACTGTCTGATATTTAAAAGGTAATACATCATTTATAGTAGCCGCAGCTCAATAAAAGAGGTATGGAGAAACTATTATCATCAATTTTTAAATTGACCATTCACTAAACCCCTCCATCGAATAACGAATGTTCAATAGTGAATGTGCAATGGCCTTCAAAAACCAAACTGCTCTACTCTTTGTTTGATTGCCCTTGACCTTAACTCCATACAGGATTTCTTTCACTGTATTTTTATATAGGGACCATAAACTTGAATTTTGAACTGTCACATTATGAATTTTATATTCTTAATTATTTTCAAAATATCTCTGTTCCCTCCTCAGATTCAGGCTTTCAACATCACCTCTGGTAAATTTTCTCCTGTGAGCGACTGCGCCACCTTCCTAACGCCGGCCATCCTGATGGGCCTCATCACTTCCCTGATCCTGCTGCTGGTCCTGGCCTACGCCCTGCACATGGTCATCCACCTGAAACACATCGAGCATGACGACGAACACAAGGCCGACGTCTACTTCCCCCGAAACCCTGAACAGCCTGAACACTGCTGCGTGGAAAACGTCACTGAGAAAAATATTCTGTAGTGTAGCCAAGAAGATAATTAGAGATTTTAAACACATACACTTTAAAAAGAGACACAGCTGATTTGACGGCGACAACTGGCACCAAACCTCTGGTGTGATGGAGTACTTTCAGCTCAGGATTAGATTTTTTAAATGTATATTTCTAGTATTCTTTTTTATTTTCCCATTAGTAGATTTCTGTAATTGTTTTATAACAAATTTAATAACATACATAAAAAAATCTATCGCAGAGTCATTGTTGGATGTAGATGTAGGGTGTTGATACAAATATCTCAGTATTGTCACACTTTTAATGCTCAGCGCATGCTACACAAGACAAATATTAGTTTGTATTACGCACACTGATGGGAAGCTGTTTTCTGTCTTTATACCCAGGCTCGGTCCTCCCCCTCTGGTCAAGTTGCTTCTTTCAGTTAGCATCAAGCATGCATTTGTTCTCATGACAAAGGGCTCATAAGCCAAACGTCAGGTTCTTCTGATGACATCCAGGTGGGAAAAAATGCCTTAGCTTAGGCAATCAGGCCATGATCAAAGGTTACACTGTACAGAATTCAGCATGATCAAAGATATGGGAAGTCAACATCATCATGTGTTCATGATCAAACGTAATTTCCCTTACAAGGCCAACTGGTAGCCACTCAGGCTAGTAGGCCTCATCATGTGCAGACAAATGGAAAATAAGATTTCAGTTTGGTTAAATTATTTAATCGAATATTTGCAACCACAGACTTCCATAGAGGCAGGTGAACACGTAGACTTAGACACCTGAGGTCATTTATCAGCTCTGTGAACAGAAATAAGAATACCCTAAAGGAATGGTGGAAGCTTTATACTTATAAATAATCATGTGAATAAATATATAAAATGTATACAAAATTGTGAAATAATCCAGTTTTTTAAATCAGCTCATTATTATGAAATGTATTTAATCCTTTTTTGTTTTCACAATAACAGAGCTTATTGCAGGTCATTGTTATTTCATTCCACCTATTTTCATTTCAAATTGTACTGTTTCCAAAGTCTGTTTATATAATTGGCTGTCCCTTTAGTCTAAACACTCAGACAACCAATCAGATAACTGGGTTTTCTATAATTAAATAAAAATGACCTATAATAAACTCCGTTATTGTGAAAAGAAGCAGGATAAAACAATACTTGAATATTGAGCTGAGTTTTAAAAATTCTGTATTGGATTACTTAATGCCTCTGGCATGTTTGCCCTTCTTTAAACCAATGCCAAGCACCAAGGCCACGCCACCTTTTGGAGGAAAGAATGCAATTTCATATAACGTGAGAAACTACAGAAGGTTGAGATTAGCCGAAAGATTTTGTGACTAAAATGTGTGATTTGAGGCAAATAAAATAGACTACACGAATATTCACTGTCAGAGAGGCAGACAGCTTAATGATGCTGGTATCACACAGTACAGCAGCATCAGACTGTCCTCTCCAACTAAACCTCAACCTGGCCTAGATCAAACAGCCTTATGCTACCTGGTGATTCGATCAAATGTCAATTCACCGGGCAGCAATATAAATGTCCAGATAGGCAAAATCTAGCCAGTGTGTTGGGGTTAATGATCCACTTGGATCCCCTTAATTTATTAAAGTATAGCAATTGCTCAGGTTCATGCAAGGTTGCACAATAATTGTTAGACATGTCTATAAAACAATGCATACAAACTTTACTTTACATTAAAGTCTAAGGCATGTGCTATTTCTTGTCCACCAACAAGGGGCGTGGACGTGGTGCCAAAGTTCCCGGATGTGCTGGTGTGACGTACGCATGGGACGTATGTGTCCTCTTTATGGCCCGTGGATTCACTAGGGTTCAGTACTAGAGTTACTAGGGTAGTCTGTTATATAAAATAAATAACCACAACAAGATCACAATTACACCTACACCTGTCAGAGTCCGGAGCACTTCCTGGATGCTCGACGGACGCAGCAGCGACGGTCCCCCTGCAAAATAGCGTCGGGGGGAAACTTGTTTTGGTGCAACATGTGTATGTGGGGAGGCGAGCTCTGTAGGTGAAATGGCTCATTCCCTGCTAAAGTAAAAAAAACTTTATATAAAAAAGAAAAAACACAATTTCGTTGTCAAAACCTGCCATTTTATCTTGAAGGCTGCTCGCCCGGAGGTTGTTGTTGTTGTTTACCGTGAAGGGGACTGTGAAAACGGTAACACCCCGGTGGCGGAAGGGGAGGAGACTGGCGGTCTACATCCGGAGGGTCAGTGTCTGTAGGTCGGTTCCCCCAACGAGCCCCGTGAGCATGCGACCGTGTACCTGCCGTTAACGTTACCGGCGTCGTTTCCCGTCCTCCTCCTCCTCCTCCTCCTCCTCCTCCTCCTCCTCCGGGGACTCCATGTTGAACCACCTCTCCGCTGCTCTCACGCTGCTGCTCCCCCGCCGCCTGCTCTCTTCCTCGCCGAGGGCTTTGACCGGAGCCGGCCGCCGCCTCCTCGCCAGGATGGAGCCGGCCGTGGTGCGGTGCCTGCCCGGGGAGACCAAACTCACCATCTCCTTCCGCCTGGACGGCAGCCACAAGCACATGCTGCGGGACCAGGACGAGGCGCTGGGCAAGGCGCTGGCCCGGATCTCCAACGGCCTCGCCAAGAGCCAGGGGAAGGCGAAGAAGTCGAAGAGGAACAAGGGCCAGCAGCCGTGTGAGCCCCCGGAGCCCGCCGTGGTGAAGCTGTACCACGGCGGCGACGAGGTGGCCGACACGGTGCGGAACTCGGAGGCGTGGCAGGACGGCGCCGTGCTGCAGGTGAGGGACGTCCGGTACTCGGTGCAGAGGAACGCTCCCGCCTTCACCACCGCCGAGCTGCCGGGGTCCCTGCTGGCCGGCTTCCCCGTCTGCCCCAAGCTGGAGGTGGAGTTTGGGAACCTGCGGGACTGCGAGTTCACGTGGTTTAAAGAGAGTGCCCCGAACACGAGGTAGTTACGGAGAGAGCGGGTGTTAGTGGACTCAGAGTCTGTAGGTGGGGATGGGGCTGGACTGCAATGTATAGAGAGGAGGGGGGGGGTTTCTCATTCTGCCCTTCTTATGTATGTTGATGACAACAAAACTACATGTTTGCTGTTTACTCCCACTTGGGGTTGGGCAGTGTATGTTTTTTTTTTTTCTTTTTTAATCAGAGCACGGCCCCATCGATAAATGAGCTGATATTAGTGTATCACACATATAAAACTATAGTAACAAGAAAAGGCAGCACAGCCACATTTAGAAACCGTGATTTTCTCTGTTTGATACCATGGATCGAACAAAACACCACATTTGAAATAGAGCCTCACTGATAGATCTGCAGAGTGGATCTATCAGTGAGCCCAAGATTTTAGTTTATCAAATATATAGTAGTATCATTAATAAAGTTACAAGAAAGAAGTACATGAAATATATTTGAGGCCGTCTTGAAACAATCTCTCCATACATGGTTTGTTCACCAGAGAGCACCGACAAGTTTATTTTTTTACACTGTAAAATGTCCTGCTGAGCACACATTTGTGTCACAATCGGCCAATATCTTGTCATCATTACTTTAAACTTTCAAATATCAATATGGTTATCTGCCTCAGAAACCAGCACCGGTCAGGTTATAATCCAAGGTCATTTCTACACTAACATAGTCAGTTTGAGTTTAGAGACACATCAGGTAATTAAATTATAGATTATAGAAAGTTGCATCAGAGCTGGGAGCAGGGCAGCATAAAGAACATATAAAATCAGGACATCAGAGAAAAATAACTTATTTTGGAAATATTTTTTATATTGAAAGCAGAACTGTACAAATACAGAGACTTCTAAGGTTTTTGTTAATCTGACTGGTTGGGCCCAGTCTCAAATTTAATGTCATTTAGGTAAAAAAAGTTCTGGGATTATATCGATCCCTTTTGTCCTTATTTTTCTCTTTCTTGTTGTTCTTGTCCTAGCCCCGAAGCCGCTGAAGTAGTTCCAGATCAGGACTGCGGTTGGACAGAGGTAGGATCTGGGAGAGTCCACGTCCCATCCAATCAGGACATTGGCTGCAGGCTCAAACTGCGCTGCACACCTAAAGATGGAGGACGCAGTGGCCCGACCAAGGAGCTGGTCTCTGTAGGAGCAGTAGAGGCCGGACCAGGCGTGTGCACGTTTGACAATCGACACGCGTACACTGTCAAAGAGGCGGAGTGGCCAGCTGTCAGGGTGGTGTCCTACAACATCCTCGCTGATGTCTACGCCCAGACAGAACTGTCCAAGAATGTGCTCTACCCGTACTGCGCCCCCTACGCCCTGCAGCTGGACTATAGACAGAATCTGATCAAGAAGGAGCTGGCTGGATACAATGCTGACATCATCTGTCTGCAGGAGGTCGACAAAGGTAATTGGTGCTGAAACGACTAGTTGATTTACAGAAAATTTATCAACAATTTTAATAACCGATCAACTGTTTTAAGTACTGTAAACAATACACTTGCCAAACATGTTCTGGTTTCAGATTCTCCAATGTGTGGGTTTTCTACATTTCTCTGTTTTATATCTTTTACAACTGAATCCCTCACTGAAAGTTTGTTTCCATCCACCTGTTTTTTTAAGTACATTTTCAATTTGCTCATAAAGCAACCTGAATGGAAATTCTGGAAATATGAAGAAAAAAACTATGAATACGGAAAACTAAACAAACTAAATATTGCAAAAAAGCCTCTACACTTGGCTGGGGACTGATTATTAGAAAACATCAATGTGATGCAGTCTAATACACCACCGCCAATAACTACAGCTTCAAACATGACTACAGAGTTGAATCATTTTTCTGTCGCTGGCACATCGACAAAGGTCTTTTTGGTTAATTGTTTCTCAAACCAGAGAAACAGCCGCCAATCAACGCATTACCAGACTTATTGAATCTCAGAAACAAATCTGAGATGTGGGCAGCAGTTCAGAGCTCTCTTAAAACAGACTAAGGACTTATTGCTGGGCTGTTTTATGGGACTGCATTAGATTGCACAGATGTGACTGTGTAGAAAGAAGCCCTCGCTCTTTGATTGTGAGGGACTGACACCAATATCTAAAATCAGTGAGACATTTTCAGCTCCACTGTATCAGATGAGTTTGCTTTCTGAGTTTCTTCATGTTCTCTGGACTCTTCAGGGGTGTTCACGGACAGGCTGACTCCCGCTCTGGATGCCTTCGGTCTGGACGGTGTTTTCAGGATCAAAGCGAAGCAGCACGAAGGAATGGCCACTTTCTACCGCAGGTCAGTTCTGCCAGCAGCCAGAATTTGAAGAAAATGTCTTCTGTGTTTATTCAGTGTAGTCTGATGCAGCTACAGCCGGGCGTTCCTTTTCGGGGGAACTCAGGATTTCATCGTCTTTCTTAGAGCACAGGAGGCGACGTTCCTCTGTTGCCATCATCAAATAATACACATGGGCCTTTAAGGCCTTGCTAGGTCACGCCTGATAAATGTGAGCAAGTAAAGGTCGGGTCATGCTTGATCTTAACTAGTTTGTTTTGATGCAATGTGCGATCATGTTGGAAATGTATTTATAGCTGTTCCAAGCGGCCGCACTTGAGCGTCATGTGAAAAGTCATCCGTCATAGATAGGGAGGAGATGAGATATTGTTTAAATATGGGAATAACCGTCTCTTCTTGAAGACACTCACAGTGTTGCACTTTGTTGTTCACCTTAAAAAAGTGAAATATTTGCCTCAAGAATGAAAAGAGAGAGAAGTTCAAACCCTGGCTTTTTTCTGACCTCCACACAGCTGCCAAACACAGCGTGAAGGGACTGTAAATGTTTCATTGTTAAGCATTCGCAAAGTTACAGAAATGGTCGGACACAGCCCCCCTAATCTGATGTTGGAAAAGATGTCCATTTTAAAGCTATCCCAGTCATTCCTGCCCCGCTTACTCAGGAACACCCCACAGATGCTGCAATCGGCCTCCTCTCTTTTCTTTCACAGCCCAAGATATTTTGTAACAATATTGAGATGATATGATGTTCAACTTTTTAAATCCAGGATTAAGTCAGGTAATTTAAATATTACATCACGTTGTCTTATCAGGTCAAAGTTTCAGCTGCTGAGCTGCCATGACATCGTGCTGAGCGAGGCGTTGACCTCTGACCCCATCCACTCCGAGCTGCTGGAGAGGGTTTCTGCCAACAGCGCTCTGAAGGACAAGATACTGCAAAGGTCCACCGCCCTGCAGGTGCTGCTGCTCTCCTGCCGTACCAACTGAGAATCATTTGGAAGACTTGTGGGATTTTTGTCTGGGCTCTGGCGGATGGGTGGATGGATGGGTGGATGGATGGATGGATGGATGGATGGATGGATGGATGGATGGATGGACAGATCAAAACATAAAAGTTTAATCATTAAAAAATAATAATGTTTTAGATGCAGCCCTAGTGTTGTAAACCCCCTTTGTGAATCTGCCTTGTGACATTTGTCTTTCTTGACTCTTTTTTCCACAGGTAAGTGTACTTGAGGACCTAAATAAACCAGGCAGGAAGGTCTGTGTGGCCAACACTCACCTGTACTGGCACCCGAAAGGTAGAACACCTCATTCCTCTGTATGAACACACCTGAGTCGCTGATATAAGAGCTGCTCTCTTATATCAGCGACTCAGCGATGATCTGCTTCCCAGGAATGCATATCTATAAACCGAATTTGTTGCCTTTGAAGGAGGGAACGTTCGCTTGGTCCAGATGGGTGTGGCTCTGCGACACCTGAGTCATGTGATCAGCGAGGTCGCACCTGGAGCCCCTCTGGTCTTCTGTGGTGACTTCAACTCCTCCCCTAACTCAGGTAATTCCGCACCTAAAGGCAAAGCCGCCGCAGCAGCAGTCTCTGCCAGTTTTCACTTTGTCTTTCATGAACTTTTAATTTAACAATTGAAGCTCGTACGACTGATTTAAAAAAAATAAATAAATAAATTTCCTCTATTAATAGGAGCTGTGTGGAGTCATTGTTAATCTCCTCTTCCTGTCTGCAGGTGTGTTCCAGCTGGTCAGTGAGGCTGTGGTTCCTGTGCAGCACGCAGACTGGAGCAGCTCTGGGCCGGAGGAGTCCTGCAGTATGGAGCTGCTCTCTGCCTTCCCCCCAATGCTGAGCGCCTGCAGCCAGCCGGCCTACACAAACTACGTGGGGGGATTTCACGGCTGCCTGGACTACATCTTCATACAGCCGGACAGCATGCAGGTACTGATACTGATGCTGCTAATACTGGAACTGACTGAAACAATTCACACACATACATCCATACATATACATATAGGGGTCCCGTAACATGTGTGGAGAGAGCATAGGGTGCAGCTGGGGGGTCTGTGCCTTGCTCAAGGGCACCTCGGCAGTGTCTGGACTGGGACTTGAACCCGGCGACCGTCCGGCTCCCAACCCAGATCCCTACCCACTTCATCTTTCAGTGAAGATCTTAGCTACAGCAGCGGCAGGCTGCCACTGCACACTACTTGTTTAGCACCAAACATCAAAGTCACATTAGCAGCTTATGTATTTTTTCCCAGCAGTTGGTGGAGACAAGCAGGATAAATTGGTGGAGATAAAAGTAGGATAAATGTTTGACTTACATTCTCCCGATTGAAACAAAAACAACTCCAACTTAATATTAATGTTGCTCTTTATCTGCTGGATGTGTAAATAGGCAGCAGCTGTTTGCTAACAAGTTCACCTTAAAAACTGTATAAGTCAGTTGTGTCCAATATGCAACTGACACAAGTGTGAAGTGGAAACATGAAGCCTCCAGTGCACAAAAGACTGAGAATGGCCTTTTTAGTAAAGCAGAAAAAATCTTTTCTTGTTTTTGTGTGTGTGTGTGTGTGTGTGTGTGTGTGTGTGTGTGTGTGTGTGTGTGTGTGTGTGTGTGTGTGTGCGCGCAGGTGGAGCAGGTGATTCCTCTGCCCACCCACCAGGAGGTCACCACCCACAAGGCTCTGCCCAGTGTGGCTCACCCCTCTGACCACATTGCCCTGATCTGTGACCTGCGCTGGAACGCCTGACCTCTGACCTCGAACCGTCTGGACAAAAAAGACAGCACGTGGCCTTCAGTTGCTCCTTTGGATTTCTTTATACTTGAATGAAGTCTGAGCATGGAAACATGCTCAGATCAATGAAAGACAACAGAAATGGGACAAGCAGAGAATTCATCTCACACTAGAGAACTTTCTGAAATTACAATACAGCTGAAATGTTTTGATTCATATTGTATTATTTACAATACAATAATTAATGGATTTTAAACACTGATATTCCGTGTTGGGGGTTGTAACAATATTGAGTGTGCAATTCGTTAGTTACTGGAAAAACTAACGAATTGCGCATTGCTTGTTATTTTTCTTCAAAATAATTGATTACTTTTGTTGGAACATTCTCCCGACAGAAACAAAGGTAATGTGACTCCTGCTGGTTCTTCTTTACCCTCTCAAACTACATGGACATTTATTGGCTTTAAAAGCATTATATGGTTAATAAATAAATATCAGCATTTTAATTAAAGTATTTATTATTTTGGCCGTACCAGTTGCTCAGAGGTCCTTTTTGATTTTATTTATTTTTTTAAAGTTTGAGTCTAAAGCATTAAAGTCCCCACACTCTGTGCTGTGTTTTTAATTCTGTTACTTCCCACAACACGAAAAGGCAGCACGAGTCGAGGTGAACGTCTCCATGGATACGGTATTACACCAACAAAGATGTTAAAGCTGTCCGACAACCGGAAGTATGTCAACAAGACGTCAGCTGTCAAAACACTGACTGTGCTGAGGTATTTTGAACATGGATGTATTTTGAAGTGTCCACAGCTTGGATGTATAAAGAGAAGTGAAAGCAGTGAATGGACGTGGTGGCTCCCACCTCCATCGCCACGCTGTTTTTCTCCGATTGGTCAGAAGTCGTGAAGGGGCGGGACCGGAGTGTTTGGGACATACCATTGTGTCGTGTGTTAGGGGCGCAGAGAAATGTTTGAATAAAGGTTACGGCAAAGGTGGGACAGCGGTGTGATTTGGCTTATTTTTCGCAAGGCAAAAATAATACCAAATGATAATACAACATATCACATTATTTTTATATAGTTTAGGGAGATTTGCATTTTTCAGTTTAGACCTCGGTGGATTGTAACATCCCCGAGTCAGTGACAGCAGTGAGCGGCAGACCGTCAAGTCACTAGAGTTAGTCATTCAGACCGGAAACCAGGTAATTTGGCCTTTAAAATAAAAGCATAAACACAGTCACAGTTCCATGGCCATATTCAAATAAAAAATGTACGAGCTCAATAATTAAGTTTGGATATGACAGAGAAAAAATTCCTAAACTTTGGTGATCTTAATTTGGGTTTAAATTTGCTGTTGCTATTATTTAAAGCTTACATGAACGTTCTGTTCTTATTTTATGAAGGTTTTCTGCTTTCTACTGCATGTCATTGTGTAAAAGAGATTGATTTAGATTTACAAAGTAATTTATATTTTTCTCTGGGTGATTGTCATTATCTTAAATTGTAATTAGTTATTGCTTTGTTGTGTTATTTAAATTTTCTGGCGATGGTTGGGTATCAAATGCCATTTGTTTTGTCAAAGACAATGAAAAAAAACAGTGTAGAGGCAGAATGATAAAAGCTTTGTTTCCTCACACTGCCATATGTCTACTGTGTTAAAAGTTGCCCTTGTAATACACCACAGAGACTACAGCCGACATGCTTGTGTCTGTGAGAGGACATAATAACTCATCAGTAGTGTGTATTCCTAATCCAAAAGCACAGGTGATCACAGGTGATGGTCAAGGGCAGTCAATGATGATCCAATGACAACCCTTATTAGCGAAATGGCCAAAATGCACCCCGCTTGCTACCCTTAATCTTAATAGTACTGTTTTTACTTCACTGGTTGGCTGTCTAATGAGTTGATTAAAGAAGTCAAAGACTCCCAAGGATTAAAAACGACTAACCATAGAGTGCCTTTATTCTGAAGCTGTGGACCGGATGTTCTGTGCGTCACGTTGTCGGACTTGACGCCGGTCGGTCGGACCGGAAACCAAACACGGATTTCGGATTTGGACGATCTTACGTGTCACTCCCAGAGTTTCAGTGATTCAGAGATCTCCTGGAGACTTTACCTGAACGAGTCCCCGTAAGTTTTCATCGTCTTCACCCACTTTCACACAGACTGGCGGCAGCGGCAGGATGATGTCCGCTCAGCGCGCGGCTTTTAAATATTGATCGCCTGCTGTAAATTCAATCAGTTAGCCCGCTCAGCTAATGTGAGTTAGCGACAATCACTGTAAGTTCATCAATGTCAGAGTTGAAAACATGAGCGCAGACTGTGTTTATCTCTGGCCTCATAACTCACAGGGTAGACTGACACATGCGAGCGTTCATACGGACATTGTCACCATTTTACTTGAGAGAAATCAATGTGTGACTGTGCTGCTAAGACGGCTAAGTTAGCTGCTGGTGTTGTGACGAGAATAGTGCCTGTTACAATCGGGGTTTCTCCCTCTGTGAGCCTCGTGTCATCACCTGTGTGTGTTGCTGTTATACAGAAACTAAAATAAGACAAGCACCCTAACATGTCTTCCTTAAAGAATGAATGGACTCTCATCTGAGGCGACACCAGGACTAACTGGTTCATCAGTGGGACGCTGTTTCTGTCCGTCGTGGGATTATCTGTTTGTCTTAAAGACTTTTAATGAATCAGAAATCTGGTGTGAGTAATAAGCAAATGAGCTTATCAGAGTCTTTCGAACCTCACTGTCCTTGGTCCATAATTCTCACAGACTCCTTTTGTCTGTCATTACGCAATGAAGGTTTCAGGTTTAACACGTTTCACAACGCGCAGATGTGTCTTTCGACCTAAACAAAGATGTAAACTGATAAGTGATCAGCTGTCCTTAACGGTGACTTTGTTGAGGTTATATCAGTAGCACTTCTCTCAGGACAAAATATGAACTTTGTGCACAATATACTGATGGGTTACAGATTGAAGGAAAAAACCCAAAATAAATGATTGGAGAAATACAATCCTCCATAAAGAATTAACCCTTTTTGTTTTTAATGACAAAATGTGGGAACATTTTCCATATTTAGCCTTGCTACTTCACCTGGGAACCAGACAAATCTACCAGCTCATGTTCTATTTTCCCTGGCAGATACGTCGGGCTCCTCTCCCGTTCAGATTTCCACCCGTCCTGGAATATGCCGAGCCAATCAGAACTGTTTATCTAATATGGCGCGTGTTTGATACGATGACTGACCGAGAGGAGCGCTGCTGAGGCATATTTTCGTAAATAACTAAGATGGCTGCGACTCATGTGGAACCTTCTCTTTAGTCCGCTATCCTGTCAGCGTTAAACAAACACTGTATATTTTCTATAAAAGAAAAAACCTAGAAAGAATGAATGGTGAGAACGTGTTTGCCATACTTTCGACGGGACGACGTTCCGTTGCTCTGATTGGTTGTAGGTCTCTCCAGTTGTGTCCAGAGGCCTTTTAGTCGGCACCTGTGAATAACGCCCCTTGGAAAATCGAAAATGAACTGAGAGGTTCCAAACTAATATGCACTTGCGAATTAGTCTGGCGATGCCAGGCCACTTGCCCTTACCATGGATTATAAACCTGTAGAGGGATCCCAGGGGCAAAATTACACATTGAACAACACTGAGCAGTGACTGTGCACGCCTTCCTGAATTGTTGTCGTCACTCTGAGGTTGCCATGTTTGGTACCATCTAGCCCCAGTTTGTGCCTCTCATGTATTGCTATTATATTTGAGTCACAGAGTGAAGCATCTGATTAAATGAAAAGTAAATACCCAGCGATCTATGAAAAACCCAGGTCGTTTAACAAAGCTTACTGTTCTGAATGTATAACTGAAATCCTCAAAGAATTTATTATTATTATTTTTTTTTTTTTTACCAGAGTCATAAAAATCTAGTTGATTTGAAAATAACTTCATCATTGCTTTGGAAAAGGTCTTCCTCCGTCAGTCACCCTGACTGTCCTCTCTCCTGTTCAGGCTGGCTGGTGTCTCGTCATTGATGATCTGCGGTCACCCTGGTAACGGTTGCTAACAGCAGAAGCATGAAGGCTTTGATCCTGGTGGGGGGGTACGGGACCCGGCTGCGACCGCTCACCCTGAGCGTCCCCAAGCCGCTGGTGGACTTCTGCAACAAACCCATCCTGCTGCACCAGGTGGAGGCCCTGGTCAAGGTAGGGAGGAGGTGGAGTTCAGTGAGCCTCACTCCAGCTGCGCTCCTTTTTGAAACTGCCACTAGGAGTCGCCACAGACGTTTAAAATACAACACACAGGGGGCTTTAACTTTACTGCCCTTTTTAACCCTTTCTGTAGGCCGGGGTGGACCATGTGGTTCTGGCGGTGAGCTACATGTCGGAGCTGCTGGAGAGGGAGATGAGAGTCCAGGAGGAGAGGGTACGTACAACAAACCATCACACTGACACTCTATTGTGTGCCATCCACACCAAGAACTATAGCTAGAAAGATATCTATAATAATGCTGTGTCGGCAGCTTAGGAAAATGGATTTTGATGCCGTGTTACTGCAGTATGTTGTGCAGAGAAATAAAAAGAAAACCAGAAGGGTATGAGTTTTACGAAATTCTTCAAAGACCTAATATTATGTTATATAAGTGTTTAATAAATAAGTTGTATACCACAATAGCCAAGACTGAGTGATTAGAGTAGACGGTCAAAAAAATAAAAAGTTATCGGAGTAAAAAAAGTAAATAATTCTCTTTCTTGGTGTGGATGGCACTTTACAGTTGTGATACACATCAGTGCACACAACACACACTGAATGTTTTAACAGTGTAGAGGACCAGAGCTGTTCGTCAGTCCATTAACTTTCCAGCTTTCCTTAAGGGTATATATCTTGACATGTATTACATATTTTTCCACTTGCCCACAGTGTCATTGAGTCATTCAAGTGGTTCTTGCTTATTTTCTGAGATTTGACCACATCTTAACTGAGCTTGTACGGTATAGTTTAATCATCCATGCGCACAGATTTCCACCTCACTCTTTTTTTTCTGCTGTATGACTCCCGGAGAGTCGGTGTTACCTTCTGTGCCTTGCGTTTCTCCCTCTTGTTGGGAATCTGGTACATCTGACCCCATGGCAGTTTGTTTATGAACATATTTATCTATTCTGATGTATTTTGAGTATTACAGAAACAATAATTGTGCTCAGTCTGCAGTATCCTGAATGTTTCATTGTTTTTTCCTCAGCTTGGGATTCGTATCTCTCTGTCTCATGAGAAAGAGCCTCTGGGAACGGGTGAGAATCTTCACTACAGACCAGCCAGATAGACAGGATACTGTCTATACACCACAACAAAGTACATTTTAAAAGTGTCCAGTGATGGAAATAGTGTGCGCTTGGAAAAACTGACAAGTGCTATGAACCTTTCAAGAAAGGGGGGCAAAGTTTGATATAATTAAGAAAAATAAGAAATAATGGGAAATAATGTGCATATTTGTGTGCAGCGGGCCCCCTGGCGTTGGCTCGTGAGCTGCTGAACATCGACAACGAGCCATTCTTCGTCCTCAACTCAGATGTCATCTGTGATTTCCCCTTCAAAGACCTGCTGCAGTTCCACCGCAACCACGGCAAGGAGGGAACCATCGTGGTAAGAGAGACAGAGACACAAAGTGTCTTTCCTGAGTAAATCTGTTCACGTACAGGCTGACAACCGCTAACAGATTGTCCAGTCAGATTAGTCAGATCTGCTGTAATCGGACCATAATTAAATTTTAAAAAGAAAAAGGAAATTGGATATTGAAATGACAAATTGATGTTGTGAAATGGCAATTCTATAATGGAAGAAAAGATGGTGGAAGCTTTTAATTTGTGAATTTACATTTAAGCTTTTACATTTTCCATTCCAGGAGTTTAAATTTAATGTACTAGTGTCTCTTTTTCTCGTCCCTGTTAGTATTTTAACTTCAGACTTTTGGCTTGGGAAAGAAAGAAATTGTCAGTCAAAATGATACAGATAAATAAACCATTAAAATGTTAATATTATGCATAGAGTTCCTTTCATATTTCACAGTTTCGTGCCTTTATATATATATATATATATATATATATATATATATATATATATATATATATATATATATATATATATATATATATATATATATATATATATATAAAGCACAATTTAGATTTTATGATTCCACAAAGTATCATTACAAAACTATGTGATACTTGAAGAATTATTGAATATCTTAGGATTTTAGTTGGGCCTGTATTTTATTTTTGTTTCATCTCGTCATTTAACTCTTTTTGACACTGGACATTTTCTGGTAATAAGTCACAGTAAAGGTGTAGTTGTCATTGTGAAAAAGTTTTGTTTTTTAGTTGAATTATTAAATTCTGTTTTGGTTTCTGTTGTAGTTTCACTTGTCATTGAGATAATAATGCTGGACTGCTCACCAACCAGCAAATAAACTGGAGTCTTGTATTTAAGTCTGACTGTTCAATGCTGCTGGGTGTGTGCGTAAAGGTAACGCGGGTGGAGGAGCCCTCGAAGTACGGCGTGGTGGTGTTTGAGACAGAAGGTGGCAGGATACATCGTTTCGTTGAGAAACCACAGGTCTTTGTCTCCAACAAGATCAACGCCGGCATGTACATCTTCAATCCCAGCATGCTCAGCAGGATCCAGGTGGTTCTCACACACACACACACACACACACACACACACACACATGCACTTTGCCTCAAAAGTTTGTGATTAATTAATGAGTAAATGTTTAAGCAGTGAGAGTTTAAAATTGCTAAATATTTCTACATATTGATACGTAGTGCTGGCATTTAATTGTATGTGTGTGACTTTTGTGTTTGTATGCAGCTGAGACCAACATCCATAGAGAAAGAGATATTTCCGGTCATGGCAGAGGAGGGACATCTGTATGCCATGGAGCTACAGGGTAACTATTACTACACAAATAAGCACATTGTTCAAAATGTCAAACTTTTCCTTTAAATGATGTCACCGTGATCCCAGTGATTTGTTTTATTTATGTCATAATGGAAGTTTTTCTGTTCGCTCGCTCTGGTTTCGCAGCTCACAGCTCTACCAGACGTAAGTGTTTGGGCTTTTCTTCACACCCGAACTTATGTAGTTCTGGAGAGGAATTGTTGTAGAGAAGCACCGATACCAACAAAACATGATATCTGAAACATGATGTCTGGACCAGGCAGGATATTCTGTAGCGTTCAGATAAAGATAACCGTAGATCAGAACCAACCAAAGCAGCAAGAGAAATCTGGAATCGGTGCGTCTCTAGATCCTCATCCCTCTCTGGGAGCTATCAGCTTTCTCTGAAGCAGTGGAACCATCTAGCTGAGCAGCTGAACCTCCCTCCCGCCCCGTAGTCCAGGCAGGCCGTCTGGTCCAGGTCCTAGTGGCTTTGTTTCCCTCAGAAAAAACGTCATGAAACTGTGGTGAAACATTGAGCAGCTCCCAGCTTATTCAACTGTGAAAGAATGACAGATGGTCCTTGTGATTTCCCGCAGAAGATTTATTGAACTATAAAAGCCTGACATAATGAAAGGGTTCATCAGCCTGGGTTTTTCAGTTCTTCAAAGCTGGCTTCAAATTGAGTATCATGAGCATAAACTTCATACAGTTGAAATTAATTTTATTTGAGTCACTTAAGAAGACAAACAAACAAACAAGCACACAGCTAAATCATTCAACTTAGATAGATTGCATAACTCTATTTAGTAAAAACTGTATACACAATTTAATTTCCTGGTTGTTATTTTTTATTTGGCTCATTCACTTCAGGTGGGTTTTAAATTATTTTTGGGGGGATTTTTCTCATTATTAGACACATGAAAATAGAAAGTTGAAAAGAAAGAGAGAGATTGGGATGACATGCAACACAAGTCTCCGACTGTGGGGACGTTGCAGTTATATTGCCAGCATTTAAAACCCCGAAGCCATCAGGACACCTCAGCATTTTTCAGTTTATAATAATCAATTTTTTTACCTTGCCATATTTTTCATCATTTTCTAAAGCAGCCATTTAATTCCAGTTCCATTCAGAAAGAGAGATTGCATTGCAATGCAGTTGTGAGCAGGAAACAATATAAAAACTCTGCAGGTTGGCAAAAAGGTAAAATATACTAGATAGCAGAAGTGGGAGTAAGTCACATGTGCAAGTCACTAGCAAGTGTCATGTCTTAACCTCCAAGTCTCAAGCAAATCCCAGGTTACTGTGGTGAGAAGCAAACAGGTCAAGTCGAGGGCAATTGCACCCTGTAAAAGTCAGGAACGGGAGGGCAAAATAACTCACTGAGCAACGGTGGTGTGAGTATAGGAAGATATCACAGGGCGTGTGGTTGCACACAGCAAACGCACGTGCGCACACACACAGTGAACTCATGATGGGGGAGCAGACACTGTGGCACTGTGGCGGTCCCAAAACCTCATACAAATAAGTTGGAAGAGAGCCAAAGCATATGTCAGCTTGCCACGCATATATGGGCTCTCTGCAGTGATGACTGTGTGTCCGTAACATGCCCAGAGCTGACAGCGTGTCGCTGGTTGCAAAGCATGTTCAATACTGAATGAGTTAGAGAAAACGCAGATAGAACCACATAAAAGGAAACGGTGAAGCCCATGATGCCGCTGTACATGTGTTCCTCCGAGGAGGGCTGTGGAGGAGGACAGAGCTTTCAGAGTGGGCATGAATCCCAGGCGGGAGGTCCTCCCCCGCTGCATCATGTGCTTACTCATGTTTCACAAACAAATCTGTCTCAAGTCCTCAACTTTGTGACTCTAGTGTGCTGGATAGAAAATGATAAACACTAATATGGTCCTTTTTAAAAAGGTCTGTGTCTGCTGATGATGTGATCTCGTGCTGTAGTACCTCACCTGTTGCAGATCATAAGGAAACTCTTGGTTTTGTGTCCTTGTTTCCATGGTAACTAACTGCTTTCACTCTATCTCTGTACGCTGTCTGTCTGTCTGTCTGTCTGTCTGTCTGTCTGCCCGCAGGTTTCTGGATGGACATCGGTCAGCCTAAAGACTTCCTGACAGGGATGTGTATGTACCTCCAGTCGGTACGACAACACGCTCCTGAGAGGCTACGCACGGGGCCCGGTTTCCTAGGCAACGTTCTGGTGGTGAGTTCAGCTCATTAGCACTTCATGTCAAATAAAGTAGTGTTCTAAATAATAATCTTCCGTCCTTGGTTTTCTCTGCAGGACCCGACGGCGCAGATTGGGGAGAACTGCACCATCGGCCCGAATGTCAACATCGGTGCCGGCGTGGTTGTGGAGGACGGGGTGAGGATAAAACGCTGCACAGTGCTGAAGGGAGCGCGTGTTCGGTCGCACTCCTGGCTGGAGAGCTGCATCGTGGGCTGGAGCTCCTCTGTTGGCCAGTGGGTGAGTACAGGACAGATGTCACCAAGCAAAGGTCACTTGTCTGGATAGACAAATCCGGTGGCTGATTTATGTGTTGCACTGTTACTGCAGCGGCAGATCCATGACTTCTTATTATAATCAGTAAAATACATGATTTAATAAAAACACAAATATTTAACTGCGGCTTTTTTACTCCGTCTACACCTCGGATTTGTGTAAAGCCAAGATTTACCATTTAAGATTTTAAATGTTCTCGGTCAAATGTATCACTAAAAACATTTTGTTGGACACGATTCAAAACCTACTTGTGTAATAAAACAGTGATATTCATCCAGTATTCATCCAGAGTTTCCTTAACTTGACGTACAACAAAACAGCCTTTTTATTGGACCAGATACTGTTACCAACCAGAATTTTGAGCTCCATGTGATTCCAGTCTTAGTTTTTTCAGTTTAGGAACATTTCTATAATTGGACCCATCTTTCAGGCTAAGGCTTTGAAAAATGTCATTGATGCTTTTATTTTGTTTATATGCATATTGTTTATTTCTCCATCTCATCTCATATTGGATATGTAGGTACTTGTTAAGATTGCTGACAGGTGTGATGACGACTTCTCTCTGTGTCGTCAGGTTCGTATGGAGAATGTGACCGTGTTGGGGGAGGATGTGATCGTGAACGACGAGCTTTACCTGAACGGTGCCAACGTCCTGCCTCACAAATCCATCAACGAGTCGGTCCCAGAGCCACGAATCATCATGTAGCATCGGGTGGAGGGGGAAAAAAAAAGCCAGCCGCCTTTTATACGAACTCGACTAAACACCCAAACTGTGCCAGGGAGAGAGGGAAGAACGGACGGGTGGAGGAAAGGGAGGAAAGTTTTTTTTTTTTTTTTTTTTTTTTAAATTCATTTGGACTCGTTTTTAGCCCTGCTTGGCTGCACCGTCCATCAATCAGAAAAAGTGGCGTAAGCATGAGCGCATGATCTGTCAAAGAGCAGCCTGGCTCCATCAAAGATGGTTTAGAAACTTACCCAGAGCTGCAGGTAAAACATGAAATGCTAATGTCTTGAATGTGACAGATGGTAAAGGCGAGGGAGGGGGTTGATACACCTGGGCTGACTGTCAGATGGTGGAGGGACTAATACTGATCTTATTTAGGGTGAAGTGGGGTTAGAGAGCGATATGAACACTGCTGTTTAGATTCACTATGCATTTATATTTCCTGGACACCTGCAGAGTATCAGTGAACAGACTCTGAAGGATCATACTACATACTACATGTTTCTCTGCTGTAGCAGGGACTGGAATCATGACGATGACACTGAGATTTATCATCTGATCTGACACAAAATGCGGTATTGGTTATAATTAAAGTTGTATCAGTTAAGTAATTAAAGGCCTCTTGGGGCAGCAGAACACGGCGCTGTAAACACAACATCTTACATATAAAGTTGTTACGGCAGATGTTTTAGCAAAGAGTTGCTTATTTACACATCCAGCAGACACGAACATTATCCACTGGAGTCATGTTTGTGTCCACCTGATGAATGTAATTTAATCCATTTTTGTATAAGAATATTGATTAGTGCCGCTTTAATCAGTTATAGAGTAGCTGTCGAGTATGTCTCTTTGCCTTGGTAAAATTGACAGGTTCTTTCTGTCCTTGCTTTTTGTCAAGAAAACTGCGCGCTTCAATGCCAAACTCGTTACTGCTCTGTAAAAAGTGAACAAAATGTAGCAGGATTTTTATAACAAGATGCAGCTTATCAAGTATGTTTACATATATTTGAGTAAGGTTGCATTTGGGATAATCTACTTTTAAGTAATGTATTGTTACATTGTACATGAACCGATCTTGTTTCTGCTGACCTCCAGTGATTGACCTTCTCACCTTGCTGCAGTGACATACAGGTGTACTCCAGGACACCGTGACATCACTATTGGGTGTGGTTACAGGTGAACCAGAAACTGAAACGGGGCTTGAAACTTCAACCAGAGAAGGCAGTGAAACACTGCTATTCAGCCTGCTGTTAAGTTATTCATTAAAGACAGTTTGTTATGAAATAAGGTGAATTTATTTTCCTGATTCATTCTGATCTGTCCAAAATTATCTTTATGAATCCAAATCTTCACGTTGACAAATCCCCTTCATTACACACCAGGAAACAAAAATGTTTGATGGATGACAAATGGAAAAACGTTGCTGTACTTAGTTCATTAACACTAGTGGGGCACTGGAGTTAAGGTCTTGTTGTTTCAAAAATCCAAAGTATTTGTCTTCTGTAAGATGGACATTTCAGCCTCAACTTCAGGCTCAGCTCAGCTCTGCTTTCGTCAGTCTAAGCTGTACATCAGTCAGCTACAGTTAGCATTTTAACATGCTACAACTGTAATGTACTGTCATGTAATGCTTTGCATGTTATTTTGGTTGCGTGCTAAACGTGGGGACAATGAAATTCTGAACCAAATTTCATGGTAATCCTTCCGATAGTTGTTGGATTGACAGGCTGACTGATATTAACATTAGACATTTTGAATTAGGTTTATTAATGAACATAGAGGGAAGATTTCACTTCTTATACTCAAATAAAGGGGATAGATTAACCGCGCCTCTGAATTTGTGTCATGCCTGTTGTAAAAACATCATTTTAACGTTTAACCTCTACAGTTGAAGGTTTCTGGACCGCGTCGCCACAGGCATCCATGTTTTTGTCACCTCAGTAGCTGAGAAGCACAGAGGTATTGATGTGTCTTCTACTTTTGACATGTTGTTTTACTGACCATGAACACATGCAGCAGGTGATGTCAGCTGTCTCTCTGTCCAGATACTCAACAAAACTGATCTCTGACCAGATGCATTGCTTCCATGTTGTTATGCAGTTAGTGATAAAACTGTATTTAGAACAGTCAACATGTCGAGGCTGTGATTGATTGAATGAATGAAGTCATTTCTTGTAATGAAGTCTTTTTTAAGAGAATAATATAATCTACTGACCACATTCGCATCTTGTCCATTTCTTTATTTTGAAGTGTCACTCCACTAAATTTACACATGAAGATCAGTTTACTGGTCATGATTGTATGACGTCTTCTTTGACTCTGCAGGAGAAAATAACCTGGATGATGTCGCCGTGATGTCATCAGGGTAATCTCAGCGTGAGTGTAAAATGTAACAACAATATTCCAAATAAACTGTAATATTCCTGTTAACATGCAGCTGAGCATACTCCGACTAACTTAAAACGTCCCCATGACGTACGTTCTGCGGCTATGTTGTCAAACTTTGTCCCATCCCTGATATCAAAGCCATTCAAAATGTTTAAAAGTAGGTGTGTTTCTCCTTCCGACCAGGGATGTGGGCTTTTCTTTTGGGCATGCATCTCTACCCCGGCCATGCAAACTGTTAGTTGGTTCATTTTGGTTCGTTACAACACACAGAGTTGACCGTAAACAGCCGCGAGGCCATGTGTCGCAAACTGCGGTAAAAACCCCAATTGTGGTGGCATATGACAGAAATATTTATTTTTTAAATGTTTTTGTTTATTATTATGATTAAGTATTACAACTTAATTCTAGAAATATGAAATACTTTTCTAAACATGACATTTTCCTCCTAATGTGACTATTTTCATAATAATCTAATTTTTTTCTAAAAATATTAGAACTTTATTTTTTTAAATATAATGACTTCAATGTTTAAACATTCTCAATTTATTCAAATCATAGGGTTTTAACTCATGCTCAACATTTATGGACACAGTTTAATCTGAAACCATTTTGATTGTATTCTTTATTATTTGTAGAATCATCATTTAAAGTAGTTTAAAACTATGCACCATTTAACAAAACTCGTCCACTTTCCCATACATAGTAACTTAAAGTGAGTTCAAAATTAAGCCTGAATGTCAAGTCTTCACAATTTCAAAAGAAGTAACCTCTCTGCTTACACAATGATTAACAGTGCAGAAATAAATAAAAACTATAAAAGCAAACAAACAAAAAATCAATATTTGTGTGTATATCACCTGATAGTTAAATCAAAAACAATGTCTCCATTAAATTGTTTATTTATGTTTATTTTTCATCTGTAAAATGTACCGCTAAGTATAAATCTATGTCAACATACTTTAATTACTAAATTTAAGAGATATTCATCACAAATTTGTTTATATTATATATTTAAAAATTATATTTTCCAACAAATTCATTCAATATTAATATCAGCAGAAAATATTTAGTATTGGACAAGCAATACTACCGTATTTGATACATAGTGAAATCAATCATCTCATCATTATTGTAAGGAAAAAGATGATCATAATCATGCTGTCTCTTCCACAGGTATTATCATATTATCATCATCTTAATAGAAAAAGAAAAACAATTGGAGTTACAAAATCTATGAAAATTAGCCATTTTTTTCATTTAACACTATCAGTACATTTTCTGACCGAATAAATGCTCAGGATGTCTAAGCAAAGTGGTTCTTATGACCCTGAAACACTAACACTCCTCCATTCACTCATATACAGTTATTTGCCCTGTGTTAAAACCCTGTGGACATCAGGACAAAAACCTCAATCAATTTCAAGTTGCATAAAAAAACTTTTTTTTTGGTTTCATACAAACTCCTAGAACATATATAGTATCACTGACATGTCACATAATTGCATTTCTGAGTAGCCGTACCTAAAATAAAAATATATGACATGTCCAGCTAAACCCTTTAGAGTCTCTTAAATAAGCCTGTAAATGAAGGGACTGTGTTCTGTTGCACTGTTACAGAGAATGTCCCTGGTAATATCTTCAGTGGGAGTTCATTCAGGGTGCTGATGTATGGAAACAGTCTCTCAGTGAAGGTGTGTGTGAAGGTGTGTATGTGTGTGTTGGTATCAAGATCAAAGAATGACAGTTTTCCTCTGTCAAAGTCCAGATGAACTCTGATCCTCTGGAGCTTCTTCACTGGGAGAACTTTACGTGGAAGTGGTGGGGAGACTGCTGTGTATTTCCCATCAAGGAGACATATTTCCTGGTATCCAGTCAGTATTTGTCCCTTTCTCAGGACAGACTCCTGTATCACACCTATGGCCCAAAATGTATCATTTCTTACCTCAGCATCCCAGCTGTGACTCCCTGAGTTAAAGCCCTCAGAGCCCAGGACACAGTGGTGGTTATCAATCCTCTCTGGATTGTCAGGAAGCTGCTGTCTCTGTCCAAATCTCACACTGGTCAGATCTTCAGACAGGAGGAGTTCTGGATGAGCAGAGTTTGGGTCCAGGATCACAGGAGTGTAGGAGACCATCTCCTTCATCTTGTTCCAGATGTTGAAGGTCAGGTTGCCCAGGTGTTTGGCCACGTCTATCAGAGCTCCTGAGAGCAGCTCTGGATCATCCAGCAGGGGGCGCTGCTGGACTCTTTTCACTGCAGCCTTGTAGTTCTGCAGGAATGAGACGTCTTTAGCTCTCAGATCCTCCTCTGTGGCTCTGATTGTGTCTGAAAGAGCTGCTATCTCTCTGCTCAGAGCCTCAATCTTCTCCTTCATCATCCGACTCTTTTGCTCCTCTTCCTCCCTCAGAGCAGTGATCCTGGCCTCCTCTTCCTCATCTAGAAACTGATGAAGCTTCTTAAACTGCTCCTTAATCTGCCTCTCTGTGAAGTGGGCCTGGACCTTAATGTGTTCTGCTGTTTGATCACTGTTTCTTTTAACTTTCTCAAAGATCTTCAGTTTCTTCTGAAATGGCTTCAGGAATTTCTGGAGCTCCTGTTTATGATCCAGAGCAACTTTATTGATGGGTCTGAATCTGTGCTTGTTGTGTATTTTTGAATCTCTGCAGACGACACACACTGGCTGCTGATGGTCCAGACAGAAGAGTTTGAGTTTCTCAGAGTGCAGACTGCAGAGATCCTCAGACCCTGCTGAAGCTCTCTGATCTCTCTCCTGTAAGAAGGCATCACACAGGTTCTTTAACGCCAGGTTACAGGGTAGATCATTCGATAAATGTATTTTCTTACAAACTGGACACCTCTGAGTTTGTTTCTCTGTCCACCATGTCTGCAGACAGACTTTACAGAAGCTGTGGCTGCATGGCAGAACAACAGGATCTTTAAAGATGTCATGGCAGACAGGACAGGAGAGATCCTCTTCTAATTGAGAAAACATTTTCTCTCCAAGTGAAGCTGGAAATACAGCAGACAGACAGGCACTTCATTCAGCCAAGAGAGTTTTACTTTCACTTTGAGTTGTGGCTCTTCTAAAACTCCTGTTTATAATGTGGAATCCATAGAGGGTTGGAGTGGCATCCAGTACCCAAGTAATCCAGTACTCCCAATGTTACCACTGTTCCCAGTATTTCCTCCCTTCAGTGGTTTCTCTCCGCAGAGTTTGGTGTGATGTTGAAAATTGAGGAGGGATCCTCTTCTGATTGAGAAAACATTTATAATCTCTGATTGAATCTGAGTCACAGCGGGTAGAACAATGAAAGCAGAAGTCCATCAATCCAGAAAGTTCCCTTAAAGCTGCTTACTTCCACTCTGAGTTGTAGCTCCTCTAAATCTCCCGTTTGTAATGTGGAATCAGCAGCAGGTTGAAGTGGTATCCAGTACTCCAGTAATTCCAGTGTCCCAGAGTATTTTGTCCTTTTGGTGGCCTGTCTCTGAGGAATTCCTAAGTTTGAGATGGTGGTGGATATTGAAGACACTGGACACAAAGTGCAGCAGTGACATATGACTCGTGTCATTTGATGCCCACATCTGTAGAATGAGGAACACGCTTAGCACATACACCCATCTGGTGCACGTGACCACGCCTTATGTGTGTGTGTGAATGTATGCTGGTGTGTGTGTGTACTTACTTTCTTTGTCACATAACAAACATTTCTCATTTTGTTGTCGCTGCATATCTTCTCCCTTTAATTTGGGTGAAACAGGTCCTATCTGGGTTGTAATGGCTGGTAAATGTCTGCCATTGTGTGGTCAAACCTGGGTCAAACACGATATTGCACCCGAAGTCTACCGATGGTAAGATAGGTGAAGTTGGCATCCCCACAGCCACGCCAGAGGCTCTGTGAGGTTGTACTTAGGCACAGCGGTGCTCTGAGTTAAATGCTTACATCAGCCTGCTACCGTGCGGGTGTTTAGCAGGTAGTTTACCATGTTAGGATTAATCCTCTGGGGACTGTAAAGGAATTTTCCTTCTTGTATGTTAAACTTCCCTCTTGTAGGTTAAAGGTAACTTAAGACAGTGCTTCACAGGTCAGGTCAACTGCCTGTCTCTGTTCGCCTGTCTCACTCTGTGTGGTCTGCTAGATATCTTCTGTATTCAGGGTTAGACACAACAGGGTGGAGGCTGGTTGTTGACGCTGGATAAGAGAGACTGTAGAGAGGCTATGCTGTTGCTAGGACAGCAATGGTTGACGTCTTTCCTTGTTTGGATCTGATATCCAATAGAGTCATCACACATGACAGACTGAGTTAGGAATAACCCTATTTGGATATAGCGTAACTTATCAGTTCTGGGGAGGGTTAAATACTGAGCTTCAGCACACCATCTTCAGATTTGGGTAGCAGTACGCTGTGATTCACACGTGGTGTTTCCCTTTTCTCCTCGATCGAGCTTCAATAAATATTCCTGTGTAAGACATCCAGGTCTCCAGAAACTTCTTGTTAGAGTGAACCAGCTCTAAGATTTCCATCACAGGGACCATGAATGTCTTTGCAAAATAATGGCAATCCATCCAACAGTTGTTGAGATATTTCAGTCTGGACCAAAGTGGTGGATTGATCCATTGAGCCGTGCCTCAGCGTGACTAACAATGGTATCAAACAATCAGTCTGTAATGCCACTGTAAAACTGTGAATGGGACAAAAGTCTTAAGTGAACTGTGAAGCCAGACAAACTCTGGCCTCATAATAACTAATAGAACATTAAAAACATAATTTAAATGAAACATTGATAGTTAACTGACCTTGGTTTTCTAGTGTTGCTAATAATACCAGCTCACATGTTTTTGAGGGACTAGTTTGCGAGTCATTGGCTTTAATACTGTAGGCCTGGTGGGCGGTTTTTGTATTTCAAGCATAAAGATAAGAGTGTGTTAGTCATGTATTTGATCAAAGCTTCCTCTCGGTTTGTTGTGAACAATCTTTTAATATTCAGTCCTGATCTGCCAGTTATGTACAGTTTGCATCTGACAAACACATCTGCTTTTCCCTTACATAGAAACTTACAGTGAATTTAAAATGAAGCCTGAATGTACAGTCAAGTCTCCACTATTTAAAATGAAGTAATAAACACTCGATACAAATTACCTGAGAGAATTCAACTGAAACTCTAAAAAAGAAAAAATAGCAATTGCCCAACAAAATAAAGTTCAAAATATATAATGATTTCTTAAGATGAGTCATGTTCCCTTGAATCAATATACATACAGTACAGGTAGATACATAATACATTACTTCATCTATTCTCATCAAGGAAAAAAAAAAATCCTCATCCTATCTCCACCACCAGTATCATCGTCACCATTGTTTTCTTTCTTACTTGTTTCCCCTTAACACCTGTTTCACACATATTTTACATTTTACTTCTTCTCAGAGTCGTAACCCAGTTAAATCAGAACAGAATCAAAAAGCTCGAACTACAGCTCTTGCCTCATAATCATCAAATTTATTATTTCGTTTTTTTTTCAGTATCAAAATAGTTGCCTTTACAACCATGGTTACAGTGGAAACAGATACTGCTAGTATTTAATATGTATATTTAAAAAAAAAAAGAAAACATTGTTCATCATGTATTGTATAGTGTGCTGGAAAAGTTAAGTTATACTAGAAAAGAAAAGTTATTTCTACTCAGAAAAGACAGTAAGCAGACAAACAAATGCTTTCTCTTTGTGTGCTGTTGATGTTCACTGCTGTCCCTCCATGAAACGCACAAAGGAAGTGGAGGAGTTTCTCAGAGCTGGAAATAATTCAAACTGATTGTTGATGGTGGATCGACTCGGCTCCAGGAACACCTCCGAAAACAGAAATTGTAAAAGTTTTGAAAAACATTTTGCTGTTTCTAAAGTTAAGTCGATTTACAAAGTCCCATTTTTATTATTGTGTGCCATTACAAGTCTTTTTTTTTTTTTGTCATTTCCTGTTCAAACAAACAGTAAAGTCAGTTGATTTCATGTATACTAACTTCACAAGCAGTTTACAATGAATATTAATGATAGCATTAATAGCACAAACTGTACTATAAGTATGTAGTATAAAATTGTGACATAGCAAACATATCGATCCCAAAGTAAATGTGATGCCAAATAATGTCATTTCTGGGTAACCTTAGTTAACCTGAAAATAATATATGGCATGTTCAGCTAAACCCTGTAGAGTCTCTTAAATAAGCCTGTAAATGAAGGGACTGTGTTCTGTTGCACTGTTACAGAGAATGTCCCTGGTAATATCTTCAGTGGGAGTTCATTCAGGGTGCTGATGTATGGAAACAGTCTCTCAGTGAAGGTGTGTGTGAAGGTGTGTATGTGTGTGTTAGTATCAAGATCAAAGAATGACAGTTTTCCTCTGTCAAAGTCCAGATGAACTCTGATCCTCTGGAGCTTCTTCACTGGGAGAACTTTACGTGGAAGTGGTGGGGAGTCTGCTGTGTATTTCCCATCAAGGAGACATATTTCCTGGTATCCAGTCAGTATTTGTCCCTTTCTCAGGACAGACTCCTGTATCACACCTATGGCCCAAAATGTATCATTTCTTACCTCAGCATCCCAGCTGTGACTCCCTGAGTTAAAGCCCTCAGAGCCCAGGACACAGTGGTGGTTATCAATCCTCTCTGGATTGTCAGGAAGCTGCTGTCTCTCTCCTCGTCTCACACTGGTCAGATCTTCAGACAGGATGAGTTCTGGATGAGCAGAGTTTGGGTCCAGGATCACAGGAGTGTAGGAGACCATCTCCTTCATCTTGTTCCAGATGTTGAAGGTTAGGTTGCCCAGGTGTTTGGCCACATCTATCAGAGCTCCTGAGAGCAGCTCTGGATCATCCAGCAGGGGGCGCTGCTGGACTCTTTTCACTGCAGCCTTGTAGTTCTGCAGGAATGAAACGTTTTCAGCTCTCAGCACCTCCTCTGTGGCTCTGATTGTGTCTGAAAGAGCTGCTATCTCTCTGCTCAGAGTCTCAATCTTCTCCTTCATCATCTGACTCTTCTGCTCCTCTTCCTCCCTCAGAGCAGTGATCCTGGCCTCCTCTTCCTCATCTAGAAACTGGTGAAGCTTCTTAAACTGCTCCTTAATCTGCCTCTCTGTGTCTTGGGCCTGGACCTTAATGTGTTCTGCTGTTTGATCACTGTTTCTTTTAACTTTCTCAAAGATCTTCAGTTTCTTCTGAAATGGCTTCAGGTATTTCTGGAGCTCCTGTTTATGATCCAGAGCAGCTTCATCGATGGGTCTGAATCTGTGGTTGTTGTGTGTTTTTGAGTCTCTGCAGACGACACACACTGGCTGCTGATGGTCCAGACAGAAGAGTTTGAGTTTCTCACAGTGCAGACTGCAGAGATCCTCAGACCCTGCTGAAGCTCTCTGATCTCTCTCCTGTAAGAAGGCATCACACAGGTTCTTTAACGCCAGGTTACGAGGTGGATCACTCAATAAATGTATTTTCTTACAAACTGGACACTCCTGAGTTTGTTTCTCTGTCCACCATGTCTGCAGACAGACTTTACAGAAGCTGTAGCTGCATGGCAGAACAACAGGATCTTTAAAGATGTCATGGCAGACAGGACAGGAGAGATCCTCTTCTAATTGAGAAGACATTTTCTCTCCAAGTGAAGCTGGAAATACAGCAGACAGACAGGCACTTCATTCAGCCAAGAGAGTTTTACTTTCACTTTGAGTTGTGGCTCTTCTAAAACTCCTGTTTATAATGTGGAATCCATAGAGGGTTGGAGTGGCATCCAGTACCCAAGTAATCCAGTACTCCCAATGTTACCACTGTTCCCAGTATTTCCTCCCTTCAGTGGTTTCTCTCCGCAGAGTTTGGTGTGATGTTGAAAATTGAGGAGGGATCCTCTTCTGATTGAGAAAACATTTATAATCTCTGATTGAATCTGAGTCACAGCGGGTAGAACAATGAAAGCAGAAGTCCATCAATCCAGAAAGTTCCCTTAAAGCTGCTTACTTCCACTTTGAGTTGTAGCTCCTCTAAATCTCCCGTTTGTAATGTGGAATCAGCAGCAGGTTGAAGTGGTATCCAGTACTCCAGTAATTCCAGTGTCCCAGAGTATTTTGTCCTTTTGGTGGCCTGTCTCTGAGGAATTCCTAAGTTTGAGATGGTGGTGGATATTGAAGACACTGGACACAAAGTGCAGCAGTGACATATGACTCGTGTCATTTGATGCCCACATCTGTAGAATGAGGAACACGCTTAGCACATACACCCATCTGGTGCACGTGACCACGCCTTATGTGTGTGTGTGAATGTATGCTGGTGTGTGTGTGTACTTACTTTCTTTGTCACATAACAAACATTTCTCATTTTGTTGTCGCTGCATATCTTCTCCCTTTCATTTGGGTGAAACAGGTCCTATCTGGGTTGTAATGGCTGGTAAATGTCTGCCATTGTGTGGTCAAACCTGGGTCAAACACGATATTGCACCCGAAGTCTACCGATGGTAAGATAGGTGAAGTTGGCATCCCCACATCCACGCCAGAGGCTCTGTGAGGTTGTACTTAGGCACAGCGGTGCTCTGAGTTAAATGCTTACATCAGCCTGCTACCGTGCGGGTGTTTAGCAGGTAGTTTACCATGTTAGGATTAATCCTCTGGGGACCATGAATGTCTTTGCGAAATAATTGCAATCCATCCAGCAGTTGTTGAGATATTTCAGTCTGGACCAAAGTGGTGGATCGATCCATTGAGCCGTGCCTCAGCGTGACTAACAATGGTATCAAACAATCAGTCTGTAATGCCACTGTAAAACTGTGAATGGGACAAAAGTCTTAAGTGAATTGTGAAGCCAGACAAACTCTGGCCTCATAATAACTAATAGAACATTAAAAACATAATTTAAATGAAACATTGATAGTTAACTGACCTTGGTTTTCTAGTGTTGCTAATAATACCAGCTCACATGTTTTTGAGGGACTAGTTTGCGAGTCATTGGCTTTAATACTGTAGGCCTGGTGGGCGGTTTTTGTATTTCAAGCATAAAGATAAGAGTGTGTTAGTCATGTATTTGATCAAAGCTTCCACTCGGTTTGTTGTGAACAATCTTTTAATATTCAGTCCTGATCTGCCAGTTATGTACAGTTTGCATCTGGCAAACACATCTGCTTTTCCCTTACATAGAAACTTACAGTGAATTTAAAATGCAGCCTGAATGTACAGTCAAGTCTCCACTATTTAAAATGAAGTAATAAACACTCGATACAAATTACCTGAGAGAATTCAATTGAAACTCTAAAAAAGAAAAAATAGCAATTGCCCAACAAAATAAAGTTCAAAATATATAATGATTTCTTAAGATGAGTCATGTTCCCTTGAATCAATATACATACAGTACAGGTAGATACATAATACATTACTTCATCTATTCTCATCAAGGAAGAAAAAAAATCCTCATCCTATCTCCACCACCAGTATCATCGTCACCATTGTTTTCTTTCTTACTTGTTTCCCCTTAACACCTGTTTCACATATTTTACATTTTACTTCTTCTCAGAGTCGTAACCCAGTTAAATCAGAACAGAATCAAAAAGCTCGAACTTCAGCTCTTGCCTCATAATCATCAATTTTTTTTTTCAGTATCAAAATAGTTGCCTTTATAACCATGGTTACAGTGGAAACAGATACTGCTAGTATTTAATATGTATATTTAAAAAAAGAAAAGAAAACAGGGTTCATCATGTATTGTATAGTGTGCTGGAAAAGTTAAGTTACACTGGAAAAGAAAAGTTATTTCTACTCAGAAAAGACAGTAAGCAGACAAACAAATGCTTTCTCTTTGTGTGCTGTTGATGTTCACTGCTGTCCCTCCATGAAACGCACAAAGGAAGTGGAGGAGTTTCTCAGAGCTGGAAATAATTCAAACTGATTGTTGATGGTGGATCGACTCGGCTCCAGAAACACCTCCGAAAACAGAAATTGTAAATGTTTTGAAAAACATTTTGCTGTTTCTGAAGTTAAGTCGATTTACAAAGTCCCATTTTTATTATTGTGTGCCATTACAAGTCTTTTTTTTTTGTCATTTCCTGTTCAAACAAACAGTAAAGTCAGTTGCTTTCATGTATACTAACTTCACAAGCAGTTTACAATGAATATTAATAATAGCATTAATAGCACACACTGTACAATAAGTATGTAGTATAAAATTGTGACCTAGCAACACATATTGATCCCAGAGTAAATGTGATGCCAAATAATATTACTTCTGGGTAACCTTAGTTAACCTGAAAATAATATATGGCATGTCCAGCTAAACCCTGTAGAGTCTCTTAAATAAGCCTGTAAATGAAGGGACTGTGTTCTGTTGCACTGTTACAGAGAATGTCCCTGGTAATATCTTCAGTGGGAGTTCATTCAGGGTGCCAATGTATGGAAACAGTCTCTCAGTGAAGGTGTGTGTGAAGGTGTGTATGTGTGTGTTAGTATCAAGATCAAAGAATGACAGTTTTCCTCTGTCAAAGTCCAGATGAACTCTGATCCTCTGGAGCTTCTTCACTGGGAGAACTTTACGTGGAAGTGGTGGGGAGACTGCTGTGTATTTCCTATCAAGGAGACATATTTCCTGGTATCCAGTCAGTATTTGTCCCTTTCTCAGGACAGACTCCTGTATCACACCTAGGCCCCAATATGTATCATTTCTTACCTCAGCATCCCAGCTGTGACTCCCTGAGTTAAAGCCCTCAGAGCCCAGGACACAGTGGTGGTTATCAATCCTCTCTGGATTGTCAGGAAGCTGCTGTCTCTGTCCAAATCTCACACTGGTCAGATCTTCAGACAGGAGGAGTTCTGGATGAGCAGAGTTTGGGTCCAGGATCACAGGAGTGTAGGAGACCATCTCCTTCATCTTGTTCCAGATGTTGAAGGTCAGGTTGCCCAGGTGTTTGGTCACGTCTATCAGAGCTCCTGAGAGCAGCTCTGGATCATCCAGCAGGGGGCGCTGCTGGAGTTCGTTCACTGCAGCCTTGTAGTTCTGCAGGAATGAGATGTCTTCAGCTCTCAGATCCTCCTCTGTGGCTCTGATTGTGTCTGAAAGAGCTGCTATCGCTCTGCTCAGAGCCTCAATCTTCTCCTTCATCATCCGACTCTTCTGCTCTTCTTCCTCCCTCAGAGCAGTGATCCTGGCCTCCTCTTCCTCATCTAGAAACTGGTGAAGCTTCTTAAACTGCTCCTTAATCATCCTCTCTGTGTCTAGGGCCTGGACCTTAATGTGTTCTGCTGTTTGATCAGACTTCACTTTAACTTGTTCAAAGATCTTCAGTTTCTTCTGAAATGGCTTCAGGAATTTCTGGAGCTCCTGTTTGTGATCCAGAGCAGCTTCATAAATGGGTCTGAATCTGTGGTTGTTGTGTGTTTTTGAATCTCTGCAGACGACACACACTGGCTGCTGATGGTCCAGACAGAAGAGTTTGAGTTTCTCACAGTGCAGACTGCAGAGATCCTCAGACCCTGCTGAAGCTCTCTGATCTCTCTCCAGTAGGAAGGCCTCACACAGGTTCTTTAACGCCAGGTTACAGGGTAGATCCTTCAATAAATGTATTTTCTTACAAACTGGACACTCCTGAGTTTGTTTCTCTGTCCACCATGTCTGCAGACAGACTTTACAGAAGCTGTGGCTGCATGACAGAACAACAGGATCTTTAAAGATGTCATGGCAGACAGGACAGGAGAGATCCTTTTCTGATTGAGAAAACATTTTCTCTCCAAGTGAAGCTGGAAATACAGCAGACAGACAGGCACGTCGGTCAACCAAGAGAGTTTTACTTTCACTTTGAGTTGTAGCTCTTCTAAAACTCCTGTTTATAATGTGGAATCCATAGAGGGTTGGAGTGGTATCCAGTACCCAAGTAATCCAGTACTCCTAGTGTTCCCAGTGTTCCCAGTATTTCCTCCTTTCTGCGGTCTCTCTCCACGGAGTTTGGTGTGATGTTGAAAATTTAGCACAATAGGCACAAAATGCAGCCGTGCAATATGAAGCACGTCATTTGATATCCACATCGATGGAAGGAGGAGCAGAGATACGGCACACACCCATTAGTTGCACGCAACCATGCCTTAAAGGTGCTATATATAAGATTTTGAACATTAAAATAGGTGCAAACAACTACTTGCAATGTGAAAATACATAGGAGTGATAGCGTCCTGAGCAGAGAAGGAATTCAAACTCCCTCTGTGTGTGTTATACTCTGAGATTCTTTGTTCATTGTTTTGGAAGCCATGCCGGTCGTGTGTGCATGTTAGTGCCTGTTAGTGCCTGTTAGTGCATGTCCCTCCCTGTGAAACTGTTGCCGTCCTCGCATTTATAAAGAGACTAAGAGCGTGACCGTCCACACAACATTGTAAAAGCAGGATGGCAGTGGGCGGTTTGAAGACTTCTCTTACCTAGCAGCTGCAGCAACACGGGCAGTGGATTCACCGTTGCTGCCAGACCCCTCCAGGGGGTCGGGCCTGTCCGTGCCACTGCCTCCTGTCAGAAAGCACTACACACTCTGACACACAGGTTGGTTCAGATATTAACGCTGTTCACCATGAGAGGTGTCCCACCTGGGTCAAAGGGGACGTTCCCCTTTCCTCCCCATGAAAGGGGATATGTCTTCTTCTTCTTCTCTTTTGTTGTTTAATGGCAAACTTCTGTTAGGTTCATTACAGCCACCTTCTGGATCTGGGGAGTTAAAGTTAACAACACAACGCTAATCGCAGCAACGCCTGATTTGGTGTGAATGCAACCTAAGCGCTTTCAGCCCGGCCACCTCCAGCCTGTGACATCAGAAGTGAGAGCCATGTGCAAGCCGTTCATTGTGAAGGGAGGGTGGAGGTGTGGCCGACGCGCCAATTTGTTTTGTTCTGAGATGCTGGTGTCTAGTGTGGCATCCACCGATTCTGAACGACGTATTTAGCACCATTAAGTGAATGCATGTTACATAAAGTTGTTGTGTCAAAAACAGCCTACACCGCCTTCCACAGTGTGACAATGTTATAACACCATCTGCATGGGTGCTAATTGTCACTAAACACAAAGTATAGCTGAGGCTGATGGGAATGCCATTAGTTTTTTAGGTTCTCTAAGTACTGTCAACTGTCTAAGTACTCAAGTACTGTACTTAATTACAGTTTTGAAGTAGGTTACTATGTGACAGTGGCAAATCCAGATGCTAGAGCCGGTAGCTCCTTCAAACAAAGTGTGTAAGTCCTGTATTTCATGCAAGCATGGATTCCTTTAGTTCCAGAGTATAAATTGTGTCTGTATGATCCTGAGTGCACATTGTTTCTTTTTGTAAATCTGTTGTCTAAAAAAAATGTTTTGTTGTTTGTTTCCGCAAACTTGAATTTGTTAACTTTTGTTTGGTAAAAAGACACATTGTCCTATTTTATACCTTATTTTTTTAGATGAACTGGGTTAGGGTTAGGGTTACAACACTAACACCAGCACGTAGTTTTTTAGAAATTGTTCAAATAATTTACTGAAATAAAAGTAACAAAGCTACCGGAATATTATTGGAATGCTGCCTGACGCTGCCAAGCTTTATTTAGCCCTGTTAGGTCCTCCTTTGCTTTGCTTTACGCCTTTTAACTTCCTTGGTTCTGCATGGTCAGGTTGTGCCAAATGTGGCCATGCCTTTCTGTTTTGTCCTCCTGGTCCTGTTTAGCCCAGGTGCCTTGTCTAGCAGTTATTAGCTTAATTCTGTCCCTACTTGGCTCTGCCCACCTCTTTATGGCTCTGACTGGCTCTGTTTTGCCCTGACTGGCCCTGCTGGCTTTGTTTAGCCCCATTAAGCTCTATTTCGCTGTATTTGGCCTTGTCTCATAATCCCTGTTGGCCATGCCTGGCTCTTCCTAACTCTGTGCGGCTCTGCCCGCATCATTTTCCCCCTCTTTTAGACCTGCCTGGGTCTGTAAAGCCCTGTCGTTCCCGATAGCTTTGTTTAGCCTCTATGGACTGCCTGGTTGTGTTTTACACCATTTGGCCCTGCCTGGCACTGTTTAGCCCAGTTTGGCCCTGCTCATCTCTGTGGCCTACGTTCTTCTGAGCCTCACACTAAAAAGCTGCAGGATGAGAGGAGGAGGAGGAGGAGGAGGAGGAGTAATACCTGACGTTCCTATTGGCTGAGGAGTTTTTCAGGCTCACTGTGGTTGGCTGGCAGAGTGTGAGCAGGGAATCCCTTAGAGCTCTCTCTGTCTTTGTCTCAGATTAAAAATACAAACAGTCCGTCAGGCCTCGCTGCTCCAGGTAGTCCTCCAGTCTGCTCAAGACCAGGACTGAATTCACAGCCTGATCTGCAGTTCGGCTGCAGAAAGCCACAGTACAGCTGCAGTTAATGCAGTAAATCTCCCTGATTACTGCGACTTTGCTGCTACATGGTCCACAGCTGTAACATAGGAGGAACCTGTAATATTAAGCAAGGCAGGGTGAATTCACTGCACAGCAGAGTCAGGAAGAGAAACAGAGGTGAATGAGGGAGCTGCTGTTTCACTGTAAAAAAAGAAAAGTGTTGGGAGACTTACTTGTTTCCCTTAAGCGGTGTGTTGGAGCAAAATCAGGAGGTGAAGAAACCTGGTGAGTTCATGTTGCAGAGGGTGGAGAAGGAGAGCTGGCAACAGGAAGAATCAGGAGGGAAGTGTGGAGGAAAAAAATAGAACAGGAAAGAAATCCTGAGCTGAAAAAGAGAAGGTGAGTTCTGTTGTTGCTGTAAATAGAAAAAGGGAAAGAAAAGAAACTGAAAACGCGAGAAGAGTTTGAATGTGAACCAAGTAGAAAAGACAAAAAGACTTGTGTGAGGTTTACAGTAAAGAAGTGAGTTGATGTTTTCTCAGCAGGAATGAGATGAAAGTCTAGACGGTTAAATTGCAGTGGGCTGTGAAAAGCCGGCGGAGCGGAGCGGCGGCAGGAGCGACTGTGGGCGGGGAGAGAGGAAGTGTGGTCGACAGGAGAGGAATTTAAAGTCTCATTGTTCTGGAAGAGCAGAGGCAGAGAGAGCTGAGGAGCTGTGAAGTCAAACCGCTGACAGACGCTGGACAACATGGACGTGAGCTCAGCCATGGAGAAGGTAGGACAGAAACATTTACATCCATACAGCTGAAATTCTTATTCATAGATACTTCCAGATTAACAGTAATGAGGAGGTCAAGTGTCAGAGGGTCAGTTAGTCTGATGTGATGTGCCCTCATCTGTTGATGGCGGTCTGGAGGAACCCGTGTCTCAGTTTGAAAGTGGATTTACCTGCAAGTACCCAGATTTCTTCTGTTTCCATTGTAAGCCTGGTAATTAGACTGAATGGCCATTTTGTTTCACTTCATTATTCTGTGGGCATCATGTTCCCATTAATTTATTTCTATAATTATTTTGTTTCATTCATTTGTTTTAAGACTTAGTTATTTCTGTACATTGATTTTATAACAACCTCTACAGCTGCGTCCAGCTCATCCACAATTGCACATTTTTCAATGTAATTTCTAGGCATGGATGTATTATAAGAAGTGAATATCGGACTCAATGATTGCGGCCAATTAGCCTACTTGAATAAGAATCGCTCACCAAGTGCATAAGCCAGAAAAAGCTAGCTGGTGATGTGGTCAGATGATGTCTCCATTCTTAATCCATTCCTATAAAACTTTGATTGGTCAGTTGTTTTTTATCGGATAAATACATCAATGGGCTCAACACTAGACCTGTTTGAAGGAAAGTCTGTAATTGCCTGCCTGCATAATCGTTTATATATATATATGGTGAAGATATGATTAGCAAGTACCAAAAGGATCTACTTAAGAGCCAAATTAATGAGACTATATTTGTTGGAGTTGATTTGTCCAAAGAAACTCTGCTAAAAAAGAAATGTATTGCAACAGCTACCAGTCAGTTTGAGCGATGGCGTGATAGCACGAATCTCTCAGGCTTGTTAATTTCAGACAGCTGGAGATTTCTAATTCAGTCAGTAAAGGTAATCCATGACCACGAGGACCTGATCCCCCCGCTGGGTCTGTTCTGGCAGCCGTGTACAGTTTGTCTCCCACAGATCTGTCCTATTATTCACATCAGTCTGAGGCAGATAACCTGACGGATCAGTGTCACCTGTCAGGGGTTTGATACTCCCGTCCCACTTTTATACCCTGGAGCTGGAAAAGCTGCCATCACCAGGATGGAAATAACCCCCAACACACACACACACACACACACATTGTGTGGATTGTGGGGAGGTATCTTTGTAAACAAAATATAAAACAAAAACTCTCAGACTAGATAAAGTTCAATATCGCTGCAACTGACGATCTTTTTCTCATCGATTAATATGCAGATTTTTTTCTCAATTAGTCGATTAATTGTTTTGTCTCTAAAAGCTCCAATCCAGCCGAACTGTCTTTCTCCTCCTGATAGCTCATCTGTTTAGAATAGTGAATAATGATAATGACAAGGTGCTAAATGCCAGCTCATTTGTGTCCAATTTTGTTGTACATGGAGAACAACAGGAAATATCCAGGATGCCAAACTCAGGATGTTAACTGCAGCAGGTCAACTCGCCGCCTCTTTGACCTCCAGCTTCTTATCTGACATTGTTTCCTGCAGTTTCCTCTTCACATTGCCGACATGTTCAGAATTACTCAGCGAGTACGACATACTCGCCTTATCGACACCTAAATATAGACCTAGCAATTTTTTCCTCTTTCTGAGAAAATGCATTTCTAGTTTGGCTTGTATGTATCATTCTGACACTTTTATTCAGAGCAACTAATAATATTGTGCTGTTCAGCATTTGTGGTTAAGATAATTCCACTGGGCCAACTGAATGTTGTTAATGGTCCCCTGACAATATTTTTCAATTTTAATAATTTAAAAGTTAATTTCAGAAACCACTGCCTTCACAGTAGAAAGCAGGACATGTTATTTGCTTAAGATTTATGGATCCGACATGGAACAGTCAAATTATGAGGGCTGAAATAGACTATGGATATGAAATGTTAAAAAATAATTTAATCAATAAGATTATCTTACCTGTTCATAAATGTCGGCGTGCTGGTCTGCAGGTTTAGATGGTCCCAGCTGTTTTGTTGCCACCTTTTGATTCATTTTCAGGGGATTTTAGAAGAATTTACCCAGTAAATAATTTTTTTCCATGAACTGGAAACATGCGATAACATTACTAACAGAGACATTATTATTATTAACACTAGTGCTACAAGTTAGACAGCTAAATGCTTCTTTTCATTACAGTCTTTGTCTGTCAATCAAGACAAACAGGGTACAGTCAATTATGCCAATCAAGTAACTTTGTCTTGATTGACAAAGACTTTGAAGTCATTAAATGGATATTCTAACCACATGTTTTCAGCTTACTTCAGTACTTGTGTTAAAGTTACTCTGTGGATTAGTCTTGTTTAAAGGAACTAGAGACGAGGCGCCCTGGTGGCCTAGTGGTTAAAGTGCTGACCGTGAAATGCAACGCCCCTGGTTTGTGTCTGACAGGGGAATTTTGTTGCATGTCATTCCCCATCTCTGTCTCTCCACTCTTTTCACATCATCTCTCTACTGTCTAGCTATTAAAGCCACACAATTCCCTAAAAATGTTTTTAAAAAGAGAACTTTGGGAACCAATTTTGCTGCGTGTGCACAAGCAAATTGAGAAGTTTTTGCAACCCCAAATGTTGTAAACGTCTGTCAGTGTAACTCGTTTCTCGCACAGACTTGTTCACCACAACACAAAGACAACATTACCTGCATCATGTCAGCTGTGTCATGGCTTGTTGCAGGCTATGTAATAGGTTTACTTCATGTTTGGAGTCACGTCTGCTCTTACTATGACTCACAAGCTCGTCCTACCAGAGTTGCACAGTGTGTATACTCACTGTTAAGAGCACCCTTAAACAAACTGCTGACAAATTCGATATACTTGTCTTTTCTACAGGAAGAAGAAAATTACACTAAAATACTCAGCAGAATTTTGGTGGAATGTTCCTTTAAAGCTGGTTTGGGTTTAAGCTGACTTCAGAAAGGTGTTTTGCTGCTGAGGTCACTGGTGTCAGTTCAGTAACATAATAATGAACTCTGTCAGTCAGTGTATTCCAGAGGGATGAAATTAAGTCTTGTTGTTCTTCAGCTGTTTCTGTTCCAGCCGTCGTCGCTCTGACCTTTTCAACACGGGCCGATCAACAGTCTCTTCACTGTCACACACACACACACACACACACACACACCTACACACTCCCCGTTTCTCACGACACACCTCTAAACACACTCATAACAACTCATCTGTCCTCTGTCACTGCTAATGACGGCTCAACACCTCTGTCCACATACTTCAGTGTACTTTTGGTCGGGGTCGTTTTTGCCTGGTTTGGGTCCTTTAGTTCCAGTGAAGGAAAATCTCCAAGGAACAGTTACACAATTTGGGGAAATATGCTTATTGGCTTTTTTATTTAGAGTTCAATGAAAAGATCGATGCCACTCTCATGTCTATGCAGTAAATGTGAAACTACAGCCAGCTAACTTAGCTTAGCAACAGGGAACGGGGGAAACTCTAAAGCTCACTAATTAACACATTATGTCTTGTTTGTTTAATTCATACAAGTTATGTTGTGTACCAGCGGAGATCCCAGGAAGTTACTGGGAACTGGCTGTAGCTTCATATTTAGTGTACGGACATGAGGGTGGTATCAATCTTCTCACCTAACTCTCAGCCAGAAACACAGAATAAGCATATTTTCCAAAATGTCAAACTTTTCTTTCAATGCTGTAGCGCACACTGAAATTTTAGTTTTCTTCAAGGTTTGTGACAACAGGTTTGTTGAAGGTCGTTTCCTGTTTCAACGTGACAGTGTCCCCATGCAGCCAGGTCCAGAAAGAAATGTTTCCCAGTTTGGTGTGGAAGAACTTGACTGGCCTGCACAGAGTTGTGACCTCAACCCCATCTAACACCTTTGGGGTGAACTGGAATGCCGACTGTGAGCCCAACATCAGTGTTGGACCTCATTAATGCTCTTGTGGCTGAATGGGAGCAAATCCCTGCAGCCAGTTTATAATTTTGGAAGAGCTTGTGTGTCACTCTCTTTGTCTCTCTCTCTCTATATACAGCACATTACGTGTATGAATGTCTCCCTGAGGAGTGATGGGCTTGTTAATACCTGGTGACAGATGGACAGGTGGACAGTCCATCTCTCTGTAAGACAAATAGCAGCAGGTTGTTTTAGCAGAAGAGTCATCAGGTTTCCTGCCAGTGGCTTTAAAAACAGCCAGTCATCCCTGAAGGTTGTCTCCTGCTTGCTTGAACACACACACATACACACACACACACACATCACAGGTGGTTCTGTATTACGTCATGACAATCAAGCAAACTCCACTTGCTGATGAAGAGAGATGTGGCTGAAAGCTCAAGGAAAGAAAGCAGACACTGTGTTCTGATTTTTTTCTAAACTTTAATTACGTTTGTTGAAGCTCATGACAAACTGATCACAAGACATTGTTATTATTTGTTAATTGTGACAAATAATACTAAAAGAGTATAAAGTAAGGAAGAGGATTGTGGGAATGTACTTCTATTTTTAAATGGAAGGAAAACAGGAACGGAAAAGTGAGGCACAATGAGGATGGGAAGAAAAACCAAGCAGAGGAGCAAATAAGAAAACACAGTTGACAAAGATGAAAGAGGAGAACAGACAAAAAGTTTGTAGAGCCGAAGTCGAGGAGATGAAAAATGAAGTGTTGGGACGACAGATATAACTCTGGAGTGTGATGATGATGTCACTGGGTGGACCAATGAGATGTGTGTGTGTGTGTGTGTGTGGTGTTCACTCCTGTCTCTTCCTCCCACACTCACTGAGAAAAGTTCAAAACAACAAATCTTCATTCTTTCTCATCCAACACTTCCTCACATATCTGAATAATCTGCCTCACTTCAGGCTTCTCTGTTAACTCTTCAGATCAACACTGCACAAACTGCTGTCACACATGTTCAGTTTGTTTTTCTTGTTACGTTCTTTGAAGTTAAGTTCGGGCTGAGATTGTTTGGTTAACTCAAGGTCCACATACTAGCTTTTTCCAGAGCTTTCACCCACATCTCACAGTCCTCATCAGAAGAGGAAGTTGGTTGAAAACTACAGAAAAATCTGGTAAATGGACCTTTTAAAATTGTTTACATATAATATGTCATAATTATACTTTAAGTACAAACCTGGTGTTATTCTATATTTTTCTTACTGTCAACAAATTCCATGAAACAACAATGTGTTAGTCCGTCTCTCAATGCTTTCCGACTTCTTTGCTATATCTGTGGAATGAGATATATCAATCTTTGGATACACACACTTACTACAGAGTGAGAAAATATACAATATCACCAGACTTACCCCGTAAAAATAATTATTACCTAGTGTTTCATAATTTTGATTTACCATAGTATTTTCGAAGTATTTGTATCATTCCCATCTTTTCATCTGTTTCTTTTCCTGGTCTTTTTCTATATTAGTTCTACCTCTGATCTTTGAAAGTCTCACTGTTAGGTTTCTCATAATGTACCACATTAATAATATAAATAAATGGACTGTACCTCACAGGATCAGAGTTGTATAAATGATTTGAATGTATAACATCATCGTGTTGTTGCTGGTCTCCACTCAGATGTCTGTAAAGCAGAGTGCAGGAGGTGCAGCGGTGTGTCTCGTATGTGAAGAGAGCTGCTCTGGATTCCAGCCACATTCTTGGAGGTACAACCCTTCCCTAAAAACAAAACAAAAAGAAAAAAGATTGAAAGTGCTGGATATAGTCCTAGTGGTTTCTCCACTCCCCCCTCTTTTCTTTAGACGATTCTCTGAGAGCATGTAAGTGGTTTTGCATATTTTAGCTAATTGACTGAAGACGCCCAACAGCACTGAGCTCACAAGCTTACAAACTACGTGGAAAAAACAAACACAGAAGTTGTGAAAAGGACCATTTGAATTTAGTTGTTTTCTTGCATCAAAAAGGTTGTAATCTGTGAGCAATTGTCAGGTTTCACAGATGCGAAGCCAGTGAGGGATCATGTCCTTGTCACAACAGTAGTGAGTCCTACTTGTTGGTTGTGGTGCCTGTATTTAGAGGCTTATGACAGCAATATACTGAGTGTGAGCACACTAACTTTAACTTCACTGTTAACACTAATGCATCGTCTACAAAACAGTGTAAAATCAAGTAATGTTGGGTTGATAGATAATGGGTGGATATTGGGGGAAACCACCCAAATGATACAAAAAATCTCTCAAATTATCATAAACTTCCCAAACCATTTTTACCAACCAAAATAAATTAAAGTAGAAAACTGCCCAACATGGCAACACAGCCTTAAATTCTTAAAAATTCTCTATAGGTTGTTTATGTGAATATTTTAGTTTGCCTTCTTTTTTCTCCTCCCATTCTTCTTGACCTATCTATGGTGCAGGAAAGCCTGTTTAGCCTGCGGCTGCAGCACGGTCGACCACGCTCCTGGAAGTGACGTCGAAGATGACCAGCGAATGGGGCGCCTGCTCGCAGACTCACCCTACTCCCATTTGACAGCAAAGGTTAAAGGAGGCGGCGGCCTTCGCATGTACAAGAGGAACCGTATGATAGTGACCAATCCGGTGGTGACACGTAAAGACCCCACCTTCAACACCACGACATACGACTGGGCGCCGGCCGGCCTCAACCAGACACTGGTGAGGATCAGTGTGAAGTACAGGAGGTTGGTTGTTCGTATGAAGCTGCAGTCTGTTGCTCTGTGTCAGCTGGTAAAGTCACATTTTTCTCACCAACTATGTTGCTGAGAGCGGATGACTGGATGACTCTGCCGGGTAGAGCTTTACCAAATATGTACACAAGCAAAAGTTACAACACACACCATCTGTTGTAAACATACGTTAGACATTACACACACATAGGAATTGTTACTTTTAAACTAGACTGTGTAATACAGTTGATTGATACCCCTTCTGAAATTAATTAGCATAAGTGAGATGTTTGAAAAGAGAGGCTGTGAGTGTGTCTTCAAACATTTAAACATCAGCTTACAACAACAAGTCACACAATGCTAATAAACACATTATCATTAGAGAACGAATGAATGACTGCACTGGAGTTTCCGGGTAAACTGGTACCATTTTACAGATTGGTACCCATCACAAGTTGTTGGCTATATTTGTTTTTAACCTCCTGTCCCAAGTGCACATACTCATTAATAAAGAAAGTGAGTGTTTTGTTTCAGCTCACACTTTCACTACTATAAGTTAAAAACAATTACATACATAAAATATGATGAAATATAGATTAGGATACATAAATGTTTACCACTAGGATTGAGCACTTTGCTCATATGTTTATTTTAGTTTATTTTATTTGTTTTCAGCCCTCTCTGCGTGTCCAACAGTCTAGACCGTCTGGTTTCCATTAAAAACACACTCAAGTATGTTTCAGGTTTCACAACCTATAATTATAAGGATGACAGTGATTATGGAGAACTGCAGTGTGGCGGTGAGGGAGTCGTGGGGGACATTACTGTGGTTGAACTTGGAGAAACGAATCCGGTTCCAACACTGCTCTCCAGATCCGTCTCTAAAAGTTTTCAGCATGTTTTTTGTTTAATCCAAACACTTTTGTATTCTGATGTGAAATGAATGGTGCAGATTGTACAGTCTGCTAGAGCAGCTCCAGACTGTTAGTCACTATCTTCCTCTGGTGCACAGTCATCTGACAGCACACAGACGTGTCACTGACAACACCTGGGCAGTGTGATGACAAACACAGACTCACAAAGTCTTCTGAATAATTCTTCTAAGCTGAAGTTTGTCATTAATCTAGACATGTTAGCTCTCGCTAACATGTAGGCCTATGCCCCACTGCAATGTGAGACCAGTGAAACCACTCATTTATTTACTATAGAGTGTGTTCAACAAGCTGAAATTTCAGTGTTGGAAAATGCTAGCAAAGTGCCAAAATGAAGAGAAAAAAATGGGTTAAAAATGAAAGACTCACTCACGTCACTAACACTTAGCAGAAATAAATACCTCCGCACTGACGTCTGCTTGGAAGTTGGAACTGGTGAATTTCAGAGGTTTGTAGTGGATATGAACTTGTTTTATAGATGTGAAGAGATTCTTCAAACACAACACATATTTATAACTCTGTGTTAAAGCTTTTTATATCTGGCCAGGGGCAAATAATGAGCTCAAGTTGTAGTCTACCATAATTTCGAAAAGGCAAATATAAAGCATTTCTCATCAGTCAAGTTCCATTATTTGCTTCAGTGTTGTGCTCTCAATCATTTTAAAGGGTTGGTATCATATCAGTTGATTTAAATGGTGATTGATTAAAACTAAGTACAATTTTGAGGCACTTGTACTTCATGTATTTCCATTTTTTCTACTCTACTTAAATATTCTGACTATAGTAAAACAAAATTACTTTTCTCCATTAGATTTATTCGACATTATAATCTATGATGAATAGTTATAGATCAACAAGTAAAAATTTGCCCCTTCTCAGCCAACTTCAACATTAAAATACGCTCAAGCGTCTAATGCTGGGAAGAGGCGCGTTCCCACGCATCCAAAAACGCCCCTGTGGATACATACCATACTCTCCCCCAGTTGAGTTGGTGTCTTGCTTACAAGCAATTCATTCTCTCTCGTGTGTGTATCACCGTTTCCTCAAACGAAGCAAGTTTTGCTCGTCTTTTGTCCGGTTTGGCGCCTCATAGAAGTGGCTGGTTGTTTTAGTAACTGGTGTTTGATTGTGTGAGGGATGGATTAAACTTGACTAAACCTAAAATCACTTGCTTCAAGCCCCAAACAAAAGGTCACACTAATCAGTAATTCATTGCTTAGTGCCTGAGAGTTTGCACTTTCACCACATTTTCACATTGAAGCTCAGAGAAAAATGACTTTTGTTGTTTAATCAGCATCACTGGATAAACACTGGATATCTTGGATCATTGGCAACACTAATTGTGTGACTTCACCTGACACAGTTGTTAAGTATCATTTCTGTATGGAGCCCTACTGTAGGTCTCTACCCAGAAGCCAATTTAAACCTTAGAGAAAGATTTCAGAAATCTGATGGGAAACATCGAGGGGCTTCAGGAGGTTGAAACAGACAGTAGCCTTAGTGAAAAAACAACACAGGTTCACTCAAACTTTACAAAACATTCAGTGTTAATTTGTATATGATTATCAATATTTAGATACTTATATTCAATGGTTTACTCATGTGCCACAATAATATAATGTGTTTGAGCTAAAATATCCTCATTTGGGGGCTTTTCCAAGCAAACATTGATAAATTGTGATTGTTTGCGATTAAATCAGCATTCATACAGTATATTTCTGCCACCCCTTAAAGTCTCCATGCCACCCTCTTGCCCATCAACATTTCTCTAGATCCACCCCTTTTTCTTTGTTGTTGGTGGTGGTGCAGATCAGCAGGTGTAGAGCTGATCTGATAATAACCAAACAGCTCCCTATTGTGTTGAATCTGCAGCCTGATGAATGAATGAGTGAATTTGTCAGTTTTCCGGGGAGTTCAATTAGATACATATCTGAGGTTCAGTAAATGAGGGGTTTAAGCTGACATTTACGTCACTGTAAGTTTAACCAGAAGTAAAATGTCCCGATCCCCCTCAGGCCATGCAGTACATGGAGCTCATCCCGGAGAGTCAACGTCCTGTCTCAGGGACAAATGGAGCTCTGGAGCGACGCAGGCAGCTCTTTGGTCAAATCCCCATCTACGATCAGGACCCCATGAAGTGTCAGAGTCTGGCCAGTGAGGAGGAGGTACAGGCAACAACACAGGCAGCGTGCTAACATTAGTTTGTTCATTAATTATGTACAAATGATATTCCTGCGGTACAAATCTGTCTCAGTTCATTCTGTACACCACAGACCTCCATTGCTAATAACCCAATTATTGTTAGCTACCAAGCCAACATTAGGCCAGCTGTATGTTAGATAACTAATATCAATTTGCACTTGATGGAAATTCTGTTTACAAGTTGACTCTGATCTCTCTCATACATCCTCCTGCAGATTTCCTCCATGCTGCTGTTTGTGAAGCACTACAAACAGGAGGTGCTGGGAGTTGGGGAGGTGGCTTTACCTGGTGAGGGTGAAGCTCTGAGGGAAGCAGCCATTCAGAGGACAGCGAAGGAGGCCAAGGACCGCAGCAACAGCGACAAGAAGGATGCTCTGGCGCACCAGTACCACGGCTCGACCAATAGCAGTGCTTCCTCTGTTACTGGTTCCACTAACGGAACAGATCAGAGCACTAAGACTGAATATGTAAGTAAAAATAGCATCTGACATCTTTAAAGTTTAAATCCTGGTTTAGATCCTGGAAAAGGTTTTATGTTCCTATCACGTTCATAATGATTTCTACACCCATAAAATATTACTGTTAATAGGCCTTATCACACTACTGACCCCACCTAATTCACACCTATTTCTGAGGCATTCTTGGGTACATTTGTGTGACTGTCTTTCTTTCAAAAATGGTTGTATCAAAGTTCAAAGGAATCAAGACAGCTGACTTGTTACTTACTTATCTGAGATGCTACCACCTGATCTTGGGTGTGGGGAGTGCTCTGATCCGTCTTAGGTTGCAATAGTAAAACCTTGGGTCTGAGGGCTACATATGTACTAGAACTTAAGTCATATTTAAATAACTTGTTTTGAACTGCACTCCTAACCAATTTTAGAATCTTTCATGTCCCCCCGAAATAGATTACCAACCCCACCCAAATGGCCCTATTTTAATCACAAAATGTTTAATTCAATTCAGTTAGGAGTTGAGTAGCTGGACAGGCTTGGGGACAAAGGTTGCTCTTCTCCTCTGTGTCCAGCAGCCTGGGCAGCAGAGTCGGTGTCCTGAAGGGAGCCACTCTAACGGACATGTGAGGGGTCCTGTAAGATCCTGCCAGCTGACCTTAGCACCTGCTGCTCACATAGGGTGGAGAGGGCTCTGACAGCGAGTCCAATCATTTTGGAGCAGACTTTGGCTGTGCTCAGCAGATGATGGTGAATGTCATCATGAAGCTCTCAATGAAGGAGCAGTAGAACGTATCCTTGCTGACCCCAAAAGAAGTTAGTGCCGCTGCTGCATTTCCTAAGGATCTCCTCGATGTTGGAGGCAAATTTCAACAGGTTATCGAAGATTGTGCCCAGATACTTACACTCCTCAACAATCCCTACGGGCTTCCTGTGGTTAGTTGAGATGACTGCCGCAGCCAGATTCCTCTGCTTGTTGGAGAAGGCCACCATCATCTCCTTGGTCTTGTTCACATTAAGTTACAGGCAGGAGTTGTCACACCACTCCAAAAACTCATAAAGAGCTGAGCTGCGTTGCTGTGGGGGGCCTGAAAGCATAGATAGAGGAGGACTGTGTCGTCAGCAAACTTGACCATGTGACAGTTTGGCTGGGTGGACATGCAGTCAACTGTGACCTATTGGTGAGAAAGTCAGTTACCGGATTAGTCGGTCATCTAGGGGAACGCGGTTGGAGAGTTACTCAGCAAGAATGTGTGGCTACATGATGTTGAATGCCAAAGAGAAGTCTGCAAACCGGAGTCTGGCTGTAGTGTTATGGGATTCCAGACGCTTACGGACAAGTGTCCATAATGAATGCAGTAGTTTGGTACACAACCTTTTTTCACTTTCATTTTCTGTCCTCTAGCGCTGTACTGGTTGCCAAGGTGAGGTTGCCAAGGAGAGTCCAGCTGTTTATGCTGAGCGTGCAGGTTACTGTAGCGCCCTGTGGCATCCCACCTGCTTCGTCTGTTCAGAGTGCGGCCATGGATTGGTGGACCTGGTCTACTTCTGGTCCAATCAGAAGCTGCTCTGTGGAAGACACTACTGTCAGACAGTCTGGCCGCGATGCTCAGGCTGTGATGAGGTGAGACAACATCACTTCCTGTAGACATGATTAAAATCAGACAGAGGAGCGTAGTGATGTGCACCACCATGAGGTGTAATTTTAATTATCTCCTCTTCCCTCTCCTTTCCCCCCCGCCCTGTTCTCCTTCATCAGTTGATCTTCTGCCAGTCTTTTCACACGGCAAAAGATGGACGAACGTGGCATCATCATCATTACTGCTGCTGGAAGTGTGGGCAAAACCTGGATACACCCTGTCAGCACTAAAACTCACACACAACACACATCAGTTTGAAGATGTTTTAGCACTGTTTAAAAACAGAATTACAAGGTATTTGAAAGTAATAAGAATAAAAATGTCAGCCAAGACAAAAAATAGGAATACTATAAACCTAACATCGACCGTTGGTGAGCTTATTTTATATGAAAGCTTGTTATATATAAAAAGACATAATGGATAAATAATACCTTATACGTCTTGAAATTATATGTTTAGTTGATGTTTAGTATTTAAAATACCGTCGAAAAAAACGTCAATTTGACATATTTATGTTTAAAATACTTAAGGCATTTAGATGACAGTGAAGTCCTCAAAGACTTATTCAGTTGAGCCTACTAGTGTTTCAAGTACTTAAGGAAATGTTTAGTTGACACAAAAGTGTTTAAAGTACTTAAAGAAACATTTGGTTGATTTATTACTGTTCAAGAACTGACCGGAGCCAGATGGGCTGGTTTCAGTGTGCAGTGTTTCAAATACAAACAGCAGCTTACAGGATGGACGACCAGATCTGACAGTTTTAAGTAACAAATGAGTAACTAAACAACTAAGTTGGTGAAATTATAGAAAAGAATATATTGGTAAACATAAATGAAACTCAGGTCCATTTACTAGCTGGTTCCAGCTTTCAACCATATCAGTGACTCAGTTGTCATTGAACTGTTCAACGTCTCAATTTTTCTGAGCACTGTTAGGATTTTCTCTCCTATGAATTAAAGTTTGCTCTTGACCTTGGAAAGAGCAATGTGACCGAACCATCTGTATTTACGGTCCACTTACTAGCTTTAGACTGTATCACATTGTCTTCATTAGCAGTAAAAGTGTGAACATCTACATCATGAACATCAACGGTTTAATGACACCCAAGCAAGCTCCATCTGCTGAGGTCATGAAGGAACTTTCATATTTACAAAAATCTACTTATTTTAGAAGATTTCACCATATGTATTAAATTGTAATTAATTCCCAACATTAGGTTTGAATTTGTACAGATTTCACTAAACATTTATTTCAGGCAGAAATAATGCAATTGTTTGACTTAAACCTCAGAACTGGACCGGCAGAAGGCTGGAAAAGGCATATCACTAATTACTAATAACTAAAGTATTTTTTATCTGTTCTCTACAGTAGATTACAACCCTCGGCATTTTAAATCCAACAAGTTGGATCATGTGTTTGTTATTTTCTTCATTTTCTTCTCTTTCCTTTCTGTTTGACAAGTTATTTCAGTCAAACTGCAAATCATTTTGCATTTAATATCTTTCATGAACACAGATCTCTGCTGCGGCTGAACGCTTTATGTTAGTTATATTCTTGATACTCTAGTTTTGTTTTTTGCTAACACTTAACAAAGGTATTTTTTTGATAATTCTTAAGTTTTCTGGTGCAAAGCTAGTATTTTTGCAATGTGATAAAATCCTAAAAAAAGGTTAGCTAGAAATAAAATCTGCACAAGACAGAAGCTAATTACTTTGTTCCAAGTAATAAAATAATAAAATCCATACAATCAGCAAGCATAACATCAGCTAATATTTGCTTTTTTTTTTTTTGTATCCGTCAGTAACTTTGCATTGGTTGCTGTTAACAAAACAGTACTTGTTTGGACAATATTTTAGCTAGAAATATTGTCTGACATTATTAGCTAAATACGAAGCATATAGACAGTGTTTTATACAATGTGATCTGTGACAAACAAGATGATACAGTAGAATATAGCAGTATCAAACTGAATATTGATTATTTTAATTACTGTGTCCAGTATGACGTGATTAGCCTATCTTAGCACAAAACTGGATGAATGAATAAAATAATACAACTTTGATATGAACACAACAGGATGAGATATTAATCTTTGTCTGGGTAAAATAATGAACAAGGATTTCAAAAAATCTGCTTAGTGAAGGAAGTTGAGTTTTTGTATAATGTGTAGAAATAAAAAAGACCAGAAACTGGCAGATCGCAATGTTAACGATCTTTTTGAGCAGCTGGTATGAAAAACTGTAATAGCTCATGTTGTAAATTAAGGAGTTTGATGTTATGTTCAAAGTTGTCATCATTCACAATTCAGCAGTGTACACTAACAGTGTAAGGCACAGATGGCATGATGGTAAAATTATACTAATTACTGAATTCCATGGTGAATAGTGAATGATGTAGCTTAAGTCATATTCTATTGTTTTCAATCAGCAGTGATGCTGTTTTTATATAGATGAAAGGTTTAATGTGAGGATGTCTTTGTCTGCAGGGATTAATGATAATCCCACACTAAATTATGGTTGCATGTTCTCTTTTAGCATTTGCATTAACACAGGGGAAAATCATCACAAGTCAGAGAAAGTAAAGCGATTCTTCTGCTGAGCATGTTTTGAGAGCTGATTGGTTTGAATTAAAGATACTTCTGATTGAACTCCCTGTTGCCTGTCATCTTCTTGGAGAAAGAGTTGGGGTTAGATCAGTCAAAGACAAATTGCAACTTTCTGTGTTTCTCATAAAAGTTTAATCTGTAAATATATCTAATCTAATTCATGTTAAAAGTTCATCACATCATCGACATATTGTATATTATTGACTTTACAGTGTGTGGGATATGGCAACAGTTAAGCTGCCACCAGCTTTGTGTCATAAGTGATTACATATTTTAAAATTATATTTCATTACAATGAGTAATATATTCTTTCCTGCATGCACAAGTGGAATGCATGATTGAATACAAACATTTTGGTGAACATCAATAAGCAATAATAAACAATATCCAATAACCTACAATGTAGTTGTTAGCACAAATGGGGATATGCTTTACTTGATTAAAGGACTAACCCATCAAATGAAGCCCATAAGATCATTGTTATCACAAAAAGATTTTTTTTAAATGTATTTAAAGTTTCATATATAACACTGGCCAAAGATGAGGACCAAAAAATAATTAATTAAAAGTAACAACTTCAGGTCTAGAGAAAGAAATCAGGGGATCCAGTTTCCCGATCAGCTTTATCTTAATCCATCACGCTAGAGCAAAACATTTCACAGCTTTAGAGCAGAGCTGTGATTTAAAGTCAGGAAAATAATAAGGAATTAGTTTTAGAACAAGGATCACAAACCTCCATTGATGTGTGTGTGTGTGTGTGTGTGTGTGTGGGTGTGTGTGTGTGTGTGTGTGTGTGGGTATGTGCGCTGACCTACTCTCAGCAGGAATGTGAAGTATTCCTGTGGTTTCTCGGCCAGCGTTCCTGGGCAGTTGCATCACCCAGCTGATCGTCTGACAGCCGCTTCCTGAACCATGAAAGAAAAACCAGAAAAGGATATTTTTAGTCCCAAACTGAGACAAATTCATGGCCTTTAATAGCACCCAGCATGATCGGGGGGGTTTACAGAGGATCTGTAAAACTAATTCAGCACTTCGTCTGATTCTATACACAGATTATCCAAGATGCTTAGGCCAAAGTCACATCCTGATGTTGCCTTTCTGATTACATCTTCACATCCGTGTGATGGGTTACCTTCACTGAGAGAATTAGAAAGCAGCAGGTGTTTTGTTTATTTTCTGGAATTCAGCGAGACATTTTCCCAGGACTTCTGGGAAATCAAAGCAGAGTTAACACACTTACTCCGTGACCCTCAAGGAGGTGTATGAACATAATAAGAAACAAATGACAAGATAAGCTAAACGTACAGCATCACCTTTTGCACAACACTATCCAAATACAACAAAATAAAAAGCAAAGTAACAAAAAAGTAGTGAAAAATTAACAAATAAGCATACTTCTTCAGCAAATACCTGAAGTATTTATGATCAAATAGGCAACAATTAAAACTGCAATAACTGATTGGAGTTGTGAGTTGTTAACACAGCACTGACATACATAATTATGGCATTTTAACTTGATTTGACCCACTTCTTGCAAACAGTTGCGATTTACAAATCCATGCAGTTGTGGAGCAACATGATCATTCATTTGGTGTGACGTTTGTGTCCACCTGATGAATGAAACTCCTGTGGGAAATATCTGGCTCTTGAGCTGCTGACTGCTCCGCTATGTTCAATAGCTAGTTGTTAACTGTGTCTGTCTGCTGTTTGGTGCTGAGCAGACAGGGTGCAGTGCGGTTTTCAGCTTTTTCTCTAAAAGGCCCTATGAGAGTGAACCAAAACATATATATATGCATTTATGTAAAAGCAGAATTTTACTGTTGTAGTTGGTTGAGGTGGAGCTCATTTTGAACTATTTTGTATTGGACTGCAACTAATGATTATTTTCATTATAGAATAATTTGCTGATAATTTTCTCCATTAACAAATTCAAAAATTCAGAAAATGTGAAAAATGCAATCACAATTACCCAAACTGACACCTTATATTAAAAATAAATACAAAGTTATTAAAATAATTCAAAGGAAAAGGAGTAAATCATCAGATTTGTGAAGCCGGAATATTTATTATCTTTATACATAATATATGACGACTTTTGTCAAAATAATTAAATTTTCTGTCAATCATTTAATCGTTTCAGCTCTACTTGTATATACTTAAAAGTAACTAGTAACTAAAAGCTGTCCTGTAAATGCAGTGGAGTAAAAAGTACAATATATACTGACTTGTAGTGGAGTAGAAGTAGAAAGTGGCGTGAAAAGAAAAGACTCATTCCACCACTGCCTATCGCTCATGATAAACAGCTGATTGAGTAAATGTGTTTCCAGGCGCCTCTAACTCTCTGATACTGTTTGCATTGCTCATTTATTGGTAATCGAGATACAGATGTTGCCGCCTGCGCCGCTGGAGCGTCAACACCGCGGCAGTGGCGCCCTCGTGTGGAGGAGCTGCTCACCTCCGTAGCTTTCACACACGCGCAGGACTTTCCCACAGTGTGTGAACGCAGCACGGTGCTTTCCCTTTAAGTGCACATGAAAGGTTGTTGCGTAATTTGGGTGAAAGAGGAGGAGGAGGAGGAGGAGCGGGCTGAATGGAGGGCAGCTGGCGGGGACAGATCGAAGAGGACTCGGACAGGTACAGTGTTTCTCCTCCACAGCTGGTTATGAACATGCAGTGATGGAAATGAGCGCGTCTCGTCTGTAGCACCTTGTTGTGTTGGACAGTCGGTGTGTTTATGTAAACCTGCAGCGGTGTGATCATGTTTGAGGGGGGGGGGGGGACGTTGAAAGGACATGGAAACCAGTGTGTGTGGACAGAATGTCATATTTTTTTTTTTACCTGCTGGTTCACGAAGCTGCTTCAGCTGCTTTAAACCTCATTTCTACAGGTGAACCTTCACAATAAAATGTAACAATATCTAACAAAACAAACAGGAAACCAGGGGTGTTCGGTTAGAGGGAAGTTCCGTTTTCCACTAAGCTACTTTACTTTCTTTTACACACCTCCCGGATGCTACTGAAGACTCATTTACATTTGTCTATTTATGCGAATGTACGTTGAGAGCAACGGAAAAACCGGAGTCATATTCCTTGTGTGTGCGCACATACAAGGAATATGAACAGAGCTGATGCTGACTTAATGCAGACATTATTCACCATGATCATGTGTCAACTTGGTGGAGTTTCCCTTCAATAAGTGACAGTAATTTTCAGATCATTTGACAAAAATATAAATGAGCTGTGGGATAAGATGATCTATTGTTTTTGTAGATATAGAATAACTAAATATATATATATATATATATATATATATATATATATATATATATATGTGCTTATGGGTAATGGATTATGCAAAAGGCTTCATAATTGACCAGTGACCATTCAAATTTATGGTCTGACATTTTGGAGTATTTGGACCAGGTTAACCTGCTCCAGGGTGACAGACGCTAGCAGTTTCCCTCCGCTTCCAGTCTTTGTGCTAAGCTAGGCTAAAAACGATTCACAGTGCTGTTTCTGTACGGGATGCGTGGAGACTCAGCAAACAAGCTAATGCTCCAAAATGTCTAAATATTCCTTTGATGGATTATTTAACCTGACTTTAGTGTGTGAATTTACACATCTTAATTCATTCAAACACTGGTTAATGTTCTGAGAGCCCCAACTCAGAAATGACAACTCACTGGTTTTATTATATCAGTTCAACATCCACAATTCAGAGACTGAGCTGAGAGAAAATTACATGTTTTTTTGTTTGTTTTTTAAAGGAGTGTGCAGCAATGGAGCTCATAATGATATCAGGAGGTATTCTGGTTGTTCCTGTCCTCGCCTTCATCACTTCCTTCCTGTTCTGGCCTGGATCACTCCTTAAGGCCTACAACTGGTAAAAACACAATCACACTCCTACTAAAACAAAAGACTGGTAATTGCTTAGTGTTAATAAGTGTTACACACAATCTGCTAATATCAGTGTATTGTAGCACAGCATGGTAAGACTGCTGATTGTTTCCAGTGAGGAGGATTATTATTATATTATTATTATTATCATTATTATAGTTATATTTTCTTCTCAGGTGACTCAAGGTATGAATAGAAATTAAGGATTCTGATTTTCTAATTTTAAGTTTCTAGTTTCCAATTTCCTTATTTTTTTATAACAAAAAATCTGAAAAACATGTAACTTTTTGTGACAGTATGTCATGTCTCTGTTCAGCTGTGTATTACAGGTTGTTACTGTCTCAAATACACTTTTATTGTGAAGGAGCAGGACTGTTAGTGTGACCTTGCCTAGTGGACTTTGTCTAAGCTGTAAAAAAAGATTATTGTAGCTATTTCTCTCTTTCACACACACACACACACACACTGCTGAGTCACTGTCATGTAATAGCGTCTTTCTGCAACTTTGTGACATGAATAAATTGCTACAAAACCTTAAAACATTACATGAAATAAGATTAGAATTCAGATAGGTAAAATAATAACAATATGACTAACAAAAGAAAATATTTGCAATTTTTCAGATACGACTTACTGAATAAATACTGTGGACCAATATTTGTTCTCAGACAAACATGTATTTTTAGCCATGCTAGAGGCATCATTCCACTTCTTTGGTAATCCCATGACTTTTCCTCTATCGCAACTAGTAGGTTAAAGTTGTCCTGTCAAATATTTATACTAGATGGGTTGCCACAAAATGTTATACAAATATTCAAAATGCTCAGAGGATGAATCCTAATGACTTAGTACAGCCTCACAGAGCTGCAGGCTCTCAGTCTTGTTCACTGGTGTATGAGGAGAATGGAGAATGTTTTTTTGCCCCAAAGGATGGCAATTTTCCAGAATGACACACCGTAAATGTCTCAACAACCATTGACCAGATTTCATTGAGATTTTCTGATCACATTCCTGCTCTCACAAAGGTGAACCCTTTTTAAATTTGAATGACCCTCAGGGCTTTCCTCTGGCACCACCCTCAGGACAATCTTTACATTGGAAAACCCACTTATGAAATTACAAACGTATAGTTACGCAAAAAACAACTATAGTGTAGAACCTAATGTGAGGCAGAATTTTACCAGAGATCTCTGTATGCTCATTCATGTCAAGGTACAATTATTGTTGATTATGCAACAACTTGGGTTGACAGAAGCTACGTATTTGAGGGGACGCACTTCAGCTACGGTGGCTACATTTGTGACTCTGTAACCTCTTAATACTCAACCATAAATCTATCTTTATGTACTGTGGGTTGTGATAAACAATGTATCCTCTGGGATGATTTAGAGATTTACATTTTTTAGAATTATGCAATTATGCAGAATACTATATTCAATTACAAACAAATTCAGATGAGACATGCACTTCATAACTACTAGTGATCCCGCTGTTTTCCTCCCCAGGTGCTGGCGTTGCAGGCTGGGGCTGGTGGTCCGCTACTCTTACAGTGGAAGTTACCGCTTCTGTTATTCCAGCCGCGGGACGCCGGGGGGCGCCACGCCATCACTGCTGCTGCTGCACGGCTTCTCCGCCACCAAGGACATGTGGCTGCCCGTCATCAAGGTAACACACACACACACACACACACACACACACACACACACAGGTACATACACTACTTTTCTCATCATGTGTGCACACCACGTATCTTTCTCAAACACACTTTTTAATTGTCTGCTTTGTATATATACTTCATTTTATCGCTTTTCCAGTGTGAACATACTCTATACTAACAGCCTGCCCATAATTAGTCAGTTATGTTAGTCAGTTATCAACATCTTTCATTTCGGTTGGGTTTGTTTGTTTTCTCCTCCAGCATCTCCCCAGAAGCCAGCATGTGGTGTGTGTGGACATGCCGGGGCATGAGGGGACAAGTCGCACTGGCGCAGAAGACTACAGCATTCAGGGCCAGGTCGTCCGAATCCACCAGGTCTGTGTGTGTGTGTGTGTGTGTGTGTGTGTAGAGACAGAACCTTCTCCACGTTTTTTATGGCAGGATCAGACTACATAATATCAGTGCAGTGATAAAAAGAACTAGCATGGCAGAAATCATTTGCCCTCTCTCGCCTAGTTGGAAAACAGCTTTGACATTCCTGATCTCTCTGTGCAGTTTGTGCAGAGTATCGGTCTAGATAAAAGACCCTTCCACCTCGTCGGGACATCAATGGGTGGTAACATCGCTGGGGTGTATGCTGCCCAGTACCCAGCTCACCTGTCCAGCGCCACCTTGATTTGCCCGGCAGGTAAACTCAGCAGACTTCTGATCTATGTGATGTTTCCCTCCAGGAGTCAAACCTGAGACTGTTTCATGAAGCAGAGTTACAGGTACACCTTTCACCTCCTCTCGCCTCCTCTCATCTTCCTCTCTGTCCTGCAGGTCTGGTTTATCCCACAGACTCTGAGTTCATCAGTCGTCTGAGGGAGTTGGAGAACAGTCCGGAGGAGGTGTCGATCCCTTTGATCCCCTCCAATCCTCAGGAACTGGAGGACATGCTGAAACTCTGCTGCTACACCCCCCTCAACCTCCCCCGGGCGGTACAGGGCTTTGCTACCTGGTTTAGAATCCAGATTAAGACACTTTTAAGGCTTCATACAACTTGGCTCCTCCATATACACCCATGAATGCATGTGTGTGTTTGTGTTGTCAGGTCCTGCGGGGTCTCCTTGACAACAGAATCCCCAATAATGGTTTCTACAAAGAAGGTCAGTCCGCTCATATCCATCGCCAACACTCTCTCACACTGCTATTTCTCCTTCTCTGATCTCCCTCTTCTCTCCTTTTCTCCTCCTGTGACATGTAAACTTTACATTTTGTTCATGTTTACTTGTTGTTTTGATAAATTGAGTATAATGTCCATTTCACAACACTAATTCCATCAGTAGGCTACAACGGTGTCTTATCATACTCGCGTTCTGTTTTTAACACTAATACTGTTTTCATTAAGTTAATTCCAGTTGTTGTACTGTTTTTTCAATTGCTGTCAATTAACCTTAACACATCCTGCATAGCTGTTTCACATTAAAAGCCCTTCAGCTGCAACATAATCCTCCCCTTTTATGATTCACGTGAAGATTACTGACCACTTTGTGGATGCTAATGGAGATCCAAATACAGAATAATAAAGTGTTGAGTTTCATGGACAGCATCTTAACAGTGACCAAAGTGGAAGTGATTGTAATTAATTAGTAAATGTAACAGTATTTCTGATAGAGAAGATAAACTCAGAGCAGCAGATTCTGCTGTATTGAAGCAACCATTATAGTACAGGTAATTACAGTCAGCCATTATCTAATAGTCTTCCATTATTTGAATACAGGCTTTTATTTGAGAATTTACACTATATGGGAATTTTTATTTTCCTGGATTGTTTATTTTCTCTGGTTTATGTCACTACTTTAATAACTGATGCCGGGTGTGTTTGTATCATGCTTTGTTGATTTCATGGTATCCATCCATAATATGTAAACTTCATGCTGACAAAGACTCTATTACATGACAGTGATTCAGCACTGTGTGTGTGTGTGTGTGTGTGTGTGTGTGTGTGTGTGTGTGTGTGTGTGTGTGTGTGTGTGTGTGTGTGTGGGGGGTGTTCAGTGTTCATGGAGATCATCGGGGAGAAGTCTCGTCACTCACTGCAGGAAAACATGCATCTGATCACAGCACCCCTTCAGGTCATCTGGGGGACCGAAGACCAGGTACATGAATCATAGTGAAGGTCCTAGATATATTAGATATGTTCAAGGAAAAATGAACACCTGCAGACTGAACACTACTTAAGTAAAAGTAGGAATATGGCAATATAAAAATATTAAAATGACTACAAGTAAATGTCCTGCATTCAAAGTTTTACTTAAATACATAAGTAGTGGCGAGAAAAATTTTCATAAAGTATCAATAATAAAAGTGGTTTTCTTACCACGTTATTACAAGTCATCCTGAGAGGAACATAATGTCTGAACCAAATTTCATGGTAATCCATCTAATACTTGTTTTGCTCAGAGGGTCACCTAAGTCATCAGGATTTATCGGCTGGGGAACATGAATGTCTGAACTTAAATTAGCAGTTTAGATATTTCAGTCTGGAACAAACCTGTCTACTCTCTCAGGTGGTGGATGTGTCGGGGGCTGCAGTGCTGCAGGAGGCAGTGCCAAACTGCCAGGTGGATCTGTTGGACAACTGTGGTCACTCTGTGGTGTTGGAGCGGCCGAGGAAAGCCACCAAGCTCATTGTTGACTTCCTGTCTGCGCATGAAGTCAGCGATGAAAATGCTAAGAAACTTTCCTGAAGAAAACTTTTGAACAGTATGCCAAGCCCTGACCTCAAGATGGATGATGAAGGCAAGGAGAATGAAGGTTATGATGAAGGGGATTATGATGATGTTAATGATGAAGGAAGTTGATTGGGGTGGTGATACTCTTCTGTAGTTTGATATAAGAGTTTTCTATGACAGTGTTTATATATTTAAAAATGAAATGAACACACAAAAGTGGGACTGACAAGTATTCACACACACACACACACACACACACACACACACAGCACCATACAGGAGTCTGTTTTAGACATTAATGTTGAATGAAAACATTCCAGGTCGAGATTTTGCACATTTGTCTTTCAGAAAAACTGTATTTTAGTCTGTTGTTTCATATAAAGTGTTCTGCTGTGAACCGACTGAATATTTAACCTCATAAAAACACATTCAGAGTGAAATTCAGAATGAAATGTACTGTAAGTGAGTTGAATTTTATTGATTGATTGATTGATTGTAAACCTGTGCTCTTTTTTGTTTGACAAAAATATTCAAAAGGCTTTTCTGTTCTGTTCACAAGGTGCAACAAGGAGTTTGATAAGAAAACTTTCAGGTTTTGTGAATGTTTCCAACAAGATGCATCTTGATTAAAAGCCGAGTATGTGTGGATTAAGGAACATAACTGCCTGCATAACCTTTTGAAACCGGTTAAAACCAAAAAGAATATTATTGTGCTAAATGTATAGAAAGTATGAAAAACCATTTCTGCCAGGGAAAGAAAAAAAGTAAAATAAACTAATAGTACATAACAATTATGAGATATGAGTCAAGGTTTTGACTTATCTCATAGTTTTTGCTATGTATTGCCTATTATTTTGACTTATCATGGGTATTTTTATTTTATTCCTAACTTTTCCTCTGTATTGTTCGTTTTTTTGGAGGATAAGGGCTTCCGCATAGCAGGAAAACTTCTCTCAAATGACCAGCCAGGTGATAGCTTGATTTCCGTTGATTGTGTTTAGGAAAACAGCGGCTTATTCCTGTGAATTGAATGTTGTCATCAATACAAACATTTTCGATTCAAAAGCTACATGACAGAAACCCCCGCCTCCGTTTGTGATTTCGGTGTCGTGACGGAGTGATACATCCCACTCTCCCACACCTCTTTGACATGTGCGGCCGGGGTGACTGCGCATGCGCCGCTCCGAGCGTCCTGCGTCGACGTCGTCTCTCCACGTTGACCTGGTTTGTGAGTAAAATGCTGAAAAACTCGATTTACTTTGACCGTTTTTACCAGTAACGAGCGGCAGTCAGTTGACTTCAGCGGTGTTTACCTGCCAGTGAAGCCGCTGCGAGCTAGAGCTCGGTGGTTCGCCTGACGGGGCTGCTGTTTGACCTCCTGTTAGCTGGCCTCAGCCTCGCCGTGTGTTTGTGTGCGACTTTTTACGCGAGACGTTTCACATGGTGGACCACTGCCTGTAAGAGCAAGTTATCAGATCCATCCCGGTGGTTATCTCGCCGACTATGTTGATTATGTTTGTGTGTGTGTAAAAACAATATCAACACCAGGGCTCCGCAGTAAGACTGGTCCACTGGTCCGGGACTAGTGACGCCAGGGGACGGAGGGATTAAAGGGTCCCTGGGCTGAATTATTAGAGATCGTAGTTTTGATCAGCTCCTATTTATTTCTCACGCATGCATATGTACACGTGTGTGTGTGTGTGTGTGTGTGTGTGTGTGTGTGTGTGTGTGTACACACACAGTCACTCATACAGGTGTATTGATGAAGTTTTGGCTTTTTACTCGCCAAGGGACAGTAACAAGCTCAGCCCTGCACAGAGAGCAGAGCAGAGGCTGCAGCCTGATGTCACGGTGCCATTTGGTTTCTACTGAAGATGTAATTCTTTGGAAACGGCTCACAAATCTGCAGTTTCATGTGTTTTAAAGGCTCAGTAGTAGAATGAGACGCGGCAACAAGAAGGACGAACCTGCAGTTTACCAACGGGTTGTGTTGAAAAACGCTTCGCCGTACCACTACATGAAGGTCTGCCTGTAAGTCACTGTGACATGTTGTTTCAGCAGAAGGGCTGGGTGATAATTTATGTATAATAATTTAATTTTTTTTTTTTGTTGTCTCTCCATAAAATCTTATAAAAAATCCCTAAAAGGATAATATAAATGTAGATTTATACCATACTATCTGCACATCAATTGCTACAATACCTGTACATTTAATCCCATATGATATTTCTTTGTGTGTGTGTGTGTGTGTGTGTGTGTGTGTTTAGTGTGCTGGAGGATGAGTCAACCAGACTGAGCGCAGTTGAACTGAAGCAGTTCATCATCACAGGTCTGAAGAGTCTGTATGGGGAGGTGAGACCATTAACAGGCAGGGTGATGTGCTGTTAGAGTTAGTTATGTGTTTCTCTGTCTGTTAGCAGCATACATCTAAAACTACTTTTCATGCATTTGTGTGTGTGCGCTTCAGGTGGGAGCAGCGTTGACCTTCGACCTGTTGAAGTATGATGAAGACACCCTCACTGCTCTTCTACGTGTGTACAGCAGGTGAGGTCAGCAGCAGCAGGACGGGAAGAAATGTTCACTCCTCCTAGACCAGATGTTTTTAATTTTTTTTTTATGTCTCTTTGTGTGTGTGTGTGTGTGTGTGTGTGTTTTCAGGGGTTTGGTGAAGCTGTGGAGCTCCCTGACTCTGCTTGGCTCCTACCAGAACCAGGGCTGTGCCTTCAGAGTACTGCAGGTCAGCAGACTTCCCTTCAGCTCAGTGTCCAAAAATGAATGACGAATGGTTCTTCTCCTGGCGTTTATGGCAGTTACCAAACAGCTTCAGATGTGTTACCACCACCGTCAGGGCTGGAGTAGGAGTGTGTAAAGAAGTATAAATGACAGCGTCTTAAATCTCATCTGGATTTTATCTGGATAAAACACACTTGAAATGACAGGCGAAAAAAGGGGGCCCTCAAACTCAGAATATTGTCATGACAGGTATTTGTTCCTAAGGTAAAAAGTAAACTTCCTTGCTTGAAAAGAAAAACACATTTCTGTGTTTCTCAGGTTGACAAGTTCTCGTCAGTTGCCCCCCACCTCCTGTTGTTGCTTTACAAAAGCACAATACAACCCCTCCTGCTGGACGGTTCCCCCGGCATCTGTACCATGTTATCCATCTCACACATGCTTCCTTTAAAAATCATCAGCCTCTGTAATCCCAATCTTTGGGTTCTGTCCCCTCTGCCACAGCAGCCCTGAACAAACTGCCTCGTTGACACTGTTGTATAGGTCCCGACATGTTTGCGTTAGTTAACACATATGGATATAAGTATGGGTTACAGGCGGGGACACAAATGTGTATGTGTATGTGTGTCAATGTGCGTATTGTGTTTATCTGTGGAATATGTACAATCTGTGAAAACAGATTGATATAAAGACTATCTGTCTTGTGTCAACTTCAGGTGTCTCCGTTCCTTCTGGCACTGACCGGAAACAGTCGAGAGCTGCAGCTGGACTGAAGGAGGAGGACCGTTGTTGTCTTCAGGATGAGTTTCATGTGGAGCAGCATCTTTAATAAGCCTCGGCTGTGCCTTTCATCGATCACGGCAGCACATCCCTCCTGCCGCCTGCTTCATGTCGGCCAGCGAGCCTCCCTCACCAAAGCATTCTCCTCCCGCGACGTGGAGCTGTTCGCCGAGCTGACGGGCGACACCAACCCCCTCCACCTGGACCCGGCCTACGCCAGAACCACCTCCTTTGAGGAGCCCATCGTGCACGGCGTCCTCATCAACGGCCTGATCTCGGCCGTGCTCGGCACCAGGATGCCCGGCCGCGGCTGCGTCTTCCTGTACCAGGAGATCCGCTTCCCGGCGCCGCTCTACATCGGCGAGGAGGTGACGGCGGAAGCCGAGGTCCGCAAGATCAAGATGTCGTTCGCCTTCATCGCTGTGACGTGCTCCGTCAAGGACAAGGTGGTGATGGAGGGGGAAGTGATGGTGATGATGCCCGAGGAGCAGCAGAGGGAGTGAGAAGAGGGGATGAGCCACCCTGATGTGACAGATGCAGTGATTAAACACGGCCGCTGCAGCGCCCACCGTGCAGCCGCGTGTCTCCAGAGATCATTTGGATGCAACAGTTTTTCTACACGATGGAATTTGTTCCATGATGCTGTGTTTTTTAGTTTATTTATCATGTAGTTCTTCAACAAGAAGTGCGTCTGGACAGAGGTGTTACTAGAGAGACGTGTCAGTCACTTGAGGATTTATTGTTTAGCTTGTTTAATTTGTCAGATCTGCTCTGTACTTTGTTTGATGTGCGAAATCTTCTGTTTGGAATAAAAACGCTTAATGACAAGTTATCTTGGAATTTATCAAATTCCTTCCCAGCCTGTCTTAAGTTCAGCAGGGTTTTTCAGTCCAATTCCCTTTCATTGCCTCTACTGTTGTCATGTTTCCCCTTGCCACTTTACTGTGGTGCTGTTTTTAATTCACCAGTGTCTAGATGATGTACTTGGAGGAGTGTTAATCAGTACGTCTAGTCACCTAGTCTAATACATTTAATTATTCAAGTCTTGTCATTTTGACCCCCGCACACTCGGATGTTTTGGTTTTGGTGGACTTGGGTGCCCTCAGACCCTGAAATCATCATCAGGACAGCACCTGTGGTGCAAAAAGTGTCAGTGTTACAGTGTGTTTGAGAACAGTGAGCATATTATAAATATTTTATCAGTTTTTCAATTTTTTCATTTGAGCTTAAAGTTTTGTTTCTCAACCTTGTAAACAGCAGTTTGACAAAAAAAAAAATCTCAACACTTGCTCCAACTTTCAAAGTTTAGCTCAACTCTGTCTACTGAGGAAGACCATCAAATGTGGTTGAAAGAAAAGAAATCAAGAAATTTTTATTTTGTCATTGGGCATGCAAACTGTACACAGTACACACACAACAAAATTGCAATTACACCCTACATACGTACAGCCCCCCCTAAGCATTTCACACACATACATGCATACATATATCAGGTAGGGGACCCGTAACATGCATGGAGAGGGCGCTGCCATTAATCAGCACACCCGGAGCAGTTAGGGGGGGGGGGGGGGAAGATTCAGACACAAGAAATAAGCTGGACCGTTAAACTGGTATTGTTTTTTTTTTATTTTTTTTTTTTATGTGAAACTGGTTAGTTTTGTTAAATGTTCATTTTACCATACGTCCTTCACACCGGGCCAACATCCGTCTGACAGGTGAACAGTTTCTCCTCCACACCAGCAGGGGGCGGTGACGCAGCTGCACGTGGTTCTCCAGCATCCAATTGCGACGACGAAGCAGCCTGATGACGTCAGAGCCACAGCTCTGATGGCAACAGCGCTTCCTGGTTACAGTGGAGCTAAGCTAACGGCTAGCTCGCTTCTCTCGGGCTGTCGGTGTTCCTCCTCCGCTCGGCGGGCTCCGCCTCAGTGTCTTCCCCCGCGGCTTCAGCCAGCGACTGACTGACTGACGGACGGACGGACGAACGCTCAGCTCGGACTTTCATCCTGAGTCCTCCGGGATGTCCTTCCTAGAGAAGCCGTCCCCCGGCAGGCTGCTGCTGGACGACACCGTGCCCCTGACGGCGGTGATCGAAGCCAGCCAGAACCTCCAGTCCCACACGGTGAGTGTCGACGGGGAACGAACCGCGAACAGTCAGCGGGTTCAGCCTCCACCTGGGGTCCAGTGCGGCCGGACGGACGGACGCTTCCCCCGCGGGTGCGCTTTAAATATAGCCAATTGTTTCTAAGGGGGCGTTTAAGTCAACCGCTGCGTCACCAGTTCCATTATCGGACACGGACGTGGAAGCTTCATTTGGTCTCTTTTCGTATGAACTGTCACAATAACCACAAACCACCTCTGACTGAGTAGTTTGTAAAAAATAAGTATCGCCCCTGTTTGTTAGATGACAGTCTGTTTTTAACGTGATTCGGCGCGTCGGAGTTGCACCATAGCTCCGTGGCAGGCAGCTGACCCTGGCACTGAAGCGCTGTCACTGATTAAGCAATTTCCTGGAGGCGCTTCTGTTCTCAGCAAACTGCTGATATAAAACGATTTGTACTGGAGCATTGACACTGACTGGCAGAAGGGCCCAGAAGCCGAAACTATAGCCGTAAAGCTCCCGGAACCATCGGTGATCTGTTGCGCGATGATCATCACAGCGATGTCCATTTAAAAGTTTTGCGTTTTATTAAATCCGTTTAATACTGACACACTAATGTGTCATCTATAACAAGATGTATGGCCGTTTTGAATTTGTAATGGCCGACTGTAATATTCGGCATACATCCCCTTCACTAAATCCCTGTAATAAAACAATAAATATTGGGATTTTCTAACGCGGTTTTATCGTGGCATCTCTCTCAAAATTACAACTCAAAGGTGCTCGGGCGAACCTATGTTGAGGGTTACTTTATACTAAAATGTGTACTTTAAACACGTGTGTACAGTAAGAAACGGCTTTTAAACAATGTAACAGTCGGTGACCAGGTCCTGCCGTGGGGCGGTCGTGTGTCCGATAATGGGCCCAGCTGTTGTGGGTTTGTTGTTGACAGTCCGGCCGGGATCAGCTGAGCTACAGCCAGTTATCTTAGCGTGCTAGTGTCAGGCGTCCCACCACTGTTGGTGCTGTTGTAAAACAGAACCTGTGTAACTTCACAGCAGAGACGAACACTGATGGATATGATTATAAGATGTATGTGTTTATCTTAACTATGACATGTCTCTATACTGGGAGTATTTCTGGGAGTCTGCTTTTTTTTTGTTTGTTTGTTTGTTTTGCTTACTTGTATTAGTCTGAAATAAACCAGATCTGCAGCTTTCCTGGAATTCAAAACGAAACAAAACAAATTGCTCAACATGTAAGCAGCTCCAGCATTACTGCCATAGTGCGAGGACAGGCCTCTGCATACTGTGCTTGGGCAGGACAAAGTTGACATCTGTTTTGAGCTTCTAGTCAGGGACTAGTCATTTCCTGCTAGTCAACAATCACAAGTCAGTGAGTAGAAGAAAGTCTTATGGACTCACACATGGTAGGCGATGTTGTCTCTCCATGTGTTTCTCTTCTTTTACAATGAAATTAATTGAGCATAATGCAATTTTATACAGGCCGTGGCAAAATTATTACTTATGTGGATACTTATTTATTAGAGATGCACAGACTGGTGTTTTTTCTCCTGATTCAAATTCCAGTACTTCAATTAAGGGTATTTGCTGATATCAGTGCTCTTTAAATCTGTATAGCTAACTGTATGGAACTCATTGGGATCATTTATACATTAAGTAACACGAGGCCAGAGATGACTGTGGGACTAAAAATTGAGTTTCAGCTTGCTCTGACTGAAACACTATGACACTGACTAAGAAAACTATTTAATGAGGATCACCCGATCTACTTAATGAGGTCAGCACAGGTGCTGATACCAATCCAGGATTTTACTGCATCCATATTGTTTGATAGACCAAGACCGTTGCATGTTAAAGATCACCAGCTTGACAGAGTCAGGTCGAGTGGAGGGCTATGAGAATGGACAGAAGGCAACACAGGTTCATTTGTTCAGTACCTTTCAACCACAAGGCAATTCAAAGTGCTTCACATAAGACATAGAAGATATGAACATATAAAAGAAACACAAGGCATTATAAAAAGATATAATGGACTGAAGGGTGCAGACGCTTTTAGACAACAAAGATTACAGCTATAAAGTTGGAAAGATGAGATTTTAAGTGGGGGTGGATATCATGAATGAGAAAAACAACACATACACTGCTGCACTGGAAAAAGTTAGTGGAAGCTGTAGTTGTTTGAATTCAAAATTCAAAAATTTCAACTCACTTTTTCAGAAAGACTGATAAGAGAGATCCTTAATGAGAGCTTGTATTGAGTTACAGCATCTAAATGGGAAGTGATGTCAGGCCTTGAGTCCTGACTGTTTGTGAAGCTGCTCAGCACACATGAATGAATGCAGGATTACAGCAGAAACCAGAGTCTGTCAGCAGGAATTCGACTGCGAGAGGATTAGATTGAAGAAAAATTCAGTGTTTACACCATGGTTCTTGTTTTTGTAATTTTGTCCTCATCAGCTTCATTGCAGAGAGACAGAAAGTAAACACACCCGAAATGTGAACCCTTCTGAAAACTGTGGCTTTATTTTTGAGACTATGACTTTATTTATTATAAAATTAGTATATATTAATCTAATGATGTGACTTTCTCTCGTAAAATTATATAATATAATATAAATAATATAATTATTTTTTCTCATAGAACTACAACTTTCTTTTCATACCATGATTTTTTTTAAATATAAAATCATAAACTTACCCTGTCAGTAGTATCTCTTGAAACCTTATGTGGCTTTATATCAAAATACATTATTTTATGTAATATTACGACTTAAAACATTACAACTACAACTTTTTCTAATGGTATGTCTTTTTTTCTCATAAAAGTGTGTTTATTTGCATTTATTTATTTGCACCTAATAATAATAATAATAATATTATGACTCGTTTCCACTCAAATTTACCCATTTATTTTAATAACAATACAGCTTTTTCTTACAATATTTTTACTTTATTTTCGAAATGCTCACAATACACACAGCAACACCTGACATCTAACAGATGTTTTCTCACAGTGTTGTCTCATTGTTTCAACCATTTATATTTCCTATTATGGCACATTTTGTTTAATTAAAAAGGAGCAAATAAAGTGTTTTGATGACTGTGTACTCTCTTGTCTCTTAGGAGTACATCATCCGAGTCCAGAGGGGCGTGTCTTCAGAGAATAGCTGGCAGGTAAATGCACCAATTAGAAATCACCTGGGAGAGAACATGACAACAAGCCCAAACAATCAATCAGTTTGTTAGGCAGAAATACTGACCGATGAAAATGTGTTAATGATAAGATGAACTGACTACCACAGCCGTTTTGTCAATAACTGATAGGTGTGTATGTGTATGTGTTGCAGGTGATTCGGCGTTACAGTGACTTTGATGTTCTCAACAGCAGCCTGATGGTGAGTTTTACATCGTTCAGTCACACATCAACCTCTCTGATTGTTCTAAAAACCAACTGAGCGAACAGATGGACAGCAGAGATCGGCCCACAGTTACACACACAGCCACACACTGCCACACACTGCCACACACTGCCACACACTCCGGCTTTGTCTTGGTCAATCTCCTCCCTGTTTGTGAAAACTCAGTGGCGGTTCGTTACGACATGCTCAAGGGTTTGCTGTTGTGTAATTGATTTCCCAGAAGCCTCTGCTGGTGCAGAGGGCGGTTTGATGATCGTCCCTGTACTGGTTAGATGTTACTTTTGTGATGGATTTTAAAGTTGTATCTCAAAGCATTGTCTCACACAAAATCTCTCAACTAGTATCTGTTCAAAAAGCGGTCACTCTGCATCGCTCCTACTGATGAGACTGAGCTCATATTGTGATTACTTTTCAGCCATACTTTTCGTGGCTCTAGGGATGGTAATGTCGGATGGATTGATCCATCGGTTGGATGGATTGACATGAAATTTTGTATACACATAAATGTGACCAGCGGATTTATCTTTTTAAATATAATAATATATATATATATTTAAATTGGTGATAAAATAAAATATAATACTGTGGTACAATATATATAAATACTGTCACTGTGCTTAAACAGCTTGTTAACAGTAGTATGTAGTAGTCCGTAGTAGAACAGCAGTAAGATAAATATATTGCGTATACTGTGTAGTATAAGCAGTAGTAATAAAAATAAATATACGGAGATGTAAACAAATGTAAAGTATATCAGTGCAGAAGTTTAGTGTTCAGTAACAAGCTCAAGAGTTAAATAGTTTTATGGCCTGTGTGATTAATACTGGTGCGGGAAGAAAAACAAATCCCCTTTGCTGAGTATTTAGAAGTTTTACCTTCCACAAAGTGAAAATACATTCTGTACAAGTCTGCTATATAAAAGTTCACAAAAACATCATAACTGACATATAGATAAATTAGTCTCTGGTTGAACTTCAAAGAAATTACCTGAAACTAGTGGCTGCCTGGAAAGAAGGAAAGCTTAGATGTTAAACTGCCCACAAACCGTAAACATCTGAAACTTGTGACCGGGGTTTGTAGACACTGCACTGCAAACACTCTGAGATAACGAGATAATCTTATATTTAGATTTAAAGCCTAGTCTGGCTTGTTTTGAGTATGGATTGGATTATCTAGTGCTGACAATGCAAGGATGTTTGATTTAGTTCAAGTGAATATCACTCGCCTTGTCTTAATTCGCAATTGTATCATCATTATCAGTCAAAAGTGATATAAGCTATTTTCACAATGTCCATTGTTAATAGACAAGACTAAGTCTACAGCTATGCTACTAACCTGTGAGGTTGTAGGTACAGCAGTGCTTTGACTTAAACATTGATGTTAGCATGTTTAACATGTTTAACACAAAGTACAACGAATGCTGATGGGAATGTCATTATTTTTGCAGGTATTTTGTCACAAACCAGAGTATCAAATTAAGATGTTTACCTGATGATGGCAGTGCTAGAGAAGAAGTCAAAGGACCACCAAAGTCATTGAGATTCATCCTCTGGGAGTCATTAATGTATGAATTAAATTTAGTCCCAATCTATCTAGTAGATGTCAAAATATCTCACTAGATAAGTGAGAAGTTTGGCCAGCTGGTGATGCTAGTGGAAAAGTAAGAGGCAAATATAATTCAGAGACATCATCTGAAGAACATGAATGTGTTTACAAACTTTCACAGCAATCTAATAGTTGATGAGATATTTCAGTCTGGACCAAAGTGGTGAAAATCAAATTTGCTTGTTGCACTGTACCAGACTGGAGCGGATCTGACTCTGAGGTTAATGTCAGATTGTCCTGGTTGTGACCCGTCTTATGTTCAGGCCACATCATTCCTTTATAACAGGAAGTAAGCAGTTTTTCTGCTGAGGTTTTGCCTGCTCATTTCCTTTTGGGGTCTCTCACTGACCCCAACCTCCCTTGAGCCCTTCATCTTCAGTCAACATGCTGCAGAAATGTCGGTCTTTTCATGTCCAATCAAATCAAGTTTTATTGTCACATATACAGTCATACACCGTACAACGTGTAGTGTAGTGAAATTCTTATGTGAATGAATCTAATAATAGAATCATTCAATTTCACTTTCTTTGTAAGTACATTGTTGAAACACAGAAAATAAGAAAAAAAACTGCACATAAACATAAAAGTATGAACAGTTCTCTCTCCCTGTTTCTCTCTCTCCAGGTGTGTGGCATCAGTCTCCCTCTTCCTCCCAAGAAGCTAATCGGAAACATGGACAGGGAGTTCATAGCAGAGAGGCAGAGAGGACTGCAGACCTATCTGGACTCAATTACACAGCATCCCCTGCTTTCCAGCTCCCTGACTGTCAAGAAGTTTCTGGACCCCAACAACTACTCTGCCAACTACACAGGTATGTTCCCTCATCTTTCCTTAGAGATTTCTTATTGTTTTGTCTTATTCAGAGTTGGAAAGGAACATCAAGCACTGTACTAGTAGGTAGGTTCGTATGAGATCAATTTGCTATAGTAATCATGTAAAATTGCTAATCATTCCCTATTTAAAATATTACATGATGGAATAAGGGTAGATAGACAGCAGTCCCCTGTAGTGTTAAGTTGGTTGGGTTTACATGCACATAAATGCCCACTCAACATATACATCAGTAGGTGAGGACAGTATGAAAATACATTATTTTCTTGCCTTTTTAAGCTCATTTAAGTGTACTCTGTCCGTCTGTTTGTCCGTGTGTCTCTCAGAGATCGCCCTGCAGCAGGTCTCCATGTTCTTCAGGTCGGACCCAAAGTGGGAGGTCCTGGAGCCTCTTAAAGACATTGGTAAGACTTCAGTTGGATCTGAACCCGACTGAAAATTGCAAACTTTTTAACATGAGAACTGTGCAGTGCTAAAGCTATTGTGAACATGCTGATGCTCACTTTGTTGTTTTCATATACTCAGTATTAGGGTTGCAACTAATGAACATTTTAATTATCGATGAATCTGGCACTTCTTTTCTTGATAAATCGATTGGTCCTCTATCTTGCAGAGAGTAGTTAGTAAAGGCCACCACAATTTCCCAAAGCCCAAAGTGATATCATCAAACTGCTAGCTTTGTCCAACTGTGATAGAAGAGAGAAAAAAACAGCAAATCCTCACATTTTAGCAGCTGGAATCTGAGAATTGTGGAAAGTGATCAAATTAGTTTTCTTTTGATCAACTAATGATTTCATGGCCTAATTTTTAAGCTTTTCTCGTTATATTCATCATGTATATTATGCAAACAGTTGTGATAGTCTCTTTTTGAACTCACAGTTTGTCAGCAGTTCGCTCTGTGACTTTAGTGATTTAAAACATTAAAAAGAAACCAGACTGAAGTCAACCAAGGAATGTGTTCAACACGACAAATCAAATGATTAGATTAAATGATTAGAAGGCATATAAACACAGTGATGGACAACCAGTGTTTTCAACTCTCCATTTAAGATGAGCTTGGAGACAGTGTGTTGTTGTTAAACCTGCATCTGAAATGTCAAACTTTCATCCAGCAGTCGTCAGTTATCATCATTCAGCCACCACAGTGAAAAATAAAAAATAAAAAAACCTGACATAACCTGACAAATAAGATTCACAGGCATTTTTAATGTGGACCTTTTAAAGCAAAACTATGTATGTATGGAGTATTTTAGCATTATAATGCCAAAAATACTGTTTTAACGAGATAGCAATTAGCAATCTATTGTAAAAGCATCACAAGTGAACAAGAGTCATAAAAGTCAGCAAACTGACTCCGCTATGTCCATTATACAGTCAGCAATATTTTGTTGAAGTTTTCTAACGTTGGCTAATATTAACTACCCTAAGTTACTGGTCGTACCCAAGCTGCAACCTCCCAGATTGAAAAATCAAGCCAACACGGAACTGCCAAAAACTGCAGTTCCTCAAATGGCAACTTGAGGCTGGCTCCAAAAGCAAGTCAGTCCCCATAGACCCCCATGTTGAAATGGCTCACTTTACAGCAGAAATAAACATGTTTAAAGTCTGGTACAAAAAATGGTTTTGGTCTCTATAGCTAATTTACCCGTTCATGACCACTGTGCGGGGGGTGAATTTTTATATAACTCACCTGTTTCAATTATATTAAGGCTTACATTTATGCATAATTAAGGCCGTGGCCGCTTTTAGTGACAGTTCCAAGATGGCCATGGCCAGAATGCCAAACTCGAGGCTTCAAAACGGCAGTCCACAAACCAATGGGTGACGTCACGGTGGCTACATCGACTTATTTTTTACAGTCTATGGTCATACCAGACCAAATAAGGCTGTGGCATCAGAACACCTGAGTGTATTTAATTGAGCAATGGTGTGTTTTATTGCTTATGAACTCTTTTCATTTGTAAGAGGAAGAATGTGTACATAGTGTTACTGTAAGGCAAAATAATGCAGTATTTTAAAATACATTTGACGCACTCTAATGTTTAATTCGTATTGGCACCAATGAAATGACATGTTTGATTTCAGGCTGGAGGATCAGGAAGAAATACTTTTTAATCAAAAACAAAGAGCAACCCAAGGAAAGGTATCTGCTGAGCTGGGTGAGTACAATAGAAATCAATACACGTGACACATGACACTGCTTATCCGCTTCAAAGAAGCTTTCAATACCAAATTACATTTTTATGATCAAACAAGTTGAGAAGTGCAATTCTCTCACCATGTTAAAATCCAACATAATTGCTTTTACACCCTAGATTTATGTAACTGTTATATCTTTAACATATATTTTCTTGTATTTGATTAAGTTTTGTTTATATTGATCATCTTTATTGTTTTGTGAACCAAAATATGCCACCTCCTTTATTAAAGGCTGTAAAATTAAGCTGATGTTTTCCGCAACACATTGACGCACACAAAGACAAGAAGAAAAGCTTTCCTTTTCTCCCTCTCTCTGACAGTATTTGGTTGTTTCCAGGAAAATATCCCATGCGGAGTGATTGCCCGCAGTCCAGAACAGATTAAGATTAGATTAATTTAAATTCAATCAAATGTAATTAACTAATATGAAAGTATTCAGTCAGAAGCAACAAATGTGGATGGAAAAATAAAGTCTGTAAACACTCTGATTGGTACTTCACTCACATTTCACTCAGCTACATGAAGCTGACTGAAGGGACTTCAGTGTTTTTGTGTAATTGTGGAATTATTGTTGCTGCCAATGTTTGTTGAACTGAAAACAGACCTAAAGTTCTCAGGTTTTTCCAAAGGAAATCTGAAGAGAAAATGAATTAACAAATTAACAAAACAACTAATCCCTGTGTGTGTGTGTGTGTGTGTGTGTGTGTGTGTGTGTGTGTGTGTGTGTGTGTGTGTGTGTTGTAGGTGGACCTGGGTCCTGATAAGTTCCTGTCAGACAAAGACCTGCAGTCAACCATGAAGCTGCTGACCAGCCTCTCTGTACGTACACACTGTGTTTGTGTGTGTGTAAGAGTGTATGTAGCAAGCACTGTCTTACACAGCCAAAACACAGTAACTACGTATTTGGTCCAAAGTTAAGCCCAGAATCCCAGTTAAACTTTTTAGTGTCCATTTTAACATATGAAAAAAAATTATGGAAATGTGTAGTTTGTGTGAAAATAACTTTATCACTTTATTACTCATCGTTACACAAACCGAGGCAGGCTGTATCAGCTGAAAGCTGAATGCTGGTGAGATGTAGCTAAACTAAATTCACAGATTTTTCCCGAGCTGTTGTCTGTAATTCCAAACTTAACTCCTGCTAAAGCTAACTTTCACAGCTGCCATCTCAGCTTTTGACTCTAGTGGAATTCATATGATTTGGTGTGAGTCAGATACCTTTTAAATCACATATTTAAATCTCTCTTTAAATCATACTATATTGATTTCAATATAAATATGAACAGAAGACAGACACCTATGGTAGCAAAACAGACATCCATTTAATTCTAGTTAATTATGGACTATAAATAATCTATTATAATCTATAATCTAATCTAATTATTCCTCCTCCCCCTCTTCAGAATCCATATCTCTGTCCACTGTTGTTCTCCAGCACCAGTGAGTCTTCAGCTCTGCTCATCCGGCCATTCAGTGAGAGAGGCTCTCTGAGAGACCACATCTGTAAGGTACTGTGTGTGTGTGTGTGTGTGTGTGTGTGTCAAATTAAAATAAACATTAAAGGCATAATTAATCAAAGATGGAATATAATCTTGGTTTATAGTCAGTATGTAGGGAAGTTCAGTAATGACAAAACTACCACACAAGACAGATTCAACCTTTAATCTAATCTGTAAATCCGGTTTTCTCTCTTTTGGTAGTATCTCTTTACTCAGACAGTTTTGGTTTTGAGATTGTTTTGCCTCCAACCAAATACAATGGAGGTGAATGGAATTTAATTTGTGCTGCTCACAGCATTGAAATAGTGCATTGTCCCAGAAACAGTGGAAACAGTTTTCACACTACTTCAGTAGAAAGTATTTCCAGTGAAAACTGTTGACTCCCTCTCCTCCCTCTCTCCAGGTGAAGCCCAGGGAGAGTTACCTAAAGAAGTACTGTAACCCGAAGAAGAGTCAGGGCCTCGAACTGCAGCACATCAAACTGTACGGCCGTCAAATCCTGGAGGTACACACACACACACACACACACACACACACACACACACACACACACACACACAGTTACTTGTTACTAGAGCAGTCTGTGTGTTTATGTGTGTGTATGCATTCAGGGCCTGAAGCTCCTCCATGATGGCGGTGTATTTTTTGGTCACCTGCATGCGTCCAACGTAATTGTGGATGACGGCGTGTGTCGACTTATGGACGTAGAGAATGGCATGCTGGGAGTTCCCTCAGCGCTGCGACCCGCCTTCACCCAGCTCAGGAAGATCAACGTACGTAAACAGAGTTAGATTATATAATGTGGGTTTATTTTGTTTTTGAAAACTTCAAATCCTGTGTGTAATCTGTTTTACTTCTGTTTTCCTTTTTATATTTATTTTATGTTATATTTGTATCTTAAGTAACTATATCACAAACGAATTTTGAATTAGCATATAGTATATGCTTTTATTTGCCAGAGTAATGAGTGCAATAATAAAAAGTCTTAAAAGAGAAAAAAGTACAAACAATATTTGGATAAATTAGCCTGTGTTCTTAAAAATCCTTTTCCATTCTACATGTGTAGAGTGATCCATAAATGTTCTAACATACTTTGTTTATGATTTAAAAAATAAATAAAAGTTTATGATACATATATCTGAGTTACCTTATCTCAGTACTGTTTGTTTGTGTATCTGTAGACCACAGAGAGCATCGACGTCTTCTGCTTTGGACATTTACTGTACGAGATGACGTACGGCCAACCACCAGACAGCGTTCCTGTCGATGAATACCCCGCTGTCCCCTACACTGCTGTGGGTCAGTATATGTATACACACACACAGATGCTGTGTCTTCTTTGAAACTCCAGCTGTTCTGAGATCTGGACCTGAAACATCAAGTTTTCTGAAATATCCCAAAGAATCTGTATTATTATATATTGATTGATTGATTGTGTGTGTGTGTGTGTGTGTGTGTTCAGTGTCAGTGCTGCAGTCCATTCTGTCCACAGAAGCCTGTAAGAGCGGGATGCCAACAGTGTCGGACCTCATGCAGACATCGTGAGTTCACCTGTTGTCCTGTTGTTTTCAGTGAGCAGTGATACTCATACAGTCAGACACATTATTCATTATGTCGTCTGTGGACTCCAGCATTTGATTCAAGTCCACATCCACACCAAGTTGGCTCAATCTGAAAAAGCACATTTTCTCTTCATTGAAGCCTTTGATCCACACAAAAGCTCAAATTATGCATTTTAAGTGTTAATTTAAAAAGTTCTTTAAAGGTGAAAGTCAGCAAAAGTTATCAAGAACAGACAGCTGACAGTTGTCAGCTTTATGTGTATGCAAACCAATGTCTGAAATTTGAAATATGACATGCGCAGGAAGCGGAACGTTATCTTTTTTTGTTGCTGACAAGTCACAGTTTTTGTTTTGCAGGCTGTTCAGTGACATCCATCTCCAACATTCAGAAAAACTCCAGATCAAGGTGAGAGGCTCAGTTTGATATTCTAAGAGTTTGTCCATGAATGCACAAGGTTTACTGAATCCCCCTCCCTTCTTCAGGTTCCCAGCAGGCTAAAAGAGGCGCTGAAGACAGCAAAGGAGAGTCTGGAGAAGAGGCTGCAGGAGGAGCAAAGACTGGTGCGTCACTACTCTCATTTTACGAGTTTCTCTGTTTTATACCTCTGAGCAGCTCCACTGGAGACATTTGGGAGGTCATGTCCATTCTTCGATAGTACATTTTCTCCAGATATCTATATTTTAAATCAGTGACCTTCTAAATAAGGTGGAATTTTAGCTTCCTCTTGTTAAAAAAAAAAAAGAAAGGCTGTGGGAAAACCTTGCAACATAGTCTCCCACAACCTTTTCGTGTAGCAAACAACAACAACAACTCTGTGCTGACATCAATGTGGGATTTTTATTTTAAGATGTTCTTCCTGTAATGACCACTGGATACTTATTCCAAGTACAGACAGCAGTGAAACCCCAAATCTTCTCTCTAGAAATACAAAGTAAATGCAGTTTGAACCTTTACGGCTACTTTCATATTTTCTAATGTTTTGGTGGTAAAGACTACTGTTTCATTAATAAGATTCTGTTTTTGGGGACATGAGTGGTTGATTGGCAGGTGTATCAGCCTAACAGTCGTCCTAAGAGGAGTTAGACCGAAGTTCACAACAATAGGTATGGTTGTGTAGTAAATTGATAAATACCAAATTGGTCGGGCAATATTTACCACTTAATTACAATATCAGCTGAAATGACAATGACAAAGTTCTTTAGGAAAAATATGCCGAGCATTAGCACTTTTTAGGGCAGGTTTTATGAAGAAACTGCTTAATGCAGCTTATAAATATGAATTTTGCTGTTTGTAATAATGTTGTGTATTAATGTTTGATTGAAGCTCCACCAGCACAGGAGGCTGACCAGAGCTCAGTCTCACCATGGCTCAGAGGAGGAGAAGAAGAGGAGGAAGATTCTGGCGAGGAAGGTAGGCAGCAGAGTCTCCCACACACAACAATAAAATAAAAAAACTCAAATGGCCTTGGCTGGTTGCTTGTCAGTTTCACAATAAGACTTTCAACAACTACAGCTCAAAATAATCATTAACTACTCTGTACAGTAGCTACCTGTTAATCTTAGAATGACCCACAGGAACGTGTTTCGGCTGTTTAGAAAGTCTGTTTGAGGTTAGTGGAACAGAGACTACTTCAACTCTACAAGTATCCAAGAAGTAGTAAACTTTGTGTAAGCAAAGTGATGCCTATAGCTATAGTGAAGTAAGGTCACAGTGAAGTCTAAAGCAGTGCAGTGTTTTCTGTCTTTGCAGAAATCCAGACAGTCGGCTTTTGAAAATGAAGAAGACATCTCTGTCAGAAACAACAATAACTCTGGTAGGTGACTGCTGTTAGTTAGTCTTTTGTCCTGACAAGCTAGTTAAGGCTAGTCAGTCTGGTAAGTATTGTTTTGGTTAACTGAATATTTAGTGTTGTGTTATTTATATATTTATTTGGTTAGTCTGGCAGCACATAACACAACAGGTCTGACAATAACCCACTGGTTAGTTCCTTAGCACGTTATGTAGTTAGATACTTAGTTGGTAAGTTAGATGGTTAGTTAGCCAAGTAGAGAGTTAGGTACAGTCTTACTCAGCTTGTTATTAGTTCAGCATCACAATGTGTTCAAATAAATGTTGTCCATGTATTTCCTTCCTTATGAAACATTTGCAAAGCTATTTATTTTTTATTTTTTTCAAAAACATGACACCTACATTGTTTACATCAGTGTTTGCTGGCATACTAGTTTGCTCATCTTATCTGCCTTTGTTGGTGCGTTGCCACATTTCTACACGTCACCGCCACCATCTCTTCATTTCAGCTTGTACGTATTAGCTGGATCTGTATGTTTTTCATGTGAGACAAATGTGCAGGCTGCGAAAAACACATTTTCCTCCTGTATCAGTCAAGACTATCGGCAGGAGATGTTCACAAAATGGGGACACACTCTTAACAACATTGCTCCATTGAGCTGTTGGTCATCAAAAACTCTACACAGTGCCTATTTAAATAATCAGTTATGGAGTTGTTACAACTTTTTGTTTATTTTATGACGATAGCTACTGATTCATGTGATTCATTTGTTTCTGTCTGTCTTCAGGTTCTGGAGCCAGTTCCCCTCCCACATGCCCCTCGTCCCCCACACCCCCATCCACCACAGGTATGCCTGCCTGTCTGCCTGTCTGTCCGTCCATCCTCGCATCTGTCTGTCTGTCCGTCTCTGTCCTCCTGCATGTATGTCTGTCTGTTTGTCTGTCCTCCTGGTTGTCTGTCTGTCTGTCCTCCCATCTGTCTGTTAAACTGTCTGTCTGTCTGTCCTCCCATCTGTCTGTTCAACTGTCTGTCTGTCTGTCCTCCTGCATGTCTGTCTGTCTGTCTCTCTGTCCTCCTACCCATCTGTCTGTCTCTCTGTTTGGGAAAGTATTGGACAGGCTGTGTAGCTCCCCCTTCTGGTGAGGACCTGCGGAGGGTGTGGCGTGTCTCAGCACCCTGCCCAGATCAGTAATAGCATCTTTGAATTTCTGCCCATAAAATTTCATTGAAATTTGCATGTGTGATTATGAAGACTACTCATTTGACTTGAACTGTCTGTCTCTGGTCTGTCTGTCTCTTTACCTCTTCTCTCATCATGTGATTACCTGGTTTTCAGACAGGTATCTGTCTCTGCTATATTACTGTGTCTTATTCACTTTGTTGTGTCTTTAGCTAGCTGGACGCAGGGTGGGAAACCCTGATGTTTAATTTTATATGTTATTTAAAGTATGGAAATATTCCTTTATTTTTCTAACTGACAACAAATCCCAAACAACAATGTTTTAGTTCATCGTACTTTGACTTCCCTACAATGTCTGTGGCTTTCAGCCCAAAGATGTTAACAGCTCACAAATACAGTATATAGTTTCAATAAAAAAAAAGGCTCAGTAATTTCCTAAAACAGCTGAGCACTGTAGTTTTATTTAACGTTACTCAAACAAGAGGAAATGCATTTTTGGGGGACTGTTTTCAGTGGCGGATTAATTCATATTTGACACCCTAGTGAGTATTTCAGGCAGCAGGTGTATATGCCTCTCCCTGGTGTGTTTTTAGTAGTTTTTTCTGCAGCAGTGGAGCTCTAGAGCAGTACAGAGGAATACACAGACACCTGTAAATTGAACCAATTTTTTTTTTCATGGGATTTATTGACAGTAAGAAAAATACAGATTATCATCAGACTTAAGTTTTCACAACATGCTGACACGAATGTGGCATCGGTTTCCTACCCTAGTACTAGTGTCTATTTCCTCTCCTCTCTTTTTCTCTCCTCTTTGTCCTGGTGATACTGTGTAAATGCTGATCGATCCACTGAACAGATAACTGTCATCTCCCTCTCTCTCTTCTTCCTGTGCTGTCTCCACCATAGAGCATGCTCCATTCTGACCATGTCGTTGGGTAAAGTAAAAGATTTATAATGTCGATGATGATGAAGGTCTCTGGTGGTTTTTAAAGCTGTCGTACACCCTGGCTTCCCAGCAAGTTCCTGGTCACAGAGATCTTCCTAATGCTTAGGATCTATGTGCCCATATGGATCCAGCGCAGAAAGCAGCACAGATTAAAATGAGAGCTTTCTTTAAACTAATATGCCTGGCCTTGAAACCCAGGGTTCTTTATGTCTAGAGAAGTGTAAATTTGAATTGGTGATTTACTGAAAAGTGTTGAAACTTGTTTAAGTAGGTTTTTCTGTCAGTAATATGGAAACAAAACATTCACATTGTAGCCTGACCAACACTGGATTTTCTTGTGGCTAATACTGATATCAATATTTGGGATATCTCTGAGTGTTAAAAGATACGTACTGAGTGGGACATTTTAGTAAAAATATAAATTACAATATCAGTGCTCTCTGGTGGACAAACTACGTAATGGTGACAGTTTTCTATTTCCTCATTCAACCACCTTAACCTTAAATGTTGCTTCTTAGACTAAACTGTTTGATGACTGTTAATTAGATAAATTTATTTTTGAAAAGTAAGTAGACTGAAAGTATAAATCTGGATGAGATCTGAAGTGAAGGTGCTCTCTTCTGTATCAACGAATCGCTGCTTGCCTGGAACAGGGTATACGCACACCTTTATAAAAACCTCACAATCTGCAATGATGTCCAAACCTCACAGGCAGTCCGACTCCTCCCTGATTGAGACCTGCTGTTCTCATTGGAGATTGTGATGTGTCAGTTCTGTCTGTCTGCTCGTTCACTCAGTTACAGCATGTCCGTTTTTCTGTCTCTGTCTTTGTTTTTGCTTGTTTTGTCCGCTTTTGTGTTTGGGACGGGGTGATCACAGTGAAGAAGTGTTTTGGGCATAACATATTGAACTGATAATAACTCTGATCCTGTGCTATTAGCTGCAGATTTTTTTTGGTACCCATAGGTTTTCCTCCAGTATTGAGCTGCTCTACAGTTGACCAAACTCTTTAATACTCTTCAATACTACTTTTTGCACTCATTTTTCTTTCTTTACACAGAGAATTTCAATTTTTAAGCAGATCAACTACAAATTGTCTATAATTTACATCACTGTTGACAATTTCTGAGATCTGAACCCATATTAATCAAGCCTAGAAATGTTAAGTAATGTTGCTAGTGATGCATTTTGAATTGAATAGCCCTGTGAGAAAAACAACCACTTTGGCGCTGGTTTCAACTCAATACTCACTCTCCCAGCCCGGAGCTGAAGGTCGGACTGCACGAATCATTTACTTACAGGTTGAGTGTTTCTTCTGAGCAAGCCCGCAGGAACACCCAATTTAGTCTTTATAGCCGATTTGACATAGTGGTCAAACCATGTAACTACAACTTCCGGGTAGGTCAGTGGCCCAAAAAGCACTTTAACGCCCACAATCATGGGAAAAGGAGCGGCTGTAAAACGGTGGATACATTTGTTTGAGCGTCACATTATTATTTTATCCTATTGAAGTAAGTGGAAGGCTAAACTGGAAGTTGGCCGGTGGAAGTCTCTGGTACGCATGCTCTGCAGGCGCTGGGGCCAGTGGAGGATTCCCCAAGCTCTGGGTAACTGAAAATCTGGTGACTTGAAAATCTGAATCTCTTTAATGAGTGAGTCAAATAAACTTGAGTCTGTAAAAGAGTCCAACCTCCAATCTTTAATAAATACGGGACCAGACCATTTGGTTTTAAATGGATTTCCTTCCATCCAGGCTGTCATTGTTTTCAGTCATTTCTATTAAAAGATAAAATGGCAGAGACTTAAAAACTGGATTACCGTTAACTATTCACCATTCATTTTTTTGTCAAATTTATTGTTGTGAGTAGGGACCATTGTCAAAACTCGATGGTGGTTTGTAGTTGGAACACAGCCCAACACATAGATCTGTCGCGGATTAGCCTGTAGGTATTGTGCATGCATGTGATTGCAGATCTGAACACAGATTTCACATTTCATTTTGATGTTTGGACATCGTTGGGCTCCGATCTGATCACAGTGGTCTCACTGAAAGTGTAACTGCAGATGTGACTGGAGTCATCTGAATGTTACATGAAAAAACACTAAAGGTCACTGTGACTGCTTAACGTAATGAAAAAAATCTGTTTGTTCCACAGATCGTGGAGAAAATCCGTCACCACTGCAGACAATTGTTGATTATTAAAAACATAAATAATAAAAACTTTTCCCTTTTTTTTGATGTGTTCACCAAAGACAAAAAACATTTCTTTCCACTGGAAATACCATCTTCAACATGCTAATTGTCTCCTGCAGTGACGAGTTTCTCCAGGTTTGGTTACCATCTGCCAGACTGACAGATGTCCTTTCATTACGTTGCAAATACTTCACTCTGCAGTCAAAAGGGTGGAGTCTGTCGACTCCAGTTGCAGCTTTTGGTCTCTGCTTTTCCCATATGTTAGAGCTCCCCAACAGTTTGCTAATCCGCCTGTAATCACTGGGTTTCATTCAGTTTCTGATGCAGAATGGCACAACTGAAAGAGATGCACCAGGTTTAGATTCAATTCACCATCAGTTCACTCTGTTGATCAAAGTGATTCTGACAAAGAAAGTAAAAATGGACTGGACTTTTTCTGGAAAACACAGGCGCAGTAGCTCATTTAGTACAGGACAACAAAACTTGAAGAGAGAAACTACTACAAGTCCCAGAGGGACTATAAGATTCTGTTTCCGTGCGGCTGATTGTGAGGTGAAGTCAGAGGTTGAGCCTTGTGAAACTTCTCCGATTTTGGATCAATTTGTTCGGAATATTCTAGAACTCTGATTTCATTCCTTCTCCATAGCAACGGCTACTGAGGCTCATGGGAACTGTAGTTTATAGAACTATTACACATACTGAAAAACAGATGAAACATTTCTAACCAGTGACTATATCATAACACTTTAGCATAACCAAATGCAAATGTATTTACTTTAGGAACCATGTGGCCCCTCAACCCCATATTCTTCAAACCACAGTACTTTTTTTTGATGCTGACCAACATTTGTCTGTAGTATCAAAAATTGTTGGGTCCCTAAACTGAAAGTTGGGTCAAAACTGATGGTGGATTGAGTTCAGCCTTGACACTGACCTGCAGGTGCTGGTTTCACAAAGAAAATCTACAGAACACACAATTAACAATACAAATAAATAAATAGTGGTACCACTTTCTATTAGGTTAGCCTTCATAAAGGTTCATAGGTTGTAACTAATAGCTTTAGTCATGGTTAACAAATAATTTACTAATGCTTCATAAATCGGTTACAAGCCATTAATTACAAATAAGGTTTTAAAAGTTTGGACAGGCAGGAGAAACATGCAGCAAGTACATGTATGTTTAGATTCAGTGCAACTTACACTTTCTGGTGAAATCATTATCTCTGATCTCCATCACGTATAAAGGTCCATGAAGCTGCATAGAAATCCTATAAAAAAGACGCACTTTATAACTCTAGAACTTGCCTGAGAATAGTCACGGTTTTAAGTTTTTTTCAGTGTCAAAGTAAACCAGTGATCTCCAGTCCTCTGTACATCCATGTACAATAACTTATTCGGCCAAAACGCCAATTCGTCAAGATGTAAACAAATGTAGGCTAACGTTTGGGTTGCTACTGAAGGTTGTCAAGAAGCCTTTTTGCTCATCTTCCTTCAGCAACACACTTAACTGTCTTTTTAACCCTAAGTTCACCAGGAAGAAACCTCCAATGGATCACTGCATCACTTCCCATTTTGAAAAGAGCTACAGAGCGTTTGCCTATAAATCCATTTATTAACAACTTATTAACATTTATAACTGCATATGGCTTATAACCTTTGTTTATTAGAAAAGGCAAAAACCATGACCTGTTCTTGATTAATGACTTAACTAATGACTGACCAACACAAGGTATTTTTTTGGCAGCCTGGCAACCCAAAAGTGGTTCTTAGCTTATAACTGATATATAAAGCGATAATAATGATCGATTAACCATTAATTAACTAAGCCATTAGTTAATTAGTAAGTGGGGGAAAAAAATAGTTTCTACCAATGTAACAGTCTCTATTAAAACTTCCGACAATTAACAGTTTTTGCTGTGATGCTGAGTTACTCTATTGGTTGAGGGACTCGATGCAGATATTTTTTCCCAATCTCCTGCACTTGTTTAAACTGCAGTGAAAGTAGCATGATAGTTTAATGTGACCACTTCTTAACTCTCATTAGACTAGTCTAAAAGTAAAACTACGACTAGTGTGTATCAGTTGACCAATTTAAAGTATCTTTGTGCAACCAGCTCCTGTGGAAACTGGATGTTACCAGAAATAAATGGTGTTGTTCTCTCACACTTCTTCGTTTCGTTCTTCTCTCTTTGATCCAGGAGCCCAGACTGCTCCTCCCCCCCCTCCTCCTCCTCCTCCTCCTCCCCCTCCTACGCTGGACTCCTCGTCCTGCCCTCCTCCTCCTCTGTCCTTCTCTGATGGAGCAGGAGGAGGTCGCACTGCCTTGCTGAGCTCCATCCAAACCTTCAGTAAGGGCAAACTGAAGAAGGCCGAGACCACCGACCACAGCAAACCCATCATCTGACCCCGCCCACCACCACAACCTGTTCTCGGCTGGGAAACCGTCACTACAGCGACGTGACCAACCCACCGGTTCTGCACTGTGGTCTGGACTGGTTCACGTCATTGCTCCCTGACATGTGAAAAGGAATCACTTACAAAAAAAATCCAAGTACCATTTTAGTTTTTATGGTTATATCTGCTTTTTTCTGCTTTTAAATTTTTAAAATCTGTTGCTGTGGTTAAAGACAGGAGAGGACGGGCAAGGGGGAAATGGCCGACACAGTTTGCCCTTCCAAAAACTCTGGACAATCCTAGGCACCTGAAGGTTCGTCTTCTCTGACTGCTTTGTCACAAGCTGCTTCAGCAGGCGGCCAACTGGCTTCTTTTCTGCACTTCAGGCTTGTAAAAGTGGCATTTGGATTTGGAATTTGAATTATTGGAGCCACTGTGGATGCTTCATTACGCCGGACGATGAAGTTGAATTTTTCTGGATCCAAAACTCTAACACCAGTGCTCTGACATTGTCATGGCACTGTACTGGTCCTGATCCCAGAACAGCAAAGAAACAGGTCCAAACTCCAGATTTCCCTCTCTGAAATCATCTCTGACCTTTGATATGTAGCCTCCAAGCTCTACTGAGACTGTTTCACTGCAGGACGTCAGTGACAAAGAACGATTCCAGACAAACAACACACTGCAAAAAATCACCGTCTTTAAGTCATTTCTGTTTAAGTCCCAGAAACATAATTTTCTAAAACAAGTGCTGAATATTTTAATTGAAATCAAGAAAAATAAGGCAGGCTGCTGCATTGGAAGCAAGAAAAAAGGAACTTGATCTTAAAAAATGTTTTACATATAAATTGATTTGCATTGGAAACAGAATGAAAATTCTGACCAAACATGCAGATTTATTTTCACTCGTTTTAAGAAAAGGATTTGAATTAAAGACAAAAATGACTTGATAAGAAGGGTGTTTGTTGCAATTTGTCTGTCTGAAACTACACATACCTTGACCACAGTCAAGCTGGGATCACTTGCTGTTGGTTTAAAATTCTGAATTCTTCAGTCCAGACCCCACTGCGTTCTGTTCAGCTCTGTAAGCATGAGGCGTCCTGATTGGTCGGTTGTAAATTCATTCTGAATAACTGAAAAGCTGTTTCAGACCAAACATGCGAGAGTAAATAGTTTGCACGAGGTAGTGCAGCACATAATGCTACAAAGCAGCTAACCACAATGCTACAAACTACAGTATGCGTGTTTCCATCCACCAGTTGTTTTTGCACATAAAAAAGCTGAGTGGAAACGCTGAATGTTTTAAAAAATACATATTGCTTGGCTGAGATTGGAAAGTTGGTGTATTGATATAAACAAAATACGACGAAGTGCAATAAAGTGGAATAAACCATAACATAATAAAGCAAGTGACTTCAACGTCCACTGAAGCTCTTGCTGAAGGGATGAAAAATGTCTACAGATAAAACACCAGATCTGTGTGGAGCGATGAGGAGACTGTAACCTTCCTCAAATTAATAGGTGAAACTAACTGAAATGTCATATTTTTAACAAGTTTTTCCCACATGGTTTGCCACCGTCTCAGGTTTGACTGGCATCCTTTCAATTACATCATCTCGTTGTGTCCTCCTCTTCTGCAATGGTTTAATGGCACCTGACTTGAGAATTAGCACCAGCAACTGTTAATCTTGATGAACCAACTCCTAATACTCACACAACAGTAGTGGATGGAAACACATTCACTCGCATTTGCTTTTGCAGATTTTCTGGATATTTGGTTAAAATGTGCTGCATTTCGATAGAAACTTGACTGGGATGTAAACAATCACAATATGCATTTTCTTACGTGATATCCTCATCCTCTCATCTAGATTTTTTTAACTCAAGTTCTGGTAGGACTGGAGAGTAAGATTACAAAACTGCTGGAATTCAGAGATTCACAAAATTAACTTTTCCAGCATTTTCCCTACAGTGACATTATCGCCACTATACTGTAACCTCACATCAATTATTGAATCAATTGGACGTGTCATTCCGGTTTAGTTGGACTTTGGCTGCTAAACGTGGCAGAAAATAAGTGACGGGTGGGCCCCTCAGCTAGCGCAGCTGCTCTCTATTCGACTGCACATCAGAGATTAAAGACCTGCCTGTTGACACTACTTTTCATAATGCAACAAATGTCCAACTTAAAATTTAGCTTTTCACAGCATCCATCTTTACTCATTCTTCTGGATTTGAGATTCTGATAACACAGTTAATGAATGCAACACTTTTCAACAGCTGATTTAGTTCTGTCAGCTGCCCCCTAAACGGTGATGATTCAAATCATCAAACAAGTTTCACACTTCTCATAGGAATGACCTGAAGTCATTGGTGGCACGGAAAGAATAAAATCATAGCTTGGTTTTCAGAGAAGTAGTATGTTTTCCCTTCACTACTAAAGTCAAATTTGCAGACATACAAGTACAACTTATTATGTTAAACAACACCTGCCAGCAGCAACACTGGTGACATTAATGTTATTTTCCTACACAGAGCTCAGTTTATCTTCATTTGATGGCCTTTAGGGGTCAATTTCAGACCCTTATTATGTTGACTTCTGTTATTTTTTTAATGTTTTGCCTCTGTTCTAATTCTGTTGTATTTTTATGTATGTTGTCGTCAAAGAGCTGAGATTCTTTTATTTTGTTGTGCCATATAGATCCTTGTGCCTATTGCAATCTGAATGTTTTTTTTGTTAAAATATTGTATGTGACAACATTTGTAACCAGATCATCTGTATGTATGAAGCTCTGTCTGATGAGGATATTAACACTTTAGCACACAGGATGTTTTTATGTGGTTATTGGCATTAGAGTTTGGGCAGATCGGAACAATGTTCCTGAGTTAGCTCATCATTGCGTCTATAAAATGTCCGAAAATTTGTACTAGCCCAGTTTTCGAGAGCCTAGGCCTTTGTCTCTGGATTTGTTTGACCAACAGTACAAAACTCAGAGATATTCAGTTTACAGTTATATAAATCCTCATCTCAGAGAAGATGGAACAAGAGCATGTTTTGGAATTTTTGCGTGACCTAAAACAACTAATTGATTATCAAAATATTTTTTCAAATCAACTCAATTCTTTTACAACTATCATCAGTTGACTTATTATTTCAGAAATGAAATAAGGCATGTGGTATGATTGAACAAAATGACCCCTTAAAAGTTAAAATTGGATCAAATGTAAAATTCGAAGTTTTTGAAAAACAAATGAGTAATTCAGATCGAATTCCATCCGACTGTCTTCAGCTCTTCTCTATGAATATGTACTGATCTCGCAACAGGGTCCATTTAGTAGCTGTTCTGGAGCTGTTGATCGTGTCACATGAGCCTTCTCAGTAGACTGACTTATGGCCACTTGTCATGAAATTATACATGTTCAAATTTACATTTTTCTGAGCTCTATACATCCATGTTGGAAAATATTCAATGACGATTGGGCCACTGCATCTGCTGAGGAAGATGGCGTCATACAACCAAAAGCTCCAGAACAGCTACTAAATGGACCTTTTTGTGAGTTTGTTTTGTCCACATCTGTTTTCAAGCTCAAGAATGAACGTCTCGAACATGTACTGGAAGTCACAATGAAACTGCCGTTACAGTCTTTAGCTAGAACAATGTTGTTGTTTCATCAAGACAGAAATTTGATAGGCTTCTGTGTGTAGCTTCATATTTAACGGACAGGTACGAGAGTGGATTGATCTTCTCGTATAACTCTCCACCCGAAAACGAATCAGCGTATCTCCCAAAATGGAGAGTTATTCTTTTAAAAGTGGGTTTGACTTAGCTACCATGGATCCTCAGGGTACAAACACTGCACCACAAGGCCGCCAGGATCTACTTGTAGACCTTGACAGAATCAACACTGGAAACAGCACTAAAATGGAATTGACTGTGTGCATACTGTGTGCTAAAGTGTTAGCCTGACTGTTTAGAGTTAGACAGCTGCGACTGGAGCAGATTTTGTTGTGAATCTTGAGCTTTGGTGAATCCTGCCACCTGATGACTCTGATCACTACAATCCAAGTTTTAGCACTCAGAGCATTTTTTTTAGATGATTGCTCTATGCTGAAATAATTTGTAATTATTCTGTGCAATCCGGTCCAATGTGATGGTCTTCACGTCTTGAATGGTCATTAAATTGTATCAGAATGTTTCTCTGCAGCACTTTACCCATGAGGGGTGGAAGACAAGTCCAGAGGTGTTTGTGAAAACAATTTGTCCCACAGATGGTGCTGGATTACAAGTGAATTGTAATGAAAGACAATCTCCAGGTCATTTACAGTTACGACACACTAGATGCATTTCATGTTTTATCCCAATGTCACATTTTAGATAAAAATATCTCTTCTACATTTAATGCAGCCGCAAAATGACCCTCATCATCTGCTATCATCCGGATGAAGACGATAACAGTTCAAAATTGAGAAAAAATAGTGTTTATTTCAAATGCTTGTGGCGAACTGTGTCTTTGAATGCACCTTAGAAATATGAAAGACATAAAATGCCTAAATAAAAATAAATCAAAGAAATAAAGTGGATTGACTGTACCCCTTCTCTCACCCAATGTCAGCTGTATTGATAATAATGGATATTACAATGTGTGTTGTAGTTTTGTTTATTTCTGTTGATTTGTTTTTATTTAGGCATTTTAAATCTTCTGTATACCTTTAAACAGATTTATACATAACCATGATTTTCAGAGTTAAATTATGTTTGCAAATGCAACAAATTGTGAAAATCACTTAGTTTTGCTCTTATTCTGAGAAATAAAAGATCCTCCTTCCATAGGCAGTGTTCTTTCATACTTGTATGAATACGTTTCCCTGACCAGCGTTGGATCAACCAGTCAACTTGCTTGATTCTGAGATCTGGGAGCTCCTCTGCAACTTACAGTTACCCATAACACTCTTCTCCCTGTAGATTCACAGGGATGTTAATATGTGTCCCAAGTTGTTTAAAACCCGTAAAAACTTAAAATCTTCTAAGTATTTCTCTATAGTGTTGCCAAAGAAACAAAAGATTAAAATCTAGAAGTTTCAGAGTTACACACCTGTGGAACCATTAATATATGCAGTTCTTACTTTAAACCTGCTAGATCCCTTGGGGGCAGCAGAAACTAGTTGTGAACATAAAATGGACATATCATCACCTTTTAAGATGATTCAACAAACTTGTTAGCAAACTGTTGCTTATTTACACATCCCAGCAGTTACTGAGACAGTGAACCAAGTTAGTAAGTTTATGGGCCGGACAGATAAACAATGGGCTGAAACTCACTGTGAAGCTCCGTAAAGCTGATGGGAGCTGATAATCCTCTGTAGGTTCTACACTACAAGCGACCCGTTTCATATTGTCATTTGATACATGGAGTACCACCGCTTTAAGTTATTATTATAGTACAGCGTATGCAGTGTAGCTACAGAACTCGGGCTTCCAGTTGCATTGACTGTAAATTTTATGGCTTAAGGGTCAGAGGTCACAACAGCAGCTTCATTATCTGCAAAGTGTAAGTAAGTATAAGTAAAAGCTTTGACCACATTTGTGTGAACGGGTGAATCAATGAAAGGACTCAATCTCTGTTTTGTTTTTTTTCCACATTTAATTTTTTTTTTCTTTTTTTAAAGCATCGAAACAAGAGTATAATAAAGGTGATACAGCAGAACAGCGTGTCTCAGTGCCATTAAGGCCACAGTTTGAGCTCAGTCTTTATTTTAAGATGGAATCTGTTGATAATCATACGCATTGATGGTGTGGTGTTCAGATTTACTTGATTTGGACTTGACTTTACTTTTTACTGTTTTCCACCAACTAGACATACATCTTATAACACAGTGATCAAAACTGAATTGATTTCATAAAATGAGAATAAACTGAGTTCTTTTAACAGTCACAAGTTGACAACGCTGTCTGTGAGAAATAATGCAGAATTAGAAAAAAAAAGAAAAATATAAAGAATTGTAAAGTTGAACTAATATGTGTCCAACACATTGACAGCTGTAGTCAGGACGTGGTTAACGTGAATTCATTTTAGAATCAGTCCCTCCAGGAAATCAGGAATCGTTCTGGAGGTCTACACGTTGTCGACCAGTCTGACAGTCACCGTGGAAACAACCTGAGAAGACTCTGGAAAGTGATCACAGCAGGAAAATGTCTCTCTCCCATCTCAGAGATTGTCAGATAAAGAGCAGAATTGTTGCCGACAGGTACCAGACATCTCTAACACCAGTCACTAGACTTCCTTGCATAATAATAATAATAATAATAATAATAATAATAATAATAATAATAATATAACCATAATTCATTTTTATTGTGGAAAAAGGTTGTTAATATTTTCTTTTGTTTAAAAAAAGCCAATCTTGTTTCTTCCTACTTTAGGTTGTACTGACAGTCCAGTACAACTAGAAGTACAAATGCAGCCTTTGTGTTTGACTGTTCTTGGGATGGGGACGTTGATGGAGTTGTACCATTTGTTCTGTCTCAAGACTGAAGTCACCCTGCAGCTATTCTTTGCTTAATGCTGCACTCTCAAACAGCCGTGGTAAAAAATGATGGTCATGCTGTTTCTTTGGTTACACATTCCTGTTGGGTTTTCTTTTCAGGGGTTGTGTGCACCCAAAAAGCTTTTATTTTGAGTGTGAAATCTCATTTAGGACCTTACAAACAGTAATTTGAATGTCCTCTTACTAGCTTTTTCCAAAGCTTTAACCATATGTCATGGTCTTTGACAGTGCATGTACACTCATTTGTAACAGAGATGGTTCAGTTGCTATCATGTATGTATGTTGTCAAGTGGGAAACTTTGGCAACATAATAACAGATGGACATATATAAAGATGGTTGTTGGCATCAAATGTGAATCTACACCTTGATTTTTCTCCAGCTGTCCAATGAGTCCCGTGTGATGACTTTGACCATTACGCAGTTTTCTCTGTTTAAAGCTCTGGAAAAAGTTAGTAAGTTGACTCAGAGTTGAGATTTTTTTCTCAAAATTTTATGTTGCTTGTACATGGAAATTCAAAGGTCAGAACTCACCACACACTACATCAACCCAAAAAGAAGCTAAATTAAATTTTCAACTGCACTTCATGTTTCTTTGTTTCTTGTTTCTTGTTTTGAAGGTTTTCAATGGAAGTGGAGGTGAAGTACATTTTCCCGTGCATAGAGTAACGCACCTTCACTAGTGCTCATTAGCCACCTGGAACTCTGCTCAGCAGCAGACACGTGTCTTACCTAAGTACTCCAGGCCATGAGGAGGACTGGGTTTTCATTTTCATTTTCATATGCAGCAGATCTGCGTCTCCTAGCATCTTGGCTGCAGCTCTAGATTAAAGTTAGAGAGAAAGAGAGAGAGAGAAAGATTTAGGGCTCAGTCAGTCCACGCTTTAGAACCAAATTTCAGGATTTTAGCCAAAATAGTTTTGTGTCTAAAGGAGGGAAATCTTAATGTTACGGCATTCAACGACACTTAAGTTAGTAGTGTGCTTCCAACTTTGAGGCAGTTTGGTGGAGGTCGTTTCCTGTTTCAACATGACAGTGTCCCCTTGCACAAATCCAGGTCCATAAATAAAAAAAGACTGGTCTCAACAGAGTCCTGACCTCAACCCCATCTAACTCCTTTGACATGAACTGGAACCCCAACTGTGAGCCAGACCTTATCACCCAACATCAGTGTTGGACCTCACTGATGCTCTTGTGGCTGAATGGGAGCAAATCTCTACAGCCAGATTCCAAAGTCTGGTGGAAAGACTTCTGAGAAGGCTGTTATAGCAGCAGATTAATGCCCATTGTTTTGAACATATGTCCCACTATCATATATGGCTGCAATGTAAGGTTGTCTAAGTACTTTTGTACGGTGGCCCTGAGAGCTCAGTGCACTGCAAGCAGCCTGTTTCTGTATTTAGTTGTGTTTTCTCACTTTGCAGCATTTTTTGTAAATACTGCACATGTGTTGGTAAATGTGTGAAGATGTTTTCTTTATTTACCTGTGTTTTGTCTATTTGCATGTGTTTTTTTAAGTTGCAGTATCCTGAGCTCTCGGGGCCACCTTACTTTTGGCCATTTAGTGTATCAAAGGAGGGCGACACTGATCGTATTTGTTAAAGAAAGCACAGCGCCAGCCTGACAGATCTTAAAACTGATGTGCTGGTCTAACACTTGCAGGATGAAGAGAAGCTTGCATGTATTTGTTTCCGTGTAAGTTTTTTTTTGGGAACGTACCGGGGCGCAGGAGTTGTTCTCTTTGAGACACAGCTTCAGTTTGCAGTGCAGGTAAACGTCTCCAGTTTTCCCACTGAACTGGAACATGTTGAAGGAGAAGTAGTTAGACGTTGTCTGTCCGTTGCTCTCCACCTGCACGGTTTTGTCAGCAGCGTTTCCACAGCTGCTCAGAAACAGGAAAACACAAACATCACCAGCTGCAGTAGTTTCCTATGCTTGGCTAACTGTTTCCACCTATTTCCAGTCTTTGTGCTAAGCAAAGATAACTGCACCAGTGAAAATGTATGATTTTGGGGCTCTATAAATAAAACTGGCTTGACTGGAAACACCACGTCAACAGACTGGGTAACCACCTCTGTGTGTCTCTCACCCATTGATGATGAGGTTGTATTTCAGATTAGAATCGGCTGATGGTTGATTGGTTGCAAAGCAGGAGTCCGTCACCAAAGCAACTAAATTATCATCCAGGAGGTCCGCCTTGATCTCAAACCAGACCCTCTGGTTCAGGTGGAGAATGGTGTTGGAATCCACAGCATTTGTACGTTTGGCGTTGGTGTAGGCCGTCATGGTCAGAGTGTAGTTCCACATTCCAGTTGTAATATACTGGGCCGTAGAGCTGCAGAACGGACACACACAAAGTACTGAAACCTTTAAACCTCTAGAACTAAATACTCCCTCCTCTGTAACAATATATTCAGCTGACATTTTGATATTTTTAACAATTGTTGAATTGTTTAATATTCTTTATAATACTATTCCATATCAATAACAGATATTTTATGTTTTATTTAAGGAAATCAATGTGATCATTTGGATTTGTATCATCAGATGTAAATTAATGATAAATTTAAGGGATTCTTATTTTAACAAGCGATTGGTAGTTGATGTTTTATTTTATCATTAGGGATTAGTAGAAGTTTGGTTTACATGATTTGGGTATCTATACCTCATATTTGGGTTCAGTGGATCATTATATATTATTATATTACATTATATATATTATATGTTCTACCTGATACAAAGGGAGGAGGCATGTTTCAATTAAGGGGAAAAATCCACTCCGCAATGTATACTGCAAAATTTTTTGTCTTGCAATATATTGTGCCAGGGTATCTCGTTGAACAACACACCTGTTGAGGCCAGCTTTGGCTTTGATTTCCAGTGAGAAATTGATGGATATATCTGGAATAGTAAAGGGACAAGTGAAGTCCATCACTTCCATACTGGTAGTCTCCAGGATGACGGCATTCCTGTTGACAAGTTTGCTTTGTTTGTTAACCTGAAAGATCACAAGGAGTCAGACATTGTTACTTCAGAAAATCCAGTGAGTTGATTCAGCTTTAGCTTCCACTTGTTACATTTGACATGTTTTAGACATTTACTGTAACTGACTGAGATTGACACTCACAGATCAACATTACAAGAAACTCACTATAGAATGATGAAAAACTACAGAGGAGATGTGGCTGCTTGTTGAGAGTCAGTAAGTAGAGGAGAAGTACCCACCATGATCGTCGTCCCACAGGGGTCGTTGTCGATTTCAAAGGTCACCATGTGGGTCACGTTGTCCATCTCACCTCTGCAGGCCCTGTCGTATAGGTGCAAGTCAGAGTAATGGATGCCCTTGTCCCTCAGGAGACAACCAACCAAAGTAACTGACTGTGGGGTCTTAGTGCAGTCCACCATATCACCTGAACACCAGGACACATGACAGACAGTTAAATTTACATGCAACATTGATGAAAACAAAATACATTGCAACTTCTATTCAGATATCTGTCACTACTTTGTGGGGGGTTTTTTCTCCCTCATTGTATCGGAATAATGCAGTACTTACCTAAAATGTTTTGAGATCTGTAAGGGGAGGCAAATATGGCCCGACAGTGGCAACGAGTTCCATCACTGTTGCTGTTTTCCCCACAGAACTCATGAGCACTGCAGAACCGGTCCTGACAGAAGGCCTGGGGGTCTGCAGCTGCAGAGAGAGACAGAAAGAGAGAGATGTTACTGGCTGAGTGAAAACCACCACCTCCAGAGGTAAGCAAAAATGTTATACCCCAAGTTAGCAGCATGGCTCTATGGATGGCAGTCCACGGATTATCCAGGGCGCCAGCACGTCAATCTCTCCTGGTCAATCCAGTGAAATATCTCAACAACCAATAAATTAATTTGTGCAAAATAGTATAACAGACATTTATGGTTGTCAGACAATGAATCATGATGAGTTTAGATTAGTAAAATATCTTAACAGCTATTGGATGGATTGCTTAGGAAATTTGGTACATCATTCATCTTCCTCAGAGGATGAATCCTACTGACATTTGGTTGATCACCTAACTTTTCATCAACTTTCAATTTGTATAGTACTTTGGTTTATGACCAAATACCTGCAAAACTAATGACAATCCCATCAGCCACAGCTGTGTTTTAAGTTTAGTGCCAAAAAGTAAATACATGCATGCTAACACTTTCAAATATTATATAGTTTAAAGTCTATATATACAGTCTATATACTATATAGACTGTGAACATGGTAAACATTATGCCTGCTAACATTGTGGGCATGTATGCTGACGTTTACCGTTTGTGCACAAGTACAGCGTCACAGACCTGCTGGCTTGGCACTAAGTCTAAGAGAAAAAAACCCTTTAAATCAACTCATCTCTTCTTTGCATAACTCAGTAACATAGAAGGACAGTCTTACAGCAGTTGGCCTTTGACCTCCAGCCCTCCAGTGTGTTGTTGTGCAGGCTGCAGGCTCTGGCATAGGCCTCCAGGAACTGACAGTTGAGACCGTCCACCTCAGGATATTTGCACAAAGCACTGATACAGGCATTTACGTAGGGCTCTGGGTTGATGTTGTTGTAACAGGCGGTGAAAGGCGCCTCCTTCATTAGATTACAGCTATTCCAGTGAGTCGGACAGAGAAAGTGATCCAGTCAGCCGGGAATATAAGGCAAAAGGTCTCCAGCATGAACTACATGAAGAATTCACATTTTCTGAACACCACTATGTTATGTTTTATTAATGGATGTAATTTTTTTATGCTCAGTGTAAGGCTGTACTCAGACCAACATCAGCACTGCATGAAAAAACACTGCCATAACTCCTGCTGGGTTATCTGGGAAAAATGTTGAACCTGGATCATATGGCAACACACCATGTTTTTTTTTTTTACTATTCTGTTAATAACTTAATCACAATCACGTGCACTGTAAAACAAAACAGTTTTTAATGGTAAATTACAATATAAATTTAAAATAGTTATTGTGGGAATTCTTGAAACCAACGAACACAACAGCAGCAGAGAAGCATTTATTGGATCAAATTCTGATTATACAAAAAAAGTATTTTGGGGTGTTTGTGACGCTCAGAAGAATATATTCAGCGTTTTACAGCCATGTCATGTGATCCTGCAGTGTTGCCACTATTCAAAAATGTCCTCACTCCCCAATCCTTTTCTCAGAGCTTGCCTCTAACTCATGTTATCTGTTACTCAAACTGGACTTTCTGGTTCCTACTTCATCGTCTTAACGCAGCCCCTTGCATTTGTTTTTTACACAGTGCTGTTTTCAATCTGAACAAAGCGGTAAGCCTAAACACAAAACAGTCGTCGTGTGAGCAGATCTGAAACTGTGTGTCATACAGATTTGTGGCATCATCAGCTCTGTTCCCCAAATAAAAAGGTGCATCATCTGAGTTTATATGTGCTGAGCGTTCAACTGCTTCCCTGCTCACATATGGCACTTTATAGATGAAAGGAGTGTTTCATCTGTGCTCAGGTGTGTGTCTGCTCACCGCTCAGTTGATTTGCTGCAGTTGATCATACTGTCAGCTGTGTCCTTGAACTGCGTCTCACAGCTAGCAACAAACAACAGAGGATCAAGACCGTTGCCCTACTATACCACAAACGAACACACAAAGTACCCAATTGCCCAACCCTTTTGTACAAGGACCCCACAGTATATGTAAAATTCATCACCAGCAGTAGCAGTCAGTGGGACATTCAGGTTGTGGTGGAGGTCTTACCCGGTTGCACTCTTATTAGAGAGCCTCACGTCACTGAAAGAACTTCTGGAGTTGCCACATAAACCCTCTACAGGTGGAGCTTGTCCACTTGGGCCTGAACAGTTTCAGGAGAGAATGTGAGTCTGATCAATAAACTGGCAGCACACTAAAGGACAGCATTCATTCATTAATAAAACAATCACAACATGGTCACTTTTGAGGATGCAAATAAGGCAAAATGAGTAAGATTAGGAAATAACAAGCCATGCTGATGTGTGGAATAATTTTGGGTTTGACACTGTAGATGATAAAATTGTGGATAAAATTGAGATTACTGCTTTTGTAAAATGTAACTGCCTAACAATAAGGTTAGCTTGCTACGAAAGTGAGGCAGCAGAGGCATGGCAAACAATGTAAATTATACAATGTATAAGATAGGCTTTGTGGAACCTGTATTTTCGAACTGGTTCAACTTCCTCGAAATAGCTCAAATGTGTGAAATACAGCAAGCACAGAGGAATGCTACTGTTGAAGTCGAGAATCAGGTCAGATATAGTCGAAGAGCACAAAAAAACACACAAGACGTCTCCAGGTTGCATACTTCTGTATTCTTTTGTGTACCAAATCACAATTTCAAAAAATGTTACTCAAAATATGCCAGTTTTGAAGTGTTAAACTCTTAATGAATAACAACAAGTTTTTTTATATGACTTTAAGTTTCATTGTTTCTTGTTAAGTCATCAACCTTTAATGTTATAAAAACATACTTAGAATTTGAAACCAACCACGTTTTCATGGGCTTTAAGATGTTCTGATCCATCTCTCTGACACCTTAAGAACGTCATAAACTTGTCATCACAAAGAATTTGGCTAGGGATTCAGAGCTGAGGACATCATACTTTGATTTATGAGGTCACTGCTGTGTCAGCCCACAAAGAGAAAAACTAAATCCTGTAACAGACATATACAACTTGACGTGTAGCCTGCAGAGCTGCACGAAATTGTGGAAAACATTTTCTTGCTGATTACAGGCAATTGAAAGACTTTTTTGTCAAAAGGAAACTGAGTAGCTGAATCCAAGTTTACTCGCATGTGTTTTTTCTGTCTGAGTACTCCAACATCTGTTCTCACATTTAACCATTTAGGATTTAGTGTTCTTTACCTTTAATGTGTATCTGTGCAGTGTAGCCATCAAAGAAGACAGTCACTGTGTAGTTCAAGTGGGACATCTTGGCGGTCACTCCAGTCTGGTCCTTGGAGAGCTCCACACCGTGAACCAGCTGAGCCGTAGCATTGAGCGTCATCGTTTCATTGTCCAGCTGCATCAGCAGACAGGGAAAAGGATGTAAGATTGATAACTTAAACAATTAATCAACCATCAGCTTTACTGTGTTCTGGTCTAATGTATGTCTATGATGATGATGATGATGATGATAATGATGTCACCAGCTGAAAGAGAAGCTTATGCTTTTTTAAAAAAAAAATGTAAACTGCTTTCAGTCCACAGTATTATAAATGATATATATGTATGTATGTATTTATATATATTACATATGATAATTTTCAACTTACTCCAGCTGTCAATCACAGTGTAAAAGAAAGATCTTAGAGCTACAAGCTATACGTCTTGGGCAATTATTTAGGTGTGTCATTTTCCATTTCTCCAACTTTTTGCTTTTAAAAGACTATCAAGCTGATAAAAGTTTGGCTAATTCATCTTTGGGGGTCGGTAGTTCACACTGTTGCCTCATAATACTGGCTTGCCTGCACCAGCCTTTAAAATGGCAAAGTTTTGGAGCAAAATCAATGAATTCTAGTGGATAGCCATGATTGGTGGATTCAACCTCAGGGATGCAGTAAATCTTCTAAAATCAACAATCTTTTGAGGCATAACACAAGAGGATCACGTACTGACGTGTTACAGCTGTCAAACCGTCGCACCAGGTGTCTTACCTGAACCCTCCCACCTTGTTCCAGATTAATATAAACACCTGGCTCTTCCAGAGATAGGCTCACACGGTCCAAAAAAGTAACATCTTTGCGGCGTCGATCCTGGAATGTCGCATGAACCTGGAAATTTGGGATTGATTGGGTCTTCATAAGAGAGTACACACACCGATCCTGGACAGAGTTAACTTGGCCGTGGATATCGATGACAGTGGGGCCAGTCACAGTGCACAGGATGCACCTGGTGGAGGTGGGGAGGGAACCAAATAACAGTCTTCAGCATGAGAACAGATTTGCTCTAGTGGTTGACATTAGTGATACACACAAAGTATTGCAGGAACAAGGCTGAGTGTCTATAGACACGCCAAGTCTTTGCTTGGCCCTGAAGATGAGATTTCATTTATATCAGTTACTTAAACCTTTTCATAGCACATTCCATCAAATATAAAGCAAATTACTGATTTTCTCCCTGGCAAAGCTCCACAGAGCCACAGGTACTAAAATGGAGGACTGCAGTCACGTAGAGCAGCAAGCACAGCATGTTGGAGCAGGCCAGTCACCGAGCTGGAAGAGACAAAATTGCAATCATCAGAATGGACATTTTTGGGGTCTTATAATGTCTAGCATGGACAGTAGAAATTGTTACAGCAAGTAAAATGTGTTTCAATGTTCATATTTGCACCTGACTACAGTTTTAGGACACACTTGAAAAAATGTGAACCTGTTCTTTAAGAAATTAAAATTAGCTGCATCTTGACTAGCTAACATTAAAATCCTACTTGATACATCAGTATGATAATATGACACTGCATAATGAGTACTTCTATATAAACATGCACAATACCAGGACCCTGAAACTGAAGTACAGATTTATTTGATTTGGCATTTAAGATTTATGATGGATTATATAAACAGATTTTAGATTCTAAAAAGATTGTTTAAAAATGCATTTTATCTGAATTCTGAAGTTGTCGAATATGAGCGCTCATTTCAGAACAGCTATCAAACTAATCAGTGAAATCTGGGACTGGAACTACAGGCAGCTTCATACCACTAGATTGAATAGGTGGAAATCGATAATGTAAAAAAAACTAAACTTTAGTCAAAGTAACTTTCAAGAAGGTTTGATTTAAATCAAACCATGTCACTAACCTTTCTGATTTAATAGGGGTCAAGGGTCAACACTTCAAATGTGCATTATTTGAAAAACAACAACATCACAACCAATAAAAAACAGAGTCAACTCAGTGAGTAGGCTCCACATCCTCTTCCTCAATTTAGTAGAATTGGACACAACCAAATGTCGATGCTCACATGTCAGGACCAGGGCTATTAATATGTTGCTTGACAGTAAGAAGACTAATCAATTCATGTGCAAGCCCTATCTTAGATATTGTGCGAGACACTAGTGTTCAGTTGGGACTGACAGGGTTAAAGGCAGATATAATCGTTTAAGTCTTATGATGCTCTTGTTTCCTTATTTGTGAGGGTAAATAGTATTAAAAGGTTGGATGAAGTGTTTCGTTATTTTTGTTTATCCTCCCTCAGTGTGGTTTGAGTCTGCAGTATCTGCTGCTGACTGCTAATTCACACAATTACAGCATTGCTCTGTGCAATGTTTTACTTGAGCACCCATTTTTTATATTATGTTAGCATTTCTTTATCTTTTTACTAATTCAAGTCAATGTTTATTCTAAAGTTTTTCTTTCGGTCATCCTGCTGTGTGTTTAAAGAGGCAAAAGAATAACCTAAACATCTGCTAAAAAGAGATGGAAATATGGTTGTCTTACCTTCAAAAAGATGAATATCTTTTTTGTCTCTCAGTGGGTAGGACTCTGCTGTCTCTCACACTGTCTGTCTTGTTATAGTTTCCTGTGTGACGACTGTGTGACTGACTGATGAAACCTACAGATTCCTCTTCTACTTTGTGTTCCCCAACTGGTTTTGTCACTTGTAATCGGCACATTATAGAAGAATGTGTTTTGGATTTGGGGTAGCTGAGTTAACCCTGAGGTGCAAAACGCAGAGTATATTATACAACAAGAACTGACGTGTTCATTAGTGACCTTTAGAGGTGTTGCTTTTTGAACTTTGGACAGCACAATCTAGCTGTTTCCCCCTGCTTTTAGTTTTTATGCTAAGCTAACCACGTCCTGACTCCAGCAGGTTCCACCTGACTCCCTTTAAACAGTATTACGGGCCTTTATGAAGCTTATAATGTTCTGTTTCTGTTGACACTGTGTGAGAGGACAGGGTCTGTTGTCATTCTGAGGGCAGTAGTAGTTAGTGGTATTGTACAGGACTTAATCATGTGGAGAGGTGTTTTTTTATGGGGTTCCATCCATAGCAAAATTATGTAGTTTGCTCACTGTCTATGTCGACTGAACATGTGACAAAACATTTATCTATGTCTATTCAACTTTGAACTGTACTTCTCTTGTCTTGTTGTGCTCCCTGTCGTCTGACTGTGTCGTCCTGATCTGTCGTCTGTTGTTTGTCTGTGTTGTTTTGTATAAAGCTGCTGAATGCACACTGTGTACATAAACTTAAGCAAAATGAAAAGGCCCCTTCCTTTATAACATAGTTGTTAGAACGCCCAAGAAGAACATCCAGCAGCTCCTGGCCAGTAACATCCCGGATGTTGGCTCAGTTTTCTTCTTTTTTTTTGTCGGAAATATTTAAAAAATACATTAAGAAGACACATCATAATGACACATCACAACGCATCATAACGACCCAGGCAGATGACAGGGTGCGCAGCAAGACAACAGAAAGATAGTTTAAAGTTGTCAGGTTAGCAATCATCATAGACAATATAATTGTCAAAAAAGTTTTGTCACGACTGAAGCAGAGACCCAAACAAGTTGTGTTGCATTCTTGTTTGAACTTCTCTTTTAGTACTTACTAAATAGTTCAGAACATACTAAATTAGTTCCCAGGCTGCTGTGTACTGCTGTGTGTCACATATGGCACTTTATAGATGAAAGGAGTGTTTCATCTGTGCTCAGGTGTGTGTCTGCTCACCGCTCAGTTGATTTGCTGCAGTTGATCATACTGTCAGCTGTGTCCTCGAACTGCGTCTCACAGCTAGGGGGCAACAAACAACAGAGGATCAAGACCGTTGCCCTACTATACCACAAACGAACACACAAAGTACCCAATTGCCCAACCCTTTTGTACAAGGACCCCACAGTATATGTAAAATTCATCACCAGCAGTAGCAGTCAGTGGGACATTCAGGTTGTGGTGGAGGTCTTACCCGGTTGCACTCTTATTAGAGAGCCTCACGTCACTGAAAGAACTTCTGGAGTTGCCACATAAACCCTCTACAGGTGGAGCTTGTCCACTTGGGCCTGAACAGTTTCAGGAGAGAATGTGAGTCTGATCAATAAACTGGCAGCACACTAAAGGACAGCATTCATTCATTAATAAAACAATCACAACATGGTCACTTTTGAGGATGCAAATAAGGCAAAATGAGTAAGATTAGGAAATAACAAGCCATGCTGATGTGTGGAATAATTTTGGGTTTGACACTGTAGATGATAAAATTGTGGATAAAATTGAGATTACTGCTTTTGTAAAATGTAACTGCCTAACAATAAGGTTAGCTTGCTACGAAAGTGAGGCAGCAGAGGCATGGCAAACAATGTAAATTATACAATGTATAAGATAGGCTTTGTGGAACCTGTATTTTCGAACTGGTTCAACTTCCTCGAAATAGCTCAAATGTGTGAAATACAGCAAGCACAGAGGAATGCTACTGTTGAAGTCGAGAATCAGGTCAGATATAGTCGAAGAGCACAAAAAAACACACAAGACGTCTCCAGGTTGCATACTTCTGTATTCTTTTGTGTACCAAATCACAATTTCAAAAAATGTTACTCAAAATATGCCAGTTTTGAAGTGTTAAACTCTTAATGAATAACAACAAGTTTTTTTATATGACTTTAAGTTTCATTGTTTCTTGTTAAGTCATCAACCTTTAATGTTATAAAAACATACTTAGAATTTGAAACCAACCACGTTTTCATGGGCTTTAAGATGTTCTGATCCATCTCTCTGACACCTTAAGAACGTCATAAACTTGTCATCACAAAGAATTTGGCTAGGGATTCAGAGCTGAGGACATCATACTTTGATTTATGAGGTCACTGCTGTGTCAGCCCACAAAGAGAAAAACTAAATCCTGTAACAGACATATACAACTTGACGTGTAGCCTGCAGAGCTGCACGAAATTGTGGAAAACATTTTCTTGCTGATTACAGGCAATTGAAAGACTTTTTTGTCAAAAGGAAACTGAGTAGCTGAATCCAAGTTTACTCGCATGTGTTTTTTCTGTCTGAGTACTCCAACATCTGTTCTCACATTTAACCATTTAGGATTTAGTGTTCTTTACCTTTAATGTGTATCTGTGCAGTGTAGCCATCAAAGAAGACAGTCACTGTGTAGTTCAAGTGGGACATCTTGGCGGTCACTCCAGTCTGGTCCTTGGAGAGCTCCACACCGTGAACCAGCTGAGCCGTAGCATTGAGCGTCATCGTTTCATTGTCCAGCTGCATCAGCAGACAGGGAAAAGGATGTAAGATTGATAACTTAAACAATTAATCAACCATCAGCTTTACTGTGTTCTGGTCTAATGTATGTCTATGATGATGATGATGATGATGATAATGATGTCACCAGCTGAAAGAGAAGCTTATGCTTTTTTAAAAAAAAAATGTAAACTGCTTTCAGTCCACAGTATTATAAATGATATATATGTATGTATGTATTTATATATATTACATATGATAATTTTCAACTTACTCCAGCTGTCAATCACAGTGTAAAAGAAAGATCTTAGAGCTACAAGCTATACGTCTTGGGCAATTATTTAGGTGTGTCATTTTCCATTTCTCCAACTTTTTGCTTTTAAAAGACTATCAAGCTGATAAAAGTTTGGCTAATTCGTCTTTGGGGGTCGGTTGTTCACACTGTTGCCTCATAATAATGGCTTGCCTGCACCTGCCTTTAAAATGGCAAAGTTTTGGAGCAAAATCAATGAATTCTAGTGGATAGCCATGATTATCGGATTCAACGTCAGGGATGCAGTAAATCTTCTAAAATCAACAATCTTTTGAGGCATAACACAAGAGGATCACGTACTGACGTGTTACAGCTGTCAAACCGTCGCACCAGGTGTCTTACCTGAACCCTCCCACCTTGTTCCAGATTAATATAAACACCTGGCTCTTCCAGAGATAGGCTCACACGGTCCAAAAAAGTAACATCTTTGCGGCGTCGTTCCTGGAATGTCGCATGAACCTGGAAATTTGGGATTGATTGGGTCTTCATAAGAGAGTACACACACCGATCCTGTACAGAGTTAACTTGGCCGTGGATATCGATGACAGTGGGGCCAGTCACAGTGCACAGGATGCACCTGGTGGAGGTGGGGAGGGAACCAAATAACAGTCTTCAGCATGAGAACAGATTTGCTCTAGTGGTTGACATTAGTGATACACACAAAGTATTGCAGGAACAAGGCTGAGTGTCTATAGACACGCCAAGTCTTTGCTTGGCCCTGAAGATGAGATTTCATTTATATCAGTTACTTAAACCTTTTCATAGCACATTCCATCAAATATAAAGCAAATTACTGATTTTCTCCCTGGCAAAGCTCCACAGAGCCACAGGTACTAAAATGGAGGACTGCAGTCACGTAGAGCAGCAAGCACAGCATGTTGGAGCAGGCCAGTCACCGAGCTGGAAGAGACAAAATTGCAATCATCAGAATGGACATTTTTGGGGTCTTATAATGTCTAGCATGGACAGTAGAAATTGTTACAGCAAGTAAAATGTGTTTCAATGTTCATATTTGCACCTGACTACAGTTTTAGGACACACTTGAAAAAATGTGAACCTGTTCTTTAAGAAATTAAAATTAGCTGCATCTTGACTAGCTAACATTAAAATCCTACTTGATACATCAGTATGATAATATGACACTGCATAATGAGTACTTCTATATAAACATGCACAATACCAGGACCCTGAAACTGAAGTACAGATTTATTTGATTTGGCATTTAAGATTTATGATGGATTATATAAACAGATTTTAGATTCTAAAAAGATTGTTTAAAAATGCATTTTATCTGATTTCTGAAGTTGTCGAATATGAGCGCTCATTACAGAAAAGCTATCAAACTAATCAGTGAAATCTGGGACTGGAACTACAGGCAGCTTCATACCACTAGATTGAATAGGTGGAAATCGATAATGTAGAAAAAACTAAACTTTAGTCAAAGTAACTTTCAAGAAGGTTTCATTTAAATCAAACCATGTCACTAACCTTTCTGATTTAATAGGGGTCAAGGGTCAACACTTCAAATGTGCATTATTTGAAAAACAACAACATCACAACCAATAAAAAACAGAGTCAACTCAGTGAGTAGGCTCCACATCCTCTTCCTCAATTTAGTAGAATTGGACACAACCAAATGTCGATGCTCACATGTCAGGACCAGGGCTATTAATATGTTGCTTGACAGTAAGAAGACTAATCAATTCATGTGCAAGCCCTATCTTAGATATTGTGCGAGACACTAGCGTTCAGTTGGGACTGACAGGGTTAAAGGCAGATATAATCGTTTAAGTCTTATGATGCTCTTGTTGCCTTATTTGTGAGGGTAAATAGTATTAAAAGGTTGGATGAAGTGTTTCGTTATTTTTGTTTATCCTCCCTCAGTGTGGTTTGAGTCTGCAGTATCTGCTGCTGACTGCTAATTCACACAATTACAGCATTGCTCTGTGCATTGTTTTACTTGAGCACCCATTTTTTATATTATGTTAGCATTTCTTTATCTTTTTACTAATTCAAGTCAATGTTTATTCTGAAGTTTTTCTTTCGGTCATCCTGCTGTGTGTTTAAAGAGGCAAAAGAATAACCTAAACATCTGCTAAAAAGAGATGGAAATATGGTTGTCTTACCCTCAAAAAGATGAATATCTTTTTTGTCTCTCAGTGGGTAGGACTCTGCTCTCTCTTACACTGTCTGTCTTGTTATAGTTTCCTGTGCGACGACTGTGTGACTGACTGATGAAACCTACAGATTCCTCTTCTACTTTGTGTTCCCCAACTAGTTTTGTCACTTATAATCGGCACGTTATAGAAGAATGTGTTTTGGATTTGGGGTAGCTGAGTTAACCCTGAGGTGCAAAACGCAGAGTATATTATACAACAAGAACTGACGTGTTCATTAGTGACCTTTAGAGGTGTTGCTTTTTGAACTTTGGACAGCAAAATCTAGCTGTTTCCCCCTGCTTTTAGTTTTTATGCTAAGCTAACCACGTCCTGACTCCAGCAGGTTCCACCTGACTCCCTTTAAACAGTATTACGGGCCTTTATGAAGCTTATAATGTTCTGTTTCTGTTGACACTGTGTGAGAGGACAGGGTCTGTTGTCATTCTGAGGGCAGTAGTAGTTAGTGGTATTGTACAGGACTTAATCATGTGGAGAGGTGTTTTTTTATGGGGTTCCATCCATAGCAAAATTATGTAGTTTGCTCACTGTCTATGTCGACTGAACATGTGACAAAACATTTATCTATGTCTATTCAACTTTGAACTGTATTTCTCTTGTCTTGTTGTGCTCCCTGTCGTCTGACTGTGTCGTCCTGATCTGTCGTCTGTTGTTTGACTGTGTTGTTTTGTATAAAGCTGCTGAATGCACACTGTGTACATAAACTTAAGCAAAATGAAAAGGCCCCTTCCTTTATAACATAGTTGTTAGAACGCCCAAGAAGAACATCCAGCAGACATCATAATGACACATCACGACGACGCATCATAACGACCCAGGCAGATGACAGGGTGCGCAGCAAGACAACAGAAAGATAGTTTAAAGTTGTCAGGTTAGCAATCATCATAGACAATATAATTGTCAAAAAAGTTTTGTCACGACTGAAGCAGAGACCCAAACAAGTTGTGTTGCATTCTTGTTTGAACTTCTCTTTTAGTACTTACTAAATAGTTCAGAACATACTAAATTAGTTCCCAGGCTGCTGTGTGCAAATCGTTCAGAACTGAACTGGAAATACTTGAAATTAATGTTCTTTAATTGTTTTTACCCCCAGTCTATAAAGGATGGTTGGGGGTAAGGCAGAACAAGTATGGTGGCCCTGAAAACTCAAGGCACTGCAACTTAAGAGATCACATGCAAGTAGAGAAAACACAACAATTCAGAAAACATCCTCATCAATTTGACAACACTACACATTACACACAACAAAACACATTACAGAAATGCACTTGAAATTACACCAAACGACAACAGAAGTGTTCCTGTGGGGTTCCATTCGTGCCAGAAGTATGTCGTTTGCACACTGTCTATGTCGACTGAACATGTGACAAAACATTTGTCTATGTCTATTCAACTGTGAACTGTACTTATTTCACCTTGTTGCGCTCCCTGTCATTTGACTGTGTCGTCTCACTGGGTCTTCCTGATATGTCGTTATGAGTGTCAACCAGATATGTCATCCTCTCTATCGTTTCTCAGCAAAAACAACACAGTCAAACGACAGGGAGCGCAACAAGACAACAGAAATACAGTTCAAAGTTGAAAAGACATAAACAAATGTTTTGTCACATGTTCAGTTGATATAGACGGTGTGCGAGCAACATAATTTTGGCAGAAATGGAACCCGATACGTTCCCACCTCATACCACTGCCACTCTCTTCCTGTCCACCAGATGCTCTCAGACTTTCCCTCCTTTCTCTATCACACCCAACTGCATGCTCACTTCCCTCATCATCCCTGCACATACTTAGGGTAGGGTTTACGTTACAGTCAAATGACAGGGAGCGCAACAAGACAACAGAAGTACAGTATAAAATTTAATTGACACAGCCGAATGTTTTGTCAGGTGTGCAATCGACATAGACAATCTAATTGTCAAAATAGTTTTGTCACGACTGAAGTACAGATCAAAGATGAATAGACATAGACAAATGTTTTGTCACATGTTCAGTCGACATAGTCATTGTGCTAGCAACATAATTTTGGCAAAAATGGAAACCCATACTATTTTGCCCTTTCCTACTCACTCCTTGTCAGTTCGTCTAAGTGACAATGTCTTGCCTTCCGTTTCTGCTTCGGAGCTTCTGTTACCTGGACCTGTAACTGCCTGCCTACTTGCACTAACCTATAAGCCTTCTTTATCAATAAAAATCATCTTTCTGCCTTCTCTATCTGCATTTGGGCCATATCCCCACTACCCTGCATAGCCAGCAACAGTCAGTATTCAGTTTAACAAATGTTGATCAAGGAGTTTCAGAAAGCTAGATTGTTCTATGTGGCTACCCACAGTATTTGATATCAAATAAATAAATCAGACATCATGAATTAAAAAAGTAATGTGAAACGCTGTTCATTTGGTACAATTCCATTTAATTGCTCCAGAATCTTTTGGTCAGTGGAAGGTGAAGGACAACTATTATATAAAAAAAGGACAAATTATAGTCCAACAAGAATATTAACAGGAATAGTAGTCTAAAAATTAACTAAAGATAACAATAGCAATTATGTTATTGACAACGAACCCTCTAAATTGGCAAATCCTCTGTGTTGCTAGCAATGTACCTGAAAATACACTCAATAAAAAAATTGTAAAAACTAACATTGTCCATGATAAGTTGAGATACTTTGAGTCATCATAACTTGTACATGTACAGAAGTTTAACTTTTTAAATCATAATTTTGACTAATCATGAGTTGTTGTTTAATATATTTCCAAAATATGTATTAAATATTTATTAATTATTTTGTTAAAAATATTCAGGAGGAAAAAAGATTCTGAGTTGTGAGATTTGAGAGAAGTGGAAAGTGTGTCCCAGTGTCTTTTTTAGTGTTCAAACCATCATTTTTTGAGGATTTCCGTGAAATGGCTTGACAAAACTCTGAAATAGGCTATGTAACAGAATTTTAAGCTCTGTGATTGGATTTTCTTTCTTCTTTGGTGAAATGCACAGTGGGAGTCTAGTTAACGTCTTACACAAGCTTGTAGCTTAGCTTTTTACCAAAGAGCCACACATTTTGTAACGCAGGTATTATCTTTTGTACTGGTGATTTAACCAGGCAAGTTTCATGCCCATCCAAACCATAGAAGTGCTACAAATGTGAGTCACAAACATTGTTTATGGGAAAACTGAAAGCGATTTTTGCTCCCACTTTGCAACTCGACTGGATCCATGTAAACCAACGCAGTCTGGGCATATATGTATACATGACACAATAATTAAAAAAAAATGTCATTCATAACGTGTCACCTCTTTCTTGTGGTGGCACACTTGGTCTTCCGTACCCAATGACAGCGCAGCACAGTGCCCTTGGATTCTTGAGGTTTGTCCCGCCTCCGTCTCAGCTGAACCGCTGTGATTGGCTCTCCATTATGACACTTTCCGGCCGACACGCGAACGGCGGCGCTGATTGGTTGAGACCTCCTGACCTCGGCGGGGTCCCCGCCTTCTCTCCGGCAGAGGACAGGTTGAACATGGCGGCGTCCCTGAGGTGCTTTCTCCGCTCAGGAAAGGTACGGGCTTCTTTCGAAATGTTAGTTTTGTCTGACCGCTCTGCGCTTGTTGATGATTGACGACATCAGTGCCGTGTCTCCGTCTCTCCACAGAATGCCGTGTCGGCTGTGCGGCGGCGGGAGTTTCACAGGAGCCGTCCGGCCGCGGTGCAGGTCAGTGAGCGGCTCCCTTTAGCTGCGGCTAACACCCCAGCTGTGGATGGCTGGAGGTTTTTATGCTGTTTTAACTACAGAGTTTTAATCTCTAGTACAGCATGGAGTTATCTTTGTCAGTTGGTACCTAGAGGCGTTTGATTCAACCTTACAGTCCTGTTTGAGGGCTGCAGTCGGTGACGCTGTTTAATTGTATTGTGTTAAACTGAGGTTCCTCCAATATGAGTTCACGCACTGTACAGAAAACAAGAAACATTTCCCACGTTGATAATTTTGTAGCTCTAATAGACACCAAATGTCCAAAATAGTGAAAAGTGTGCATCCCAAGTACTTTCAAGGTGATGTCTTAAAATGCTTTTTTTGTCCACCCAGCAGTCCAAGAAAATAAGATTCTGTTTACAATGATACAAAACAGAGAAAAACCAGAAAATCATCACAAAGGATTTAATTGCAGCCCTACAAAAAACATTTGAAGCTTTATCATGCACTTATAATTATCAGAATATTAATCCTGTCACTACCAGGCTTTTCTTATACAAAACTGTAGTTTATTTATACAACACTGTATACTTATGGAAAGTACACATATAAAAAACACCACAGAAAGCAAGTGCTACTGTAGTAGTACAATTTGCATGTAACAAAAAAAAGCTATTTTTGTAACTTTAATTGCATTTCTGATTAATCTGTTTATGTAGAATCATCTTTCCAGGCAGTTTGAATTAAATCTGGACAAATTGGAATTAAAGTGTAATGTAGTGGGTGAATGGGCAGACCTCACAAACAGGGTGGCTCAGCTCTGTCCTCTGGGTGACAGTGGTGGGTCTGCACTGACTGTGGTGCTGTTGTTTTTGTCAGGTGACGGTCCGTGATGCCCTGAACCAGGCGATGGACGAGGAGCTGGAGAGGGACGAGCGGGTGTTCCTGCTGGGGGAGGAGGTGGCTCAGTACGACGGAGCCTACAAGGTGAGAGACGCTCAGGAGAACACAGTGGACGAGGTCGGACGACTTGACTTATTTTCAGCACATCAACTTATGCTGAGATGCTAACTACGTGTTGAGTAGACTAGATACGGGGCAGTTGGAGAATCCCTGGTCATATTGCTAATTGTGATGGTATTTCCTCCTTCTGCCAGCCTGTTTCTGTCACAGTTACAGAAGCTGTGAGGCTGGGAATCAAAGTCAGGGAAAGCTGCGGATTCAGGAGATAACAGGGTGAAATAAAGATTAGGTTGTTCACTCATCGCGGATGCATTTATTTGAGTCTCTTTAAAGAAAAATTCCAGTTTATTACAACTTGGGTCTTATTGCAATACTTTTGTCCATAATTTTCATCAGTAATAACATTGTACTCACCAAGTTAATAGCTGAGATCAATAAAAAAAAAGTCCAGCAGGGCAAGAAACGTGAGCAGTCAGACGATTAGTCAAACACTTTACATTTTTCCCCCCAAAGATCCAACATTTGTACTGTAAAATTGTGTGTGTGTGTGTGTGTGTGTGTGTGTGTAGGTGAGCAGGGGTCTGTGGAAGAAGTACGGAGACAAACGCATCATCGATACCCCGATCACAGAGGTGAGTCAATCGAACATCCACCCTTAACAGATGGTGTCTGTTGTACAGTAAACAGAATACGCTCTTGGAGTGGCTTCTGTCAATGTTTGCTTTGTGATGGAAACATTTCTCAACATCTCTCCCTCTGATGCAGATGGGTTTTACCGGCATCGCAGTGGGAGCAGCCATGGTGAGTTTCTTTTCATCCACATGACAACACATTCACTACACACATGAATCCCTAACAGTACAATAGCATTATAACACTGGGTGTAACCAAGTGACTGGAACTTTACTTTTACTTTGATTGATTCTCTGAACTGCAGGATTTTACTTCACGCCTTGGTTTGTGATGAACACAATCTGCAAAATGCAAAGTTCACTAGAAAAGCTTTGGCAGTGTGTTGGTTATTGTCTGGTAAACTGTCCTAGTTAATTAAGCCAAGTTAAAATTAACATGCATATAATTAGTATTCACAACAGTTAAGAGAGGGCTGAGCTGGAATCCCAATGAATTCTATAAATATCAGACAAAAAACCAGTACATCAAACTGCCTGCATTGTTCAACAAAATCAAGTAAAGCATAATACACCAAACAGCTGTATTTAAAATAAAAAGAAAAAAGATCTGAATAAACATAAGGATAATTAGACTGGATTTAAAATTGGATGGACAGATGATTATTAACAAGCAGCCACGGAGGAAAAGAGAAGCAGTCCATGTCTTTTTTTTCCACTTCAGTTCTTTTTGTCTGCCTCAAAAAACATACTTTCCTCCAGTGATAATGACGACGCAGCACCCGATCAGATCCCCTGATAGAGAATCCTCTCAAATCTATTAGAGTATTGACATATTGACACTGATCTGCCAAGTCCGTGAGGTGTCATTGCGACACTATGATTCACTTGGATTTAGTACTATTTTATTTTAATCTGTGACTGAGATATGTGGATATGTGACTGAATTTGCCACACGCTGTCCTCTACGAGAGGGGAGAAGGTAAAATATATAACATGATATTAAATCGAGAACACAAATTAGTAATTTGTACATACAAATTAGTCTGTGGACACGAGTCAATGTTATTTTTGTCTTTTTTCCCCCCCAGCAGCTCTCATTCATATTAAACTGTTGTTCCCTGCAGGCTGGCCTGAGACCCATCTGTGAGTTCATGACCTTTAACTTCTCCATGCAAGCCATCGACCAGGTCATCAACTCCGCGGCAAAGACCTACTACATGTCAGCTGGTATGCAGGCGGTGCCCATCGTCTTCAGAGGACCCAACGGAGCGTCAGCAGGCGTAGCCGCGCAGCACTCACAGTGCTTCGCTGCATGGTGTGTGCACTTACACCTGTCACTGTTATTACTTTACTTAGTTCTTAATACTGTGTGCGAAGTTCTTTATAGAAGCTGTATTACAACTTTGATCTTATTTTTGTAGTTTTGTCCGTCATTTTCTCAGTAATAAAAACACAACGTACTAAACAAGTTAACAACTGAGATCTGGGGGAAAAAAAGGTGTCTGACGGGTCAAGAACATGAACAAACAGTCCCCAAAAAGGGAATTATCCCTAATGTTGGTACTATTGGTTGAAGTAACAGTAGGTGATGTTGGGGTGACAGTATTACTGGTATCACTGAGGTTGTTGTGTGTCTGCAGGTACGCTCACTGTCCAGGTCTGAAGGTTGTGAGTCCCTGGAATTCAGAAGATGCCAAAGGTCTCCTGAAATCAGCCATCAGAGACGACAACCCCGGTGAGACACCACACTACAGCAGGTCAAAGGTCATCATCAGGCTGAAGGTTTCAGACAAAGGAAATTTCATTAATGCTATTTGGTCATTAACAGTTAATTTTTGTAATAAAGCGAGGAACCATAACTCTGAAATGAAACCATGCTGTCATCACACCACCTCCTAAGGTTTAAGCCGTCTTGAATGCTTCTTGGATGCATTTACACATGAAAGACGCATGGAATTAAGCGTAAATGTGGTCTGTGTCACTGTTTTCACTAAAACTCTGCCTCAATGTGTGTGTTGCAGTGGTGTTCCTGGAGAATGAGCTGATGTACGGCGTTCCCTTCGAGATGTCGGAGGAGTCGCAGTCCAAAGACTTCACCATTCCCATCGGCAAGGCCAAGGTTGAGAGACAAGGTGAGACTGACAGACACACACAGGACGCTGCTGCTTCAATGCCTCTGTTGCCTCAAAGCTACAACAGACTCAAAGACTTCAGAAGGGACACAAAATACTATTCCTTCAGCAACAACTGTGTATCCATCCGCCCAGTTCTGTGCAGCGTGTTTGGCTACAGCTCTGGTGGCCAGATACAGTGGGTGAGCACAGGATTTGGTTTCGGTGTCTGCATAGGCACGATGGTACCAAACCTGGCAACGTCACTGTGATGACTGGACTTCAGGAAGCTTCACACAGTCACTGCACCCAATAGTTCCAGCATATAGATCACTATCATGTGGTTGATATTGATCTTCTTATCATACTCTTGAGGAGAAGACAAACCGAGTTTCCCAAAATGTTAATTATTCCTTTAACTCGTATAAATCACACAGGTGCTGCAGTCTGTAGTAGTGTTTTATAGAAAATAATGTGATTTTTGATGGTTTGCATACAAAATAGAAAAATGATCCTTTTGTGTTTGTGTTTTCTGTTGTGTTTCTGAACCTCTCTTTTTCTGCTTCTTGCTTCAGGGAATCACATCACTTTGGTCAGTCACTCTCGGTACGTCAGTCACTGCCTGGATGCCGCTGTTGTTCTCGCCAAGGAAGGAATCGAGTGTGAGGTAGAGGAAGGAACACACCTGTTGTTATCTGACACAGATTACCTGTGCTCAGCGGCATTTTAACATCTGTCTGTCTTCGTGTCAGGTGATCAACCTGCGGACCATCCGTCCTATGGATGTGGAGAGTATTGAGACCAGCGTGATGAAGACCAACCACCTGGTGACAGTGGAGGGTGGCTGGCCTCAGTTTGGGGTTGGAGCTGAGATCTGCGCCAGGATCATGGAAGGTAACGTTTTGAGTGGCTGCATTAAATCCCTTTTTTAGACTAAGATTATGTGACATCATCAGCTTGATAGTGATTTTTGTCAATCAGACATAAAGTAGGTGACTTGATCATCCAGGCATAACAGGACATTTACAATAAGAAGTGAATCTCCTAATACATTTTTTCATCAGCTGCGAGAAATGTCGGAATATTTCAGACCTTAAATTTCAGGATAAAAGTTTTTTCCCCTCAAATCCTTCAAGTTGTATGTACTTCTGTTGATTTTTGTTCTGTGATCAGCTGGTCTGTCAGCAGACTGACTAAACAATCACTTCATTTTGAAACCTTGTGTTTTTTTGTTTTTTGTTTTTCAGGTCCGGCCTTCAACTACCTGGACGCCCCGGTCACCAGGGTGACGGGCGTCGACATCCCCATGCCGTACGCCAAAATCCTGGAAGACAACAGCGTGCCGCAGATCAAAGACATAATCTTCACTGTCAAAAAGACCCTCAATGTCTGAGACGCACACACAGGATAAACCCACCTATGTTGTTCACATAGACGGTGGAAACATTGTCTGGTAAAAACATTTGAACCATGTGTATATACAGCCAAACTGTTCCTTTAAAAACGCTCCAGATGTTGGTTAATGCGCACAGTTGTTTATCTGCACCCAGAGTGGAGGGCACGCATAGTTCAGTCAAGTCGTCACCGACGTTAGTCAGTGACAAACTTGACCAAACTCTGTGTGGCTCTGGCTGCCCTCTGCACTTCTCCCATTTCAAAATAAGTTGCTCTATCCTGTAGGCTTTTCTGTGCTTCGGAGGAAGTTGGGTAACAACAAAACATTGTGACTGAGCACAAAGAAACAGGATTTGATCAGTCTGCAGGTCTGAGAGCCGGCAGGGTTACACAACAAGTTTGTTCTGTAAAGAATCTTGTAATTTTAATTTCCTCAATCCTCCAGAAAAACTGAATTAGTATCTTTGACACTGATGCCACACCTTTTTGAGAGGTTAAAACACGTTAATATTAAATTAAATATTGAGAGAAGTACTTGTGCTCTTAGAATCTGACAAAACATTTGGGGAAAACAGACTTTGTTTGATCATGTGTGCTCTCAACTTTAGACCTGCTGACTGATTACAACTTTGTTTTGTTGTTAATAAACTCCCATATATTTCTAACCACCAAAACATACTCAGTCTATTAACTTAATTCCTCATGCTGACTCGGGTTTGTCTCTAAAAGTAGCAGAAAGGAAGAATGAACCAGCCGAGTGTTGGATGTGGAATGTGGTCGGGAATATTTATTGTAGCTACAGCAGCTCTGTGGATGTTTTGGTTGCTGTAAATGACTCTGTTACAGAAATAAAAACCTTTCAGTCATTGATGCTGCTTCATTCTTCTACACCAGAATATTGGTTTTATTTTTTTCATATAAATATTAAGGAGTTTATCTTGTTTGCCTGTTGAAGTGCGGTATCTCTAGACTGGACATAACTTAAAGCAATGAAGAGAACAGTATGTCTTTTACTTGAGTAAAATAAAAAACTAAATCCATAATACATAATGTATTTGTTCATTAAATGTTATTAATTAGAATCTGCAAACTAACAAAATATATTAAAATAATTGTAGTGGAGTAAAAAGTACAATATTTCCCTCTGATATGTAGTGGAGTAGAAGGAAAGTGTCATAAAATAGTATTACTCAAGTAGTACAAGTACCCTAAAATTGTAGTTAACAGTGCTTGAGTAAATGTTCTTAGTTACTTTCCACCACCGTTGGTTTCTGCTGCATACATACAGTATGCATTACATTTTTTCTGTCTGTGGTGTAAGTTATCACATAAGTTATTTGCCTCTTTCCAAAGACTTCACTATAGGGGTAAATAAATTAAATAACTTAATTACAATTATAATGAAATAAGTGAAATAAATATCTGTAACAGCTGACAGGAGCAGAACATTAAACATTTTTATTGGCAAACCTTTACAGGAAGCAGCAGATTTCTGATTATTTGCATCAGACTCGCTGAACATCAGATCTGAGACCAACAGTCAGAAAACACATCTGTTTCAAACACATAAAAATATAAACATTTTCTGAAGAAGCTTTGAGAAACTAAAAGAACAAGCCCTCGTTAAAAAATCAAACTATATTACAGCGTCTCCTGGTTCAGAAACCTTCATTTCATCATTTTCTGACCAGGAGAGAAACCAGCCAAGTCTTTAAAAATGTGAAAATGTTCAGTGAACATTACAGGGAAGGATCATTTAAACGCTTTATTTTATGGGTCTTGAATTCCTAATAATTTCCTGGAAATAAAACTATGTAATGTTTCACTAATTATACGGGAAAAAGGACACTTCATTCTCCATACATCTGTAGACACAGTTCACATTCTCCCATGTTCAGCTGACTTGATGTGCTTTGACAAAAATATACGAAACTACAAGAGTTTAGCAATGATTGGAAGTGTACCGATTGAACAGTCTCCATTTTTGCCATAATTACTACCACATAACATAGTCCTTTTTTAAAAATGGATATATGTAGTCTATAAAATAAAGCTTTACAAAGAAAAAATAAATTACTTACTTTTTCATTGTCTCTGAATTCTTTAATTTGTACTCAGAGTACATAAATGATGTATGTATTCTTTTTGAACATGGTCTTAATGCAGTGTTCATGTCACATCAGATTTACCATAATTACCAGCTGTATAACTGAATAGCATTCAATTGAACATCCAAGTTTTATTTATGAATAGAAAAAGATTTTTCTGAAAGCTCTCCTATAATACACAATCTGTAATGGCCAGCAAACTAGATGTATATGGACTCCTCTCGTTAGTCAAAGACTGTTTTAAAGGTTTTTTAATGGTTATCGTCATATATTGTCAATGGACAGTATTTTTAACCCTCACATGACCAACTCTGTAATCATACAACCATCTTGAACTGTCAAATATTGTGAAGGATCACACATGGCGTGAACATGGCATAAAGCATGGTTCAAACAAGCATACTGAAGCCTGGATTCTGTTCACTGTGGCCAACAAACAATGAATAAAGAAAACAATAAACAAAGTAATAAATTCCAGGTCCTTTTCTCAGGTGTGCAGCCACTCACCTCCCAGAAAGCGTTTAAAACAAACAAGCGCACAGTTTCATTCTATGAACAAAAACATCCTCAACATCCACAGTATTCAGAATAAAAATCAAACCATTTTGCTCCTATGAGTTTATTGACTTTGTGTCAAAGGAACCAAACTCTGAACTGAAGAGAGCTGTAGTCATTTTTAATAAAAAAAAAATGTCAACCCCAATCAAGATTAGAAAAACACTTTTTACCTCCTGATAACTTCAATCATTCAGCAGCTGGATAAACACAAGAACAGAGCAGAATCCTGCTGCTGCTCAATTATCTGTAACCTAAAAAACTAAAACATAGGTAATTTGGTACGAACCTTACAGAAATATTCTGAGAGAATACCAGGAAATTATACAGTAAATTGGAGCACAGCCCTTAGCCAAAATATCCTTCAACAGGCTATAAAGTACATCCCTTATATTTGGCCATTTTGGGCCAAACTGCGGTACAGTAGCAAATGTCCCAGGTCCTGGTACTGCTCTAATCTAATCTATAATGTGAAATTATTCTCAAAATAAAATTTTATAATTGCAACTTTATCCTAATATTTACTTCTTTATGTTAAATTATGTCTTTATTCTCATAATGAGTAACTGATTATGATTTTTTGTTTTAATCCTTTGAACATTATTTATCAAATGTCTAATTTCATTTATCCCTAACCAGAATATCCCTCCAATTAGTACCAAATTACGTAGTTCTGTCCAGAAGATTGGAAAAATCAGCTCCTTTCCAGTAAATTGCTAAGAAGCCACGGGATCTGTAAAACAAAATGTTTCCAAAAAGTGCATTTTGAAAACCGCTACCATCATATATAGAAGGTGGAAAGTAGGAGGAAGTTGGTTGATCCAGCTAACCTGAGACACACAACCGTGAGTAAAAACGATCCAGATAATCACGTGATCAATCAGCTGCGGGTGATTCAATGTTAGTCTCTGTTTCAGTGGAGAAGTTTTGTGTTTCAGAGGCTTTTCTGGGCTCAAACTGATTATAATTTTTAACATCACAAAAAGAAAATGTAAAGTAAAGCTCTCATTAGTTTCTGCCCTCCTACAATTCCCAGAATGCCTTTGAAAACACCTCAGAGAAGAGGGTGGAGTCACCCAGAATTGAGGCGGGGCCTATTGAGTTCTTGGGCGGAGCCTACATAGTCTTAGGGAGCTGATAGGTCGGATCGTCCGACTTCTGAGTGTCCCTTCAGCAGGCCGAGCCTCACCACCACCACCCGCCTCTTCTTCTGCTCCGACCCTTCATCATCATCATCATCCTCCTCCTCCTCCTCCTCCTCCCCTCTCTCCTTCACCTTTCGTTTTCCTCTCTCCTTCCTCTTCTCCTCCTTCCTCTGCTTTTTCGCCTTCTTCTTCCTCCTCTTCTTTTCCATTTCTGCCTTTTCCTCCGCTGCTTGATCCTCCTCTTCTTCCTCCTGCACTCCATCCGGAACTTCTTCCTCTTCCATTTCTTCTTCCTGTAACGCCATCTCTATTTCCCCCTCCTCTTCTTCCTCCTCCTCTACTGCCATCTCAATTTCCTCCTCGTCTTCTTCCTCGTCCTCTTCCTCATCTTCTTCCTCCTCCTCTTCATCTTCCTCCTCCTCCTCCTCCTCCTCAATATCCCCTTCTTCCACGTCTGTCATATGTTCTCCTTTCAACTGCTCTTGTTTCATCTTCATCCTCTGTTGTCCGTTCTGTGTTGGCTGACAGGAAGAGAGCACAAAGTTAGGAAACTAAAGATCTGCTCTGGTGCCCTGTGTGGCTGAAATAACAATTACACACCAGTAAATTAAGTCATGTAGGATGGATGGGAAATTAAAAGGCAACTTTGCTATTCTCTAATCTCTACCAATAGTGAGGTACAAAATATATCCTGCAGCCCAAAGACTAACAAGTAAATTATTAATTGATCTATTAACTGTTAATGTTTAATTGATACTGATCTAAGTTACAGAGGAGATTTAAAAGTAAAGTTTGTGCCAGAGAAAAGGTCATGTTGTTTGCTAAATCAAAAAGAGTGTATCCTCTGTACGGTGGCCATTTTAGGACATCTCAGACTCAGTTTGTCAGGCTCAGCTCTACATTAAGGGGACCCCAGCTAAGGCTGACAGGACATTAGTTTTAGATGTATCCTGCCATGACCTGATGAAAAGTCAGAGGATCACCAAAGGATGAATCCATTGGAGAACTAAAAAGCATAGAAGGTGGCTTAACGTGAGTGAACCTTTCAGCTGTTGTTTGAGAAACTTCGTGCCACTTCTTACAAGGTGGCTATTAAGAGTTAATAGCCCCTTTCACACATGCACTCTACCCTGAAATTGTCTGGACACGCTGTATGTGTAAACAAAATGTCCGAATCAGTTGGAGCAAACTTTAACTGGCCAGCTCCCTAGTACAAAGCCTGTGTAATGTCTGAGTGAGCCCATGTGTGAATACAGCAGGTCATTGTCTGGACAATTCATGGCGAGTGAGTGTGTTGACTTCCAGCGGTCAGCAGCTGCTCTCATCCACAGCCGCTGTATTTTCTAGATGCTGCTGACGCTGGATAAACGTAGCCTGCTAAAAGCTGCAATAGGTAGTGCTAACGGGAGAGAGGACTTCCTCTGATTTCTTGTAAAATTAAAGCTGTTTTATCTCTAGTGGAAATCTTAAAAATGCTGAATTACAACTGCAGTGACTTTTTGCATTACGCTCTGCCTCCTGCAGATAAGAATGTCTGACTGCAGTCAATGTTGGTGTTTAAGTCAAACATTTGCAGTCATGATACTCACAGTCTTCCTGCCATTTCGGAGCCTGTGCAGCAGTAACCTGACGGTGTCTTTGTTCTGACACAGTCCCATGGTGTTGAGAGCGTCGAGAGCGGAGCCAGAGCAGCCCTGCAGGCGGAGCTCTGCCCCCAGAGCAGCCTGCAGGAAGTTGTTCTTCCAGATGTTCCTGGTGAAGAGCGGGATTGAGAGCGCCACCACCGTCCTGCGCTCCAGCAGTGTCTGGGCTTGTTCCTCCGACAGCTGGCTGCCACACAAACAAACAGAACAGATGTTCATCAGATCGCTGACCCACATCCGGTTATGTTTAAAGCCACAGACCCGTGATGAGGTCTTAGTAGAAAATTTAAAAAACTGAAATGAACCGTCTGCTTCAGAAGGATAACTCAACTTTTTTGGCCAATGACCCGTGTTAAAGCATGTGGACTTACTGGCTTCTCTTTGAGAGGGCGCTGATATCAGGGAACAGCGAGGTGAGGCAGGTGGTGACGAGGGGAGCTTTGTCCTGGGCCCAGTTCAGACAGCGCCGCCAGGGGAAGGACGACAGTGGCTTCCTGCTCGACACCTTCTGATGGAAGGGATTGTCTGTCTGCCGCGTCAGCGCCTTCATCTGCACCACCAAGAGGAAACACATCATGCCACGATTACATAATAATGAAAAAACACCTGCTGGTTATGAAGACTTAAAGCTGGATGTGTTTGTCCTGACCGACAGGTGTATCGACCAGGAGAAGCTTCTGTCCTCACCTCCTCTTTCAGCTGTTTGCTCCAGAACTCCATCATGGGCTTGCGGGCGCCTTTTGCAGACCAGAGCATTTTGAAAGCGGCCTTGTAGCAGGACTTGCTCACCAGCAGTGCCGCTTTGCTCTTCTTCCCCATCCTGCGCCCTTTCTTCTTCTTGTCTCTCACCTCGGACTGCAGTCACCAACACCAAGGTCACAAACAGAAGACATGATGAAACATACTGCTGGTTTTTATCCCATTAACTACTGATACTATACTGTAGCATATGTTACACCTGTGTCCAAAATCATCCACGAGGAGGATTATACAGTTCAGACACTACTCAGGTCATTCGCTTCACCTGGCCTGCAGTGTGCAGACTGGTGGCTCTCACTTGCTGTACACTACTTTTGGGTAGACTGGACCAATACTGGATATATCAACCGACATTCAGTTATTATATAAATGCATGATAAACATTTCTATATTGTGAGTCCACAACATAAAGAACAATAATTATTACCAGACACGCAGGCAACACTACCCAATGACAAACACACTATATAGCGAATAGTAAGTAATTATGGTCACTAAACACATTACTGTAAACTTGTACGCAAAATGGTCAGCTTTACCAGAGATGTGAATGTAATTTCCTGATCCAAACAAAGGTGGTAGCCAGAAGAGACGTATATACTGTCTTTATGTGTATCATGTGAACCAAAATTAGTTATTATATGGGATTTTCATTTATATCATCGAAATGTTCCAATATTTTGTATTTAATACATATAATAGAGCAAAGAGATATAACTTCTGCCTATCTCAGTTTGGATCTATTCACATCAATCCTGATTCCTGATTCTGGAAAAAACCTTCAAACAGGATCAAGAGTTGTTAATGTTTTTCCAGGATGCATCTTTCAGAAAACACTGACTTGGCTCTGTGACTTGAATATATTAATAATTCAGTGGAGACAATCTGAGGCTGATATGGTAGAATCGCCTGAATTGTGTTACAGCTGTTATCAGTATATCACGATGTTATATATTATCTCTCTCTCTCTCTCACACTCAGACACCCACCTGTTTGGTCACAGGCGGTTTCAGCCACAGAGACCGCTTCCCGCTCTGTTTACGCTTGCATTTGCTCCTGATGACCTGCGCGCACGTCTCGCACAGGAAAGACTTGTCGTGCACGGTGGCCTCAGGGAAGGCCCACTGCACAGTCTCCGGGGCGGTGAAGGTGTACACCGCCCTCCGGTTGAAGCTGCGGCCCTGCCGCTCAAACTCAGACTTGCAGCAGGAGCAGCTCATGTCCTCCGGCCGCCCGGGACGCCGGCGGCCGCCTCGCGGCACCGCGGAGGACGCGGCGGCGACCAGTCCCGACTCTGCGGTCCTCTTGGGGTCTTCTTCGGTCCGCGGCGGGGAGGACGCGTCCACCTCGTTCCCCCCGGGGCAGTCCACCTCCGCGCCCACGGCCGGCTCGGGAAGCTCTACCGGCCCCGGCGCGCTCTGCTCGGGTTCGGTCGGTGCGGCAAAGCTCTCCGGCGCGGTGCCTCCGCTGTCAGCCGCCGGTGTCCCGGAGGAGGAGGGGGACGCCTCCGTGGAAGTAAAGTTACCGGCCGCCGTGTGGGCATAGTCGTGCTCGTTCGGCTCCGATGGGGGACCGGCTTCCTCGTCGTTCCCCGCGTTGGTCTCGGTGTTTTCACTCGCCATGATGAACGGAGGGGCCTCCGGTTTTAGTCAACAGTCGAAACAGGCAGAAAGAAACCCTCTGCCCGCGGTCATCACGGTTCACGGGGCGGCAGGCTAACAGCACAGGCTATCACTGCAGCCCGCCACAATAAACCCGCAGCTGCCGCACAGACGCGTCGAGGACAGAGTCTCCTGAGCGCTTCAAGCCACGTGTGCGCCAACGTTTGTTGAACTATAGAAAGCGCCGGAGACCAAATAGTGACTGTTTCAGCAGGAATATCTCCAGAGCAGATGGAAAACACAGAGGGGCTGTGACCCGCAGGATGTAGCCACTGATAAACAAAATCATTTCCGTGTTTCTGTTCAGCGGCGGGCCGCTGGTGGCGCCCCCAGGTGGTGGGAGGCCGGTCCTACATGTCTCTACCGAAGAGATAGATAGATAGTAGATAAACGGCAGATTAATCCATAATGTAAATAACATTAGTTGCAGCCCTGGTAAAGTGCTTGTATGGAGTTGCCCCCAGATTATTTTCTGAAAGTACCTATACAATGAATATATACACAGGGATATACTGCTAATTATGTAGAGGTATGCAATAATGCAGCAATATGACTGAGTGTGAAAACATTACAGTTAATAAACTAAAATATTACACACTATACTAGTGTACTACTATAACAAATAAGTAACATCATTGTTAATGTAAGCATTACAAACACAAAATTATACATTTAATTTAATTAGTTTAAACACAATGGTTTTTATTGTATAGGCCAATTCCACTTATTTCTAAACTGGGTGTACTTAAATCAAATAAGTAAATTATTCTGTATTTTTCTCTCACTTGTAAACGACATTTAAACCTTCACGTTGGGGAAATAAACGCAGTTTAGGATGAATTATTCATACATTTGACATAAATTTTTTTTATAAATAATCAAAATGTGTTAAAGGCTTCTGGGGAAAGCGGTGGGCGATACTTATGATCTCAGTATTTCTAAAATCATTTCTACGGCTCTGAATACATACATACCATACCGTACTGATTATAACACGTCTGATTTGATTATTCTCGTCTTCATAGTAACAACTCTTATTGTGATAGGTGTTACCGGAAGTGTACCTGATGGAGGGGACGGGTGAGCTAGGAGCCTTCACCTCCAGCTGTGTGTCCAGTCAAAGCAGCAGTCAGCAGGGATGGGCCGGCTATAGGTAAGACCGGACAGACTTTCTAACATGTAGTTTAGTCCGTCAACGCGACGGTATGATGTCCTCTTTATAAAACACGGTGGACACAACACATCGTGCTCAGTAGCTAGCTGCCAGAGAGAGAGAGAGGGAGGCAGCAGAGTGAGTGTGGACAGAAACAGAGACACACAGCAGCCTCTCGTCGTCTTCAGGCGCTCCTGAGGTGATCCTTCACGTGTCAGACTGATGTGGACAAACACGGTGCAGCATGAGACGGTTCAGCACCGAACCTCAGCCTGACATGACCACAGTTAAAGATGTGTGCTTCACGGTGTGAGGGTCTGGACTGCACCGCTTTGGATTGTGCAGATCTACAAAGTGCATGCTGTACTGTCTGTTGATTAGTGATGATATTTCATTCAGTCTGAACACTGAACATTGAAATGTCTGAAAACAGTGAAAAATGTCAAAATTCCCTAAAGCCCAAAGTGTCGTCTTCCAGTTACTTGTTTTTTCAGTTTACAATGATATAAAATTCAGAAAAACTGAAAAATAAAAGCTTTGAAAGGTTTTAATTTAAACTAATTTTTGAAGACTCGCATAATGTTTTGACAGGCTGAAAAAACAAAATAAAATCCCTGCAAACATTATTATAAATTTCGAGTTTTCCTTATTCACATTCAAACCCTCACATTGGAGAAGGTGGAACCAGTGAATGTTGATCATTTCTGCTTAATATGCCTTTAATGATTATGGAAATATTTGCAGATTATTAAGTTCTTATTTCGGCTCTAGCACTTATGGTTAATGTTCTGCAAGCATCAGTTATGTTGAATTTATCATGTTAGGCTTTGTAGTGCAGGTATTGATGTGTATTTTTATTCAGCCGTTATCTGTTTATTTGTCAGTCAAGTTCACCCTGACTTTTATCACACAGTCAGCTTTTATCTGAGAAATTACTTAAAGTGTCCTTTGCCGACCTAATGCTTTATCAGTTTATGCATGTAAGCAGAAAATAATATGTAAACACATATAACGGGCAGTGACATTTTTTTCTTTTCTTATTCAGCATCAACGTAGAACACAGAATTGTTTTAAATAGTAATTTATGGATAAAACTTTTGTTTGTTGAAGAGTATGCACAGTATAAACAGTTGCCAGCTATTGCAATACAGCAGACACAGAGCAACATTATCATTTCATGTGGAGTCGTAGGCGCCAGGTTTTGACAAGGAAGAAGAATGTGTGGAATAAAAAAGACAACATCTCTGGTTTTGCTCCAAAGATTCTGATCCTTTTTTTTATTTTATTTTTTTTTTACCATCAATGAATCGACAGTGGTTTTATTTTCAATTTTCTGCATGCGATCATCACCCAGCTCACCATCACAGAGGACAGTGGAAACAGGACTGTTTAGGGTTGAAATGAGAGGTACTTAGAGATTCCCAGCCTTTTAACCACAGCTGAGATGGAAGTGGAATGTATGATTTAATCACAGCTCGTTAAAATGCTGTTACATCAATCAGTTCCTTCATCTGTTTTAAATCTGCGTTTGTTTCTGAGATTTAAGAAACGAGGTCCACAGCTCCTCCTCCTGTTTCTCACTGGCTGGCGGTCTGTGGACACATCAGGGACGCAAGACTAATCAGCCAGATGATGTCTGGGCCATGGCAACGCTGCATCAGCTGGCTGTTTATCTCCATGGCAACCATCTCACAAGCTGTTCGTCCTCTTGTCTTCTCAACAGTCTGACCTGAAGAGAAGTCAGCCCAGGGCTGCAGATGGAGAATGGAGACCTGGGTCACATGGTGTGTGTGTGTGTGTGTGTGTTTGGTTGTGTGTGTGTGTGTGTGTGTGTGTGTGTGTGTGTGTGTGCAGAAGTGTTTTTTCTTTGCTGCAGACATTTTTTTGTCTGAACTGTCCTGCTTTCTGGTAGTTCAGCCTTTGGACAGTTAAACAATGTCTGCCATTTGAAAGATGGCACATGCTGTGTGTGTGCATGTGTGTATTATTCTATATTTGTGAGGACATTGTGGTCTGTCCTCACTTTGGGCTGGGCCTTCAAATACTTGTCTGAGCGTTAAAACTTGGTTTTAGGGTTATGGTTAGAATTAGGTTTAGATTCAGTTTAGAGATACCATTACCCGATACCTCGAGTACTCAACTATCTGCGGATACTAAGTAAAGATCTGATACCGGTGCTTTTCCTCCAAATTCAAAATCTATGTGAGTCAGGTCCACTGTGACGTAATTAATATACTGATAGCTGCAACTTTTTTATATTTTATAATGACACTAATAAAGAAAAGTTTTAATGTGGATCGGTCACATCATGTGGGATACCCAATCTGCTTGACATGGTCAGTTTCCAGCCCAATAACAATGCGATGTATCTGCATGGATTGTTCTGTTATGGAGGTTCTGGTTATGCATTTAGTTGTTACGTTACCTAAATTATGTTGAGGAGCTATGAAATGCATTATGTCAATGATGGTCCAAGTTTTAAAGATTTTTTTTAGTCAAGAAATTAATAGATTTCAAATATGTGGTCGATAATGCCTGCTTGAAAATTTACCACACTGGAGATGTAAATATATGTAAGGCAGAACAAACACAGGCAGTGTGGTGTATGGTACCAAATTTGGTTTTATTTTAAATATTCATACAGGGAGGACAAAAGGTGTTCGGGTGTGTTTAAGTGTGATCAGCTGAGCTGCTGATGTCAGTAAGAGCGCTAGCCAAGTTTACCTCCTTATTGAGAAAGGCTTTTTTTTCTCGGTGTTGTCTCTGACTGCTGTTCCTGCTCTGTCCAGATGGGGGAGCCAGTGACTCTGAACGTGGGCGGCTGTGTGTACAGCACGTCTCTGTCCACGCTGCAGCGCTACCCAGACTCCATGCTGGGAGCCATGTTCAGAGGAGACCTCCCCACTGTCAGGGACGCACACGGAAACTACTTCATCGACCGCGACGGCCCGCTGTTTCGGTGAGTGTGTGTTTGTGTGGCAGAATTCCATATTTTTTATAGATAAAATCCGCAGCTAGCTGATCAGATAAATCCCATTCACCCTGCAGTAAACCCAGTATCCAAACATATGTATATTCTTTTTGGATTGCCTGACAGCTTGTGGCAAGCCAGCGTGAGCATAAAAATGTTACATGCAAAACACTGCCATGTTTAACATCGAGTAATTGTTTACATGCCTATCAGCATTTCAACTCTAGCATGTCACGCTAAAGTCCTGTTTAGACTGATAAAAGTCGAGCCAAGTCTGACAGTGAAGAGCTGTGCCTGACAAACTGAGTCTGAGATGTCCTAAAAATGGCCACCGTACAGAGGGATAAACCTAGACCTGGGAACCAGACCAATCTGTGAGCTCATGTTTTATTTGCTCTGGCAGATACGTCTGGCCCCTCTCCCATTAAAACTGATTTCCCTGTCGTTTTATCGGGGTAACCAATCACAAGCGTTCATCTAGTAGGAGGCGGGTTTAATATGATAAATGACAGAGATGAGCGCCGTTCAGGTATCTTTGTAAATATCCAAGATGGCTGCCGTGTTCCCCAGCCGGCTGCAGCGGCAGTATTAAACGGACTGGACGGTAAATTTTCTCTAAAAGAAGAACAAACAACTGCACTGAAACTTTATGTTGATAAGAAATATGTGTTTGTCGTACCTCTGACAGGACGTACTGTCCAACAGGACGGCATTTCACCGTGGATAACGCCCCTTAGAAATCAAAAATGAACTGAGAGGTTCCAGACAAATACCCATTTGCGAATTATTCTGGCGATGCCAGGATAGGATAAACCATTTTCATTTATATAACTTTTCTCACTCTGGAGTTGCACAGCAGCTCCATCCCTTCCTGTCTTGACTTTAACTGACAGCTCAGATTTACAGAATCATCAGCTCAGCAGTTTGTATTGATCTTGTCTCTGTTTCTGCTGTTTCAGCTACATCCTCAACTTCCTGCGGACGTCAGAGCTTACTCTACCGTGTGACTTCAAGGAGATTGAGCTCCTCAGGAAGGAGGCTGACTTCTATCAGATAGAGCCCCTGATCCAGGGCCTGGGAGACCCGAAACCCCAGTTGCCCTACCCTACCGACACATACGAGCAGGTGGTGGAGCTGTGCAGCACCAGGAAGCTGTCAAAGTACTCCAACCCTGTCGCAGTCATCATCACCCAGCTCACCATCACCACCAAGGTCAGTGGGAACAGGTCTGTTTAGGTTTGTATCGATACACCTTGGCAGAATATTCTGTAATACAGAAACATGATTATACACATTCTGATCTTATTTTCCCCAGATCCTCCTGTCTGTGGCTGTCGTTGTATTCTCCCTGTTTATATTTCACTAAATTTGAAACATTTTCTTCTCTTTAATATGTTCTGCTTAGTGCAAATTGACGCATCTTCTCTATTCACATCTTTCTATTGAGCATGTCTATATACATGCTGCCTGTAAATATCACTTTACGTCATAAAATGTAACTGAATAACAGCATATACTGCATTGCTTTTGAAATTAGGCTGTTTCAGTGCAGGGTCATACATTTATGAGCAGTCTGTAGTAATCACTAATCTTTTTTACTGTGTACATACAACTTGGCAGTTACTCTGCAGGTCGAAACTTGAAGTTAAAGTAATTTAACTGCAAAAAGTAGTAAACTTTAAATAAGTTAATTTTGTAAATCTTGCAAGATTGTACAAGCTGACGATATACCGTGAGATTATATGAATGTGACAAATGTCAGAAATGTTTCTATACCATTTGTACTGTGGTATCTGTCCCTTTTAATACAGTATTTCTTGTTATATTAGACCACTGTGGGCAACGTTACAAATCAGTGAGCAAGGACTGATTATGGCAACACTGGATTATTATATGATTTTTGCATTAAAGGGAAACGTTGCATTTCTTCGATTGTCAACCTTATCTCTATCCGAGTTAAGGATATTATGTGTAGTTGTTGCTGATGTTCTGTGAGTCTCTGGGGGTGCAGCTGCAAAATCTGTTGTTCTTCCAGCTCCAGCACCGTCCAACTCACCTCTCCCAGTTTACATATTTTACCTGAGTAGAAGAACTGTGGTACAGCTGCACCGTATGTAGGGATGGGCACCGTTACCTACTATTAAATGGTCCCAGGGCTTAATTATTAAAGATCGTAGTATTGACCAGCTCCGACGTTACCGGTTATTATATCAGCACTTTGTAAAGTTTTGGTTTAATTTATCACGCTGCAGCCTCTTCTCTGCTCTCTAACAATGGCCAAAAACACATAAAAAATACACGTAAAATTCAAGTTTGTTGAAAGTTATTGAGACTTCTTTCTATGTCTGGACATGATACATGTGCCTACCAAATTTTGTACGTGTAAGTCAAACTGAAAGAAGGGGCTTGATCCTAGAAGTTTTGTAGGTCGATATTGATGGATTTTGCCACACCCATGTCCAAGACCCATAGAATACCTACATTTCACGCACTTCAGATGCATGTACAAAGTTTCACAACTTTCCAAACACGTTTAGCCCCTCAAATACTTGATTTTTTGGCATAATAATAATAATAACAATACTTATAATAATAATTCCTTTCATTTCAATAGGGCCTCAAGCCTGTTGGTGCTCAGGTCCTAAAAAGTATTGTTGTCCAAAGGATAAATGCCTCAAAAAGTTAATATGTGGTAGTAACGTGTTGATTAAAATAATGTTTTTTTCTTGATACTATTCTGCAAGGCTCAGAAAAACTATCAACATAATTGAATTGTCCAGTATTTTTATTTGTCGTCAGCCACTTGCTAGACTTCTCATTACTTCACTTTTGAAATCAGGACTTTGTGCTTTGCAGTTGCTTCCTCTTTGTATTGTTTTGGGATCACGACAATGTTTGGAGGAAGAGCAGGCTGAGGGAGCTGGAACAATAAAGACCGCACTTTGTAGGCATCAGTAGGGGCCAGTCTTTGTGTAATGACAAGTTCAACAAGACATGCTCTAAAGTTGTGGGTGTGAGGTTTGTAAAGCCTCTTCAAAACCGCTTGGTCCCCCGGCACTAATAAAGACTTGGACGAACTTGTGCTCACTGTCATATTTCCATCACCATCCTTTGAAATTCTAAAGTGTTTATTAAAAAAGTTTACAGGAAAACAACTTGGGACATATGTGACAATGTTACTAAACCAAGATTGTGTTTTTATCTTTTTTAATATTGCAAGCAATAGGAGAAGCACAAAGCGTTGGAGGCAATATTCTCAGTTTAACAAAAGGAGCCTGGAAAATTTATAGTCAAGGTTTTACGTACATGGATATTCTAATTTAAGCAAGCTGATTGGTCATCTATGAAGTCATGCAATAAGATAAGAGGGAAAAGGGAGTTTTGGACAAAGTGCAGAACAGTCGTAAATTCTAGCTCGGGCCCCAGCCTGTGACAAGCCAAAGTCTGTTTGTAACAAGGAAGGCACTATGTTCTGTTCACTCTTTCAGCACACAAAAAGATTATATGGTGTTCTTAGATTAAATATACAAAAACATGTTACTAAACATGTAACAATTACTCCGCAATGCATTTTCTACCTTTGCTGTTAGTGGCAGGCTTCCTCTTCACAATATTTTCATTGTGCTCCTAAACAGCAAGTTGCCCTCTTTCCCTCATGCCCATGCAGGAGAAATGTTGCCTCTTCAGCATGTAGTTCAACATTGCAGATTGGAAAACTTCCAGTGGACCTGTCTATTGTAACAGAAATACATTGTTTTCAGAAATGAGAACTCTACCACAATGTTGCTTCAAAAAGTGACTGACACAAAGGACAATGCTCACCTTTATGTTTGAGGAGGCTCATGTCCTTCAGAAGATGCTTGTCTTGGACCAGCACATGCAAATCCTGATATGCAGGGGACTGCAAACCACTTCTTCTTCTTCTTGGCCTGCTCGCTCAATGGTTCAAGCAGGCAATGCTGCTGCACTCCATTTGTTTTTTCCCCTTGATTTTCCCCTGTTACATAGAAAGCTTGGGCATGGACGGATTGTTTGGATCACTAGCACTGCTAACAAATGTACAGGTTAGGAAATGTAGTCTGCCCCATTGTTATGATCAGAATTACAGAATGACAATATCTTCACTGTTATGCAAACACACTGTCTGTAAATTAATTTATAATAAATCACTGAATGAATAGAAAAGTCAGTGAATCCATCTATTTACCTGTGTGTTTCCTCTGCATGATGCAGATGAGTACCACATGTGGTTTGTGACAGATTCAATAGGGGAAAAGAAGATGTAAATTACATTTATCTTGGGAAAGATTGTGGTATTCCCATGTCTCAGGAACGAGCAAAACTCACTTTGACCAGCCAAGTAATGTCCCCCGTCCTCTCCTCTTGGCTTTTTGTAGCAACTTGTGTAAACCATACAAAGGGAATGCACATTATTATTATTATTATTATTATCATTATTATTATGTCAAACTATAACAGATGGATAACACGATACATATTTATAGCCAAAATACCTTTTGGTGTATGTCACAAGTCAGATGTAATGTTTGATATAGAATACGATTACTTTATTTATTATTATTATTCTTGTAGTGTGCTCTGCTGCTGCCTTCGATAATGATGGACTAAGAATGAGAACCTACAGTAAAAAAAACATGTCTTACTGTAAGACAATGTAGCGATCAAGATGTCACAAGGGATATCCGTCCCCCATTCCCCAAACTTTTCATTCACAAATAGTGTACTGTAACAATGTCAAGCCAACCTCCAGCAAGTAATAGGCAGGTGAACAAATGCTGCATGGAAATTGCCTGGACAACCCTACCTCGTTTCATTTAAATAAAACAGCATGTAACAACAGGCTACGAAATTTCATGCAATCAACGTCAAACCATCAGTGGCACGCTGAAATGCTGGTAACCACAAAAAGCAAGAGGGAATGGCTTCCAAGCTGGCCCAAAATAATAAAAACAATAGATAGTCATGTTACGGCTGCATGTTTGTCTACAGCCGCCTGTGTTCCTGGCGTCTTAGTGCCGCCTGAATTCTGTGCACTTCTATGGCTCAAATAAGTATTTTGTGGCATCAAGGAGATTTCTACTTATATTCTTACATTGAAATGCTGATCGTGTTGGTGGTCAAACACAAAAGTAGCCTAACTGTGTTATAATCCATCACATTTTAATCCGAGCTCAAGGCTAAATTTCAATTCAAGTTAGTTTCTAACATTATAGCCACATCTTACCTCTGGAACACGCCGTCATTGACTGGTCGTGTTTCTGTCCCACAGCTGGGGAAGAACTACAGGCAATTTGTTCTTCAGTTTACAATGGCAGGGTAAAAATAACAATGATTAGCAGTTTTACTTGTAAACCATCTCAGTACTGAATAGAGTAGACACAATATGGTATTTTACGTTAGCTGTAAGCAGCTTACCTCTATTCGGCCTTGCTTCTCCGTTGGGGGTTTCCCTTGCTATGGTCGATATTGCTTGTTTGAGTGGGTACAGCAGATGTCTTCAGCTATTTCTTGATGGTGCCTCCCATCATCTCTGACTGCATGTCCCTGTTGTGGTTATTTGCTGCAAAGTGCAAAGAAGAATATGAACACTGAAAAGTATTTTGCATTTTAATGCTTAAAGTGGAATAAAAAGGATTTTTTTGTCAGATTATTTTCAGTATTTACAGTGTACAAGTACATAAAGATGTATGCTAACACTTATTATAATAAGGATATAACCATTACTGAATCAGGCAAGTTCCATGGTGATTGAGATCTCATTTTTAATGAGAACATACAATTTTTTATTACATAATTAAAAATATAACAAGATATGAAAGGAAAATAATATTTATTCGAACAGAGTAAAAACAATATAAAAACAAAACTGTAGTTAATAAATAAGAAAACGTAGAAAGAAAAAAAACATTTTAAATAAGTAGTCACATGACTCTCTCTCTCTTTAGGTCCATGCAGTGTTGGAGTCCATCTCCAGCAGTTTCACAAAGTGGAACAAACACATGATGGACACCAGAGACTACCAGGTGTCCTTCACCTTCGGACCATGTGACCACCAACAGGAAGTCAGCCTGCGTGTCCACCTGCTCGACTTCATCTCCAAATCAGTATGTGGCTTTTATTTCATCTTTAACATCTTGTGTACAAATTATCTTCCTGCTGGAAAATACTGTTTAGATCAGTTGGAGTATTTCAACTTTCTGAATTCTGATGTAGATGCTAGGAAATTAGATCATAACTGCCAGACGATTTTATTTTAGCTTAGTGGTCATAGTCATAGTATTTATTTTGTTGAAAAACAGGCAGATGTTTTATCATGTACATGTGTATTTCATGTGAAAAAGCAGCAACTTCTTAAGTCTTTACATGTTCAAAATAATTGGTCACCATGAATGGATTGCCTGTTTTTTTTTTTTAAACAACATAGCATTCTTTTGAATGAAAAAATAAAAAACAAAACCCATCTTTTTATAATTAACGTGATGAGATGACTCAGTTTGCATGTCTCATTTTTTTTCAAGGGTTTCACAATACGCAACACGCGTGTTCACCACATGAGCGAGCGGGCCAATGAGAACACAGTGGAACATCACTGGACGTTTTGCCGACGAGCTCATAAAGTTGACGACTGATGGATGAACTGATGGATGGACTTTATCAGAGACAGAAGATGTCATCAGGTTGTCAGCAGACAGGCAGACAGATGTGGTGGTGTTGTGTGTTGTTTTTGAATGAGTCCACTTGGAGCTAAAGCACAAGGTGAGGTTACTGGAATGCTAGAACATAAGCTACATGTGGTACACCATCATGATCACTGACCATGATAGCATTGACCTTAACATATATTACCTTTACTTTATCATATACACAATATGGCCAAAAGTATTTGGACAACCCTCCAATCTTGATGCTACAGCATGCAATGATGTTTTAGACAATAGTGTGCTTCCAACTTCAGTTTGGTAAAGATCCTTTCCTGTTTCAACATGACAGTGTTCCCTGAGCACAAAGCCAGAAAGAAATGGTTTTCCCAGTTTGGTGTGAAAGGACTTTACGTGCCAACGCAACATCGGTGTTGAACCTCATTAATGCTCTTGTGACTAAATGGTAGCAAATGTAGCCAGGTGCAACATCTAGTGGAAAGCCTGAAACTAGAAGAGTGGAGGCTGTTATAGCTGCAGAATGGCCATAGTTTTGGAATCACATGTTCAACTATCACATACTGTATAGCTGCAATGTTGTTTTTGTTAGTAGTTAGTAGTTACATATCTGGGATATTGTCAGTATTGCAAATCTGTTGTACATCAATGACAATGAATTAATATTAATTACAAATAAAACAATCTGAAAAATGATGATTGCAGGTTTTTTTTTCTTTTTTCTTTTTTTTTTTTTACTGACCCTCAGTTCTCCGTTTTTTCATCTTAAAACTCACCACTTACATTGTAGGCACATTAAGATGGAATGTCCACTATGAACAGGACGAAAGAGCACAGCAAGTAAAAATGTTTCAATGTTCATTTGGGCACCTGGCTATTGTTTTAAGATGTACTTAAAGAATCCATCCGACTCTATCCATTAATTGATCCATGGCCCACAGAGAATTCTCACCAAATCTGCAGAGCTTTTTAGTGTCTTTTAGCTCTTAAATTTGGTTTTAAGCACATTCGCTGTGTCTGTCAGCTTGTTTTCATGGTAATCTGCCCCCTTGTGCCATGTCCAGACATACAGAGTCAAACAATAGAGGTCGGACATACTGCCATTCATTCTGAATTTAACTTCAAATAACATCCTGGCACTGCCCCCCGCAAGCCCGGGAAGTTGAAAGAGGTTAAACATGAGGCAAATGGAAGAGTGGCTTGGCAAAGGGTGCATTCGGCATTCTGTTAGAGTCTGCAGATTGTCTTATGATGTAGCAATGTAGCTACCCTTCCGGGTAAACAGCAGACATTTTTACAGCCTGGAACAAAAATCGGTTTTGGTCTCTTTAAGAGAAAGAGCCATTAGAAAGAATACAGGTTTAAGGAACGGCCTCAATATGCATATCTTTAAGCCTTGATATATAAAATAAATGGGTGACTTAAATAAAAATTCACCCCCTGTATAGTCGCCATGAATGTTGAAATTAACTATAGAGACCAAATCCGTTTTTTGTACCAAACATGTTTATTTCTGCTGTAAAGTTGGGCATGTTAACATGGGGGCCTATGTTGATTGACTCACTTTTGGAGCCAACCTCAAGTGGCCATTCGAGGAACTGCAGTTTTTGGCACTTCCATTGGTTTTATTTTTCAGCTCCAGACGCTTGTCATCGCAGCCTTGGTGTCATCTACTTGTGGTCCCTTTTAACAGCTTGTTGTTTAAGTACATAGTTGGACCCTAAACAGACTATGTACATATGCGAATGGTTATAAATGCAAGCAAATGCAGTGTTTGCTGCATAATCAGCCATCTGATTGGGCAAACAGGATCCTGTTTGTTCTTGCTGCAATTTGGCCTGGTTGAATTTCAATACCCAGCTAGTCATACCCAGCAAGTAACATGTTTGCAGCTTGGACTAATGTCTGTGTGAATAACATCTTTTTCAGCATGACTCAGGTCTGATCCAGACCTGGAGAAACACAAGCACAACAGTGGGTGGTTATACTTACAAACTCAAAGCCAATCAAATGGCTGCCTCATGTGGGTGCTATAGTGACACCCCCACATTCACACTGCCATCAGCACGCCCCCTCTTTCATTTGAATGGGATCACTGTGTTGACACAGCAGGGATCCTGACAGAGGCCCTGTTCATACCTGGCATTAACATGCATCTAGGGTGATCCAATCACAAATAGACAGCTCTACGTTCGTCAGTTCACACCTGGCATTACACCTGGCTGTGGCGTCTCCACATGCATCTCGAGTGACCACCTGTGATTGGATCTCATTTTCTTGCTTTATATGCAAGTAAACACGTAAATCATTTCTGTTTGCAGGGACCAAATGTGTTGACGTTCCCGACTGTTTTGCGATCGGAAAAGTTGACATGGAATAACGTTCTTTGAACATATTCTACAGCATTTCAGTCATATTGCCGTGCTTACACGATAATCCGTCAGTCTACATTGATACTGACTGACTGCTCTATGTGGTGATCTTTTTTCCATTACAAATAGGCCATACATAATAATGACAGAGCCAATGTGAACTGACTTTGCAATGCAGTAACGCTATTGATTTCCATATCTGCTGAAAAGGCTGTTCTTCAATTCAAAACAGCACTATTACCTCAGAATCATAAATTAACAAGATAGCCAACTAACATCACTAATCAGAGACAGATCATCATAATCACTCTAACAACATATTAAAACAATGTGTGTCAATATAAGTATTAGGCACAGTGTCTTTACAGATGCAGACAATCAATCAGAGCAATGGAACTTTGTTGTGTTAGTACGGCAAACACATCTTTCTTTTCAACAAAAACTTTAAGTACAATTGTTTGCTCTTCTTTTAAAGAAGAAAAAGAGGGGATGACCTGCAGCAAAGAGCCCCAGACCGGACTGAGACCCGCTGCGATAAGGACTCAACCTTAGTGGTATGCTCTCTAACCAGTGAGCTACCAGGGCACCACTTTCAGAAAAAATATACTGTTAATATATCGTGTTTGTTTAATACAGACGCAAAAGCCGATGCACAGCACAGTGAAATCAGTTCGTATGAGCGCTGTCTGATGAGACTAACTTCTGCTTACACAGAGGGCGTTGAGGAAGTGGTCCTTCACAGGACTCATCTGCAAGCACCCTGCTGAAAGAGTGTGGCCATATGTGGCCCAGACCACCTCCGAATGTGGTCTGATTGATCGGACCTCAATGCTTCCTCAATACTTCTTGGGTGAATTTACAGCTGTACTTGGAGCTGTCCACTTGTGATCGGATTACTCAAGGCGGATGTTAATGCCAGGTATGAACAGGGCCAAAAAAAGTGGTGTCAACTTCTGCAGCAATGCAACTTTATTTAGATATGTGCTCTAAATGTGCTGGCCAGTGATATACGTAGAAGTGCACACTCCTGGTAAATTACACCATAATTATTACTTCCGCTTAGTATGTTATGTTTGCGGTGCCTTTAGTTTGTTTGTCAGCAGGATTATGGAAAAACTACTGGCCCAATTTTCACGAAACTTTGCAGAAGGGTGTAGCACGGGCCAAGGAAGAACCCATTACATTTTGGAGCGGATCCGGGCCAGAACAAGCAATAATAGCAGATTGGATTCACAAAATGTATTCAAACATATATATTCTAGTGGTTGTGCCTGCAGATTTGCATACCATAGAAGACTGGATAGCTCTCTGAGTCCCCAGTTAATCTCACAATTGTGGAGACAGAGGATAAAATGATTGTCACCATGATAACCACATTACCTCATTGTATTGTAGGGCTGTGCAGTGTTTTGGGTTCTGAAAAACCTTTAAACGTATTAATTAAATCAGGCTTCCTATAATCGCAACATGATCCCACCAACGCAGACCCTTACGTTTTTTTGGTAGAAAGTGCGGTAAACTACATACAACATAAGTGCAACGTGCCAAAGAATAACCCTCACAATTACCAAATATCCCGGCCTCCCAAATGACAATGATGGTATCACAACACATGCAAATCTGTAAAGCTGTTTTCGCATATGAACTGCGGACAATGTCCGGAGAATCAGGTCCAGACATTTTCCGGAGTTGCCCTTTCACACATGTAGCACACAGCAGGTGATGGGGTGCAGGTGGCAGGACATAACCCAAAAAGTCTGCTGTGGTTGTAATTCAATGTTTTTAATTTTTTTCCCCAGAAATAAAACAGCTTTTATTTTCCAAGAAATTACAGGAAGTCCTCTCTCCTATTAGACTTAGCTTCACAGCGGAGCATTCAGGCCCAGTAAAAAACAATGCAGCTTAGCTGGCTGAGTTTATCCAACACCAGCTGCATGTTTAAAATATAGCGGCTGTGAATTCTCTGGATGACCTGCTGTATTCACACATGGTCTCAGTCGGACATTACACAGACTTTGTACTAGGCAGCTGGCATGTGATTTAGACATTTGTGTTTTCACATAAAGCTCCTCTGGGTAATGTCTAGGTAAGTTCAGGGATGCAGTGCATGTGTGAAAAGGACTTAAGATTCTCATCTATAATACATTGCATCTGTGTAAGTGACAAGAAGGTGGAACAACACATCAGTTCAGTGGACTGAACAGTATTTTTAAATGACTGTAATTGTTGAACTAAGGAACTAGAAGTAGTAAATATTTCAAATGTTGTTTTAGCGGGGCTAGCAGTGTGTGCAGATTCAATTCATAATTCTCTGTAGGTTCATCACTGCGAGCGACCCTTTTCACATTCTCACATTGTCATCTAATATAAGGTACAAGGTTCATTTATTTGTCACTATACAACATAGGGTTGCACAATGAAATGCAAGTTGTAGTGCCATTTGCTACACACAAAAAAAACCTTATTTTATATGGTGGAGTTTGGAGGATGAGTCTTACAGCCAGAGGAAAGAAACTGGTACAACAGCAGATACTCATGTATCTCTTGCCAGGCAGCAGCAGGGTGAACAATTTTTTTCTGGGGTGGGTATGGTTTTTTTTTAAAATATATATTTTATTATTATAATTTTGGAAAAGCATTAATTTCACATCCATCAGTATTACTGTAGGTTTAATAGTCAAAGTTCACTTGGTCTAAATCCAGAAAAAAAAAAAAAAAATCTTTTTGGACTTAAGGGGAAAATTAATCCCTTTCCATAATACATGTTTCATATAGTATTTCTATTCATTCATCATTGGTGAGTGACTCTGATCGGTATGGTCTTTTAATATCCTTTGGGCTCAGCGCAAGTACTTCACCTCACATATATCACTGATGCTTTTCAGATGGGTACCAATGATGTTCTGGGTGGTTTCAATTACATCCCATGCCAATTTGTGATGCTTCCAGTCAGGGAGCTTTCTTTTGCTCCTCTGTAAAGTTGACGATACATTATTACATTGTAAATTAAAAAATATTGATTATAGACGCTTTAACTGTGCCCACCCCTCAACCACTCTGACCACATCTAACAACCAACTACACCCCCTGCCACCCAGGGGATGTATATGGAGAACTCAACCCTCCCCACTGAACCCCCACCTGCATCTGTGAAAAGGATCAGCCCATTTTACACAGGCAGGAATGTTGCACCGGTATTCCACCTCACTTTCTGTAGAAAACGTACGCGGAACAGGGGAGCATTGTTGTTTGCCTTTAAGCCAGCAATGGGGGTAGTAACAAAGCCGAATCAACGTCTGTGTAAAAAGGGTGAACCAACAGGACGGGAGAGGGGTATAATGTTCTGATGGCGTGTTATGTGTGCGACCCACCAGCAGGGAATTTAAAAAGCAGCTAATTTTAATAAAATGTCATTTTAATTGTTGGATTGGATCACTGTGTAAAAGGGGCTATGCTCTTCCAGAGACAGAAGACCAGGAAGGCATCAGGCCCAGACGGTGTTTAATCCTCCTGCCTGAATGTCTGTGTTGACCACCTGGCCCCCATCTTCACGTAGGTCCTGTCTCAACAGATCACTGGAGCTGTGTAAAGTCTTCTCCTGCTTCAAATGCTCCTGGAACTCCCAACAAAAATTGTATCACAGGAGTAAGTGACCACAGGTCCGTGACCCTGACGTCTGTGGTCATGAAATCTTTTGAGGGACTGGTGTTGGTCCATCTGAAGGACATCACAGGCGGTAAGGATTTGCATACAGATGGGAGGTTGATCAGTTGGCCCTCTGGTGCAGTCATAACAACCTGGAGCTGAACTAGTTCAAAACTGTAGAGATGACAATGGACTTCAGGAGAAAAAGGCCCAGCAGAGGATGTACTTCCTGTGCCAGCTCAGGAAATTCAACCTGCGTCAGGAGCTGCTGATCCAGTTCTAAACTGCAACAATCCAGTCTGTTTTTGGAAAGCCAAAAGGAACAGACTGCAAAGGACAGTCAGGACTGCCTAAAAAATCATTGGTGCCAGTCTGCCCTCCATTCACGATTTATATCCAATGGTGCCTTAATGCAGGGGCTTAAGTCCCAGCCCTCCAACTGAGTACGGGTTTCACGGGACATGAGTTTAAAAATTGTTTTAAATATGTATATTGAGGCCGACACGCTACAACTGTGTTTCCCATTAATTTCCTAGACTGTGGCAGTCCGCCAATCTAATTTGTCCCGCCACAGATTCATAATGAACCAAAAATATGTTTTCACACACTTCTCAATGGGTGGGATCTGCGCAGTGTGCCCCCGGGGGCTCAACTCGGCCTCGGTGTGGGAGGATCTCCTCGTGGGACATCGCCTCAGCGCTGGCTGACCCTCGCTCGCGCTTTACAGCACCCCTCGCCTGGGCCTCGCTCATAAAATGCAACAGGAGATGTCGGTAACCCACCTGACCCGAGATCCCATCTTGTTTACCATGCTTTGTGGGTGTGACTTTTTTTGCTGTGTCATCACCATTTAATACAACCAATATCCCTGTGCAATGAAAACCGTAACACTAAAACTTCCTCTGTACCTTACAGATTCTAAATGATATATTTTGTATTTTAAATACAGTTCTACATGTACATATCATCATTGTCATTATAAACCTAAGCATATGGGGTTCCATCTGTGCCAAAATGATGTCGTTTGCACACTGTCTATGTCGACTGAACATGTGACAAAACATTTGTCTATGTCATTTCAACTTTGAACTGTACTTCAGTCGTGACAAAACTCTTTTGACAATAAGAACGTGTATGTCGAATGCTTACCAGACAAAACACTTGGCTGTGTCATTTCAACTTTAAACTGTACTTATGTCGTCTTGATGTGCTCCCTGTCATCTGACTGTGTTGTTTTGAATAAAGCTGCTGAATGCACACTGTGTACTTAAACTTTAGCAGAGTGAATATGCCCCGTCCTTATAACAACATAGTTAGACGTTGCTAGAATGCCTAAGAAGGCGGCTCAGCTTTCATTGGTTTTTGTCCCCTAATTAGTCCAGCCTCATTGCACTCTGCCCCATGACTACTGTTTTCTTGTTTACAATTTTCATTGTTGTTTTTTTTATACATTTTTATACATAGTTATATCTGTACATAGTGTTAAATGTGTATATTGACCTTGGTTCGGCTTTGTTGTCCTTGATTTTGTTGTTTGTCTTTTGAAATTTGCATGTATTCACATACATCTGAGTTGACAAATCCCAGTGGGCCGCCGTAATGGTGGACTATTGGACTCCTGGACCGTCAAAAATCCAAAAAGTTGTAACCGCCCATCCGGCCCTGTCTGCACTCTTTGAGTGTCTATCATTCAGGTATGCATGAGAGCGTGCTGCGTGCTTGTTACGGGACTGGGCTCTCTGGCCAATCACAGCTCGCTTGGGCCCCAAAGTAGGCTTGGACCCCTGGGCCCGTGCCCAGAATGACCATTGGATGATCCAGCTATACCTGCAAGTAGTAACTAATTGGTCACCAGCACCACATATACAAATTAATTCATGAGAAATCAATCTTGCTATGCCACTTTTTGGTTTGGGGCACTTAAAATAGTTAGGTAATGCAACATTAGTTGGAAAAATAATGTTTTAGTTATTTTATTTATAAGATTCTTTTTATCATCAGTGTTTTGGTCACCAGATTAGTTTATGAATATTTGCAGCAACAAGACAGGCATAAGTGTGCTGCCCAGTGGGGACATCAGGTTTGTGGCTCTTAAGATTGTTGTTTGCGTTCCCAATTCTTGTTGGGACTACAGAATTCCCATATGCGTTGAAAGGGTCTAAGGATAAAGAGTGTTGCATGCTGTACAGATTGCAAAAACCCCCCGCAAGCAAATTGCGATTTCCGGCTATATAAATAAAAACTTAACTTAACTCAAATTGACATTATTTTCTAAGCCCTTGTGCTCCATTTTGGTGCTCAGGAACATAAAATCGGAGGGAAACTTGGTTTGTTATACTAATTGTACTGCAACTAGAAAAAAAAATAACGGTAGCTATACCGCTGTACCAACTCTGATCTTTCAGGTCAGCTAGCTGGTTGGTTGCTGAAGCTAAAAGTTTCACCCACAAAGACAAAAATAGGCATAAGCCCCGCCCGGTCGTGACGTCACCGTGTACTTAGTTTCTCCACCATGTTTACTCTCCACACAGCTGCTGCCCTATGAAGCACAACATATGTTTGGACTCTTTTCAGATTTCTGGTGGATGTTCTTTTCGAACGATATTTTTCTCGGCTGAACCTAATTTTACTTTTCACTCGCGCCCGTTCCCCACCCCCAACCCCTCGGCGGGGTTAACAGAGCCCGCCCCCTCCGCCTCCCGTCCCTGGTCTGTCATCCACACCGCTGTTGTTGCAGCCATTTTACCGTGGAGAGTCGGCACAGAGCCGACCGGAGGATGCCGAAACAGCAGCGTTAGAAGGTAATTCCGCCTTTTTTTGTTGAGCGCTTTCATCCGCGTCGCCAACCTCCACGTCCCCGACTCGTCAAAGACGTCGGATACTGTGCGGCGAGCTGAGGGGCCGGGCCGGCCGGAGGGGCTGGGGGAGCCTCCACAACTAGTAGCTCCTCAGACAGAGGAAAGACTGCTGGGAGAGTGTCTGGCGACCAGCCGCTGGTGGCCGGCAGCCCGCAAGTCTGTGCGGGGGAAAAATGGCGACATCCCTCACCGAGCCGCCGAAAGTTGTGGCCGAGCTTCTGTGCAGGGAGAACACGGACGTACATGTGGCCGCGGCTGAGGGATGGTACTGCTCTGCACATTACACTGAGGCGCAGTGCTGCGTCCGTCCGTCGGGGGGGGGCGCTCGAGAGCCGCGGGGCGACGCGGGTCTGCGCAGCGCAGCCCTCATTGGCTAGCCTGCGCTGTTTCGCATTCCTGTTGCTTCTGTTTTGAAATGCAGTGACACCATTGTAGGGTTCTTTGTTCTCCTCGGTCAGGTAAACATGCCAGTTAGTTTGGTTTACCTGTAATTTCGCAGCGATGGTCTGAGGGGGCCCACGGGAACTATTGTAAAGCACGTAAAATGGTGAAATCACTTCGTTTCAGTGGCATTAGTACAGTCACTGTATTTCCGCATGCGAAGTCCATGAAATTGTCTTTGTGTTGATTTTTAACGTTGCTGAACTTTGACATGCCGTTTACTAGTGGTGAGTCTTCGTGAGTGTGCTGACCTTTTGAGGTAAAATGAGCCAGCGAATCAAAAATGGATGGAACGTAGCCAGCGAGGTTGGGGATGGTTTCCCCCCTCTTCAGTAAGTCTTGATTGTGAACTGATGTAGCCTTCTATCCGGCAAACAAAATGGTTGAGAGCCATGTGATCAACTAGTGCTTGTATGTTCCCAGCTGGCTAGCATAATTGCTGTTGCTTCGCCAGCTACGGTTGTCTACGAACTATATTTTAAATTATGCTATTTTTTGGTCTGATGGGGCCTAAAGGTGGATTTCCTGTTTACAGGAAACAATTCTTCCTTTTTGGATAAATACATGTTTCATATTTGTTGCATTAGTAGTATTTAAATATTGCTGTTACAGTCTGAACAGGAACCAGACAACGCTGCATGTATGTTGGTGTGTATGTGGGCTTGTGTCCATTTAGCGTTTTTTTTTTAAGAGTGCCAGCGTCTTTTTTTTTTAATTCAGTGTTCCAAATCATAGACTGTATAAAATAAGTGGTTGTAGCCTCTTGGTTTGTGAATGGTTGTTTTGAAGTTGCTAGTTCGACAATGTTTTTGGAGCCAGAAGTGACGTTATTTGGACGAGTGGGTAGCGCTTCCTCCATCCTGATTGGCGGTTGCCGCAGTAACAACTTGTTAATCACAAGGTAACCCCTCCCTAAAGCATGCACAACTCCATTTCCCTCTAAATGTGACCATAATTTACAAAATGAACATCATGCTCTACTGAAAAAGACTTAAAACTAGCGGTTGAGACCATTTATTCATTAGGGCAATGTTTACTGAAAAAGTGTAACTAAATCGAGTGAGAAGTAGGGTCATTTTCTCGTGGACTTCTATACAATCAGACTTCTTTTTGCAGCTAGTGGAGGTGCCCCCTGGTGGCCATTAGAGAGAATGTAGGTTTAACGCACTACCGCATTGGCTTCACTTTTCAGACCTGGAGATTGCTGCTTGTTCCCAATGAGGAGAGAGCAAAGATACTCTAACTAAAAAATTACAAGCTGCGGCAATGATATGAAATGGTATACATTTCCTGTCTCCTAAGTGGGCAGGGCCTGTTCCCCCGCCTCATTTGGAAGTGTTGTGAACGTCGTGTGGATGTTTTATTAAGGGTCAGAGTTAGGTTTATTTCAGTTTTCATTTTTTATTCACAGTTTCATGTCTAAGTTACTTTTTTAAATATTTGTTTGGATAGTGATGTCGGCAGCACTGCAGTGGAACAAGACTGACCAACAGCGAGATGTTGCCCGATCTTGCGAGACAGTGGCAGCCCAAAGTAAATTTTCTCATGATTTGTGTTTCCGAAAAATGCCATTTTAAGAAATGTGGCTTGTAAAAAAAACGGGTCCAATATTTACTTTGGTGACTATGGGGCAAAAGAATCGGTCATAATCTGAATTTACATTAATTTCTCGGTGTCGTGTTCCCTCACATGAACAGCAGACTAAAGTTATTCTGGATTTGGCTATTAGTGAATTTTACAACTTTTAGGACCTAATGATTTAAATAAGGGCTATTAAAGTGTTAGAACTGGGAAGTTGATATACCTCAAAAAAATGTATCCACTGAGTTAATTTTACCGTTGGCCCGCTTTGTCAAATTGGCTTCAAAGTGCAGCACATTTCCTTTCTTTCTGTAGTGTCTCTGTCCTTACTCAACGCAAGCGTTTCATCCCAGCACTTCTCCAAGGGAAGCTGGGAACCAGGCCACGCTGCACCTGCGTTGGTACGTTTACTCGTGTACGCGCAGGCATCTGCTCTAGAGACAATGGCGAAGCAAGTTAAGTTGTTTGACTGTGGGGGTCAACATCACAAACAAATGTGCAAATTGATTCAACGGACTGACAAAGATACTTTTACATATTTCGAATCATCAAAGGGGAACAAATTTCCTTTTTGTTCAGAAATGGAATATAATATTCATAAGTATGTTTTCATTAGTTTATAATCACCTGAAACTAGCTTAAAATAAGCCCTTTTGTATCTACATACGGAGCAGGTTGTCTTTCACGGAGCAATCTGCAATCTCACTATTAAATGCCACAAAATCCTACACTATGGGTTTTTTTCCCAATATGTATTCAAGAGTGCAGTCTTTCAATTTAAGAGCATATTTTTTAATGATTTCCCTCAAAACCCTGCGCTCACACCCAAATAACACCTACTTGCTCTTAAAATTGCTCTTCTTCTGCTCAGACTGTATGCTTGCACTCAGATATGTTGTTGTTTGCTCTCGGATAAGTTGTTGCTTGCACTCAGACTGCTTCTGTGCGCTCGTGAAATGTCAGCTTATTTTTGTGACGTTCATTAGCCAAGTTGAATATACTAATTAATTTATTTGAAAAGTCCAGAGTGGATGAACCCCATTGAAGAGTAACCGGCCGTATAAGACGCTCTAGAAAATAAAGGAAATAACACTTTCATGTCACATTTTCATTATTAAGCTGAAGTATAACTGCACACTGTTTTTAATTTCTCAAAATCTAAGGTGAATTAATGTAGGCAACCAAAAGCTAATGCCTTGTCGCCAGCCTGGGAACCACTTTTAAAAGTTAGTTGTAAGCCCTGGTATGCGTGTAAACTATCCACCTATTTCCAGTATGTTACATAAAACCAAGCTAATTTTAGAAAGGGGCCTGAATTTCTGCCAGATCGGTTGTCGTTTGACGTGCAGTTCGGGTCCACAATGTCTGATTAATCACCTGAATTGTCAATGATCTGGCTCTCGGACAATCTGATGGATTTCTGGTATGTTAGAAAGTTTGGTCAGCTGTCTTGCAGTTTGAGCAGTTCCACAGTCCGATTTCCTTTATGGCTGATGTCAAAAGATCCATTATTATTGGGAAAATATTTTACATGAAATTTAATTTTTTGAGACTGCTGTAATATAAAACTGAATTTAACGTTGCAGAACAGACAGATTATATTATTTGCATCTTCCAGCCATCTCTATCATTATCGTCCATTCACCGTAGAATTGCATAAAGTGGACTTGGGCTACCTTGTGATTGCCAAACTGGTACCACGGCAACCGCCAATCAGGATAGAGGCAGCGCTGAACACGCGGCATCGAACCAGCCGACCATAAATGTATTTTTGTACTTATTTTATACAGTTTATGTTTATAACACACAGTTTGGTATCCTGTAGGCCTACGTGTTGGCTGATAAGTAACAAACTGTGGTACAGAAATGGCAAGTGTATGTAAAGCATTGTCTGCACTACGTAGTTTGATTACCAAACATTTTGTTGCTTAACCATTATTGACGGGTCGTTTGTGACGTCTTTGTTAGTGTTCTTTTGCACATGGGGGGTCATTTCAACACCGTGACCAGTTCACACTGGAATCTGATTATGGCCACATTTAAAAATGAATGTGAACAGCCAAAAAAAAAAAAAAAAAAATGGATCTGAGCAATAAATTGGAATTGAGCACTAAGGCCTGCAGTGTGAACGTAATCTAAAGTAAAGTTCAATTATATCATTGCAGCAAAAAAGGTACAAAGGCTTATGGGATGGCGAGGTAAACAAGGGTCAAAACAAAAATATCAGTCCAATGGGCAACCAAATCCAAAATGAAGCAGGCAGAAATTCAATGTCAAAAGGCATGAGGTCATAGCGACTTTGAGAATATGGCAAAGAGTGACAGCAACGGTGAGAGAGTGGGTGGAATAGGCCAGGTAGCTGCAGGGCAAATGAGGGAAGTGAGAATAGGTGTTTAGTTGGGTGTGGCAGTCGGGTGAGAAAGAAGAGAGTGTCCAGGGGAGTCCATATGGAAGGAAAAGCTCAACTATTCCTGGATTAGTTTAAAGGTTTAAAGGTAATCTGATGTTAGCCTTTAAATTGGTCACTGCCAATAAAGCAAGCATCAATTTGCCAGTTTATATATATATATATATATATATATATATATATATATATATATATATATATATATATATATATATTATAACTCATGCTTGATTGTCATTGTTAGCCATACTTTTAACTGGACTTTGACGTCGCCATGGAATTGTACTTGATACGAACAGTAAAAATCTGCAATAGAAAATTAAAGCCTAGTTTTGAGAGAGAAATGTGGCCAGTCTGATTCTGGCATATCACCCATATGTTTGTTTGTTTTTTAAATGTAGTGACACCAAGTTTCTTTGTTCCTTGTGTGGGAAATAAGATCACATGTATTGATTGTGTGTATAATTAACATGATAAGCATATAGCCTATTCATTTTATTAAAGTTGTTTATTTATATATATATATATATATATAATATATCTCAATCATCATTGGCGTTGTTGTGGTGAAACTGGATGACATTAGGCCCAGGGTTGTTGTTCTATTTGTTTAAGTACTGGGGCGCACCTTTAAAGATTAGACAGGCTGCCAATATCAACATTTAAGCCACAAACCAAAAAACTGTAAAATAGGAAAGAGGAAACAGAATTCAGAAATCATTTTTCTTTAGACAGCTCTGATGGAGCTCAGGATTTATCAGGAGAACGGCTGCTTTACTCCAAAAATTGTCACTGTCTGAACCTGGACTCTGTGTGTGTGACCATTTGGATGTAAAGAGGAGCTGAGAAGGACACAGAACATGAATTAACAATAGATTTGACCGATCCTATTAGGAACCTACCTACTGGAAACACTTTGTTTGGTTTAGGCGAGGGGTGCTGCAGGAAGGACGTGACGCAAAAAGTTGCTGAGGTTGTAACATATTTTTTCAAATTTTCACCAGAAATACAACAGCTTTTATTTTATGTGAAATCAGAAGGTAGTCGTCTCTCCCATTAGCGCTAGTTTCACAGCGGAGCATTCAGGCTCGGTCAAAACAATACAAAAAAAAAAGTCTGCTCCAACTGATTTGAATATTTGCATTCAATCAGACAATGTCTGGATAATTTCAGGGCAGCAGTGCATGTGTGAAAGGGAATGTAATTCATATTTTTCTCCTTAATGCAACCCATCCGCTATTAACCAGCATGTACATTTTTATGACGCGAATATCCTAATCCATGATTAACCATGGTGCTCACATCACTACAATGGCAAGTTTACTTCTGTTAGTCAACTGACCACACGATCAAGTGTTAGACTGACTTCATGAATAATTGAATCATGTTGAGAATACAACATAGCAGTCAGCCAAACATCTTGCTGCGATACCATGCAGTATTTGGTTGTTTAACTACAACATTGTAAATGTTGACCTTTTTATAGCTGTTCCAAAAATTTTTTTTTATCTTGACTACTTAACGTTAGCAGCTATAGAATGGAGAAAAAATAATTTAATTTACTGTATTGCTCAAACGCTACTGGCCGCTACCGGCAACTTTTAAGGTGGAGCGTTTTTGTCCATGTTACTCCATGTTATGGATGAGTTGACTTTGTGAATCAGTCAACACACTTTAAGTGTCAATATGACATGCATGATTTACGCTGTAGTGATAATTGGATCTTCAAACAGTTAAAAGAATGTATATGAACACTACACACTTGATTAAGCCTAAATGATGATTAGTCGGTTCAAATCTTGTGTTAAATCATGTTTATTCATATTTTTATATATATATATATATGTGTGTGTGTGTGTGTATATGTTTATATATATATGTCCATGTATGACACCAGTAGAATGGTTTATGTTTAAAAATGTCCATGCATGATGCTAGTGATTATGCCTGTGTTCAGACCATAGACTGTATAAAAGAAGTGGACTTAGCCTCTGTGACTTCACCCATTGGTTTGTGGACGGCTGTTTTAAAGCATTGAGTTCGGCGCCGTCGCAATCTTGATCTTTATTTTATTTTTATTTTTTTTTGGGAACCAGAAGTGAAGTTATTTGGACGAGAGCGTAGCGCTGCATCTATTTTGGTTTGCGGTCGTAGCAAATTGTTAGTCACGTGGTAGCTCCTCCCCTAAACCATACGCTGCTTTATTGTCTATTTTACTCTTAACAGGACCATCATGTACTGTTCTCAAATTAAGTGAGAAATTGGATCATTTTGTCATAGACTTCTATACAATCTGACTTCTGTTTGCAAGCAGTGGCATCGCCCCCTACTGGCCATTAGAGAAAATGCAGGTTTAAGGCACTAGCACACTTTTTAGACCCGGAGTTTGTTGCTTAGTTTTTGATATGTGCTCACTTTTATGAGCAGATTGCAAAGGCGTTGTTGAGGTGGAAGTGCTGTAGGCTTTGTTCACTTGTGGTAGTGGTCATGGCAGTTTCTTTCAACAATGACACACAAGGGCACTAAAATAACTTACTAACTAACCAACTAACTTTCTAACTCAAAACTACTGACTCAACCCTATTTCTCTCAATCTCTCTGACATAAACTATCAAACTGCTTCTCTGCTCCTCTGGCGCCACCCCCAGCCATGCGTTGTCGTCACGTTTTGCACCGCACCTAACACAATGTAATGACGTCATCAATTTGCAACACGAGGGTGCAAACGTGATGACACGAAAGCCAGAAGCCTTTGCTTTCAGCTGCAAGAAGAATGAATGCTCTACCAATTATGATTTTTATTCTCAATCAATTTAAACAAAAGCATGCAACAGCGACCTCCCGCGGCCAGTTTGGAGCCGCCCACATTTTCAAAGGGTTGAATCAAAAAATCTTTGCAACCTTTTTTTAAGATAAATTACAAATAACTCTGCCGCGTGCGTGCTGTTGATAGTACGGGTGCTTCAATGCCCTTGCAGTTGAGCTCTGCCCTTTTCATTCCGGCAACATCTCTTTATTAACAGACATTTAGAAAATAGATTTTTGACATTTGTGAATCAATACCGAATTGTAGGAGATAAAAAATCGCAATTCTTATGTGAATAGTTTTTTTTTTCCATCTACCCTTTAATATATACACAGAAATTTTGTCCAGAATAGCAAAGGTATTCTGCTCAAATGTGTAGTCAAGTCAATTTTTATTTATATAGCGCCCAATCACAGCAAAAGTTATCTCAAAACACTTTTCACATAGAGTAGGTCTAGATCATACTCTTTAAAATACTATTTACAGAGATCCAGCCGTTACCACCATGAGCAGCACTTGGCAACAGTGGTGAAGAAAAAGTCCCTTTTAACAGGTAGAAACCTCGAGCAGAACCAGGCTCTGAGTGAGCGGCCATCTGCCTCAACCCAGTTGGGTTGACGGGAGGAGAGAGGGGGAGAGGGGAGAGAGAGCAGGAGGACAGACAACATGATAATCAGACTAATAATAATAACAACTGCAGCAGTGAGTGTGGAGCAGGAACATGGGGGCAGTAGACGGCCTGCAGTCATAGATCAAGACTCTACAGCTCCAGACACAGAAAGAAGGCAAAAAAGTGCAATAGTATACGTGACAATAACACCACTGGGGAAATGTAAACACCATTAATAACAGTAAGTTGGGAAATACCTAAAGGATGAGGAAATAATGGTGTTTAGAGAAGAGGATATAATACTGGAAAGAGAATTAGACCTAAAGTAGGAGGACTGTGTAGAAATGGCATAAAAAGAATGCCCTGAGGAAAAACTCCTGCAGTGGAAAAGGGCAGATCAATGGCTGGGACGATACACTTCTCTCCCGAATCGATTATATCGCGATACTCATAACTTCGTTATGTGTTGAGATTTTTGAAGTATTGCGATTCTACAAGTATTGCAATTCTATGTTATGATTTATTTTTATTATTTTGTTTGCTTTTATAACATGAGACCATGGAAAAAAGACTGTATATCATGATGCATATTTCCAAAAACAATGCACATCACAGGGCACCATTACTATACTGCATAGGAAAGGGTTAGGGGTTAGTGTTATGAATGTACAGTAGTATGAATAAAAGATGTATACTTTTTGAATCAAACTTAAACTTCTAAATTTACCTGTCCCTGCTAATCAAGCTAGTGACATAAGAAAATTAATTTAAAAAAAGGATGTAGACTACACATGTACTACCTATATGATTATTATAGTGATTATGATGATTATTTTTTCTTTAGGCATATGAGCTTGTCACTGTGGACGGGTGAAGTTCTGTGTGTCAGCACAGAAGCAGAAGTCGGTAAGCAGAACATTGCTTATCGACACACGTCTGCAACGGGTCCACTGGTTGGGCCTGTGTTTCCAATAGTAACTTTTCATTGTGTGGTCCAGTTGTAGCAATACTGTGCTTTAGTTTTAGTGTCAAATGATTTCTTTTAAATGTTTTATTTTATCACATTTTGTTGAATTTGTACGTTCTTATTCAGCGTTTGGTGATCTTTGTGTATTCAGGGTGAAAATTCTGTCACTGATTTAAGTTCCCTGATATATATCAAATGCTACTTTTGAATCTCTATCATCTTTAAGTAATCTGTTGTGCTTTTTGTCAATTAAAACTATATTTTACCACTCTTCCATGATTTATAAACAAGAATAAGGGTTTAGAGCCATGCCAGTGGCTCTGTGTAGCTGTATTTGGGCACAGCAGGGCCTTGAGCTAAATGGTAATGCCAGCAAATGGAGCAGCACCGAGCCTGCTGCCCGGCGGCAGGGAGAGAGAGAGCTGATTGATCGAAACAGCGGGAGATTGTCCGCACGGCAATCTTCCCTTCCAACAGTGGGATGGAGCTGATGAATCCGTTGTCCTCTCCCTGCGGTGCCGCCAGGCTGCGAGGCCGCTTTTTCCCGGTGTGACCCGGAGAGGGAGCACTGCAGAGCAGACAGTCTCTGTGTTTATTCAGCTGTGGAACATATGCTAACTGGCGAGCAAATTAGCTAATTCTTCTCATTTGTGGTCTGTGAAACCATAAGTTCACCAAATTCAGTGCCCCATATTTCTATTTCCCAAGCTACACATTGTTCAACTCTTAAATCATGTTTTCATGTTTAATCTGTGTGAATTAAAGCACACAGCATATGCCCAGGCCATGACACCCATAGAATGGACCGTTCTAGTGATAACAGAATGGACTAGTATCGTACTCCAGTAGGAAGAGGGTGCTGCTAGTTCCTGACCTGTCTAAGATGCACCTGTGTTGGAACAAATCCAACCATTACACCATTGTTTCTGGGCCTGAAGCCAGATACTAAAACAAAAGTATGTGTTGGCTTAGCCAAGACCACTGAGAATATAAGGGAGGGCTCTGGGGAGTTGAATTCAGTTGGTTTCTGTTTGTACTCAATAAACTCTTACATCTGACATTTCCTGACTTGGTTGC